>JAPYKT020000008.1:572500-2972500 GCA_028749325.2 Caryopteris x clandonensis | reverse complement strand
TTCTCTAAATATCTATATACCTTACATTTTTATATATAATTAATATTTACATATAGGAATAATTCCATTTTCTTTTAAATTTTAAATAAATAATTTCAATAGATAAAAATAATTAAAAAAATTACAGAAATATTTGGAATATATATATATAATATATATATAGACATACATACATGGCCCAATAACATCAGACCCATTGATGTTTCTAACAAAACGTTATTTTTTCTGCAAGTGTTTAACCACTGGAGCAGCTTCTATATTTGATCTTTTTATGATATATGTATTTATATAAAACATAATTTCAAAATATTAAACAATATATTTATAACATTTTTTATTTTTAATTATATTATGTATTAATTCATTTATAAATTTTTATAAATAATTTATATTAAATTACATTCAATAAATATCTATAATAAAATATATAATATTAATAAATATTCATTAATTTTTTATATAAATGCAATTATATCATAAAAAGATCAAATATAGAATATGCTACAGTGGTTAAATACTTGTTACCTCTTTAAGACGTTTATTGAAAACAAATTTGAAAAAACATATTGGATACGTTAGTGGCCTGACGTTTATTGGGCCGAAAAAAATGAAAAAATGCAGAAATAATGAAAAAATGTCAGGCCCACTCACGTTTCTATGTCTAAATAGTGATATATATATGTATAATTTAGTTAATTAATATATATATTCCAAATATTTCTGAATTTTTTTAATTATTTTTATTTATTGAAATTATTTATATAAAATTTAAAAGAATATCAATTATATATAAAAATGTATAAGGTATATAGATATTTTGAGAATTTAATATTAAGATTGATTATTTTTTATTTATAAAAAAATTATTTTTTGTATTATTTATTTATTTATTATGATATATATATATTAAACACTCTATATAATTTTTTTTTAAAATTATATTATGTATTAATTTATTTATACTATCTTAATAAATTTAATTTTAATATACATAACCCTTTTATATAAAAATATAAAAATAATTTATATTCTTTATATATATATATTTATTAAAATTATTCAAATAATACGTAATATAACATTTATAATTATTAATAAATATTAATTAATTTTTTAAAATTTATTTATAATAAAATTAAATTAGGTTAAATATATATAATAGAAATAAATATATATTTATGTAAGAAAAAATATAAATATATATTTTATATTATATTTTAATTAATTTTAAAAAATTATTTTTTATTGATTTTTATTAATATAAATAAAATTTATTGAATAATAAAAATAATAATAAGTAAAAAAATATAAATAAAAAATATATATATTATGAAAGTAAGTACAATTATATATATAAGTGTATATATATGACACATATATACTTGCATGCATATATATATATAACACATGCTTATATCATCAGTTTAAAATTACATATATTATATATATATATATATAATTTAGAAATAAAAAGGTCAGTGGACTTGACGTCTGGTGATTTTTTTCTAAACAACGTCAGGTCCGCTGACGTTTTATCCTATTTTGGGAACACTTTTTAAAATCACACTATTTTATAAAATCTTTATTTTTTTTACATTATTTTGTTAATTAACCCTATGATTTTGTGGCTTGACTTTCGTAAGTCAATTTTAAATGACGTGTAACTTTAATGGTTGATTTTGTATGGATAGTTAGTATGATTTTTTTTTTTTTATCACGCTTTTGATTTTTGTCATATTACTGATTTTAGTCTTTATGATATTTTATTATGCCTATTAAATTGAATTATTAATTTCTCGATTAGTAAAATATAAAATTGTAATTTATATTTGTTATAATATTATATATGTATCAATAGCAAATAGTAATTAATTTGATTGGCACAATAAAAATCTAAATGGTACTTGTAAATTTAGAATCTAATCTATCTTACTATTTTGATAATGAATGCATTTGGTAAATTTAAGGTAGAGAACTTGTTATAGGTTGTTTGATTAATTAAAGAGTGTATTTTAATTAAGTAAACTTAAAGAGATGATTCTCTGGTGTTACGTAATTCTTTGATTTGATTTATTTTTTTCTTTATGATCTTGATTATTGCTTAGAGAATTATTTTAGTTTAATTAAATAATTTCAATTTATACTTCATTTTTATTTATTTTTACTTATTTATAGTTAACACAAAAGAATTGAATTAATCCATCTTCTTCCCATGGGATTGACAGTGACTTGTCGCTGCTACTAGTTCCTATAACGTATAAGGTTTTATTAAATTTTGCGTACTGTGATAATACAATAAATATATAGAATCCATCATTTTATGCGTAAGAGACCAACTCAAACAAAAAAATTTCACATTTCCAAAATTAAATTCATTTTTTGATTAATAAGTATTCAAATATATTATAATTTCTATATTAATTATTTCAATTATTATTTAATATTTTTGTGGTTAAATTTATTAGATCTCAAATCATTTATATTTTCTTTAGATTTGGTCATATAGAAAAAATTGGTCAGAATGCCGTGTAAGTATACATATTTTACTATCATGTCTTTTAAGTTACACTCCCCCTGTTTATAACTAAGCCATGTTTTAGATGGATAAATATGTTGCTACTTAAATGATGATCTAGATATAATTTTTTATTTTCTCAGGCATTTATATTCACACCTAAAAAATAGTATCCACGCCATATTTTAATAAAAAATTAATATTTTTATTTTACACACCATACATTTTTACATTCATACCCTTATTCATTGGTGAAAAAAGATAGAATAAGATGTTGAAAGGAAGAGAAAATACTTCCATGTTTATGCAACACCGAACAACCCTCAACTCTCAAAAATCAAACGACAACTATTCCATCTCCTTCGACAACACATGCCCCTCTCACCACTGATTAGCAACCAAAAAAAAAAAACCATTGAATGGAAGAAGAAAGGAAAATTGTGGATGAAAAAAATTGGTGCGTTTGATTAAATCTGGTTCACCGAACACAAAATATATTATTCGTTTCTCGGCACCAAACTCTCGGTGAGACGTTCGATTTGAACATTTTCTTGTACGTTCGGTTTCTTGGCACCAAACACTCCTCAACCGGTTAGCAACCTAATTTTTATCCAATTGGACATAATTTTTTTCTTGTTACAAGTTGATCTAGACTGCTCTCAAATTTTTAATAAAAATAAGTTGGATCAGAGTTGGAACTCGAGGTTTGGAGATTTGCCGAGCAAGAATAATAGGAGAAGAGGCTGCATTTAGCTACCAAAAAAAGGGAACAAGAAAAAATTAGTGTTTAAGGACATTTTGATTATTTTATTTATGCCTGTCTTTACCCATATTTTTTTTGGAGTGGTGAGTGAAAAATATGGTAGGAATAGAAATGCTCTTTCTTATTTTTCTAATTTTCTCTCTCTTTGTCCCTAAAAAATTCAGTTTTCAAATGACCCATGATATGAGAGAGAGAGAGAGAGATAAAAATTTGTATTTATGTTCCATAACAATTTTAATTTTATAAATTTAGTCCTAATTTAAATAAAAATTAGATATTTTGTCGGAATTTGACATGTGCGTCTCACATGATTTTTTTCCGACGAAATTTATCTGACGTGGCTTTTATATTTCCACCATGAGCATAAAAATTATTGTATATAAATATACTATTAATCAGTTCAACTTATAATATTTGTGCAACTATATATTTTTTATTTTTACTTTAATTATTTCTATTGAGCAAAATATAAATAATATTTTTACTTAAATTAAAATATTTACGTATCGCTTACGTATCACAGCACCTTTCTAAGGGCATGTAATATATTTATAATAATGCAATAAAGAACACCTATTAATAGTAAATTTCAACAAAAAAATTAGTTTCTAATCCTAAAATTATTTTGATATTTTTTATGAAAAGATATTATAGGTAGCAGGTTATGATAAGAATTTTCTTTCAAATCCAATTACTCAAACCAAAAAAAATCTTTTTTTTTTCTTATTTTGTATAAAAACCACGTTAGATAAATTCACAAAAAAAATGTGAGATGCATATGTCAAATTCTGGCAAAATTCATAATTTCCACCCGAATTATGACTAAATTCGTAAAAGTAAAATTGTTATGTGACATAATTGCAAATTTACATTTGTACAAAACTAAAATTGCAAATGACATATAGTTATGAGACTAATTTTACAATTTGCTCGAGAGATAGAACAACTATTGATTAATAGGATTATGTACGTAAGATCAGGGAACGAGGGGGAGATAGGGGAATGTTCGTAAGAATTAAAGCAATAATAAAAAATTCTTAAAATTATTTTAAAATTTGTAATTTAAAAAATATTATAGTACAAAATCTGAAGATGTAAAAGAAACTTTAAATTTTAAAATAAATTCTAAAAAAATATCTAAAAATATTTAAAAGACTGTAATAATTAAATTAAATCAGACAATATATTATAAAACATAGATTATAATCTGAAAATCTAAAAAATTGGAAATTATAAAAAACTTCCAAATTTAAAAAAAAAAAAAAAATTGAACATTCGATATAGATAAAATAAATGATAAATATTCAAAATTTATCCAAAAGATCAACTAAAAAATTAGTATATCTTTTTAATATAAGATCTGGGGTTAATATATGCAATATGAATCTAAAATTAAAGATTACACAACAAAATATTATACTTTTAAAATGGATAAAAAAATATTTTTTATATTTTATCAAATTAGAAAAGATATTTAAAAGAAAAGGTAAATCCAAGTAATCAAGATGTGACACATAATTTTTCAAAAATATTTTCACTTTTAAAAATCGTAAATGGGTGGAATATCACTAATTTATAATTATTTTATAATTGTTGTTGATAGAAATGGACGTATGTGATGATTGGAGATTTGTAAATGAAAATATTTCTACATTTGTATAAGGTGCTTCAAGTAAACCCAAAAGCAAAATCGAATAGATACATAGGCTTTGAACTATCCTTTCCATTTTCCAACTAAAAGTTCTTGGTTTGTGTGTTTTTTGCTTTAGTTTCAATAGTTTTGGAACCATTTGTGATTTGACTCACAATTGTAGGTTCTTCTTAACGACCAAAACATCTTGATTGTTAGTTTTAAATATTCAAACGATTGTGCTCTGATTCCTGGAATTGGGGCATTCAAGCTAAAACCAAGTTGGTTTCAACGACGCGTATTCAAAGTCGTCAATATAGCATTGAGGATATGTTTGTTTTAAGTGTCACACTAAAATACTTTAGATGTTAAAATACTATATTTCTGTTTATTTTGAATTGTAAAATTAGATTTTACAGTTCGATTAAATCCTACCCTCATACATATTATTATGCACTCTATATTTACCGATTCAATATAATATTAATCTTTTTCAATATTATTTAATAGTAAAATTTTAAGTTATACAATCTCAAAATAAATAAAAATTTATCATCATTTAATTTTATTTTACAATCTTTAAGTTTATACTGTTAAGATTTGAACGTGTCAAATTGATTTAGAAGATATGTTTTGCCGGTTTCTTCCATGTTGAAAGATACAGATAAGATTTACAAGATTGGGCATCAAGAAATATCCCCACAAAATAGGAAAGCAGTTGAAGACCGGGTCAAAACTCTATCTTATGAGAAGAGAGTTGAGAAAATAAAGGAGAAGTGGAAAAATGCTTTAAACGAACGTGGGGCAGTGGAAGAAGGAGAGAAAGAAAACTGAGGCATTCTATAAATACAACGAAGGAAGAAAACAGAAAATGGACTGAACGAGATTACATCTGTCTGTATAACAGAGACGTATGTTACTAAGAAAGTTGTCGTCACTCTGACTCCAACATCCTGCACTGTTCAGCGACAAATTACTTTAATCTTGTTGCTGTCGATTTTTCAACAGAGAGTTCGAGTGATACACTGTTTCTTTAAGTTTACTTTCTTAGTTAGTTTAGTCGACTTGAAATTCATATTGGGTTTCAAGTACGTTAAGAATCGTTTGAAGAGATACACGATTCCTTTTTGTAATTCACTTTATATTAGTGGATAATTTTCGCCTTGTTGGCTTCACCAGTCATTTTTAACTTGTGAATATTTTATTTCGGGTTACTCTCGTCTATTTCCATTCAGCACCGTACTTTCAAGTGGTATCAGAGCCATCACTTGATACACTAAATGTGGTTCTGGAGTTTTGGTGTTATAATGGAAATTATGAGTCTTCCACGTTCTCCGGTTCTTTCTAAAGAAAATTTTGATGAGGTTCAGTGTCGAGCCTGCAAAGGATTCGGCCATTACACAACGAGTGTACTAATTTACTTCGGAGACATGAAAAATCTACGTGGATATCTCTTGGCGAGGAAGAAATTGATGAAATGAATCAAATAGAAGAAGAAATCAAAACCGCTGCGCTGCTGACATCAATTCACGAATTTCCTAATGATGAGGAGATACTTACCCCTTCAAGTTCGAACACTGCATCCGACAGGTACAATTTTTTCTCTTATTCTGATTTTAACTGTTTGAATGGCTGTATAAGTGATGCAGAATTATTAGAGGAAAAGAAAGATGAGCGTATACTCAAGGAAATTCAAGCGGTTCAAGATGAACTGCTCAAGATACTGGAATCAAGACAACAAGAAACAGAAAATCTGATTAAAGAAAATGAAGAACTGAAAAAGATCATCTCCAGATTGGAAGCAAGGCTCACGAAGAAGGATGTCCAAATAAGCAAGTTAGAAATTGATATCGAAATTGCAAATGAAACATTTAGGAAACTGAATACACGTACCTCTAGACTTGACGAAATATTGACTGTCGGTAATATAGGTCATTCTGGAATTGGATATCTTGAAAACACCCTGCTGTTGTTAATGCATGTAATCGAACCTCTAATAAAAATCCCATTGTTTTTGTTAAAGAAAATAACAATGTTCAGAAAAAGGTAGACAATGAGAAATTAGTCAAAAGAAAAAGAAAATATGTCTGTCATTACTGCTACAGACCAGGCCATATATGACCCTACTGTCAAAAGTTGAAACTGATCTGTCGTTGAAGCACATGTTGCCACGAATGTTGCACAACATTTGTCACATCATCGTGAAACAGAAAAATACAGCCGTTTGTCAGAATCTAAAATGGGTCCCTAAACCAAGTTTTTCATGTAATGTAGTCTTTACTGCTCTTAAAACTAATTATTCAGAGTCTTGGTATTTCGATAGTGGATGGTCAATACACATGACAGGTTCAAAACAATATCTCACCAACTATGAATCATTCCTAGGAGGAACAGTAAGGTATGGTGGAGGAGCACAAAGAAAAATATAGGAAAAGGAACCCTCTCGGTTGATGGTTTTCCTAACCTTCGAAATGTTCTGCATGTGGACGGATTAATGGCCAATCTAATCAGCATAAGTCAACTATGTGACGATGAACTACAGGTAAAATTTAACAAAGACAAAGGTGAAGTGTTTGACTCAACCAATGTTTGTGTTATGACAGGAAAAAGGTCAAGCGACAATTGCTATTTGGTTGGGAAGAACCTGACTTGTAATACTACACAGACAGACAAAACAATCATTTGGCACCAAAATTTGGGGCACGCAAGCCTTAGAAACATTGATAGATTAATAAGATTAGATGCTGTAAAAGGTTTGCCCAAACTTGAGAAAGGTAAGCAGATTGTGTGTGGAGAATGTCAAAAAGGAAAAACAGAAGAAGACAATACTGACACTTATCTGGAACCCAGACAAGTCGCACAAACTGAACAGAAGTCGATTCTAGATGTTCAACAGAATGTTGAACCACACTCGGAACCAACATTACCTTCGGATCCAGAAACAGAAATCGAGCCACTAATATCAGAAGACACCACCACTCAGCAGATTGAAAGAAGAGATCCACCAGGAAGGATAAGGAAAAACCACCCAATCACACAAGTAATCAGAGATGTCCATGAAGGAATTACAACTCAACGGAAGGAACCTGTCAATTACAGAGATATGGTGAAACAGAGCTCTGACGGCATTTTCATATCTCAAAGCAAATATGCTCGCAACCTTGTTCAAAGATTTTATCTGGAAAATTCCAAGCACATGAAAATGCAAATGGGATCGACTCAGAAGCTCTGCACCGACGATGTTGACAAAATATTGATCCAACATTATTCAGATCGATGACAGGCAGTCTGCTGTATTTTACAGCAAGCCATCCAGATATCATATACAGCACCTGCGTTTGTGCTCGCTACCAGGCGTGCCCTAAAGAAAGTCATCTAAAAGCTGTTAAAAGAATAATCAGGTATGTTGCTGGAACATCTAACTTAGGAATCTGGTATTCTAAGCACACAAACACGAACTTGGTAGAATTTAGTGACTCTGACTGGGCAGGGGATATTGATGACAGGAAGAGTACTAGTGGGGGATGTTTCTTTCTAGAAAATAACCTAGTCTCCTGGCACAGCCGAAAACAGAACTGTGTCTTTTTCTCTACTGCTGAATCTGAATATGTAGCAGTAGGAGGGTGTTGCACACAATTATTGTGGCTCAAACAAATGCTAGAAGACTACGGTTATCCTAGTGATACTCTTGTTGTTTTCTGTGACAACTCTAGTGCAATTAATATCTAAAAAAATCTTTGAAGGAAAAACTGCAATCTGTATATAGCCCTAATTAATTCAAGAGAATCAAACATTAGAATATAGATTAGCGGAAGCGTACCGGAGTCCATTGAATTGTTTGTAAAAAGAAAGGTATGATCTTC
The DNA here is from genome assembly GCA_028749325.2 of Caryopteris x clandonensis. NCBI lineage: Eukaryota > Viridiplantae > Streptophyta > Magnoliopsida > Lamiales > Lamiaceae > Caryopteris > Caryopteris x clandonensis. The sequence goes on along the minus strand of JAPYKT020000008.1, from coordinate 2,963,729 downwards.
CAATTTGCATCAAAAAAAACTTTGAAGCCTTATTTTCCTGATGATGGGGATTCAGGATTTTGAAAAATAACTGCACGATGCAAAATGGGGACCATTACCTGTTATATTAGCAACTGCTCAAGGCAGTTAGTAATATTTATTAACTATTTCTAATTTGGCCCCTCATCAAATCAGAAATTATCTAATTGGTATCCACATATTAAAATCATGACAATTATGCCCTTAAGTCATAAACTTTATTCCAAAATAGACCACATAAATTTGACTTATTTATTTGATGACCCAACACACATTTTATATATACAATTGTGACCCCAATAAATTTCTAACAATCTCCCACTGGGCCACATATGTATATATATAAATGTGTTAACCTTATTGAGCTCATAACTTTGTCATCATAACCATAGGCATATGCAATCTCGTCCATTAACTATATCAACATAGGATCAAAGCGATTTTCGTTGTATCAATCACAACTAAACCCATCAATGGTCACATATATCAACATAGCCAAATGACATAGATCAATCATGATAATGTGGTATGAAAATTACATGCATGGTGATCTATTCATGTCAATTTTCAATTGGTCCTACTTTACTTTATAGAGATCAAAACTTTAGCTTAATGTACAAAGTGAAATAAACTTAATAACATAAATTATGATCAGAGAAAAATCTAAATACACAAGTTTCATGAAACAAATAAAACACAAAGGATAATAAAGACAAACTCCCACTGAATCTAGATATCCTCATACTCTAAAACACCCATACGAGCAGTGTGCTCATGAAAGACCTTGGGTGGCAAACCCTTAGTAAGGGAGTCTGCAATCATGGAGTTTGTACCTAAGTGTTCTATACAAATCTGTCCACTCTGTACCCTTTCTTTTACAACAAGGAACTTGATGTCAATATGTTTTGACTTCGTCGAGCTCCTGTTGTTGTTGGAAAATAATACAGCTGATTTATTGTCACAATATAACTTAAGTGGTCTTTCTATTCCATCCACAATGCGCAGCCCAGTGACAAAGTTTCTCAGGCATATACCATGGTTAGATGCCTCATAACATGCAACAAATTCTGCTGCCATAGTGGATGAAGCTATGAGTGTTTGTTTTGCACTCCTCCATGATATAGCTCCATCACCTAACAGATATATGTAGCCCGAAGTGGATCTCCTACTATCTTGGCATCCCGCAAAGTCGGAGTCAGAATATCCAATGATCTCAAAGTGATCTGACCTCCTATATGTGAGCATGTAATCTCTTGTTCTCTTCAAATATCTCATAACCTTTTTGGCTGCTTTCCAGTGATCAATTTATGGATTGCTTAAGTATCTGCCTAATACTCCAACAATGTACGCTATATCCGGACGCGTACAAACTTGAGCATACATTAGACTCCCAACAGCTGAAGCATAGGGAATTTTTTGCATTTCTTGAATTTCAAGGCTTCCTTTAGGGCATTGCTCAAGACAAAATTTGTCTCCTTTAACGACAGGGGTATCACCTGGTCTACAATCTTGCATGCCAAACCTTTTGAGTACTTTATCGATATAGCTCTTTTGTGATAATCCAAGAATACCCCAAAAACGGTCTCGATGTATCTGAATTCCTAAAACAAAAGAAGCATCACCAAGATCTTTCATCTCAAAATGCTTAGATAGAAATCTTTTGGTTTCGTGCAATAAGCCTATATCATTAGTGGCAAGCAATATGTCATCGACATATAGAACCAGAAATATGCACTTACTCCCACTAAACTTGTGATACACACAATCATCAACATCATTTATCTCAAAACCAAATGAGAGAATCACTTGATGAAATTTGTGGTACCATTGACGAGAAGCTTGCTTGAGTCCATAGATGGATTTTTATAATTTGCAAACCATATTCTTTGGGTCACCACACACAAATTTTTTTGGTTGCTCCATGTAAATTGTCTCATCAATGTCGCCATTGAGAAACGCTGTTTTTACATCCATCTGATGTAACTCAAGATCAAAGTGAGCAACAAGTGCCATTATTATCCTAAAAGAGTCTTTCGATGAAACTGGAGAAAAAGTCTCTTTATAATCAATGCCTTGTTTCTGAGTATAGCCTTTTGCTACAAGACGTGCCTTAAACCTCACCACATTACCATTTTCATCCCTTTTGGTTTTAAATATCCATTTACAACCAATTGGTTTTACACCTTCTGGTAATGGGACAACTTCCCAAACTTTATTGTCTTGCATAGACTTATTCTCTTCATTCATGGCATCATTCCACTTTTGAGAGTTAGAACTTTTCATGGCCTGATGAAAGTTGATTGGATCATCTTCCATCATTCCAATGTCATCCTCATGTTCTTGAAGATACACTATGTATTCATCTGGATTAATAGAATTTCTTCTTTCTATAGTGGATCGTCGCAAAGGCACTTGTTCTTGAGGTTGTTGAGTTTGTACCTCTGGGGTTTGATTGACTATGTTTGGTTGCTCTTGATCTAAAACTTGATCAATATCAGGATTGGAATCCTGAACATTGTCAAAAGCAACTAATGGAATAGAAATCAACTCATCTTCAAGAAGAGTGGTTGATTCTAAATCCTCCTCAAAAACAAAGTCCTTAACCGTATTTCTCCCCACAAACTCAATATCCTAAAAAAACTTTGCAGTTCCCGTTTCAAATATATTCTTTACTTTGGGATCGTAAAATTTGAAACCCCTAGATCGCTCAGAATATCCAATAAAGTAGCTGCTCACAGTTTTGGGTTCAAACTTCTTTTCATTTGGCCTATAAGGCCTAGCTTCAGCTGGACATCCCCAAACGTGAAAGTGATTAAGACTAGGCTTTCGCCCCGTCCAAAGCTCATAAGGTGTTTTTGCAGCTGCTTTAGTTGGTACTCTATTCAAAATGTAGGCTGCTGTCTTAAGTGCCTCTCCCCAGAGTGATTTTGGTAAGGTTGAATGACTGATCATACTCCTAACCATATCTTTAAGAGTACGGTTTTGTCTTTCAGAAACACCATTCATGCTAGGAGATCCCGGCATAGTGTACTGTGGGACAATTCCACACTCCTCTAGGTATCTGGCAAAATGTCCTGGACGTTGTTCACCTGATCCGTCATATCTACCATAGTATTCACCACCACGGTCAGACCTGACTTGCTTTATTCTTTTGCTAAGTTGATTATCAACTTCAGCCTTAAAAGATTTGAACACGTCCAAGACTTGAGACTTTTCATGAAGTAGAAATAGGTACACATATCTTGAGTAATCATCTATGAATGATACAAAATATTGTTGACCATTCCAAGAAGGTGTAGGAAATGGCCCACAAATGTCCGTATGTATCAATTCTAAGACGTCCATAGCTCTTTTCGCACCTAATTTCTTTGTTTTGGTCTGTTTGCCTTTGATGCATTCAATGCAAACATCAAAGTCTGAAAAATCAATTGAATCCAAGATTCCATCAGACACAAGTCGCTCAACTCTATTTCTAGAGATATGACCTAACCGTTTGTGCCATAAGGAACTTGATTTTTTATTATCTATTTTACGCTTAGTACCACGTGATTCCACATTTAAGGTATCATTATAAGAAGCAACGGTGTCAAGCAAATATAAGTTGTCATAAACCATAAGAGAACCAGTTCCAACAGTATTTGAATTAATAGATAAACTAAAGCAGTTGTTTCCAAATGAACAACAATAACCTAATTTGTCCAAACAAGAAACAGAAACCAAATTCCGCCTAAATGACGGTACAACAAAAGTATCTATTAAGTCCAAATAGTAACCAGTACTTAACAACAACCTAAAATGCCCTATTGCTTCCACATTCACCGACTTGCCGTCTCCCACATAAATGCTTCTTTCAGCATCACTTGGCTTTCGGTAACTCAGACAACCCTGCATTGAAACACTGATGTTAGTAGTAGCACCGGAATCTAACCACCAAGTGTTTCTTTGTACTGAAGCTAAATTTACCTCAGAACAGTCCAAAGTAAGAAATGTACCTTTCTTTGCTCGCCATGCAATGTACTTAGAACATTCCTTCTTCACATGTCCTTTTATGTTGCAAAAGAAACAACCACCATCGTTGTTGGCTTGAGTTTGTTTCTTATGTGCTGGACCCTTATAATTAGCAGTCTCATTCTTCCTTTTCTTGCCCTTATCCTTAGAGGTGCTTGCCAAATGAGCACTTTCAGTCTTCTCTTGCTTCAATATTTCTTCCTCTTGAACACAAAATGAAATGGGCTCATTAAGAGTCCACTTCTCCCTTTGACAGTTGTAACTGACCTTGAATTGACTGAATTGTGGAGGAAGAGAGATAAGCACTAAATGCACAAGCAAGTCATCCGAAAGCTCAAGCTTTAGTGCCTTCAACTTTGAAGTAAGGTGAGACATTTCCATAATGTACTCCCTATTGTTTCCTTGCCCTTAAACCTCATGGAAATAAGTTTCTTTAAAAGAGTACTTATTTCCGCCTTATCGCTTTTTGCAAAGCGTTTCTCAATTTCAGCAAGGAAAGTTGTGGCATCGGTGACCTCCTCGGACACCGCACCCCTAAAAGCCTCAGGTATGCCACGCTTGATGATCATAAGACTCATGCGGTTTGAACGATCCCTCTTCTCATAAATCCTCCTTTGCTCGGAAGTACTAGCATCTGTAAGAGAAGCAGGTCGATCCATCCTTAATGCAAGGTCAAGATCCATGCAGCCAAGAACAATAAAAATGTTCTCCTTCCAGTCCTTAAAGTTCCTACCATTAAGGACCGGCACTGAATTAAGATTAGCAGATACAGTAGCAACAGCTGAAAACAGAACAGTACAATTACATAAATAACATGCTCATATAAGAAACCAAATTAAACAATAAATTCAAATAATTGTTAATCCCATATTAAGATACCAAGCACATCATTAATATCAAGTCTTTGGACAATAATATTAATTGTAAGCAGTACTCTTCTTATAGTGATCAAACATTGACAATAAATTATGTCAAATAATATGCAATCTTTGGACTAACATATTATTCACACACAAAAACCTTATAATTGTCACACATTTATCACCATATGTATGTATGAAACTCTGTCAAATATTAATTTACCTTTGGGTCAGTTAATAAACACATGAATTACATACACACAATTATCTTAATATTTTTATTAAATTAATCTACACAAAGTGATATTTTGTTTCAATTAATTTAACTAAATATTAGATATCCTTAATAAATTCTAAAACCAAAATTTGAATTAAATTGTTACTGTATTATTATTATATATTTAATAAAATAATAATAATAATGAAAACCCACTAAAACATATATATATCCATAGAAAACAAAAAAAACGTGAACTATTGCTAATCTGTTTTTTTTTTCTTCATCGCAATAACCAGTCGCAACCAGACAATTTCCTTTTGCACATCAATTCCTCATATAAACAAAATGATAATGCAACATGATTATTATGTTTTTACTGTACAAACTCAACAAAAAAAAATGTGTATTAAATGCACTCATGTATGAATAAAGATACTGTAATTTCATGGAAGACCAATAATACCCTAAATTCTCAAGAACTAATTTAGGGATGCTCTGATACCAAATGAAGGAAAAACTGCAATCTGTATATAGCCCTAATTAATTCAAGAGAATCAAACAATAGAATATAGATTAGCGGAAGCGTACCGGAGTCCATTGAATTGTTTGTAAAAAGAAAGGTATGATCTTCCAATTTGCATCAAAAAAAACTTTGAAGCCTTATTTTCCTGATGATGGGGATTCAGGATTCTGAAAAATAACTGCACGATGCAAAATGGGGACCATTACCTGTTATATTAGCAACTGCTCAAGACAGTTAGTAATATTTATTAACTATTTCTAATTTGGCCCCTCATCAAATCAGAAATTATCTAATTGGTATCCACATATTAAAATCATGACAATTATGCCCTTAAGTCATAAACTTTATTCTAAAATAGACCACATAAATTTGACTTATTTATTTGATGACCCAACACACATTTTATATATACAATTGTGACCCCAATAAATTTCTAACAATCTTGTTTAACACTCACGCACTAAACACATAGACATTCGTCATCACTTTATTCGAGATTTGGTAGAAAAAGATCTTATTCGATTAGAATACGTTAATACTGAGAGTCAAATAGCAGATATATTTACCAAAGCTCTTGATTTTGAGAGATTTTCCAATCTTAGGAAGTCTCTTGGCCTATGTGTCATGTGAAAAATACTCCATCTAATCTGTAAATAAATCTGTAAATATATTCTACCTCTATGACTCCCTTGGCACAAAAAAAAAGGATCTTAGGCTAAGAATACTCATCAACTAGAGTAACTTGGGGGGCACGGCGCTCGCTACGACGATGCTACCTTGTAAAATAATGATGAGTTGAATAATTTATGAAATACTTGAGTAACTAGGGGCACGGTGTTCGCTGCGACGATGTTCTCTAAGTCAAAAGAGTGTTTCCGAATTATTCTTCCAACCTCACATCATAAAGTACCTTGGGGGCACGGCGTTCGCTGCGATGATGCTACCTTGAAAAATATGATGAGAACCTGGAATTCTTACCTACTATTCGCAAAAAAAAAAATTGCAAAAGTTGGGAGTCGTAACTCAAAGCCTGATCTGATCCCATGAATAATATTCTCCCAAATACACCCTCTGAAAGAAATCCTATTCTGCTGTTTAAAATCGGTATAGGTGTATTTTTTTTTAAAAAGATTCTGCTTCTTTAAAAAAATTTGGATAAGTGCTCGTGTGCCTTTGTGTTAGTGGGTGTAAGTTGAATTGGTGACAGTTGAGATTTTCGCGCCCTAGATTATCACCAGGCATCTCCTACTTCACGTCTTCCTTAATTGTCACAACACTGCACAAGAAAAGAAAGCTCATGCCTCCTTTAAACACACAGTCACCGTGCACTGAATAAATGCTTCCTTCTTCATTTTTGACTTCATCACTTTCCTCACTAATCTCTGTTCCCTGTTCAACTTGGCTTCAATGGCGGACGAGGCTTCTCGAAGGATTCTCTCCCAAATTCTGGAGCTCCTCGCCCAGGTCACCGCCGCTAGAGTATCTCCCGACAGATGGTCACGAAATGGAAAATTGCATCCCCAGCTTCCCGCCTGTCCTTCTTGTTCTCTATCCTTCACAAGGGATTTCAGCCCACCTCCACAGATGTGTTCTCCAAATCTCCCAGAATTTTGACAGCCCATCCAGGATTCCTCCAAGGAGATCGACGTTGTGACCTGCCCTAGTTGTCTGATGTTCTCTCCGGTTCAACTAATCTAGTCCCGCCAGCAGCTAACCTCATCTTTATTTTCCATAAATTTATCGCACAATAGTTCCGGGCTCTGGATGACCAGATTAAACACCTTATTGCCATACGAGATGCCCTTTCTTCCCAATTAGGGGGAGAAATGTTGCTGCTGCTAATGATGCTGATGCTGCTGATGAAACCGCAAGTGACGATAATGGACGCAGTTGAAGGGACTATGTGATAGTATGGGTACATTTGTTTTTGTTGGGCACATCGGTGTTTGACTTTTGATTTTGTTTATCCTGCTGTGCTTCGCGGCTGCTTTGAGGAACTTATGTTGATATATGATGCTTGATATTTGCTTGCTGCTGCCAATGATTATGCCTCTTTGATTGTGCTTATGGAAATAGTTATGTTGATATATGATGCTTGATATTTGCTTGCTGTTGCCAATGAGCAAGCTGTCAATGCTTATGCCTCTTCAATTGTGCTTATGGAAATAATTATGCTAGACTGATTGATGCTTTGATTTTTATGCGTGCATGCTGATTTGAATTGAAAGGCTAGCTTGACATTGATGTAGACATGCTGAGATTTTTGCTTACAATGCTGATGCAAAATTATGCGTGGAATCTGAAGTAGATGGAATCTGAAGTAGATATGTCTTCTTGTGCATTTTTATGCTTGTCCTATATTGGACACATGTTAAGGGGGAGTTTAAATTTAGGGGAAGAACATGTTGCGGTATTTAGGGAAGAAGAAGGACATGATTATCTGTACTACTTTGATTTGTCCTGAAAATTTATTTTGGAGATAATCTTGGGATAGTTGTGTACTGGTTAACTCGGTGTTGATTTCTAGTGTGGCTATGATTTTTTTTTTGGATAATTCTGGATATTACTATGTGCTGCAATGATATTAAATGTCAAGTACGTATGGGGAGTTTGCACTAAGGAGAAGTTTTGCAGAATTAACAATGTTGATATATTTGTTGGGTAAAACTTTCTGTATATTGTGTCCTGTGTTCTAATTTTGATTCTCAAGTATTGAGGAATTGTGAAGAAAGCCAAAAGGTAGAGATGATGAAGGTGGAGATGAAGATGATGCCGAAGGTAGAGATGATGCTCATGATGCTCCCGAAGAACATGAATAGCTGCTGATTTGTTGATGCTGCTGCTGTGCTGTGTTGCTGCTGATGTTGAGGTTGTGTTGCTGCTGATGTTGAGGCTGTGCTGCTGTAGATGCTGATTTGTTGATGCTGCTGCTGTGCTGTGTTGCTGCTGATGTTGAGGATGTGCTGCTGCAGATGCTGATGTTGAGGTTGTGCTGCTGTTGTGCTGTGCTACAGTTGTTTGCTACCGTGCTGTTGTGATAAGTTGTTTTGTTGCTCCTCTGGTCTTGGTTGTTGAAAGATTCACAAGATTGGGCATCAAGAAATATCCCCACAAAATAGGAAAGCAGTTGAAGACCGGGTCAAAACTCTATAATATGAGAAGAGAGTTGAGAAAATAAAGGAGAAGTGGAGAAAGGCTTTAAATGAACGTGGGACAGTGGAAGAAGGAGAGAAAGGAAACTGAGGTGTTCTATAAATACAACGAAGGAAGAAAACAGAAAATGGACTGAACGAGATTACATCTGTCTGTATAACAGAGACGTATGTTACTAAGAAAGTTGTCGTCACTCTGACTCCAACATCCTGCACTGTTCAGCGACAGATTACTTTAATCTTGTTGATGTCGATTTTTCAACAGAGAGTTCGAGTGATACACTGTTTTTTTAAGTTTACTTTCTTAGTTAGTTTAGTCGACTTGAAATTCATATTGGATTTCAAGTACGTTAAGAATCGTTTGAAGAGATACACGATTCCTTTTTGTAATTCACTTTATATTAGTGGATAATTTTCGCCCTGTTGGCTTCACAAGTCATTTTTAACTTGTGAATATTTTATTTCGGGTTACTCTCGTCTATTTTCATTCAGCACCGTACTTTCATATACTAAAGATAACCTGATTGACGGGGTGAGAGTGAGAGCCGAAAAATATTTGCCATGAATTATTGAACATCGTGGCCACCGTATCATCTCTGATTGATTAATTTTCTTGTACAAAACTCTAATACGACACAACTTCAATAATTGTGGAACAATAATTAATAAATGAGGCACAATTTGCAGGGTGATCTAATATGGTATAATATTCCAGACTCCTCCATCATTTATTACATCGCCCACCTTTGCAAGTAATCATTTACTTACGTCTTCCCCCTCCCTCCCTCCCTATATAAACCTACCCATCATGCACATTACTTCTGCCATTCCCCAACCTACTATGTCTCTCACCAGGCTTCTCAACTTCGCACACACGCTGCTTCTGGACCACTCATCGCCGCCGCCTCACGATGCTCGGAAAAAAGACGGCGGAGATGAGATGGAGAGATTTGTGAGAGGAGGGTTCCAAATGCCGCTGCATTATCCGAGGTACGGCCGGTCGGATTACGAGAAGATGGAGGAGTGGCAGCTCGACCTTCTTCTCCGGCAGTATGGCCTTAATTTCAAGGGCGGCTTGGATGAGAAGAGGAAGTTTGCAATGGGTGCATTTCTGTGGCCTGATCAATACTGATTATATGTGTGTGTATATGTTTGTTGAATAGAAATATTTGATGAATAAGCTGGAATGGATAAAATTTTGATGTTGTAGTTGATTAGTTGCCATGGAACAAATTTTTGTTTTTTGCCTTCATTTATTATTCTTCATGGTTCGAGTGTAACTTTAGGATTGAAATATTCACTCTGTTCCCAAATAATCACCATACGAACTACTTCACAGCTCTCGTGTTCTGGGGGCGTTTAAACTATCCTATGTTCAGAATCGATCTTGATGTTTGGGCTCAAATCCAAAATAAAATAAAATTAGTAAAAATAAACTTTTTATAAACATACAATTTGGAAGTAAAAGACTAATTTGTTGATTTTTATATATTTTTTTCTTTTGGGGCTCAATGAAGATAGTTTAGTGAAATATTGTCTCTATATTATTTAAAAAGAATTTTATAAATTTGAACTTTTTTTAAATATCAGAGGATCTAAGGTGTCGTTCTCAATGACTACGCACAATACTACATTGCGTATATTTGAAATGTTCCATTTAATATTATAATGGTATGTCATAAGATTGATTAGTGATGGAGTTGTCAAAATGATTAATGTTGTTAAAGGGACTTTGTTAGATAAAAGAGGAAAAAGAATTAGTTCATACTTCTTTGACCACGAAACGCTTGTTAATGATATATATTTTCCTAAAGTTAATAATTGAATAACAAATTTTGGAAGAACCTATTAAAATAAATATTAATAATTTAGGGACTTTTGTTTTTATTGTGGTTTGTATAGGGGTGCCTTTCTTGGGTTCCACAACAGTTTGCGTGTGAGGTACTTCGCTTTTGTGTGCAAGGCCAGTCCTTACGGCTGACTTCATGAAAACATTCATACCTCTTAGGAAAATCATAGGTGGGTGTCAAGTGCTGCTGCTTCTGACAATGCCACACAAAGAACTTGTCTAGGGTCGGAAACAGGATTTCCAACTTAGTCCACCTTATTTATGATTTCACACCACAGTGAACAAATAAAACTAAAAGAAGGCTGTCTCAACGGAAGGAGAAGGACCTGCAATGGTGAAGACATCTTACCCTCTTCTTGTCATTTTCTTTTATTCTTGTTATTTTTTCCGACTCATATTCTTTTACTATTATCTTTTTTGATTGATTGAAGTGTGTAAAAAGTTATGTTTGGATGGGACAGTTGTGCTCTCTAGAGATGGCTTGCAAGGTGGAACCGACTTGACGTACCAAAAAAAAACATTTTTGCCAACGGGGTGCTTGATGAAATGATTGGGAGAGACACGAAGGGATTGGGATAAATACTAAACTCAAATAAAGTTGACATTTTTTCAGTAGTGATAGAAATATTAATAACAATGTTACTAAAATAATAATATATTTGACAATAATTCTTTAGAAATAAAATATATTGCGTGGCCCCTATATATAGTCTAATATAACATAATTTTGAACTATCATTGCAACTTTAGAAAAACAATTGGTTTATTACTAGATACATGTTATAACCCTGTAGTTTTATTTATATTTGTAATCATATTCTTCTAAGAAAATTCATGGTAACTTTTTAATTTTTTTAGTATTTTATTGACATTGCTATATATCCACGGGTACTTCAATCAAGTTAAAAGTTTTGATATTTTAATTCTCAATATCATATATGACTAATGGTTTATAGTTTATGTTATACCATGCTATAATAATATATTATTATAGTAAACTATATATTACATAAAATAATTAATACTTTATATTATACCATCCAGTATATTATACCCTATATTGTGATGTATAATTGTAATATGTAATATACTATATAGTCTACTATATAATATAGGTTATTATTCATAGTATATCACATGTTATACCATATAGTCTGTAGTTTATATTATTATGTAATTTATAATATAGAGTTAAATTATTAAAAAGACTTATTACCTTCGTTCCACTTTTCAATTCCAACATGGGGTTTAAAATTTATCAATGTTTGTTATGCTCTTTTATTTTATTTTAATTTTATGAATGTTTGTTGTGTTTTTTTAATTTATTTTAATTATGTAAATACAGGGGCTTCAAAAAATTTCATGATACAATACATACACACATATATAAAGTCATAAAATTATTTTAAAAAAAAGCTTAAAGTGGTTTAGTGGCTTGTGATGCGCAAGAAGCACTTCTAATAAATGAGTGGTTAGGATTTCAATCACAAATTTAAAAAAAAAAGAATGTGGAATTTGCTACATGGCATATGCTATAATATAAAATAATTTTATAAAATTTCTGATGATTAGACATTATCTACTAAGAGGATGGGATAAAGGGCATGCATTCCTAGGACATGTGTTCAAATCCAAATTTTGTACAATTTTATATGTCATGGGGATATAAGGGTTGAAATATGTATATCTCGACGGTTGTGAGAGCGGTGATGAGGTATTATTTCAAAACAAATGAGTTTGTTTTACTACAAAATATTGGCTAAAAATAGATATTCAAAATATTATATATGAGATGTTTGCTGGTACGATGCATATGATATAATATATTTTATGATATTGATAATTTATAATTAAATTATATTATTATTATTATTAAAAATATAAATAACCTATTTCTTTTATCAAATATATATATATATATATATATATTATTCAATTTGAAATAGAGTTTGTTATATTAAATTGTATTTTCATTTTTTTAAGTTAGCTTTATTAAATAATAAATTGTACAACATTTTGAAGTGAATTCTGAATTGTTTTTGAATTGAATATAAATATTTTAATTTACTAAAAACCATTGAAGTTAAACAATAAATAAATAGCATAATATTTTAATTTTATAAAAAAATCATTTATATAATTTTAGCTTAAATCCATACAAAATTTGATATACTATTTACTCAAATTTATCACATATATATCAAAATTTTAAAATTAATAATTCAATGCATAAAAAGACTAAATTCCATCTATAAAAATTAAATTCCATAATTTTTAAATGTAATTATTTATTTCATTATATACAATATTGGTGTCAAGTTAAAAATCATAAAAAGAAGATTAATTGATATATCATATACTGATTTAAAACAAAAAACTATTTAATTTTTAAAATTTAAATGAAAATGAAAATAGAAGAAAGAAGAAAAAAATGAAAAGTATGTAAAAAAAAAAAAAAAACATATATTAATTAATTGTAAACATTTGTGAAATTTTTTCACAATCTTTCTTTTATAAGAATTAGAAGTAGTAGTTGTGGCACAATTAAGAATTGGTGGAGAAAGGGGGGTTTTGAAATGGAGTCCCCTACCCCCCTTCCACACGTCCTCCCCCGCTACTACTTCTCATCCAACACCCAACCATCTTCATCATTTTTTTTTTGTCTGCATCCATACATATCATTGCTACATAATCTGATTAAGCTTCAAATTATCCAAATATTTTTTGTGAAAATTTTCAAAAATACTTACTAACCCAAATTTTAAATTTTAATTATTTTTACCTTCTTTATTTTTTCAACTATTCCATTGATACAAGATGTGCTACTTATAGTTATATAACTTGAATTCTAATAATACACACTGATATTAATGATAAGACAAAAAAAAATCATAAAACATATTTAAAAAATAATTTTAAATTATATCGAGTGACTAAAAAGAACCTCGCGTATAAATATATGTGTATATGATATTAATAATAATTTACTTTAATGAAATATTCCATGTATTGATTATAATAAAAACTAATGAAGTGGAACAATGGGATTAATTATATCCCAGGTCAAAGGCAGATGAGAATGAGAATTCAAGTTAGACTTGTATTTTTATCATAGATCCTAATGATTTGAGAAACATAGGATTAGGATAAACTTTGTCGATTAAATTATCCAATAAACTAGCCCTAAGTGGTGGCCATGTCACACAATTCTGATTTCCATCTCTATTTAAGGAAACCAACCCCCATTCTATTTTGCCCCGTTACCTTCCAAGTTCATTATTCAAATCCCTCTCTCTCTCTCACACACAGCTTGGCAGATATTGTGTGACGTGTGCAGGGTTTTGAACTAAGAAATGGAGAGTAAGAATCTTAAGAGTTTGAGCGAATTTCTGGCATCGCAACAGCTGAAGAAGATGGTGGCTCAGTTACTAGTCTCTATTTCAATATTTTCCTTACCTTTAATGTATTACGAGAAGTTGGACTGCTTCTGTTTCAATCCTCTGCAGTTGTTGAGCATTGCGATGAACAAGAACTGCATATTCCTCATCTGCAATGGCATCCTGCTTTTTCTCGCAAAAACCTCTCCCGCTGTTCCTTCTCCTTCACCTTCTGATCTCAACCACGCATTGCAGAAGAAGATTGGCGAGGGCCTGCAAATACAGACGCAATCAGACCTCGTTTTCCAAAACCATATAATGTTGGAGGAAAGAGGTTCTGCGTTGAAAGAAGAAGAAGAAGAAGAAGAAGGAGAAGAAGAAGAAGAAGAAGAAGAAGAAGAAGAAGAAGTAGAAGAAGAAGAAGAAGAAGAAGAAGAAGAAGAAGAAGAAGGAGAAGAAGAAGAAGAAGAAGAAGGAGAAGAAGATGATGATTATGATGATGATGATGATGGAGAATTTGAATGCTGGAATGAAAGGGCAGAAGAAGTTTTGATTTCCCTTGCAGAGAGAGATGAAGGAGGAGGATTAAGTGGGCGTGAAGATGTTGAAAATGATGATGATAATGACAATGAGGACAACAAGGAACAAGAAGTGGATGCAGAAGAAAAGGAAGAAGATGGAATAGAGAAGTTGAGTACAGAAGAGCTGAACCAGAAATTTGAAGATTTCATAAGGAGGATGAAGGAGGAGTTTAGAATTAATAATGAAGCTCGGCAGCAAGTAGTTATGGTTAATTAAAATACATGCAACTTATTTTTGTCCATTTCCCCCTCTTTTAGTCGAATTTTAGTAGAAATAGAAGAAGTAGAATGTACATGTTTGTAAGTAAATTTTGTTTTAGATCTTAAGTCGGAAGGAATAATATTTCCATATGAAATCTTTATGTTTCATTTAGTCATTTAAACTTTATGAATCAATCCTAATAATCCTCCTATTTCCGCCACCCACAAAAAATAGAGGAAAAAACTATTGATTGTAATTGTGTTTATTACACAACTGGAATTCACTACAAAGAGTGTCTTGTGTGGGAGCTGGGGGAGTTGGGCTTATCCGCAAATCCGATGATGACGTGGAATGGACAGAGGAGAAGCATACCTGAAATTGGTGAAATTAATGTTGAGGATGAATGATTGAGCAAAATTGGACACGTGGATATTTGCGTAGTGATGACATGTTTCTCCTTTTCTGCTTCTTCCCTCATAATCATGGGTTATATATATACAACTTAAAAGCTCCTCCGTTGGTCACAAATCACAATGGGTATGGTCCCATTTCTAACAACAATTCAGTAATCCTTATATTATCAACAAACATTATATAAATAAATACCGTTTCAGCACAAATTTGTTTATATAAACTAAGTACTATTTTAAGAATTCAAGATATATTTGTTCTTAATCTTCAAAAAATGCCTATATTATAACGGGCACTTGAAAATGGACTTTTTTTGCCTATTTTAAAATGAGAAAAAATCTTAAGAAAGTAGAAAAGAATAGAATTTAACTCTATTTTTTGTTGATTCATAGTGTATAATTTATTGAATTAAGTTAGTTTAAGAAAGCAGTGAGAAAGAAAATGTATGAAATATGAGCTATTAATTGATTTAATAAGTAAATAAATACTAATTAATCCAATAAATAAAGAATTATGCCATCCAAATGAAATGTTTTGTTGCGGTATTCATTTAAAATATGTGCAATTTCTTATGGTCATATGATAGTCTGGTGTGCAATCACATCATGTGGAGGCCGAGATTTAATTTTACATTAGATATTTTATTCTACTTAAATTTTGTATCATATTATATTAATTAAAGTGTGTGTATATATATATATATATATTATCATACAATACACAATTGAAAATGTATAAATATAAAAAAATTGAACAATGGTAGTTGAATTTTTAATAAAGATATTTCTTTTCTTTTTCTTTTTTTTTTTATTTTGCTTCCTTCCAATTAGTTAACAATTATCGTGAACTATTTTGTACAGACAGTTTATAAATTATAAACCAATATTTGAGTAGAGATGTAAATGGGTATGGTAGAGTACCCTCCTCATGTCATATTCTAATACAAAATATCCTACCTTTATCCTATTATATTATTCTTTTATTTGTCGCAGGTAGGATACGGATAATATTCGACGGGCATACGGATACCCGTAGGTAAATGGATTACCCATTTATATGTTATTTTATATGGATAAAATTGATATGTCCTACTTGACCCGACCCTGCCCGTCCGCCCGCCCTAAAAAATACACATTATTTTTTTGGAATAAAAATGCACTTTATTAATTTCTTCAATAATCACAAATTAAAAAAATATAATACTACGAAACATGAAGACAAATCAAACATAATATAAAATAATAATAATAACATCCAACATATAATTTTAATGTGATCACCGATCACTTGATTCAAATTATCCCATGAATTAGGACTCTAAATATTAAAATAATTAATATTATTGTTATTATATATAAGATATATTTATATATATAATTATATATACGGGTACATGGGTAGGATATACGGATCTGGTACACAGGTAAAATATTAAACCCATACTCTACCCTTACCTTAACATAACATAATTTAACAAACACGGATAATACCCTACACGTTACCTAAAATTTTATGTCCTACCTTATTCAATTATTCATTTATCTACGGATAATCCTACTATTGATATCCCTATATTTGAGTTATAAGTCGTACAATTTCGTATCTGACATGACTAATGTAACAATATTGTAAAAAGGAGATAAAGGTTTAAAATATTGGAATATGTATTGTTGTTCTGCGAAGCAAGGTGGCGGGGTATCTACAATCCAGGTGTCATTGTCAAGTAAGTTACGTGGATTTTGAACATGCAAGAGACCTTCTATGTTTCATGTTTAGTCACTGTCGTAATAATTACCTGAATTGTCTTATGAAAATCACCCAAATCAACATCCAAAGTGCCCGCCATACTAATACACAATCAACGAATATTGTTTCTCATCCTCATCATTGTACAACACCTAATAACTCATGTAGATGTTGGGTCAGACTCAATTTTATTATCTTCTATTTTAATTTGAGGTTTTTTTGTATTGTTTTATGTCAGAATATTTTATATATTTTATAGTGTTCGTGTTTGAAATTTATTTGTTGAACAAAAATAAATATATTGGAAGACTTGTTCGAAACATCCTATAGAACAGTTGAATTAGTATTCGATAATTTATTTTTATTGTTTTATTATATTTTATTTTTTAATTAAAAATATAATTATCATAAATAAAATATATTTATTAAAAATTGAATCTGTTTAAATGGTTTGGGGTGTCATCCATCTAAGATAAGCATGAAATATATGATTGAGCTTCAATATAATGGAGTTTTGATTCAATATGAAAATTCAAACAACTTTTCATCAAATGATTAAGGTGGCGTGCTTACTTCAATGAAACCATTGGACTTGTTTCAAGTAAACCATTGATCTGTGGCCTATCCTTCCAAAATTGGAGATCCACATATTCTTCTCTTTCATAATTATATGGAGAATTTTAGCTCAAGACTCAATTTGTTTTAAAATTTTGAATATTATATTCAAGATTTAAAGGTTTTTAATCTAGGGTTTTTTTTATTAAAAAAAATCAAATTTGTATAATTTAATTCTTAAAGAGTAAAATAATTATTACGAACACATTTTTTTAATGTATTTTATTCAGAATTAACACAGATTAATTAAAGTTTAAGAAATTAAGGCCAAACATATTATTTTATATATTTCATTTATTGACTAATTTTCAAAGAGATACATCACAAATTTATTAAAATTTTTAAAACTAAAAAATTATAAATATTTTACTTACATACACATTTTTTCAAGTTAACTATTTTTTTATACATGACTTTTCTCCACTTCTCTCCTTTCCACCCATCTGCAGTCTGCAAAATAAATGTAGAAAAAGATGAGCATTGATAAAAAATTATGTTTACTAAAAAATAAATACGAGACAAAAGAAAAAAAGAAAAAAAAATCATCACACCTATTTCTGCAACCTCTCGTATTTGTGTTAATTGCAATCGTGAAAAAGTTAAATATAAGAATAAAAAAATTGCTATAAATTAAAAAGAAAGGAAGATATATATATATATATATATATATATGTGTGTGTGTGTGTGTGTGTGTGTGTGTGTGTGTGAAGTTAGTCTTGAGCCCTAAATTAAGTAAAAGATTTTGAAAGCATGTTTTAAATAAATAAATAAATAATTAAACCCTAAATTTTAAAAAATAAAATAAAATTTAGATATAATATTAACAATTTTAGAATAGAATCACATGATGAAATTCGGCCAGAATGAGATGGTTAGTTTGAGCCTGTAAAAATGTCACATAGACTCTACCCCCATAAATTGGAATTCCAAGTGTTTGATTGAAGTATTTAAAATATGTGCAGAGTTATTTGTACATTAAATTTACTGTAATTTAAATTGTACAATATATTCAATGCACATAAATTTTTATGTTAAAATAAATAATTGTGGATTACAAAATAGTGTGCACCATCTGATGAAGTAAATTACTGTTTTTACCACATTTCTATGTTCCTGCATCATCATGTAACAAATAAAAATTCAATTTCCCAGAAGATGGGTAAATCAAAATGCTTTTCATCTCTTTTCTTTCTAGGCCAAAATGATTGCATATCTATTCATGAAACTTTTCTAACCTCAATTGACATCCACTAAAAGTACATAATTCAATCTTATCTGGTGAATGTTGAGGTTGTGAAAATTCTTAAATAGGTCTGCGAATCCATATGGTTGCACATTTTTCGTAGGACCACGTTGGGATAATTTTACTAATTACTAACGTATTTAAAATTTTATAAATAGATTATAGTAGATAATTTGAATATATTAAGTATTATTTAATATAACAATTAAAACTTATAAAAAACTAGAGTTTTATGTGTTTTTTTTGTTTATGTTTAAAGATTTTTTAAAATAAAAAAAGGGTTCTATCCAACCCAGGGTGCTCCAAAAAAGAAAAGGAACTGATGTACGTTTTGGTTACATCAAGTTGTCCGAATAATCTCCCTATCCATATACATACGAAATAGAACACGTTATAAATTTCATTAATGCAACATTAACATGAAGGAGTCCTCTTCCTTGATATTGTCCAACAGTTTATGGGCACCTTCTAGAAAGTTGATATCCGTTATTTTCTCAGACGTTTGGTTTTCTAATTCATTAATTATTATGAGATTGACTCTTTTGTTTAAATAGGTGAGCCCAGTTCCATGTGCCATGAATATGGGAGCTGGACAATTGTAGCCACATATTAAAATCTTACAAAATTTAATTCTCGGCCACCTGGAGTCCCATAATTTTTATACACACACACACACTTCATTTTATTAAAAAATATATATATAGTATGACGTCATATATGAAAAATAAGAATTATTATTGAAATAGTGAGGTTAAATATTAGGGGAAAATATATTTTATAAATTGCGATCTATACTTATATAAAAATAATTAAGTGACCTAAATAAAAGTATTAAATTATTCCGCCCAAATTCATTTGCTAAATTGGGAAATAAAATTATTATTTTTGCAAAATGCCATTTTCAAATCTTTCAGAATAAATCTCCAAAGTTTATCTTGAAAGTTGGATTAGCTATTCTACAACTCTCGCTACATTGAAGTATAACTTCTAAATTCAAATATGTTTTTATGAATAAATTTTTAAGTTAATAATTTTTTCACAATTAAAAATGGATGAATAGTGAACAACTTACATAATTTACTGCAAAGTATTTTTATTTATTTATTATTATATTACCATATTCATAAGTATGAACGAAACAATGAAATACTTTAATACTAAAATTTCTTATTTCAATAGCAAATCAAGATTAGTGATAGCCTAAAGGTGGGCACGGTTCCACGGTTTCGATTTCGGTTCTGGAACCGTCGGTTTTTGAAATCGTGAAGAGTGGAATCGAAACCGAACCGTCATATTTACGGTTCCAGTTCCGGTTCCGGTTCCAGAACCGTCGGTTCCCCCGGTTCCACGGTTCTTTTTTTTTTTTTTTTAATAATTAACAACTTTCAAAATTAATTTTTAATCTTTTGAATTTGATTCACAAGAGATTGAATTGAATATATAGTTAACTTAACTAAAACAATTACATTTTACAAATAAAAAATTACAACAATCAAAACTTAACTTTACAACTTATAATAAAATTCCAAAAAAAATAGAAAAGTTACAACAAAAAATTAACTTACCTAATAATATTTACTTCTTTTAACAAGAGATTACAACTTTACAAGTTTTTAATTACAACATATTAAAAAAAATTAGAAGAGAGAAAAAAAAAAAACTTGAGCTTAACTATAAATTAGAAATTAAAATTTAATTTCTATTTTAGAATTAAGTTGCCTACGTATCCTCATAGTTGAGGAATCAAAGTCGACGTAGTTCTCTTACCTTGATGCTTGAGAAGTAGCTTATTGGCGTGACTCAATCACTCCCGGATGTGATCGAATACTCGTTTTCATCTTCATCCTCATCGTCTTCATCAAAATTTACTTCTTGTTTTCTTACCTCGGCGTTCGACCAATCATGGAGTAAAACTTAATTTTCTAGATTTTCCACCTTTAAATTGGATCTTCGAAGATCCAAAATGTAACCGCCGGTGCTAAATGATTGTTCAACCGAGACAGTGGATGCCGGACACGCAAATATTTCCTTTGCCATTAGTGATAAAATAGAAAAGATTTTTGCTCTTCGAGACCACCATCTAAAAAGCTCGTTAGGTGTATCAAATCCTAGTTCTTCAAAAGTAGTAGATATATAATTATCTACTTCTTGATAAAGACTATTATTCCTAGGTTTTTTTTAATTTTCTAATATCATAAAACCTATAATATTGATTAAGGTGTTCAAAGTTCGGATCTTGATGATCTTGAGAAAGATGTGAGAGAGATTGAGAGAGATTGAGAAAGATGTGAGAGAGATTGAGAGAGATCACAAGATAATTGAGAGAGATTGAAGGAGATTGAGAGAGATTAGATATTGTGAAATAAAATGAGTAGGAAGGGGTATTTATAGAAAAACAAAATCAAAAGATCCGTTGGGAACCGCCGGTTCCCGGTTCCAGTTCGGTTCCGGTTCGCAACCGCCAGTTCCCAACGGTTACAAGATCTGGGTCGTTGAAGATCAACGGCTATTTAATCTCAGCCGTTGATCTCCAACGGCTATAATTTTCAAATGGGCAGAACTGGGAATCGAAACCGCCGGTTCCGAACCGACGGTTCCGGTTCCAAAAAAATGAGAACCGAAACCGGAACCGGGTCAACGGTTGAACCGAACCGTTGACCGGCGGTTCTGATTTGGGACCGGAACCGTGCCCACCTCTATAATAGCCGAAATATATTTACTAAATTCGCTAGTTTTTATATTAAATAATAGATAATAAATTTTAGTCATGAGTAAGATATATATATATATATATATATATATAACTAAGAACCTTAATATATATCTATGTATATCGGTGGTATAATTAACAAATTAAATGCCTGAAATCCTATGATTGATGCATGTAACTTTGAACCTCACAAGTGTCGGTTGTGCAGGCCAACCAAATTTGGATGTTCCACAATATTATTAGTTTGATAAAACAGCTGAAAAGCTATGCCTCTATATATCAAAATTTATAATTTATATTAGTTTTGGTTCCATCAAATATTTGTCCAATAATTTTATAGATTTTTAATCAATAATCTTTAAATTTTAATATTTAATTTAAAATTTTTATTGAAATTTAAAAAACTCACGCATTTGATCTGTCTAGGCAGCATTTGAAATGTGGAGTGTCACTTATGTTCAATTTTTTTTTAAGATAAATACGAAATAAATATAAAATGATATAAAAGAATAATAAAATTGAAAATTGTATATTTAATAAGACCAAAAAAAAGAGGTATAAAATAATAATTCCTCATATATGCACATATAGATATTAGATAATAGATACATTCTGATCCTAACTCAACTACTTATTACTAATTAAAAAGGGGTAAAAATATAAAACAAAAAGTTAATAATATTTTAGTTAACCATAACTAGTCGTTGTTGAGCTTCACTAATCCTAAACTCCTCCTTCATCCTCCTTATGAAATCTTCAAATTTCTGGTTCAGTTCTTCTGTACTCAACTCCTCTATTCCATCTTCTTCCTTTTCTTCTGCATCCACTTGCTGTTCTTCGTCGTTGTCATTTTCATCCTCGTCGAAATGGAAGCAATTTTCGGGCTCTCCCTCATCATTTCCAACATCTTCATGCCCACTCAACCCTCCTTCCTCATCACTCTCATCAATGGAAATTGAAACTTCTTCTGTCCCTTCATTCGAACATGATTCCAATCCTCCATCCTCTTCATTCCATTTAATCCTCTCTTCTTCTGCTTCTTCTTCTCCAGCGACATTTTCTTCCAACATTATATGTTTTTCGAAAACAGGTTCCAATTCCATCTGTATTTGGAGACGATCAGCATCAGCATCACCAATCGTCTTCTGTAACATATCGTTAGGATCAGAAGGCGGAGGAGAAGGAACAACAGGAGAGGTTTTCGCAACGAAAACGAGGATGCCGTTGCAGATCAGAAATATGCAGTTCTTGTTCGTTGCAACGCTCAACAACTGCAGAGAGTTCCAAGAGAAGCAGTAGAGCTTTTCGCAATACGTTAGAGGTGACGTCTGGCATAGAGACGGCCATGAAAACACTAGAGAAAATATTGAAACCGAGACCAGCAACTGAGTCACCATCTTCTTGAACGGTTGAGATGCCAACAAACTTCTTAGATTCTTATCCTCCATTTCTTTCATAAACCCTGTAGACAAAATTCTATCCATTTGTATATATGAGCTACTTTTGTTCGGTTTGTGTGTATGTTTTAGAGAGAGAGAGAGAGAGAGAGAGAGTAGAAGGGAAATGATTGATGAATGTGATAAAGAGATAGATGAGGCCAAACTAGAATAGGGGTTGGTTTCCTTAAATAGAGTTACGAATAAGAATTGTGGGAGTTTAAGTAAAAGATAAGAAATAGAATTTGAGAGATACCATTTAGTTGTAGTAATATGTTTGGATGTATGTGTACGATGAAGATGGTTTAGAGTCCAAAGATAACTAGTACTGAGAGAGAACGTGTCAGTGTGTTTGTGTTGCCGTGTGTGTTTGTTTGTGTGGGGGGGGGGGGGGGCACTCCATTTGCATAAGTTCCACCTTCACCATCACCCACTATTTCAAACTTTTAGATTCCCCTTTTGTCTCTACCTTATCATTTTTTTTTTTAAAAAGTGTCTAAACACTTTGTTTCAGAATACGGATCGTTTGTTAGGAAATTTTTCTTGATCTTCCAAAATTGCACATATTATAAATAAATTTTGAAAATGGAAAAAGTTGGTTAAGAAAATAGAGAAAGACACAACTTCACAAACTAAGAGTCTTCTTGTGTTCGATAAATGTTAATATTTTTTTTTAATTTAATCACATTCTAGTATCCCAAATTCAGGACGAGATCAAATAAGACTCATTTTTACCTATTTAAAGATCGAATA
This sequence comes from Caryopteris x clandonensis, assembly GCA_028749325.2. NCBI lineage: Eukaryota > Viridiplantae > Streptophyta > Magnoliopsida > Lamiales > Lamiaceae > Caryopteris > Caryopteris x clandonensis. The sequence continues at coordinate 2,940,025 of JAPYKT020000008.1, read as the reverse complement.
ATTCAATTATACCCTGATTTTCTACCACAATTTTTCTATTTAAAAAAAATCAATTAAATCGCATTTTAATTTGCAGATGTTTTAAGCTGGCCATTAATTTGCAATATTAGCTCAAGTATATATTAGTGGGCCGGGCCGCCGGGGGTCTGTGTGACATTCTTAGAGGCTCAAACTAACCACCTCATTAAGACATGTAATTATGAAGCAGAAGAATATGTTGATCCCAAAATTTGGAAGGAATACGGCACATATTATTCCTTGAATTCAGACAACAAATGGTCAAATGGTTTCACTACATTACATGAACTCAAACATGATAGGCAATCACCTTAATCATTCCCTCAAAGTTTTTCATTTTAATATGTTAACCACAATTGTTTGCTCTAATAAATCATTACAGTGACATTCTTAATATCCTACTTCTTTTTCTAAAGATATATTTTGAATTTTATTATTAAATTCAAAGATTTGACGATCTTAAATTTTCAAACGTACCCAACGTGAGCTTAAGAGATTAAGTATACTTTAATAAGGTTTCATTCTAAACTTAATTGATAATAAAAGAAGTAGTTCACTGGACATAATAAGCCAGTTTTCCTTCTCTTATCTTAAGTAAAATTATATGATACATTTATTGTTTTTTACTTTTTGTTTTATTCTAAATTCTCGAACTTAATTTGTGTTGCTAATTCTTCAAATTAAGTACACATGATATGTATATGTTAATTTTCGTAATTAAAAATACAAAAAATAAAAAATAAAATTCGCAATTCTACCAACAAATCTCAAATCCCAAAAGTAAAGAAGGTTGTTTTTGTCCGACGTGGACCGTTCTAATTCATGATGGACATTGTTGAATGTGTCGTAGACCGTAGGGTGTCCTGTGTGGACCGTTCTAGTTCATGACACTAATCTCTTTTTTCTTTTGACGTTCTCTCTATTTTTCTAATATTTTTGGCAAAAATTGACATATGTCAAATACATAAACTTTCATACAACAGATTGGATCCTACATAAAATAAATAAATACTCAAATCATAGTCTGATCAATTAAAACTTTCAAAAAATATGTGGATCCCACAATCTATGTACACGAATATTTTATAGGTAAAATATAATACTTTTTAGATGGTACAAAAGTATTACTTTTTGTTTACAATAAAAATATAAGTTCAAATAATCGAGAAGTAATAATGTTAAGAAAATAAATAATATATTTATTGTTTAAAGTAGTACCATTGATGAAGAATGTAAATATTTTTTTCTATAATATAGGAAAGAAATACTTTCATGAATATGATTGTGATCTTCATTCTCCTTTTATATAGATGATTTGCAAATAACTCAATTATAAATAGTCAATGTTTTCATGTTATTAATTTTTCTATTTTATTTTTATTTAATCTTTATATCTTATAAAAAAATTATGCCTCATTTTTTAGTTAAACAAGTAACATTTTAAATCGGATGCACAATTTTACAAATAAAATTATTAATTTCATTAATTTGAAAAGAAAAAAGTATTAATTTCATTCTATAAAATAAAAATATCCCCTCAAATCACAAATTTGATAAAGAACACCAAATAAATGGGTGCAAGAGGAAGCAGGGAATTCGAGAAGGTTGTGAGTTTAATGCGATCCACATAATATCTCAATCACTAGAGCAATCAGATCAGATCAAAATCGAAGTATAAAAAATGTGATAAAAGAGGCCCAAATTAAGAACCATAAATGATCTCCCCACAAACGTTTTATAATTTGGGTTGAAGCCTCCTACATGCGTAACACCATCTACCAAAATCAACAAGTAACAAAGTTAACTCTTAAAATTAAATAAAGCCCTTATATATCTATGTATACATGTGTCTGTATATACAAGACTTGGAACTAATTAATTTTTATTTTTATAAAAGAATAACAATTTTTTTAATATAAAATTATAAAATATAATTAAGAGCATCTCCAACAATAGAGATATGCTCAATTGTTTCAACGCAAAAGCACTTCAACGAAATGTTCTAAAATAATCATATTTTGCAAACACTGATGTGTTCATACGCATGCAGGTGGTATTCTTTGGGGTGGATAGAACAACACATGTCTTTTCGGTGGTGGGTTCAATCTATAATACTGTGGGTTTGACCCGTGATTGGTTGGAGAATTAAACAGAGGAATAATGATAGGACAGATCGAGCAAAGCCTGTCTGTTGTTGTACGGGTCGTCAATGGCACGTTTTGGTTTATGATTAATAGTTTAACTATTGATCCAATTTTAATTTCAAATCAAAAATTGTAACTAGTATGTTCAAGATTCAGTTCTAGCTCCCCTATACCCAATTTCATGATAATTGTGTGTTAGAACCAACAATTTAACATTAACTCCTTGATTTTATTTTCTTAAATCTACGACCATAATAAGAAGAATTTTTGGTGGACACCGACTCTTCACAAGATACCTACTCTATTTAAATATTTTGAGGCAATATTGTAAATTATTTTTTAGTGTGTGATGTCTCTTTATATTCAATTTGGTAAAAATAATTTATTTGTGGACTATTTTCAACTTTCCTAGACCCTTCATAGAACACGAACTCGGATATTGTAACTGTTGTAGGTGAAGTTTATATTCATTAACAAATTTATGAGAAATATTTTGGTGCTTTAGGGGTACTGATACCTCAATTAATTTTACTATCAATATTAAAAATAAGCTCTTAGATTTCTTTACCAATGTATTGGTTTGGGAACAAGAATGTTTAGGCCAGGATTGATAATGGGTCCACCCACATATCCCTGCTTCATTTGATAAATTATCCCGCAATATGAAAGAGTCAGTAAGGGCACGTGAGGTTACACTTTTATTTCTACTATGCAATTACATGATTGTGTAAGAAATCGTTAAAATTCAACGGTGCTGTATTTATTAGTGGAGGGGCATTTATGAAAAATTACACTTGTCATCTGCTTATCGCACACACCAAACACAATTGTCGTTCAATTATCACTTCCAAATATTTTAGGCAATCCATCATGCAAACTATATAAATAATTCTCATAAATAATCAATGAATACTATTGTCCCACTTATATTAATCAATCTTTACAATCCCATCAAATTCCCCAAACGATGTTAGGCAGTTTTGACATAATATAGTATTTTTAAAAGAAATTTAATCAAATATAGAATTTGTGGGGTATTTTAAATTATAAGCAAAGTTGTCCCGGAGTGGGGTGACTCTCAAATTTTAATGTCACCCCTACGAGGGGCGACCTACAAATTTTTTTTTTTCTTAAATCGCCCATGGTTTGGGTGACCTTTGTTTTTTTTCCTTTTTTCGCTTGTGAAATAGGCAACTTCTCTTTTTTTTTTCAATTATGTTTATTTATATACTTGTGTGTGTTTTTTGTGTGTGCGTATGTAATAATAATAATACTAATAATAATAATAATAATAATAATAATAATAATAATAATAATAATAATATAATAATAATAATAATTATCACATAATAATAATAATAATATTATTATTATTAATTAATAAACAACAATAAAATTGAGCTCTAATCGTGTGTACATGTCTTCTACGGATCGTCTAAAGGGCTTCTTAAGATACAATTGATCAAAATGATGAGTTGATTCAATTTTTTACATAATTAAAAAAAAAAAGTTTAGCTTTGATAAACTATTGAAAGAATTATAGAAAATTTTGAATCTACTCGTCATTGACGAGCAATTGTATCTTATGGAGCCTTTTAGACTATCCGTAGAAGACACACGCGGGTTAGAATTCATTTTCATGGCTATTTATTAATTATTGTTATTATTATTATTATTATTATTATTATTATTATTATTATTATTATTATTATTATTATTATTAACTCAGCAACTCATCATTTCGATCAATTGTATGTTAAAAAACCCTTTAGAGGATCCGTAGAAGACACGTACACACGATTAGAGCTCAATTTCATTGTTGTTTATTAATTAATAATAATAATAACAATAATAATAATAATAATAATATTATTATTATTATTATGTGATAATAATAATAATAATATTATTATTATTATTATTACTACACACGCACGCACACACACGCACACACAAACACACACAAGCATATAAATAAACATAATTGAAAAAAAAAAAAAGAAGTCACCTGTTTCACAGGCGAGGAAAGGAAAAAATAAATTAAACAAAGGTCGCCCATACCATGGACGACTTAAGAAAAAAAAAACAAAAAATTTGTAGGGGCGACATTAAAATTTGGGCGACTTTACTTATAATTTTAAAAATCCCATAAATCCTATATTTAATTAAAAAAAATTTTAAAATACTATATTACATCAAACTGCCACAATCTTATAGGTTGTAGTAGGATAATGGTATTCAAACTTTGATATAAATTTTAAAACGTTCATACATTCATTGGTCTAGAGTGCGCAGATATTGAATTAAAATACTTGATTTACGGTATTGGGTGTAGCATCTCAAATACCTCTACATAATGAAAAGAAAATTCAGCATATTTAAAGTTACACATGAATTATCTCCAATAGTTTAGTGGAACAAAAAGAAAATGATATATATATATATATATCTATATATATATATATTAATAAGTTATTTTAGTTTGAAAAAATTAAAAATATTAAAATAAAAGATACTGAAACTGCAAATATGTCATTTGTAGTATCACTTATAAAAAAATAATTTTATTAATTTTGCAGGCAAAACTTAATACAAATAGATGAACACATGATAAATACTCAAATCTATCTTTAATAATCACTCAAAAGGTGATTGCATAATTTAATATAATTTCTCATTTAATATATGCAATATAGATATTAAATTAAAGGTCGTAAAAAAAAAAACTAATGTGATATATTTATACATAAAAAATAGAATTAGAAAGAAACAAAAATTTCTTTGTTATAAAGGATTAAAAAATCTTTAAGTAATAATATATGAGAAAATTTAAAGTTTATGATTATATAACAAAGAAAGAGATTGCTGTGTAGACAGAAGACGTACTAAATTCAAAATACAAGAAAATTATAGGCTTTACTCTCTTTATATGAAATATGAGATACAAACAAAGCTATAGATACATACAAAATACGTTTATAGTGTTCAATTCATGTGTGTATCTTTTTTTCTTCTAGTAGATTAAAAAAAAAGAATACTTAAAAAAATTTAAAATAACGTACTAATAAAATATGCGTGTGTGGGTATTCATGTTTGTGCCTGTGTGTTTATATTCTTTTTATATGTTTAATTTTTTCTTCTTATAAAATTAAATATTAGATAGTATTTTTAATACGTAGTGTTCCACTTAAATTAATATGGAGTATAATTTTATTATGGTATAGCATATATCTAACATAGGGCAAAGTTTCAAACTCAATACAAATGTTAAAAATTAGTAAAGAAAAATAAAAGTGAAAGAATTAATTATGTACTTTTAATAGTTTTTTTTATTTTTTATCAAACAACTATTTAATATCCTTTTATATAATAGCTCAAATTCAAACATTAATTTAATCTATTATTTAAATCTAACACATTTATCAAAATAAAAATAAATAATTCAACCCATAAAAAATATATTTTATATTTTAAATAATAATATATTATTTTAATACATGTAATATTAATATCAAATTAAAGATCATAAAAAGAATACTAATCTGACAAATTAGTCAAAAGCAAATTTAAAATGAAAAAATAATTTTAATTAAAAAACAAAAACAAAAAATGAGATTAATTAACTCCAGTCTCCCATCTAACCCTTTTCTTTTCTTTTTTACATATAAATTATTTATTATATTTTTAAACAATAAATATAGGAAAAATCTTGAATTGACATGTGTCATAATTATAGAGGTTCTTCTTTTGTATTAAATACATTATTATAATCCCACTATCACAAAAGATGCCCATGTTTCTTTATTTAAAATTAAAAACATAACTTATCTTTTTTCGAGAAGGTAGGAGTATCTAATAAATATTCTGAAGAGGAACATCCTTTTTGCAAAAAAACACTAAAAGGAATTTTCACTGAGAGGCCTATGGATCCAAAATTTCGACCATAATTTCCAACTTAGCTTCAGATCATAAGAAGAAAACAACCCTGGAATCAAAATATTTTCCTCATTTTCAGCTTTTAGATTAAATACCTTTCCAGGCAAAAATGGATTTAGGCTTTTGTTTAACTTAATCTCTTCATGTGCACCTATTTTCACAAACTTTTAAGAAACAAAGATTTTGTACCTGCTCCAAAATAGCACCTCACCCTACTGAAAATCCTAATGCTAGCCTCATTGGGTATAAAATCCACAGTAGTTATAAATTCCATATAAAATGTACAGTGGAAACAAGTCAGGGATCAAACATTTGACACAGAACTTGAATGCACAACAATTGGAGAAAAATCTATGCATATTAATATCAGAGTGAGAACTCACAGAATCACGGCCTTGTCTGATCCGATTGGGCAAGCGTTAAGTCACAGGTGGACAAAGTCCCAGATTGATCCACATCAAGATTTTCAAACTCTTCAAGCAGAAGTGAGATCTCTTCTTGATTGATCTTCCCCATCTCTTTTAGTTTAAATATGACGAATTCAGCAGCCCTGTTACATAACAAGCAAGGTAACAAAATCAATGGTCGGAAATTGAAAGACAGATTTTGATAGAGGAATAACTGAAGATGAAATCATAAAAATTGTCATTTGGCAATAAGTAGTTAACTAACCCCACAATCCCATTTCTATCATAATCAGCCTCCTCCAAATCAACATTTGTCATTTTCTTGGTAAGAACATATTTAACTAGTGCTTTCTGTCTGCTCTCTGTGCTAAGCTCAGCAATATAACACAAGAACTGCGCCAAGCAAATAGTACTCGTCAAAATCCAAAATATAGCGAATATACGTCCAGTCTTGGTTGAGAAGCTTTTATCTCCATAACCCAAAGTCGTGATAGTCGAGCAAACACAATAGAGTGCATCAACCACATCCAATTTTTCTATTGTAGCAAGAAAGACAGTGCCAACTAAAAAGAGCACTACAAGAAAGCCCATTGTCACAAAACACTTGTATCGAACTTTGTTAGTCTCCATCTCTTTGAGAATATCAGTTGTACCAAGTTTTTGATGCACATGCAGTGCCTTGATAAGCAATAATTCCTGCTTTTCAACGAGATAATCTGCGCCTTTGCTTATTATTAAACCAACTAGGACCATTCCGGAGAAGACAAAAGCACAAGCAAGAAGCTTTGTGGCTGGACTATTGGGCACAAGGTCTCCATATCCAACAGTGGTCATCGTCACAATGCAAAAGTAAACAGAATCAAGAACGCCGTTTATCTTATCTCCCTGGATCTGGTCTCTAACAAAGTAGAAGCACGTTGTACCAATACCCAAGTAGAAAGTTAAGTAAATGGCAACCCTTTTGAAACTGGGATGTAACTGATCTAAAAAGGATCCTGAACGTTGAAGGTTACGAGCATCATCTGAACAGTTGATTTCACCAGGAACAAATTCAGCCAAAGGAGCACTTCTACAACGGCGATATCTTCTTTTCGTAGGATCATATTTGTGATCAATTTGAGGTGTAGAACTTAGTAGTCCAGTTAATAAGGATTTTTCTCCATCAATAGCCATTTGAATAACTGACAATCAAACTATAGTGGGAAAAAGCCCTGTGTAAATGGAAACTTCATTAAACGGAAGTCAAATACAATCCTTCTGCTCGTAAAACCCGCAATCTTAGCATTAAAGATGGCTGAAGCATCTAAATAGTTCAGGATCTGAAATTACTATACTTAGATTTTACAGGTTATTATAGAAAATAATTGAATAAAGAAAAAAAAATAGAGCTGACGTACCGATCCCAAACCTAAATGACTAAATCAATCAACTATTTTCATCTGCTCCGATCACTTCTCAAAATTTCTGAATTTTTCCGACTCTGATTGAGGAAAATAGCTACATAACAATCAATTAACAGGAAAAAAACATCATATTTTAGTGGTTAAGTGAAAGCGTCGAACAAGTTGAAATTTTTTAAGATAACTGCTAACTGCCGTAAGATTCCAATGGCCAGCTACAAAAATTCAAGCCGAGTGGGGAAAAAACTAAATAATTTAGCTCCCGTAAACCACCATTGAAGAACGAAAAGTTCCGTGCGCGCACTCACACACAAATGTAGTAGGTAAAGAGAAACCAGTGCGTTACAGTAGATAATCTGAAAATTAAACTTACGAGCGGAATTTCACGATTCAGGAGAACAAGAGTCGCCTCCGGAAATGTCTCGAAGTTCTTCTTTGTCTGTATTTACAAATGGCCATCCGCTGTGAATCTGTGATTACGGGATCCGGTCTGATGAGAACTGGTTGATACTTCTGCCATTATTAATTTATTATTATATATTATAAAGTCAAATTCAAAACAATTAATAAATTATACACGGGGTTGCCTAGGTTGTTAACTCTCGTTCATACGCCCTTCATCAATTGTTTAATGTGTAACTAACAATTATCTGATTAATCTGTATTATTTATAATGCTTACCAAATTTATAAAAGAAACAAATATTCACTAAATTGGATAATAAACAAAAGGAGGGCATGCCATTCACAAAATAAGCAGCTTTGCATTTTAGTTCAAAACTTATACGTACGAGGTGAACCATATAATTCGATCTATTTATTTGTATAATTAAAAATATTATATATTTATTTAAAAAATACTATTATTAATTTTTTATTTAAAAATCATAATAATATTTTTTTTAGATACACAAATATATTATATAAATCAAATCAGATAAAGAATGTACCTAAAACACAAAAAAAACCATACTCATTTGAGAGAATCCTTCTCACTCCATCTAAAAGAACAAATACTCCCCCTTTCCAACAAAAACGTAAAAAAAATAAAGAAAAAAAAAAGTCCTAAAAGGTGAGGTTGGCTTACAAAATTTAGTGTCTTTTAATTAGTTAAAATTAAATTTTAAGTTTTTCATTTACAGACAAATTATATATAATTTAATTAGTCAAGTTTTATTTATGTCAGATACTTATGAAATTATAATTTTTATAGAAAGTTATATTTTCATTAAATTAACCAAAAATTTAAAACTATTTATTTTGGGACAACAGTTTAAGGTTATATACACACTAAAATCGCTTATGGTTCTTGATCCAATGTCTTTATGAGACCAGAACCAAAATAGTTTTGTTCTTATTCTTCAGTGAAGTTTTTGTAGTAGGTATTGATTTCTGAATGTAGATGTGTTTATAGTAAGTTTGATTTCGATTCTGTTTTTGAAATCATGGGTAGAATAGGAATTGAATTGATATATAATCGGTTTGGTTTCAATCGTGGGTAAAAATGAAATTGAATCGACATATAGTTGATTTCTGTTTGATTTTGATTTTGGAACCGTTTGTTCTAATTATCAGGTTTTTTTTTTTAATTGTTCATATTTCATACCTAAAACTTATGACTTGGCACTGAAAATCGAAACTGTAACCCACAATTCAAATCAACTACCCTAAAATTAAAATCAAACCGATTAATTTTCAATTTTGATTTTGGTTCTATTTCAAAATCGAATCTTTAAGTATTGGTTCAAACCACCGATCTTAATTTGAAGTTTCACAGTCGAAACGGTGCCATGTGCATCTGAATGCCAATTAATAAAAGAACTTGTGGGCTAAGAGCTAAATTGCAGAAATGCATATGGAATTCCTCAACACTACCTTTCTTTTTAATTAAATGACTATAAATACAACTGAACTTGCTTTGCTTAGAAATAAGGCGTGATAGTGTAGTATCGGAGCAATTATTTAATTATTAGACTACATTTTTATTTTGGTTAGTATATTTTTTTTTGCGATTCTCGAATATATTAATTTTTATGAATTTATTTTTATATAAATTTATAGTATAATATTATTAAATTTAAAAATACATAATATTTATATTTTAAAAAAATATATAATTATGTTTAATAATTTGTATGTGTAGTATGATTATGGTAAGAGATATAAATATTATACATAAATCATATAACTATATAATCGGTAAAATGTAATAAATCCACTACATTTCCCCAAGTTACAGAAATTTCAATATAAGAAAAATAAAATCCTTTGTTTTTTATGTGAGATTAACTTTCTTAATTTACAAATGAAACTAATAAAAATAATATTGTTCAATAATTAAAAAGATATTATATATGGTTAAAAAAAATTTCCAAATTTAGAAAGTTATTTTAATGGATTATTTATATATATAGGTCTTTTATATATTACATATTACATATATTGTATACCAGATTTACTATAAAGCAAATTACGAAATTTTATAAAAAAATCTTAACAACAACTATTATTTTAGTAAATTACGGTATTTTTAAAATATCTTAACAACAACAGTCATTCTTAATATTATAATAAATATAAAAATTAATATTACTATTTTTGTAAATGAAAAAAGCGGTAAAAAACATATATATATATATATATATTGGTATAGATCTTTTATATATTAGATGTAATATATATTGTATATCGAATTTACTATAAAACAAATCACGGGATTTTCTAAAAATCTGAACAACAACTATATTATAGCAAATCATGGAATTCTCTAAAAAAATCTTAACAAGCAATAGTAATTCTTAAAAATTAATAAAATAAAATAAAATTAATATTACTATTTTTGTGAATGAAAAAGGCGAAAAAAATATATATTACTATAAATAGATGGACTTCCTTCTATATATATATATATATATATATATTAGATGAAAATAAAATTATACAGATTAATCTTACTCTCTCATATAAATATTAATTATTTTTATTTTAAATCAAACTGAATTATTGCAATATAACTTTTATATACAGATATATTGGTTATCTATATCTCAAAATTTTATGGAATTATATGATATAGATTAAACTGCAATTTATATTTACAGAATATTTAAAAGTTTGTTATGATATACTTTCATAATAAAATAATAAAAATAAAAATAAAAATAAAAAATAATATAATTATTTTTATAGCAATATCAATCAAATTAGTTTATTATATCTCATATATAGATAGATATTGATATATGTGTGTGTGTGTGTGTGTGTGTAAAAATAGATATCATAATTAAAAATAATTTAGGCAGCAAAAATTCAATTTTTTTTATATTTAAGACACTATTTCTCTTTGTGTATATCACAATTAACTTAAGAACAAATATTTTATATTTCATAATTAAATTTTAATGTATGTATGTAGGTGTATATATATGTTTAATATGGATGTCAAATTAAAGATTGTGTAAACAGAATTAATTATATATATATATAATTTTTTTTTTTAAATTGGAGTAAAAAAAAGTTATAAGCTTTTGACATTTTTAGTAAGAAATAAAAAATAATAAAAAAGATAATCAAATAAACATATTTTGTAGTCAATAACTTGAAAATTAATAAATGTCGTAGTTTTAGCAATCAAATATATATAGATAGATATAGATATAGATTTTAATTAAAAATAGATATTATAATATATATATATATATATTGATAGATATTGATATAAATTTACTTTGAAAATTTAGATATTATAATATATATATATATAGATATGATATATATTTTAATAGAAAACAGATATGGAAAAATTTAATACTTTATAGGCAGTAGTTCTCTTTATATATATTTATATACATATATATATATATATTGATATAGATTTGAATAGAAAATAAATATCATAAGAAAAAATTGATACATTCTATTTATGGCGGTACTTTCATTATTATATATATATATATTTGTTTATGTTATTTATGAAACAAAGAACTTAAGAGTTTAATAGAGTCCAATGTTATTTACTGTAGATGTTGGGCCTTTAACATTTAATTATTTAAGCATTGTTCCAAAACCTTATTTACTTAGCCCACAAGTTTAATCCTTATTTTATTTAGAGTTTTTTGTAGGATTAGAATTTTGCATTATATTGTAAAGAGAGGTTATATCATCATGACTGCTATCAAGAATTGAAAGAGTTCAATTCAGAAAACAAGAGTTGTAGATGAATTATGCTGCTCAAAGACAACATTATACATCGGCAAAGAAAGCAGCAGAATGACAAGTGAATCATTCAGATGCAATAAAAGGTCCCTGCATTCACAAATGAGGACAATATAAATACACACATATGTATATAAGCTCTGAATTGAATGCACAATCTGGCGCTTGCATAACATTATTAATTTTGTAATAAAATTTTGGGAAAGTGAAAATTTGTAATGCAGCACTCGGCAAAATTTCAAGAGCAGAACCATTTCTGCAAAAATACATAATTTTGAGGTTGTTTAATTTTCAAGAACCTCAATGTGAAGAGTCAGAAAAGGCTTTATTATATGACTCTTATAAGATTAACAACAGACCAGATAAATACGAAGAAAGTAAAGCAGGAGTCCAATCGACTTAAGTTGCCAACTGTAGAAGAGACTCTAAAAATCTAATGTAGATTCCTCCTCTCAAATTCCGACTCATGACAATGGGGGTCAAGCCAATCCCTAGGAGAATTTTTCGATGCATTTACGGAGATTTTTCCAGCACCCACAAGCTCCCTTAAATTATCCACCTTATTTTCTCGCCCTATTCCACTGTATTGCCTATCAGCTTCCTTCAGTTTCAGCTTGAACTTCTGCTTACGGTTAGAAGATTTTTGCTCTTGCTGTTTTGCTTGAGATGGAGGAGCTCCGTGGGGCCCAAGGTATATATTCTCTTCTTTCCGAACCTTTCAGAACAGGACACATATTTGAGATATCTTTCAAGAACATAAACTGGATACAGAAAGTAATAAGGTTTTGTTGTCACCTGAACTTCAGACAGCTTTGACTCTTCTACTTTTGGAGAATCAAACTTATTTTGATCTGGGTCTTCAATTCCCAAGCTTGGAATCACAAATCCATCAGTGTCTAGCGAAACCAATCAAAACTACAAAATGTCAGCATGCAAACCTCTCAAATTCTGCATTTAACAACCAAACTCCACCACATAGCATACAATGTGATGAAATAAACAATCCAAAGGATGGCTGGTAAGATCAACCAATGATACGTGATAGCTGGTCGTTTACAGGTCATAAGAATCTGCTATGCATTACAAGATAGCAAGGTGATGATTGTGTGGCAGTGGTTATCAAAATCCCTACATATAACAGTTGATAAAATTGCAGCATTCAATTTCCACCCATCACCCAAACAATATAGAACGTACATGGATTCAAATTTTCCATAATCTGAGAAGTGTATCAAGAATTCAAGCAACGTATAATAAGTATTTTATGAGGATCATTTATTTCATTAATTGCAACAAATTAGACACCCTTGTTCTCTGATAATGCTTAGATATACTCACTATCTTTCCACACATCTTCAATATCTTAGTTTCTTTTTTCTTCTTATTTTGGACACAGACCATCTTAACAACTCTATACACACCACAATGTCCACAAATACACAGGCAATCTTAACTGCTTAGAAGTAAACTTAAAACTGCTGAGGTATTTCATATGCAGCGTTGGCCTCAGCGTACTCTTTGCACTTGATGCAAGAATAATTAAACGAGTTAAATGACAACATTCTGTTATGCTTGTGGCCCTAAAAAAATTGCAGCCAACAAATTGGCCAGCTAAAAGCAAACTCACAAATTTCAGCATGTTTGGATTAATCAAGCATCATTAAAATGTACATAACAATTACATGTATAAACACACAATATATATTGTCTGTAATCATTTAATTACTTGTCATATCCAAAGCATTACCAACACCACAGAAACGTAAGAAACACATACCATAGACAATCAAGAAGCCCTACCATAGAAAGTGATGTTCTAGTTTCAGGTTCGAAGTAACTGCATCAATATTTATGTCGATGAATTCACTGATTCCATTCTATCTAAGAAGATTGACAAAAATCCTAAATCACACAGATTACATTAACCAACTGATATAAGCACGGAACAACTCGGATTTCCAATTGGAATAGAGAACACGTATAAACTCCGATAAGAAACCTAATTTTCTCATTCAATCGGAAAAGAAAAAAGGGAAAATCATGTGCAAGAGAATACCCCACTCGTCTTCTTCACCGGAAGGAGTAGTTTGTACTAGAGAAGGGTCCATTTGATGCTGCCAATCATCGATTTCCCCTCCCTGCCGATACAATCTCCGCCTGGTAAATGATTGAGACAAAGTTGAAAGGGTTTAAATCGATATAAAGATGGTTGAATCGAATCTCGGATTTGAAAAAGGGGAGACTTAAAACTAAGAGGGAAATGGGAAGAACGCAAACCCTACCCGTAGAAAAATTTTACTCTCAATATATTATTCCTGCCATTTGGCTACAAACGTGGCGAATCCAAAGCGCATTCACGAGGAAGGATGATGATCCTTTTCCCGAATCTTCACACAGAATTACCCTTCCCTTCAACTTTTTTTTTTCTTTTCTTTTTTTCACGATAAAAGAATATATTCTGTCAAGATTTTTATATATCATTTTCTTATTTTATATCTATTTTTAAAAATAAAAATTTGTATAAAACTCGGGAAATAATGGAGAAGAAATTAGTTAAAGGTAACTTTTTAGGTTTTATCAATGATTTTTTTGTCTTAAAAAATGATTTTTTTATCAAATACTATGTTTGTAAAAAAAAAAATTATTTTTTTAAATAATCTAATAATTCCATTTTTCCCAAAAAATTATTTAATTATTTTTATACTTTTTGTTGGAACCCGCAAAACCAATCCACTATTTATACTCGAAAGCAACACAACTATCACCCCAACACAAATATGCAAACTCTCCAACTCATTAAAAAGCATAGAGTTAAAAAACGAGCATAGTAAATGGAATAATAGTTCAATTCATTAAAATTACCCAAACATGGATATCCACACACACACATAATCATTTGATATATTATTTATATATGTGTAATATTTATGTCAATCCAGAATCATGAGCTCACCAAAAAGACTTTGTTATAATAGTTTGATTTAAGTTTAAGTAAATAATGGGAAATTCAGACTCTGCGATCGTAGAATTTTGAAATAAAATTAAATAGTGATAATTTTTGTTTGTTTTAAAATTGTGCAGGATAGATTGTAGCGTAGATGTCAAACCAATATTAAAAAAATAATTTGTTGTAATGTTATATTCTATTGGTAATGATTGAATAATTATGAAATAATTAATTAGTTATATTGAACAATAAAATTTTGATAGAGAGAAAAAGAGAGAATTTAAAAAGAAAAATAGAAGTATAGTTATATAATAGAGTGCAGAATATCGTATACGTAGTAGTATTAGGTTAAAATTTTATTGGATTATAAAATTTAATTTTAAAACTCAAAATCTTTTTGCGTCAAACTTAAAATAAACATTCTATTATGAATACTCAAATCCTCGTGCTACTTGTCCGTGCTAACGACTAACGATACTTTTTAATCTTATTGAAGTGGGAGCCTGGATGATTGAGAAGATTAATTTTACGACTGTATTTTTTCTTTTTTTCCTTCCAGAATGTCCAAACATTAAAGAGGATGTTCACTCTTCACACGCTTGAGCTTGCAGATTATGTACCAATTTTATTATTATTATTATTATTATTACTACTACTTTAATAAAGAATGATACAATTTTTCCATCAAATTAATGGAAAACTATATTTATATTATTTCATTAGTTTTTGGTATATATGAATATATGTATATACATAGATTATTGTTATATTGCATACTTAAGGTAAGAACCTCCGGAAGCACCTGTGCATCTGACAATTAAAGTCATATTCTAATTTATGATCATATCAGCGGATACTTATGATATTATTATTTTTCTTAATATATATATGTGTGTGTGTGTGTGTGTGTGTGTGTGACATTATTACAACTTAATTTTCAGGATCAAACTATTCAGGGAATTATTTGATACAACATGATACCCACTGTACTATATTTAAACAGAAATGGTGATAATCTCCAACGTTACAAAATGATACCATTTTATTGGTATAAGTAATTTATTTCTGATATTTATTATTATTTATAAATTTTACCTATTAAAAACTAATATAAAATTAGTGGGATCATTATAAAGTAAAAAACTCAATTGAATCATATATCATTAATAATTAGATAAGATCATGAGTTAATTATGTAATTAATGAGATAAGTAATTAAAATTTTGGTGTAGTAAAATCGAAATTATGAAAAAACTCTCTCCCTAAAAAAATGGGGAGCAATAGTGCTCCCAAAACATGAATTTTCATTTGGAGTGTGATTGGAATCTCCAATTGAGAAGCCCTAATATATTGAATCTGGGATCTTTCTTATTGTGAGTAAGACCTCAAAAAATAAGACATGACTTAGATAATCTTAGTGCAATTTCAAAGACTGTTTCTTATAAATTAATATTTTATCTATTACGTTATAAGTACACTAAATTTATTGCACAACGTGTAATGTGATAAAAAAATATATAGGTATTTTCAAAATTTTAGCACACACCGCTTATAATTGTTTTATGTGTATGGCTTAACAAAAAATTGATCTTACATCATTCCCAACAATAACACTATAATTGGATGAGTTTCAAACCATCAATTCAAGTGAACGAGCAACGAACTCATCAATTCTTTTAAATAATCATTATGAATAAGTTTCAACAAAGATCCAAACAAGTTCATTTCTAAATTGATAACATCTTTTTTATTTTCTAATTATTTACTCTAATTAATCTCTTACTAAAATTTGAGCACTAATTATTTCTCAAATTTGGGATCAACGGCCTACAAATCAATATACATATGTACCATACCCAAAAAAGAAAAAAGAAAAAAAAGAGAGCAGCCCTCCATCATTGGTTCTTGAAGATCAACCCAAATTGAAAAGCCACAGTGGTGCAGCTAAGCATTATAATGGCCACATCAGACATAAGTATGTAATACGTAGTATCATCTTCTTGCCAACTGATCGTTTTCACCTTTACGTGAGAATCTTACGGTAAAGGAGACACCATTATTTGTTAGTCACAGAAAGTGTTCGTGCATAAAGAATATTATTGATTTATTGGTGATTATGGTATCGAGATACAAAAAAATTAACAAACGTGCCTTGGCTTTTTTCTACTACCTTGTAGTATTAGAGAGTAACAAATGTTCCCACAAAGAACAATCAATTTATATTATATTTTTTTGTATTAATTTATATTCAAGAATAACGAAGGGTGTCTTGTTAGATTTAACTAGTTTTAAAAATAATGGTCAATAAATCATATAACAAAACCTCTTTTTGACTCTTTAAATAATAAACTTTGATTATCCTCTTTTATTGATTATCTTTTTAAATTATAGTAACGTTTTCTCTAATTAAATTATAGTATTTATACCATCAAATCAACAACAAACTATATTGTTCTTTAAGTGTAATTAATCTAAATAAAACTTTAGATTAATCTATTGAATAGAATAACCCAAAATAAACTTTTTGAACATAACTCATTAAACGCATTTAAATTTGGGTATATATATATATATGTTATTAAATACACAAGTTCGATTCAGTTAATCCTAAATTATATTATCTCTAATGAATTAATCATTAGTTGCTACAAATTAAGATCAAATAACAACAATTAACATATATATCAAAATATAATAGAGGTTATAAATTTCAATTAAACTATCACACATAATTTAATAATTAAACCAGATATCATAATTAATTATAACATAAAATTATAAAAAAAAAACATCATAGAAATAATTAAGTCATAGTCATATATGGGATTCAAACATAAATTTAGAAAAGTAGCTACACATAACATATTCAATAAGAGAAAAGATAAAAGACCAAATTACCGATTTTCTTCTCCTCCAAAACAAAGAATATGAAGTTCCCAATTCCCAAAAGTAGTCTCCTTTCTCCCACAAAAGATTGCGAATCTCTCTCTCTCTTTATGTCTGTGTTCCTTTTATTGCTCCATTCCATGACTGCCTGTTCTCACAATCTTGTTGGGCCCAAAGAATGGCCCACACAAAATTCACTTCCTATTTGACATAATTCAACAGTTTAAGAAGTTTGGCAGGATACTTTTTTTTCTATCAATTTTATAAAGGTACAATTTTTTAAAAATTATAAATTTACATTTTTTTAGTTTTTTTTTTAATTTATTGATTCAACTTATTCTATTTTACATAATGTATTTTTTTTATTTTTTTACTTTAACTAATAAAATGAGATTCTGAATTAAAAAAATGACTATTTTTGTAGGACATAGCTAATTCGGGATACATCCAGTAGGCTCTTCTAAAAATTCGAACATAATAAAATTTTTTTTTTTTAATGGAGAAAGTATATTTTATTTAAAGAAGGTATAAAACATTTGACTCCATGTATATGGAGTAGTTTCCCGTTAATTGTAAATTATACACAACAATAGTACATCATGCACAACAACAATAGTTTATAGTACGTACACATAAACTACACATGCATAATATATGTACATACTCACGTCTATATATTATTATTATTATTATATATATATGTATTTACAAAAGTACATATATATATAAACAAGATCTGTATCTTATATAAATAAAATATTTTCATTTTATCATATTTATATATAGATAATAATATGTATTTATATTTTGTGATTAAAACAAATCTAATCAATTAAAAGTAAATTTTAATTTGTTTAATTTGACTATATTACTAATTATTTCATTTTTTATATTAACTATATTAATAATTATTAAATATAATTATAATTCAATAAAAATGATGTATATATATTATGACTTTCAAAAGAAGAATAACAAATTTGTCCACCTATATATACTGCACATATATAAATATACACACTAATACTAATACATATATAAAAGCTTAAGAATATACATATACTATTAATTTTTATTTAATACGAATATATTAAATTATTGTAAAATAGTTGTAAATAAATATATTATAAGATTTCATTAAAATATTTCAAATATTTTATATACAAATTTATTTTTTCGTAATTGATATATTTGTGTTTATTTTACATAGAAAAATATTACATAAATTTATTATCTATTTTGAAATTTCTTTATTAATAATACTATTATATTATAGAAAATTCTTAATAGTAACACCTGCTACGATGGTTGGGTATTTAAGTTAATAAAATGTCTCAATGACCTTTTTTACTAAATTGTCATTGGGTCTGACGTTTATTAGACGTTGCCATACTTGACTATTTAATTCAATTGTTAGACTCACTGTTTTTCTTTTTAATACAATTTTAATTTTTTTCTGCTGGTTTTCTAAAATTTGACATTGACTTTTATAAGAATAGTAGAGAAGTTAGATAGGGTTTGAACTCAAAACTTCACATAATTCAAATTATTTACCACTAGACCAAATGTTAGTTTATTTAGAGTGATAGTGGATCCGAAATTATTTGAATTTTTTTTTTTTTTACTGAATGTTTTCCATTTCGTCATTATTTTTTTAATGTAATATATAGTAGATATTATATATATATATATAAGTTTGTTTATAATTATTAATAAAAAAACTATTTTGGAATTATCAATTATTGTCTACATATCTATAAAATAATAAAAATTAAAAATATGAATTGCCATATCACAATGCAAAGAACACATTTACTTTATTTTTATCTAATAAGCAAACTATATTATATTTTAATTTTACATTAAATAATTATTTTAATCAACAAAATATAATTGTATATGTTATTTTATAAATAAATATAAATTTGATATAGTTAATATAAATATTTATGGTGTATATAATGCATATACATATATATTATGAAATAAAAATATTAGTGGATCTAACATTTTTATTTTTAGTTTGATCAAAGTATAAAATGTTAAGTTAGATGAATTTTTTTTTGTGAAAAAATCATCAATGATGTTTTATAATATTTTGAGGAAACTTTTTAAAACTACTGTAACATATAAATTTGTGGATTATTGTATAATATTTTAGTAATTAAGTGATTATGGGAGATACGGTTAGGTTAATGTTTAGGGTACATAGCATATTGACACATAACTTTCATGCGTAGCAAACTAAAGGGTTATTTATCAGAATATTGTAATTTAATTAATAAATTGATGTTTTACCGTATTTTTTAAAAATATTTCACAAAATATAGTAAAACGTCAGGTTTGATGACCTTTTTTACAAAATCAGGTCATAGAGTTTGATGATTTAAATTTTGATCATTTTAAAATTAAAAACGTCAAGCCCAGTGAAATTTTTAATTTCAATATATATGTATATATGTGCACCATATATGCATGTATGCATCACATACACACACACACACACATATATACACTACAAAACACAACACACACGCATACACACATGCATATATATTATATAAATATATATATATATATATTGTATATATAAAATTTTATTTTTTTATTTTTATTACATAGACTGTACATAGATATATATGTGATTAATATTTATATGTATTCATATAGAAAATAGTTTTATTATTTTCTAAATTTTAAATAAAATATTTATCAAAAACAAAATTGATAAAGAAAAAATTATATAGATTTTTTCATTAATAATTATAAATAAACTTTGATATATATATATATATTTCAATTTATTTATTACATATGTATTTATAATAATTTTACTATATATTATATTAAAATTAAAAATAATAGCTAAAGGAAAAAATAATAAATATATGTATATATGCTGATAATAAATATCTTTTGTTAAAAAATAAAAAAAATGATATATATATATATATATATATATATATCTTTTGTTTTATTGTTTTATTTTATGTTACATATATTTTCAATCTGTATCTTTTATTTATTTCTTTGTTGTTTTTTTCATTTTTATTAATTACAAAAAATATATATTTATTAATTGTAATTTAATATATATTATTTGTAAAAAGTAAATTTATAAAAATATTATAAATGAATTAATACATAATATAACTTAAAAAATTCAAAAAATACTGTAAAATAAATTTTTCTATTGTTGGACAATGTACTATATATATGATTCTATACTTCAAATTGATCTGAGTGAAAATTTAAGATTTTTAATTTTTTATATCTATTGCATATTGCGAATGCTATTTCATATTTTGTTTTATAAGTAGAAATTTTTTTAATTATATATAAAAAAATCCACAAAAAATATATTTAGAAAATACAGTATTTTAACTTTTTTATCATGTTAAAAAATGATCTACAAATATGTGTTAGTCACACGCAAAATTTATCAATGTTTTTGTTTGTATTTTATATTTTTTATTTATTTTGTTTGCATTATGATCTCTTGCTTTGTTATATAATATGTATCATTTTTTTCGTATAACTTTTATATTTTATAATCTTTATAACAATAATATAACATATTATTAATATAATAAAATATATTTTATTTCGTGCATCGCACGGGTGAACATCTAGCTTAATGTAAAAGTAGGAACACTGAAAATAAAGATTTTGCCATGTGTGATCACCACAAAAAAATTATACTTAATATAAATGAAGAATCCCTGAAAAATGCTAAAAGACACATGTCATTTCTAGAAGATTTTTACATTTTTTACTTAAAAAATATAGTGTGAAAAATTACATATTAATAAAAAAGAGTAGTTTTATGTAAATAAAAAGTAGTTTTAATCTGTGTTTTGACATGTGATACATCAAATTAATCATTTTTTATGATCTTTAATTTTATACCAATATTGTATATGTTAAAATAAAATATTATATTTAAAATATGAAATAATTTTTTTATAACTTTAATAATTTTTATTTGAAACTAGATGGTTACCTGTACAATGCACGGGATATAATATATTTATTATATTAATAACATATAATTATATTATATTATTATTGTTATTAGAAATTTTTTCATAATGACTATTTATGTCAATAAATATTATGCAATTTGATTTTTTTAATTATGTTATATTATATTTTTATTTTCTTCAAATGTATCTTTATTAAATAGTAAATTACACAGCTTTTTGAACGGAACTTTAGAGTGTTTCAATTGGATAAAAAAAATTAACTCACTAAAACCTATTAAGGTGCATGAATAAATTATAATATTATATAAATTAATAGAACAATTTTTTTACAAAAAATATTTATATTTTTAGATCAAATTCATATATTATTTTATTTAAACCCAACATATATATCAAAACAAAAACAAATAATTCAATCCATCAAAAAAATTATATTATATCCATAAAAAATTAAATATATTTTTTTATTTTAAAATATGCATATTGGTGTCAAATTAAAAATCACAAAAAGGAAGATTGATTTGGTATATGATACATAAAAAACGAAAGTAAAATAAATTTTTTATTGAAATTTGAAGTTTTAATAAAAAATAAAAAATAGAAGAGAGATGAAGAATATAGTTGAGACACATGTAAAGAAAAGAGAAGAATTCTCATAATTCTTTTGTTATTCTTCTTTTATATAAAGAATGCTACATGTTAAGTTTGAATAAAATTTGTTAAATTTTTTTATGAACTTGAGACAAATTAAAAATATTATATTATTCAAGTATATATTTAGTTGATTCATTTTAATATTTTTTTTACTAATTTTAAATATTTGTATTAACTTTGAGAAATTAGATAAACTTTTTGAGAGAATGACAATGCACTATACATATGAAACTATATTTTATATTGATTTGAGTGAAAATTTAGAATTTATAATTTCTCATATCTACTACAGATTCTAAATGTTATTTGATATTTGATTTTATTAGGAGAAAAAAAATTATATTATAAAAGAAAATAATTGCATACAAAATATATTTAGAAAATGCAATATTTCATTTTCTTTTTGTATCATGTAAAAAAATGGTCTACAAATATGTATAAATCACATGTAAAAATTTACTATTTTTTATTTTGATATTTTATAAATATTTAATTTGCATTACGATCTATTGCTTTATTATATAATTATATATTTTAATTTTTTTTCATATCACTTATATATTTTATAATTTTTATAATAATAATATAATTTTATATTATATTATTAATATAATAAAATATATTTTATCCCGCATATTGCACAGGCGAACACCTACTTTCTCATAAATTTATGAACATATATACTATATGTGATATTTATAACTGAATATATATTATATAAAATTATGTATTAGAAACTATAAATATATTAATTTTGTATTCTATTATTAAAATAGATTATTAATACTTAAAAGGAAATGAGGGCGCGTAGAATTGAACCCTTGACCTTATAATAATAATATAGGTATTCAACTGTGGTATCAAGCATTGCTATTTAGTTTATTTATATAATACATACATAAGTTTCTTAGGCCATCTCCAGCAGTCAGCACAACTCTAATGCAGATTTTACACTATTTTACAGCAAAATCAGCATTTCATCTCCAGCAGTTTGCACTACTTTCTGCACTAAAAAAAAATATTTCAATAATATTCCTTATAATTTATTTATTTTTAATCTATATTTTAAAAACTTCATATTTGTTAAATACATAATATGTAATATATTAAAAATAATTTTTTATATGTAATATTTTAATTTTTTATCTATAAAATTAATTATATATAAAACAATACATATAATATGAAGCAATACTAATACAAAATTAAAATTGAACTTCATAATAATAGTATAATAAAAATACACGTTTACATAGTTGCAAAAAGCACAATCTTTGTGCTTTCAATATTAGTCGTTGATAACCCACACCAACTTTTAATCTGAACAGTTCATTCAAAGTCATAAAACACAGAGAGTTGCAACAAGCACAATCCATGTGTATTCAACTCCGACCGTTAGATTATTTTGATGTTTAAATCTCAACCGTTGGATTATTATCTGATTTTCTACGAATTTTTATAAATAGGCGTATACCACATAACATTTCTCACAAACTTCTCCAACTCCTTTTTATATATAACATCTTTTGTTTTCTTCTCTCAAATGTCTAAGCCACGCACCACCAACTACACTTCAGCTGAAGATCGACACTTTGCTGGCGTCTATCTCGAAATCTCACAAGATCCAATTGTGGGAATAAACCAATCAAAAAATATATTTTGGAGTCGTGTTACAGAAAAATACAACTCCGATAAACCAAACACCGGGATGCAATATCGTAACAAACAATCATTGCAATATCGCATGCAGACCATTCTCAAATATATGAGAAAATTCAACGGGTGTCTACAACAAATCGAGCTGCTAAATCCTAATGGTGCAAGCGAAAAAACAATTGTAAGTTGTTATTTATACTTTATGTTTTCATTTGTCAAATAGAATATTTTGATTTCAATATTGTTTCTAAATTATGTAATTGGAGCGTGCAAATGAGACTATAAGGCTGGGTTCAAATTCAACCATGTGTGGTCGATTTTAAAACTGTTTGTGCAAGCTAAAGAGCTAACTGCCGAAAATTTTTCAGGGTCCCCTCTTTCTCATAATCCTTCTTTGTCTTCGTTTTCTATTGATTTAAATGATAAAAACATTAACAGTGCTGGTGGTTCTTCGTCAAAAAGATCCGAGGGTGTGAAAAAATCAAAACTTAAAAAGAAACAAAAAGAAGATGATGATGATTTTGTACAAATGATAAAACAAGAAAATGCCTCACTCAGAGAATTATTAGCCAGCGCAGCCTCAAGAGAAGATCGTGAGAATGAGGTAAAAGCTCGTGAACTTGAGTTGAAAGATCGTGAGATAACGATGAACAATGGGAAAGGATCAAAGAGGAGAACGTAATTTCAGACACTGTAGCTGATCCTGCACTACGTGAATTCTTGAGGTTGGAGCAACAAAAAATTCTGCAGATGAGGCAAATCCACTTCCGAATACATTTAATGTGTTTGGAAATTTTTTTTCAGACATTGGAGGGTCAGGAGGTGGTCTTTCTAATTATTAGAAATTAGTTTATTAATTTAGTATCATGTGTATTTTCTATTTAGTAATTGTGTTTTTTATTTTGTTGTGTAATTTTATATTTTGTTTGTAACTTTATAATTTTTAGATGTAATTGTAGATTTTGTGTATTTGTATTTTTATCTATTTTTTATTTTTATGTGTAGTATTTAAAATTTTATTGAATTATTTTTATTTATAATTAAAATTGCACATTTTTATTATGTTTTATCATATTAATTAAAATAATCATAAAATTAATTAAATTAAATTAATTATAAAAAACAAACAAATTATTATTAAACATGAATATTAACAAATATATAAATAAAATATTAAAAAATAAATATTAAGAATATATATATATAAAATATTAAAAAAAACACTATTGAATCTGCGCCACTATTATAGCAAAATTAAAAAATATATATATTAACTTCAAATTAACGCAGGCTCCATGCTGGAGCCTGCAATCCAACACCAAATGTCACTCCAGCGCACTGCTGGAGTTGGCCTTAATATAGTCAAAGTAAAGATATAATAATTAGTAATATAGTCGGAATTATAAAACTTAATTTTATACATAAATACTATTTACTTTAAAATTTAATTTGATTTTTAATTATAAAATTATAGAATTAGTTTTAATTACAAACTAAAGATATATTATTTTCTATATATAAATGCGATAATGTGTAAATATTTCACACACACACATATATATAAATATAACAGAGATATCTTATACATATATAATTTTATATGATATAATGTATAAATATGTACGTGCATATATATGTATATATGTATATAAATTAAAAATGTAATTATATATAAACATGTGTGTAGGTATATATAGATATAAGTTAAATTTTTAGCTGTAAGTAATTTTAAAGTTATTAACAAATAAAAAATATAATAAATATAAATAAAAAATAATATTTTTTTAGAAATTAAAACTGAACTTGAAAATGTCACTGACCTGATGTTTTAATTAAAAAGTTAGTGGGCTGAACAACTTTAGGACCTTTTTTTTTTATCAATTATATATAAATATAAATAATATTATAAATTTATAATATTATACTCTACATTTAAAAATAGAGAAAGTATATCCAATAGCTGACAACAATATTAAATATACAAAATAATTTTATAACTTTGATTTGTTAGCTATGTAATTGATTTTTTAATTATAAAAATATGTTTTTCATTTATTAATAAATAAAAATATAAAAAAATTCAAAAAATAGTATCTGAGATAATATTATACTAGATATAAATCTATACATGTATAACATATAAAATAATATATCTACAAAAAAATGTAAAACTATATATATATATATATATATATATGCGCACACATATAAATACATATTGTGATCTATATAAATATTTATGATCTATATAAATATTTATGTTTACATATATAATATATAAAATAGTACATAATATATAGCAATATATTACTCTATTTTAAGTTTATTAACAGGGTTAAATCATATATTATAATTTGGATTCTTTACTTTGTAATGGATTATTACTATAAAATTATATTTAATTTATTAATAAATAAAATTAATAAACATAATAAAAATAAAATTAGAAAAGAGTGTGAAATAATATTAGACTGTATATATATAAATCTATACATATATAATATATTAAATAATAGGCAAACAATTATACACATTCGTTGTATTGTACAATCCCATCTTATAGGACTATTTGATCAACTAATAGATATTACTTATTTACTTGAAAACGATATTATTGAAATAGATTATTTGTTACCTTTAAAATGTATATTTGTTATTTTAAAAAATATTACTGTATTTTTTTAATAATATTACTTGTTTACCTATAATGTATTACAAATTTACATATAAAAATTTATTAATTTACCTAAATAATATTAATGGTTGAGATTAAAAAAGAGAGAGAGACGGGCACGTGCACAACACGTGCCCTGGTTGAGATTGGGCAAAAGGTTGTTGGCTAATCCCTTTTTCTTTTCTTTTTTCTTTTTTTTACTTTTGTTTATTTGCTTTTTGTTCTTTTCACTTTTCACGTCAATTTCATACGCTTATCTTTTACGTCTCAACTCATATTTTCATGAAAAATATATCAAATGAATTAATTTTTCAAGACCTTTAATTTGATATCCATATTACATATATAAAAATATCTATTTATAAATGTAAAATACTTTTAGGTTAGTTATAATATATTTTCATATTTAAAATATTTTTATATAAATTAAAATTGAGAGATAGTTTTATGAAAAATAAAATTATATTAAAAATTATATTCCATACATTATGAATTTATTTAAAAAAAATATTATTATTTTATAAAATTATTTATTTATTACATAAATGTAACAAAATCTCAGGCATACATGATAATGCAGTACGAAATAAAATACAAAATTTAATAATTATATTACTATTAATTATAATTTAATATTATATTATTATAAATATTACAAATCGTGTATCGTACGATTAAATATTTTGAAATACTAGTTTATATAGAGTATCTGCGCAGCCAATGTCCAACCCCACAATATCCATGCAT
This sequence comes from Caryopteris x clandonensis, assembly GCA_028749325.2. NCBI lineage: Eukaryota > Viridiplantae > Streptophyta > Magnoliopsida > Lamiales > Lamiaceae > Caryopteris > Caryopteris x clandonensis. The sequence goes on along the minus strand of JAPYKT020000008.1, from coordinate 2,912,356 downwards.
ATGAATGCACGCAAACAAGTTTATGATTTTTGTAGAGATTGTGAATTAATATTTATTTTTTCATCTTATATTTTGTTTGCTTGTACCTATACTTACTATTAGTATAGTACCCTTTCACATTCCTACTCTATAAGAAATAAGCAACGTTGGTCTTATTCAATTTCTTGAGTAAGATAATGTCATGCAACTCAAAACTTATTTTTTATATCTTCTCAATTGGTGGAAGATTGAATAGTATAAAGAACATGATGTGAAATAGGGAAGTTTATGTCATCATGATGTGAAGAGGGAAGATTAATCAACACTTAACAACATCAAATTGCAATACATGTGCTACCAATGAACCAATAATGTATAATTGTTGATGTTATTTAAGGAAATATATTAAAATTTCAAGAGTCAATTTAAGGAGATCAGTTGATTCCTAATTATGGGGGACTATCGAGATCTAAAAAGTTAGGTAAAATCATGTTCTAAATCTCATATAAATGGATCTTGACTCAAGGTACAGTTGGATCATAAAAATATACACCAAGCACAAATTTCTTTACCCTGCCCTCATAAATCCGCCGCTAGACTATGACTTAAGTATTGAAGGATCTATCCCCAGAAAAACCCCAAGATTTTGTTTTGCAAGTTAGCACTGATGTTCGTCTAAACTTTGATATCTTTGGTAATGCCAAACTTTGAATCTGACAGTCCAGTTCTTAACACTATCATAATGTAAAATAGAAAAAGGAAAATAGAGATATCGTTTATGTCATGCCTCAAGCCGATGTGACATGTACTCACCAACTTATATTGGCACCATACTTACAAGCGCAAAGCTAATTAGTACCAAATCGACCATCTAGGCAAGTAGCCCTTCTATTATATAAATGAAGAGCAATGAATATTATTTTGACATTAGTCCTCTTGATTAAATGTCATTTGTCTCAATATAATCATTTATTAATTATTGTTTTACTTAAAATAAATAAATAAAAATTGCTCTTCTTCAACTATTTTCTTTTTTCTTTAAAATTCACATAGCTTTTTTATTTTAAATTTAATTTTACTCACAATAAATAAATAAAAATTGCTCTTCTTCCACTATTTTCTTTTTTCTTTAAAATTCACATAGCTTTTTTTATTTTAAATTTAATTTTTATATATGGTATGTCAAGTTAATTCTTTCCTTGTCATCTTTAATTTAATACTAATAGTATATCTAAAATAAGGATTTTTTTGGTTGAATTATTTATTTTTATTTTAATATATATATTTGGATTTCTTATTAAAAAATTTAAATTAAAATATTATTTTGTTTCAAATGTATTTTGTACGTATAATATATCAAATTAATTATAACTTTGTGATTTTTTATATGACACCAATATTGCATATATTAAATACTTTATGGATATTTTTTTAATGGGTTGAATGATTTATTTTAATTATATGAATAAATAATTGATCAAATTTTTATATGGATTTAAACTACAAATATAAGAAATATTAAATAATTTCTTTATAAAATAAAACACAATATAGTTTAAATTATATAATTTATTGTTTCACCTTCATATTTTGTAGTAAGTTGAAATATTTGTATTGAATTTGAATAATTATAGTGTGATAGACAATTTGTACTGGGTTTCCACTCTAAAATTTACACCAAAATATCGTACAATTTATTATTTGATAGAGATACTATTTTAGAAAATGTCATTACAATGTAATATAAAAAAACAATATTTCAAATCAAATAATATTTATATATAAATTATGACTTATGTACATTTATAGTAACGATAATATAATTCATCAAATATATTAATATAATAAAATACATTATATCCCGTGCATCGCACGAGTGAACATCTAGTTCTTTCTAGTAGCAGAGCAAAACAACACATTAGGAAGGTCAAGTCATCATCTACCAATCCAACGATAAAATTTCCACGTGTCAACTAAATCTATGCAACTGACTTGGAGTATTGCATGATTGGCCAATATTTTCACCGGCAACGCCAGACAAAAGTTTGACGTGGCTAGAAAGACTTGAATTTATGACAACATGATTAATTTTTTTTGGCGCACCTTGTCATTTTGACCAATTCATTGACTTGTTTGGACGTAACTTACCATGATGACTGATCCAAAATTAGCCAATCTGATCGATATGTATCACGTCAGTCTTGGGAAAACTCATTTTCTAATGAAGTCATTTATGGTCAACTAAATGTTCTTACTCGACATGTAACGACTTCATACCGTTCCCTCTTGGTGGGAGTTGAATATAGAAGATCTCACTTGTTTGTGACGTAACATACCATGACGGCTGACTCAAAATTAATCAATCTGATCGACAGGTATCACGTAAGTATTGGCAAAACTCATTTTTTGATAAAGTCATTTATGATCGACTAAATGTTGTTATGCGACATGTAACTACTCCACACCGTTCCCTCTTGGTGGGAGTTGAATATAGAAGATCTTACAAGTATGGCCTAATCGACAATCTATCTTGAAATCCTTCTAGAAGATCAAGTGTCAACAATCCCATAATTTCGAAAATATTACTTAGTCTATGAAATGGAGCCAATCTTACCACCTACACAAGGGTATATGCGATAATATATTTTCTTCACCATAGATAAGAGCATTCAATTCTTATTAAAAATATTAAATTCACTGTCAACTACTAAAAGAATAGTCCATTATAGAACATTTACTCTGTATCATCCACCAACCTGGTTTGATATATACGAGGAGATATGAATGATATTAGTCAAACTAACTTTTTTGAACTTATATTACCCACTTTATCTCTATCTAACTTTATTTTTATACTCTATAAGTTGAGAAGGAATATTTGTTCTACTAAAATTTTATATCGTAACTTAAAAAAAAGATGAACTTTTATATTATATTACACGAAATCACTAACAGGTTAGAGTTTGAAATAAAAATATTGATGAAAAGATGACACTAAAATTTTAGTTACACAAGCAAGTATACTATATTCTATGGGTGCAATTAAGTAGTATTGGTGGGGCAGCTGAGGTCAGTTACAAGTATGTATGGGATCACGCATTAGGCGACAAATTTTGAGCCCATCACACATTTAAGCCCGCCTTAATCCGCAAGTCAACCGCAAGCGGATCAGCTTTTATTTTTGCTCCGCCTAGAGAATATGAAATCTCCACCGTCGATATAACAGCGATCTGAACCGTCAGTTGCGTCCCGTTTTAGAATCCCGCCCAGTGTCTGCCTCCTTGATCCGACCTGGCATTAAAATGGATTTAAAATCCGGAAATGAAGTCCGCAGCATCAAAACTCCGCCCTCAAAAAGCGAGGTCGGGTTTGTAGTGTGACACAGTACCAAAATAGAATTTAGAGAGAGGGAGAGAGATTCTAAAAAACAGTGAGAAAGTGAGCTTTGAAGGTGGTTCTCCTACATCTTGAAATTAGCCTTCTAATTTTTGTGTAAGTTTCGTCTTTACCGTTCTATTTCATCTTTCAATTGGCTTCTGGAACTTGAATTGAGTTTGTTGTACTCTTTGACTTGAATTACTGCCCTTTATGGTTTGTGTTTTGGGATGTTGTAAAGAGCTTTTTCAAGTACTTCTTGCGTTTTTTTGATGCCCTTTTCCTTTGCAGCAGTTATTTTCTTGTGTTCTTTTGTGTGTGTATGTGTGCGCGTGTGTGTGTGTGTGTGTTTTTTTTTTCTTTTCTTTTTTTTGGTTTAATGCTCTAACGACAGTTTTGATTCTGTAGATCCTTAGAAGGGCATGTCGAATTTGTGTAAGCAACTTCGCATGCATTTTTTCAATTATATGCTCTATCTCTAGGGCTAAAATTTCTAAATTTGTCCACTTCAAATGTGCATCAGTAAAGTCACATTCCTATGCTGCGGCTTAATTGGTTCCGTTTGTTCATAATTTTTCTGGAGATGCATTAACTATATGTGTGGTCGGTTGTTCTATTGTTTCAATCCATCTGAAGCATTTATTATTTCTTAATATTATTAGCTTTCAGAACTTCATATCCTCTTCATTTAATTAATTCTTATTTGTCTTTATGAATTTTGTTAACAATGTACATTGGGTCTGCAGATGCTCAAGCATAAACCTTGTTTCCGAGCTGTTATGAGTCTGTAAAGATCGAGCCTGTGACAAGCACTGAGGTAAATAAAAAGGCTCAGGTGGAAGAAATGACTGAGGCTGTGACAGATAAGAAAGGGGATCAACTTAATGGAGTGACAGAAATGGAAGTGGATAAACAAAGTGAAGGGAAATTTGAGGCTGAGCAAATGGATGTGGACAAAGAGGTGGCCAAAGAAAGCAAGGAAATTGGAGAAAATGCAGAGGGTGAAGAGTTAGCTAAAGGTGAAATAGAAGAAGGAAAGGAGGGAAAAGATGAAAAGGATGAGACTGAAGCTAATGAAGAAAAACAAGAAATTGTGCAAGAAGATGAAGGAAAGGAGGAAATGGAGGAAGAGGTTGGGGCAAATACCAAGGAAGGGACTGAGGAAAATGTTAAAGAGGAGGATGATGAAGTGAAAGTAGAGGAAGAAAAGCCAGAGGAGCCGAAGGAAGGGAAAGGCTCAAAGAAACGCCCAAGATCAAAGATTAGTGCTGGGAAGAAGGACGTAACTAAGAAAAAGGGACCTACCAAGGAAGAAAAGGAACAGAAATCCCCCACTGAGAAAAAGACAAAAGATCCCAAAACCTCCTTACAGAAAAAGGAAAAGGAGCCGAAGACTCCCTCTGCTTCTACAATTGACCGTCCTGTACGCGAACGAAAATCTGTGGAAAGATTGGTTGCCACTATTGAGAAGGAGTCTGCTAGGGCATTTCATATTCAAAAGGTACATCCTTTAAAGTTTCATTTTTTATTTTTTGACCCTTCACGAGTATTGTTCTTCATATAATACTTAATTTAATGACTCGCTGTTGAAGTATTTACATGGCGCACTATTTTGTGTTTCAGGGTCGTGGAACTGCACTAAAAGACATTCCAAATGGTATACCGTTCAACCAACTTTTTTGCCTTATATATATATATATATTACGTAATGCATGCATACTATATTACGATTCACATGTGGGAGTCATAATGATGAAACTTTTTCATTTCTTTTTGATACGTTCAATTGCTGTTGCTGGAACCTGATAGGGATGGCCATGTCTTAGTACTGCCCTTCGCGGAGCGATTTATTGCTCAAACTGTGCCTGATTGTTTTAATGATGCAGTGAAAACATTTTCCAAACTGGAAATTCAAAGCTTCTTATACTCCTGTCAATGGGCTACGATGTTCATCCTTGTGCATGTGCTTGCAATCTAATGTATGTGCGTATGCATGTAATGGGCAATAGTTTGTTTTTTCTGGTCATCTGTTTGAATGGACACGTTTTGTTTGATTTATTTCTTGTTTTATGTGCTATTAAATGCTTTTACTATATCTTTGCTGTCAATTGTTTTTACTTGTAGCTTGTCGTATTTTCTGCTAAAAAAGTTCTTTTGATATTAAATGTTTTAAAGAAGTAGCCGTTTCTAGAGAGAGAAACTTTTGTGAAATGTCAAAACCTAGTTTTCTTGTTGCTTTCCCTCTCCAGACCTCCCTTTCCGTTCTGTGGCAGGCCCATGTCCTGGTTTTTCTCCCCTTTGCTTGAGTGTGTGTGTTTTTTTGGTCCTGTGGCCCTGCACATATGGCAGTGTTTCAGCTGGTGGTGGGGGTTTTCCTTCTTGGATCTGAAATCCGATGAGTTCTTGGGCGCAAGGTCGGCATTGGTGGTGGGTTGCTGTCTGTGTTGTTTTGTGGCTGCTTATTCTTGAATTAGCCTGTGCAGATTGGTACTGCAGGCAACGGGGTTGTTTGTGGTAAACGGTGATGATGCTGTTCTGGGCCTTGTGATGGAATGTAGGCTGGCTTGGTGCTGCTTTTTTTTTTTTTTTAGTTTGGTTTTTTTTGTTTTGTTCTTTTTTGCCTTGACTGATTTTCTTCCTTCTGTTTGTGTAGCTGTATGAACTTGTTAATATTTCTGAACCATAATTTTTTCTTTCTTCCAGTGGCATATAAGTTGTCAAGAAAGAAGACTGAAGATACTTTCAAGGTGCTACACACTATCCTCTTTGGGAGGAGAGGAAAGGTAAAGCTTTAGATTTCTTATCTATTGGATTTCAGATTTATAATGAGCCATTCACTGCTTGTGTGCTTGTGTCATATAATTTCTACCCCATATGTGTGGTACTTATTTTCATCTTAAAAGATCCATTATAAACTTTGGAGATTCCAAAGTATATCCAAAACTTTGAGCCAGCCTTATCCTTTGGATGTCCTAGTCGTGAGAATCCATTCTTATTGCTTCTGCCTCACATATGTTTCAATGACAATGCTGGATCCAGCACTTTTTATTTGGTTCTTGTTTATTACTTTTCTTGTGGTGGTGATAAAAGTGTTTAATAGTTTGTTAAAGTTCTTGCTGTCATCAGAACTTTGGAGCATAATTATTTTCTTTCTTATTTGGCTTGGCCAGGCTGCTCAAGTGAAGAACAATATTTCAAGATTCTCGGGATTTGTTTGGCATGATAATAAGGTAAGAAAAAACTCATGAGCAAGTTGCTGTTAAAATTTACACAATCTTTCATTCTTTCTTGTTGTTCCATATATATGTTACTAACTTTTAGATTTTCAAATGAACATTTTCTAGGAAAAGCAAATGAATCGACTCAAGGAAAAACTTGACAAGTTCAACAAGGAGAAACTAATAGAGTTTTGTGATGTTCTTGATGTGCCAATTTCAAAAGCTAATACGAGGAAGGTTTGTTTATTACAAAATGAGAATTTTATTGTATGCATGTAAATTGATACTGTCATTGTGCTTAATATGAAATATGATACTTGGCTTACAACATGTTTCTCAATCTAAATATTCTGGTTGTGGAGATATATGGTTAACTTTTGCTTACCTAATTATTGTTACTTCCTTGAGAATATTTGCAGAGCAACTGAGTAAGAATATTCGGCACCTTGAAATATTAAATTGTTTTTCAGGAAGATATTATTGCAAAGCTGATAGAATTTTTGGTGGAACCTCATGCTACAACCACCGACTTTCTTTCTGAAAAAGAGCAGGTTTGATACTCTTTTTTTTTTTTCTTTTACTTTCATAAAATAATCCATAAGATGTTAAATTCTTTCTCTGTTTGGCCTAACTATGTAAATCCATGCTATGCATATTGTCCTATCAACTAAGGGCAAAAAGAGAGTGAGGACAAGCAAACCTGCCTGTGGGAAAGGCCCAGTCAAGGTACTCTCTCTTTGAGATTTGATTGTTTCCATTCAAAGGTTCTTATTCGTAAAGTAGTAGCAGATCTTGTTGGACCAAGGTGTTGACTTCACTCATGCACTTGGTGTTCGAGCAACTATAGAAAAGACAGTAGGTGGTTCACTTGCATGGCTTCAGATGCTTTGTTTAATAACTCCCAACTCCTTTATACTGACTTGGTCATGAGATGGTGTATCATGTAATTGCTTTCATCTTGTCTAAACTTTGAACATGTTTCACTGCCATATGGAGATTGATATATGCATCTATAGGTAGTTTGTTGTACTGTATGTACACAGTACACGTGTGCATTCTCTTGGGAAAGGCGTCCATTACTCAAACTGAAGGAGCTGAGTGTGTTCCTCTTTTTCTTGTATTTTTTACCAAGATGCTTAACATGCACGTTGAAGTTTTAAGTCCCACTGGTGTGCAGATTCCATGAGACCTAGTCAAAGAATAAAAATAGATAATATGAAGAAATAAGAAAGGGAGACTAGCTAATTGAAATATTTTTTCACATCTCATGGTGGAAACTTGGCTGTGAAATTGGAATGAAGAATGTAACCATGTGCAGAACAATATTAAATATGATGTATGAAACCGTACTTCTGATATTCATTTTATACCTACCTTTTCACCTCTCTTTTTTTTTTTTTTTTTTTTTTTTTTTTGCTTGCTATTCGCAGAGTCGAAAGAAAGCTGATGGTTCATCTAAAAAGGGTGGGGAGACAAAGAGTGAATCAGAAGATGAATCAGAAGAAGACAAAGGGAAAGAGGAAGATGTAAATGGTGTTCTGGAAAGATCAGATGATGAGATGTCTGAACAAGCTGAGAGTGAGGAGAAAGGAAGTGAATCTGAAGAGGAGTCAGGTGAGGATAAGGGAAAGCAGAAGCAAGAATTGGCAAAGCCTTCTGTAAAGAAGGGGTCTTCTAAAAAAGCCAAAACCAAGAAAACTGCAAGTGAAGACAAAGGAAGTGAATCTGAAGAGGAGTCAGATGAGGACAAAGGAAGGCAGAAGCGGGGATCGGCAAAGCCTTCTATAAAGAAGCGTTCTTCTGAAAAAACCAAAATGAAGAAAGCTGCAACTGAGGAGAAAGGAAGTGAATCTAAAGAGGAGTCAGATGGGGATAAGGGAAAGCAGAAGCAAGGATCATCAAAGCCTTCTGTAAAGAAGGGTCCTTCTGGAAAAGCCAAAACCAAGAAAGCTGCAACTGAAGAGGAAGGAAGTGAATCTGAAGACGAGCCAGGTGAGGACAAAGGAAAGCAGAAGCGAGGATCGGCAAAGCCTTCTGTAAAAGTGTCTTCTGGAAAAGCCAAATCTAAGAAGTCTGAAACTGAGGAGAAAGGAAGTGAATCTGAAGAGGAGGCTGATGAGGACAAAGGAAAGCAGAAAGAAGGATCGGCAAAGTCTTCTGTAAAGAAGGGATCTTTTGGAAAAGCCAAAACCAAGAAAACTACAACAGAGGAGAAGAAAATTGAATCTGAAGAGGAATCAGATAAGGTCAAAGGAAAGCAGAAGCGAGGCTCAGCAAAGTCTTCTGTAAAGAAGGGGCCTTCTGAAAAAGCCAAGATCAAGAAAACTGCAAGTGAGGAGAAAGTAAGTGAATCTGAAGACAATCTGAATGAGGACAAAGAAAAGGAGAAGAGAGGATCAGGAATGTCTTCTGTAAAGAAGGGGTCTTCTGAAAAAGCCAAATCCAAGAAAGTTTCTACCTCTAAAAAGACCAGCCCGCCTCCCAAGAAAGTACCAGCAAAATCACCGAGTGGCTCTAAAAGCAATAACAACTCAAGTGCAAAGAAGTCTTCGGATAAGAAGGAAGCTGTGGAGAAGCCATCAGCTCCAAAATCTTTGAAGGAGAGCCCTGGTGAGTTGTAGTTCTGCCATTTAGCAGTTGTGTGCTGAGATAGTACTTTGCAACTGTCCATTTACCATAACAGCTTTAGATTACTCTTGCTGACATTGACTAGAATATTTTGTGAGAATGACTTGTCTGAAGTTTGTTTTAAAATTTTCAATTGCAGGGAAGAAGGTTCTGAAAGCAAAAGATAAACTTAAGGAGGAGACTCTAAAGCCAAGTGATAATGAACTTAAAAATTCAGTTTGTAAGATCCTCAAGGAGGTTGATTTCAATACGGTTAGTTTTTGAAACACTGTCTTTTATGTTTTCTGGGTGATAAGTTGTAGAAGGCAGAGATGTATGGCTACAAGATTAGACTTGTGTAAACTGTTAGTAAGGATCATTGGTCATGTTAATTTTCTTTGAGCAACCTCTAATGACAGGAATAGATGAAGCTTGATAAAGGGAGCTTTGACCTTAGGATGCATTAGAGAGACCCAAATATCATAACTTTGAATAACTTTCTTCTTATTTTTATTCACTACTCATAATCTTTGTTTATATAGATTACCTGGGATGTAGGAAAAAGAACACTAGAATTAGGGCAGCTTCAATTGAGCAATTGTTCCCTTAATTATTGCCGAAGAGGCTGTCAATCCTTAACAAAGATTAAATTACCAAAAATCAAGCTAAGATTTCCCAAAATTAGGCTTCCAAAGATTATGCTCAAATCAACTTGACTGTGACCGATCTGTAACAAATGTTTTCACATTTTCATGGAAGTTAGGTTGCTGGTCGCATTCCCTCTTTTATTGGATATTTTACAATTCTGTTCTATTTGGGGTCGGATTTGAAATCCATATGTTTTTTCATGATGGTCACATTTATATGATTGTTCTCTTTTTGATCTGTCTATCTGTTATGCAGGCTACCTTTACTGATATTCTGAAGTTACTTGGTAAGCTCATCTGAACTTTCTTCTTTTCATCATCTTTGTTGAGCATATCTCTTTTGACGTCTCCATCCCCCTTTCCCGTTTCTTTTCTTCTGTTAGTTAAAACCTCCTTACCCTTATGTTTTTAGCCAAGTACGGATGCCCTAGACAGAATTGTATCATTGTTGGGTCTTCTGTTCATTGAAAAAACTGGTGGTTGTGATTATATTATCTGTATGGTGGATGATTTGCAATTTCACCCATGCAGGGGGGGGGGGGGGGGGGGGCGGGGGGGGGGGGGGGTGTATGTTTATTGATGATGAGCGAAACTAGATGAACCTTCCTGGAGTTCTGCCCCCTAGGGAAAATTTACACATGTTAACACTAACATATACTGCTAGGGTGGAAAATTGAGTTTTGAAAATTTTGCATGATGAATTCTTTGCCATTTCAGCTAAGGAGTACAACACAGATTTGACTTCAAGAAAACCAACGATAAAGCACATGATTCAGGATGAGCTCACAAAACTAGTTGATGTTGATGAGGCAGATGAAAGTGATGCTAAGGAAGATGAGAAAACCCCTTCAAATGTAAATGTCAAGCCCTGAGCCAAGTCCGATAAGAGGGAACATGGAGACTGGTGTATACTCAATGTTGTTATCTTGTTGTCTTCTATATTAGTCCTGCTATTATGTAGTTACATCAACCTCACCTGTGTTAAGCCAGCCGTAATTTATGTCTGTTCACTCAGTTTCCTTAGGGTGTTTGGGGAAGTAACCTTTGAAGCCCCGTGTACTGACCATTGGATAGGACAGAGGAAGACCGCTTTTGTTTTTGTTTTTTTTGGTTGTTTTTCAGTATCATTGACTTAAGGATCCAAACATATTTGATTTGATATTTCTGTGTCTGACGCCATTTAAACTTGAATGCCATCTTCTCAGTTTGGTTGTGCGGTTTTATGTTTAGAAAAATATTTCAAGTGCCGTGGTTGATACTTTACTTAAGCCTCTGTGGAACGTGAATTTTGTTCCTAGCTCTTTTGTTCTTGAGAGGCTGCAGTCTGTAGGGATGGATTCGTGCAGAACTTCAACTCGGAGATGAAGACTGTCGACAAAGGTAATGCAGCAATGCCTTCTGTCAGCACTCATGTGATATTTGCTTCTGGTGTTAGTGAAGCAAAATGTTTTAATACTATCTTTGATACTGCTGCTTCAACATTCTTCCCACCAGTCGTAAATGTCTCTAAAGGATCATGACTGACCCTATTTGCATTATGCGTGGGATATTGACCTAGGGAAACTCTTCGCGCAACCCACGTCTTGTTTCCAGATTGCTGCTACCAACGCCCTGAAGATTTTTATCCAGCTCACAATCTATATTCTATGGTGGTTGTGGGAAACTCGTAAAATATTGTGATTTAGCAAGACGTTGATTTCAGAAGCGGATGTGATTAATGGTGCAATGGGAGAGTGTAGGATATCTTTGCTTCTGAATTCCTTAAATTTAATGTACCACAACTATTCCAAAATCTATAATATCTTCTTTCAACTTCTTTATCTTTCTTGTGGAAGTTACAGTAGATAGTGTCAATAACTGGTTGAAAAATGTTGATCTAAAGATACAAGAAAAAGAATTTACCTTAACAGGTTAGTTTTAAACAAACAGTTGGACAAAAAACGAGCAATTGATTTGGTAGCTTAGCAGCCAGGGTTTATAAGTTGTTTCATTAGTTTTGCAAACCAAACTAAAAGATCTACAAAAACAGTAAATTGATTCATTCACCATATTCGGACCTCCGCTACTCGACTATAATACACAGGGAACTTACCAGACCAACTTCAACACTTTTAGGCATATCATTACTATCTTTTATGTATAAATATATATAATATAGAGCACTATTGCCCAACATATCTGCCGTGACTGACTTCATGAGCATCTGTTTATGTAAATTAAATTTATATACTGCACTCAGGATGATAATTTAATTCATTTAAAATTGATCTGATTTGTTCTGTCCTGTCTTGTTTGGACAGTCTTCCCTACAACCATAATTTACCTACCCAATAAAATAATATTTATAATAAAATATAAAATGAGATATAATATTATATTGTATTTCAAAATTCTAATTCATATCAATATCTTAAAAAATTTGAAAATAAATTTTAAACATGCTTCAAATATCATTTATTTCTTTTTTTATTTATTTAAAATCTTAATTTTTTTAAATCTTTAAAGATAATATTAAATATTAATATTGCAATAATAAAATTTGGCTTAAAATGAGTCACCAGACACCCCACCCTATCCCGTTTAAGAATGGGTGGGTGTAGGTTTTAAAGTAGTCATTCTACCCTATTTTATGTATATTGTATCTAATTTTTGAGAGTATAACACGTTAGAGTCCATGTAGCATCCTAGTGGGGAACTTACTCAACAAATAGTTAGCTATTCAAATGTCCCACTTATTCATAAATTAATCAAAAACTTGTTAAGAAAAGCGACATGCTCCACCTTAACATCAAAATATACATTTAATAACTCAGCACTCATCTTCCATACTTATACACATATCTCTACAATTGGCCACATCAACAACCACAACATCTTTTAGCCAACTCGCACATTATTATCTAATTTTTTTGCTAAACTTTTCACAATGTGGAAGTTTGAAAATAATTAACTTCATAATGAAAAGTAATAAAATTGGTCTTAAATTTTTAGCCATCAAGCCCTAAATAAATATTATGGTTTAAAAAAACAAGAAAAAAGAAATTAGTATCGATAATGCTACATCCCACATATATTCTAATCGAACAAATCCGACCAAGAAAAAGGCATTCCAGATCAGGAGGAAGACAATAACCCCCCTATCCTAAAGCGAAAAAAAAGGAGATAAATAAAATAAAAAAAAGTAACAAGACAAACCGACCTAAAAAAACATATTCTGCGTAGAATTACCACTTCAAAAAAAAAAAAAAACCTTAAAAAATGGTCATTGACCAAATCAAACAACTCAAAAGGTGTCCACACTGACACACAGACATATATGTTTAATAAACAAAACTATTTAATTATAATTAAAACATATTTAAATACACGATAAAGTCTCAATCAACATCATGACCACCAATCAATACAATCATAACCCCATGTGGTAAATAAAGTCAAACTACCTCGGCCTTCCAGAACTGCCCGACCCGGCTCCGACGTGATAACCGGCTCCCACCTTCCCGGACCCATCCTGCCCGTACCCTCCATATACGGGTCCTCCCGGATGACCCATCACATTCATACCGTATATACCCTCATAACCCCCACTATTCCCCATATTCACAACACTGCCATTCCCTCCGCCGCCGCCGCCTCCCTCCTTCTCTCCTCTTCCGGCCATGGCGCTCTTCTCCCCTTCCATGTCCCTGAATCTCTGCAAGTATATCTTCAGCGGCTCCACGTAATCCTCGAATCCGAGGGTAGTCATCGCCCACAGCAAATCGTCGCCGTTGATTGTTTTCCTCTTCTCCCGCTGGCACTTGTCGGACGCTTCGCCGGTGATGAAGCTGATGAACTCCGACACGCATTCCTGCACCGTTTCCTTCGCGTCTTTCGATATTTTGGCGTTCGCCGGCAACGCTTTTTTCATGATTCTACTGACGTTGGCGATTGGGAGGAGCCTGTCCTGTTCTCGCTGGGAGGCTTCGTAGTGGGAGTTGTGGTCCCGATGTCCCCCCGATTCATTGTCAGAATCCGCCATTTTTTCTCTGATAAAATTTCCTGGACTTTATATGTGTAGAACTGTATATATATCTATGTGTGTGTGTATGTATGTACGTATGAAGAGAGAGAGAAAGAGCTGAGGAAGAAAAATAATTCTTGTACTAGTAAAACAGGTATAATTTTGGGAACTTACAAAGAAGTGCGAATATTACAGTTGTGAAGTGTACTGGGAGAGATTACAGATTCTTCGATTAGAAGTTTGAAGGAAAGAAGTAGAAAAAAGAAACAAAAATTGCAAGTCGAGTTTCAATAATCTGGACCAAAAATTGAAAAAGGAAAAGGAAAGAAACAGACCATTCAAGTTATAACTCGGAGGAAAAAGAGAAATTGACAGAGAATTCAGAAGTTGAATGAAAAACTCAGCTGAAATCGCAGAGAAATTCGAAAAACCCTGAAAAAGTTCTCGTTGACTCGAAAAAGTTGTCAGAATGCAAAAGAAAAAGGAAGAGAGAAACTGAAAACTGCAAACATCCCGATTTAGCGATTGGAGAAGCAATAAGAATGGGCGACCCGACGGCCCCCGCCGACAACGAATATTCCGGTGCCGGGAAAAGAAGGAGATTTTAAGAGAGAGAGAGAGGGAGGGCTTCGGCGTGGAGAGAATGTGAGGTCCGTTGGATCAAATGATATAATAACGCGATCGTATGAGACACGTGGACTATCGCAGACCGTTACATGTCGATAACTATGCGTTTCCTGGAGACAGAGTTTTAACCGTTCGATTATTGAAATTGTAGGGATCTTGCCCGTCCATGTGGCATCTGGCACGTGGTCTACTGTGACTGGTTATTTTCGACCCAATTACGACTAATTATGAAAAATAAGGCATGAATATTGTGCATTATTGGTTATTAAAGGAGGAATTTTGTATTCCTAGTAGCATTTGTTGGAATTATTATATCTATATATTTATTTAATATAATCCAAATAATTATTGATTAATTTTCGCGATTTCTACTTATAACTGAAAGATTCTTTATTTAAATTGGTATGTTAATATGAATTTATAGGTTATTTATTTTTATTTTTAAAATTTTTGTGCCATGTCCATAGAATATTTATATTTTTTCTTAATGGTTTAATTTTTAACATTTTTTCATCATTTTTTTTATTATTGAATTTTATATAATTGGCTTTAGAGAAATTATGGTATCTCTTGAAATCTATACCCTATATAAAAAAAGAATATTTAGATTTTTTTATCTTCTTTTAACATGTGTCTCACTATTAATTGACACATGCTTTTCACTTTTTTTTCTCTTCTAATTTTATGTTTTACTTAAATTTTAAAATTTATCGTTTTAAATTTGTTCTTAACATATAATATAACAAATTAATATTATCTTTTTGATTAATAAATTGACATCAATATTATATATATTGAAACAAATAATTACATTTAAAGCATTAGTTATAGTTTTTATGGCTGAAATATAATTTTGTATGAATTGAATTATACTTTTTTTTTTTTAATTTTGATATATGTGTTGGATTTGAATAAATAATATATTAATTTTTATTTGAATTTAATCTACAAAAATATATAAAAATATAAAAATTATACTATAAATTTATATAATATTATAATTTTTTGTTTAACCTTAATAGTTTTTTGTAAGTTAAAATATTTATATTTAATTTGGGGGTAGTAAAAAATTTACTTCACAATATCATATAATTTATTATTTAATAAATATAACTTTAGAAAATTCAATTTAATATAACAAACTATATTTTAAATTGAAATATAATAAATTATATATATTTTATAATAAAATATATTACATCTCATATAGTACCTGAAGGGACAACTAGTTATTGTAATTTCAACGGCATCTTGTTAAATTTCTAATATAAATTATTTTCCTAAAGTTTTCCACTTCTTTTAGTTAGCTTCGAAGATGAACAAAAGTGCTACGAGTTTGTTTTGAAAATAACTTCTTTCTTGATAATCAACCTAAATGGACCATCAAGAAGTTTACCTACTTGACCGTATTTCAATATTTCATATCCTAATCTTTTTATTTATTTATTTATTTTAAATAAATAATATTTGAGGCTTTGAATGCACATTTTCAATGGGTGGAAGCATAATTTTTTATTTGTGTGGAGAGTTTATATTGGTATGTAGAAAGGTGTGGAATGCTATGATTCTGAAGTGATATAATTATGGAGTTCCAACTTGACGATTCTTTACTTTGCATGGAAAAGGTGTGTTGTGTTCATGGACCTAAAACTATGAACTTCTTTCATTGCAGAAATAGTAATTGGATAGAGATATATTTTTTCCTTGTAGTATCTTACTCTTTAAGCAACTTAAAAGTTTTGATTCTGATCGTTCTACTTTAATTACCCAAAAAAAAAAAGAAAAGAAAAATTAAAAAAAGGAAAAAAGAAAGAAAGAAAAAAAGAAAGGGCTTCTATTGAAAAGTTAGCTTTGTATATGGACTAGTGAAATAAGATGGGAAATCTTGTTGGTTTTTAATTTTTTTAAAGATAACTCAAGTAACGCGGTCAAGTAAAGTTTAATTGACGAGTCTGAATGTGTATTATATATACATAATAAATATAGAATTTACGTGCAATTTGAGGTTATTATGTATATTTTTAATGACAATTGCATGTACCTAAGTGACGAATTCATGACGATTTTGTTGAAGTTTTGATAGAAAAACTGACATTTAAGGATTTGTACTTATCCTACTGTTTCGAAGGAGATTATCGGGGATCACCATTTATACTTATCTTCTTATTTTAAAGGAAATTATCAATGTTCACTATTTATACTTATCTTCTTGTTTCAAAAGTTTTCAGGGGATTGAAATCCTAAACAACCCCTATATAAGGAGTTATGTGGAAACGAAGAAGGAGATCAATTTTCATAGTTGATCATCACTTTTCAGAGCTACAAATATTTATTCGAAGAGGAGACGAGCTAGAAATATTATTTTACTATTATGTTTTTTTGGTGATGAGTAAATATAAGTGGGATTGGATGATCTTTGTATCCAACTTTTCATCATCTTCCCCATTATGGGTTAAATGGATATGGAGGAAGAAAGAAAGATGAAGAAGGCATGTGAATTGTTGGTTGACCATTGCACTACCAAAGGTGGGATTCCATTATGTTCTAGTCTTTCTACACAGTTTATGCATTATAACTCTTTTCACCCAAGATTCTCCTTACCTCTTAATTCCTAAAATAATATATAATGATGGCAGCATCATGCTGTTTCTGAAATGTTGCTCCACCTTTGCTCCTTTTTTTTTTTTTCTTATAAACACTTTCATACAATTAAGGAAAAAAATTAATCATTAATTTTCTGTATATAAACATATATATATATATATATATATGGAGAGAGAACTCATTTATAGTATAGACAAGAATGAACAGGTACAAAATTCTTATATAACACTCTTCCCATTCCAAAATAAAATAAAATAAAGTAAAAAACTCGTTAATTATTTCCTTCGATTTCTCTTTTTGATATTTTAGAGTTGAAAGATATAATAATTAATTAATAGATAAAGTTGCAAATACCATTCTCACTTATATAATTTTATGAAAAATAAAATAATTATTTAATTTTTTATTATAAATAATTATATTATAAATTATGTATCACGTTTAGCTATTAAATAATTAGTGATGATTTGAATAGTCTAAAATGTAAATTAATATCAATTAGAGAGGATAATTATAGAAGTAAAATAAATTTTATTGAGAGGAGGGAGTAATATAATAATTAGGCATTATTACGTTTCGATTCAGATTGCAGTGACCCCGGTGTTGAATGATTGGAGTAGGTATGGGACACTTGGAAGAAGGCTACTATAATTTTGAGTGAAGTCCATATGAACTGAACTGAGTGGACATTATTACTTCTAATTCAAATTCCAATCATCCACCTCCTAAATCATTACACTTAACTCTATTTTCTAATACATTGATAACACTCAAATTTTGTGCTCTATAATATTATTTTATTTATAAAAAAATATATATTTATTTATTTAAAAATATTTCGATTAAATTATTATTTTAAAAAACAATTAATATTTTAAAAATAAATAAATAAATAAATAATGCAGTAAATTGGGTGCACGATCCATCTGATATATAAAAGACTCATTCTTAATCACAAATGAAATAATAAAAAAAAATTATGGGATGAAAAATTATATGCAGCATATGTATCGAACTTCTTATATGTAATTAATTTTATTCTAATTTAAAATAATAAAAAAAATTTTTAGCCGATTTGATTTTGGATTGGCAAAATCATACAGCCTCTTTTTGGCATATTTGTACCTGATATTTAAAAAAAGATAAAATGAAACAGTCTGCCATGATCCCCTCAACCGACAATCATGTATTGCAGTTTTCTCACTAATATGGGCCCAATGTTTGGGCCTAGATAACTAGTAATTTGGGCTTAAAAATTATGTAATCTTGGGTCTTTAATAATTGGGCAAAAAACTCAAAGATGAAGATATAACAAAAATTTACTCATCATGAACTTGTATTAAATATAACTTGGAATTCGAAAATAATAGCAATTAGCATAAACTTGAGGAATACATTTGGGACTTGACTTCTTGCTTTATTCTTGACATGCAATAAAATAATGGGTCCGTTTAGTAACATAATAAGGCCACAAGCTCCAAACTTTATAAAATCGCATATTTTCTTGATGTGATCCAAAGTTAATTTATGCATATAATGACACGTCGATTAATAATAGCCAAGAAAATTTGGACATTACAGGTAATAGTTGACCAATTCTCCAAAATATCTCATTTTGTACGATGCAAGAAGGTCACCAATGCGGTGAATGTGGCTAAGAATTATTATTATTTTTCCAGGAAGCTACCATTTGTATGGCTTCCCCACGTCTATTATCTCAGATCATCAAATAATTTCATAGCCATTTTCAGCCTACTTTGCGGTGCTTGGCACCAACGGAACCCTGTTTAGCAGTTCTTATCATCCCTATATAAACGAACCAAGGTTTTATGTTGTTGATGGTGTTATGCCTCGTGCCATAGTTGATCTTTTTGAGTTTCTTGTTGCACAATAGAGATGACAAGCATTAATTTGCGATTTGCAGCCTCTATTGAGTCCTGTTTGCATGCCCGTTATAAGGCTGCAACTGATGTTCGTTGATATGTTGTCGAGTTTAAGGTTGGTGTTTTGTTTGGACAGTTTTAACAAAGGATCATTCCCCATCCCATGAGCACAATAAGTTGTCATATTAGTTCGGTAGAAATCATTGAGAAAATAAATCCCAATGCTTATTGGCTTAAACTTCCTAGTCATCTGCCCATTTTAGGCATGCATGTTTAATGTTAGCATTTGGTCCCTCATGATGGCAAACAGTCTGACTGATGATGATGAGACCACATTGGTGTATTTAACTATTGATCATATTGTTATAATTTCTATCAACGTACTATTCTTTTTGTATTATTTATATGTATTTGTCGTTTTAATATCGATAATTTTTATACCTAATGTACAATGTGAAATATATAATATTTATCATTTTGTCAATACTTGTAATAAAAATTATTAACCATCTCCTACATTATTCCCATTAATTTTAACAATTGATATAAAATAAAATAGCCATTATTTATTTAAAAGATTTTTTAAAATGACTCATAAATTTTACGGGTTTTGAACTAAAAATGTAACTAGAACTAATTATGTAAACATGATTTAAATTTTATTTGGAACAGAGGGAGTTTTTTTTTTTTTTTTTTTTTCTGCTGCGGCAGTCCTCTCACAGAATTTCGTAATGAATTACATAATATCTCTTTAATCAAATCAGTAACATACATGCAGGAAAGCCTTTCCAAATTAATAATTTCAAAAAATAAGCAGATAAACTTTATTTTATGTAATTCTAAGAGTTTTTTTGTTCCATGCAGGACGAGACATAGCAAAGATGAGAGAAAACAAAGCAATAATGTCAAAAAAATTGACTGCCATAAAATGAGCAGCAGAAACAGGCTTTTCATTTTTGTTTACATTGCCATTTCTCTCCCTCAGCTAGTTTTGTTAACAAATCGTAATCAGCCAAATCAACAACCAATTAATATCACAATCTTGAGAGAGAGAGAGAGAGAGAGAAATACTAGTGTTGTATTGTTTAAAGATTGAAGATGAACTGTGGAAGGAAGTTGTCTGAAGTGAAAACAAAAAGTACGAAAAATTGGTATCTAAAGATTCTAAACAAAGCAGTCTGAACTACTTACTATGAAGCATTGGTATCTAAACATAGCAGCTACCGACGTACACTTTAGTCACTGCACTATATTTATTCAGCCTTCCTTTCTCTCTCTCTTATCCCTTTCATGTTCCTTGCCCTTCTCTCTCTTCGCCGTCACTACCATTTTTTGCTTTCCCTCATCCCTAACATCTTCTATAGCTCTCCCAGAACCTGCTGCTTCTCTCTCATTCCCAACACGTTCAATATTAGGTCTCACTGAAGCTGCTCCTTGTGTCGGATAACTAGAACTAGCCGATTCTCCCATGTTATTATAAGGAGCTGCCATCCCATAGTATCGTGGAGGAAGCTGAAATCCACGCGACATTAGATAGAGTGGAACAGCGAAACCAGTATTTAATCCTTGGATCGAACCAGCACTCCCTGTTGCTGGGCTATAAGCATCACCCGGGATTTGAGGAAAATCGGGATTATAAGGTTCAATCCCTGTACCCCCCATTGATGGGCTTCCAGAACTCTGTCCGGTTTCAATACCCCTTCTTCTCTGATTTTCTCTCTCACCAATGGTTAAGCCAAACTCTGTCTCTCTATTGTTGCAACTGCCCACTACCCTCCAGGGAAGCTCAATTACCCAGGGCTTGCCTTCAAAGATATTCCCCATAATCCCTGTCTTGCAGGCAGCCGCAGATGCTGCATCCTTGAACTCAACCACACAGAAACGATTATATGAAGTCATCATTTTTATATCGTTTACGGGGCCATACCTGCTGAATTCCCGCTCAAGATCCGCGTATTTAGCCTCCTGCACAAAGCTACCTACGGCAAGTCTCCTGGCGTTCATGCTTGACGTAGATGAAGAATCTTGTCGTTCAGTCTCCACCTCCGCCAGAATTGCCGGGGTCTTGTTCTCCGCTGGCGCTTCCTCATTTCTTGGCTCTGACTCATCATCCCTCCTCACACTCAATTTCCGAAACTTTATGCGAAGATAACGGTGGCTCGTTGAATCTTGGCCCGAAACATCTCTCCCGCTTCCCGAAGGAATAAACGTGATGATGTTCACCAGCGGTGAGGTCTCATTTCTTGGCTCTAGCTGATCGTCGTTAGTCCTGTAGAGATCTCCGACGTAAAATCCTCGGTCACATCTCCCCGACGTGCTGCATTCTTCTCCTGGTTCTCCACTGCTACTTGGATTTCCTTGGCCGCGCCCTTTCTTCTTTTTACCCATGACGTATATTTGAGAACTATTTCCCTAAAGATCGAATTGGAGAGTGACTGAAAACTTGATTACGAGAGATGTGAGTTGGGATCGCAACAGAAGTCGTTTATATAGTGAAATGGAGGAACCCAAATCTTGAATCTTGAAGGTTTTCTACTGTTTCAACTAACAGAGAGAAGGATTGGCCGTTGGGCTACCTCCAAAATCGAAAATAACCGCCAGAACCCGAATCTTGAATTTTGAAGGTTTTATTTATTGTTATTTTATTATTATTATTATTAACTAGACGTCCGGCCTTGTACAAGTCACAATATATAATATATTTTATTATATTTAATTATTATTATTAAAAAATATACCAAATTTATTATTTCTGAATTTTATTTATATAAATATTATTTTTGAAATATAGTTTTATGTATTAAATTGCACTTTTAATTTTTTAAGTTACTTTATTAAATAATGTATTGTGCAATACTTTGAAGTGAATTTTGAATTGTTTCTAAATTGAATATAAATATTTTAGTAAAATATTTTGAAGTGAATTTTGAATTGTTTCTGAACTGAATATATATATTTTACTAAAAATTATCAAAGTTAAACAATAACTAATAATTTCTTCTGTGCGATGCACGACTATTTATTTTTTATTGATTATTTGTTTAATTCTTTATTATTTTATTAATTGAGAGAATTTTGAATTTTTAAATTTAAAATAAAAATAATTAAACAAACAAGATTAGGAGTGTTGAGACTCTTGGTCCCAATTCCAATATTTTTTTATGATTAAGTTAATAAATTAAATTTAAAAAAATATGAAGTGCTAAATTTGTTGAGACATCAACTTTTGATATATTCCAGAATTGATGTTAATCAGTTTCAGAATACCTCATAATCCCAAAATCACTTCCAGGTTTTCAAGCCTAAGATTAATTTTATTAATTTACGATGGAGTAGTTATTTACTACTACTAATAATATTTTTTATTATTAATTAATCAAAAAGATATAATATATGATTTAAAAAAAAGATATATTCAAATTTAGAAAGCTACTTTGGGGCGAAAAATTTTGTTAGCTTTGAAAATTAGCTAGTATTTCTATATATATATATAGATGTTAAATATATCCCAAAAGACTTGTAACATAGAACTGTGACAATTTTTTTCTGTAAAAAAAGAATCTTAATATTTGTGGTCATTTAAAATTTCAAAAGTATAATATTAAAATTTTGTTCTTTTTATAACGTTAAATTTGATAATTATAAAATTACACATATTAATCTCACTTTGTTATATGAATATTAATTACTTTTATTTTTAGTTCAAACTGATTTATTGTAATCCAACTTATATATATACAAATATATTGGTTATCTATATCTCAAAAGTTGTAGAATTATAGGATCTAAATTGAACTATATTCATATTTACAAAATATTTAGAATTTGTTTTTTGATATAATCTCACAATAAAATAATTAAAATTAAAATAAATAATAGTATAATATTTTTTTATTGCAATTTTTAGTTACCATTAAATAGTGGTTATATCAATTAAATTATTTTATTATATTTTATATATAGATAGATATTAATATAGATTTTATTAAAAAATAGATATCATAATTAAAAGTTATTTTTGCAGAAAAATTGATTTTTTTCAATTTAAGACGACACTTCTCTTTATATATATATATATATATCACAATTAACTTTAGAAAAAATCTTTCATATTTAATGTATGCATGCATGTATATATGTGCAATATGGATGTCAACAAAAATGTTACAAGCTTTTGAAATTTTTAGTGAAAAAAAAAAAAAAACAAAATGGCATATTTTTATAGATAATAACTTGAAAATTAATAAGTATGGTAGCTTTATCAATAAAATATATATAAATGGATATTGTTATAGATTTGCATTGAAAAATAGATAATATAATATATATAGATAGATATTGATATAGATTTTCATAGAAAAATAGATACCATAACTAAAAAATAGTTTAGGCGGAAAAATTTGATATTTTCTATTTAAGGCGGTACTTCTCTTTTTATATATATAGATATAGATTAACAGTATAATATTTTTTTTTTATAAAAAAATTATTTATATCTTAAATCCATAGGAAACTTTGATATACTATTTATTAAAGTCCATCACATATATCCAAATTTTAAAATTAAGAATTGAATGCATAAAAAACTAGATTTCATCCATAAAAAAATATTTTATAATTTTAAATGTAATTATTTATTTCAATATATACAGTATTAGTGTCAAATTAGAGTTCACAAAAAGAAAATTGATAAATATAGAATTTACGGGGTTTTTTTTCAAAATAATGCGAAAAAAAAAATTACGAAATAGGCATGTTTTGGAACAGTTTTTAAAAATAGGTAAAACGTCACCGCCGGTGACGTTATTTCGAAAAAACATCACCTTATAAATCTTAACCAAAGAACGTCACCTTAGATGACGTTCTTTGTTTATATGTTATATATATATACAATATATATAATACATACATACATCCATACATGCATGTATATATATATTATATATATACACACTGACACACACACATATATATATATATATAAAACCTGTAGATATATATATATATTTTAAATATATATTCTTATTAATATATATATGTATATATTTATAAAATATATATTTATACTCTAAATTCACATTTTGAATATATATATATATATATATTTTGTATATTTTATTTATTCAGTAAATATATCAAAATAAATATTAAAATATAATTAATAAAATTAAAATATTATAATTTTATTTAAGATAATAAAAAATATTTAAATTTATTTTTATAACATATATATTATATATATGTATTTATAAAATATATATATTTATAAATAATAATATATATTTTGAATATGTATATATATATATTTTTATTTATTAAGTAAATATATAAAAATATATATTAAATTATAATTTTAAAAAGTAAAATATTATAATTTTATTTAAGATAATAAAAAATTATTAAATTAAATAATAATTTTTAATTATTAATTCATATTTTGAAAATAAATAATATATATATAATAATAATAATAATAATAATAATATATAACCGTCCGTAATCATAACAAGTGAAACATACAGTACATGCAACAATAAAAATATATTCATCATAATAAAATAAACTTAATAAATACAACAAAATAATTAAATGACACATAAATCAATACACAAATATTATTGAAAATTATGAACATATGAATGTATATACGAAAACAAATAAACATTCACTTTTAGTACTATATTATGTTAAAAATATGATGTATATGTATACTAACCTTAGTTGAACGAGAAAGTTGAAGGAGGAAAATGCAAGGAGACGTGAAGAGAAGGGAGAGAAAGTTGAGAGTGAAAGAGAAGACAGAGTCTTCAAATATTATTGCCAGTAAATAGAGGAACTTGAGAGTGAAATAGAAGAGCGTCTTGAAATTGATTCATTAGAGAAGAAGTGAGTATCATTATATAAGTGTAAAGATGTCCTTCCTAGGCTACAATTTTTATCCGTTTTATTTATAAATATATTATTATTATTATATATATTATTTATTTTCAAAATATGAATTAATAATTAAAAATGTTACATCAACTTTTTGCTTTGCAGAAATTTGGCGTGAGTTCATTAATTTTGCAGGCTTTGCAGAGGAGACTTTTTGACTACATTTTGACATGTCCTTTTGATGGGTTGCAGGAGATGGCATGAACAATTGAATGACACGAGATGACCACCTTTACCCTTATCTTTTCCATGACCACATTTACCATTTTGACGTTTATTCAATTCTTATTTTTTTATTTTCAAATATATATATATATATTATTATATTATTATTATTATTATATATATTATTTATTTTCAAAATATGAATTAATAATTAAAATTTATCATTTAATTTAATAATTTTTTTTATTATCTTAAATAAAATTATAATATTTTACTTTTTAAGATTATAATTTAATATATATATTTTTATATTTACTTAATAAATAAAAAATATATATAAATAATCAAAATAAATTATATATATATAATAATAATACACACACACACACACATATATATATATATATATGAAATTAAAAAAAAATACAATAAACGTCACCTAAGGTGACATTTTTAGGTTATATATAATATATATTATATATAGATATATATTTATAAAATATATATTTATAAATAATAATATATATAATATCCGAAAATATATATATATTTATATATTATTATTATATATATAATTAATTTTAAAAATATGAATTACAAATTAAAAATTATTATTTAATTTAATAATTTTTTTATCTTAAATAAAATTATAATATTTTACTTTTTAAATTTATAATTTAATATATATTTTTATATATTTACTTAATAAATAAATATATATATATATATACATATTCAAAATAAATAATATATATATATAATAATAATACATAAATATATATATATATATATATATATATATATATATATGAAATTAAAAAAAATACAATAAACGTCACCTAAGGTGACGTTTTTAGGTTATATATAATATATATTATATATAGATATATATATATATGTATTTATAAATATATATTTATAAATAATAATATATATAATATCCGAAAATATATATATTTATATATTATTATTATATATATAATTAAATTTAAAAATATGAATTACAATTTAAATATTATTATTTAATTTAATAATGTTTTTTATCTTAAATAAAATTATAATATTTTACTTTTTAAATTTACAATTTAATATATATTTTTATATATTTACTTAATAAATAAAAATATATATATATATATACATATTCAAAATAAATAATATATATATATATATATAATACTACATAAATATATATATACACACGAAATTAAAAAAAAAAATACAATAAACGTCACCTAAGGTGATGTTTTTAGGTTATATATATAATATATAATATATAGATATATATATTTATAAAATATATATTTATAAATAATAATATATATAATATCCAAAAATATATATATTTATATATTATTATTATTATATATATAATTAATTTTAAAAATATGAATTACAATTTAAAAATTATATATATTTTATTTTTTAAATTTATAATTTAATATATATTTTTATATATTTACTTAATAAATATAAATATATATACATATTCAAAATAAATAATATATATATATATAATAATACATAAATATATATATACACGAAATAAAAAAAATTACAATAAATGTCCCCTAAGGTGACGTTTTTAGGTTTATATATATAATATATATTATATTTATATATATATATTTATAATATATATATATATCCGAAAAAAATGAAATAAATACCTACCTTCACATCACATGCATTTGTAGAGATACATCAATTCAAGTCATTAAAGCATTTATAAAAAGTTTGCAAAGTAAATAAAGTATTTATAAAAAGTTTGCAGAGATTTGGCGTGAAGTAATAAATCACGCATTCATACATCAAATCAACTCTAACATTTTACACTTATATAATGACAACTTTCTCTCCCTTCTCTTCACGTTTCTTTGCATTTTCCTCCTTCAACTTTCTCTTTGCATTTTCCTCCTTCAACTTTCTCGTTCAACATTATTTTTTCTGTTCTTATTTATTTGGAGAATTTATTACTGCTGCAATCCCGTCTTGATTTTCTTTGTATAAAAAGGTATGTTTTCTGGAGCCAAGTATCACATACTTTAATTTATTTTTGTTCTACTTGTAACTTAATCTTTTTTTATTTATTACAAATAGATATATGTTCATAATTTTTGTAATGTAAGTGATTATGTTAAAGAAAAAAAACATGTTATATGTCGAGTTTCATGTATTGATATATGTTATATGTCCAGTCACCTCAAGCATCTTACGATTTAATTATCCTATATTCATTAATGTTGTTTTTTCATTTGCAGTGATAATGGATATCAATTCATACAACCACTATGGCCCCAAGGAACCGACAGTTCTCACCCTTCAATCTCAGCACATTTCCGAGGGCCTACTCAAGCCCGACGCTGATTTGAACTTTTTCTTTCGCTTTAGGCGGTGCGACAATAATTTTTGGGAATTATTTGAACGTGAAGGGTCTGAGATCCACACACGCGTACTGGATTTGTTATTTCAAATGGGTCTCTACGGTGTGTATAGGTGCGGGAGGTTTTTTTCCGGACAACCACTTAATAACCACTTTGGTGGAGAGGTGGCGGTCAGAAACCCACACATTTAACCTGCCTGTGGGTGAAGCAACCGTGACTTTAATGGATGTCGCCTTAATATGGGGTTTGCCGGTTGAAGGGGATCCAGTGTGTGGACTTGATCCTACAATATCTCCCAATGAGTGGGTTAATTACTGTCAGGCGATGTTAGGTTACACGCCAGAACTATCCCACATAAAAAGTGGAAAGATTAGAGCCAGCTTTTTAGCAGCTCATATGCGATTGCATCCAGTGACGGATGATAGCACAATTGAACATGTTGAGCAATATGCACGGGCATGTGCTTTATTCTTGATATGCGGTGTGATGTGCCCTGATGCTAGTGGGAATTTGTTACCACCAGTATATGTACAATGTCTGCAAGATATAAAGAAGGTTATTGAATTCAGCTGGGGCAGTGCCATACTATCTTCTCTATACCGTCACTTGTGCGATGGCACGTTGGAGTATAAAGAAAATCTCGGTGGCCCAGTTCAATTGTTACATGTACTCTTTTTTTGGATATATTAATGAATCTACCATACGTAACCTGGGTAATTACTCTTTTTTTACGTGTTCATAATATTTGATAGATTTGGGCATGGTCACGCATATCGTCCATTGTGCCTGTATATAAGGCGAGTAGATTAAATATGCAAGAAATTGAAAGACCTGATCATTTGGGTGTTGGTACACTCCCTGTCCCCCCTTTCGGTGCCCGGTAATATTTACAATGCAAGCCATGTTATTTTGGTTATTTTATCGTTATTGGTAATATTTACAGTGCACACTCAAATGTAATGCATCTACTGATTAACTAGTAAAATATATGTAACAGGTGGAATATTGATAGCAGTTTTGTGCACACTGGTAGGCGCCACGTGAAGGTTTTCCGAGAAATATTAGATAAATTGACACATGATCAAGTTCGATTTATTACTTCATTTTAATAATTCTTATATGTAATAATTAAAACACATGTATGTTTTTTGGTTTTTGGTTGTTGTGTGTCATCAGTTTACATGGAATCCATATGATTGGTCGCAACCGGAAGTACTCCATTTACCTTCACGGTGCTTCTCGAACAATGTGCGAGCTATATGTCCACTGATTTTCTTCTCATTTATGGAGTTCCATCATCCAGAAAGAGTCTTACGTCAGTTCCGAATGTTGCAAGACATACCTAATCGGATCGACCCTCTTGATGACTGGAAGACGAACGTGCATCAGATTGATCGTAAAGGGCGAAAAAATGCCAACTGGATGGACATACACGCGAATTATGTTCATCAGTGGAATCAAAGACATGAGTATCTCATGGGAACCCAATTTGCAATGAACCCAAC
This sequence comes from Caryopteris x clandonensis, assembly GCA_028749325.2. Taxonomy (NCBI): domain Eukaryota; kingdom Viridiplantae; phylum Streptophyta; class Magnoliopsida; order Lamiales; family Lamiaceae; genus Caryopteris; species Caryopteris x clandonensis. Next base: position 2,883,425 of record JAPYKT020000008.1, on the reverse strand, counting down.
GACGACACCCGATTACTATGATTGGTATAATTCGATTACACGTCATTTTATATCCCCTGTAGATACGCATGAAATAATGGGAATAAAAACTGGAGATGCTTCACTGATGCACTACATGGTAAGCAACATATATGTACTTCTACAATTAATTTTATATGTATTCAACATGATTGGTGTTTTAATGTGCATCTGTTATCTTATTTGTAGATTGAACAGTTGGAACCCATGAAGAGAAATATAAAGAATAGAAATAGGTTCGACATTGACCAACTTAATACTTTGTTAGATGAACAACTCTCATTGTATGAAAATAGAGCGAACAATTGAGAGACTGTCCCCCGAGCCTCCGCAAATGACGTATACCCAGCCTGTACATCAACAACAGACGCAAAGTCAATCAGGAAATCAGATGAGAATTAAAAGGTGTCGTACCCCTGAAGATCGGATGCCACCTGAGAACTTTGCATCAACATCTTCGCGACCTGAATACCAAACTGAAGGACATATGTCGGATGTATATAGGCCTTCAATGAGTACACAACGTATACTCCGACACCCTACTATCCATCTATGTCCACTCACTCGTCATTTCCTTATATGAACGTTGACCTCGGAGCAGGAGACACGAGCAATATGCCAAACTAGGACTATGTCCGTCCTACTCCGATTCAATTCCAAAACTCAGATGTGGCTACTTTCAGGGATGTAGCAGACCACTCTACGTTATCCTCCAGCAGAATGCCAATTCATTTGACACCAACCTCGGAGGAAGATGAGGTCGAAGAAGACATACAACCACAACCACCCGTTGTTCACACAAGAGGTAGAAGAGGTGGAACTCGAAGGAGACAACAAGAAACATCAAGAAATGTCGGGCAAGGTGAAGGAAGAGGTCGCCGAACTAGAAGAAATCGAGGTTGTGGTACAGGAGGTCATTTGTAATAGGAGTGAATATAGATTATTTCGATCCAAACAATTATTTTTATTTACTTATCTGAAAAAAAAAGTTATTGATTGATATAAAGAAATAACGACAATTCAATTATATTTTATTTTAAATAATATTTTTTTCATCTTAAATCATAAATTTCAAAAGTAAATTTTATGTTATTTAATATATATTTTATATATTTAGTTAATAAATAAAATTATATATATCTATATATAATATATAAAATAAATAAAAAAACGTCAGCTTGCCGTTTTTTTAAAATGTCACGTTTATTCAATTATTTTTATTTACTTAATTAAAATATATATATATATATATAAATATTCAATAAATATATTTAGAATATATATTTTATAAATATATATCTATATATAATAAAAGAAAAAAATTATAGAAACGTTAACTTAATTGAAATTGTGAGTGCAGAGAGAAGAAGATAATGATTTATAAGCATTCATGCCAAGGAAGTCAAGCATGTATTTAATTTGATTTGACAAAAGCCTGCAAAAAATTTAATTTGACAAGATGCATGCCTACGCATTTTATCACTTTGACAAAAAATTTAAAGTATGATATGATTATACATAAATAATAAATATGTGTATAGTTTTTATCCATTTTATTTTATTATCCATTTTATTTTATTACAAATACATTTTTATATATTATTAATATATATATATTACTTTATTTTTAGAATATGAATTAATAATTAAATTTATTCTTTAATTTAAATAATTTTTTTATTATCTTAAATAAAATTATAACATTTTAGTTTTTTAAATTATAATTTAATTTATATTTTTATATAATTACTTAATAAATAAAAAAATATATATACATATTCAAAAGAAATAATATATATGTATATAATAATAATAATATATAAATATATATATGAAATTAAAAAAAATTACAATAAACGTCACCTAAAGTGACGTTTTTAAAAAACATCACCTAAGGTGACATTTATATATATAATATATATTATATATATATATATATTTATAAAATATATATTTATAAATAATAATATATATAATATCCTAAAATATATATATATATATTTATATATTATTATATATATATCATTTATTTTGAATATGTATATATATATTTTTTCATTTATTAAGTAAATATATAAAAATATATATTAATTTATAATTTTAAAAAGTAAAATATTATAATTTTATTTAAGATAAAAAAGTATTAAATTAAATAATAATTTTTAATTATTAATTCATATTTTGAAAATAAATAATATATATATATAATATATATAAATATATGTATATATTTTCGGATATTATATATGTTATTATTTATAAATATATATATATATCTATTTATAATATATATTATATATAAATCTAAAAACGTCACCTTAGGTGACGTTTATTGTAATTTTTTTTGATATATATATTTATATATTATTATATATATATTATTTATTTTCAAAATATGAATTAATAATTAAAAATTATTATTTAATTTAATAAATTTTTTTATTATCTTAAATAAAATTATAATATTTTACTTTTTAAAATTATAATTTAATATATATTTTTATATATTTACTTAATAAATAAAAAAATATATATATACATATTCAAAATATATATTATTATTTATAACTATATATTTTATAAATACATATATATATAATATATATTATAAAAATAAATTTAAATATTTTTTATTATCTTAAATAAAATTATAATATTTTAATTTTATTAATTATATTTTAATATTTATTTTGATATATTTACTGAATAAAAAAAATATAAAAAAAAAAAAATATATATATATATTCAAAATGTGAATTTAGAGTATAAATATATATTTTATAAATATATACATATATATATATTAATAAGAATATATATTTAAAATATATATATATATATTTGCAGGTTTTATATATATATATATGTGTGTGTGTCAGTATGTATATATATATATGCATGTATGGATGTATGTATGTATTATATATATTGTGTGTGTATATATATATATATAACATATAAACAAAGAACATCATCTAAGGTGACGTTCTTTGGTTAAGATTTAAAAACGTCACCTCCGGTGACGTTTTTTTGAAATAACGTCACCGGCGGTGACGTTTTACCTGTTTTTAAAAACTGTTCCAAAACATGCCTATTTCGTAAATTTTTTTTTCGCATTATTTTGAAAAAACCCAGAATTTACGTGCAATTCGGGGTTATTATATATAGTTTTAGGCAATTGCAAGTACCTAAGTGACAAGTTCATTATAATTGTGTTATATTTTGTTACGTCACGTGATTGTTGAAGTTTTGACAGAAAAATAGACAATTAAGGGTGTATAGACCACGTCTCAAGTCTCATGGACCGTGTTTATCTTTCCGATATGATCTTAACCGTCGTGATTTGGTGTGATTCGTGCATATTTTCTTATTCCAAAACAAAGATACGACAACTATCTTAACCCTAGTAATTGTTTATAAAAGGAAGAGTAATTTACCTTCCTATATTCGTTTATCCTTGCTTGATTTGAATGTCGTGTGAGAGAGGGAGTAATTGCTTAACGGATTAGGAATGCATAACATAAACTTGCTAGATCGAGAGATTGGTAAATATTATGATGAGAATATATTCTAGACATAATTGAGAGTTAGATAAGATCTTGAGAATGATTAGTGTTATCTAATTTACATTCAGATCTAACTCAAGAGAGATGATTCAAATATCTTAATAATTCTCATACAAATATAGAAATTAAATATGATTTTATACATTATAAGGAACTATATGAACCGTATGAATGCATGTCCGTGCCATATAAACTTTGAATATCTGAATTTGCTTTGTTATTTATTTATATTCTTGATTTGTTTTAGTTTATTTTATAAAACTCATTCTAATTATTGAATTTTTAGATAAAGAAAAATATCATAAACAAGTACTCAATTGATTTTACCATATATACATGTTCTCACCATATTTTACTATAATTTACATCGTGTACTTACGAGTTGTATTTAAAGTGCGTTTTTTTTAAATGACGAGATATATAAAAAAATATAGAGTCTTACTTAAATTAAAATATTTCTAGTTACACCACAAAATTTTCTCTTTCACACCATATTTACTATTAACACCACGAAGGAATATTTGTAATACTTGAAATTACTTTACACACCATATATATTTATATATATATACACACACACACACTTGCACACTATCTTCCCTTCTCTATTTTCTTAATGCCCCACACAAACTCCCTCCCTTCAGCTTTCACCAGCAAATTGGTGCAACCCTGGTCGGAGAAGATTTTTTTGGTGCAACCCTGGTCGGAGAAGATTTTTTAAATTTTCGTTGTACTAAAACTCAACTTCTGCAACTGCCTCTCATTCAATATGTTGAAGTTATATCACCTCTGAAATGAAACTTAAATCTCAAATTCCAAGCAATAAATACATAATTTCGTATTCAATTGGATGTTGTCACATCCACACTTTAGGCCTCTAGAGATGGAGAAAATTCTCCCACGTAAGTCTTCCCTTTATGAACTGCCATTTATCGAACAAAAAGTGACAAAAACAAACATATCTAAAATAAATGGAGTATGGAAAGAAGATGGAAAAAAAGAAATCACATTTTTTAAAGAGTTAAATAAGGACATTATTGTCATTTTATTAGTGATTATTTTTTGTCTAAAAATATTTTGTTGTGTGAAGAGAAAAGAATATGTGGTGTTATTAGAAATATTCATAAATTAATTTAGAGTTATTTCTATTGACTATTCACAAGCCAACTATGTATTGCAATTCACTTAATTTAAATAATACTTAATTAATAAATAATAATTATTAAAAATCAAATTAACTCATTACTTATATTAAAATGTCAAAATTAAGATTTTCCTCATCTTCCCTCTTTTAGGTAATTCTATCATCAATAAAATGAATAAACAAAAAATACCAAAGACAAAACATCTAATTTATTGTCATGCTAAACTAGTAATACTTGACGATACATAGAGTAATATATTTCTAGTTAAATAGTAATATCTTTCAATATAAAAAATAATACATTTATGGTTAATAAGTAATACTTTTCAACACAAAAGTAATATTTGTGCGATTAAAGAGTAATACGTTTCAATATATAAAGTAATACATTTACGATTAAGAAATAATTTCTTTTAACACAAAGAACGATATATTTATGGTCGAAAATGATATATTTTAACATAAATAGTAATATCTTTACAATTAATAAATAATACATTTTAACACAAAAAGTAATACATTTAAAGTTAAGTGAAATATGTTTCAATACATATACTTATACATTGCAACACAAGAGTAACATCTTTTAAGATTAAACAATATTACCTTACAACACAAAGAGTAATACTTTCATAGTTAAGAAATAATATATGTGTTTAGAAATTGAACCAAAAAAATTATTTAATGTCACTTATTTATTACTTATTTAATTAAATGATATTGTTTTATCTTTTAGCAATATTATTCATTTTCTTGAAATATATTAATTTAAAATTAATATTAAAATATAAAATGGTTAAGTTTATTAAAAAATAAAATTTTAATAAGTTTTAAGAAATTATTAGGTAATATTTATTTATTGGCAGTGAATGAATGATATCTTCTTTTTTAGGCTCTTTATTATTATATTATTATAAATTCAGTAAAATTTAAATAAAAAATTGTTTAATATACTTGTTAAACTGAAAGATATTATTTGTTTAACTAAAAAATATTATTAGTTTAACTAAAAAGTATTACTTGCGTCCAACAAAAATTCAAAATCACTGGGCACGAGCTACACATATGTTGGACACAAGTTGTGTGCAATTGAACACAATATTTTTTTCTAGTTTAACACGTATTTTGAGATTTGCCCATAAATTTTAAATAAGTTTTGGATGGATTATGATCTGTGTAATCCATGTACAAGAAATCTAATCCTACTTAACAATTAATATATGAGAAAGAACTTTAAAGTGTCTTTATAAACTTCATTTATTTTATCTTTGGCTTTATAGAAAATATACTTCACGGTATTTAATGATCTAAAAATTACTTATGCTAAAAGATCTCGCCATAAATATAAATACAAATCAATCAAGTAAAAATAAATATTCATACATTATAATTAATGTACCTAGGAATATTATAGTATGATTGAGAATATCTATTTATATAATAAGGTAAAAAAAATTGTGAAACGGTTGCACGTACATCACAATTTAAAATATTACTTGTTTAACTATAAAGTATACTCATATAATAATAAGAGTCGCATATTTTTTAAAATTATTGTATTTTTCTGCCTAATATAATTATTAATTCTAAAGGTACACCTGCCAACATTTAATTGGACTATGTTATATAATTAAATTTATATTTTAAGGAAATAATGAGCTGATTTTTCAAGGAGTTTCAATTACTTTGTTTGTATTGAAAATATATATGGATCTTCTCAGGATACGATTGATTAAAATAATTAATCTTTTTGTTGTTTCATTTATTTAATTTATTTTCTTATCTTAATTATTCACATGGTATCAGCCTAATCTAGGCACATAACCCTCACCATCTCTTTCGTTCCCGATGGCTTCCAGCAGTCGTGGATTTTCATATGCTTCATATATTTCATATGGTTCACAGAGGGATCAAAATTATGGACAAAATGGAAAGAGGCAGCGTTCTAAGCGTGTACCACACTGCCAAATTTATCGTACAAATGGACATTATGCAAATGATTGTACAGATCGATACATACCAAAAACACCATTCTCTACAACCAATCAGACTAATCTTGCTGAGGCGTTTCAAATGGTTCAGTCGTATAAGGTGTTTACTTAATTAATATTATTTTGTTTCATACAATATTATCGAATTTGTTTAATTTTGATTTTATTAATATATAACTAATAATTCCCATACGAGTCATATATATTATTTTGTACTTTAAATATTTATATACACAAAATTCAAAAAATATGTTAATTTAAATTTGCAACTGTTTAGGATTTTAACCAATCTAATATCAAAAGTATTTTATCACCTTAATCTATTTTTGAAGTTTTCACAAGAAGTGTATATTTTCCTAATTAATAGAGATTCAATACATTTACTTTTATTATTATTTTTACTTCGATTATTAAATTAATATATACAATAAATATTTAAATATCAATAAATATAATAATATTTATATCTAAAAATTGTAAACTACCTCCGGACTTTTGGGAAGAGAATCTATATTTGAACATAAAAATAAAGAAAGATTAATTTTTTTTTACAATGGGTATAAAATAATGTTTAACAACGAACAAATCGTGATGATTTTATTGAAAAAGATTGAAAATGATACAAATTAAAAAATAAAATAAAAGTAAAATTGAAAGATCAGTTATATAAAATAAAATATTATACATGCATCAAACATCATGCTATTACAATATAAAATATTGCACTATTAAACATTCATACATTGATTTAAGAGTGCGAATATTTATACCCTCAAAATCTCTAAATATATTTTATAATAATTATGATAAAATTAGACATAAATAAGTTGAGTAAAATAGCCCTATTTTTCAATTTTCGCAAGAATTATTTTCCTCCCTCCTTGTTGTTTCTGATATAAGAAAAAAAGATGGTTTTTTTCTTCTTCTTTTTTTGGGTTTTTTAGGTAGAGAGAGAGTAGGTGTATGAGATAAATTTTTGGCAGATAGAAAAATTGTAAAGAGAAAAAAATTTGGAATTTCCAAGCTTACAAGTTGCAACATAAAAACTAATCCCATGCTTTCTCTCTCTCACTCTTGTGGAGAATTATTAAACACAAACTAACAAAACATCTTTTCACTTTTTTTACTTGTTTTACTTTTATTATCTTCTTCTTCTCCATGTTTAGAATATAAAGATAAAAAACTAGAATTGCAGATTTTTGAGTCTGGGCTCCAAATTTGAAGATTTTCACCGCAAAAGCCAAATTTGATAAGCAACACACATTAAAATTTGAAGCTTTTCACGCTAGGTGGTCTTATCGGCAACTCCCTGGAGTCCATCACATTGAAATCTAAGTCGCCCGTATACAACGAGGTCGTCTGCGACTGGGCTGTCTTGCTCCACCAGGCGCGCCGCCAAGTTCCGATGCTGAAGCTAAATCTGTCCATTTTTCAATTTTAACAAGAAACATTTTCTTCTCTCCTCGTTGTTACTCATATGAGAAAAAAAACAAGAAATATAAACAATGAGAAATTTTGATTTTTTTGCATGTTAAAAAATGATAAATTTATGGTAGATTAAAGGATAAAGAAACTCAAGAGAGAAAAATTCAAAATTTTTTACTGATTTGTTTTTTTGTTTTTTAATGAAAATGGTATAACGGATATGAATGTGGTATATATTTAGTAAAAAAAATTATTAATTTTAGATGAGATGTATTTAGATTTTGGGATATATTTAGAGGTTTCAGGGTATGAATAGCCCCACCCATTAAGGAGGTTGGGATACTGATTTATTTTTTTATTATTTTTATTTTTTTAGTGAGAATGGTATAAAGGATATAATGGGGTATTTTATTTTTTATATTTTAGTGAGAAAAATATAAATGAAGTATATTTAGTAAAACAAAAATTATTAATTTTACATCCATATATTTAAACTTTGTGGTGTAAATTATTAATTTTTATATATTTTAATTTTAATTTTAATCTTAATCTTAATATAATAAAAATAATTAAATTGCACCATACTTTAAAGGTAATCTTAGAGACCAAACCCAATGCAATCTCAAAGTCAATACAAATATTTTAACTCATAAACTTATTAAAATGAAATAATATATTATATAAATTAAACTATACACTACTTTATTTTTAAAAATATTTTATTTATATTTATAGTTTGAATTCATATAGGAATTTAATTTATTAATTATTTAAATTCAAAACATATATTAAAACAAAAATAAATAATTTAATATATTCAATTTATATATATGTTGTTATAATTTCAAATTAAAAAATATAATAAAAATATTAATTTGATATATTATACATAAAAAATAAATTTGAAACAAAAAAAATAATATTTGAATTTTAAAATATTCTCAAAAAAATCCAACAGATATATCAAAATAAAGATAAATAATTTAACTCATAAAAATATATATTTTATATTTTAGATATAATATTTGATTATAATATATGCAATATTGACGTCAAATTAAACAAAGAGCAACAACATATATCTTTTAAATTTGACTCAAATCTTAAACTTTTATGCAATTTAAATTTTGATCAAATATAATAATAGAATTAATTTTCATCTTTTCCAAAAATATCCTCTTTTCTGAAAATCACACTTATCCGAAAACAATAGAATTAATTTCCACACATTAGAATTACTATACAAAATTTGGTATGACAAAATTAATTAAATTTATGCTAATAATAGATACCTAAAAATTGCATTTTTTCAGTTTTTGGATTTCCTATCCCAAAAAGGATTCAACGAGGTACAAATTGCATTCCACTCAAACAAATCTAGCTTAGTATCAGAATTCAATGAAATATTCCCATAATAACATATCCAGCTTTAGATATCATATAATACGTTAAATTAAAAATAATTTACGACATGGATGTTCACAAGTTTTGAATGGAGGAATAATTAACTCAAACAATTGCAAACATCTAAATTAATACGTACCAATTGAAAACGAAAAAAAAAATCAATAATATGATAAAATAGACATCGAAACTCTTTCAATCTCAAAGGAGACGAAAGCATCCAAACACGCTGCATTTGCTCCTCCGTCAACGAACACTTATCCCACGGACTCATCATCACCTAGACATCAAAACTCTTCCAATCTCAAAGGAGACGAAAGCATCCAAACACGCGTACCTCACTTGCTCCTCCTTCAACGACCACTTATCCCACCGACTCATCGTCACCTCCTTTTGCTTATCCATCTCTTTCCACAACACATCAGCTGCCAGTCTTTTCAACCCCGCATTCTTCAACTCATCTCGATTGCACACACGTGCTGCCAAGCTGCGTAAATCCTCGTATTGTGCATGGCTTCCAATATCATAGTCATTCTGCAACTTATTGAGATCATTTTTTACAGCAACTCCGACAAAGATATTGTTGTTATCAGATAGGAAATCAACAAGGGATTGGGGAACGTGAGGAGAGTGGAAAATCTGGTAGACAAGGCATCGGTTATCAACGCAAAGTTGGAGTACGGCGACCGTGTTTTGCTTGTAGTTAGGCCTCCACTCGGTGTCGAGGCCAACAATAAGACGACTATGAGGGTGAGACTTGGTGTTGTAAATCCAGTTGGAGACCTCTACGGGGTTAGAGGTGACTGTGGTGAAGATATGTTCATTGAAAAAAGAAACATCGTAGGTCTTGCAATTACTCTTTCGCCCCAAATAGCTCTTACACTCTTTGATGGAGGAGGTTGCCATGGTCTGCCGGAACAAGGGAGAAAGTAATAAAATTGTGTTAAGAATAGAAATTATGAGCAACATATATTTGTGTATTTATAGGCAAAAATCAATGATTCTTTTTCTTGTAAGATTTTTAGAATCTCTTAAACATTCCTACCAAATAGGGATCTGGTAAGATTTATTAAATCTTTTAAACATTTCCATACCATTTATAACTTAATTAAGATATATTCTTAGCCAATCACACGTCATTCTTTATTTAATAAATTAATTATCAAATATAATAATCCTTATTTTAAAGTGAAGGACGTCTATTATCTCAAGTCGGCTTTTATTTAGATTTGTTTCCTATACCAAATAGGATTCTTCTCCTTCTAAGATTTATATAAATCTCTTAAACTAATTAGATTGGCTAAGTTTTGATATTGCTCATTCTTGTAAATATTTTTAATTTATTGAATAATACAAATATTTTTCTATGATACGTTAATAGACATATAAGATTATTCGATATTAGTTGATGAGTAACAATTAAACAAATATTTATTAATCCGTTAACAAAACGTGTCGTACTTAGTTTGTCATCATTAAATTTAGAAATAAAATCCTATCTGATCTACGAAACAAAATCTAGAGGTTTTAGGAAAAAATATTAACGAGTACTTTAGAGAATCAAATCTATTTTGATGCCTTCGTATATATAGTTATTAAAATATTCTTTGTATAATATTAAAACATAACATGTTAAATTATTAAAAATATATCATATCAAATTCCTAATAATTAGGAACAAAAAATATATATCTCTCTCTCTATATATATACTAGGGATCCGACTATATATCTATGTATATTAGGCATATATATATATATATATGAACATCAATATTATATATATATATATTTATAATGCATGTATCTATATTGTATATAACAAAACTATATATATAAGTAAAATGTATATTTCTCAATTTATTTTCTCAACTAAATGTTATAAAATAGAATAAGTAATGACATATTATTTATTTAGCTGATTAAAGATATTAGGTGATTTTAGTTATTAATATTGGATTTACAACATATTTGGTACTTTTCAAATCAATATTCATATTCTGTGAAAACAAATACAAATTTGGAGTATATTTGATGTTTTAAAACCAAATAATGAAAAATTAAAATAATTTCACTTAATTTTGAATTTTATTTTGATGCATATTCCGCATTTTGGATGATATTTGATTTTGATTTTTTAAATAAATCCATACTCAAATATAAAAATTATAATTTCAAATATTACGTATAATTATCAGTTTTTTGCTAATATTTTTAATAATAAACAACATATTTTTTTAATAATAAAAATATACAAAAAATAACTTTCAAGCATGAGGTGTCACACTTGTATGACTTTATATATGTATACATATATCTTTTAAATTTGACTCAAATCTTAAACTTTTATATATTTTAAAATTTGATAAAATATAATAAACCAGTATTATTTAAAACATATTATTAATATGGGGATATGCGTTAATGATCCTTATATATGTTAATATATAATTTCATCTCATATTTTTATTAAAATACGTCATTAAATTTATTAAAATATAGTATTAATATTGAGATATATGTTAATAGTATCTTCCGCCAGATATAAAAAAGATTTCATATCAAACTATAAATCTAAAACTAGTGAGTAGAAACATCATAGTCATAACTTCGTCTTCTTCTTTACAAAGTCAAGTTTGGAAAAATAATATGAATAGTGTTAAGTGTGTGTTACTTATAAAATTTGACCTTTGCGGTGAAAGATTTCAAATTTGGAGTCGAATCTTAAGAAAACCATAATAAATCTGCAATTCTAGCTTTGTATATCTATATTAAAAAATATAAAGAAAAAAAGATAGTAAAAGTCAAACTAACAGTAAAGTAAGAATCGTGAAAATAGTTTAATTAGTTTGAGTTGAATAGTTAAATTGGGGTTTCTAATTTTAAATATATAAATGTATAAGGAGGATTGAACTAAGAATAAGAACAAAATAAAAAAAAAAATTAAATTATTTTTAAATATATAAAAATATTTAATTAATTTATTAATATTTAATTTTACCACCTACATACAATCTCACGTACTGCAGCCGGGAAAAATTTTCCGTGACTTTCGAATATAACCGTTATCAACGTGGCCCAATGCCATAATAAGATAAACCGAGCCAGCCGGTCACCTACATCGACCAACGGTCTTATTACCTTTTATAACCGGGAACCGAGGACCCACACAATTCCAAACGGTCACACCACCTCGACGCAGCGTTTCGTTTAAAATCTTATATATATAGCTCTCTCGTTAATCCCTCCCCGTGTCTCTCCAGCCTAGAACAACAGGCGCATTAATTGCGAACAAACATTCCCTAATTTACCGGAATATTCCCTACTCCCGACATTCCCCGATTCGCTCTCTCCGGAATATTCCTTCCGCGCAAACTAAAAGATGAGCAGATTATTCGCCTTCGCTTTTCTGCTGTTGTGTGTGCAATATTCCGGCGATGCACAGACTACTGGCGCGCCTTCTCCGGCGCCTACACAGCCCGTCTCCCACGCGCCGCCCCCGGCGAAAACTGTGGCGCCTGCACATTCTCCAGTATCTACTCCCTCGAGCCCTCACTCTTCCCCGGCAAAGTCTCCGGTTCATTCGCCACCTTCAAAAGTTTCTCCGACAGTGCCGGCTAGTTCTCCGAAAACCAGCCCATCTGCTTCTCCGTCACTGGCCCCGGCGACTTCTCCGACCCAGAAACCTGTTTCCCCGCCGCCGACTCGATCGATCAGCGTGCCTACTCCGAGCCCATCTCAGGCTAGTCCTCCGCCTAGTCCAGTAACCACCCCTACACCCGCGGCATCACCTTTGCCGTCGAATCCGGTGAGTCCCCCGGAAGCGGAGGTTCCAACCACCGCCGCAACTCCGTCTTCTGGTGTTCCGTCGAGTTCCTCAACGCCATCTTCGTCACCGGACATATTCCCGTCCAGCAGCACTCCGCCGGTGAGTTCAGCGCCGGTGAGCGCAGAAGGGCCGGCGGCAGATGATTCATCGAGTTCGAACTCCGTATACCGGGCCTCGGTTGTTCTTACTGGGCTTGCGCTTTGGGCCGCTGCTGCCTTTTAAAAAAGAGCCCACATTTATACGTTTATTTAATTTTTTTTTGTTCGGTTTTTTTGGTTTTTTTACCACAACGTTATTCATCAGTCGTAGAGAGTACCATTATGTATTATTTCGTTCGTGCTCATGTATTTTTTCGAAATTTTGATTTATTATATATGTCCTGTCAAATTTTGTATTTTTGATATGGAGTTGCTGCTACTAAATTAACAAAGTTGTATGTATATCTTTTCTCCGTTATAATTTGCCGATCATATTATCTTAATTTAATTTTTGGTTAATGTCTCGTCCATTACTTTTTGTAAGAAAATATGTCTTAATGTGCACACCTAACTGTATAATGCTACTTATCCATAAATTTAAATCGGCGCTATTGTCCCAGGCTTACAAAGTATCCGCGTCCAATTTCTCAGAACTGATTGTTGAAAGTGATGAAATTTTACTACTAACTAGTGAAATGACAACATTAACAAGTTATAAGTTTTGCTTCAAGAACGAAAATGAATCTCTCTAACTGCAAAGTGAGATAGATACCCATGTTTCAGCCACCTCCTCTGCAGCCAAATTACACCCAAAAAAAAAAAAAAAAAAAAAAAAAAAAAAACCTTTCAATGAGAGTAGTTGATTTGGTTCAACTTTTTAATAAAATATTGAAATTCGGAGGAAAACTAATAAAAGTGAGGGGGAGGGAGGGAACGAATTAGGAAGAATGTCAGCAAGATTGACCAATCTGGCAGATGAGAACTCCTGCAGATGGTATGATATTATTCAGAAGTGAAGCTGGTCTTGCAACCATGCTCGAAGCCTTGGTGTAGCTAGCTGCAGTTCCGTTTCCTGATGTCGTGAAGTGGGCCCCGTTCAGCATCATATCCCCGTCCGATCTCCAGTTCCACGCCTTCCACTCCTCGTCCTCCGGCGGGCTTTCCCGTTTTGTCACCTGCACAATTTGTTGGGATTATGATTTGATTTCTTTCCTTTTAAGAAATGAAACCATACTAAATAAAACATACCTCCTTTAAAGAATCATCATCCGATGCAATGAAGACATTGCCTTGACTATTGATCGTTGGATTAGCACTTCCACCAATTGCGTACATACTCCAACCTGTGTATACGTTGTTAACAATATGAAAGTATCCATGCCGGCACCTTCAACAATCAAGAACTGAGTTTCAATAGTTTTAATCGCTTTTATAGCTACACCAATAGAAAATAGTTTGATATTCGTAGTTACCTAGGAATTCTTTGAACTAGACCTTGTCCAAAGTAGTTAAACGCAATAGTAACCTGCATATTCTTATCTGCAACATAATCATCACTATGGCCCATCAGCATAACTTCATTATGGTTAAACATGTAGTTATTGGACACCGTTACAGCCGTTGATCCAGAAACTACATCAATCAGCCCATCTCGACAGTTCGACAGCGTACAATGGTCGATCCAGATATCACGGGCCCCAAATACTGAGATACCATCACCGTCCGATATACCCCTCAACTGATAGTGCTGCGGCCGGTCAACCACCACTGCATTCCCACCCGGGATACAGTTATGTATGTATATGCCATGTATGATGATGTTGTTTACACCTTGTACGGTTAGGCATGGTCCATTCGATATCTCCACGTTGAACCCTCTCCCATCTATGGTCTTGTATGAGTTCATCATTAGCTCTTCCCTCAACCTTATGCTCATGTCATGATCAAAGATGATCCATAGCGGCTCTTCCTGGATGACCGCATGCCTCAGCATGCCCTGGGTCGGGCTCTGGGGATCGTCGTCCTCAGTCGTCACGATGTAGAACTCCCCGTCCCTGCCGCCGATCGCGTTGCGGCCGAACCCAATTCCGCAGTCGGCGAGGACTTTCCGGTTGGTTTCCCAATCGGAGTCGCACCGCCAGCAGTCGTCAATGGGGTTGCCGGTCCTGCACGATGACGGTCCTCCTGCTCCGGCTTGGTCCGTCGAGTTCTTGATTGATCTCCTGCATATCCGATTTTTTTTACAGTGAAGTGAATGAGTGATTATAGAATATCTTTATATATATATATATATATATATACACACACATACATATTTATATAAACATATAAATGGTATTACGGAAAATAAAGAAAATTGTACTCAATTTAAATATATATATATATATATAATAGATTTATTAACTCAACAAAAGAAAATATAATTGAATATAAAAGGAAAAAGAATTTAAAATTTTAATAAATTAACTTACTAAAAATAAAGCCATATATAAAAATTTGAGAGGACAATTGATAAATTGACTTTTGTGATCTAAAATTGATAAAAATAAAAATAAAAATTGAAAGTTAAAGAGGGGCGGCTGCTGCTGCCACCAGCCAACCCCTCCGTCCGTCCCTGGATATAGTACAATATCAAAGATAAGATAACGACAATCAATATTGTGGCCCTGCATCCAGTAAAACAAAATATCAAATTCTAAACATAATTGTTATCAATGTTGCACTCAGTGAGCGTCTACGATAACCTAAACTTAGCTATAGGAATATAATTAAGATGGATGAAGGAATGGTTACCATTGGAGTGGATCAGATAAATGCAATAAGGGTCGTGCAGAGAAAGTGAAAGAATGTGCCAAGAGGAAAAGGGAGATGAGGAGCAAGAAATTGGACATTGTTGAAGAGGAGCAAGGGGGGATGTCTGGAAATATGGTGAAGAAGCATGAGAATAAATAATGTGACAATAAATGGAAAGTGATGAAAAGTTGTTGGGATTTATGACAATAATAAACCCACAGTTGCAGAAGCTGGTGGATTGGGCTGCACACACTGCACTGCACTGCACTGCGCTGTTGTAATAACAAAAGGTCTCCATCTTACTGCGCTGTTGTATTAAAGATCTGTACTTAACAAAAGTCCCCATCTCCCATCTTACTTTCATTTATGAGAAGTTTCCATCTTAGATTCTACTTCCACAGAAATAAAGGGAAAATAGGGTGTATGTTTGCACCACTTTTTGGAGTGAAACACTATTTCTTAGACATCTTGTACGTGGGACGCTTTAATTAATATCTCACGTCCGACCCTATTCTTAAAAAAGATTATATTTAATTGAAAATTAAAATAAAATAAATATTAAGAAAAGCATAATAACCCTAGTAACTGAAAAACTGAAAATTTGCAGTGAGACCCTCTGTTCCATTTTGTGTTCTTTTACGTCACTAATTTAATTTATAGTTGTATATTATATGATTGGTGATATAAGAAAATATATTTTATTTTATGTTAGTAATTATAAGAATCTGAACTGACCAAAAATTCCTCAACCAAAGCTTGATATATAATTTCCTTCTTCTTCCCTCATCCTTCCACCATGGGAGGGTGGGATAGTCTTGTCCATCACAGGTTTATAAGAGAAAGATGATTTTTTGAGCACAGGTTCATGGTTTTCAGCAATTTAATTGATGTCTTCTTTTGATTTTTATGTGTAAAGTTGTACAGAATTGTCCATTCTCCCACAAATTAGTGATGCAAAATATCCGATGGGGATACATTGTTCTATCCCCATGTGCATCCCTACTCACGATTGAGTTGACAATCTGTTTAATTTCTTAGAATTTCTGTACTTAAATTCTTATTTGAGTTGAAACCTTAAGAAAAAGTTAATAAAATTTAGGACAAGTTGACCATGTTACAGAACTTTCTTAAAAGATGATAATCCTCAAATCATGTTCCTAAATTGTAAATGTAAATTATACCTTCGTTTCATAATTTTCATTTAATAGATCAATCTATAAATATATCTTGATTTTAATGGATCTTAGATATTGATGATAACTGTAATTATCGAAATTATTAGTAGAAGCATATGTGAAATTTGATTGTTATTGATTGGATATGTGGATATCAAATCGGAAATATTAATAAACAACAGAAAAAAATGTTACTGATTTTGAAAATATAGTATGGTATATAATAAGAATTCCAGAAATATTTATGATTAGAAACATAATAAAAATTGAAATCAGTACATAATAAAAGATTTATTTACAACAATTTTTTTATTATTATAATATTATGAACCTAATGAGATATGGGAAATGATTCGATCAAGTAAAATAATAAAATTAAAAAAGTAACTAAAATAGTTACAAAATCACATCTTTTAGATTATGGTCGATTTTTAGTTATTATTAATCTCAAAATTTATTATTTGGGTTACTTTCTAGTCGGCATGTTTTATTTTTACAAAATAATTTGTGTATTGGGTGTATCGTGCAACACAATCTACAATATTATTTATTTAACTTAAAAATATGTTTTGTGTACTTGAAAAATATTGCTACTCATTTGTGACCTTAAAAAAATAGTAATACTTTAATAAATAAGTAATATTTTTTAATTAAACAAGTAATAATATAAATCGACTGCACAGTGCATTCGAAGCATAAGAGACCCGCTCTTTTATTTTTTGGTTAATAGCTTTGTCACTTCATTTATAAAGAAGCAAAATATTTATCATTATCATTTTTTTTTCTTTTTAGAAGAAAATAATAATACATTACATTTCAATAAAAATTATTTAACAAATAAAAGACTAGCTAATTTGACATTTACCAATTCAACTAAATTTAATAATTTAATGTTTCATCATATCCTACTCTAACTTAACACAAATATAACAATTTGTTATTTATCTAGGTTTAGACATTTTTTCACTCCATTAGTATGTATCATGAACATCTCCATCCCAACATAAACATACTCTGGTGCTTCGAGCCCTTCTCATTCATTTTATATAAGCTAGTTTTTCCCATATTTTATTCTCTTTTTCTTTCTAATGTCAAAGATGAAATTTTATTGCGAACAATAATAATAATAATAATAATAATAATAATAATAATAATAATAATAATAATATATTTATGATGTTACAGTGACAAAATAAATAGAGGCAAAAATTAATAATTAGAGCAATGCCTCTTAATTTATGGATTAAATAAGATGGGTCAGCCCCATGTGATTTTTCCATACTTTGCTTTGTTTCAATTAAAGCAACTGTAATTGATTAAGAGTTTAGTTCACAAATCCTCCGTCCAAATAATATTATGCTTTATAATGCTTCATTCAATTCAACTTAGTTATTGTAAACAATCAAAATTCATAGTTTATATTAACATAATTAATTGTAATTTAATGTGTACTATTTGTCATATTAATATATGTATATATGTGTGTTTTTATAAGTTAAATATTTAGAGATATCACTAGGGGCTGGCCATGTCGAGCCCAGCCCTGGCCCTATCGGACCTAAACTTTAAAGGAGTCAGGTCAAAAACCCTAATACAATAAAGGCCTTGAAAATCTAGGTCCAACCCAGTCGTGAAGGGCTAAAGCCCGGCCAAGGCTAGCCTTATAAGTTATGAATTTTTTTTTTCGCAATACTTAAATTTAAAAAAAAAAAAATTCAAAATATACTCTTATTTTTAATAACCAAAAGTAAGTTCATATTCTTTTTTCATTAATGCAGGAAATGAATTCACAACTCAATAATATTATAATAAATAATTATGTATATATATATACAGGCCCAATTTTCTAAAAATATTATGTGTACAGTGTACTATATGGAGTATGAGTTGTGCGAACCTTCGAGATCGAATTTAACGGATTGGTATAGTTGGGCCTAAGAGTAATTAAGGGTCCTCTAGAATTGGGCTTCTCTACATGGCCCAGAATAGAATTCAAGGTGGTCCAGTATTAGATCCATGAATACAGCTCCTACATAACAAAATTATTTTAAAAAAATATATAAATGGAAAAGACAACAAATTAGACAAAGATAAATTAATGCACGACAAATATATGTAATGCATAGCAAATTTATACAAACAAGGTGGGGTAGAGCCCAATAATATAATCTTAATATTGTACAATTTTCCAAAAATAGGCAAATCACACATTTTACTATTTATTGCCCCCAAAAGACTAGTCATAATAAAGTAAGTCTCCTCCTCTTACGATTTTCATCTGTTGCATATAAAGTAATTACATACAATAGCTGAAGGTTATTAGAAAAAGGTAAATTGTAAAAGAAAAATTAAGTATGGCAGACTTAGTTAAGAAAGCACTGAAAAATTAATTAAAAAACAAAAAATTTAGTCTTTGAATCCAACCTACTCTATTATATATTCTTGAAAAATATTAATAATTCAAAATTGATGAAAAAAATAAAATTATATAAGTACGAAATCATTATTTTTGTGAGGTTATGTCTTTATTAAATTGATAAAAAAAAAAAAAAAAAAAAAGGTTGTACTTGTTAAACATATGGGACACATTTGCATTTGATCATTTTAAAGAATATAAAGTTTATAGTATATGAAGTCATTTGAAATTATCCTCTCAGTTCTCTCTTATTTACAAAATTTTCTCTAATTCTTTCATTATCCACCATTGATCTATACAAAGACACAAACACCTATGTGGAAATTGATAAAAAAAAGATAATATTTTCTGGAATCTAATTCATACTCAATTTTTATAATATAAGTCGAAGTCTAGATGTTGATTACTATTTATATTTTGTTGTTTTAACATTAAATTAGAGTACAGGGTTTTTTAATATGTATTTGTTTAATTCTTTGGTTTATATTTCATATGTGTTTTTGGCAGATAGGCAAGTTTTTGGAAGTTGGGTTTGGATATACAGATTAAATTGACCCAGGCACAGGCAGGGTAGGGTGACTAACTCAGATTATTATTATTATTATTATTATTATTATTATTATTATTATTATTATTAGCTCTTCTATTTTAATTACAAAATTAGGTCTGAAAGAAGGGTTTCCAAGGGGCAAGCTTTTAATTACTGAAAATCAAACCTTTTTTAAAAAATAAAAATAAAAATAATGTATATAAATATTTTGTGTATATAGTTGTGGGGAAGAGATTTTGAAGTCCCACCCAGACAAAAAAGAAATGAGGTTTAATATCAAGTAAATATATAATGAATGTAGTAGTAAGTATGGGACTTATAATTTACAAAATTATAAGTCTGATAATCCATCAAAGTGTACGAATGAGTCCGAGTCCATTCCAAAAGTCCAACACACGCACAATTGTAAGGTTAATGGGGCCGAGCATAGTTATATAAATACATTTTATGTCTTGCACATGAAGTGTATTCAAGAAAATAAAATTCGATGGTTTCTTGTAGTTATGATTGAATATATCCAGGACACTTCATTCACCCCACCTTTATCTTTTTAAAACTTGTCGCTCTCGTTGCCCAGATTCACAAGTTTACACAAACTCCCTTTTTCTTCTCGGATCAAACATCTACATCCTAATATAATTCCATGTGTGTGTGTGTGTGTGTGTGTATATATATATATATATGTAACATTGTACTAATTCTAATGTTACTCTAAAGAAATATTCAATCAATTATGAAACACAATTTTGATACATGATTAATCTACAAGTATTTAGTTTGTTAAATTACTAATGAAAAGTTCAATCATGATTTAACATATATACATATATCGAAAAAATAATTTATATTTTAAAAAATATATAAATTTGATATGTATAGCTGTTATTTTAATAAAAAGAATATAAAAATAAAATAAGAATAAGTTTCTGAGGCATGAGCTGTATTGTGCATCCCATAAGCAGTATTATATTTTTAACTAAAAATATTACTTATTTACTTAAAAAATAATATCTTTTAAATATATAGTATGTAAATTTTAAAATTTCTCTTCTATACAACAAAATAATCAGATTTGGTGGATAGTAATTGTTGAGCTTATACCCTACTTATAGTCTGACATAACTTAAGGAACATAAACATTATCCTACTCGTTCTTTGAATTAAATCTTTTGTCCGACCCACCTCAATTATCCAATTATTCGTGGATAATTGACAGCAAGGCTGGCGTCCTAATTCCTAACTTATGAAAAGGATGACTTGGAAAAATAAGGTTAACAATAAGAAAATGTGTCAAATGACTTTTTCTTTTTTTTTTTTTGCCGCCTAAAATAATTTTTTAATAAAAATTAATTTGTCATATATTATTTAGGATATATCTGTGTACAAATCACTATTTTTGATAAATCTTAATTACTAAAATATTTGATTTGATTTAATTCATCCTTTCATAAATTTTGAATATCATGTTTATCAATTTTACATTTTTATCAATTAAAATAGATTGAAAAATAAGTTATTTTCTATCTAATTATTTCACGTACAATTGTTTGATCCTTGAATAGTAGGTACATTTTTATCTTGAATGATTTCGTTCAATATATATATAGACACGCACATAAAACTTAAGTATATGCTACATTACAAAATATAATGAAAAATATATATTTTCTGCATCGCACACATATCACGTTAATGGTAATGATAAAGGAAAATGCAACAATTGTGAGACCATATTTGAAATATTACATTGAACGTGAATTAAGTATTTTCAATTATATTTTGAGATATATGGAAAAATGTATAAATTAGTTCCTCAATTGGTATTTTAATTTCAAATTGGATTCAAAATTATTTTTTGAATAAATAGGACATTTATTGTTTTTTCTGTTTTCTTTTTTATTATTTTCTATTTTTTGTTTTTTATTGTTTATTTTTTAATTAAAAAGATATAATAGATATAAATAAAATGTATTTAGTAAAAAAAATTATTGATCTTATATAAAATATATTTAAACTTTTAAGTATATATAGAGGTGACGCGATACAAATAATAGCACCCATATATATATATATATATGTATATATCTATGTATGTTCATGTAAATGCATGTGTTAATATGTATTAATGTATGATTACCGATGTACAATACACTGAACCTAATATTTTAAAGAGTGGGACCACCGGAGTCGAAACTGACAAGACAGGGTTAGAAGACCTGGTAGAAGTTAGAATCAGGTGTCGGTGACTGCATAGCAGCATCCATGCTAGGCGCAATTCCCTAACAACACGTGGCGTCCAGATTGGTCGGTGCTATTGGATGCGAGTTTTCTTCATCAACAATTCTGTCGATACAAAATATAATTTGTGCAAGTACATCAGATGAGTTCTTCACATTTAGTAGGCTCCACATTTTGCCACGTTGTCCATAATGCATTACCTCGCAAGAAACTAATTTAACTGTTTCTAAGACGAATTAAGTTAAAGACATTAATAACTTATCTCTTAAAATATAATAATTATTATAAAAATTATTTATACTGATTCTTTTTATCATTTTGGTTAATAGTTTTATTTCCACCAGCTTCACGCTTTTTAAGAACATTGTTAAAAATTATAAATAAAAATATTTTTACCATGAATTATAAATTTTACGAATTCTGCAATAATTTAATGTACTAATTATCATAAATTCTAGCATCTGTTGGGTGAGGTATAATATTGATTGATGTACATCCACTAATATCTCTCATAACTGCTGCTTTATTTATATTCTTACTTATGTATACAAAAAATTCTTCAAATTATATTTTCTTATATGGACTTATTTGTATTGTAGATATGCATTTTGAGATCATGCAATATAATATTTTTGAATTTTATTAAATATAATATATAATATTTTAGTTCGATTTTGGTTCCGGTGAGTATAAATTTGAGACATTTAAATAAATATAAACGCTAGTTTTATAAACATTATGTCGTAAGTTCGAAATACACAGTGTTCTGCCGATAAATTAGACAATTTTGATCAGTGAAGGAGCAGTTGATGACTCCCAAAAATAACGTGCATCCAACTAATTCACAGTTAAGTATTAAAGACAATTATCTCTCCCCCTCTCTCTAGACCAGTTCAATACATGAACCTAATTACCTCATTATCTGGGTCAATTTTGAACCAATTTTTATTTATTTATTTATAAAAATTCAATATATATATATATATATATCCATTATGCAGCCAATATATATTCCAATACTCCATTGTTCAAAGAATCTGCGAATGTTGAAGATAACTTTTGTAGGATTTTCAATATAAAAAAATATTGTGATATATAAGATTCATTATTTCTCCGTAAACTATCGTTCATTCTATTTTATTTGAGGTCTTTATTTATATAATTGGAAGAGTGTTCTTTTAAAATTTTGACATTATTAATACAAAGATATATAAAGTATATAAAAGTTTATTTCTAAAAATATATTTGAAAAATTAAAAAAAAAAAAAACAAAAAATGAACTGAGTTAGGAATCAAGTGAAGATTAGTCAGTTGGGTTTTGTAACATAGTTTTCGTCCCCTCTCAGAATTCATTCTAAAAAAATAAATTTTAATGTGATGATATTATATTCTCATCATTTCAAAAAAGTTATCGAGACTATTCATTTTTAAAATTTAAAAGAAAAGAAATTCAAAACAATTTTGTTTTTTTATTTGATCCAAACAGTGCTTGTACGAGAAATAACTTGCGGTGATTAAATAAGAGGGTTATTTAAAAAAAAACAAAAAAAACAAAAACAAAAGGGGGAAAAAGGTCCACTTGATCCACGTGATGTGTGGAAGAGTTATCGCCATGATTTTCTGCCGAAGCGATGCTAAAAGCACGTGACGTGTTAGGGCTTTAACTTTTTCCACTTTTAAAGAAATAAAAAAATAAAGGCGCTCATGATACAACTGTTTTCTTTATCTTCTCACCTTCGAATATATTTTCTTTATCCTCAAGGAACCATGTCTTAATCCAATCCCAACACTCGTCTCTTTACACATTTCCCCTAAAATAGTATTTACTTTATAAAAAATATTTTTTGGAAAATTAAGATATTATTTTATGAAAATTATCATAACATATTAACTAAATTACAACCAAAATACATATTTAAATACAACTCATATAATCAACAAAAAAGAATCATATTTTTCATGTTTCTCATTTTAATAAATACGTTATAAGTGTAGAATTAAAGATGGTAAAAAATTAATTAATATATGTTAAAAATATATAAGCAACAAAAATATTTTGTATTTTAATAAATTGGGAAAAATATTTCAAAAAACAATTGATTAATTAAAAACCAACACATCATTTTCTATAAATATTTTTAGTTTTTAGAAACTAAAAATGAAAGAAAAAATTATTTTTAAACTATTTTATTATTATATTAGTATCTAAAGTAAATGAGAAAATTGAACATATTATTAGAAAACTAGTTCTTTCTTTATTCAAATAATCACAAAAAATATTTTCACCAGAATTGTAATTTAATTATGTTTAATTTTTGAACATGATTCCATCACAAATAATCAAATTCGTCATTTATTAAATCTAATCCAAATAGTATAACTCAAAGCAAAATCCAAATACTATAATTAAAAAACACAATTTAAATATTATAACTCAAATATACATGTTTTATATTTTATTTTTACATAAGTAACAGATTGTATTTCTTGAAACAATAGCTTATTTTATTTTATAAAATAATAGATAGTTATATTTGTTATTATAGATAATCACACCATTATATAAACTAATAATGAAAAATTATAAATATAATCTACCCATCTATTTTTAATTTATAAAAAAATATTTGAAAACTAATGTGTCAACTTTTTAGTTGAATTTTATTTTTATTATTTGTTAGGAATATTTTTTTTTAAATTTGTTGAAATATAAATAATTTTTGTTTTTTTCTACTCCACTTAGATCTATGATATACTAAATTCACTCTTTTTTGAGATCTTTAATTTTATATTCATCTAAAATTTATATTTTTCAATAATTAATTATAGAAAAAATGTTTATTTTCAATTAATTTTATTATATTATTAGTACAAATATGTAATAAAATATATTTTCTGTACTAATAATATAATAAAATATTTTAAATATTAATTAATTTAAATTATATTATGAATATATTTTATTTTAAAAAAATATATTATAATCATGTATATCGAAATCAATACAAGCTTATATAGAAAATTGGACAACATTAATTATTTTATATTGTATAGAAAAGAAATAACTTCAGAATTTTTTATTTGGCGCAGGTGAAAATTAGTTTTTATTAATTTTGAGTCTTCCGAAAAGTAGGCTCCACATCCACTGCTCAGACCACCTAGAGAAGCAGTTAGGTAATAATTACAAGGGGCCAGGAAAAGTACATCATTTGTAAGTTTGACTGCCCGGAAAATCATGCTCCCCACATCTCAGCATTTTGCGCACATAAAGTTGTGTGAAACTATCGTAGTCTGTGAACAAAAAGAAATAATATTTTTTATAATAAAATTAAATTTTTATGTAAAAAGGAACTATTTTTAATTTATCATACTCTCAGCCTAAAAAATATACAAGGAAAATGGAAGACATACTAAATTTATTAGTCTTCTAAAATGCTTTGAGATACAAATAAGTTATGGCAATTTTTAATTAATGTTGTATGAATCTAAATTCATTAACAATTTCTTTTTTTGGAAAATTTGAGCAATGTTGTATTTAATAATATAATTTGGAAATACAGACATCTCTTTCCCTGAATTATGGCCTATCAAGATTACAATATGTTTTTTTTATTTTTAACTTTGACTTTTGTTCTATTATAAAATTCGAAAATTTATCAACCTATGTTGTTTATTTTTAATAATTTAAATATTAACAAAAAGTTTATTTTTTTATTTAAAATTGAGTTTTTATGATTTTGCAATAGTAGTTAATGTAATGGTAGGTAAATTTATGTCTCAGGTTCTAATCCTGACTTATAACTCCATAATACATAGAAATAATAATAATAATATATAATAATAATGATAATGATAATAGTAAATAATTAGCATGACAACTAATGATGCGTTTTGCATTAACTAATAATAAATCCCGATTGGGTGGTCTTAGCTGTAATTAACCTCATTTTCCAAATCGTGTCTATAAACTCTCACTGTTTCATTTTGTCTTCACTCTTGAGCTAGTCCAAGCACACAAAACTTGCCCACCTTAGCTAAATCTTCGCTCTAATTACTCATAATGCTGCTCCGCCATGCCGCCGCCGCAGCTGCGGTGGTCTTATCTCTTTCCCTTTTCATCCTTCCCTCCACCACCGACGCTCACAATATCACCCGCATTCTCGCAAAATACCCCGAATTTTCCACCTTCAACCACTACTTGACGGTGACGCAGCTCGCGCCGGAGATCAACCGGCGAGAAACAATTACCGTTTGCGTCGTCGACAACTCCGGAATGGCGGATCTACTCGCAAAGCACCTCACACTCGGCGCCCTAGGAAATGTGCTCTCACTCCACGTGTTCCTCGACTACTTTGACGCCAAAAAGCTCCACCAGATCACCGATGGCACGGCGCTTGCCGCCACCATGTTCCAGGCCACCGGCTCTGCCTCAGGAGCCTCCGGCTTCGTCAACATCACTGAGCTCAAGGGCGGAAGGGTCGGCTTCTCCCCCCAGGACAACGTTGGCCCCGTTTCTGCCACTTTCGTCAAGTCTGTTGAGGCTATTCCCTACAACATTTCCGTCATTCAGATCTCGAATATTCTGCCTTCTCCTGAAGCCGAGGCGCCTGCCCCTGCGCCGAGCCAGGTCAATATCACAGATCTAATGTCGGCTCACGGCTGCAAGGTATTCGCCGACACGCTGTCGGCTAATCCGGCTCAGCAAACATTTGAGAGCAATATCGAGAGCGGATTAACTATTTTCTGCCCCGGCGACGACGCTATGAAGAGTTTCATGCCCAAATACAAGAACTTGAGTGCTGACGGTAAACAATCTCTACTTGAATATCACGGTATGCCCATCTATGAATCGCTCCCCGGTTTGAGATCGAGCAATGGATTAACAAACTCGTTAGCCACCGATGGCGCCAAACTGTACAGCTTCACGGTGCAGAATGACGGAACCGACGTTACGATTAAGACGAAACTCGTGACGGCGAAGATTGTCAATACTTTGGTTGATAAGCAGCCGTTGGCGATATACCAATTGAATAAGGTTTTGATGCCGGTGGAATTATTCAAATCGTCTCTATCTCCAACTCCGGCGCCGGCGCCGGCACCCGAATCCGTTGCAAAATCCCCTAAGCCGTCGAAGCACAAGTCTCCGCCGGCTCCAGCTGCTCCGTCGGACTCTCCGGCGGATGCCCCCGACGGAGATGTAGCTGATCAGACTACAAACGGCGGCGTAGCATCTAGATTTAACTGTGGTCCATTATGTGCGATGGTTTTGAGCCTGTGGTTTGTGTTCCTACAGCTGTGATTTTTGTTTTTTTTCCATTTTTTGTTTGGATTATTATTTTCCGTGATTAAATATTTACATTTTCCTTTTTGACCTTTTTTCGTGTGAAAAGTAATCAAACCCTTGTGGCAAGGTTATTAATTTATTTGTATTTCAACCATAATTTGTTTTATTTCTATTAGATTAGTAGGACCTTTTTTTTTGTAGGAGCTTTATTATTTATTTATCGAGCAAAAAGCATGTTTCTGTTTTATTTATTGAGGAAAATGTTTCTGTTTTATTTATTAGGAAAAGAAATGTGGAAAATGATTGGTAATCATAATCGTCAACTTCTAGGAGGGAGGCGAAGAGTTTCCGTCTATAACCAAGTTTATTAATATTAATGTTTTGTGTAATTTGTGTTTACATCAATTTGACATCAACATATATTAGTAACAATTATGTGAGGCCATGAGAATAATCTAGACAGATATACAAATAAAAATAAAAAATTAAAAGAAATATTAATAATCACTCATAAACTGGAAAAAAAAAATATATATATATATATAAGAAGTTGTTTTGTGTATATATAGGGGGTGGGTATTTGATATGTATGTATGTCACATGGATTTCAACAGTTGTCACATGGCCTCTTTGGAAGCGCGCACACACACTAAATCGAATGACCAATTAATACTCATACAATACAACTTTAAATATGCCAGATTGGGGCTTTAATGGCTGTTTCAATGTGGTCATATTTTAAGACATATTATGGAATTTGACTCCAGGAATGCTCCATTGGCCGTTACAACAACAACAATAATAATAATAATAATAATATGCTACAATAACGTATGACACATATGTGCTTCCCAATCGGAGATTGGATTATAATAAGGTAAATTCTCTTTTGTAAAATATCTTAAATAAAATCTTTTTAAATCAATAATTTTAGGATGAATGAAAATTTATTAATTTTTATTACTTTATTAAGTGTTAATTTTGTATATAGGCTTTCAGTTGGGACAGGAGAGAAAATCTCTATTGTATTACTCATAGTATATTAATTTAAATAAGAATGTTATTCGATATGAAAAAATGTATTTTCTTTGTACTAAAAGAAATTTTGTTTTAGAATAATTTTTTGTCAAAAATAAAAGTTACTTTTCAAAAGTCATTATTATATTTTATTAGTAAAAGTAAAATATGAAAATTTTTAGTTGGAAGCTATAGGATTGAATATGTCGAATAAATCAAAAAAAATTTGAACTCCTACAAAAAATGACTTTTTTTTGGGATAGAGACTGATGTGACATGTCTTTTTTAAACAAAGGCTTGATTGAATATGGTTTTTTTGTTTGTAAACAAGTAATATACCTCTTTATAATATATACATATATATATTATTTATTGAAAATTGAGCAGAATATAACTATTTGATTTGTTGTTGAAATTGGGATAAATAAATGTGGTTAAATCCAAATTTTATAAACTTTCATAGCCGGATAGTATTGTTTTCATTATTGATAAAACAAATAGTAAGAAAATATAAATACTATAAAACCATTAAGAGGGAAAGAGAGATAATGATGTTTTTTTTTTGTAGAAGTTAAAATTGTACATTTTACAATTTTTTTACAAAATAAATATTTTTATATAAATTAAAATATTTTTGCAATAATATTAATTTTTAATTTTCCATTCTTTAATTAATAAGTTTCTTGTTTAATGAATAAGTTTACGGATCTAAGTAAATAATATAATTACGTAAAGATAATATATATATATATAGCAGAAGTCCATCTATGTATTGTAACACATATTTTTCCCGCTTTTTTCATTCACAAAATAGTAATATTAAATATTTTTTTATTTTATTAATTTCATATTTATTATAATATTAAGAATGACTGTTGTTTGTTAAGATTTTTTTATAGAATTCCGTGATATTTAATACATGATTCGAAATCTATATATTTTATCGAATATTAATCAAATCACTGAATTATGAAATTCAAAAAAAATATGAAATCTAACAAATATATGACTCAATTTTCTCGATTCATTTTATAAATATATATATATATAAGTAAAATTACTTTTTAAAATTTTATTTTTTCGGCCTAAATTTCAACCATATAAAGGTAAAACTATATATATTTATGCAACTCTTTTAAGATACATTATTACAATTTAATTGAAGAGATTAATATCAATAATCTTTGGAATTTGCTTAGTTTCTGTTGTTCAACATGAATAAATTCAAATTTTAAAGAATTTTTGTTAACTCATAATATATTCAAAATAAGAAATAAATTTGTTAGGAACGTGAAATCATTGTAGTTTCATTATATGATGGAAAATCATTAGCAATTTTTCTATAATCAAACTATCAATTATTTAAAATCACCCAATCGCGTAGATAAATTTTGATTTTGTCCAATATGAAATTAAATTTTCAACAATCTTATTATAATTCAAAATCATTTCTTATTTTTGTTTCTCTCTTCTTTCTATATATTTTATCAAAATTGCTACTAAATAATTTAAGGTTTCTCCTTTTTGTTCTCCCTCATCTTGAAGTGTTTTGCATTATCTGTTTTGAGAAAATAAATGGTAAGACATGTACGATAATATGTGTCATATTTCAATTGTCACAAAAACCTACACTCATCAAAATATTATTTTTAGGTTTATTTTATTTTAAAAAAAAATTATTCACCTGTTGCTTTCAATTTATCATAAAATATTTTATTTTCTTAAATATTTTTCTTTCTTATTTTTAAACAAAAAGTTCGTCCATCTCTTTCATGTTTTGTTTGATTATTCTTGTGATTTTTTGTTGAGATCTGCTAATTATTTTAACGTATAAACACCGTGCGATTTTTCATTAGCTTTCAAAGTATTTGTTTCTATCAAATTTCAAATTTTTGTAATATTATTACATTTAATTAGCAATTTGCAAAATATTTTTATCTTTAATTTAATTATGTAATTGACAAATTTTACGAGATCTGTACAAATCTTTATTTTCTTTAATCTGCTGATATGATTTTTTAAAAAAAAAACATAATTTGATTCAACCTTCTATAAATCGTGGATATCATGCTTATCAATTTGTGAATGCAGCTAATTCTAATAGAATAAAAGACGAAACATAAAATTACAACAAATTTCTACTCATTATACAAAAAAATAATCAATGAATTACAAATCTACACCTTCTATAATATACTATATAACTTGAATATATGATTATATTACAAAATATAAGAAAAAAATATCTTCTGTGCACCGCGCAGGTCTCATACTAGTATATATTAAAACAAAATGACTTTTTCCAATTCTGTTTTCCCGTCTAAAGTTTATTACTTATTTAGAATAATTATATTATTATTAAATTAAAATTAAACATTTTTATTCTAGAAATTTTGATTCGATTTCAAAATCTAAATTATTCCACAAATTTAGGTGTTTTAAAATTAGATGATATCAAGATGAATATACTGCAATATTTAATACATGATTCGAAATCTATATATTTTATCGAATATTAATCAAATCACTGAATTATGAAATTAAAAAAATATATGAAATCTAACAAATATATGACTCAATTTTCTCGATTCATTTTATCAAAATATATATATATATATAAAAGTAAAATTACTTTTTTAAATTTTATTTTTCGGCCTAAATTTCAACCATATAAATGTAAAACTATATATATTTATTAAACTCTTTTAAGATACATTATTACAATTTAATTGAAGAGATTAATATCAACAATCTTCGAAATTTGCTTAATTTATGTTGTTCAACATAAATAAATTCGAATTTTAAAGAATTTTTGTTAACTCATAATATATTTAAAATAAGTAATAAATTTGTTAGGAACGTGAAATCATTGTAGTTTCATTATATTATGAAAAATCATTAACAATTTTTCTATAGTTAAACTATCAATTATTTAAAATCACCCAATCGCATGGATAAAATTTGATTTTGTCAAATATGAAATTAAATTTTCAACTATCTTACCATAATTCAAAATCATTTCTCATTTTTGTCTCTCTCTTCTTTCTATATATTTCATCAAAATTAATACTAAATATTTTAAGGTCTCTCTTTTTTGTTCTCCCTCCTCTTGAAGTGTTTTGCATTTTCTGTTTTGAGAAAATAAATGGTAAGACATATACGATAATATGTGTCATATTTCAATTGTCACAAAAGCCTACACTCATCAAAATATTATTTTTAGGTTTATTTTATTTAAAAAAAAATTATTCACCTGTTGCTTTCAATTTATCATAAACATATTTTATTTTCTTAAATATTTTTCTTTCTTATTTTAAACAAAAAGTTCGTCCATCTCTTTCATATTTTGTTTGATTATTCTTGTGATTTTCTGTTGAGATATGCTAATTATTTTGACGTATAAGCACCGTGCGATTTTTCTTTAGATTTCAAAGTATTTGTTTCTATCAAATTTCAAATTTGTGTAATATAATTACATTTAATTAGCAATTTGCAAAATATTTTTATCCTTAATTTGACTATGTAATTGACAAATTTTACGAGATCTGTACAAATTCATATTTTCTTTAATCTGCTGATATGTTTTTTTTTTTTAATTTAATATGATTCAACCTTCTATAAATCGTGGATATCATGCTTATCAATTTGTGAACGAGACTAATTCTAATAGAAGAAAAGATGAAGCATAAAATTAAAACAAATTTCTACTCATTGTACAACAAATGATTGAATTACAAATTTACACCTTTTATAATATATTATATAACTTGAATATATGATTATATTACAAAATATAAGAAAAAAATACCTTATGTGCATCGCGCATGTCTCACACTAGTATTAATTTAAATAAGAATGTTATTTATATGAAAAATATGCATTTTCTTTGTACTAAAAATAGAGTTTTGTTTTAGAATATTTTTTGTAAAAAAGGTTATTTTTTGAAAGTAATTATTATATTTTATTAGTAAAAGTAAAATATTGAAATTTTTAGTTGCAGGCGAGTAAATTATGATTGAATATGTCAAATAAACGAAAAAAATTGTACTCTTGCAAAAATGATATTTTTTTTTGGGATTGAGAGACTGATGTGACATGTTTTTTTTTAAACAAAGGTTTAATTGAATGTACATCTTTATAATATATATTATTTATTTAAAATGAGCAAAATATAACTATTTGATTTGTTGTTGAATTTGGGATAAATAAATGTGGTTAAATCCAGATTTTATAAACTTTCATAGCCGGATAGTATTGTTTTCATTATTTGATAAAACATATAGTAAGAAAAGATAAATAGTATAAAACTATTAAAAGGGAAAGAGAGATAATGATTTTTTTTATTATTTTTTTAATTTTTTGTAGAAGTTCAAATTGTACATTTTACAAGATTTCTACAAAAAATAATATTTAATATATTTTAAAATATTTTTGCAATATTATTAATTTTTAATTTTCCATACTTTAATTAATAAGTTTCTTCTTTAATGAATAAGTTTACGGATCTTAGTAAATAATATAATTATGTAAAGATAATATATATATATATATATATAAAATAGCAGAAGTCCATCTATTTATTGTAACACATATTTTTTTTTCCGTCTTTTTTATTTACAAAAATAGTAATATTAATTTTTTTGATTTTATTAATTTTTCTATTTATTATAATATTAAGAATGACTGTTGTTTGTTAAAATTTTTTAATAGAATTTCGTGATTTGCTAGAATATAGTTATTATTCAAATTTTTTAGGAAGTCCCGTGATTTGATTTTGTAGTTGCCATATTTTCTGACCTAAAACATGGTTACCATAACAGAAAAATATTGTATAACTTTATTCATATGCAACCTTAAAATATTATAAATTTTATATAATTTTGCTTATATTTATAGTTTTATTGTTATCCGTGCATTGACGTATTACTTTTAGGTAAATTATATATAATTACTTCCTTAATCTCTAAATTGGATTTATTTTGTTTTACCAATTATATAGTTATATGATTTATATATAATATTTATATATTTTATTATAATCATGTTATATATACAAATTATTGAATATAATTATATATTTTCTAAAAATATCATTTTTATGTTTTTTTTTTAATTTAATAATATTGTACTATAAAATTATGTGAAAATAATAAGAAAAATTATATATTCGTGCATCATACAGGAGAACTTAATAGTTATGGTTAATAAGTTTTCAGAGTTTACCTAATTTATTATGTAATTATATTTTATATACACTCATTATTTTATAAAATTTATAGTTTCTTATATAAATATGGGCATATATAATTTAAGCTAGTATTGTTTTCTTGCGAGGTTTATAATATTATTAAAAAATAAATTAAAATAAAATATACATATTACTAAAATTGATAGGAAATTATTAATTTTAGATTATTTTATTATTATATTGGTATAAATATAAAATTATGTTTTTTGGTTATATAAATAAATGGAAAAAAACGATGCATGTGATTTGAGTATTTGGGTTTGGGCCTTGGGCTAAAGTGGGTAGCAGATGACAAATTGGTTGGGCCCAGTACAAACACGGGTAATTGGAAGGCCCATGGGTAAAGCCCACTACATATAACCTCAGTCCATTAATTGCTAATACTACCCCCAAGATCCCACAAATTCAGAAACAACCCTATCAAGACCCATTTAATTATGCTTTGATTTCATTATTTAGTTCGAAAAGTAAGAATCTATAATGTGTTGATATCACAAAAAAATAAAAAAAATACTTAATATAAATAAAAAAAACTACTAAAAGGACACATATCACTTCTAAAAAATATGTATTTTTTAATTAAAAAATATGGTAAAAAAATTACATGTTAAATTAAATTAAATTATATGTAGAATCTTATTTTTGCTGCATTTGAAACTATATTTTTTCATAATAAAATTTAAAAATATAAATAACTTTCCTTTATAATTTTATTTTAATTTACAATTTATTAAATTAATTATTTTTTTCTAATTTATTTTACATTTATATTATATATATTAAAATAAGATATTAGATCTAAATTTTAAAATTTAATTTTTTATATTAAATCATTTGTGGTAGATAAAAAAATATTTTTGATCATTTTGAATAAATAGTGCAATAAATTATTTATGATAGAGTTGGTTACAAATATAAACATTACTCCTAAACAATATTTAAAATGAAATAAAAA
Source organism: Caryopteris x clandonensis (assembly GCA_028749325.2). NCBI lineage: Eukaryota > Viridiplantae > Streptophyta > Magnoliopsida > Lamiales > Lamiaceae > Caryopteris > Caryopteris x clandonensis. Next base: position 2,848,395 of record JAPYKT020000008.1, on the reverse strand, counting down.
TATTATATAATTTACTGTACATATTATATTATTTTATTTTCATTTAATATTACGTGATGAGTTCAAATAGCCTTCTTAGTAGGTAATTAGATATGTGAGTTGTGTTGATGATATATCTTAGATGATATATATCTCTCCATATATATATATATTTTTACTGAAGTTTAAAACTTTTACATAATTTTTTTATTTTATTTTTTGAAATATGAAATATTAAATTGATCATTTTTTATAATTTTTATTTTGACATCAATATTGCATATATTAAAATGAAATAATTTTTTTTATATAATTTGAAGCATAGTTTATTATGCACTTAATTATTTATTTATATTTTGAGATTTGTGTTGAATTATATATATCTATATATATATATATAATGGATTAAATTTTTATATAGATCTAAGTTATAAATATATATATATATATATATATATTTGTTTTTTATATAAAAAATTAAATAATTTAATTTATATATTTTATTATTTCATCTTAATATTTTAGATTCAGTTGAAATGTATGTTGTGTTTGATTCTATAATTTTATAGTAATAATACTATAAATTTATGATATATTAATAATATAATAAAATATATTTTATTCCATAATATCTAATATATATATATTAATAATATAATAAAATATATTTTATTCCATATTATCCTATATATATATATATAGAGGTAACATAATCACATCTAAAAATAGAAAAGAAGGATTATCCCACCCAAAATAATTTTCTATTTTAAAAAATATGATAACTAATCACAATTTTTCTTTTTTCTTTTATCACTTCAATTGTAAAGGCTTATAATTTTTTCATATGAATTTCATTTTTATGAAAATATATTAAATTAATTATCTTTTCACGATCTTTAATTTAATATATGTATCGTATATATGAAAATAAAATATTATTTTTTCAATATAAAATACTTTTTATAGTTTAATTGTGGTATATTGTGATATTTTATATATTCTCATGTTTTTATTTTAAACAAATATTTATTAAAATATATTTTATATGATTACATATTTTATTTTTTAAAAAATATTTTTTATGATAACTTATTATATTAGCATATATAAACAGTGCACTACACAGGATACATACTAGTTTAAAAAAACAACACAATGTCATATAAAAAGATATTTTAAATCTAATAATATTTACATAAATTATTAGTTATACACATTTGATAATATCCATAATATAATTTATTAAATATTATTAATATAATATAATAAAATATATTATATTTGAACGTACAGGATGTAAAATGAAATATGTAAGCAGTTTGAAAGGTGAAGTCTAAAATGTTTTTAATAATTAAGGGGCGTACGTTAAACTCTATTTTCTTAAATTGCAACGGCTCCATTCCACTCTGACCCCCTTTATTCTTGCTATTATTTATTTTCATTTTTTAGATTAAATTAATCATGGGATTTATGACATGGAATTCAGTGCATTTAAACTCTTTTTTTTGGACCGACTTTTCCAATTTCCGAGGCCACTGCTGTTGGATTTGCTAATTCGCAGGTTAATTTATATTTATTTGTACATATAGTAATTATCCAATACAATGGGAATACATACGCCCATCCACCCCAATACTTCATCTAATTTTAAATGCTTATAATCCTACCTCAGCTATTTATGATTAAAAAAGATTAACCTCACTAGCGACTACTTGAACTACTGCATGATTGTTGGAAATGAAATTAAATATGGTTATCATAACTGCCATAATTAGATGTATTAAAATACAGCAGTGTTATAATAATAATAACATCAAATTATATATATATATATATATGAGTAGATCTCTCGTGAAACCATTGCACGTGTGACACGATTTAAGGTATTATTTATTTAACTATAAAATATTACTTGTTTAACTATAAAATACCACTATTTTTTACTGTATAGTTAAACAAACAATACTTGATAGTTAAACAAGTAATACCTTACATTGTGTTACACGTGCAATCGTTTTACATAACTTCTTGTATGTATGTGTATATTATGGAAAAAAAACTATTCAAATCTTGATAATTTAATAATATTTATTTATCAACAATAATAGAGGCTAGATATTTGACCGAGACTACCCAAAAAAAAAAAAAAAAAGCCAATGGTGGCGGCATAAAGGATTGGTCAAATATTAATAGGAAAAATGTACAACGGCTATGGTAACTTGTTTCCCAAACCTGGCCCCACATTCCCCTAATACTTAACTTAAAGTGCATCACACAAAAAAGTATTGATCATGTTCTTGCATGCCATTTCTTTCGCCTATGGCTCCCACTCTTGAATAAAATATGTGTTCTTATTATGGTCGCCAATCAATAAACTTTTTATTCATGTATCAATTGTAAAACCAATCTGAATAACTGTTTATGAAATAATAATAATAATAATAATAATAATAATATCTGATGATATCAAAGAGAATTATTTAAAATCTAAAATCAATTCTATAATGTGGAAATAAATAAAGTAGTCAGAAATATAAATGCAAGAAGGCAATGATAATGGTTAAGTTGGTGAAAGATATACTACTTCCTATCGATTTACAACTGTTGTTTATATTAATTAAAATAAAGAATTAATTATGCCCACAGCCCACCCCACCATCATGTGGCCGTACTAATGCATATTCTTCAATGAAGAATTGGATAAAACGCAGTCGTTTCAATGAAGGGCCCCACTCCCAACTCCCCTCCAAATTTAGTCTGCCCATATTACCGTTGCAAATCTATCATAATCCAATTTGGTCCATTTTCTTTATTTTAAACTTTTTTTCTTTATTTTATTTTCTTAAAATTGTTTTTCTTCCTCAGTACCACGCACCCATTTCATTAACCGTTTCACTCCCATTTTCCCACCACTTTTAGAAGAGCCTCTTCCTACAGTTAAACCCTCCCCCCCCCCTCCCAACCCCACCCCACCCCCTTGAATTCCTCCCCCATGAACTCTACAATTTCTGCCAATTCCTTTCTCTTTGTCTTTTCTTGAATAATCCGACGCAGAAAATCTTCTTCCCAGATTAGTACCCACCATGAATCCAAGAAAGCTTCTGGTTTTCTTCATTGTCTGCAACTTGTGTTGCAGCCCTTTAATGGCGGCGTCATCACAGAATGTGAATCTTGAATTCCCAGTCTTCACCCTCCGAAACCTCACCCTTCTCGGAGACTCCTATCTCCGAAACGGCGTCATTGGGCTCACCAGGGAGCTCGAAGTCCCCGCCTCAAGCTCCGGTACCGTTCTCTACAATTACCCCATCGCTTTCCTCGACCCAGAAACCAATACCACTGCTTCTTTCTCCTCAAGATTCGCCTTCTCCATTGATAATGTCAACCCGAGCTCATTCGGAGACGGGTTGACGTTCTTCTTGTCCCCCAATAACCAGACTTTGGGCAGCCCAGGTGGGTTCTTGGGCCTTGTCAATTCATCCCAGTTGACCAAGAACAGATTCATCGCGATAGAATTCGATACAAAAATGGATTTGCACTTCAACGATCCTGATGAAAACCACGTGGGATTGGACGTCGACAGCCTTATCTCGATCAAGACTGCCAATCCAATGACCAGGGCCATCGATTTGAAGAGTGGGAATGTGATTACAGCCTGGATTGATTACTCGAATGATCAGAAGAAGGTGGAAGCGTTCTTGAGCTACTCAAGTTTCAAGCCCGATAAGCCAATCTTGACCGTCGATATCGATTTCTCCAATTATTTCAAGGAATTTATGTTTGTGGGCTTCTCGGCTTCAACCGAGGGTAGCACAGAACTCCATTACATCGAGAACTGGAGCTTTCACACAACCGGGTTTCGCCCGGTGAGGCCAAGAATCCATCGTCCTCACAATGTTTCTGATAACACCGTGCCAGTAAATCCACCATTCTCAGTTTCAGATACTGGGAATAGGCATCACAAGACGATCGGATTGGCTCTTGGGATTGGCTTTCCATCATTCTTCTGTGCGGTTCTTACGGTGTTTGTTTGGGTTTCTGTCAAGAAATGGAGGGGTATCAAAACAGACAAGAGCCTGACAGCAGAGCTTATTACAGGGCCAAGACAGTTCAGTTACAAAGAACTCAATTCTGCAACAAGAGGGTTTCATCAAAGCAGGATTCTTGGCCATGGCGCCTTTGGCACTGTCTACAAGGCCTTCTTCGCAGACAACGGTACGGTTTCTGCAGTTAAGCGATCGAAACACTCACACGAAGGAAAAAGTGAATTCCTTTCGGAGTTATCAATCATAGCCTGCTTGAGGCACAAGAATCTAGTACAACTCCAAGGATGGTGCGTCGAAAAAGGAGAATTGTTGCTTGTTTATGAGTTTATGCCGAATGGGAGTCTAGATAATGTGCTTTACCAAGACAACAAGCCCCTACAATGGACACATAGATACAACATTGCTGTTGGATTAGCTTCTGCTCTGACATACTTGCATCAAGAATGTGAGCAGCAAGTGATCCACAGAGACATTAAGACAAGCAACATAATGCTTGATGCTGGATACAATGCAAGACTAGGCGATTTCGGATTGGCTAGGCTGATGGATCATGACAAAAGCCCTGTCTCAACTCTTACAGCAGGTACCATGGGATACTTAGCCCCAGAGTATCTTCAATATGGGAAGGCGACTGAGAAAACAGATGTTTTTAGCTACGGTGTGGTTATACTAGAGCTGGCGTGTGGGAGGAGGCCGATAGAGAGAGAAGGAGACGGGCAGAAGATGGTGAATTTGGTGGATTGGGTGTGGAAACTGCACTATGAGGGGAGTGTAGTGAAGGCAGCAGACGAGAGGATGAATGGGGAGTTTGAAGAGCGGGAGATGAAGAAGCTGCTGCTGGTCGGGCTGAGCTGCGCAAATCCGGACAGTGAAGGAAGGCCGACAATGAGGAGAGTTCTGCAGATTCTGAACAATGAGGCTGAGCCGTTGATGGTGCCAAAGGTGAAGCCGAGTCTCACCTTTTCGAATAGTATTCCGTTGAGTATCGAGGAGATTGTTTCGGATTGTGACGAATGTGGATCGCCTGAGTCTGGGATTGAGATCAGGCTGGGTTGAATTGGAGCTGTGTGTATTTCTTTGCTGTTGTGGTTGAGTGTTTTTTTGATTGATTGTAGAGTTTGATGATGACCATGTGTTTTAGGGGTGTGTGTGTTTTCTTCTTATAATTGGTTGTACATAATTTGATTGTTGGAGGGAGGAGAGAGTTTCTGAGAATCAGAATCCATTGGTGGATTTAGCTAAAACTGTGTATTGCAACCTGTTAATTGCATCTAATGATTCCACACATTTTTTATAAGTAGTAATGTTTAAATTATTATTTTTTAGCGTTTATAACTAACAATTAGAATATTCTAGATGTTCAGTGGACAAAAGCTAAAGAAAGTTAATAGTATATGAACAAAAGTAAAAGAAAAAAAGGTAAATTACATGTTCTATTCTTACCTATTCTATAGATGAGGCATCTCACTTGTTTACTTAATCGTTAGGTTAGGTTCGGTTCGGTTCGGTTCGATTCGATTCCATTCCTCTCATCCTTCTTATATATAATTATGGTTCTCACCTTATAGCTCCAAAAATACAAAATATATCCTTAATTATTTTAAATTATTAAATATAAAATATAAAACAAATACATATTATATTAATCAAACAATCATGAAAATAATATGTATGCAATACATGTCCAAATTTATAAATATCTTAAAATTATTTCTATTGCAAATATATTTTAAAATTACAAATAAAATCCTAAAAAATTATAAAAAAATATTAAAAATCTTGATATTATGAAATAAATAATTCTAAAATCTTGAAATTAAAAAAAATTAAAAATCCGGAAATTAAAAAACACTGAAAATCTGAAAATTAAAATTTGAAATTACAAATAATTTTAAAAAAAACATCACAAACTGCAAAAACATGAAACACTAAAGATTATATATATCTATACACAAAATAATATTAATATAAATAAATAATTATATAAAAATGATAATTATAAAATTATGAAAGATAAAAATCATGAAATTACTATTTAAAATTACAAAAATTATAAATTATCAAATAAAAAAGAAAAATATTTTAAAAATACAATATAAAATTCCTAAAAAAGCGTAACATTATAAGAAAATATTGGAAACTTTAGTGAAATCATATCAAAATTGAATAAAACTTTAGTGAAATCATATCAAAATTATATAAAATTGATTAAAGTGTAATTAGAGTGTTTTAGAATTGATAAAAATATGATCTATACTAATATAATTGTAGAACTCTAAATGGCAAAATCCCACCAATTTTCAGTTTCTAAATAAGGTAGTAGTGTTGGATTTTTTCTGTAAAAGAAATAAAAAAAAAAAAATCAACCATGTAAGGCTGAAGATCTACAATTTAGTCACTTCTCATTTTGTTTTTTTTTAAATATTTTTTAAATACAAATAATTTTTTTTTTCATAATTGTTTTTCATATAAATAAATCAAATTATCCTCTTTTTATGATTTTTAATTTGACACTTATATTGCATATAATTAAATACAATATTATTGTCGAAACATACAATTATTTGTTGCTTGATTATTAGAGTTACATTTAAATCTTTATAATATATTGAACTGTTTGTATTGAGTTTTAGATGAATATAAATATTAATTAACTCAACTTTTTACTAAGAAAATAATTGTTTGAATTATTTTTTTTCAAAAAATAAAATTACTTATTTTGATTATATAATTTAATTTTTTTTAATAAATATATTACAAACAAGTTTTAGATTAGCATAACAAATATAAAGTATATGTCTTCACCGGAATCTTTATAGCAAAAATCTATATATATATATATAGTCGTAACTAAAAATAGAAAGTACCCCCAAAATATATTTCTATATTTAAAAAGTCTGGCAGCCAATCATATTTTAATATTGTGAGATATTTTTATTTTAAATAAGTTTTATTAAAAATATATTTTATATAATTATGTATTTTATTTGTAAAACATATATATTATTATATTTATATATAATGTAATAATAGAATTAGAATAGGACCTACTTTCATATGCAATATTGTTTTAATTTTTATCAATTTCCTTATAATTGATATTGATTCTACCATAATTTATCATGCTCTAAACTAGCTTTAATATATTTAAATCACATTGATTGTATAATTAAGCTTAAGTAACACAAAACAAAAACATTGAAGAGATAGTGTAATTACAATTTGCAATATAAACTATACATATTCTTGTAAGTTGATATTGACACAAAAATTAAAGTTTTTTGATTGCTTCCTAAGTTCATGAGGTCAACCGTTGCAACATAAAGTATATATTCTTGCTATTCTTTTCTTTTTTTTTCCCTAAAAATAGATTAAAAATTAATTAAAAATCTTAAAATGAATATTATTGATTTTCTAAAATTACCATTCTTTTCTATTATAATTGGTGTTTCATTGTTTCTAACATATAAAATGTGTTAATTAGTGATGTTATCTATATATTTGACATATATTAATTATTATATAACAAAAAAAAATTAACAAAATAATGTAATGAGGGATCGAATGATGATTGTTTCTATATTTTCCACGAAATATTAAATTTAATACAAAGGTCCGTGCAATGCACGGGTATTGATGATATATATATATATATATATTAATTTGAAGAGTACTATTAAAGGAGGACTGTGTAATGCACAAATTATATGCTTTCTCTATAAGATCAAGTTTATTAGATTTAAAACGTAAATTTAAGGAAAAATTAAAATATTAATGTTAATATAAAACTGATGGGATGAAATGACAGACACTAAAGTCACGATGCTCGAAAAATCCAAACGGATGAATACATAACTTTTTTTTACAAATTTTGCTTAAAAGATATATAAAAAAAAAAAAAAAAGTGTAGCTTACCTTTTCTTTTTCTTTTTTTACTAAATTTTTAAATTTGAAAAAATTTAAATTCATTTGTGATGTGTACTATATCAAATTATTATTAGTTTTTTTGGTAATTTTTAATTTTTTTTTTATGTATCTCCTTGTTTACTTTTAAAATTTCGTCTATTAAAAAAAACACACACACACACACACATATATTGAACACTTAAGGACCCTTGTCATCCCTGGCAAAACTACCGCCAAAATACGCAAGGTTTGACTGGTTCAACATATGAAGAAATGGAAGAACTCACGTCAGCTTAACTGTTGCTTCCCACTTCCCACTTCCCACTCTTGCCTCTCCACTTCTCTCTCCTCCAATTCTACTTCTCTCTCCAATTTCTATATATATCTCCTCTGTAAAACAGTGAACACTGAAATATATAAGACTTGCATATACCATCACACATTTGTTTGCCAATGGCTTTCGTAGCAGCTTTCCCAAAGGCCTTCAAGAACGTGCTCCTCTCCGCCCTCGTCGCCGCCTCTCTGGCGGCGGCTTTCCAGTTCGAAGTCGGAGAAAACATTGGATGGAAGAAACCAACCGGAAAAGAGCCCAAGACCTACAACGAATGGGCTGCCCAGAACAGATTCCACATCGGAGACACAGTTCGTAAGTATACCTTCCCTTGCCCGCTTTTTCTCCGATGAAGGCGACATGCATTAATTACATCCAAGAAAATTCCACTTTTTCTGATTATTTGTCTGCTTAATGATTTGCTTTCTTTGATCAGATTTCAAGTATGAAAAGGACTCGTTGCTGGTGGTGACCTCTGCTAATTACCTAACATGCAACGCCTCGAGCCCTATCTCCAAATTTGAAGATGGAAGCACAGTTTTCCAGTTCAATCGGCCCGGTTTCTTCTATTTCATCAGCGGGCAGCCCGGTCACTGCAAATCGGGCCAGAGGCTTATTGTTCGAGTGATGCATCCCTCTCAAATTGCAGCACCAGAGATTGCTCCTTCTCCAGCACCGGTCGGTGGATTTGGTGGAGATACTGGCGGAGATTCAGGCGAACCGAGCTCACCTCACGTGAGTTCTTCAGTGAAGCTCTTTGTTGTTTCCTACTGCATGACTGCTATTGCGGGCCTTCTTGTCATGCTCTACCTGTTTATGTAGGAGGAGAAGCCCACCGTTTGTTTGATTAATTCTATTTGTACTTTGAGATTTTTTTTTTCCATTTGATTTTAGGATGATTGATTTTGCTGCTTGACTATTGACATTGTTGCTTAATTATATTTATTCTGTGTTGGTTTTTTTTTATCTGTTAATCCGTTTACATTTTGCAAATTCAGGTACTGCTCTATGACTGCGTTTGGATTTAGGAAAACCTAGATTGATTTTAAAATGAATTAATTTATAAAAATAAAAATTATTGGATTTTATTTGGAGCTGTAAGGGATTCTGAGTCCATCTTATTTTTTAGTTTATGTATTTCAATTGGCATGAATAAATAGTTGGTAATGCAGACCAGATTTTAATATATATTAAGCGCAAAAGTTAATTTACACAGGTGAAGTGTGCACAGTGTTAAAGAAGGATAATGCTTTGCAATTTATTTGAAATATTAAAAAATAAATAAAATAAAATGTTCTAAGTCTCTCAGACGTAAGACCGAACTGGAGTTCATAAAAAGCCGAAGACATAGTAGATTCCAAACCAACCGAACCAAATTCATCAATCCAAACACAACCTTAAGTAATTTGATAATACACCACTTGGGCTAATATTTTCTTCTCTATTTGTTAAAGACATTTAATCTTTTTTACCTGCATCTACTGTTCCACTCCTGCCAAACCAAACCCTTTAAAAGGAGGGCAATGATTATAGTAATTCCCAAAAAAAAAAAATTAATAAATAAAGAAAATTACGATTGATAGGAGAAGATAATTAGAAGATACATGTAGTTTCAACTGTTATTTGCTCAACTGAACTTCAGAAGAATATAGAGAATCTGAAAATTCATCACCAGCTGAAAAATGGCAGCTTGGCGACCTATCAGCCACATTAGTTCTGGGGTTAATCTCTTTTTGGTCTTCACAAACAGGAAAAACATTAATTTCCCCTTCTTTCTTAGAGGTATTATCTTCCTCAACTTCCACATCAACGGCTGGTTGTACAACTCTGACTTTCCCCTTAACCCAAATCGCCTCAGCCTGATCCGAAAACTGCATTTCCCATTCAGAGCTACAAATCTCTTTATATACCTCATACCTGACAATAAGACCCCTATTAGACGAGATCGAGTATTGGCACCATTTCCCCGTTACTTCTTAATAGGTGTAAGGGTTCAATGAAAATAACAATTATAAAAACTAACATTTAGGTTGAGTCCAACTACAGAAGCCCACAAAACTTTGTTTCTTTACGAAGTTGCAACTTTTCAGGACGGCATTTGTAAAATTAATATAAACCTAAACGAGTTGTTTCCATACACTAAAAGGGGATTTTGAAAGAAAATGAACTTCATTGTAAGTTTTTTATTTTTTAAATCAGGCTAAACCTAATGAGTAGTTTTTTTAGCTATCCAAATATAGATTTAAAAAAAAAAAACATACCTTGCGGCACGGACATGTCCAGCTTCAAGAATTTTCGATAGAGGATGCAAAACCGAGATCGGATTATTCTCTCTCTCTAAGCTATCCTTCACATCAAGAAATTTAGAAACCAGTTCTGGTTTGCTGAACTGGACAAAAATTGAGGTTTCATCCAAATGGTGGATTGATGTAACAGAGTCGGTCCCAAAAGCTTTAACAAAACAATCCCTGATATGTCTCGCTTTCAGCTTTCTTGGTAGGCCCCACAATAAAACCATATGTGAAGATGCAGGCTTTGCATGCCACTTCCTGATCATGGCAGAACCTCCTACACCGGTTTTTCCAGTATTTAGTTCTATAATGTCTCCATTTGCCCAGCTCAGATATAAATGATTGATGCAGTTCTGGAGCTTCACATTGTGTAGAAAATCTAGAGCACCTGAGTTGAAATCAATTCCTAAATGAAAGCATGCCTGAGAAAAGATGCACCCTGTCATAAAAGCATCGTATCCAGCTTCATGCTTAGCTCCAGAGTTCCAATTTGAGAACCTGTGATTGCGTTTCACTTGTCATTAACAAGAGATTTTCTAAACCAGGTAGTCTATCAATTGTATTTATTATTTAACTCGCAGAAAAAGGTTCTTTTATTAACATAACCAAAATATAGGACGCATTACAAACTAAGAACATACAGATATTACTCTTAATATCTAATCTGATTTATCTTTGTAATGTTCTATGAAAAAAAAAAAAAAAGAAACTGCTCCCTCCTTCCCAAAGATAGTCCTGTTTTCAAAACCTTGTTTGAAAAGTCAAAGTTAGTTATTAGTTGATGTATCAATAATACTGTTAGTTCCAGTTTTTTCTAACAAACCCATACGACAATGATGTTTTTGAGTAAAATGTAGATGAAAAACCAAACTAACAAAGAAATGAATAGGGAATAAGTATAACTTAATGGTTTTAAGTTGTAGTTTCATTGGGTTGACCAAAAATCAAAAGTTGTACAATACTCAAACATGACTCTTTTTTTGGGACGGAGGGAATAAATTAATATTTGACATGTTTTAGAAATTGTTATGTTACTTCAAATTACTGCTCAAATTTTTGGACCATGAGTCTTAGACCATGGAAATAAACCTTGCAACATAAATCGACACATGCAAGAAGTTCTCGCTTATCGCTTCAAAATTTCGTAAAATTTCTACCAAACAATCACACCCCTACAATCTAATAGCACATTTTATCAATTTATAATGCAAGGAATAAGACTCTTCATCACATTGCTCGATTTGCACTATCAACCAGTTATGCAAGGGAAAGTAGACTTTGTCTTGGACTATTTATGCTCCTCCTAAAAATATCTAACAATCTAAAATTTGAATAAAAAGATTGCCTGAAGCTACTTTAGAGAAAATAATAGCAACATTAACTTACACAATTGCCACCTAAATAGAATCAAAAGAACACCTTAGTAAGATATAGTAAATGGTAATGGTATAGATATAGGCAAGATACAGATAGTGTCTAAAGTGAATCTATTTTGTCATTTCTCTCCACTACCATCAGGTTTCATGATCATTTTCTTTAATTCATTATCATCATGTGATGTAATCTGTTGCATATTTTCTCATACAAATTATCAGTCTTGCATCACTATTCCATGACCGTGTATTAATTTAATGAATTCTACAGTAGCCTACTTTTGCCTTCAAGACTTGTGCGATATCTGTAGGTTTAAAGGTATCAAAGACTAATAATATCAGGTTCCCTTTGGGACAATAATTGAAGAGTTTCACCTGTTGAGCTATAGGGAGAATAGTAATAATTACTATCCTAAGAGTTAGAAAATATTGGCTGTAAATTACACGGTAAAAGAAAAGCATGGAAAAACTAACCTCTGACCATCCACTTGAACTTCCACTCTGACCTGTGTCAAACCCATGGCTGTGCCATGTGGATCAATAGGGGGACAGAGCAAACCAAATGCTCTGGAAAGTGATGTGCTGCCTCTCTTCATCATTCGTGATAACACATCGTCTAAATTTAACAGCACTTTAGTATCAATTATGTGCGGGAAATATTTTTGAACAGCACAGCCAAATTCTTCAGCACTCAAAGGAAGAGGACCGATAAATTTCTTGTAAACATGTGCAAGATCTGCCTCCAAGCATTAGCAAATTTTTTTATCAGAAATGTTGTAAGAATTTGAAAGGGGTTATAAGAAGAAATTTAGAATGAAAATCAACAGTGAACGCTTTTTACCAAGAAAACAATTATGACCTACTATCAACTTTCTCTCTGATGAAAGCAGATCAATCACATGCCGAAACCCAATAGCAGCTTTAATTTTTGTTTCTGCTTCTTTCCTTTGACAAGCTTTAACTTCCTCCTACATGAGGCAAAGATAAATGACATAAGAACCCTCATGAAGTGGAATTAAAAGTGCATGAGAATCTTATTGAATGAAGATTTTCATGATATTTCAGACATGAGTAAATGTTTGTTTGATAATGTGTTGCACTTGCAAAGTTCAGAGAAACGTCTTTTAGGCTTTGTACTAATTGTCACCTTCAGCAAATCCTTGTCTGTCGCGGAATCGGTGTAAACTATCAATGGTTGTGGATCCGAAGTTTCAACAGTCCCGTGGATATAAACAAGATCTTTGAAATGCTCTTCAGTGACCTGTGTTTACAAGAAAAGATATGAGAATGAAATGAGAAGTTTACCAGGAATTACAATATATATATATATATATATAACACTTTTTATGAAGTGTCTAACAATTAGAGACCTTAAAAGTCCAAAGCTAGATGGTCAATAGTGTTTTACCAAGCGTGACAAGCAGCATTCAGTTGGGAACAATATTAGTTGAAAGAAGTATTCTGGAAGTAAGGATATACAAAACATATCTATCAACATGTACCGATGATATTGTACGATGATCTATAAGCATTTCAGGCTTTATTTGAGCTAAATTTACAATGATTGGCATTCTTAATGATTTAATCAAATCAAAAAAAGGGAACAAAAGGGGTAAATTTCTCTTACCAACTTAATCAACTTCTGCTGGCGGAAAGTTAAGCCATTCACCATAAGAGCAGGACGCATCTGGAAAAAAGTAGTCTGAAATTTTTTATTCGTATTACTCCACCATTTTTGGAATTCACATCCCCCAGTTCCCTCCCGTAATAATCCAGCTCGCCATTCACCAACTGTGTTCTTCATTCTCTCTGAAAATAAAGTATCAGCCATCTTACCCGACTGCTTATCCAAACCATTGGACAATGAATCAGGGAACTCGCCCTTGTATAGTGAGTCTAACCGTTTCAATGCTTCCTCCTCTTGGCTTCTGGATAGATAAGAGATTCCTGAGATTATTTAAAAGTGTAAAATCTCCCAATATAGGTGACAGAACCACCAGGTTAGGGCACTACGACTATATTGGAATTTGGAAATCAAATATCCAACAGTAGTAGCAGATACAAAGATTATTTCTGGTCCAAGTAAGAAGTTTTGTGACATGCAAACACCAAGTGTTGACAGAATATAACTTGGCAGTCTAAAAGTACTTCCAGATATATGAAGGTTTGCAGAAGATAGATACCATTAAATTGAACAGAGCAGTGGCTAGGCTCATAGATCAATCAACATTAAGAATAACACACTAGAAATGCACTTCTAAATATTTGAATCTCATACAAAACTTAAACAAGCAAGATTTTAATCTTAATAATCAGGACATCCTTATTTAGCAGCATATGCCCAATTATGCCTTCAATTAACTACCATAACAGCAATTAAGGGCATTACATTCCTATCAATATTAATCTTCTCATCTCTAACTTCAACAGCAGGATACAAAATAATGGGTCATAATCAGATAATTATCAAATCCAACACTTTCAAATTGTTTGTGAACACCAACATTCCATCTGGATTCGGCAATACACTATGCAAATTTACACATAAACAGAGACATTTACAGCAACTTCTATGCTGAAGATGAGATATAATGAAAGGCGAGTGAGGACGGATTTCAAATAGATGTCTGGAAGTACAAAAACAATTGATAATGGATCTTATAATTTATTACAAATGGATCCCATGAGAAACCAATCCATTTCAATTCGATTACTTGACCTACCTACCACCTATGAAAGTTATCAATCCATAATCAAAGAGTAATATCAAGGTTAAGAGTACATATGTTAAACTAAAAGTTCACCTTCATAAATGCATGTATTGAAATCAAACTGGTATTTCGCCAAGAATTCCAATGAGCTTGTCTGGCATTGGAACTCATAAGATAAACCATCACCTGGAATTTCCTGTCGTGGAAATATATAAAAGTTGTGCCTGTGAAGATAGCAAAGAGAGCTGATCACTATTCTCACAAACTAAACAATTCAAATAAATTTTTAATCTACCTCACTTGCATCCATTGCACATAAAAAAATACCCCAGCATTTTCGAGGTGAGGAGTCTCAAATATTGTTTCTTTTTTTTTTTCTTTTTTTTTTTCTTTCAATTTCAATTTTCTACCCAAATTTCAAGAAGCAAACAAAAAAGTACAGTAATGTAAAAGAATAAGTTTGACAATGATCCACCCTACGATCCAATACATAGTGGGACAAGAACTTGAATTGGAGAATAACAAGCTTTAATCCATGGCAATTGACCTCACACTCACACACACACACGCACACACATACGTACACTACCAGTCTTTTTGTCAAAGACACCAAACGAAAAACGCACACAGATATACACACTTACGGATGAGCAATAAATGAGTGTCTATGCGGGTCCCATCGGAAGGGACAGACGCCAAACTGAACGACGGCAAACTTCTCGGCGGAATCCTTGACCTTCAAATACTGGATATCGGGTCGATCGAAATCGAATGTCTCTCTCCACGGCGCGCTGGTCACCCCCGTCATCTCCAAGTCGATTGCAACGAAGTCGGCTTCCCTCACGTGTCGCCGCAGCTCGGCTAGCGCCGGCTCGAAGTTCGACTTGGTCACATTCTTTAGCGCCACTTGTTCAGACGATGGTGAAGAAGATGAGGAGCAGAGAGAGCGGGAAGGTTGAGAGGTTCCAGCTCGGGTTTGGGCATTCGCCCGAATTAGGACCCGAGCCAGGTAATTCATTTTCATTCTCTGCATTTGCTCATTTTAGGGCACTCCGGTCTCTGGTGCTACTCATAACGTGAAGCTGAAGATTAACTTTTTTTTTTCTTTATAAAACAATAGGAAAAGTTGTTCTATAATATAAAAGAAATCTGAGAAATTATCTGTCTTTCAGACACATATTCTTTATTTTATTTTATTTTTTATTAAAAATTTTAAATTCAGAAAATATTTTTAGTTTAAATTTACTTTTTACATATAATATATTAAATTAATTATTTTTCGTAATTTTTAATTTAACATCAATATTGTATATATTAAAATAAATAATTAAATTTAAAATATAAAATATAATTGTTTTATAAATTAAATAATTTATTTTTATTTTCATATCTACGTTAAATTTGAAAATATAGTATAAGAAAATCATAATTTTAACAATTTCACTTTTTATTTTGCATTTCATAAAAGATGTAAATTTATCTCTACACATACTTTTTTACATACTTTCTTAATTTAACTTTATAAAAGCCAACACTTTGTAGTGTTTCTATTAGAATTTTTAATTAAATTAGATTATTACATAAAATAGAAACGGTATCAACACCTAACTCAAATCTTTATAATCATCTTGTATGAGTAACAATATATGATCGAAAAGTTAGGCAACAACGCTCTGCTACGATATTAATGATTGGTTCATAGTTTTAACAATTTCTAATTTTTAGTACTTTTTTATTTATATTTATAAAAGTTGCAATATTTTCTGTACATTTAGTTTCTGAATTTGACTTTTTTTAATGTATCTAAAAGAGGTCTCTAATCAAAACATCATACAGATAGACATGCCACATTTTTGTGTAGACCAGAATATCAATTGAATAGACATGCCACAATTTTTTTATTTTTATTTTTTGTTGGGTGACAAGAAATACCCTTCTTCTTGTTTGTCCCAACTATTGGGCCAACTTCTCATGAATCATAATTTCTATGTCTAGCCACGGTTAAACAGTGGCTAGACACTGTTAAACCTAATTTTCAAGTAATCTTCTTCAGCCAATGGAGAACAACAAAATAGATGCCCCTTTGCCTTTGTTCTTTGTGATTAGTTTTCTTGGCTTATCTTTGTGAGTGAAGTTGATTCAGGATCAAAGCATTAGTGGTATTCATCGTTTGTTAGCAGTGATCAGTTCAAGAGAGAACCTCGTAAAGAACAACCTGGGCTGAGAAGAACAACAGAGAACTCGACACCGATGTCGAACATTCGTGTAGAGCTACAATTGAAGCATCGAGACGAGACTTATTGTCCTAAAAAAATTGCTCAAATCTACTACAACTTGTTGTTCCAAACCCACCAGCACAAACCCCAGTGCCCTTCCAACCCCAGACCCAACACAACCCGGTGCACCCCTCACAAGCCCGGCAATCTACATGTGAGTCGAACCCAGCGTGCTCTAGTTCCCGATGTGAATCCTTTGTCCAGAACCAGGGCAACCCATTGTGTGAGTCGTCGTCGCATGCTCACCTTCCCCCAACACAGGAACCTATCACTGTAGCTACATGGCTCGATAGCAGCCCCCTTCACGCGTGCTAGCTCGTGTTGTTGTTCGACACTACTCCAACAGCTACCCGAGCGACCACAGCCTCGTATGAGTTGTTGTACGTATTGTTGTAACTGCAGTCCGACGCCACCGATCCCTAGCGATTTGCTATCTGAATGAAGATGTTGCTCGATGCTCCAATCTTGCACTCCTCTGCCGCATGCTACCTGATTTAGAGCTTCTCCAACAAGAAGCTATTTTGGCATTTGGTGTCAGTTTTCACCCTCCAGCAGTGCTCCATTCTCTACATCAGTTTGAAGTTTTTGAAATCTTTGCACGACTTTTAGCGCAGATTTTTTATTGTGCTACTTTTTTTCTTTTCTTTTTTATATAATTATATATACATTTTTTTAATATTTAAAACTCAATTATCCAGACTGAAATTAAATCAAGTTTTTTAAAATTATATGATGTGTAATTTAAATAATAATATAAATATAATTTAAATAAGTATATGAGATTTTAAATATTATATACAAATTTAAATAGAAATGCATAACATTACCCGACATTCAATTTTACATATATATTTTTTGAATAAGATAGTTTAAGAATATAAGTAAAATAAATATTATCTCAAAATCTAATGTTAAATAAAATTACATATATAATGTTATTAACAAATATTTAGTACTAAAAATAAATATTAAAAATAAAGAAAATAAAGATTATTGTGTAATATTATTTTTTAGTGGAGAAAGTAGTGCAAACTGTTGGAGAGAGTATGTAAATTTTACGCTAAAGTGGTGCATAATTTGCACTAGAATAATGAACACTGCTGGAGATGGTCTTAGTGCAACCAACACATTTCCAATCTCAGGTGTATTCAAAATTTTTATCGTAGGATTTTTTATGGTAAAACAACTTAAACATCTAGATTATAGCTTTGCAGCAATTGTGCATCACTGATTAGGATTGGTATTACATAATGGTGGAAATTTGGAATTATGTAAGAATTTGTTTGTTTATGCTGCTATATTCTGATAACAGGTGCTCTTTTTGAGCTTGAATTAAAGATCAGTAAAGTTTAGCCCTCAGTGTGGTTTGTTTGAGTCATTATTTTTTTTTGTTTTAAGATTGCTAAAATATGATATCTTTAGCTAGTTTTCTCGCTCTATTTGACAAAAAATCTAACACCAACATTTGACAACGAAAAATGAAAAATATACTTATACAACAAGTGTATAAGAGTATTGACATCTCATTTTCAGATATTGTAACCAACAAGAAAAAGGTAGATTCAGATAAGATCACATACTCATTCATAATTTTAAACTTATCTATATGCTATGAGAAGTAGGAAAATTAAATTTTGCTAAAGAACTTTTAAAAAAATTAGAAGAATTATTTACTCAATACTACTCTGCATTGAAAAATATTTCTTCTCAAAAATTATTTTGGTATAAACTAGATCCAAGTAAAGATATATATATATATATATATATATATATATATGAAAATCTTAATGATTTTACTAAACTTGTGCAAGATATTAAGCAAATTAAAGATAAACACATAGATTATTACACCTCAATTGTGCTCTTAAATTTCATTCCTGACACATATGTAGATGTGAAATCTGCCATTAAGTAAAGTAGGGATCAAATCATGTTTGAAATTGTGAAAAATGGGTTGAAAAGCTATGAAATTGATTTAAGAACCAATTTGGATGTAAAAGGGAAAAAAATAATGTTAGTTAGAGGAAGGGCTAGAAAGAAGTTACAAAACTTGTTATAATTGTGGTAAAATTGGTTATTACATCAAAGACTGTAATAAGCCTAAGAAAAAACATCTAGATGAATTGGGTAATTTGACTACTTATAATGAAAACAATTGTTCGCTATTTTATTTCATTTAAAATATGACTCGCAAGTGCACGAGGTAAATTATAGTAAAATATGGTGAAAATATGTATCGTATCCACAAGAACTGTATATTGTAAAATCAACTGAGTATTTGTTTATGATATCTTCTTTTATCTAAAGAATTCAGTTAATGGAATGAGTTTTATAAAATAAACTAAAACAAATAAAGAGAAGATATAGATAAAAAACAACTAGATATTCAGTGATTATATGAATTCCAATGACATGCATTCATATGGCTCATATGAGTTTCTTAATTCCTATATTTGTATGAGGATCACTAAGATATTTGGATCCTCTCTCTCGAGTTAGATCTAAAAGTAGATTAGACAACACTAATCATTCTTAAGATATTATCTAACTTCCAATCGTGTCTAGGATATATTCTCATCATAATACTTACCAATCTCTCGATCTAGCAAGTTTTTTATTATACATTCATAATCCATTAACCAATTACTCCCTCTCGGGTAATAATGTATTAAGTTTTATATTATACATTTCTAATCCATTAACCAATTACTCTATCTCGGGTAATAATGGATTAACTACACATATGCAATTAGTCATCACATAATTTCATACGACATTAAAATCAATGAAGCATAAACAAATATAGGAAGAAAAATAATATTATTAAAGAAAAACATATGAATCTATAATTATGCACTCCCTAGAATCACTAGATGTTTAGCCACGCATATTCAATATATAATCCATGAGAAACATAAAAAGAACAAAAGAAAAGAAGACTATTGAAGCCCAAACGATCTTCGTTTCTCTCTCTCTCTCTCTGATGACTCCATAAAATCTGTTGTATGTTGTGTTGTCTGATGTATATATAATCCGATGTAGCTCTTCCTTTTATAAACAATTACTAGGGTTTTGATAGCCTCCGTATATCTTATTGGAATGGGAAGATATGCCCGAATCAGACCAAATTAAGAAGACAGTTAAGATCATATCACGAGGATAAGCACGGTTCATGTAACTTGAGATGTAGTATATACATCTTTAATTATCTGTTTTTCTATTAAAATTTCAACAAACACGTAACGTAATAAAATATAACAAAATCATGATGAACTCATCATTTAGGTACATGCAATTGCCTAAAAATATATACATAATAGCCCCGAATTGCACGTAAATCCTATATTTATCAATAATGGTGATGGTTTTTTTGCATTTTATTATATGACGCCTTATAAGGTGGAGCACTTGCTTAGGCTTTATGCCTGGTTTGGATTTTATGTCATATTGTTTGGTGTTATGCTTTGTACTTCTTAGTTTGTTGAACTTGATGTTGTACTTTGACTTCGTATTTTATTGAACTTGGTGTTCTCATATGTGAACTTTATGTCATGTTTAAATTTCATATTTTTTGTGTTGATTTTGTCTTAGAGATTGTGTTCTTTAGTAAACTTTTTGTTCGTTCAAACTTAATATCCTCATAAATTTTGTATTTTACTTGAACTTTGTGTCCTCTGACTTTGTGCATTGATATTCTTACTATAACTTTGTGTTTATTTGGCAGGTGGAATTAATACCGATGAGGTTCCATGGTTCTCCCGCCACGAAATTTGGTAATAAACTGTTGTTTAGCTAAATGTGGAGGTTGTTGGGATATTAACCCAACTATTGGGCCTACTTGTGTTTGGGCCACCTCTCATTAACCCTAATCATATATCTCGTCGTTATTAATCTAATTTTCAAGTAATTGAGAACACCAAAATTGGCACCCCTTTTGCCCTTTCTTTGTGATCAGTTTCCTTAGCTTATCTTTGTGAGCGAATTTGATTTAGAATCGAAGCTTTTGTGGTCTTCACCATTGGTTTATAGTGACGATTTAAAGAGAACCCCGTAGGGCACAACCTAATCCAAGAAAAACAACGAAGAACTCGATGCAAATACCCAACGCTTTCCTATTTCTCTTAGTATATGAATTGAGAATCCAACTTAACTGTCTCCAACAAAATATATTTTAACATTCTCTTATCTAACTGTCAGAAAATAATAGTTAAGTATTGATTATGTTGAGACCATCTCCGATGCATTCTTTATAATAGCAAAATACTTAAAAAATAGAGTATAAGCCTCTCTAACCACACTTTTTACGTGCCCTCTATAAAATAGGGTGCTAAAGTAATCCTCCATATATAGAGCCAACAATAATGTCAAATAGGTTGTACATTATACAAAATTGTACTTTCGACCTTTTAATTTTTCGCTTCTTTTTAATCTATATTTATTTTATAGTTTTTTTCATTTGTCCGTTGTTAATAAATTGAAGATTTACTTTATTCCTTTATTTTTTCATTATTTATTATAATTGTACTGTTTACAAGAAAAATAACAAGAAATAAATTAATAAGATCGTAGACTCAAAGGAGCACACATTACATATTTTAACAAAAAAAAACAAAATCACATTAATTGACTAAAAAGCAAAAAACATACTAGCATCTTGGATCATAGGAAAATGAATAACTCGAAAACTCGTTTAATTGAAATTGGTTTAATATATAATGATATGTAATTATTAATTATGGAAGGTGTTATTATTTAATTATCATACTATGTTAATGGTTGAAAATGAAGGGAAAAATCTAAAAAAAAAAAAAAACTCTTTACATCCAAATAAGTACAAAGAAGTTGTTTAAGATTAAATACATCCACAAAATATTAAGAATTTCTAACAAAGATGATGGGTAGAGTGCTTAGCCAATGAGAATCTAGACTAGGTCTTACTCTTTATTTAAGGAAAAGAACACCAACCTCAATAAATATCCATTTAAGAAATTTAGATTTTTTCCAACTACCCTGTCTTCTCAAGAATTCAGATTTGAGAATCTTATAAAGGCAAAATAGGCAGCCAGCTTTGGGTGAGGTAAACTACACGACCACCATAAGCCAAATCTGGTCTTACCTTGCTTATTGTTTTACTTTTCTTTCCACCATTTATTTATGTAGTCTTTTAACCTACGATGTACTTGGTTGCGCATTCATCTTCCAATAATGAAATCACATCAGAAAGAGTGTATTTGATTGGATTTCAACACCAATATTTATTTATTAGCTTGTATTTTCTTACATTCTATTTACGGACATGAAATACTTGAGGTCGCTTTCTTATTTGATAGGTTTTGTGGTATTTTTTCATATTTGTGTTTGTTTATGTTTGTGTTTCTATTATTGATAGAAGAGTTTAGAATTGAACAAATAGGGTGACAAAAATCTAAACATTGTTTTGCAAGTCCAAGCAATCCGTATGTGCTTGAGCTCCTTAGTCAAACTACTTATAGCTTATAAAGTATTTTGCTAGTCTTTCTCCTTGTGATACTTATAATATATTTATGTATAAAAAATAATTTATATTTAAATTTAAAATCGACTACATTTAATTATAAAATACACATTAATTTTGTATTCGTACATAATTTAAATACAAATGCAGTACACATATATTCATTCATATTCTACTCTAATATTCAATTTGAATAACACACATATATAAATATACATATCATATATGTGTTCAAGTTATATGTTTAAATCACAAAATAGAATGATTTATATGCTTAACTCCAAACCCTTCAACCTCCATATTTATCAAATAAAATTTTCGTATATGTTATTGTTACTATTTAGGTTTTAAATTTTTAATTGATGTTGCAATTAAATATGTTTTTTTGAATACAAATATTTTTTTAATACAAAACAAATCTGGTGATATTCGATTCGATTTGTTCGTATTCATCCGTAGTTTAAAAATCAGTTACTTTGAGCCTAGTAGTTGAGATTTGGTTATGCTTTTGTGGGAAGAAGGGTAGGCCAAAGTATGGTGAAAGGGATTTTGACAATTCAGCTTAGGCGGAGGGATACAAAATTTGTATTGACATACTTCAAGGGATCTAGGCGTACCTGAGAAGATGTATAGTAATTTAAAGGAATAAATGGAAATTTAGAGAGGGGTACTTCACCTTCTTGTGAACTTTTGATGGGTCATTTAAGTCGGGTACACTCGGATCTCGAAATCCTAGAAACTTCTAGAATCCCACAATTCCGAAGCTGCTCTAGGACAAGATCATTTTTCGAATAACCAGGAATCTGCCTATGACTTGGTTTTACACAATGAATGAAATGTGGGGTTGTGGTATCAAGGTACCGCACTAATTTGAAGAGTTGATCTTCAAGTTTAAATGGAATTTCAAATCCTTGAACAGAATACACCATGTTTAAGTAATTGACAAAGTGTTACCAATGTACAGCTTACACTTTCCCAACATTTTTATTCTAATGATTTCTACCAAAAAGAAGATAATGCACATAAAGAGAGAGCCACCAACGTAGATTTAAATGTGACAGAGCTTGGCAGCCTGCCCTTATCCTTCCTTAGGAAAGCAGCATCGTACAGCGGCAAATTGATCAAAATGAGGGCTCCACACAGAACAATCTGCAAAGCCAAGAAAGAGTCCAGCCCGGCCCAGAATATCAGTCTTGTAACCGTTGCAATCAAACATATCAGATTGAGCAGTGCGACTGATGATAATATGGTGAACATGGGGGAAGTGCCTCCAAACTCCATTTTCTCTTTCATGTATCGCTCTAACACATCCTCATCCGATACTTTGGCTGAGATTACGAATCCTGAATCAGAATACCCCGCCAACTTCAAGAGGCTGTCAATCACTGCAAAGAGGTACGAGCTCGTCCTTTTGTATAGCCACATTCTTTGCTCATTCCACCAGCCTAGAGCTGATCCTCCAGACCAAAGATACTCAGACAAACTATATACATGCTCAGAAATGATCACGTACATAAATGGAAGAACCCACATGCTTGATATCTGAACAATTTTCACACAACATGGAAAACAGCATTTACATGGATATGATTCTCTACTGTGCATCAACACAACTACAGTTGCTGTAGGGTTAAATGATGACGTTTGGCACATGAAATTCAGTTTTCCTCTATACTAATTAATCCAGTTAGTGAGTTATCTCATGTTAGCATAGAGGGAAATCAGTTAGCATGTAAAACTAACAAGAGCTAACTAATTCAGTTGGCTTACAAGCTATATAGCATAGCAAATAGGAAAATCAGTTGGCTCGTCTACTAATACTCCCCTCGTCCCCAAAACAGAGTCATGTTTATCAAACTTTTTTTCTTTTCTTTCCTTTCTTTTTTTTTTTTTTTTTTTTTGTCCCAAAACAAATTTCATATTTCGGAAGTCGGTTATCATTTGAAATTTCAATAATAGCCTTATGACAAAACTAATTTTGATGGTTTATAAATGAAGGGCACAAGTGAACATTGATGGTTCATAATAAATTGTACTTTCATTTGGTTGACCAAAAAATAAAAATTATACCCTCCAATAACAGGAATCTTTTTCTGGGGACGGAAGGAGTATGAGCTAACTATCTCAATAAGCTTACAAGCTATATAGCATTGCAAATAGGAAGATCAGCTAAACATAAGATCAGCTAAACATGTAGACCAACATGAGCTAATCAAGTCAGTTAGCTTACAAGCTAACTGGTCTAAGTAAAACAATATCATTTAAAACCATAGATATTCATAGCAGAGGATCCAAAATCCGTTTATCAATAACCAGAAATCTTAACTGACATATTCGGGTACCTGTGGGAACAAGGAGATTCCATTGAGTAGATAAAGAGATGGTACAGTGGAATAGTACAATGTCGCAAAGCAATTGACGGACCATAGGCAATAGACACAATATCCCATTATGAGGCCAAAGTCTATCTTCCCAAGTCCATACCATATAGGACTGTATTTTGACAGCAAAATCTGAAAGTCTCCTTCTGACCATCTCTTATGCTGTAGTAGCGTCTGATCAAGGGTTGTAGGAGCTATGCCTAAGAAACCTTTTCTTTCAGGGTTGAAATAGATGGATTTCCACCCACGACATTGGATTGAAAGGCCAGTGATAACATCTTCAACCGGGCAGCCGTACTTCACCCCTATCTGCTTGTCATTACACAATCAATCATTTTATTGTACAATACACATCTACTGATCATGATAAGAGATGTGCTCAAGGAATGTGGAAAGAGAAAAACCTCATGTCCCCATTGAGTGTCTTGCTCAAATATGCAGCTTGCTAGTGCTTTTATTCTTTCTTCCAATTCAGCTACATTTCTGGACACAGTCATTCCCTTCCACTCAAACCTGGATCCTTTGGTTAACTTTCTTCCACACAGTGTATCCCTTCTATGAAAGCAGCCAGTTCCAATGTACAAAGGTCCCCCATAACCATCCAAACCATGAAATTCAACCTGAATCCAAAGAGAGAGAGAGAGAGAGAGAGAGAGAGAGAGATTGTTGTTACAGCAAGCAAAGGAAGTATAGTAGGTTTAGGGATATCATGCACAATGATGTATTCACCTGGCTGATTACTCTCAAGGAGCCACCATAAAGATCATTCTTGGTAAGGTTATAAGAGTTCTGGGGAAACTGCACAAAAGCCACCTCATGGCCTCTCTCTTCGTCCAAGAAGAAGCAGAGTGCATCTCGAATTGATTGTGAATTGTTAGAGTACATGTCACAATCTACATTTAGAATTATGGGTCCATTGCTGATCTCTGACGATACCCTTATCTGCATAGCAAATTATTTACCCGTTGTTGTATGAAGAATTCTCTTTTGTTTGTGGACTAGTTCATATGGCCTTACAATTAATGTCATTCGAGCATTAAGTTCGTTTCAATCTAAGTAAAGATGTTGAAGCACTCACCAATGCATTCATTGCTCCAGCTTTAAAGTTGTGGAAATGTTTGAGCCGCTTCTCCCTTGCCAAATACACCAAAGTTGGCAGTCTACACCCTTCAATGTCCCTTATTTCTCCAGCACCATCAATCAGTATCTGATAAATATGAAAACAAAACACCAATATACAATCTTATTGATGCTTGAAAATAACTTTATCTTTGGATCAAATTAGATAACTCTTTCATAGTTTATGCTTTTATATATCACCTACTTGCAGTATGGTGTCATGATCCGTCTTCGACCCAAATGAATCCCAATTTGAAAATCCTCTGTGCTCCAAAAGTGCTTTGGAGATGCTCCCAAGTTTCTTTGCAAGTTCAATCCTGTTCTCCATACCCTCATACAATTTCTGCATATCCAGATAAAAAAAAAAAAAAAAAAAAAAATTGATTCCAACATAAATCCAGAAGTTCAATAAAATGGAAGAATGAATAAATAATGCACTATAGTTAAATGCCTATGCTAAATCTCCAATTCAATACTAGTATTCAATACCTTGACAGAAGCAAAATGTTGATCCTGATATGCTTCCAACTTGTTACTCTCTTTTCTTAGATGGGCTTCTGGTGATCGAGGTTCAACTTTATATTTCCTGCAATATGGTATCCAATGCTCGGCAAAACGAGACGCCTCCAAAAGGGCATAGAATGTGAGGTCCGAACCAGCATCATCAGAGAGATACACCGATAGTTTCTCCGGTGGGTAATCATACGCCATTACAGATAAAACAGTGTTGATCACCATCATTGGTGGCTCTAGTCTAGGATCAGCCGTGCAAACAAAAATGTCCACACCAGGCAAATCATTCTCGTACCTGTCCATCAGCATTATACTAAGATATAACTGGAAAAAACACATACTAAAACTAGAGTAACCTTCCAAAAATGTTGGAAACTATAAGTAGAGATATTTCTTTCAACCTACCTAAAATCAGTAAACTGTCTACTTACTAAATCCTACAATAAGCAAGCACAATAATAGAAGGGAAAACAAAAACAAGGGGAAACCTGGGTAATGAAATGAAAAACAAATTGAAGACCTATGTGAGAGCCTGTGCTTGAAGGTTCGACGATAGATGCGGTTCCATCGGTGAGCCTGAGTGAGGATCCAGTAAAAGCCAAACCATAACTCTGCTCCGAACATTCCAATCCAAGCAAGTCTCCCATTCTCAGCAACATGCGTTGCTCTGTAAACCCAGATAGAAATAATTCCCACAAGAATTGTAGTTGAAAAGAGCTTGTAAGCTAATCTGCCTTTTGCTTTATGGGTTTCAAACAGCGGGGCATCGGAATTATTCTCCATAATTTATCAGTGAATGAGCGATTAGTCTCACTTCCAGTTAATCAATATATATATACCCACTTAGTACAAAACTACACCTATATCTATATCTATACCTGTATCTATACCTATATCTATACCTATATCTATATTTAATAGTCCGTAAAAATAACAAGTGGAGATATTTCTATCCAAACACGGACACACACACACACATATATATATATATAAGTACAAGCTAAAAATTGAGTTTTTTTTCAGAATAATGCGGAAAAAAAAGATATTTACGAAATAGGTTGATTTTGGAACAGTTTTTAAAATAGGTAAAACATCAACCGCGTTGACGTTTTATCAAAAAAACATCAGCGGAGCTCACGATTTAAAGATAAAGCAAAAGGACGTCAGCCTAATTGACGTTCTTATTATTTATGTGTGTGTATATATATATATATACCCTACACATACATACCACATACCATACCACATGCATGCATTAATATATATATATATACCACAACAACATATATATATATATAACCTCGCACACACGTATATTTTATATAGATATATATATTTATAAAATATATATTTATATTCTAAATATATATTTTAAATATGCATATATATATATTTTTATTTGTTAAGTAAATATATAAAAATATATATTAAATTATAATTTTAAAAAGTAAAATATTATAATTTTATTTAAGATAATAAAAAAATTAATTAAAAATTAAAGAATAATTTTTAATTATTAATTTATATTCTGAAAATAAAATAATATATATATATTAATAATATGTAAATATATATATATATATATATTAATAAAAAATAAAAGAATAAACGTCACCTTAATTGACGTTTTAAAAAAATGTCAAGACTTTTTTATTTTGTTTTCTTTTATATATATTATAAATATATATATATGTATATATATATTTATAAAATATATATATATTCTAAATATATATTTTGAATATGTATATATATATTTATTTATTAAGTAAATATATAAAAATATATATTAAATTATAATTTTAAAAAGTAAAATATTAAAATTTTATTTAAAATAATAAAAAAATTATTTAAATTAAAGAATAATTTTTAATTATTAATTCATATTCTGAAAATAAAATAATATATATATATATAAGAATAAAAATAAAAGAATAAACGTCACCTTAATTGACGTTTTAAAAAAACGTCAATTAAGGTGACATTTTTTTATTTTGTTTTCTTTTTATAATATATATATATATTATATATAGATATATATATAAATTTTTTCCCTTCCTTATCTATATTATAAATATATATATTATATTATATTAGTTAAGTAAATATATATAAATTTATGTATATATATTTTATAAACATTATTTAAAATAAAGATTAATATTTAATTATTATTATTTATAATTTAATTTGTTGAAAGAAATATATATTATTATTATTTGTAATTTAATTTTCTGAAAGAAATATTAATTTATATATATTTTTTTGTATTAATAAAACATGAATATATATATATATTTAAATATATATATTACCTTTTGAATATATATATATATATATGTAGGAATATATGTATATATATTTTATAAAAATATATATTAAATTATAAATTTAAAAAATGTTATTTAAAAAAATAAAAAATAAAAAAAATAATTTTCTATTAATTACATAAATATTTGAAATATATTTATATAATATATATATAATATACATACATATATACATACATAGGCCAGAAAACGTCTGGTCCACTGACGTTCCTGAAGTTTTTTCATTTTTTTTGGCCCAAAAGAAATTGAGGTTGCGAGGATTCGACCTCACCAAGGCATATTCAATGTTTGAAAATTTATGATATAATTTTATATATAATATAAATTTAAAATATAAAACAATATATTTATAATATTTTTTTATTTTTAATTAAATATATATATATATATTATATATTATATGAAAGAAAACAAAATAAAAAAACGTCATCATAATTGATTTTTTTTTAAAATGTCAATTAAGGTGACGTTTATTCTTTTATTTTTATTATATATATATTTATATATTATTAATATATATATATATATTATTTTATTTTCAGAATATGAATTAATAATTAAAAATTATGTTTTAATTTACATAATTTTTTTATTATCTTAAATAAAATTATAATATTTTACTTTTTAAAATTATAATTAAATATATATTTTTATATATTTACTTATAAATAAAAATATATATATACATATTCAAAAAAAAATATATATTTTATAAATATATATATAATATATATATTATATAAAAAGAAAACAAAATAAAAAAACATCAGCTTAATTGACGTTTTTTTTAAACGTCAATTAAGGTGACGTTTATTCTTTTATTTTTATTTTTATTCTTATATATATATATATTTATATATTATTAATATATATATTATTTTATTTTCATAATATGAATTAATAATTAAAAAATATTCTTTAATTTAAATAATTTATTTTATTATCTTAAATAAAATTATAATATTTTACTTTTTAAAATTATAATTTAATATATATTTTTATATATTTACTTAATAAATAAAAATATATATATATACATATTCAAAATATATATTTAATTATATATATTTTTTATAAATATATATATTATCTTCGTAATATTCTTAATGTTTTAGTGTGCAAATACAATCGTACAACCTCTTCCTATAAAATGCAACACCCACCCTTTTCTCTTTCGTTCAATACTTTACTATTTTCAATAATTATTTTTTAATATTTATTAACTTTTTTATTTTTTATAATAATATGACATATTCACAATAAAATCATTTTAAATATTAAAAAAAATACAAGAGTACACTATTATTTTAGGCTCATACGACCTAAATTTTTCCCAAACAATTTGTGGTACCACTCCAACTTAGTATAGCATGCCCTTACAGTACGGACATAATATTTTTTATTTTATAAACAAGAAACTAATTAATGTCGAACCAACTCCCACCAAACAACCACCTTCAAACAAGAAACTAAATTCCATTAAGTTACCTTATATTTTGTAATTAAATAAATATTGTGAACTATATTAGGGTACTACCATAACTATTTAAATTTTTGCTTTTGTCTTTGAGTTAATTTATTTTCTTCTTTAATGTAGAAGTGCATCATTGTACCAAAATGGTGGTTACTAAAGATCAGTCCTTGTTTAATTGCATTTACTGCATTTTATTATAAACCTCTGATGACGTTTTTTCGTAAAACGTCAGCTCCGCTGACGTTTTACCTATTTTAAAAAACTGTTACAAAACATACCTATTTCGTAATTTTTTTTCCGCATTATTATGAAAAAAAATCCCTAAAAATTGAAGAACTTCTTTTTCCGGCAAAACATATTAACATTAATGAAAATAACTAATATTGAATAAATAAAATAAGATTTAATAAAATCCATAAATTTTTGAGCTTGAATTAACAAATTACTGATAATCGTGGCATCTTTTCTACAGAAAGATTTTTTATAATAATTATATTCATATTTTAATAACTTCAAAGCATATCCAACATAAAATTGCCAATATAAATTAAATTAAATTTGTGAGATTTAAATATTTTCTTTTATTTGGTAGCTGATTTTAAGATATCTACAAGAACGCCCAACTTTTTTAGGCATATAACATGAAAATATATAAATACAAATACTTTTTGTTAAATATAAAAATCGGTCATCTCTATTTACTGTTCATGCATATTTATAACTTATTCTTAAGTATTTGTGAATAAAAACATACATATAAATAATATTTTAAATAAGATAAATTATAATATTATATAGATTGTAAAAATGGTTTTTAAAAAATATATGCACATCTCTATTAATAATCATTACTACATTAGGAATTATGCTCTATTAACTACTTTTGGAATCTACTTCCTAATCATTACTACTTTAAGAATAAGATTCTGTTAACTAATTTAGGAATCTTCTCTAGGAATAAAGTTATGTTACTGCTTTAGAAGTAAGATCTTTAGAAAAGACTTTAGAAAGACAGAGTCTTTCCGCCCACTAAAGTCAATTCGTGTATTATGATTTATTTAATTAAAAAATATTATTTATTTTTTAAAATTTAAATAAATAATATTTAAGTAAATAAATAATACCATAATTTAATACGTTTGTTCTATTTCTTGTTAAATAAATAATACTCTATTTTAATAAAATTAAATAAATAATACTCTATTTTAATTTTTTACGATACATCTAATGCAAGCTGCATTTGCAAAATAAACCCCCACTTAAATATTTATTTTTGGGTTCAGGAAACATAAAAATTTGGATAAGCAGGCATCAAATTGATTTCCCAGTTAATTAATTATGTATTACCTATATAAATACACCATACACCTATTAAACAAAAAATCCTCTTGCTAATATATTATAATTTTATTATATTAACACAAACCACATATATTATTTAAATTAAGATATAAAATAAAATACATGATGGAATCTAAACCCAACATTTCCACCTAATTAACTGGCGCACTTGAAATGATCAGCTTGCTGTTTGATGTTAGAGCACTTCCCGGCCGTCGACGCCTCGCCGGAACCGTCGTCGTAATTCTCGGTGGTCCACACCACGGTGGGTTTCCGGCCGTCAATGCCGTACGACCCGGGAACGCCTCTGCAGTGCTGCCGGCACAGCCGCGACATGTCCTTCTGGTCGAGCTCCTCCTTAGGTTTCTCCTCCTCAATCGCCGACAGACCCTGCGGCGGAGCGGATTCTTTTCTGGTGGCCATCGATGGAACGAAGAGATTTTTTATTTTATTTTTTGTTAGTAAAAAATTATTCGGGAGAGTTAGATATATAAAATAAAGCGGCATTATAACGGGAGTTTGAGGCGGCAAGCACGTGACAAATGTCATGCATATACCAACCAAGAAATTTGACGTGTATCATGACCATTGGGTAGTTGGGCCACCCTCTGATGAGAAAATTTGGGCCGCCCAAAGCTTTAGGAACCTAGCAATTCGAATGGATCAAGCCCATTAGTTTATTTAGTGCTTATAGTCACGGACTTGCATTTTTTTCTTTTATGTGGTATTATTTTATCTATAACAATATAATAAAAAAAAGTAGGTTAAAAATAATAATTTTATGTTTATTTTTTATTTTTAATTTCTAAATGTGGAGATATTTTTAAAAAATAATTTTTCAGTCTTTAATTAGATGATTTATTTTCAAAATTATTTTTTCAATTATTTAAAATATAAATAAATAATTTATTTCTATTTTGTATATCAAATAAAAAAATTATATGATTATTTGGATTAGATTTTAATATTTATTGTGTATTGGGTTATTTTTATTGAATTTTAACTGCAAAAAAATTTATTTATTTATTGTAAAAATAAAATGCAAAAAGAGATATGAAAAATACTAAGTAAGAGGAGGGAAGTTTGAAGGGGCACGCAATCAACTTTTGTCATTTAATTATAGAGCAAAATGGATGAATGATGAAGTAAGAACCCCAAATTTGATTATTGAATGCCATGCTAATGTGTATGCCTTGCATATTTGGTTACTTATCATTTATTATTAAGGCCAATTTTTTATTTTCTATTCAAATTATTATTTTCTTTAGTTTATATATGATTTTTTTTTTTTTTTTTTGAGTGAATTCCATCTTAAATTTTCAAAATATTGTCAGACCTATGGGAACATTTCATCTTAATTGCATCTAAGGGTAAAATTGTTCTTTTATAAAAAAAATTTAAAATTTCTGTAAACACATTCCTCAATCTCATTACTTTAACGAATGCTTATAAAAATCATTTTTTTTCTCAATACAATTACTTGAATAAAAAATAGAACTTCATTCAACATAATTATTGAATTTCAAAACATGCCCGAAAAATTGCGTAAAGCTTTGATTTAATTGACAAATCTGACGTAACAAAAGGTGATATATGTTCCTTGAATAATTAGCCCCTGATCATTCTTTTTTTTCGAATATATAAATATATATATATATATATATTTTTTTGGTTGAATGTTGCGATGGTCAACACAGTAAAATCTATTTGTACAAATAATTTTGAGTCGGCCAGCTTTTATGTATTAAAAATCAGGTATAATATTTGGTGAAATATTTGATTTTTAAGCACAAAAAATATATTTTTTTAATTAAAACCCTAAATAAACAAAAGATGATTGGTCTATAGTAAAAGATATAGTTAATGTATATTATCAATCATATTTTATAAAACTCACTTGAGTACATGATTAATTAAAAATGACCACTTTGTTGATGATGGTTGTAAAAAGTAATTAACAAAAAGTAGATATTTTAAATGATAATCATTAAAAAAAATCATATTGTTTAAGTAAAAATGGTAATAGTTTGGATGATAAATACATTTTTTTTCCCTAATATCAATGGTATTTATCAATTCAAATTTAATATTGTGGCATTAAAGGAGCTGAGGTCAGTATAGAGAGCTTGACAGTCTGCTCATTCAAGTCTCTTGTGTCGTGTTATATTTCATTTAATTAAGATTAATTTCAACTAATTATTCTTTTTCTTTTTTAAATACTATATCTATTTTCATGTAATATCTTATCATAATATTTTATCCTTTCATTTCATATTGTATCTCGAATTGCCGTTCCAATAAGTGCTTAGTAAATTTTGTAAGAAAAGTTTTGATTTAATTCCAAATAAAATGTTAGAAGTTTATAAGATTTTTTTATTCAATTTTCTTCGAAGAATAAGTGAAAAAAACAAAAAAACATCTTATATATGAAATATGGTCTTATTTTGACAAATTCCTTTAAGTTGTTATTTTAATTACATAATCGATATTCTTATGTCTTACAAATTCATCACCTTATTTTATTCGAACACTTCAATAAATTCTTTAGGATAAAGATAAATCATGCCTTAAAAACATCTTATGAATAGAAGAGTTTATTAGAGATTTACATTAGTTTAGCCAAACATCTCCATCCTTACATTTAGATTCAAGTTAAAAGATGAAATTCCAACAAACAATTGCATGTACATATTATATGCAAACCTTTCTTTCTAGATGTATAACTGTCTCGTGTTATCATCGTTTCTGCCGATAAGCTCCAATTGCATCCTACCCAGGAGGTGAACCACAAGAGTCTCCGCTTGGTTCTCTTTCGCTTGGTTGTTTCACTCATCCTACTCCTGTACTCCGATGAAGCATCAATAAATGAAGGAGAACGTGGAAGTTTATTATGCTACTAATACTTGTATTACGACTAGGGAGAACAGGGCGAAAAGCCAGAAACATAAATACCTTTCCAAACTTTTCTCTATTTTATTTTCTAAAGTTTATACTCGTTTTTTTTTTATGTTGATTAATAACTTATAATTGATTTACATATTTTTAATATGTACATTTCATAAATTGAAAATTTTGTAAATTATATTTAAAATCTGTGATAACTCCTAAATTTATACTGACGGCGAGTGCTGAGTTTAGAAAGCTTATATGGCGTTTTTTATTGAATAAACAAGAAATAAACACACTAGTTAAAACCTTCTTTATTTCTTAAGCAAAGTATATGTTAGGTATCGTCGGTGCCGACTGAGGGCTCAGAGTGTGCCTAGGCTCGCCCCGATTCGAACACACAAGTCAATTGGTCGTTTTGAATCAGTCACACAAGACTGTCGTCGACAAAGAGCACGGAACCCCTTTCCGGTTTCACTCCCAAAACCTTTCCCACTCGAACCCACACAGACTATACACCGAGAACCTCACGAAAAAGAGATTGACATTCAATATAGACAAGAGAACAGTGGAAGGAAGAGCAGTGAGAAAGTTGTCGAAGATGTCGTCCTAAGAATCGAATGACCGAAGTCATTATATAGGCACGCATTCAACCGAAAAACCACCAAAGGGTCACGCGGTCTCAACACTGCAATAAAGGGAGGGAAGACTGTCTGGGGAAGGGGTGCTACTCATCGCAGGAACGGGACAAACTGGAGAAGACGAAGGGTGAGGGGAGAAGAGAGCGCCGCTCTCGTAGAGAAGGGGAATTAGGGCACTCAGTTGTGCCCTAAGTCATCAGTCAAGAAGAGAAAAGAAGGGGAGATGGACTAATGGCCTGGGCCATATACTTGTTGGGCCTGGGCCCAAATTTTGGGCAGGCGTACAATTGAATTGGGCCAATACCCAATTACATTCTCCACCTTATTGGACCAATTCTCACAATACCGATTGACAAGTTTATCGGGGGCGCATGCAGTTCATCATCACCCTTACCACTCACACACACACCTGCACAAAGGAAAACAAAGAAGAGTGAGAAAAACAAACAGTAAGTTCAGAATGCAAGAGATACATAATTTTAATACAAGGAATCAAAATTCAAAGTATTCATGCAGTCATTAATTTTCTCAGCAGATAGATATTTAGTTCCCATATCAGCAGGGTTGAATTGTGAAGGTATTTTTTCAAGTTTGACTGCTCCCTTTTCAACGATATTCTGAATGAAATGATACCTAACATCTATATGTTTAGTGCGATCATGGAAGACATGATTTTTACAGAGTTGAATTCCAGATTGGCTATCAGAATATACCACAATATCACCTTCTAAATACCCAATTTCAGATAACATGCATTTTAACCATATAGCTTTCTTTAAAGCATCAGTAATGGCAATGTATTCAGATTCAGTAGTGGCTAAAGCAACAACATGTTGTAATTGGGATTTCCAACTGATACAGGAACCACACAGAGTGAACACATATGAAGTGGAAGACTTCCTATTATCTCTATCATTGGCATAATTAGAATCAGTGTAACCAATCATATTTACACCTTGAGCACATTTTGAAAATCTAAAACAAGTATTGACAAATCCCTTTAAATACTTTAACAGCCATTTTAATGCATCCCAATGGGGCATACCAGGGTTGGACATGTATCTACTCAAACAGCTTACCGAATATGCAATATCCGGTCGAGTGCTTACCATGAGATACATAACTGGGCCTATAGCATTAGCATATGACACCTTAGACATTTCATTGATTTCAGAATCAGTTTTTGGGGACTGATCCTTACTTAGCACAAAGTGAGCAGCAAGGGGAATATTAGTAGGTTTAGCATTAGACATGGAGAATTTACTCAAAATCTTATTCACATAAGAAATTTGGTTCAAATGCAGAGTGTGATTTTTTCTATCTCTAATAATATCCATGCCAAGAATTCGTTTTGCATCTCCAAGATATTTTATGTCAAAATTATCACTTAGGCAATTATGCACATATTCGATATATTTAATGCAAGGACTCACAAGAAGCATATCATCGACATATATCAGCAAAAAAGTAGGAAGAGAGGCATCACACTTAAAGTAAAGACAGTGGTCATGCACACTTCTTTTGAACTTAAGGTCTTTCATGCATGAATCAAATTTCTTGTTACATTACCTAGGAGATTGTTTTAAACCATACAAAGACTTTTTTAGCAAACATACATGGTCAGGTTTTTTAGGGTCAATAAAACCATCAGGTTGATGCATGTAAATATGTTTGTCAAGTTCACCGTGCCGGAAAGCAGTTTTTACATCAAGTTGTTTTAATTCCCAGTTAAAATGAGTAACTAATGCCAACATTATACGCACAGTAACAAACTTAACAACAGGAGCAAAGATTTCTGTGTAATCTATCCCCTCCTTTTGAGTAAAACCTTTTGCTACAAGTCTAGCTTTAAACCTAGTGCTATTACATTCTTCTTTTACCTTATATAGCCACTTACATGCAACAACAGAGCAGTTAGAAGGCTTAGGTACAAGAGTCCAAGTTTGGTTAACATGCAGGGAGTTCATTTCATCATTCATAGCATTTAACCAGTCAACAGAGTTTTTGGAATTCACAACTTCCTTAAAGGTTTTAGGTTCTAGATCAATGGGAGATTCATACACATTCAAAGCATGCATATCCATGTGATAATCATTAAGTCTAGATGGCTGCCTAATGTTTCTTCTAGGTCTATCCCTAGCAAGTTGATAATTATCATTTTCAACATTTTCACCATCATTTAAATTATCATGCAAGTTATCAGAATCTGAATCAAATAAAACAGGCAAGTTTGGTGTGTGTTCCACTTCACTAAGAGTCGTGTCATGAGCAACAATAGGCACAAAGATAGACATGCAAGAAAACTCAGTTTCATTAAAGATAACATCCCTGCTGATAGTTACTTTAAAACCAGGTTCATTTTTTAACCATAGTCTGTAACATTTCACACCTTCAAGATAACTAAGGAAAACACATTTTTTAGACCTCGGTTCTAAATTATCCAGTTTCTAATGCACAAAAGCAGCACAACCAAAGATTTTTAAATTTGAAAAATCAACAGCTTTACCTGACCAAACAAGTTCTCGGTATTTCCCATTCAAAGGCACAGAGGGGGACCTATTAATTAAATAGGCAGTAGTGACAACTGCTTCACCCCATAACTTCTTAGAAAGTCCAGAAACAGCTAACATGCTTCATACTTTCTCAAGCAAGGTTTTGTTCATCCATTCTGCCACACCATTTTGCTATGGTGTGTAGGAAACGGTTTTGTGTCTTTGAATACCAGAAATAGCACATAAATTATCAAGTAGGTGATTACATAATTCAAGTCCATTATCAGTCCTAAGTTTCTTGATTTTCTTGCCAGTTTGATTCTCAATTAAAGATTTCCAGTTTTTGAAAACATCAAACACATCAGATTTATCCTTTAAAAGCAGAACCCAAACTTTACGAGAAAAATCATCAATAATGGACAAGAACCACCTTTTCTTACCATGTGTGGGGTAGTGGCAATGTGGGGTAGTGGCAGGACCCCACACATCATCATGTAGATATTCAAGTATGCTAGTGCATTTAGATATATTGGGGGCAGGGGAGATTGGGAAACTGACTCTATGTTGTTTGCCCTTGACACATGATTCATAGAAAGGCATGCATGAAAGTTTATCATTTCCAAATGATCCTACTTTTTGCAACAGTTCAAGGCCTTTATTACTCATATGTCCTAGTCTACAATGCCAAAGTGCAGTTTTATCATCCTTTACTACATTTGCATGCAAGACAGGTTTGGTAAAACACATATATAGGTTATTACGTTTTTCAGCTTTAAGGACCACAACAGGCTCTTTCATGATAGACATAACACCCTTCTCCCATTTCCCCTCATATCCTTCATCTTCTAATGCAGCACGAGATATGAGATTACTATTTAAAGCATGTACATATCTTACATTTTTCAAGTTAAGAGCATGTCCAGATTCACACATAAGTGAAATATTGCCTACACCTAGGATAGGACATTTCTTATCATTTGCCATGGATACAAAACCATCTTTTGTTTCTTTAAAGGAGCAAAACAGATTTTTAAACGGAGTTAAGTGAAAGGTGCAACCAGAATCAATAAGCCATTCATTTTTACACAAGAAAGATGAATTTACATAATTAGCCATAGAAGTTTCACAAAAATCAGTTACCATGAAAACATCTTCATGTATATTCTTTTGAGACACATTGTTAGCCTTAGGCCTTTTAGTTTGAGGACACACATTAGCAAAGTGACCAGGTTCACTACAATTAAAACATTTCTTGTTTTTATTAGGGGGATTATTTACTTTTGCATTTTTATCCTTAGACCTTTCTTGACTGTTTTTGTTTTCAGGAAACTTTTTCTTTTTCTTAAAATTCTTTCCTTTAACAAACATGGCATCAGCATGGTTTTGATGTTTTATACTCATATTAGTTTTTAAGTCTATTTCTTTACTTTTTAGTCCGTTTATCACAGTGTCAAGATTAACCTGATCTCTACCATATTTAATAGCAGATTTTACATCACTAAAGGAATCAAGTATAGAATTTAAAAGCACAATAACAGTATATTCATCAATAGATTTATCACCAGTTTTCTTAATGTCTTGTACAAGTTTTTGAAAAGTGTCCATGTTTTCATCAATATCTTTAGACATATCAAGTTTAAATCGAAAAAATCTTTCAAGTAAGAACATTTTGCAGGGTAGTGAAGTTTCAATGAATAATTCTTCCAATTTATCCCATAATTCCTTAGCACTTTTTTGTACTCCGACTTTTCGGATAACAGAATATGAGAGATGTAGGATGATGGATGAGAGTGCAATCTTATCCATCTCTTCATTTTTCTCGTCAGTCATGGCATCAGAAAATGTAAGGGTGATACTTTTGAATACACGTTGCTGTATCAGTATCCCTTTTATTTTTTGTTGCCAAATGCCAAAATTAGTGTGACCATCAAATGGTGCAAGATTATAGGAGCCCATTGAAGACATATTGCACACACAAGCACAACAATATTCACACTACTCATCGAATCGGAAAGCTGATGATATCCATGTTCACACTCCGATTTATCGGTTGCGCGGGGGGTCACTCAGATCCGGTTTGCAAAAAAGTTCAAGTGGACAGGTTATTACACACAAGTAATATCACAGAATTCTTATCAGAGATTTCACAGACCATCAAGAATTTAGCAGGTAGATATCAGAGAACATCAAGTAGATATCAGAGAACAGCAGATATTACAGCAAATAGGCTTAGCACATAAACCTGCCCGGTTCAACCGATATCTACCAGCAATCACGCCCAAAGCCTATTCGGTGCAACCGGCAACTAAAGATTTAGGTTCAGTCGTTTTACCAGAGCGAGGTTTTTGGAGGACCTCGAAAGATTGACCTCATGTCTGTGAATTGGCGCACGTCGAGCAAAGCGCGACGGGCGGGGGATGAGGAGCGGACGGCCCACCAGCCTCAGTTCAATACTGAGGGACAGATCCACCGTCGGCAGGATTGCACGGATGCGACGGGGGCAGCAAAGTCGCACGGAGGACGGCGGGTTGTCGGCGACTGCAGCAAAATTGCCCAGCGGCGATGGCGACTGCAATGGCGGTTGGCAGCGGCGCAACCTGAAAGCTCTGATACCACTGTTGGGTACCGCCGGTGCCGACTGAGGGCTCAGAGTGTGCCTGGGCTCGCCCCGATTCGAACACACAAGTCAATCGGTTGTTTCGAACCAGTCACACAAGACTGTCGTCGACAAAGAGCACGGAACCCCTTTCTGGTAGCACTTCACTCCCAAAACCTTTCCCACTCGAACCCACACAAACTATACACCGAGAACCTCACGAAAAAGAGATTGACACTCAGTATAGACAAGAGAATAGTGGAAGGAAGAGCAGTGAGAAAGCTGTCGAAGATTCCGTCCTAAGAATCAAATGACCGAAGTCATTATATAGACACGCATTCAACCAAAAAACCACCGAAGGGTCACGCGGTTTCAACACTGCAATAAAGGGAGGAAAGACTGCCTGGGGAAGGGGTGCTACTCATTGCAGGAAATGGAACAGACTGGGGAAAACGAAGGGTGAGGGGAGAAGAGAACGGCGCTCTCGCAGAGAAGGGTAATTAGGGCACGACCGAGTGCCCTAAGTCATCAGTCAAGAAGAGAAAAGAAGGGGAGATGGACTAATGGCCTGGGCCATATACTTGTTGGGCCTGGGCCCAAATTTTGGGCAGACCCACAATTGAATTGGGCCAATACCCAATTACAGTATAAATTCATTTTACATTTTTTTTTTATCTCACTACTACTTATGGCTAATTATTTGAGGTGGTTTTGGTGCGCACCTCTTGCTATGATGTATTCTACTTGTATGTTTGTCACACGTCATATTTGCCATGCGTCGTTCATGTAGACAACCTTGGTTGTGAGGTCGTTGGCAGGGTCCAATAGGTTGTTGGGTGACCAGATTAGTGAATGGCTTTTATTGGTTCTGATTCGTTGTATCGTTGGTTGTAGAGGTGACGAAACAACAATTGTATTGCATATGCCTGTGAGCTCGGTCTCGGCACCTAGCTTGCTTTGCCGCTTTAGGTGTCTCTCCTCGAGCTTTTTGGTACGCACCAATGAATTACGTCACATTAAATCCTAAAGTCTAAACCCTGAATTCATAATTTAAGAAGGATTCAAATTAACTCATTTTGACATGATCTAACTTCATCGCACACTTTGACGTGATCAACTTCATCGCAATATTGCTTGTTACATTTTTTTTTAACTCACTAAAATAAATAAAATTAAATAATATTTTACTCACACTAGAGGTATATTTAGTAGTGCTTGGAAATTGGAATGTATGGGACAGGGGATTATTGATTAAGACCCTTTGGATAGAGATAAAATTTGAAGATAGGGAGTAGGACAGCGGCTACCCAATTTGTCGTTTAATCTACCTAAAAAGTTATTAAAAAATTCTGGAATATAAAACTGACACCGTTGACAGAAGAAGAGAGGCATATGCAGACTTCAAATCTGGAAATCTCCAGTCGACAAGTTTGCAGATAATGTAAAGGATGAGGACTCCCCATCCCTATTCACTAATGAGAGTATAAATACATATTGATTTATTAATATGCTGATATTATGCCTGCATGTATAGCTAAGATTATTCTACTAACCTGATACTGAAACTAATCTTTGATTAATTATGGTTAATACTAGCTAAATTGTTAGCTAATTCTATTGATTTAACATCACTACTCAAACTATCAAGAACTCATATGACTCCTGCGCATTATCGAGTTTGGAATATCTAAGCCAGATTTGTACTTTGGGGCATGTGCATAAGAAAAGAACTTGTGCTTGTTTCTTTCGAGGACAAGCACAAGCCTTTGGCCGGTGCCATTTGCTGACCTGGCACACTTCCTATCCCGTCTTTGGATTTACTTGTATGGGTATTTACACACATCACCAAAAAAAAGGAACTACTGTGACATTGCCAGAAGCTCTGGATTTTCCTTTTTCTTGCAACTTCTCATCTGTTTTCTTGCTTTGTGATCCCACCCGTATAGTGGGGTTCAACTTTCAGAACAT
The DNA here is from genome assembly GCA_028749325.2 of Caryopteris x clandonensis. Lineage (NCBI taxonomy): Eukaryota > Viridiplantae > Streptophyta > Magnoliopsida > Lamiales > Lamiaceae > Caryopteris > Caryopteris x clandonensis. The sequence goes on along the minus strand of JAPYKT020000008.1, from coordinate 2,806,250 downwards.
GTCCTTTTCTCTCGCATTGTGTTTTCGGTTTCTTTGTGGGACTGGAAGTTCTGTGAGGTGATTTTCTTTCCGTCGCAGAATCTTGTACTTTTCTTAGTGGTGGGTTTTGTATGTATTGCAGATTCTGATTGAGGGTTTGATTTTTGGGCTATTCTTGAAGGGGTGGAAGTTGATCAAGAATTTTTCACTCTCTGATCAATTTTTTACCGCTCTAGAGTGAACCCTTTCTGAATGTGGTCTTTTGATGAACTTTAGGGTTTTATTGGGACGATTTGTTTGCTTCTACCCCCCTCATAATTCAGAGTTTTTGAATTGTTGTATTTTTTAAACCTTTTTTTTGGCTTGTTTGTTTACTTTTACTGTGACCTATAATGCTTGCCCTCTCATATACAGTAACAAATTCGCGCACATATATGTGCGTATAAACACTGTTTATTCTGTGTATGAATTCAGGTTAAAGTAAAAATTCTCAGAGGCTTTCAAAATCAGGAGTTTTCTCCAGAAGCGTTAAATTCAGGTAACATTTCATCTTTGGGCTCCAATTATTTCAATTTTTGGTTTCTTTTCTAGTTATTCTCGGTCGCACTGTGACAGAATTATGACTGGTTTATTTATTTTGCTTGATTTGTTCTGATTTTCCAGTAACTTCCTTGGACTTCATTGTCAATGCAATAGAACTAGTATTCCTATTTGATTTTTAAACAGTCATTTTAGTGTGAATTTGGGTTGACTGCTCCTGAAATTGACTTAACTTTCTGATTATTCATAGCTGGAAAGGCTATTATTGATTCTAGATTTTATCCATTGGTTGTCTTTTCTTCAAGATTATCTCTGTTTGCAGGTAATTACTAGGGAAGAATTGGGTCAGAAATTATGGTTGCAAAAGATTATCATAAATCCAAAGGATCGACTAAAGCTAAGGTGGGAGAAATCGACACCAGTGCACCTTTCCTATCTGTCAAAGATGCTGTAAGTTTATTTGGTGAAGGTGCTGTTTCTGGGGAAAAGCCTTCCATCAAGAAGGCCAAAGCTCAATCTGCAGAAGTATGGTGATTCTTTTTTCTGCTTATCCCTTATTGCACTTGATCTAATGCCCGTCGAAATAGCTGCACTTTAGAGTTGGCTTGCATAAATCACTCATCTTTGAGAATGGTAGTTGTATATAATAACTTTTAGAGGCTCTGGCAGAAATTTGTGATTCATATGATTATTCTGGGACTTTCATGTATTCTCTGGAAGAAGGATTAGGCAGATTTCTTGAGTTGATGTAGTATCAACTAGGTAAATGTTGTAGTTATTAAAAGGTTTCATGTTTTGGCCCACATAATATTCATTTTTGACTCCTCTCGAACAATTATTTCAAAATCGAACTGTTTTACTCTTCTTTCGTCACACATTAGAATTTGTGAGCATTTGTTGGTCATGGTCATGGTCATGTATACACATGAATTTGTCCAGGAAGCATGTTCATGCCTTATTGATAGCATGTTTGTTATCAAGTAGTTCCATTGATATTCTTTTGAGTGCATGATCTGTGGATTGCCTAATAAATCCATATTAGCTACTCCATAGCTGTTTGTTTTTCTGTTTTTGAATGTTAAGAATTTGCTTTGTGAAATAACCAACTTTTGTAATCTAATGAAAGAAATTGGGGATGGAATTTGTTGTAGTTTTACTAGAGGCTCTTCGAGCTAAGGTTTAGAACTGGGCTGGGCCATGCTGGCTTGTATTCGGGCCACTATTTTCTAGCCCAGCCCAGCCCAGCCCTATCCCAAAACTTATAACTATTAGCTATCTGGCCGGCCCAAAAGCAGGCCGATTATGCCTGTCAGGTCATTTGGGCTGGGCCATAAAGGTCTGTTTTTGGGCCAGCGAACAGGTAGCTCAGCCGAGTTCTTTTTTTTGTTTTTTTGGGTCTATTGGGGCAGCAGTCTCAAATTACCACCTCTTAAGTTTATTGTGCTTTGTGAAATGTTGGTTTTTTGTATTACCTCTACCCTCCTAGTTAGGAACTGCCAATGTGTAGACCATTTTATTATGAACTGATAATTATGTTTAATGACCATCTCTGTTGCCTATCTAGTAATGCTGTCCCACCTTGAAAGATTACCTTTGTTTCAGAGGGCATTAGCAAAAGGGATGCAGCTTCACTTGGCCCAGAAAGAGATGAAGAAGCTGAAGGAACAATTAGAGAATGCTGAGACCACTAAAACTCAGGCTCTCCTAGAGCTCGAAAGAGCAAAACAGACTGTCGAGTATCTAACCCAGAAACTAAAATTTATCAACGATTCCAAGGTTTCAGCAATTAGTGCTACTGAAACAGCGAAGCATCAAGCAAAGCAATTAGCAGAAGAAAATGGCTCTTCATATAAAGATCTGGAGACTTCGAGGATTCATTATTTGGCTGCAGCCAATGAACTTGATGCTGCTAAGCAGGAACTAAGTAAAATTCGCCTGGATTTTGATGCATTTTTGAAAGCTAAAGACAAAGCAACTAACCAAGCATATGAAGCTGAGAATTCTGCCAAATCAAGCATGGAAAGAGTTGGAGAGCTATCAAAGGAGATTGCTAGTGTACAGAACTTGATTCAGCACGTAAAACTTGCAAGTACACGGGCGGATGAAGAAAAAATGATGTTCATTGCTGACAAGGACGAAAATGAGCGGTTGAATAAAATCGGGCTTGATGAATTAGTTAAAAATTCAATTGCTTTCAAGAAAGATGGTGATCCTGAACTCATCAAGAATCTCGAGACTGAGCTTCGTGAAACATTGTCAGAGATTGATTCTGTGAAGGCTGTTAGTGTGGAGTTGGGTTGTGCTAAAGAATCACTGCACGAAGTAGCAGAGGAGAAATCACTGAGAAACCTGGTGGCGGCCCTTGAGGTAGAACTGGATAACATAAAAAAGGAGCATTCCGGATTGAAAGAGAAGGGAGTAGAAACAGAATCAGTTGTGGGTAATCTGCATGTAAAGCTTAGAAAGGCCAAGTCTGAGCTTGTAGAAGCACTTACAGAAGAAGCCAAGGCTAGAGGTGCTTCTGATGAAATGATTGAAACCATCCGTCAACTAGCCTTGGAGTGTGAAAATACGAAACTTGAAGCTGAAAAGATGAGACTTCAAGCTGAAGAGCTTAAGAAAGAAGCAGAAGCCACGAGAATTGAACTGGAAGAAGCAGAGAAGAGGCTGCGGGTCACAATAGATCAAGCAGAAGAAGCTAAGGTAGCTGAGGTCAAAGCTCTTGACCAAATTCAGACCCTGTCTGAGAAAACTGATGCTGCATGTGCATCAACATCAGAAAGTGGGGCCCAGATTACAGTTTCAAGAGACGAGTATGAATCTCTGAGCCGGAAGGCTGGAGAATGTGAAAAATTAGCAGAGATGAAAGTGGAAGCTATAATGGCTCAAGTAGAAGCTGTGAAAGCCAGTGAAGATGAAGCTATCAAGAGATTGGAGGCTATTCAGAAGGAGATTGAGGGCATGGAAGCTGAAAAGGAGGCAGCGTTGAAGAAAGCTGAGATGGCTGAGGCTGCGAGGAAGGCAGTTGAGGGAGAACTAAGAAGATGGCGTGAACGTGAACAGAAGAAGGCAGTAGAAGAAGCTTCTAGAGTTTTTGCAGAAAGAGAGAAGTCATTTGAATTGTCTCCTCTCTATTGCAAAGTCGAAAAGCAGAGGCCCGAAGAGAGAGTTGTTGAAAGAGGGAAGCTAGAAAAAGCTAAGACATATGTAGCCAAGAAGGTAACGATGCCTAACCTGAGTAGTGTGTTCAGTAAGAAGAAAAACCAAGTTGAGGGTGAGTCTGCTTACTTGAGTGATGAGAAGAATGACTGGTGAGTGTGATATGAATTCTATTTTGAAGAGAATCAATGGTTGAGAGTATGTAGTTTCTTCCTTTGGTGCATAGTTGAGATCAATGGATTCTCTCTCTCTCTCTCCCTCCCGTGCATATTTGAGATCAATGCGATCTTATAACAAATCAAATAATAGTTCTGAATTCATATGATGGAATGAAATGTATAAATATGATCTTATATCACTATCAACATTAATATTCTAATCATATGATGGAATGAAATGTATTTCAGTATAAATATATAAGAAGATTATGGCAACGTACATTCGTGGTTTCATGATATGTGAGAGGTCTCCAGTGTTTAGAAGTGTACGAAATTTCCACGTGGTTTCTATAATTAAGCACACGATTCATTTTTTACACATAATTGTTAACAATGATATGGCTTTTTCATGTTATTCATTTCACCATCAGCTCACTTGATACAGGTTATTGGAAGGTTTAAGGGGAAAACAAGATATTTTTAGGTTGTTGCTGCTCATACCTTCGAAATCTTTAAACATATTTTGAAGTCTAAATATATCTCATTAAAAATTAATAATTCTCTTTTTTCTATTAAATATACCTTATTTTTATCTCTTATACCCTTCTCACTAAAAAATAAAAAATAAATTAAAATTGAAAAACTCTCTGCTTTTCTAAAAAAAAATTAATTTTTTTGTCTCTACAATTTCTCTATCTACCATAAATTTCTGCACCTCCTCTTTTCTTTATCTAGAAAAAATCCTCTTTGTTTCTCAGATCACAAAGAACTTTGTTGTATGTGGGTCACTTAAATTTTAATGTGACGGACTCCATGAAGTTGTTTATTAAGACTATCAGGCGTGCCCACATACAGCGAGAATATATATATATATATATATATGAACTCTTGTACACAAAATTTTAAAAAAAATCAAGTTTGAGAAAAAAATCATTTAAAAAAATTGTGTTAAGTGTGTGAAAGGTTTCAGATTTGGAGCCAAATCTCAAGAAAGTCATAAATCTGTAATTCCAACTTCTCTGTATTGAAGAAACATGGAAAAGAAGAAGACGAGGAGGAATTTATGCAGTTGAGAATAGAAACAAAATAAAAATAATATATAAATATATAAGGGTTTTTCGTCAACTTATTTATGTCTAATTTTGTCATAATTATTATGGGATATGTTTAGAGGCAAAATGATTGAAACTATGGAGAATTTTGTACAATTTTAAAACTACACTAAGAACTCACGCAAATTATGAAATTACAGGGCAATGTGGTGCAATTTATGTGACAAAATTATAATCTTTTTAGAATTAATTGACATTTATTTACTTCCAAAATTCTCAAAATTTATTATTTCTATATTTCCTATAAAAAAAAATATACTTATATCATTGAAACAAAATACAAAACTAAAGGCATAAAATTTCATATTATTTGAGATTAGATAATCAAAAGGTGCTGCAGGAAACCCTATACATGCTTATAGTACTGGGTTTCAAAGCTTCCAAATATAGTTATTTTAAAATTTCAAGTATTCCAATTGTGTTAATAAATAAATTAAAAGGACGATTATGTAAAACTGTGCGTGCATTGTTCATTAGCTTGTTTATTACTTCAAAAAATTTAAACTCCTAAATTTGAGAACCATATGAATGAGTCAAAAGAGCACAATAAGAGAATATTTCTCTAAGTCATGACTCGTGAGTGTTTTCAATAAATTAGACTTAATTGATGTTACAAATAATATGTTTGGAGCTATGGTGGCATTAATTATTTGTTCTATATTTTATATATTTTTCTAAAATATTAAAATCATGTACTCATAACTAATTCTAACAATTTAATGACTGACCTAAGTTGAGTTGAGAAACGAAACATATGTCTTCTTTTAAAAATAGAAAAATAAAATGAATTGAAGCCCAAGGTAATCAGCACGTAGTCCTTAACCACTTTATATTTTGTATAAAATAAATTTACATTTGTTATAAATAAATAATGTTATGTGAGCAATATTATATGAAATCGAATAATATAAGTAATTGGATGAAATATGACATTATAAAATTTAACCAAACCGAGCACGACAAATAAACTATGATTTAGATTATTTTATAAATAGTAATGGTTTTCACATTTTGATAGACAAAATTTTTGGTTTGGTTTTGGAATGAGAAATACGTGAAAAAAGAAGAATAACATTTGTCTCTAATAAACTCAAAGCATTTTAAGAAACAATGTACAAATATTGCTTAATCCAAGCATTCAAACCCTCCTCCCTACTTCTATTCCTGCTAATAATGTGCATGTGCGGATCTACAATGAATAACTATAGTATCATCTTCAAACTTTATCTAATTTTTATAATATATATATATATATAATAAATTGACTATCTTTATACTTATTATTATCATTTTTGTTATTTTTCTTTTCACAAATAGACATAAATTTTTAAAAAATATTGTTATATTGCTAACCAATTATTTATTTTAATTTTTTATATTTTTATTTATTAATATTAATAATATTACTACTTTTATCAAAACTAATAAAAAATTCATATATCTTCATAATTACTTGATTTTAACCAATTGATTTATGAATTTGTGACAGATTCAATGCTATATATCATAATAAAAAATGTTCACATTGAAATATCAAATTTTATTTATTTCAAAAGAAAATATTATATATTTTGTAATTTGATGATTGTATTTTATAAATAAAATTAATTAATATTCACATATAATTTTATATATAACATTTATATTCTTATTATAACCATAGTACATATATAAATTATTGGACATAATTATATATATTTTTTAAAAATATTAATTTTATATAATTTTAAGATTTAATAATATTTTTATGCATCACACGAAATAAGATACTAATTAAAAAATAATAATTTTATGTCTCAATTTAGTAAATGCATTTGGACGAAAAAATTAAATAATGTCTATTTGGTCATGTAATTACTTTTATATTAATATAGACAGATTTATAGTGAGCAGGTAAAGTATTATATGATGGGTCTAAATTATCCTTCTCCTACTTCAGCTTTTCACTTAGTTTGGTCACCCCAATTTCTTTCACTAGAACCAATGTACAAAAACATAATTATAATTTGATAAACTAACTCACCTGCACGTGTCCTAGTTTTAGTAAGACATCGCAGTTGTATCCGAGTATGTCTGATCCCAATATCAGCTGAGATTAAATATTTATCTTAAGATATAATAAAATAAAGAATAAGAAAAATATAAAAACCCTAAAACTCCAAAAAAACTGTAGATAACAAAACCCTGAAAAACTGGGGGGGGGGGGGGGGGGGGGGGGAAAGGAACCTTTAAAAGGCCTGAAACTAAAAAATTGAAAATCCTATTTAAAAAAATAAAAAGATTCAAAGACAACCCTAAGGAAAAAGAAGAATACTAAAAAAAAATTTAAAAAAATTAAACAAATTATAAGTTTAGGCTCATGTCACAAAAATACATTGCTGAGATAATTCTGATATAGGTTTTTGTGTCATAAGTAATATTAAACATGATAATATTCAGCATGCATTATATAATAAAGTCAAGTAATGTAGCAAATTGTGTTAAGAGTCCACATGACAACACTTAACTTTATTAAACTCTGCATTTCAATTCATAATTCTCCAACTATATATGAGTAGTATTAAAGCATCCCCCCACCAATCAAGATGATCGGATTGAATTTTCTTTTTTTAATAATTTTTTTTTTATTAATTTTTTTTTTTTAAAGGGCCCCAAAACCTGCATTGACACAATGCAAGCACTGTATTCAACCATACACGTCCCTGAAAGGAGTAGTAGCCCCCCTCCCAAGATTCACTCACCATTTACCTTGAGCTCTCGTAATGAGGGGGTAATCCCATTTTGATTCCCAATTTTTTGAAACTCACACTCTATAGTTTGAGCAATCTTTATATCCGTTGGATCCGGACCAGGAAAATCCACGTGGAACGAACCGTGTCTGGCTGGTGCAACAAGCCCAACTCGGGATGCTTGTTCCTTAACATAGTTATATAGCTGCTGGTGGAAGGGATGGTCCAAACAAAAACAATCACCAACTGCTTCGTTCCTAGAATACCGTGTTGACCCCGAGCCTTCTTTTCTACAAAAATGCGGGAGGGATTCGTAGTCCATAATCTGCATACAATTATGTTATTGTGAGTGTCAGAAACTGGAAAATTATTTCTAAAGGAAGCTGTTTTCATGTTTCTCTTCTCTTTCCAAGGGTATGAAAGCTTTCATTAGCCTGAAAATATTAAGTGGAACTGCAGCCTACCTTCAATAATTCATCTCTTCCAGAGCCTGAAAGAACCTGCACTTTTTTCCTTGTCCTCTCTTGCAAAAGAGGTCGAACAACCTGCAACCAAAAGAGAGAGAGAGAGAGAGAGAGAGAGAGAGGTTTAGTTACATTGTTAGATGTTGACATAGCAAATACAGAATTGAGTAAATGCCATAGGGTACATATGCCATACCTTCCAACATGCTGAGAATATGTACGGGGCATTAACAATGTAATATGTCTCCGTTTTCTCAGGATAGTTGAGGTCGTCTATGGTGGAAATTGCAGACAGCAGCTGCATCCAAAGGTAGTATATATTTGTATCAAGGGCTAGATGGAATACTTTCACTATATGGTCATGCTATCTAACTTAATTACAAGATAACAACTGGAGCAGAACACAACTAGATTATCGATGCATATGATTGAAGATGTAACACTGATAATATTTGAAAAATAATATAAAAGCCAGATAATTTGTTTTGAAGGAGACGTGATATGAGGAGAGATACCTTGAGTTGATTCAATGCAGAAATCTTTAGACCAGTCATGTCCAGAATCTTTATGCATGTGCCGACATACCGACCAAACTTTTTTGTTGCGGAAGGCTGTAACATGAATCAGAGTAGCACTAACATAAAAATATGATGTTCCAAGTATATATATAACATTGAAGTTCTTGAAAATGCTGAAATTCACCATTATCACACGATCTCTGTATTCATTCATTTGGATGTGTGACTGAATATAGTAGTGAATCTGAAACAGAGAAGACGCGAATTAGCTAGTACAACATGACAGAGTACACTTTCTAAAAGATTCAAAACGAATAAAAAAAAACGAGTTTGAAAAGATTAAGTAATCAGAGTTTTTCAAGTCAATATGAACATCTTACAGATGCTTTGTCATATGTGCTGCGCCCCACACCAACGGCAATAACAGGAAGGCCCTGTATGAGCACATGAATGATATCAAAATCAGTGCCATCTCTTATAACAGAAACTGGCAAACTAATTTTCCGAGCATTAGGAGAAAATATCTATGGCCAATGGGTAGAGGGCCAAGGTCAAAGTATATCTTGCAAGGTGAAAATCTCCACCTAAGTATAACATCAATACTACAGCAAGGAAGAAATACACACACACACACACATTCTTAATTAGAAAGATCAATGCATACTACCTCTTTTGAGAATCCACACATTCCGGTAAGCTGAGAATCTCGTATTGCTCTATACAACTCAGAGGGGTTAATTGGCTTCTGCATAAGCATTCAATTACAATGAGAAGAAAATAACATATTGGTTATTGGATGCAGCAGGCATGAATTCCTCGTATCTGTAGAATGATCCAGCAAATTTCTAAAATTTTTATTTATATAAATTTCTACTTCAGGTCTTCTTTATGATCCTTCTGAAGTTGAATGGATAATTTATATACTGCAAGGTAATGTAGATGCGGTAAAAAACAAAAGGGTCTAAGCTCCAAGCATCCTTCCACTCCCGATTGAAATGCACCAAGTTAATTAATATGCTGTGATAGCTTGGGCAAAAAATAAATTTATCCTGGGCAAAACTACTATAGGTTGAATACATGGTAGATTTTCACTCTTTGATGTTTCAAAGATTACCTGAGCACATTGTTATCATGATAGATGTTTTATAGTTTTGTCAAATGGATAAATATACATTTTTTAGTCTGCAATTCAAACATGGGTTCGAATTTTAGTTTCTTATACCTCCACGGTATTAGAAGAAAGTAAAGATAAAGAAGAAGCAATGATATAACAAAATTAATACAACAATAAACCAATTTTAGGATATTACTTGTGATATGCCGCGCAGGCACAAGGAATTCAAAAAGAAAAAAAAAAAAAAAAAAAAGGCATAGCAAGCTAAATCGTATAACAATCACAAAAACTAACCGCCAGTATGCCATCAATCTCATTTTGTATCCTCCAGCTTAAACAGTCGATAAGCTGAAAATATATGGCACTGTTAAGAACCTCGAAATACAGAACAAAAGAGTCAATAAATAATTCACTTTAAAGCAGACAGAATCAACTGGAACAAACCATTCTATATGCATTCTCAACATTTCCATCCCTTGCTTTAAGAAATCTCACCAACGTTTCCCGCTGATACCCATTATGCACATTCTGCAAATCGCAACTAAAACTATTAGGTTAAAAAAATGACACACGCACTCTCTCTCTCTCTCTGAATTCAAGATGCAGGAAAAACTCAAAGCCCTATGAATTCAAGAACTTTCAATTTTCCTTTCAAAATTCAAGATCGAGTCATCAGATTAAGGAAAATAAGATCAGAAATCAGGCTCCAGATTTTCCCTCTTCTTGGTCGTTACCCAAGTTAACTAACTGTAACTGACAACAAACTATGGGCAATTTATACAAGTAACCTTCATTTAAGCATAAATCTTAGTTTGAATGAGCAAATTTGAGTAGACATTGACCATTCTCAGCGACAATTTGGAGATTGCATTTAAACCGACGGTTATGCCAAAAAATTTGAAAAACCATAGACGCAAATGCATAATATAAGAAACCTAGAGAGGGAGAGAGTGAATTGGGCTTCATCAAAAAGAACCCTCATACAAGATTCACATATGACAGAAAACAGATCAGCAACAGCAACAAACCTGGAATGTTTTCTTCAATGGTTCATCAACTGCAATGAAACATCAGAAGATCAGAAGATGCAACGATCAGGGCAATGACAAACCGAGGAAAAGACTGAGACTGACCTTTTTCGACGAGGGTCTCGAACTGTTGGATAATTTCTTCCGTTATGGACACCATTGTTCTCCTGGGTCTCTTCAGACACACTCAAGAATTAGAGGGTTGGAATTCGGACCCAGATTTCAAAGTTCACTACCAATTTGATTATGTAGTGAAACGGTGTTCCCCCAAGTGGGGTGGGGGTCGTACCGACAAGGGGAGTGCAGCCCTTGTGAAAATGTAGGCCTCTTTTTCTCCTCCCTCCCACCTTAGGAAGAGAGAAAGCAAAATGTTGGTGCTGTTGGGATCTATTACAAGTGGACACGTTCGGATTACAGGAAAACAAATTGACAACACACAATTCGAAGGTATTAGGAAATAAATATCTATGTTTTAAACAATTCCAAGGTATTAGGGTATAATTTATTTTTAATTAAAAATAGCATGGACAATTATATATAGGGAATTAATTGCAGCCAATATTGGCACGCCAAATCTTTTATTTCAAATAATATTTTCTATAAATGGAAGAATTGGACAACACAAGAAAGAGCATAGATAAATAAATATTTTGAGTTCTAACTAGAAGTATAGCTCAATTGAACAGTAAACAAAACTCTAAATCTAAACTATCTCTCTCTTTCAAAAAATTATAACTAAAATCACCGATCAATACAAATATTGGTTGTCATAATCATATACAAACAACCGAGCAATCCTAAACCTAATTTACATGAGAAAAGACAAAAGTGAGGATCCTGCAAGAATGTCCTCTTCATCAATGTTGATTGATTTGGTTTGATAAGGAAGTAAAATTATCTTTTTCAATCGATTCAGCGATTCTTGAAAGAATAATATAATTTTTTTATATCTTCTTCGTGAATATCTTTTTGAGTATAGCTTCTCATGAATATCTCTTTTGATAATTAAATCTATTACTTGTACATATAACAAAAATTTTATAAAATCTAGCCTCAATACTTTTTTGGTTCAACGCAATTTATAATAAGAAAATATGTTTCTTACAAAAACATTTTTGATTTAATGTAGATAAATTATGAAAAAACTTCAACTTGGCCAATGTCAAATTCAAGCTTCTGCTATCTTAGTTCAAAATTTGAAAGAGAAAAGAGATTATATTTTACAAATAGAAGTACAAAAAATAAAAATAAAAAAGAATTTTTACAAAAATAGAAGGTAGCGTTTACTTCGGCGGATAAAGCCGGATAACCCAGGATTGATGAATTTAGTCCGGTTTTATCCGGCGTTTACTTGGAATGATTAAACCCCGGGTCAATCCTCCCGACCCGGGTTAAAAGTCAGAATCCGGGATTGTTCGGCTGATAACAATCCGTCCGGAAGAGGTGGGATAAAACTTATCCCACCTGATAAATGCACCAAAATGACTCTTTTACCCCTTTCCTTTTTGTTTATTACCAAAATGCCATCATATATACCCAAAATTTTGTGGGTGAAAATCACAGTCAACAGGCTCATTCTTCCACGACAGAAGCACCACATTAGGCACCCTCATGGGCGTTACTCTCCAGGCAATCACCTTCAGGGCGACCTCGCAGCACCACCAGCAAGAAAACCCTATTTCCGCCGTCAACGGCGGCCGGAGAAACAAGAAACCCAAGAAGAGCCGGGCGGCGGCTGCGAGGCAACGGCGGCGGTGGTGGAGGCTTTGCAGGGACGAATGTGATTCCAGAAGGGCATCACTTGGGGAGTATTTGGAGGTGGAGAGGAGATTTGGAGACGGCGGTGGCGGGCCGGCTGTGGAGCTTGAAGAAGGTCTTGTTTAGGAGCTGCCAAGAAATGGTCGGGCTTTGTTTGCTGATGGGAGAGTTCTGCCTCCGGTGGAAGTGGTGGAAGATTCATCACCGACGGCGGCTGCAGGGCTGTGTAGATTCTCGGTGGTGGAGCGGTGGTGCAATTTAGTGTAATTTCTTGGGATAGTACGGTGTTTATTACCAAAATGCTTCCTAATTGGGGATTTTTAAATAAGGGTAAACTAGTAATTTTATCAAAATCCGGAGTTATCCGGCCAAGTAAACGTAGGATTGGATAGATTTATCCTGCTGAAGATTATACTTATCCTCCGAAGTAAACGCCGGATAATTATTCCGAAATTATTCCTATTCTACATTTTATCCCCTATCCCATCCTGTCCCATCTAATCCCATCTCCTGAAGTAAACGCAGCCGAAAAAGATAAAAAAAATACCATTAATTACTAGGCTTAGGTGGACATAGGTAGGAGTAGGCGGGTAGATGGGATTAATTCAGAGCTACTATGATTCAACAGCACAAAAATAAATATGTAGTTGTTGATAAGTTAATAAGTTTGTACTATAAAAAATTAAATTGAATAGATACAATTAAAATAGAATTAATTGCAACGCAATTCATTATATTCACACAACTTTTTACAATATAATATATGAATATTTTAATTTTTAAATTTGATGCACAATTATAATTTTTTATGAAATTTTAATATTGTGGCACTCAAATTGAAACTCGCTCTGGTAATGGATGTCATTTGTTCGATTCAAATTTTTAAATAGACAATAAGTGAGAGCTTTAAAAATATAAATTTAATACATTATAAATTATAAATATTTAAATAAATATAAATAATTTTGGTTTATGCTACGTCCATTGTTTCTGAGTGTTGAAGTTCAACAATTATATTATCAGAAAGTCATAAAAATTACTTTGTGCATTATATTATAATTTTAGAAAAATATATAATTAAACTAAAAGGAGGTAAAAGAAACAATCTCTCTTCTTTTTATTTGGCAATTAAAACTACCAATAACCTATGAAAGAATTGGATTAACGATAGTGTAATGAATGAGTCTCTTGTGAACTGGTTGCACGTGCAACACAATTTAAAGTATTATTTGTTTAACTATAAAGTATCAATATTTTTTAACGTAACTAATCAGAAATAAGACACTTTAAATAACAAGTAATATTTTATAGTTAAACAAATAATATTTGAAATTGTGTTACACGTGCAACCGTTTCATAGGAGTTTTTGCGTGGTGTAATTAGGTTTAGTAATTGCACAAAAGGTTAGGGAATATTAATAATATTTAGGGTGTGCCTATTTGCACCCCAAATTCTTTAAATATATCTTACTTAATTTGATTTTTTATTAAATACACATCAATTATGACAATTATATTATTTTAATTAAAAAGAGGAACAAGAAGAAAACAATAAAAAGAAGAAAACAAATTTGTCGTCTATGACAATCGAACATCTTCGAAAGTTCGTATTTTTCAATTGAACACCCTATTTTATAAATTTTTTAGATGAAAATATACATTGAGGAAGTATTTGGTTTAAGAACATTTGTATTTTGTTTATTTTTCAGTGTTTTGTTTTGAACTCATCGCACGCCTGCTCGTATGTGTTCAAACCTAATTCATCGAACACATCTGTTGGTGTTTGAATCTTATTTGTCGAAGTAGAACGAACATGTTGGCTTAAGACTCTTTGAAACATTCTGCCGAACAAATGACGTAGTCTTCGGTAAAATTTGGTAAACATTATTTCATGTGTTTGGCTGAATGTTTCGAACAAGCCTTGCACTGATTGGGCAATCAAATTTCATTCGGCACATACATTCAAATATTAACTAAGATGTTTGAACTATATTGTCGAACATACATTAGGTCAATTTAAAAAATATATATATATATGTAAGAGTATTTTAGTTATTTTAATAATGTCTAATTTTGTCCTAATTTTTTAAAAATATATTTAAAGAATTCAAAAGTATAAATAACCGCACTATTATATCCATAATTGGAATAATTCATTCTTAACCCCTTAAATTATCAACTTTGGTTCTATTAAGCTCCCATCCTTTTACTCACTTACATCAAGCTCTCAAACTTTTATTTTACGTTCTATTAAAAAAAAAAAAAAAACTAACATCATAAATAGTTTTCCTTATATTTTAGAACATAATTTCGAAAATGTAGAAAATGTTTAACAAATTCCTATAATAATGTAAAATAATAGTTTGAAGGATTATTGCGACTGAATAAAAATACATAAACTTAATAGAAAAAAAAGGTTAATAGTTGAACAATAAAATAAAATATTTATTTTTATAATTGGATTAATAGCATTTAAACTAAATTAGGTATATGATTTAATGCTGCGATCATACACCTAAAATAGAAAGTGAAAGTGAGTGGCAATTAAATAAAGTGTAGGGACAGCATAACTTTATGGTATCGTAATACATCACCACATGTGCATGGGCATGTGCCTCTCTCTCTCTCTCTCTCTCTCCCCCCTCTGCCTGCCACCTCTTCGAATAAAGAATAACGTTAATTATTAGTGGTATTATGTCGTTTTAGTTTACTATTATAAAATTTAAAAATAAAAAAAAGTATCCACCTCATAAAAATAAAATTATAACTATTTTTTTAAATAATATTTTGAAGTTTGGAATGTATTTTAAAATTCATGACGTTTGAGAAATATATGTATATATTGTTAATATTTTTAATATAACGAAAATTTAATTATTGTTGATTGATTGATTTAAAGTGGTTAATATATCTTAAGTTCCATAAATTTAAAAGAATAACTAAAAAATATGTGGATAATTTTTTTTAGGATGAGGCTATTCATACCCCAAAATCTTTAAACATACCCGAAGTCTAAATATACTCCATTAAAAATTAATAATTTTCCTATTTCTACTAAATCTACTCCATTTTTATCTCTTATAACCTACTCACTAAAAAATAAAAAAACAAGAAATAAATTGGCATCCCAAAAACCTCTCAGCTTTTTCAAAAAATAATTCTAATATTTTTTTCTCTGCAATTTCTCTATCTACTATCAATTTCTGCACATCCTTTCTTATCTACCCAGAAACCCAAAAAACCTCTTTGTTTCTCAAATTAATAACAAATTTAGGTTCAGCACCAAAATGTGGCGGGACCTGGCGCCAATAGAATGACTGGTGGAGCAACGACAGTCCAATCATAGACAACTTCGTTAAATGTGGGTGACTTAGATTTCAATAAGACAAACTCCATTGAGTTGCAGATTAAAACCAGGCGTGCCCACATACAGCAAGTATATATATATATGTATGAACCCTTATACACAAAGTTCTTAACAAAATCAAGTTTAGGGAAAAATTATTTAAAGATGGGGAAAAAAATCATTTAAACAATAGTGTTAAGTGTATGTTCCTTATTAAGTTTGGCTTTTGCGGTGAAATGTTTCAAATTTGGAGTCGAATCTCAAGAAAGCCATAAATCTGTATTTTCAACTTCTCTGTATTGAAGATATATGAAGAAGAAAAAGTTTCAGATTTGAAGCCGAATCTCAAGAAAGCCATAAATTTGCAATTTCAACTTCTTTGTATTGAAGAAACGAAATATTGAGAAGAAGAAGATAAGGCGGAATTTCTACAGTTGAGAATATAAAAAAAAAAATATAAATATATAATGATATTTTAATCAATTTATTAATATTTAATTTTATCATAATTATTATAAAGTATATTTAGAAATTTTGGGGTATGAATAGCCGCACCCTTATTGTTGCTACTTAAAAATCCTTAATTGAAGAAAGATAAGGAAAAAACGTATCACATAATAAAAGCTCTTCTGTAGTTGCATTTCCAAGAAGAAAAAAAAAAAAGAAGATAAAAACAAAATAAAAAAATAAAAATCGCAGCCTATTTGTGATGTGGGGGTGGGGACGGTTAATGAGCTGAATCCAGCATGAGCCTGGATCAGCTTGGCTCGGGAATGTTGAGTTCGAGCTCAAGAATGCTGAGTTCGAGCTCGAAGTTCTTCGAGTTCAAAATATCAAACTTAATTCGAGCTTGTGATATGTTTTAAAATTTAAGTTTATTTTAAAAAAAATATTTGTATTCTATTAATATGATTTATACACATTTCACTATTTTTCTAACAATTTTCAACCTTTAAAAAAAATATATGAACATAATATTCAAAAATAACATATTTAACAAATAAAATTACAATATTCATATTAAATATCTCACATCTCACAACGAAAAAAATTCAAAGTTTACATTGTTAAAAAGTCTAACAATAAATAATATTTTGTATTTTCATAAATGAAAATTTGTTACAAAATAAGCAACAATTGTCTTCTTCCTTGTAATTCCTCTTACTCCATGTCTTTTTTCATAAGTTTTTATATGTTTTTTTTAGTAAAAAATCACTTATAACTCATTCTTTAAGTAATATATATATATATATAAATTAATAAATTAAAAAATAATCATTCACGAGCTTTCATCCGAGCTTACATAAATTCGGCTTGATTTATTAATGTCTTGAGTTAAGTCCTAACTTTGATCGAATCGAGCTTGAACAACTCACAAGCCAACTTGACTCATTGATACTCCTAAATCGCACAAATATTTTGTCAAATTTTAAAAAATAAATTCTCATATCAAATATATACATATATATATATATTTATTTTATTTTTTCTTAAACTTGGGTTCCAATTTTTAGTTTATTAAAGATGAATGCTCATATGTATGAAGAAAAAAAAGTAAGTAGAGAAATTCTTGTGAATAGACGTTGCCCCTCAAGCAGACGGTGCCTTGAAAATTTCTACAAGAAAGTGATGCCGCAGAATATAATCTTGAAATAATTAGATTATCACGTGCTCTCTCTTGTCTCATCGCTGCGAATAATTCCACAATTTTGGATCCTTCTTCTTAACCAAACAATCAATTTTCAAATCTATTTTATAGATACGATGCCATTCATAATTTGTAATATTTATTATCATAAAACAAAAAGTATATTCTTATTTTCTAAAGGGAAATTAAATTATACATAATTTTCATGTATAAAAAATTATTTCATTAAGCTCAAACCTAATACTAACAATTCAAGCTATAATAAATATTCAAATTTGAAAAAAATAATCAATCAACAATTGTGTTTTTTAATTTATACTTATTTTCAATATAAATAAATGTTAAATTAAACATCGTGATACATTATACATAAAAATATATTATTAAAAATTGGATAACTTTTTTTTTAAAGAAAAAATCATTCAGCACACACCAATTGTATTTAATTACTGCGTAATAGCTAATAAATTTTGCTCGTGCACAACATGCGTCAATCAATGACCACATATTGTGCATGTGACTAACCACTTATTTTATATGGTAGAATTTGTAAAAACTGCAATCGAAAGGTGATGAAAATATACTGAAAATTATTTTATAATAATTGAATGATTGAATAATTAAAATAATTATTGGATCTTCTAAGATAGCTATGTGAAAAAAAAATATAATTGGTGATATTTTTGTGGGATAGGATAAAATTTATTCACCATAAATATGAATTTTAATATAAATACAAAATGTAAATCAATATATTTCTTATTCAAATGTGCTAACGCCCGTACAAACATAGCTCAGGCCTCAAAATTTATTGCCACTTCCATCTTCCCCTCAAACGCTTAAATGGTACCATGAGAAATCTGTTTAAAAAAAAATATATATATATATATATATATGTATATATGTATATATAAATAAAGAATAAAAAAAAGAAAAATCTCGGCTTTAGTAAATATTATAATATGATCTAGCAAAACAATTGCGGGGATAGCTCAGTTGGGAGAGCGTCAGACTGAAGATCTGAAGGTCGCGTGTTCGATCCACGCTCACCGCATTTTTGTTGTTTATTTTGTTCTTGTTTAATTCACCAACGTAGGCTAAGAGAAAATAATCACATTGAAATAAATTGCATAAATTCCAAAATACAAATTATGGACTAGTTAAATATTTTATAAACTTAATTATAAAAGTTTTTAAACTAAAATATTAGTTTGATTTGGATTGAATGTATAATATTTTTTATATTAGTATTTAATTTTGTTTAGTGTTATATGTTTATTTTATTATATTATATTATTTTGGATAATCTGAATATATGAATTAGTATACTTTTACATGTAGTTCAACTTTAAAATTAAAAATAATAATATTTTTATTATGAATAGTTTATATAAGTAAAGTAAATTTCTATATTTCTTAATAATTCGTGAATCTTAGTATAAAATAAATATAAAATTTAATAAACCATATGAAGAACTATTATTATAGTTGAAAAAATATGAACATATATAACAACAATCAATTAACATGAAATAAATTTAAAACATTTTAAAATGAGAAATTTAAAATAAAATTTTTTTGTTACTTTAATTTATAACTCTGAAAATAGCAACATATAATTGACCATGACTGAAGACAAGTTTCTTTAATAATATTCCAACATGATTTAATGATTGTTCTTAACTTTTGTTTATCGTAATTGCATAAGAAGCAATATAAGAAAACTGTCTTCGTTAAAACTTGAAAGACATCCTACGATCAGATGGAGTAACAGAAAGCCGATGAATCAAAGCTTTTTTTACCAGCCTTACTCCTTAAAATAATCTTCGCTTTAACAACATGTTCACCAAGCTTCGTAATAACCATCCGAGTTCCATTGCATAAACCAAGAGAATAATCTAAATTTCGTAATAGCATAATCGGTGTACCAATTTTTAAAATAAGCTCATGATTTTGTACACCAAAACATTTAATTGCATTCAGAAATTCTGGAGTGTGCAGGTCACTCAACAAATCAACATTTGAATTCGATTGGCAAGGAGTATAAGAGCTCAAATATGTTCTACCAACATCTGCATTCTCTTTAGTCATGTACTCATTTATGGACTCTATAATATTAAGAGCTAGTGCCAATATAGCTCTACCATGTAGATATGAATCATCATCACCAATTGTTTCAAAATTAGGATATGTGCTTCGAACTATAGTTGCAATTGCATCGCCATTACTTTGCAACAATACGTAAATATATTAAGATATAATCTACAAATAACAAAATTAACAAAAATCTTATGTAAATATATTAAGTTATATAATTTATACCATTGAACAATTTTGGTCGGCAAAATTTCAAAACAACAATTATTGGCTCGGTACCGCCAACACTCAAATAAGACATCAGTTTATCAATAAACTTATCCCATAAGGTCACTGTCAATTATTCCTTCAACAAAATAGAAAATATATCAATATTAATAATAATTTTGAATCTTACATTTAAATTTAAGTTGAAAAAATTAATATATTATATATTATATATTATAATCTAGAAAATTTAAAATACATTTGATCTTCAAGAGTTATCTCCATGAGCCTCTTCGGGCTATCCTTCATCGGCATGGATCTAGGTGGTTGCATCCTATGAACTTGACCAATCACATCTTATAAATCAACACAAAAAATTAATATATCTGATTAGAATATCACACAGAAAAAATATAGTTAATTAAAATATAATAAATAAAAAATAAATACCAAACAAAATGGTTTCATCTTTATTCTCAAGATCAAGAAGAGACAGGGGTTTAAGTTATTAACAAAGTAAACAGTAGCATATGCCATTGTTTCTTCCAAAGATAAGTAACAAGTTCATATGATAATTTGTTCGAAATATAAACCGTTTGAATAACATGGTAGCATGATCAATAGTTCAAGCTTCAGAATCATGATATAAATGAATTTGAAGCCAAAATCACACAACCAAAAACCAAACATAAACACATAAACAAGAAGCTAGGCTATCATAATCAGCGAAAATAAATTAGAACCCAAACTTTAGCACATAAACTAGAAGCCAAAGTGTCATAATCTAGCAACATAAAACATGAATCAGACTGGATCTGAGCAGAACAATGAAGCATATCACCTAATCAAAATGGACCAAATAGCAAATAATCGGATCGGACATACATAAACATAATCAAAACCCAAAACAGAAAAAGTACATTTGGATGAAAACTTGAAGCAGCAGACTCAATAAATGAACTCTGACTCGAATTTTTCCTTTTCCTCAAATTAAAACGACGGGTTATGCACAGTGTGTGATTGAAGTGTGAATCACTAGCCATTATCAATAGATATATAAACACACAAACATAAATGTCACAAATAAATGAAGATCTAACAAAAAATAAAATTATAACACAACTTTTGAGACTACAACTAAACCCTAAAACGACAAGGCAACACAGAGTTGATGGAGCATTGCATGAAGATTTACGCATAGAAATAGGTCAAGATTCTCCGCAAAGTAAATACATAAATGAATGATGTAGCAGAGGAGTATTGAGGTATAATAATCCATCTGAAAAAGGACGACCATCGATGCACACCGTAGTGTCGTTTACGATTATTTGAGAGACGGCCATGGATGAAAAATAAATGGAGAAAAACAAACAGACAAACACACAAGATTTCATCCAAGATATGAACGACCAAACATATGCCTCATAGTGATAGGGAGAGAGAGTTGACATGATAAGAGAGAGAGTTGACATGCCCCATTCTCTATATCCAGTGCAAACACATTGAAGATGGGTCTATCTCCCTTTCGGGCCTAACCTAATACAAAAATACCCTAAAATTAATCCTTTAGAATGAAATATATACGACTATGTACTAAGTCATAACTCATGTCAACACCTATTTCTTAAAATTAATTTCCAATAAGAGCAAGTATACAAAAGAGGTAGAGCTGAATTTTCTTGAAATATTGAAAAATATCGATAATTATGTAATTAAAACATTTTGCTAAAAAAGTTTTAAAAATAACAAAGGCAATAATTTTGCAGATTTAGAAAATATCCTGCAACTCTTATTACAGTTCTTTATCATTAATTATAAACTTTTATTATAATATTTCAGAAATGTTTATATATATTGTCTCTATATTTTCCTAAAACTTCATGTTAAATTTGTATTTTTTACTAAATGCTCCAAACTGATATCCCCACACACACACACACACACACACATATATATATATATATATTTGTTTTTTGATATTGTATTTGCATAAATACAAGGTACTAATAATTTAATAGTTACCCACAATTTCAGACTAGCTATAAATATTGTATATATTCCTTGTTTTACAACATTTCCCATTCAATAATAGTTTATTGATTTGAACACTGAAATGTTATGTTAAGCACACCCTAATGCTTTGTAAGACCTATCAAGCTTTGATTATAGGAAGATAATCTGAATTAAAATTCATTTGATGGATTCTTTTCTTCATTCTATTCATCTTAAAACTTCCATTTTGGGACAATGTCTAACCAATCCATCCACTTAAAAGATATCACCCAAAATTCGATAAAAAAATTACTCCTATTATCCACCCCACCCCATCCCAAACCAAATTACTAATACTTACTCAAATCCACCCTACAAAATTGAATTGCTACACTACCAAAAAAAACTTCAATTATTGCACAAGAAAATACCTAAGATATTGATATTAAAGAACAAGTTTTTTTGGGTGTTGCGATTGGGTCTCCCCGTTCAGATGGGAATTACCCCTTCTAACATACTGTTTGTTTATGAGATGTAGATGAGACAAGTCCATCATTTTCATCCAATATTTTATTACTTCACAAATTTTTTAGTCATTATTCTATCAATCATTCAATATTTACATAATCTCTTATAATATAGTAACCTAAATCTCTTAATTCCACTTTCTTAATCATTATCCAATCAACCAATCGTTACACATATTACTTGCTATGATAAAATAATATAATTCCACTAAACATACTAATTTGACATTTACAATACACATTATATCATATTTCGTCTCAATACATACATCATTTTTTACTATTCAATCTCACTTTCATATCTTGGATGTCCACATCCAGATGGACTACGAGCATTTACATTCCCGTACAAACATCTTTATAATTAGTTACACAATTATGTATATCTCAAATTATAAATTATATGAAAACTAAAAACAAAAAAAAATTACGTGTCATCACATATGAATTTGGGGAGCAAATACTTAAACCCTATTATACCCGTCCCCTACCCAGACCATAGTTATCAAAATATTATCCCGACCTTATCCCAAACCACTTAAATCAAACATTCTCTCTTGTGATTACAAAAGAAAATAGGGAACTAAAGAGATAAGTAAAAAATTGAGGGGCACATATAGGATTTCGCGAAAATATGAGGCCCCAGTACAAATAATCAGAAAAGGATGGAGAGGGGACGCTTTTAGGTTTCGTTGATTGAGTACCCAAATAACAAAAACCCTAGCACTTTATCCTTTTCCCAAAACGCGCAGATAGAGCGAAGTCGTGCTACGTTTCTAATGGAGATCTCTCCCACAGCTTCACAGATTTGAATATCCGTTGGGGAATTTTTTCGTACTGCCTTCTTCCCTCCTTTTCCCCGCTGCAAATTGTGATCCTCAACTCACCTGAACTCCTCTCAATCTCTGAGTCTCCTCATAATTGGCCCATCTCGGGTCGGGTAAGCTCCATATCCGTGAAGCGATACAGAAATGGCATGTGTATGTCTGGAGTGATTGGACGAGTGGCCCCGCTCTGCAGCCAATTTTGAGGTAGAATTTTTGTTTTGTCTGGTGAATTGACTTGAACCTTTTTATCTTTTGTTTTCTAGGCATTTTGGATTCTTGAAATATGTTGAAATGTCTCTTGATTTCGTTTTTTAGTTTTCTTGTGAAGTAGCTTGAAACTAAGTAATGAGTGTCTTTTCGAAGCTTGTTCGTCTCCTATACTAGCAAATTTTAATTGTTTGTTTTATTTTCAAAGTTCGAAAGGGTGGCTTTTGTGAATACTTAACTCATGGTTTGCATGCTTAGTGGTCTGTAGGCATTCCTCCTTCAAGGATTTGGGAGTCTCTATGCAGTATACATCAATAATTTTCTTAAATGTGTACTCCTACCATATAGTATCTGCCACTTTCTTTCACCTTCATTACTAGAAAGAGCATCTTTAATTACCTTAAGAATTCCATCTGCACTTTTGGGTATCATATTCTCTTTTTAATTTCAAAATTGGTAGACATACTCATTTGACATTGAGGATGGGTATGAATTGACTGGTTAGATAAAAAAAGTAAAAAAAGAAGGAATAGATAAATTTGGGATGAATTCGTAGTGGGAGAAATAAGAGCTTCATTATCCTCCATGCATTGGTGCAAAATGATTGGAAAGACTGCAGCTTATTGGGAATGAAATTTTCATTTTCTGAGAGCTTTTTGTCTTTGGATTGTTGTCTGCACTTATGTTTAGATATTGATTTTCTCACTGAAGTTTTTTTAATACCATCTAAAGCTGTCACATTTATCTATAGTTGATAGAGTGTTTTTAATCTGTGCTTTTCTTTGTCAGGAACTTTATTAAAGATGGATGCTGGGCTGGGTCATACATTGCATCCTGGACCCATTGATGATTCTGTACTTACCTTACAGGATCATCATCGATCCACAGATATATGGGATGGTCGGGATTTTGAGCCTCTAACTTGTAGGAGGTGTGATGGGCACTTTTGGCGTTTGGATGCCTTGGACCCTAGAGTACAGGCAGCGATGCTGAAAGCAGGTTTCTATGGGGTTTATAAGGCTGGTCGAATACGGCTTGATCATGCTTTGGTCACAGCATTGGTTGAGAGATGGCGCCCGGAAACTCATACTTTCCATTTGCCAGTTGGCGAGGCCACGGTGACGCTACAGGACATTTCTGTATTGTGGGGCCTACCTGTGGACGGTGGGCCTATTACTGGCGTTGACACCAATCGGTCGATGGATGAATGGCAGGACATATGTAATGAGCTACTGGGATTCAGACCGCCTCCAGAGGATTTTGATCGTGGCCGCCTTAAGATCAGATGCTTACAAGAAAGATTCAGAACATTGCCAGATGATGCATCAGAGGATACAGTTCAGTTTTATGCCAGAGCATACATCTTGCAGTTGCTTGGGGGTCAGTTATTGTCTGATATGTCTAATAATAAAGTGAAGTTGATGTACTTGCCCCTGCTTAGAGATTTTGAGGCAGCTGGAAAGCTTAGTTGGGGTAGTGCTGTTCTTGCTTGTCTGTACCGTGCTTTATGCCGGGCAAGCAAACCTGAGACATCAGATATCTGTGGGCCACTTGTTCTTTTGCAGGTATCATTTGGCAGTGTGTGAGATTGACTTGATTATATTTTCGGTTTTTCTTATCTGCACACGGGGTACCTAACTCATATATATATGGTCTTTATAAATATTAATCAGATCTGGGCATGGGAGAGACTGCCCTTCATCCGTCCTGGGAGATTAGTACCCCGACAGCAGCCCCAATCTAATGTAGCTGCTGGAGAGCATCTTTTGCCAGTTGCTCCCTATGGTTCCAGGTATTGACTCAGGTTACCTTTGGATTCAAGAACTTGATGATGGATTTGAAATCCATAGTAGTAAATTTGTTTGTGGTGAATTGGGATTTGAAATCTATATCTCATTTTGAAATTTTTAGTGTTTTAGGTGAATTTGAAATCTACTCTCGTTTGGGTTACTTAAAAAATCCCTTCATTTCAAACCTATTAAACAAATCATGTGAAACATTAAACGTTATCCTTATGGAAAAATACTTTTCTTATAGGTGGAATGTTGGTTTTAAGCTGGAGAGCGTGGGAACACATGTACTCGTCCTTTACAGGGACCTACTAGATAATATGAAGGATGACCAGGTTCTTGTTCAGTTGCCTAATGTTTTCTGTCACTCGTGATTTTACATTCTGATTACATTTCTGTTATACTAGCAATTAAAACATACTTTACATGTTTAAGTTTGTATGGGAGCCATATCCTAGTGATGTCTTGGCCAGCCTGCCAGAGTATTGCCTATCAGGGAGAAGAATTTGGCAGACAGTCTCCCCTCTCATATGCTTTGATGTTGTGGAGTTCCACCATCCTGACCGTGCCTTGCGCCAGTTTGGACAACTACAGCCTATCCCTGCAGCTTGTGACACTATTCCGGATATCCACGTGACTGATCGTCGTGGGAGACAGAACTATGATTGGGCTCAACATCACAGGCAATTTGTAGATATGTGGGCTGACCGTTGTGCCCGTGTTATAACAGCACCTCCAATCGATGGTCTAATGGACCAGAATGATCCTTACATGATATGGTACAGACGAGTTACTCGATTGCTGATCGGTAATCCTGCTACTCGCCCGAATACTGGGTACCAGGGAGTTGGAAGTGCAATGGAGGCAATGGTAAAACATATTGATTTGGTCTCCTTTTTTTTGTTTTTCCTAATTCTTCTCTAAAAGAACACCCCCCCCTCTTCCTTCTTGTTCATAATTAACTGCCTATTTTTGTCGACATGTGTAGGCTCAGAGTTTGCAGAAAATATATTACCGGGCTTCTGATGCCATTCACCAAGGTTGTGAGATCGCAGGGGAAGATGTGCTTAGAGAAATCCAGGATATATGTGCATACTCATTGAGAGCAGCTCATGAGGCCCACCGTCTCACCGCTGGCCCAGGTTTGAGCCCATCATCTCCGGCTGCATCCTCTTTTGTTCAACCTAAAGCACAAAGAGGTAGACCAAAGAAAAGAGGCGGGTTTGCTGGTGGGTCAGCTACTGAGAGCCGGAAAAGAGGCATATATGTGCCATTTGCCCCCTCCCCCTCATTGGAAGTGTCTTATTCTCCCTCACCTCTTGGGATGCCAGATACACCTCAGACATGGGATTCTTCGTTTGACACACCCGAGTGCCAGGATAATACAGATCCGAACACAATGCATTTGGATCCTGAAGCTACAGGTGCAGGTCTTTTGCTAAACTAATAAACTTTCTGCATCTCTGGCACATAATTGTTCAGAGAATTCCCTATAATTTTAGAACCAGTGATTGTTCGACACATGTTAGATTCAAGTGGATCATATCACATGTTCTCATTTAACAGATCTTCCTTAATTGTTTGGTTTCAAGTCTTGTTAGATCTTCCACTTCCCCTTTTAATCTAACTTAATGAATGTCTATTTTCTTGGATTTTCTCTTCAGTGTGTGTGCACATCCATCTTGACATTTTCATTTCTGGTACCCTCATTTTCTTGTTCAATGTTATGTTGGATTTTTTGGTTCACACGTTTTAAGATAACCATTGAGTTTTGCAGATGCAAAAACCCCGATGTTACAGGCCCTTGGGAAGATTCAGAATATCTGCGCATTTGTTTTGAGAACGAGTAATGGAAACGAAGCCATGCCAATGAAGCAGGAGACGATACCAGATGGTCCTAAAACCAAGCAATGTAAGCCAAGGAGGAGAGGTGGAATGAGTGGAGGATACTCAGGGGGTGCGTCGTACTACCAATGTACTGCAGGATCATCATCACCAACGCAATCCATTTCAATTAAACCCAACAGTTCTCCTTCACATCCACACGATATTACCGAGCACGATGTTGGGCCTTTTGTTACACCATTGGAAAGGGACTCTCAACTAGCAGAGTTAGAGGACAACTTACAGTCAGAGATGATAGAGCTGGACACCATTACTGGAAGTAGAGAACCTTCACCATCCTCCGCAAACCCATCATCTATGCTTGACCTACCATGTGTGGAGACCAATATCTCTTTGGAGGATAATACAAAAATGCTAACTGACTCCAATGACACTGCACACGAAGATAAACTGGGGCCCGAAGTCTTACATGAATATCCCGTATCAGAACCACATGTACAGAGCCTAATGCAAACAGAATATGGCGACCCTGTAAAGCTCAACGGGCCACCTGCTCCTCCAGGAGATGCAAATGGGTCTGGACCTAATACATCAGAGCATGCAGTGTCAACCTTTCTTCCTGACTCTAACGATAGTTACAGAGAGGGAGACTTAAAGCATCAATTATCATCGGTGGATTTGGTTTCGGATGAAGCAGGAATTCAGGTTGATGTGACCGATACTGATATTAGTGGAGGTGATGGAGGCAAAATAAAAGAGCTTACAGTAGATGAAGGTGGCTCTGCCGATTCAAGTTATACACGCAATACACCAGGGGGCCCACCCAATCCAGTCAGTGATTGCAAATCAGCGTCAGAGCCATTGCCTGAAGGAGAGTCCGAGATTGGCAAGATGGTTGCAGCAGGAGTTAGAGAGGACATCCAAAGGAAATACAAGAGACAAAGGCGTTCGGTGCCAAAAGATTAGATGCATTGTCAATAAAGTATGCTTATCGCTATATAATTGCTCTCTTATGAACACCACCAATGTTCCTATCTTAATGGATATTATGCTATTTATATCGTAAGATTTGGTTAAGAATATCTTACTAGGATGATGACCCAATGATCCACTGCTAGCCTCAACTTCTTCAACCTAGGATGAAGGGGCGTGACTGAGTCGAGCTGGCTCGTGAAGGCAATCAGGACTTGTTAAAGAAAATTAAACTTGACTTGAAGCAAATGAAGCCAGGCTCGGGCACCCCCACCTACTCGAGTAGCTATTGAGCTTGATATAATCAAAGCTTTTTCGAGCCTATGCTACTTTATTATTTGGTTCTTGATATATTTATTTGTTGTGTGTGTATGTATATATATACATATATATATATATATTTATAACTACTAGTGGGAGATGTGCATTGACCGTCGGGCTTATCAGCTGCATATACTAGTTGACATAGTGTAATCTTAATTTAGTATAATAACCAACGCAATTTTGTCGTTTTACAAAATATGATTTATTTCACTTTATCTGTCAATTTAAGATTATCGTCTTTCTAGCTTTTATTATTTTTTTTATTTTCTACAGTTAGTCTTCTTTCCTTGAAGTATGTAATTCTCGACTCTAATATTTATTATTACGGTAAATTTTTATTTTCCATTCAAACTATTGTCATTTTTTTAATTTATCATATGAATTATTATTTTTATTATCATATAAATTATTTTAAATTTTGTCAATTACCATCTAAAACAAACATCCTCAAAGTACTCATTGTTAATTCCATTAAATGTTTAACAAGCGAGTTTATATAATTAAATCATCTTTCACCCCATAATAAGATCGACAAATAAATACTAATAATATTTTTTATTATAATTTATCAACCTTTTTTTGTTAAAAATAAATTATATTTTCTATGTTTGAAAATAAAATATTTCACCCAAATATATGATTTTTAATATAAAAATTGACTCAAAATTATTTTAACAATGCAAAAGAATTCCTGTGAAACTGTTGCACGTGTGACACGATTTAAAATATTACTTGTTTCACTTTAAATCATGTCACATGTGCAACAGTTTCACAGGAGACTCACTCTTTTAATAAGTGGATATCGCTATTTGTTGACCATCAGAATATTCAAACAGTAAAAAATTTGTAGTTAGAAATAAATTTCAAGAAAAAAATCTTGAGTATGGTTTAGTTATTCAAGGACCATACAATTATGTCGGATTCGTGAACCAATAAAGTTTTTTGGATAACTTGTCCGATAAGTTTTTCAATTCAATGATTTATATAAAATGTTTTTTTATTGAAGTAACTGCGTTGTGAGGAAAAATAATAAATTTTTTGAAAGCGTCGATTAAAGCAATGGATCGAGAAATATATTTCAAACTTGTGGAAATTTAAAAATTCTTTATAAAAGACCATTTTATCTTTATGAAATGACATGTCAATCATATAATGGAATCAAGATGAAATATTCATTAGTAGTACTACTGAGATGGTAATTGACAAAATTTAGAATAGTTCATATGATAAACTCAAAAAATGACAATAGTTTAGATGCAATTTTTTTTCCCTTATTACTATTACATAGTGTCTGCCGTCTAATGCATGATATATTATTTTTTATTATACTAATAATAGATTAGAAAATTATATTATTATTATTATTAAAATATAATTTATTACATTAATAATATATGATGAAATTATATTATTGTTACTATAATATATATATATATATATATATAAATGTTATTTCATTTACCATATAATTTATGTAAATTAAATTTTATTGTCATTTACTCAAATATTATATGGGGGACAAACTACACGCCATTCAAAGTGACTTTTAGAGGTTGGATATATACAAGTTGTTCAACAATAAATTATATAAATTAAATAGCATAGTATTTGTATGTTTTTTAAAAAAATAATGTAATAATTTTTTATTTGTAACACAATTTTGTAAAATTCTTATAATATTTTATTTTAATATATGTAAAATTAGTGTCAAATTAAAAATCATAAAAAGATATAATTTGATATAATCATACTCAAAAACGAATTTGAAATAAAAAAAATATTTGAAATTTAGTATAAATAAAAAAAATTATTGTAATTTTTGAATCAATAGTTTTTTATTATATAAAATATTGTTATCAAATTAAATATCATAAAAATAATTAATTTGATAAAAAAAAAAAAAAGCAGATTTGAAAAAAAAAAAAAAGGCTATCTAAAGTTAAAATTCTAGTCAAATAAAATAACTACCTTACTTGCAGCCCTATTTAAACGCACAATAGATCCATTTAATCAACACTTCGCTCAAAAGAATTTTATTGGATCATGCCTCAACTATCTCTTATCGACTCAACTATATAGTATTACAATTTTTTTTTCTTTTTTTTAAAAAAAATTATATAAATTAAGTCTTATTTTAGATGGTTTCAAATCATATTTAATGAAAATAACAAATTGTCTCGTAACATGTCCTAAAAGTCAATTACACCCTTAATCATATATATATATTTTATGTCAACTACATAACCACCTCATAACTTTTGATTTGTTTACATTTAAATCATCAAATAAGTGGATATGTGGAGTAGCTAAAATAATGGTAACGAGGTAATTGCACTTTATGGTAAATGTTAAATGAACAAATTGCTTTCTTTTCCAATCTTTTTATTTCTAACAAAACTGCATACATGTCATGTCACGTAGCATTGTTAATATATAAGGCTGTCAATCTCCTTCAATCTTGATCTAGACTTTCTCGTCAACATCATACCATTACTTCTTATTGTATATTTAATAAAATAGGAATTGTTCGAACTGAATTGTCATCCAAAATATGCAATAAATGTTATCTATCAATATATAAAAATTGATAACCGACAAAAATAGCAAACATTGTGTTTTTCCGTCCAAAAAATAGTTACTAAAATTGACAATTTAAGCTAATTTTTTTTTAAAAGAATACATACTTAAATCATATTTATGATTTTCAAAAAATCAAGTAATGTGGTATGAATATTTCTACTCAAAGTTAAAGTCTATCTCTCAATTGCTAATTCTTTTTAAGAAAAATCATTTAATTAAAAAATTAAACAACTGTTAAATACATACTTCAATCATAATTAAGATTTTCTAGAAACCAAATTATGTGTTTTGAATGTTTCTTCCGAAAGTGAAAGTCTATCAATTAATTGCTAATTCATTTTTCAATAATCATTTAATTACTAATTGCAAATTTATGAAATTATTCCATTAACAATAATTATTTTATTGGTTAATTACTTAATCCAATAATGGTTATATATATATATATATATAATGACTTTTTCCAATTCCGTTTTTCCGCCTAAACTTCATTACTTATTTAGAATAATTATATTATTATTAAATTTAAATTAGACGTTTTTATTCTAGAAATTCTGATTCGATTTCAAAATCTAAAATATTCCACAAATTTAGGTGTTTCAAAATTAGATGATATTAAGATGAATATACTGCAATATTTAATACATGATTCAAAATCTATATATTTTATCGAATATTAATCAAATCACTGAATTATGAAATTAAAAAAATATATGAAATCTAACAAATACATGACTCAATTTTCTCGATTCATTTTATAAATAATAATTTCATTCAACCTTCTATAAATCGTGGATATTATGCTTATTAATTTGTGAACGATAAGTGAATTACAAATCCACACATTTTACAATATATTATATAACTTGAATATATACTTATATTACAAAATAAAAAAAAAATATTCTGGTAGACATAATTGAAGTAGGAAAGACATTCACATGGTCTCATTCATTAACTAGCGAAAGAATTGAGATAATATTGTTTTGTTATGGAAACACTTAGAATAATTACGTATTGACATTAATTTCAGGTCAACTTTCCATAACGTGAATATAGGCAGTTCTTCCGCGTTGTTGGATCACAGCAGTTTATGGGCTGACGTAAATGGAGATTATTGTTCTATCTCTTTAATCTCACCCAACCAATCTGCAATGCTACTGTACTATATATCCTTCCAAAGGTTCTGCGCACACCCCCATTCCGAGCGAGTTTTTTAGCTATTTCCCTCCCCCCACCCGCCGGAATATATATACATACATATATATATATATATATTCGAGCTATATATGGTGGCACACGAGTTTCCGGAGAAGGCTCACTGGAATCTTGAAATAGAGGGTACGTAACATAACCAGGCCACGTGGGTGGATGTGCATTTCCGATTATTGATTGTTATTGTGCATGCAGATGCGGAGGAAGAGAACGACTGCCCGATCGAGCAGGTGCGGCTGACGGTGCCGGCGACCGACGACCCGACTGTGGCGGTGCTGACGTTCAGGACATGGGTTCTGGGGATAATGGCGTGCGTCATGCTGGCGTTTCTGAACCAGTTCTTCGACTACCGGCAAAACAGGCTGTACGTCAGCCCGGTGGCGGCGCAAATTGTGAGCCTCCCCATCGGAAAATTCATGGCTAAAGTTCTGCCGGCGAAGACGATTAGAGTTCCGATGACACCGTGGTCGTTTTCGTTGAATCCGGGGCCGTTTAATCTTAAGGAGCATGTCTTGATCACCATATTTGCGACCTGCGGTTCCGCGGGTGTTTATGCTGTTAATATTGTGACCATTGTCAAGGCCTTTTATCACCGTCCCTTACATCCTCTTGCTGGCTGGTTGTTGGCTCAAACTACACAGGTAATTTCTCATCATAATATATATATATATATGTATATATATAATATATGTGTGTGTGTGTGTGTCACATGCATGCATCTTAATTTATAATTTGTTGACGAGGTACACACTTGCATATGATCAGATGCTTGGTTATGGCTGGGCTGGAATATTTAGGAAGTACCTGGTGGACTCCCCATACATGTGGTGGCCTGAAAATATGGTTTCGGTCTCTTTATTCAGGTATGTAACGTATCTTTAGAATTCCTTCTTTCTTTTCCAGAAAGTAAGGGCAAAAGTTTAAAGATAAAGCAATAGTTAGTAGAATAGTTTATTAACTTCTACTCAAATTACATATGTTTGTTTTTTAGAGAATTTATGAAGTTACATGTTTTTAGTCTCATTAACATATTTCAAAACTCTTGTCTTTGTTGTTCACACTTTAAGTGAGTAATGTATTTTGAAACTCATAAATTTCAAGATATATTGCTAAATTCCATAATATCCATGAGTTTTGAAAAGTGTCAAAGAACATCTAATTTTGTTAAATGATTAAAATTTATTTCGTTTATGCCAAACAATTAACTATTTTTACTTTTTTTCCCCTTTTATTAAACTTTCTTTCTTTCTTTCTTTCTTCGGCCTTCTTACTTTTCATTGCAGAACATTGCATGAAGAAGATGTAAGAAGCAAAGGAGGGCTCACAAGGCTGCAATTCTTTCTAGTGGTGTTTGTGTCGAGCTTTGCATACTACATAATCCCAGGATACTTCTTCCCCACACTATCCTCCATCTCTATGCTATGTCTGATGTGGAAAAACTCCATACTACCTCAGCAACTTGGGTCGGGTCTGCACGGGATGGGGATCGGGTCATTCGCCTTCGACTGGGCTACTGTAAGCTTCATAGGCAATCCCATCTCCACCCCGGGCTTCGCCATTATTAACGTTCTAATCGGATTTTTCCTCGTCATGTATGTCATGACACCTCTAAACTATTTCAACAATGTATACGACGCCAAGAAATTCCCATTCTTTTCTTCCCACACATTCGATTATACTGGCCATCAGTACAACATCACACGTGTCCTTAACCCAGCAACATTTGATCTTGACATGGTCGGGTATCAAGGTTACAGCAAGATGTACCTTAGTACTTTCTTCGCCTTCACTTACGGCCTTGGTTTTGCAAGCCTCTCAGCTACAATCACACACGTCGCACTTTACCATGGAAAGTAAGTAAACTTCCAACTTAACTACTTTAATAATTCAACACATGCTCCATTTTTTTACCAGATTTTTAATGTTGTTAAGTTTTTTCTTGTTATTTCCTTCACTGTCTAACGACTTTGACAAAGTTTATTTTAAGTCAAAAGAAAAGGGGATGTGTGCTGTATTACTAAAACCACATGAGATTTCATACAATTGTAACATTATATGGAGACCTCGAACAAATTTATGAAACCACGTGACATTATGTTGCAATTTATATGATAAGCAAGTCAATTGATGTATAATGAAAAAAATTATTTGTATTGAATTAGAACGATCTGGTCTATGTGGAGCAAAGCAAAGAGTAGCAACCTGCGTTCGGACGTGCACACAAGATTAATGAAGAAGAACTACGAGGCGGTGCCGGATTGGTGGTTTTACATAATTCTTGTTCTAGTGTTCTGCCTCTCTCTGTTTGCTTGTGAAGGTTTTGGTAAACAACTGCAGCTTCCGTGGTGGGGGCTCGTAATGGCCTGCGGTATGGCTTTGTTCTTCACTCTACCAGTCGGCATAATACAAGCCACTACAAATAAGGTATATATTCATCTAATGTTTATACATAGTATAGGGCAATTATGAACCTAATTAGTCAACTTTGCGTGAAGATTATTAATGACAAAGTAGTCATTTTACTAATTAATTAACAGTAAAAGACGTAAAAACATTGATTTCTGTTAGGTGGGCGAGAAAAAGGGCATTTCTCACCATTTCCACTAATTTGCTATCGTGTATATCTAGCCAAATTCTGTAAGTTCAAATAGTTATTAGTTACTTTGTAAAAAAACTCTGTCTACTTCTCAAGAGTGGTAACATATTTTCAATCTCTTCAATATATCTCGAATGTAGACATCAGTTGGTTATGTCTGATTCAAATGATGTTGTGCAATGCAGCAAATCGGGTTAAACATCATCACAGAAATGGTTATTGGTTACGTATACCCTGGGAGACCTCTTGCCAACGTAGCTTTCAAAACATACGGCTATATAAGCATGGTACAAGCACTCGGTTTCCTAAGTGACTTCAAATTAGGTCACTACATGAAGATCCCTCCGAAATCCATGTTCATGGTTCAGACAATCGGAACCGTAATCGCATCCACAGTCTACTTCAGCACATCCTGGTGGCTCCTCACCACCGTCGATCACATCTGCGATCCAGAAAATCTACCGGCGGGGAGCCCCTGGACATGCCCCGGCGATGACGTTTTCTATAATGCTTCCATCATATGGGGGGTCATTGGCCCTCTTCGAATGTTCACCAGCAAAGGTGTCTATGGCCTGCTGAATTGGTGGTTCTTGGTCGGCGCCGTCTTGCCCGTGCCCGTATACCTGCTGGGTCGGAAATATCCGGATAAGAAATGGGTCCAGCTTATCAACGTGCCAATAATCTTGGGAGCCACAATGAGTATGCCGCCGGCAAGAGCGGTGAACTACATCATGTGGGGAATTGCGGGCATATTTTTCAACATATTTGTGTATAGGGTGCACAAGAAATGGTGGGCTAGGCATGCTTATGTGTTGGCTGCGGCTCTTGATGCTGGGGTTGCATTCATGGGAATTCTGCTCTACCTCGCACTCCAATCCTACGATATTTTTGGCCCCACTTGGTGGGGGTTGGACGCCGACGACCACTGTCCTCTGTCGTCTTGCCCCACAGCCCCGGGGGTCATTGTTAAAGGATGCCCGGTTCTGTAATTTGTAGAGGGTTAGAAATCAAATCAAATTATTTGATACTATGTTTGTTAAAAGATCATTTGAATTTTATTTGATAATGATATCAACAAAACTTAGACATATTCTTACGTTTGACAAAATCTAAAGTTCAAGTCAAACTCAAGCGAACTCCTTAAGTAAAATTCTTTAAAACAAGTATAAAATGTTATGATACACTAACCCAACTTTATTAAAATTCGTTCAAACTCAAATCGGTTAATGATTAAACAAACTCCAACAAAATTTTAAAAGTTCGACTACATATCCAACAAGTTTGAACAATAGCACATTTTTCCCGATTCAAATTATTTACATCCTACATGTAGCATTCTTTTCGAAGAAATTATTTTAAAAAATTTGATTAAAAAAATGTTATATTTTGACGGGTACAATGTAATATGCCCTTATTTTTTCCTCTATAAAAGAGGGTGAAAGTGAAGAAAGAATTCCCCTTTATTGCATCCTAAAACACAAAAGTGGCCACACAACACCCACAAATTATATTTTCTTTAATTTATGAATTTTTAATAATGAGTTATGCCTTTTGTTTTATTTAATATATGATTTTAACATTTACATATTTTTTTTGTAATGGCTTTTAACTTTTAACAGGATCCAATATATTTTTATTGTTGCCGCAATTTCATAAATTCACTCAAAATTATTAATGTGGCAAATAAAATTAGAAATATCACATCAACAAATTATCATAAAAATTTGAAATTTTTGAAAATTTAGGCAAAAATTTGACAAACTTAGAAATTATAAGTCATTATAAATAAAATCGTAAATTCAGAATTCATGTAATGAAAATTGTCATAAGAAACTCAAAGGTAGGCCCGAATTCAATTTTGGCCTCGTAAGGGTTGGCTCTAAAGTATAATCATTAATTAGAACTGTATTGTTAACACTTCTGTGCCTAATATCAGAATTTAAAATGTAAATTAATTAAATATTTTTCACACAATTATTATTTAAAAATTTAATATCAAATGAAAAATATGAAAATGATGATATGCTTGAAATATTCTAATTTTTTTAATCTATATGTAATTTTTTGAATTTATGTGGACTTTTCAGAAATAGTAGTAACGCAATTTTTTAAAATATTTTTAAAATTTTGAATTATAATTTTAAAATTCATTTCTATTTTTAGAATATTCTTGTAATTTCTCAAATATTTGTGTTTTTCATAGTATTATATTTATTAATTGAATTTATGTGTAATTTTTAAAATTTATTTATAATTTTATTAATTCTTAGTAATTTTTATTATTTAATTGATATTTCTTATTTTTTTAATTTACTTTTAATTTCAATTTTTTATTTTTGGATTCAAGAATTTATAATATATCTCTATATTTTTTGATTTATTTTTCTTTCATAACTAATATTTTTATATTCATTTAGATATTTTTTATTTTTTGTATTATTAATATGATTTATTTAAACCAAATCAACATTAAAAGGTAAATTTTTAATGTTACATGTGAAAAACAAAATGTAACATTAGCTTCACATTAGTGCTTACATTTTCAGAATCACATATCACACTTTATAACGGATACAAATTTGAAAATTATGAAATATTTTAAAAACCTGAAAGTCTTCGTAGGGCAAGGTGTGATGGTTGTACTATCTAGAACACCTTGCCCCACTGGGCTTCATAAGGCAGGTGCAGGTGCAGGTGGGATCATGTCAGGTTACCTTAAAATTAACATTCCTAGTTTGTACGTTGCCTTCTTCATTTTTGAGTTTAATTGAATAAAATTAATTCCCCTAATATTTATCTTTTTTTTTTTTTTTTTTATCAATTTGTTCATTGCTACATAAACGAAAAGAAAAGAAAACAAGAAAAAAATGGAAGAAGATAGGAGGAAGAAATTTTTATTTTTATAATTGTGAATGATATTTGTAAGGTCTAGGTCAAAAATTATTTCCAATATTCTAGTTGTTATTTTGAAAATATTAATTTCAGCAATTGTTTGGAAATATTCTGTAAACTTGGAATAAAATTTTACATAATTTATTGACAACTTTGATTTTTTCGAAACATAGAAGAAATGTTTTCAATTTATAGATTGTAATTTAACTTTTGTAAATAAATCTAGTGAGTATTGAATTGAAAAGTTTTGGTTTGTTCGCAATTATTTAGCTAATCTTAAACTTCATGCACTTACGACGTAAATAGTAGATAACATGATAGATGAAGAACTAATCCTTATTTACTACCCATCCCTTTCAAACCCTTGAATTATATTTCAATTCATCTTCATAAAACATATCCCATTCCATAAAATAGTAAGCATTTGGCAACTTGACTATTTAAGATCCCATTTTTGTTCTTGTTATAATTCTCTTTGATAAGGTAATTATTGTCAAAATTATTCAAAAATTCTAATTAATATATTCTTGCTGCAGATACAAAAGATACTGTGGAGAGATTTGAGGAAAAAGATTTGAACGA
This sequence comes from Caryopteris x clandonensis, assembly GCA_028749325.2. Classification (NCBI taxonomy): domain Eukaryota; kingdom Viridiplantae; phylum Streptophyta; class Magnoliopsida; order Lamiales; family Lamiaceae; genus Caryopteris; species Caryopteris x clandonensis. Next base: position 2,768,045 of record JAPYKT020000008.1, on the reverse strand, counting down.
GAAGAGAAACGAAAGGAAAGTCACGGCTAAACACAATGAGAATCAAGAGAAAATTTGGGAACAAATCTGTGGAAGATATGATAAAGATATGAGATATGCATATCAATGCCACTTATATAAAGATATGCATCTCACAATCTAGATAGTAGAAGATACCGACAGATTCCTTAGAGGACAAGGAGAGACTATAAATACAACCTCAAGCCATAGAGGCTGGCAACTCTCCGAGATATTCAATTACCATCATATGGGCACAGAGAAATAGAGAGGCTGGTGGAGGAGCTGTTATATTGAGGAGAATACAAACAGACTGCGAAGAACTCAAGGGCGAACCAATAGCGAACCTCGCAGAGTCTGTATTACATTGGAAATTCACCATACGTTGATTTCGAGAGATTTCAACATTGTACAAATAGGAGTTTGTATTCAAATCCATCTAGGGGACTGGATGGTCAAGTAAGTGTTTTAGAACTTATGTGTAAGTTCTACTGTAACATTTGTGGGAACAAATATGTCTTCAAATAAGATTACTTGAGAGGAAGAAGAGATTTCTTCCTCGTTTAAAATCAAACTTTATTTTAAGTTTTCGCATGTTCATTTATAGTTCGAACTACTGTTGAACAATTATACACACGCACAGATTCTGATCTATCACTTTTAGACTTAAATTAATTAGGTCTGGATCCTGATATTAATTGATTGAATAAAACTATAATTATATTTTATTACATGTCTTGGACTAAAATTATCGTTTTTCTAGTCAATATTCCCATTTGTCTTCCGTATAATTGTGCTCATTCTCTACCATATTCAATTGTAATAGAAAATTGTAATAATTGTAAATATCCTGATGTAGTAAGAAGAATCTGCGCAATTATGGTGTGGAGTCAAACAGTTTAATTCTCTAGTTAACCATATAATTAATCTCTTATATATTACGTGCACCATACGCGATATATAATATTATTTGTTTAACTAAAAAAATTTATTTAATTATTTAAAAAGTATTATGACTTTTTTCAAAATAACAAAACAATACTCTATATTGTGTTGCATGGTGCACGCGATACATATAAGTTTTTGTGATATAGTGTATATAAATATATATATATATATAATTAAATATCTCTTTTGTTAATAAAACAGTCAAAATATTCAAAATATATTTCTGGTCAACTTTCCATAGCCTGAATAAGTAACTGCCCTTTCTCGGGAATTAACATTCACCACCTTCCATAAATGGAGATTATGGAATTTGAAGAAGCAATTCTGTTCATATATATCATCATAAAGGATGAACCTACCCACATTCTTCACATTCATTCAGGGATCAGTTCAAGCCATACATGGAGGCTCCAAGCGGCGTACCAGTGACTACAGGAAAAGACGAGTCGCCGGCGAAGCCTCACCGGAGTCTTGAAATCGAGGGTAATCACACTAGCTACCTAGTTCATGATAAAATATAATAAATCACATTCTAATGCATTCATCACTATGTTTCAAGATCCCACCTGCACATTTTATATAAGTAAATTATGTAATTTCTACAACATTTGTGCGTAATTTACCATAATGATTGCAGAATATTACAAAATATTTTAACTGATTTTTTACATATTCTTTATAATCAGTCACTAGCCAATGATGGACGTGTTAATAATTTTGTATATGCAGAAGAGGATGAAGAGAATGATTGCCCAATCGAGCAGGTGCGGCTGACTGTGTCGACAGCCGACGACCCGACGCTGCCGGTCCTGACATTCAGGACATGGGTTCTAGGGATTGCAGCGTGTGTGATGCTATCCGTCCTGAACCAGTTCTTCTCCTACCGGCAAAACCAGCTCAGCATCGGCCAAGTGGCAGTACAGATAGTGAGCCTTCCGATCGGGAAATTCATGGCTAAAGTTCTGCCGGAGAAGACGATTAGGGTTCCGATGACAACGTGGTCGTTTTCTTTGAATCCGGGGCCATTTAATCTGAAAGAACATGTTTTGATCGCCATATTTGCCAACTGTGGCTCCGCAGGTGTTTATGCTGTTAATATTGTGACGATTGTGATGGCCTTTTACCACCGTCCCCTACATCCTGTTGCTGGTTGGTTGTTGGCTCAAACTACACAGGTAAGAAACACTCTAACAGGATACACTCCATTTCTCACCACTAACATTGTTGTTTATATATATATATGGAGAGAGAGAGAGAGAGAGAGAGAAATGTATATAGCATGGATCTGACTCATACATTTTCCAGATGCTTGGTTATGGCTGGGCTGGGATATTTAGAAAAATCTTGGTGGACTCCCCATATATGTGGTGGCCTGGTAACATGGTTCAAATCTCTCTATTCAGGTATCCATTAGCCGTCTTTCTTACTTTCCCCCAATTTATAGAAAAGCCTTTTTTTTTATATGGGAAATATCTGGGGCAAAAGCAACAATAGTCATTGTGTATAAACAAAAATGTATTTATGCACTTCTAAAAATAATATTTGTATTCTTGTAAAATTGTTTTTTTTATAGTTACTTGTCGAAGCTTATGAGTTTCAAGATAGTTTATAACTTATAGCATTTTATTAGAAATTCGCAATAGCAAAAAATGTTTTGTACCGACTATTTGCAAAACATGTTTGTACCCAAAAAAGAAGATAAACTTTCAGTGAATTTAAAAATTTCCTACAAAAAATTTATTAATCTGTCACGCCACATTCATTAATATGATCAGAAGCTTGGAAATTCTATGTTAATCTTTAAGGGTATATCTTGAAATATTTGAAAAAAATAATCATTCCGCAAACACCACCCACACGATAGCATATAATTTCCCAGGAGGTTTGAGATTTAAAGATCTTGGTGCTCTAAAGCTTCAAGGTCTATCTTGGTATTTTCCATCACTAAAATCGGTATAAAACATCTGTTTTTGAAAACATGTGTGCGCAGAAAATATGATAATATCTTATGAAAAGTGTGTAGAAACCCATAGTGCCCCTATATTAAACTCTCTTTTTCTATTGGTGATTGCAGAACATTGCATGAAGAAGATGCAAGAAGCAAGGGAGGGCTAACAAGGCTGCAATTCTTTCTAGTGGTGTTTGTGTCAAGCTTTTCATACTACATAATCCCAGGATACTTTTTCCCCACACTATCATCTATCTCTGTGCTATGTCTGATGTGGAAAAACTCCGTACTTCCTCAGCAACTCGGGTCGGGTCTGCACGGGATGGGGATCGGTTCATTTGCCTTGGATTGGGCCTCTGTAAGCTTCATTGGCAATCCCATCTCTACTCCGGGCTTCGCCATTATTAATGTCCTTATTGGCTTTTTCCTCGTCATGTATGTCTTGACACCTATAACTTATTACAACAACATGTATGATGCCAAGAAGTTTCCCATCTTTTCTCAACATACATTCGATGATACCGGCAACAAATATAACATATCACGGGTTCTCAACCAGAATAGTTTTAATCTTGACATGGTTGGATATCAAGGTTACAGCAAATTGTACCTTTCTGCTTTCTTCGCCTTCGCTTACGGCATTGGCTTTGCTACCCTTTCTGCAACAATTATGCACGTTTTGCTTCACCATGGAAAGTAAGTACACTATCTTAACTATGTAGATGTTGTGTATGTCTAGCTAAATGTTCTTAAGTAAAAATATTTTTGGCCACTTCATAAAAATGCATATTTTTTAATCACTGATGGAAGGTGGTAGTATGTTTCGAAGCTCACAAGAAGTGGCTAGAAAATATTCTCCCTTATGCCCAATGTCTATTTTACTGCTTTTAAATATTATACCATACTCTATTGATGATAAACCTAACAATTTGTACCCAGAACCATTTGGTCTTTATGGAGCAAAACAAAGAGTGGATTGCAAGGAAAATCAGACGTGCACACAAGAATCATGAAGAAGAACTATGATGCAGTACCAGGATGGTGGTTCTACAGCATCCTTGTTGTAGTATTCTGTCTTTCTCTTTTTGCTATTGAAGGTTTTGGTAAACAACTGCAGCTTCCGTGGTGGGGGCTCATAATGGCCTGTGTTATGGCTTTGTTCTTCACTCTACCAATCGGCATAATACAAGCCACAACAAACCAGGTACTCACAAACACAACACCACACAAACAATAATTTCCATATGAGCAGGTGCTAATTCAAATCTTATTCACTGCAGCAAATTGGGATAAACATCGTCACTGAGATGGTTATCGGTTACATATACCCGGGAAGACCTCTTGCGAACGTAGCATTCAAGACCTACGGCTACATAAGCATGTCACAAGCACTTGGTTTCCTAAGTGATTTCAAATTAGGCCACTACATGAAGATCCCACCAAAATCCATGTTCATTGTTCAGACAGTAGGAACCGTAATCGCATCCACAGCCTACTTCAGCACATCCTGGTGGCTCCTCACCACTGTAGATCACATTTGCGACCCAGACAACCTACCAGCAGGGAGCCCCTGGACTTGCCCCGGCGACGATGTGTTCTACAATGCATCCATCATATGGGGGGTCATTGGCCCCCTTCGAATGTTCACTAGTAAGGGTGTTTACGGGCTAATGAACTGGTGGTTCCTAGTTGGTGCATTGTTACCACTGATTGTTTACGCCATTGGCCAAAAATTTCCTGAGAAGAAATGGATCAGACTAATCAATGTACCTCTCATCCTGGGAGCCACAACATCTATGCCTCCAGCAAGAGCAGTGAACTACATTATGTGGGGAATTGTTGGTGTGTATCTCAATATCTATATGTATAAAGCTCATAAGAAATGGTGGGCTAGGCATGCTTACGTTTTGGGCGCGGCACTGGATTCTGGGGTTGCTTTCATGGCGATCTTGCTTTATCTAACGCTTCAATCGTACGATGTTTTTGGTCCGAATTGGTGGGGTTTGGAAGCCAACGATCATTGTCCCATGGCGTCCTGCCCGACAGCCCCGGGGGTTGCTGTAAACGGATGTCCTGTCAACTGATACCCAACATCCTATGTTACTAAGATTAAATCTTGATGGCTTTCTCTAGTATATATCTACTACATATGCAATAACAAACTGCTCTAGCACTTTCATTAGGCTTATGAGTGATGACTTTGTAAATTTGTTTGATTAGCTTTGTACTTCATTCTATCTAGTGTATTACTTTTAGACATTGAATGATGCTATTGTAAATATAAGTATGAATAAATAATATATATATATATATAGATATTATATGCATAATATATATTTTTAATATATTAATCATTATCATAAATTGTATAAATTTTTTATTCTAATATATAATTATTTACATATATTTGTTAATATTGATACATAGGTTTATATTAATATAATATAATGTTATACATAATACTAATAAATACTAGAGAATATAATATTTAAAAAATATTTATGAACCTTAACATATATTTATAAACATCATAGATATAAATTTGTTACTGATTAATATATGATACTAGACTTAATATGATAACATGCATAATAATATACTATTTCTTGATATATCCATATATAATATTAATATTACCATAATGTGTAATATATATTAAAATTATTTACATAAAAAATATGAACCATATATTAATTTTTAATTACAACATAAACTTCGAAAATTATTAATTTTGTCATGAACTATGATTTTCTTTTAATGACAACCACATTTATCATATTAAATTGTGATGTCGCCATCATCATTGGATGTGACTTGACAAGCCTGTCCCAAATCTAATACCTATTTAACATTCACCGTTGCTCTTATTGTGAATCATGTGAAAGTTAAATTTTGGTATCGCCATTCATCCTCAACTTAAGATGATGCTGGCTCCAATGGCGAAATAAGTGGTGATTTGATCGATCTAGTCAAGGCACACCTTCCCAATTTGGTATTATAAAATGTGTTTGATTTCGCAATTGAAAAAATAAAATAAAATCATATGTTATATAGTTGTCTTGATGCTCTACAACACGGGGTTGAAGTTGTAGAATCAAGCTCGTACTGTAAGGAGCATCGAGACAAATTTGTCCAGTGCTTCACGACACGTGTGGGGGGGAGAGGGTGTGTCATTAAGGACAATTTAGTCTTTTTCTTAGGCAAAGTAAAAATGCAAGAAAGGATTTAATTTCTGGTTAGAGAGCGACGCCACATATGGTAACCTATAATTTGCACTTATTTACATTTTGGTCTCTTAACGTTTCTCATCTTTCATTTTAGTCATTTACGAAAATGAAAGAAGAAAAGATTAGCAGCTGAAACAAACGACAAGTGTAAAGATAGATAAACATCTATACATTTAACCATGGTAGAGAGGGTTTCACGAAACATATTTGTCCCAAATGTCTCTCCCCACCCAGACATTAGAGTTAACTCTCTCAGGTAATACCTCAACATCTTTCTATTGCATTCTACGGTGTCTTTTACTTTTGCCTCTTATAGATCTTTGCCAAGAATGATTTCAACACTGCTTGCACTTCCTTGCTAGGATGACCTTCAATTGAGGTTGTTATCTTCTCATGACTTAATCTTTCGTACTCCAGATATGCATCCTATAAATTTAAACCCGGATTATAACTTTAACTACAATGGGCAATGATATTCTCCATTGCTTCCAATGCTCTACCAGAAAGTATTTCTATTTTCCGTTCTCCGACAATTGCAGGTAAAAGTAATGGCTGAAGGGAACATTAAAAAAAAAAAAAAAACTGAAGCTTGAGCTCTTTATAAAGCTCTTTGACTAGAGCAACACTGGATGGATCCTCCTTTCCATGATTCTCCTGAAAAGTAAACCTTGTTTATAAGCAAAAGCACCAACAATAACAAGAGGAGAATGAAACAGAAGAGATTGTTCATGTTAATGTTACATACGTAGAGAATTTGCTTCTGTTTGTCATTACAGAGTTCCAGGGCTTTGACTACGAGCCAAGAGCACTAAAAATCTTCAATGTCTGTTCCAATCTGAAAAATCACAAAGCATATGAGTTATAAATACTATGCTAGCGTGAGTTCAGGATATACCCTTTCTGGAAATATGCAGTTTTATTTATACCTTGCCAATCACCTCTGGCTCACCAAAACAATCTAGATAGTCATCCTACCAAAAAATGAGAATGAAAATCTGATTATTCTCAGGAGTAATAGCTGACAACTGCGCCTAAAAGGAAAAACAAAGATTTTTCTTAAGTTTGTTCGCCGGAGACATAATTATTTTAGAACTTCTTGACTAGTGGATAGTCCTGAATTGATAAATAATACGATTATGTTTGGTAATTAGTTTAAGCATGATGTATGTCAGTTCTTTATCGTGTTTTTCTTCAGAGCATTCTTGTATCTGCTTTATGAAGATATTTCTGTATTAATATTCATGTGTTAATGGAAAAGCATGATATGGGTTTCCTCATAACATTTTTCTTTCAATAAATAGGCAAACTTGTTATTTTCCGGTTCCTGGGTTGCTGGTTTTTTCGGGTTTTCCAGTTCAACCTGGTCTCTCCGGCTTTTTATGGGTTTTGTAATATTGGGACTTAGAGCAAATTGGCAGTTCAGTGACTCAAGGGTACAGAAATATTGTCCTGGATTACCTGGACTTGAAAATAAGTGCCCATTTCAATCAATATGTCCTTCACAATAATGTGATTGTCTAAGTTCTCACCATACATAAGAAGTGCACATGCCACCTGTGAAGGTTCAACCAAATCAAATTAGACATTACATTATGTTTCAGCGGTCTCAGAGGCACAGAAAAATCAAACTAGTCTCAGGGTCCCTAGTTATGAAAAGCTACAGAGAAAATTCTTATACTCCCTGTGTCCCAAAAAAAAAAAAAAAAGGGTCTTGTTTCTGTCTTGTTTCTATAACTGTAACAGTCATTGAAAATAATGGAAAGTTGTGCCAGTTCCTCCTTCCCAGAGCCATAAGATTGAGTTGTGCATGCATGAGAAGAAAGCTTTGGTAAAGCTTATCAATGGAAACTTGTTTTTTCATAAACAATGATGTCCTTTTCTCCTTTCTGAAATTGCACTAAATTTGGATCTTGGAAGGGTTAATTACAAGAACCTCTTCAATCACAGGATTATTTCTGCAACTTTACCCTTTTGAGGGAACAAGAAAGCCTATAATTTTTATTGTCATTTTTCATTTTTAGTAAGCCTTCTTTTTATTCAGATCCACTCGGGCAGAGCTTGTCCCATGCCTTCTCGGTATGCATTCAAAAAGGGATCCATTTCTTGAAGAGTATGTAGACATATTATAATCTTCAAATCCTTTCTAGTGCTCCAGTTGAAATTCCTATCTGATTTCCCACAAACAAGTTATTACAAACAGAAGGGAATGTGTACGATGAAGAACCCCATTTACACATTCTGGGAGATGGCGTAGTGAACAGTGCACAGGTTGCCTTTTATTTCATTAAAATGGAAATGCTATAAACAAAATTGAATGCAGAGCTTACTTACAGGAAGATAAAATGAGTAATAGGCAGTTTTGTACTGAACAATTCGACGATACCTGTAAGAAGATAGAAGTATGAGTGATAAAGTTTGAAGTTACAAGAGAAGACTATAGAAGGAAAACAAAACGGGGGGGGGGGGGGGAGCTTAGTAGCAAGACAATCATAAATGGAATTAGCAATTGAGAAAGTTAGCTCAATTTTGCATCATTCCGAATCCAAAAAATACCATGCAGACCATGCAGCAAAAAATGGATTAAAGAGTCACAGGCAATTGAAGTTCAGACTTACAAAGGCACAGAGTACTTTGATAAGTCCTTCTGTCCAACCAGTGTGGTGATTAAATCTGTCATTTGCCCCTGTGCTGTCTGAAACTCTACCTATTCGTTCATGGCATGATATTAGAAGAGGGGAAAGAAAGAAATAAAGAAAAAAAATGCTCCCCCACAAAGTAAGGCTAGATGAGACCTCATTAAATAGATCCAACAAATCAAACATAATAAGGCTTTCCCTTGAAATGCTTTTTGAGAATTCTTGAAATATGGTTGCGAAGTATTATGCCATCATTCACTGCTATCATCCCAACCTTGGAAATAATCTTACAGAACATGGTTAGCCATTATGGGCTAAATATTCAATAACTTAAGTAGAGAAAAACAAATGTTATCATTTAATAGACATACATTGGGCAGTCGGAACCAACAGGGTTGGCCTCGGCGTATATGAGAGCCATCCACTATATCATCGAGAACAAGGAAATAAGCTTGAAGCTGTAAAATGTTACTTTTTATTAACTTGGACAAAAGAAGAAAAATGAAGAAAAGGGATAAAACACTAAATGAGGCATTGTTTTCATGATATTCATAAAAAAGTTTAGCAACAAACTAAATCCATTGATTTTGTCAGACCCATTCAATGCACCATCCAAGCGAGCATGCAAGAAACACTTCATCATCAGTCAGCTCTTTCCCTAATTTTAGCAGCTTATAGCTTTCAATAACGGAGAGCCCTCGATTCAGCTTTCCTGCAAAACAAAATGAAAAATGAGATGAGGGAGAAACTCATGGAACAGTTAGATAATTAAACATCCCTGACAATGTTTTCAATTCAAAATGAAGCCCTAAATTTGAAAGAGGGTCGCTCCGTGTTAGATATCTGCAAAGTGCAAACATGCGAATCCTACCTCCGGGAACATTAAAGAAAAAATTATTATTGTTTTCATTTTTGTTTTCTCGCTTAAGTGTGCTTTCATTTTTTGATATATGTAAAAAATAAATTTATTAAATGAAACTTAGATTTGTAACATTTTTATTAAAATTTATTAACATTAATAACATAAAAAATATGTTATTATTTAAATTTGATAATAATTTATGAGCAATGAAAATTATAAATTTAAATATTAAGTATAATTATTATTATTTTCTTATATTTTTAACAATAAATAATATATATTTTTCATTAATAAAATAATATAAAAATAACTAATGTACAGTACCTCACACTAATAAAAATTATGTCGTCTAGTTTCTTCGTTGGGCGATTCATATAACTTTTGAACTTTTCAAACCTTCAACTTATTCAAAGAGACAAGATGACTCAAGTAAAGGTAAATATTATAAAAAATATATAATTTAAACTATTTTACATTAATTTTATAAATGTTCAAAATCACATATTTGCATTGAGACATATATCACTCGAGGAGTAAAACTTCCCTTGCATAATAATAATAATAATAATAATAATAATAATAATAATAATAATAATAATAATATTTTATTTTGATACGCTCCTTTGACATTAATTATAAAATTTCATGACTGGGCTTGCTTTATCCAATATTTTATTTTAAAAATAAAATCCATCATCTAAAATAACTTAAAATATAATAAAGTAACAATATAAAACTATTTACAAAAAATCATTTTTTTCCGCAAAAAATTAGTTTTCTAAAAATAAAAAAATATAATAATCAATCAAATTTTTTCTTTTTATTTATTTTTTACTCTAATTTTTAAAAATTTATAACTTTTTCATCTCAACTTTATTTTTTTTACAATATATCTTGGACTAATTTACAGAAATTACATGTTCACACAAAAAAGCAGCTTTCTATTTTTAGAAACTATGATAACCAATCACAATTTTTTTTATTTGCTTTCTTACTCTAATTTTTAGATGTTTATAACATTTTCATCTCAATTCTATTTTTTTTATGAAAAATATATTAAATTAATCATTTTTTCTTGATCTATAATTTAATTTTCATATTACATATATAATCATAAAATATTAATTTTTAAATACAAAATACTATTTTTATATATTAATTAAAGTATATTTTAATATTTATAATGTTTTTATATTGTTATATATTTTTATTTTAAATAATTTTATCAATATTTCTTTTATATAATTATATATTTTATTTTAAAAATTATATTATTATTTTTATAATAATTTATTATATTATAAATCATACCACGGACAAATACTAGTTTTCAATAATAAAAACAATATTAAACGTTCCATGACCTTAGCCTTGATTTGAAGACGGCCCTAACGGGAAGCCCATGTGATCTCCAACCCATTAAATGACCAGAACGACAGCGTTCTATCTCTAAACTGACAATTACAAAACAGTAAAATCAGCCCTCGCCTTGTCCTTCCAAATCCCTCTTCTCCTCCTGCTTGTCAAAATCAAATAGACGGTCAAGTGAAACCCTAATCCCTGTCGATATTCTGAAATCTCGATTCTTTTTTCTTTTCTTTTTTTTGTTACCACTCGAGAAGAATCATATTACTTGTTCGGCTTTTGATTTTCGTGGTACTGATTTCTTTGGTTGCAGAATTGAGTAGAATCGAAGTTTGAGCGATCTAGGTTCCAGATATGACGACCGCAGCTAGACCTACTTGGGCACCTGCAAAAGGTGGGAACGAACAAGGGGGTACTCGAATATTCGGCCCATCTCAAAAGTATTCTTCAAGGGATATCGCTGCTCATACTACCTTAAAGCCCAGGTCTCTTCGCCTCTTTCTGTTTCCTGTTGTGGTTTAGACTTATGGTGTGTGTCATCTTGTTGATTTTTGTGCTGTGTTTTGAACTGTTTGGCTAAGTGGATGGCGTCTGATGCACTTATCCTAAATTTCATATTATGCATGTTTAAGCTATTTGATCATCGAAAACTTTATCTTTTCAGATTTTTTTATTCTGTTTTCTTGAATTTTGAATTGAAGAATAACTCAGGAATCTGGTGTAAAATGCTGGCTCTGTTTTTTTTTTTTTTTTTTTTTTTTTTTTTTTTTTTTTTTTTTGTGCTTTTCTTTATTATTAAGATGACATTTGCTGCCATTTTGCTGAGTACATTGAAGGAATACTGCATTCTGAGCTTCTTATGCATATACATATGATGGTTTGGGTGGTTGTTGTATACCAAGAGAACAATGTTAATTAGAAGAATAACCCAATCTACTATAGAACACTGTATTTTCAATATAGTAGAATAAGTGTGAGTGTGTATGTTGTGTTGGTTTCTTCTCTTTTTCTCTGGTAGTGTGGTTGAAAACTATTGGTTTGTTGTATTTTTATCTTATCATGATTTATCACCTCAGGAAGGAAGGACAAGATACCCAAGATGAGGTACACAGGAGGAATCTCAGGGATGAGTTGGAAGACCGCGAGAGGAGGCATTTCTCATCGAAGGGTTAGTTTGTGTGAATCAACTAGTTTTGGATATTGAAGTTGAACCCCGATCTATGTAGTCTTATTTCAATGTTTTATAATGTTGATGTGGCACTTATGTATGTCTTGCAGAGGAAAGAGACCGTCGGAAGGGAGGTCATCTTCTTTTAGAAGGTAAAAGATGCAGCATTTTTTTGTGTTCACTTGTCAAATAAAGTAATTGAAATTTTGATTGTACTAATTATAGACTTCTAATTGCAGGGTCGAGGAGAGAAGTTGAGGACCGTATTGTTCCACGAAATGTTGATGCTGATGATGCCGATGTGGATGTTCAAAGTGATGATAGGTTGGGTTCCTTTTCCAATTTCAGCTCTACTTCTCCAATGTCAATGGTGCTTATTACATTTATCTATTGCTTTTTTTTTTTAAAACATATGTTAGCAACATTTGCTCTTTTTTTGGAACTTCAAATTGCATATCTGCTTGTCTGTTAACCAGCACTCCCCTCTTTCTCTCCCATTTATGTGCATCTTTATCATTTCTTCTGGTTTTTAGGGACTTTCCTGCTTTATTTGTATGGGTGTTTTCGGATTCACTTAGTTTTAACTATGAATACCTAGTTCTGATGAAGAAGATGATGATGGGGATGATGAAGAAGCACTTCTGGCGGAACTTGAACGTTTGAGGAAAGAAAAAGCAGAGCAGAAAGAACGTGAAGTAAGTCATATACTATCTAGTTCTTCATTGGTGTACGGATCCCCTGGTTTGATAAAGTTGATTGAAAGAACTAATTTTATGAAAAATGATTTGGGTGTCTGGGTTCAATTTTCAATATGTGGTCCTGGAAACATATGTGAATGATTTTCAATGCATACATGTTTCTGTTGAGAGAACCATCATATAATACTCATTGTAGTTATATGAAAGAAGTTACAGATTCATTAATTAGGTATGAGGGCCTCAGATAATCTTTTTCTTAGAATATTTATTTTATAATTTATAAATAGCTAAAACTTCTCTGGTACCTGAGAATTGTTTGAGGGGGAAAAGGCTCGAGTAAAATAACAAGGTTGCTGATCTTTAGGGATGCCCTCTGCTATATATGCTGCGGTATTAGAATTGAAAAATAAACAGATGGAGCTTTCTCTGTTCTAATTATTGCATGACATCTAAAAAAAAAGGTAGTAGGATTTAAGTGAGAAAGCTCAAATTGCAAAACCGTTGTGCGAAAAATGTGGCTAGGCGGCATGTTCTCAGGCACACTGAAATCACATTAGTGTAGGTCAACTGAAGATCTGGAAAGCACTGCAAAATAATCTGCATAAATGCATTTGTGGCGCAAGTATTTCTCTGGGCTCTGGGCTCTGGGCTGCTAGGTCACACTTAATATCAATGATGAGTGTTGGTGTATCATTTTCGGATCCTGCAAAGCCTCTGTCTACAGTTTTACAAGTAAAAAAGTAATGATGTATTTATTATCCCTTCTTGCAGGAACGACAACAGCAAGAAGAGGAGCTTAAAGCTAAAGAGGAGCAGTTAATGCGTGGGAATCCTCTGATAAATAATCCAACTTCATTCAATGTGAAGAGAAGGTAAATATATGACATTCAATGCTTATGCGATTTCGGCTTTTATTCCCTATCATGATATTGAATTGATTCTGTAATGACGCCCTTGTCTCAATATTTCCTTCCTTCCAGGTGGGATGATGATGTGGTTTTCAAGAACCAAGCTCGTGGCGAGATAAAAACGCCTAAGCGCTTCATCAATGACACCATCAGAAGTGATTTCCATCGAAAATTTCTTCAGAAGTATATGAAATAACACTGTGTAGCCGTTTGGAAAATGTACCCTGTCCCAGGAACCTGGTGTAAAACATAGAAGAGCACACAACCTCTTACTTTGTGTGTTCTTCCAACTAATGACTCTTCTGGTCGCTTTACTTTTCTTTTTTTTCCTTTTTATGGGGGGGTATGTTAACTATGTGCCTTCCTGTAGCTTATACTCAACTCTACTTTTCTGATGCTTATGGCGTAGGGTTTGTAATGTCGCCACTCTTGCAAGACTCTTTTGCTTTCCCATTATGTGGGGCCCTGATAGCATGTTATCCAATTTAAGAAACCCGCGGCCATGGCGTCAAACCTGTTTTATGGCCTAGGCGCTGCCCTAATGTGTGTTTGTGCACACACACACACATCCAGAAGCCATATAAATTACAAATCTATTTTTTAGTCCAATACGTTAAGAGAGGAAAAGGAATGATTTTGTTAACAAAGATTAATTTTCCATTCTTTCAAACGCATTTTACTCAATTTTGACTCGCTTTTATTTTCCATTTCAAATGCGTTTCACTCAATTTTGACTCGCTTTCCAGCCTTGTGGAATCAGGATTCACTTCACCCGCTCTCCAGTCTTTCATTGTTGAATCTATTATAGAAAACTGAGTTATGTAACTGAAGATCGATTCATCTGCATCCCCCAACTTTGCCTACCCCGATGTATATGTAGTTTTTTTTGGTGGGCGTCCAAGTGTTTCTGGTCACTGGTTAGCCATTTGAAGTGAGCCTAGGTTGTAGGAGGAAGTAAGTGCAAAAAGCTAGCCATTGGAAGTGAGCCTAGGTTGTAGGAGGAAGAAAGTGTAGGGGCAAGCATGAGTCCCGGATCGAACTGAAGGAAAAAATTGTAGGGATGATCACAAGTCTCGAAGATAACCGAACTGAAAGCACCCCGAACTGATAAATATTCGTTGACTATTTGACTTTCTTCAAGTCGAATTGCTCAAATTTTTTATAATCAAATTGATACTGATCCGAATAACCAAAATTAGAATCAACTACAAAAAAATAATTATATATAAATTTATATTAAACTATTAATTAAGTTTCTTCTTATTTGCAATATTAAATTAATTACAATTTTTTTATTTTAATAGTATATGTTATTATTGTTATTTTAAGATTTTGCAAACAAAAATCTTAAAATATATAAAAAAAAGAGTGGTTTATTTTTAAAATGCTTCTTTTTCCTCCCAAAACTATTACTGTGTGTAGAATTTAAATATTATTTTGGTAAAAGCTATAATATAAGTTATGTAACTCTCCATACTTGTTCCATTCAATTTATATAAGTGGATCATATGAGTACTTGTTATTATTAAATTGACAATCGATAATTTTACGATATGAATTTCAAAATAGATTTGTTTTCTATACATTACACAATGCAACATTATCAGAATGTTTTCAAAAATATAACTTTCTAAAATAAAATTAAAAAAAAAAATAATAATAATAATAATAATAATAATAATAAGCTAATCAAATTTATTTGTTTTATATTAAATTCATCTGATTCATAATTCATCGTTTCTATATATACAAACAATAACAACGATGTAGTTAAATTATAAATAATATCATTATAATTATTTTATCTTACAATACATAAAATCAAAGTAGTGTATGAATAATTTTTCCACGTATTTCCAGCTTCTAAAGTGAAATTACGTTTAGAAAATTATGTTTTAGATTTTGATTAGTTGAAGTTTATTTTTATTTTATTTTCATAATAATTTTTATTGTGTATTTGATTTGGATGTAAATAAATATTAACTAATAGTTTTTAAGAGACTTATTAGATAAAATAATTTTAACACAATTCATCAAGTTATTACAAAAACAAGAAAATAAATTTGAGATCAAACAAATGTGTTTTTGGTATACAAAACTGTTTTCTTTACATGTATTTATCAATCATATAATAAAATACTTCAAATATTTTTCTCAAAATTTGTTCTTAAATATTGATTTAATCAATATAAATATTTGTTTTAAATTGATAAACTTTGAATCTTTGAATCTCCAAAACTAAACCGATTTGCTCCATTATGCCCGAATCTTCGAATCGCACACACCGATTTTTTGGTCCGATTGGTTCTGAAATTTTTTATCTTGATTTGCTTCTGAAGATTTTTTTTAAAGATCTTCAAATTTTTATTCAATTCTAAAGATATTGAGATTTCTGAACCATTCTGAACCGTACTCACTCCTAAAAGAAAGTACACAAAGCTAAGCATAAGAAAATTGGTAGTAAAACGAGGGAAAACATATATAACTTTGACAAAGGTCTATTTTCCTCACCCCCACCTTGATAAAAGGCACCCAAGGTGAGTGTTTAAGCGCGCCTTGTTGAAGCTCGCCTTATCCTCTATATTCCTCGTATAACACCTAGATATACCTTTTTAATTACTCGTGTTTTCTTGTTATAAAATGGAAATAGTAACATAAAAAATAAACATGCAATCATGATTGGCCTCTCTTTAAATAGTCAAATTTATTAATTTCTTTTCTTTTCTTTTTTTGGTGAATACATTTTATACACCAAAAAAGAGAAAAATATAAAAAATAAATACATTGGATGATCCGAGTGAAATAACCATTTAGGAAATTTTGAAATTATGTATGGGTATTGATTCTTAGTGTCTTTTATTTTGTTATTTGTCCGCAAATGCTTCCACGGCGGTACACAGATATTGAAAACAATATTTCATCCATTATTTCAATTTCATATTCAAAACGATATTTTTCGCAACACTACACATATTTGTGGTGCTTAAGAAAATAGAACTTCGAATAAAAACCTTACATATTTTACCTCAGTATACTCTCCTTTTTTTATTATTATATTTAATTTTTAAATTTTTGGCCCCTATATTTTGGTTTTTCTTAAATTTTACTCTCATTTTATTTTCATACTTATACTCAGATTGTCATTTTTCTTATGTTTTGTTTCCTATACATTTTATTTTCATTTTTGCTTCCTGCCATTTAATTTTCGTTGCTGATTCTACGGTGGTAAAGATCAGAGAATACGAATTTGCAACTTTAAGAAAAATAATAGGGATAAAAGAAAATTAGAATATTACATGAGAACCCAAAAAAAAAAAAAATTAAAAAAAATAGTATAGGTAAAAATATAAATAAAGAAATTTAAGAAGTTTTTCAATAATATATATATATATATATATATATATATATATATATATAAAATATGGGGTTTGGGGTTGCATAAACTGATTACGCTATTTCTGGGGTTATTGTTGGATGAAATGATGACCAGCTCCAAATCTTGCGTATCACTCAACTCTCCAAATTCAATTAAAAAGTTTGAAACATTAACTAACT
Source organism: Caryopteris x clandonensis (assembly GCA_028749325.2). Lineage (NCBI taxonomy): Eukaryota > Viridiplantae > Streptophyta > Magnoliopsida > Lamiales > Lamiaceae > Caryopteris > Caryopteris x clandonensis. The sequence continues at coordinate 2,750,733 of JAPYKT020000008.1, read as the reverse complement.
CACCGAAACCCTTCTTTGGGTACATCTCAAGCAACATTGTGAAACAGAACGTTTATCAATAATTTATATTTCTTAATTTATCCATTTTCTAAATATAAGACCTCTTCCTTTCATATTTCTTGCTTTCGTTTTTTTGTTTTTTTATAATTTTGATCAACTCAATTTCGGAAATATACTTAATTATTAATATTTTTCGATAATTATATTGAGGTGGGGGATGAGTGATCCGTGATATCAGAACTTTGATAACAGCAGCTTTGACAGATTCTTAAAAACCGTGGCCGTAGAACTTGAGTTTCCTCAAACAAACAAACTTCACTTCTATTAAAAAGTGCATCAGAACCTTTGTACTCTCCTTGAATCCATCGAAATTTATTAGTATCATAAACATCAACTTAAAGAGAGAGAGAAAGTGTCAGCAGATACGCTGCTGCTTCAAAAAGATCTTACTCATCTCCTAAGCATACTCCAAGGCTATTTCTTTATGAAGAAAGATGCATGGTTGTGCTACAACTCTTTCCTCTAGACCCCATATAATGGAATACTCTTCTCCTGAAATTCTCCTTTTCATTATTTTTTTTCTGTAATTGTTCCGAGTTTTCACATGATTTGGCTTTAGGTGAGTTTTTCGACTAATGCATATATGGGCTTGTTCAATTCCCTCTTTGGACAAGATTCCAGAAGATTCATCAAAAGGAAAGACAGTGATGCAGGCGAAGCAGGTTTTTTTTTTTTTAATGAAAATTTTCTGCATTTGTTTTTTTCTAGGATTGGACTTTTATGAATTTCAACTGTAATGGCGCTGCAAATGTGGTCTCTTCCCTGCATGGGTTGTGAATTCTATCTTATTTTCTCCACTCATGTGAATATTTAATATTTTTTTGTGAATATTTTGTCTTTGTAATTCATATGGAAAGAAATTGGCTTCTGATTATCAGTGTCTCAATGTAATTCTGTCTATTTGATTGCAATTATGTGTTTATAAGGGCAATAGAGATGAGTAACTATGTAAAAGGGAAATAGAAATCTTGGTCCTCTGAGTATGAACAAGCCTCTCTTGGTTTTTGGTGCACTTAGTTCAAGAATTGCAAACAGAATACACTTCTCTAATTTTGTGCAAATGTGGCCTTTTTTGGCTGAAATTGATGAGTCTGGCCTCAAAGGTTTCTGATCAAACATCCAATTATTAATGTCACGTCAGTAATTTTCAGCACAAAGGACAAAATCGTTTTTCGTGTGTACTAAAAGTTGACAGTTCATACTTAGATGAAATTCACCTAGGTAATTTTAAGTGGTAATAATTCAAATTGTATTAAATGATTGCTGCTGGTACAACCACTGAAAGTTTTTCCTAACTGATGATCAAATTTAACATTTCCTGTGTATGCAGCCAATCAAATTGGATGCAAATTTTTTGAATTTTGGTTCTTCTTTTTAATAAGTTCGTTGTATTCGTACGTATATCATTTAATTCTTCTTTTTAATGGTGCCAGGACGTGCATTGGAGGAACTCCGAAGCTCTCTTTACAGTGAGCTTCGGACTTCAGAGGGAGCGAAGCGCCAACAGCAGCGCTTTTGTGGACCAATTGTGGCAATGACCTTCAACTTCATGGTTGCAGTTGGAATAATTTTGGGAAACAAAATGGTATCTGTTTTACTCTTTTCGATTAGGTGACTATTTGTTCGAATAGAACCATAATTTAGGATTAATATTTTCCAGGTCATGGGAAAAGTTGGATTCAATTTTCCAATATTCCTTACGCTAATCCACTACACGACCGCTTGGATTTTGCTTGCCATATTCAAGTCACTCTCATTGCTTCCTGTCTCTCCTCCATCTAAATCCACGCCATTCTCATCATTGTTCGCTTTGGGTGCTGTCATGGCTTTTGCCTCTGGACTTGCAAATACTAGCTTGAAGCATAACAGGTCCTTATCCAAGTTTTTCTTAATTTTACTTTGTCTACGACAGTCTTTCCTCATTCGGTTATTTTGCAGTGTTGGTTTCTACCAGATGGCCAAAATTGCTGTCACTCCAACCATTGTTACAGCAGAGTTTGTTCTCTTTAGAAAAACCATCTCATTTAACAAGGTAATCCAACAGAAATTAATTTTACAAGCTATTAGTTTGGAGCTTGAGTTAGATATATAAATTTCATTACTATGGGGATATTTACAGCTCAATTTCACATGTCCAGGTTGCTGCTCTCGTCGCCGTATCATTTGGTGTGGCTATTGCAACTGTCACAGACTTGGAGTTCAACGTATTCGGTGCTTGTGTTGCAGTAGCCTGGATAGTTCCCAGTGCCATTAACAAAATACTGTGGTCTAATCTGCAGCAGCAAGGAAATTGGACAGCTCTTGCGTAAGTACATGCATCCTACACCCAGTGCATTCCACCGGGTGTATATCCACCACTCATTTTCACAGCAATCACACACACGCGGCATGCGTAGATTATGAGTGGTGAATATACACTCTATGAAATGCAGTGTAGGATCCAGGAGACCCATAATATAAAATCTTGTAACGATCAACCTTTCTGTTATTCAAAAGAAAATGTTACTCGATCTAGGTTGATGTGGAGGACAACCCCGGTCACAATCTTCTTCTTAGTAGCCCTAATGCCATGGCTAGACCCACCGGGTGTATTGTCGTTCAAGTGGGATGTCACAAATTCGACTGCAATCCTAATATCGGCCTTGCTCGGCTTTCTCTTGCAATGGTCTGGAGCTCTAGCACTCGGGTACTAAATTCTGCCCTTGACTCTCTCCAACTATCAACTCAACCATTTCACTTATTCAGGACAAATGAATTATTAGTGAAACATTTGTGGTTATCCAACTGTGCAGCGCCACATCAGCAACGTCGCATGTGATTCTCGGGCAATTTAAAACTTGTGTCATCCTACTAGGAGGATATGTGCTCTTTGGTTCTGATCCAGGATTTGTGAGCATTTTTGGTGCTGTCGTGGCTCTTTGTGGAATGTCGGTTTACACGTCTCTTAACCTTGAGAAATCGGGCGATAAGCCTCTGCTTCCCAACCAAAACTTACCTTCTGTAAAACCCAAAAGCAGTGAAGATGATGAGAAAGCAGTAGCTGAGGATACTCCAGCCGTAGTTTGACAACTGTGAATAACTTTATTTTGTTTTGATTCACAGCCTTTTTGCCCATTTTGTTGTGAAGGCATGCTGATTTAAGCTTCAAAGCTTGAGAGCTTGAGGTTTTTTTTTTTTTTTTTTTTAAAATCTAGATTTTGAGTTTGTATAGAAAGTGACTATTGATTCATAAACTGTCAACTCCCCAGAAGATAGATTCATAAAACTGTGAACTCCCAGAAGATAAAGCAGTGGATGGAACTATTAACGAATCCGTATGGTAAAGTGGGTGTGCACAACCCTTTTTTTTTCTTTTTTTTTTTTCCCAAAAAAAAAAGGGTAAAAGGAAAAAAACTAGTTAAATGTATTGGGTAAAAAATAATATCTAAATTTTTTATTTTATTATTAGTTATATTACTTTAGTAACTTTTGTTATAAAGTATTATGTTTAGGTGGGGTAAGAAGGAGATTTCAATACGAGTTGTGAGCATAGTAACTCTAGCAAATAAGCATCAATAAACTTATGAGTAAAATAGAGAAATTAGATGGAGATTTCATTACAAGTTTTGAGCAATGAACATCAATAAATTTTGAGTAAAAATAGAAAAAATAATTACAACTTGAGATTTTTCGAGCTAAATGTGAAAGAAATCCAAATAACTACAAATGTGATACACTATTTACACCTTTTGTACCAAACAATGAATCACCAATTCTCGATGCATTTGCCAGCAACAGAGAAATAGCTTTGAAGAGTTGAATTCTCTAACTTACTCTTTCTTTTCTTTTTTTGCTCTTCCTTTTCCAGGCATCTTTCTTCCCATAAGAACCTCCCAAAATATTTCTTCCCAGTGACAAAACCGTGCAAACATAAGAGCAGAAGCTTCTATCTATGGTACACCAATAGGAACCAAGCTCATGGTATATGGGACAACCATAGGAGAAAACATGGATTTGGGCCCTAAAGTGGAAACATCACAAACCTTCTTCATCCTCTTTACATCAAATCGATATAGATAGACATCGGACAAAACCCTTAGAAGCAGCATCTCGTCTTTGAAAGCCAGAGGATCCATCAAAGGAATCATGTCTTTAGAGACACGGCTAGCCACTTTCTCTGATATCTTATACAGCAAATTAGGATTTTCGGTTTCTAATTCATCTAAGGATACAGAAATCTTCAACTCCCATTGAGATGCAAAGTCATCCTCTAGAGCCCACAATTGGAGCCCATCTTCAGAGATGATCACATAGCACAGCTTGCCCTTCCATTCGCCTATACACATTTCTGGGATGCTGCTGAATTGTGCCCCGGGAAGAGGGGAAGAAATCAACCAAGAAAGCTCGTTCTGAGGATCAAACATAAGGATTTTGAAGCCATCAGTAAGCCAATACAAAGTCCCTTCAACAAGAACGCCTTTGTTTTTACTAAGGTTGTCATTACACGAACAGCATTCCTTCGATCTTTTCCACAGCCCAGTTTCCGATGAATATATGTCAAAGAAGAAACAACATTTGTCTTCGTCACTTTCAATGTTACTTACTGCAACTAGTTTGAAATTTGTGGACACATCAATGGGGTTCCGACAAGGGTCAAAAAATAGGGCAATGCTGCTGTCTCCAGGAAGATTAGGCAATGGGAAACTTGTAAATTGTCTGTTCAAGGGATTACAGACATATAACCTAGGTTGGGGATGGGGGAAACGGCTCCGACAACATAACATGCCATTGTTTAACGACAGAATCACGACATTTTCGGGAAGAAAATTCAAAACAGAGCGCCACACCTTGAAATTTTCCACATCCACTGGAATGTAGCTAATACAGTTGATATCTTCATCATCTGTAAACTGGAACACCTCGTGAAAGAAAAATCCAGAAATGGGTTCGATTTTTTTCAGCTGGGCAGTGATAAATGATCGATTGGATATAAGATTGTGCCAATCCTTGGAAACATACTTTAGAGTATGCAATTTTTTGGCAGATAATCGTCCGAGGATGTTTGCAGGAATGTCATCATTCGCAAACCAGCGACCCTTCATTTTCGCACAAACTGCAAGAGTACGTTTTGGAGATGAAAAATTTCAGCTATGGTGAAACCAAATCCACAATGTGCTCTTTAACCTGAAAGAAGAAGAAGGAGAAAGAAAAAAAAAAAAAAAAAAAAAAAAGAGAAATTACCTTGAAATAGATTTTGATCAACAGGTTGTTCGGACAACTGCTGCAGCTTTCAGAGGGAGCTTGATAGAAGCTTAAGAAAGAAGAAACCTAACGACAACCCTAATTGCAAGGCCTCGTTTGGTTCCAATAGAGGATATCAACTTTCTTGTATTTCTGTTTTTACTTGAATTTTGGGGAATGCATGGACTAATTTGAGCTCATGTGATAGGCAATTATTAAGAAAAACAAGAAATTGGGAATCATGAGTTTTTTTTTTTTTTTTTTTTTTTTTTTTTTTAAGGTGGGATAGAAAATAATAAAAAAAATGACAATTATTAAGAAAAACAAGAAATTGGGAATTATATTTTAAATCATAAAATATTCTTAAAATATATAATGCTGAAAATCATTTTTTAAAAATAAGGATATGTGGATTATACAATTTTCTTTACTTTTGAAAACCAGGAAATTATAATTTTTATATTTTAAATTTTTTTCTTTTAATAAAACTATTTTTTAAGAATATGATTTGTCTTTTTAAAATAATTTTCATTTTTTAGAAAAAGATTTGTAATTTAAAGAAGCAGGGATTGGTGATTTCATATATAGGTCAGAATCCTTGTAATACTTTAATTTGTAAATGCCATATATATTCGTTTATGCTATTTATATAAGAAGCAGGCAAGCCTCTTAATTGGTAAAGATGATTCCTTGTTGCTTTGAAGTTCAAAATAATAATAATAATAATAATAATAATAATAACAACAACAAAAATCATTGAAAATGAGTTCGGCCCCTCGAGTTGTAATTTGTGAGGTTTGGGAGAGCAAGTGAAGAATTCAATCTCATTCTATTATCCCTACCTGAGTTTCCCGGCACAATATTCAACCCAACCCATATACCTATGCAATTGTTCTCTTCCGTCTCCCCCTCCCAAATCTACTCCATCATGAAGCAAAACGCCGATGTCCTCCGACGTCCACGGCCGCCCCCTCAATTCAATGGTGAATCCCAGAGCCCATGGCAATTCATTTTTCGGGAATTTGACAGCAATTGTGACCTGCAAAACCAGGAATCCATATCCCTCCTAAAACATCAGGGCATTGACTTTGTGAACAGCAAGCATATGGGCATCAACTCCGGTGATTTTGGCTTGATGTTCAAGTGACCGTCATTATATTATTTTACCTAGCTTTTCTCTATATTCGCACATATTAAATCAATATGGTGTTATGAAAATATAAATCATATAATATTGAAATAGGGTTCAAACATTCCCTAAACATGAATATAAAATTTAGTTACACATAACGTGTTTAAGAATTGAAATCATGAAAATAAAAGACATCAAAACCAAAATAAGAAATAAAGAATAAACCCAAATTCAAAGATAAGTTCCTCCATGAATCTGTTCCCTTACTGCGTTCACACCATGGAGGCTTGATATTGCTTGCTCTCTCTCTCCTGGCGTCTCTCTCCCTCTCTCTTGCGTCCCTTTATTTTTTTTTTGTTCACACCCTCAATCTATGCACAATTTCCTACAAGCTCTCCACTGTGGTCCGGAGCTTTTCTTTCCCGCAAACGTGGATCACTTTCCACAGCCTATACCACTTTGGATTTCTGATCAATATTCTGACTGCAAGGAAACGACCTGATAGTTTGGATGATTTTATGGCGCTGGTGCAACTTTATTTCGGGCTCAAGGTTTATGATTTGAAGCCCATCGTCCAGTTGTTTAGTTGCAAAGAACTTGAACATGGAGCATGTTGTAGGAAAGAGCCATCAGGCGGGTTCGTATAGTTTGCTGATGATGCAGGTTTTCATGGAACTAATGAAGAAGAACTGCCTCTCTCCACCCATTATAAGAGGGTTTAATCATAAGTTGTATGGATTAACCCTTTTTCAATTGCGTCCACGCTGATTTATAAATTATATGTCATGAAAAAATAATAGATTTGTTAAAAAAATGATTTTGTAGTAAGTAAATAATTGACTAAACATGAAATATTTATTTGACTAATATTTATTTAACTATAGCAGTAGGTACAGTTTTAATTTCGGAACGTTGGTTTTTAAAATGGTGAGTGCAGTAAACTAGGTTCCACGATTTCATTTAATGTTTTTTTTTTACTTCAAATTTCACCTCTGCATTTGTCGGTTTGAAATTGAAGAATTGATACCCATGTTGGAACCAGAATCACCTGTCTGGTTTTGGTTAGGTACCAAAAGGAATTAAAATAGGAACAAATATTTGAACCGAAAGAGCTGATTCTGATTTTTTGATTTCAGTTTCAAATAGAAATCAAAATATACCATGTCTATTTGAATATATTGAAATTTATAAGATGGTTGAATGAGATAAATAAAAAATAACATGTGTAACTTTCTTTAAAAAAAAAAGATAATGTAATATTAATAACAAATACAAAATTAAATTAACATAATCTTTCATCTAAAATGAACCATTATCAATGAAAACATATCTTTTAGTGTGCGTCATTTCGTGCATAACTTGGTACTATAACCATGCTAAATCGTGTGCAGATGATGCTTGAAAAGCCCACTGAACTTTATAATTATTATAATATTTCAAATCAAAATTCATAGAATCCTATTTCATAGGTAGAGATGGATGGACCATGTTGATGGGTCCAATATCAAAATATGGTAAGAGGTTGGCTCAAGATTACACACGCTGTAGTGTTATTGGACTTGTCCAAATGTTTCAATATCTTGTGTCTACATTTATAAGCTTTTGTATTTACGAGTTGTAAATGTAATGAGATTCATTCTGTTCTATTATATGTTAGTGAAGTCATATAAATATGATAAATTTCCATATTATGGTCGAAAAAAATATGTATAGTTCAAAGGGTGATTTATATTACACCATAAAGTTCATTTCACCCACATGAGACAATTGATGAGATTCAGGGTATTTGTACTTGGGCCGGAAAGATTTGGGAGAGGAGACTGGAGGAGCATTTCAAGATGTATGGTCCCAACTAGAAGCCCAACCCTAGTGGTGAGCCATGCTTAGAACTGGTTTATTTTCTTATGGTTTAACGTTTTATTTTTATTTTTATAAAGTGGAGGTAGTGGTTTAACATTTAAAAATGTTTTTCTAAATTAAAATCGAACTCATTAAATTTTAATTTTTATTCTCATACCGAACTGAAACTATGCTCATCTCTAACTTAGTACCACAATAATAACACTTTATTATCATTGTTATCAAATAACAAATTTTAGAAAGTCCAAAAATAAAAGCTTTGTCAAGCTTTGTTGACCAATGCATTCAAAATCCAATAAAAGAGTAGATTAACAACACTTAAATGACATTGATTTTATGCAATTTTTGTTGTCTGTTACTCTATTACATTAGTTTTTAACAAAACTGTTGTCTAATAAAGCATTTTGTAATTCTGCAATAACTTGTTCAAATGTTGTTTCTTAACATATTTTTGTGATAATACATTACGGTTTCAAAAATAATTTTAAAAATTTAATTGAAGTTGAACACTGTCAGTGTACAATTTGTTCAATAATGACTTTTAAAGGTCGATCATTCTGTTTTAAAATTATTGAAATGATACTTTTAAAGCCACTATTCGTTCATCATTCCCAAAATATAGTATGCAGTTTTTGTATCTAGTGGGGTTCCTCTGAAAGCATTCAGTTTATGAAAATATAAGTGTTAAATTGTTACGTCTTTTCCACTTTCTATGAAATATATTTTTGTTATGGGTGTATATAAAAATTAATAGTATATTATTAATTCTTGTATAGTTATCAAAATAATGTTTTATTTGGTTACATATATAACAAATTTATTCGATATAAAATTTAGCGAAACAAATATGAAAGTATTCATATATTTGAAAAAAAAAAAGTAATCGATGATATTAACAATAAAGAGAGAATTAAGTATGATCCAAAATTATAATGTAACTTATAACAACTTTGCTTGATATTATTACATAACAATACATTCAATCAATATATATATATATATATATATTATAATAGACTAAATAAAATGCATTTAAATTTATATGAAGTTTTTTATAATATATATCTTATATACATTAGAAAATAAACAAAGCGTACACATGTTAAGGGTATAAAATTTCAAATAATTTTAATAATTAGAATTATTTTACAGACCCCATGTGTTTTCAAATTTGGGTTCTTGTAAAGAATACCAACTTACCCTTAATTTCCCTTTGCCCCGAATAAGATTTCTTTTAACAATAATTTTGTATTATATATATATTTAGTAGGACTGTGTTTGCATGATTCTATGGATAGGAAATAATTTATTAGATAAGATATTTTCAGCAGATTCCACCAAGCTAGGCACTTCTAGACTTCGAGGGCATATTATAACCACCTCCCCTCCTTCTCTGATTTGAATTGTTTGACCTTGAGCCGCCGCCACTAACTCTGATTTCTACTACTTGCCATGTGTATTACATAAGGAAATAGCTAAGGTTTCCACATAACTAGGAAACTTCCGTAACAAATGATAGTCTTTATATACTAACAGTTTTAATCTAAATCATATCTTTTTTATATTTATAATCCATTCAACCAATCTTTGAGTCCCAAGGCACAATGTGTTATGTGTCTCCTGAATGTATTAGGGGACCCAGGCCGCGAATAGAAAATCCATACACCACCACAGCCGCCGCTGCCACCCCCTGCCCCTCCCCCTCCGCAGCTGCTTTGTTCAGACACGAATTGGAATTAGAATGTTCTATGGCTGTGACACTTATTTTCATAAGTGCTCTTCTAATTTTCATTTATTATCCTGTGCAGGTGACCAACCAAACTGATCACCACCCCCATCTATTTCAACTCATTTCACTGGTAATATCTGAAATCCGGGCCTCACAAGCTCAACTCACCGGAAAATGCCACGTGTCAATGGCTGTGGGTAACCGCGCTGATCAAACCATCTATCAAGAAGACTCCATTCTCTCCATTTTTTTTCAACATGAGTTGTTGTGGGTGGTCAGGACGGGAGGTTTCTTTCTCGAAGAACAAATGACGACTATGTTCAATGTGACGATGAACGCGGCCACGAGCATATGTGTTCCTTCTCATGTTCCAATGGCACTGCTGGAGTCTCATCAATCGGGTCAGCCCCTTTACTTTAAGATCAAGTATGGTGGGAGGGTAGGAGAGGGTTTGGGTGGATCGGGAAAAGATGGATTACATTTCGTGTGTGGTTGGATTCCGATGTGGTTCGTTAATGAATCTACTCTCAAAGGAGGGCCAATGAGTCCAGGTAGCTGTTATGTCGATCATTAAGGAACTATGCATTCATCTTGTAATGAATTTTTGTAGTTACAAAGGATCTGGCTAGATTCTTGATTACAGTTTTTTCTTCTCATTTTGCTTTTAATCAAAAATAGAATTTGGTTTAATTAGTTAAATATTATTCTGAACATTATAAACACATGTGCGTCACATTTTTTTTCCAAGACATTACGCTGCGTAAATTTCATTTTGTAATGGTGACGAAAAATGTATGTTTAGGTAAATTTAGTTTTGTGATTTTTCCTTAAGATTTAATGTGGTGACAAATTACTCACTACAAGAGAAAATTAAAACTAAAGATGAAAAAATTCGTCTCAAATTGATATTAATTTCTAAACTGAAATAGTGATTCATGAAATACTTCATCATTACTGTAGCTAAAATTTAGAGCCAAATTATTCCGCCACTAAATTTAGTGATTATATTTTTGTCTCTAATATGATATTACAAATAAACTCACTTACATAAATAGACAAATTATTTCGCCCAAATGTGGTTTCCATTTTTTCAAATTTGCACTAGATATGTTTGGAAGATGTTAATTTTTTTCAAATTATAAAATAATATTTAGATTTATTGGTATATAAATAAAAATATATTAATCTTCATCAAAATTTATTAACATTAGTGACATAAAAAATGTGTATAACAAAAATATATAAATTATTTAAATTCAATGATATTTCATGAGCAATGAAAATCCAAATTTTATACAAAGTTAATAATGTAAGCATGATATAATATATATGCATGATATAATATATATACGCATATAATAAAATGTCATTGTTTATATTTGTACTTTTTCGTTCAATGACATTTTCTCTAAATTGAAAATAAATATTTTAATTTACTATAAATTATTTTAGGTTAAGCAAAAAATTATAATATTATATAAAATTTGATATAATAATATTTTTATTTTTATTAAAAAATATTTTTTTAGCTTAAATTCATCTAAAAAAATTGATATACTATCTATTCAAATTCATCATATATATCAAAATTAAAGGAATAATAATTTAATCCATAAAAAACTATATTTTATATTTTAAATATTATTATTTATTTCAATATATACAATATATATATATCAAATTAAAGATCACAAAAAGTAAATTAATTTCATATATCATATGTGAATAATAAATTTAAAATGAAAGAATAATTTTGAATTTTTTTATTTAAGTGAAAAATACAAATAGGAAAGAGGAAAAAAAAAGGAACATGTCAACAAAAGAGAAATACTCTCGAACTTCTTTTTTTATATTATAGAAGGATAGAAGGATGGGTTGAATAATTAATATTATAATAATAATATATCAAAATAATACATCATATATTTAATAATATATACAATAATTTCGTAGCAGTAGTGTATAAAAATAGTACATTGTACATGCAATATTATTTATTGTTTTATTATACATCAACAAATCTCTATAAATAATTTTTTATGGTCACTTATATTATATATTTATCTATAAATTTATTATATACAATATATTAAAATATTTATATTTGTAATATATTATAATACAATTAATCTATATATTATTAGTATTATTATAATATATTGTTTGTAAACTAAATATAAAAATAAATTTATTTACAAATTGCAAAACTTAAGAAGTTCATGTATTAAGTTGTAATAATATATGTTTAAATTATCAAAAGTGATGAATTTTTTTATTTTTTTTGGTAATTATCTCTTTATGAGTTTAACAAATCGCAATATTTATGTGCATTGGTGCGTCGTACAGTCTAAATTACAGTATTAATTGTTTAACTAAAATTTATTATTTGTTTATTTAAAAAATATTACTCCTAACTTGTTAACTAAAAAATTTTTGAAGTCATACTTTTTTATTAATTAAATAATATTATAAATTAATTGCACGATACACCCGATACATTAGACATTTATTATCAGAACTATAGTGATTAATTCCAACCTTCCGATTGTAGAGATACAAATGCTTGCACAAGGAATATATGTCTAGACGGATGTTTTAAAAAGTATACTTTTCAGATTAATTCTTAACCATAGTTTGTTTTTATTATATGTGGAAGGAGATACTAATGGGCACGAATATACATTTTTTTATTATGTTTACGGGCTAATTGAAATATATTTTCTTTGCCAAATAGCTATCTGGTTATATATTTATATTAATTTATAAAATTTTAATTAAACGTACTTGCAATTTATTTGAATTTATTGGAATTACAATTAAAAAAAATTTGTAAATTGTGATGTCAAGTTGAATGTGTCACAAATTTTATTTTTTTGTAATTTGTTTTTAACATATATTAGCAAATATCTTATGATTCAAGTGTGATCCAACTTTTTAATTAAAATAAACACAATATATACAATTTAAGTTTAATATTTGTAAGAAATACGTTTTCGTGTTATAAATTAGCATTGAACAAAAACAGATACCATCCAACATGATGTTAGATTTAATAAAATCATGTGTTCACGTGCAAAAAATAAATAAAATTTGGAAAGCCATTTACTTGTAAAGATACACGCCTATTCCATCAAGAAGTTGATGGAGATTATTTTATCAATTCAAGTTTATCAAAGGAATAATTCTAAGGTCATTCGGAGAACAAATCAGTCAAAATAGAAAATAAGAGATCTCATATGATATTTATCCTTTATCAAGACTCAACCTCCACAACAACAGAAATATCTTAAAGATATGTCCACATTAATTCAAGAAATATATTCCCATGTAAATTAGATTTAGGGTTGTCTATTAAATTGTATATATAGGGGACAACCCATGTTGGTTAAAGCATCGAGCTTAGTTTTATATATGTGATATCGAGAGAGGGAGTGAGAGACATGACACTACATTAATAAACTTGCTCGCACAGGAGGAAGGGAGTTCCTCCTAAAAAACATCTCAGTCTCGATTTATTTATTCAGTTTTTACAAATTTTAGTACTGAGTTTAATACAAATTCAATTGATGCGCTAATAATTCTGATTTTTTCAATATCTTACGATTTTTAAAATTCTAGCACAATATTTTAATAATTACTAATTAAATTATTATTTAAGAAAAAATCATTTCTATCATCCATCTATTTCTTGTCCAAATTACCCTACCTAGTTTGATGGACTTACAATACGTAGTTCGAGCATATAAAAATATAAAATTTAATTTCAATCTTTCAATTTTTACAATTATATCTCATTTATTCGAGATATATGTTTAACATAATTGAAAATTATAACTACAGTATGAAAAATATTTGAATAACTCAATATTAAAATATTATGTCCAAATCTTGATAAGATATAAAACATTAGAAATACCATATTATATAAATAGAAAAAAATTGAAATGAATTTAAAAAATAGTTAAGTAAGAATATCAAAATAATGATATTAACTGAAAATAATATGTTGCAAGAAGTTGATAGAAAAACAATTCAATAGAAAAATTATAAAACGAAATAAATAAAAGTTTGAATATCATTTAAATTAATATAAATGTTATGACATAGAATTTGAAAATATTTTAATTTGTTGTATTTTAGTTTTCGCATTTTTAGTTTGCCAATACTAAATTTGGTGTGAATACACACAAAATTCGAAATCAAAATTTTGAATTTTACATTTGGTTACAAATTTATTAATCGGAGATATGTTTTCTGCATCCAAAATAGAATTATCAATGTTTTCGATATTAGTTTGCTATTTACAGAAAATTTTAGACATAATTATTCATAAAATAGGGAGACGTTGATGTTTAGGGAGTATGGTTATCGTCACCATCTTCATTCTTGAAAAGTGTCCATTGAGTTGGTGATCAATTTTGCAGGTTATCAATTTTGTATGAATTATTGATTCAGTGGTTCAGATTAAAAAGAGTTGAGAGTGTATTAATTACCACCTCTGCTGTACGCTAGAAGGACCCATTATTTTATATTATATTGTAAATTTGTAATATAATTAATTTATATGTTAAATATAGTTAATACACTTATAAAAATACAAAATATTTTTCCTAATATTATATATTATATTTACAAATATGCATTATGTTTATTGAATAGTCAAACAAATTCTACATTACATAATGAGGGATCGTGAGATTTTTAAGCAAAGATGAATCTTCAATTGATATGAGAGATAAACACTATCACACCATTTAATATCAAAGTCCATCTTCAGTCAAAAGGTATCAGTCATGGTCCTATACAAAATGATGTCGTGAAGATCTTTACACAAAAATGATGGCCTTCAAGAAGATCACGAGATCTTTATAAATTGACCTGAATAAATCAAGTTTTAAACAACTATAACCATGGAAGAAAAGTCCCAATTATGTTAGGGAACGAATATATGTGTGTGTATATATATATATATATATATTATATATTATAAATTATTTATCTTACAGTGAGCACCGACTAACATAATAGTTAAATATGATCGTATAAAAATATATTCATTTTACGTGCTCATATTATCATTAATCATTCTTTAGTATAATACTGGTGTACTACTTCATCAAACTTCATTGTATTTAGTTTACATATTTTTTGTTTTAAATTTTGGAGAAAGAAAACAGATAACAACATCTGGATAAGTTGAAAATAAATAAATTGATTAAAAATCCTTCACTTGTAAGTTGTAAAAGATTGATGCCCAGCAAATTTTAACTATTAAAATAATTTATTGTGGTGTTCATAATAAATATTATTTTTTCTCCGGTGCTTTGCACATTTGTAATAGTTATGCTACTGTATAATGAATAAATATTAATATTAATATAATTATATTTAATATATATAGTTATAGTTAATAATATGGGCTGGACACTCACAATCATATTTAATTTTCTAAAAATAGAGGTGTAAACGGTATTATTGTATGGGTTTTGAATATGTTATCGTGTTTTTATGTTATTTATTTTATTTTTGTATAATGAAAAATACTTTTAACTTACTTAATATTTTTTAACTAAATTATTGAATAAGGGCTGTAAATCATGTCATGTGTCGTATTTGCACTATGTTATCATTTTTTCATGTTATCTCATTTATATTAGGACAAACATAAATATATATTTTTAAAATTTAATTCAAAATTTTTGTGTTTATATAATTATAAGTTTTTTTTTTCAGACGAAAAAGGGTAATGGGATAGTCACGTGCGAAAGTACGCACGCCAATTGGTACGTAACTACTTAATCTTCGTCGCTTGTCCTCTTTCTTCTTCCGTCTTCCTCTCCTCATCTCATCGTTGTCTCCTCCGGTTCGCGGCCACGGGTCTGCCCTTCCATCTGATTCGAGGTAAATCACGATTCGGGAATTGGAAAATATTTATACTTGAGCTTATTTCTGTCACCTCGTGCGTGTTTCAATTCCTCTATTCGAAAATCGTCCAGGGCTGATACTTGAATCGATATAATCAGAAATTTTCTTTTAATTCGAATAGAGAAAAAAAGTCAGTTGAAATGTGGTTTGTGTTGTTGAAGAGGCATGCAATTTTGAGATTTTGAAAATACCAAAATTTATTGTGTGGCTTCTTTTATGTTGCTGGTGCTTTAAATTAGATTACGGTGGTGTATGTGAAGGATAACAAGAAAATAATTTAATACGCACGTAGGCCTAGGTCTTTGGGTGCTCTTTGTGGGCAATTATATAGAAGAGTTACTCCGTTACTTCAAGACATGCAAAATTTTGTAATACTTGAATTGGATATAGTAAGGCTTTCTGTGCAGCAACTTTGTATACACTGTTTAATTTCGTAAACACATGCTAATTTGGAGCTTCTTAGCAAAAACCTTTTGTTGAATGATTCGAGTATATTCCCTCTTTCTCATGGTCAAGGTTATAATGTTTTTCAGGTGAAGCATTTATTGTAGTGAGATGTCACTGAGTTTCACTACTGCAAGTCCAATTACATCGCCATCTATAGGTATCCAGATCTGCATCTCCTATTCTTTCAGAACTGCTGAGTGTATAAGTTCCATTTGTCAAGAATTTCATCCTCCCCATTGTTTGGTTTTGTCTTGTTTAATGTTGCTTCCACGAGAACCAGCTATCTAGTTAAAGTTTTCAACCTTGCCACTCTTTTAAATTGTTGATACTTGTGTACGCCTTTTTTTCTGGGTTTATCATTAGACATGTTTTTCCTTTTTTGATATTTAGATCTCTGTCTTAAAATCTCATATTACAATTTGTAATCTAGATATGAATAGTTTGGTTTGGTCTGGACTGGATAAACCAGTTAAGTTTTAAGCTCGCATTCATAGATAGGTGTCCTTGTATTCTTACTGAAGTTGAATGGCTGAGAGAACAGGGATTTCTTTTAGCTCTAACTTGGCTGAAGAGCTTTAGTGTGACAAAAAATGACAATGTTTTTTGGTTTGCAACTTTTCTGAAGGTTCATATGAGACACAGCTAATACTTCTTTAGGTTTCTGATCTTTCTGTAAAAGACCTGCACTTGCTACTCTTTGGACTGATCAGTGAATTTAATGTTCATAGCATGGGGTGTGACTGTGCTAGATCAGTTAAAAGGTAAATGATTAGCAAAGAAGTTAACACATCATTGGATGAGACTTGGTGAAGTCTCTGTATCAGCCTCCACCTACAAGAATATCATGTGAGACTTACTTGTAATACGACTCATACTCATTTTACTATCAGTAGATTGATAGTGATGAAGGTATTACATGATAATAACAGTGTCAGTTATGCTTCATGAGCCGGGCCTACACTTGTGATCCTGCAAATACTTTTCAATTGCTTTCTCTAAAGAGTAAATGCAGCCATCATTTTGAACAGTAATATATGCATGAGACCTTCTTCTGTGTCTAAATCTGTGGCTATGATGTATCCACCTGTACATGCTTTCTTATTCTGATTCTTTTGTCCTGGTTTCAGTTAAGTTTTCTAGGATGATCAACTGAGAAAAGCCATCTGAGAATGATGATGGTTATTTGTCCAGCATCTCTCATCATGTGGCATTCTAATTTTAATGCTAGTTGATAAAAACTTGGCCATTAATCGGTTGAGACAATATGCTTTGGGGTCTTCTCTATTTTTCACACTGCTTCATTTTTTTTTATTCAATTGAATTGTTTTCTTCGCAGCTCGGTCAGAACATCAGTGTTTGAAGCTGGAGAAGAATGTTTGGTCCAATCCCTTTGGACCCAAGCCACGATGCATGCGGCTTCAACCTTTTAAAAATACCACAAGTTATGCTTTCCAAGTGAAACCTGTGGTTATTTGTGCTGCTGCTTTGGTAATTTACAAGCTGTAATGTGTTGCATGATCATTGACACATTTTTACTCTATGATAATGAGATCATATCTCCGAGAAGGAAATCCTATGTCACTTAACAGATTAATTCCTTTCCATTCAGAGTTGCACTTTCCTACAACTCAATCCTTAGCCAAACAAAAGAGTGTAGATATTTTGAAGTATAAGAGAGGGGCTTAATATTTTCCCTTTTTAGTGTGTCAACATATGTTGATTTTGGTGTGCAAGGTAATTCTGGACAGTAATTTGTATTGTTCCAAACATTACTGCCCCTGAGAAACATGAAGCAATTTTAGAAGTCCCTTGTGTAGCGTGTGAAACTTGCTCAAGGCATTGTGTACGCCCCAATAAAATATGTAAAACTTGCTTGGATATCTTTTGTTCATCTTTCGAGTTCTGTAGCTACAAGCAAATATTTGCTTGACTTCCTCCTAAAGATTTTCCTTCCCAAACTCTTATTGAAAAAATCACTACACATTTTCCCATGCATTTTCTTCCTGATATATCTTATTTTCCAATGCAACTATTTCTAATTTCTTGTCCCAGAACCTTCTACAAGTCAGGTTCATAAAAGTGCCTATTGTTCTGATGAACTTTTTTTTAACTGCAGAATGCCACATGTGCTGCAGAACAAACCCAAACGGTAACACGCCAGTCATCTACCATTACTGTTGCGCCTATCCAAGGTAATAATCTCATTTTCCAGATACTTGGTGTAATGTGCTGGCTAGTGTGGCGTACAATTTTGACTCAAAGTGAAGTATTATTTATGAAACACTAGAAAAGTTTCTTTAGATTTTTGAGATGCCTATTCAGTTTAACACTAAAGGTTCCAGAAAAGGTTCTTTGGATTTTTGAGGCACACAATGGAGCATTAATAACGTAATGTTCAAATTTAACACTAAATGACCTTTCATATCTTGAATTATTCTTTATATAAAGTCTGTCTTCATATATTGCAACTCGTAATAGATTTTCAACTAAAATTACACTCTAATTCGAAAGCTTTGTAGCCATGTATCATAAAATATTTAAAGAAGAACCCATAGAGGAGAGACTTGGTTTTTTAAAGTTAGAGCGCTATGAAGGTTGTATATTTATGATAGTTTTCTAATTTTCTTAACCATTACCAATGTCATATCATAACTCCAGCGAAGATGAAAACAAATTACTAACATAAAATGAAAAGTTAATTATAGGAACTTTTATGATTAAAAAAAAAAAAAAAAAAAAACTAGTTAATTTCAAAATAACTAAATATAGGGTACTTAAAAACCAAGCAATAATTAAATGATCTTTTGTTAATATAATACTCCCTCCATTTTTTATTAAGTGTCATTTTAGAGATTCAAAGTTGTTTCAAAATAATTGTCCATTTTAGAGGTTTTTGCAACTTTTTTCCAAATTTACCCCTACCTGTATCTCCAAAAAAACTCTTTACTTTCCAAATCATAGTCTCCTTCATTTTAACTTAGTTAGCTAATTAGAGATACTCTTCGTTAACTAAGGATATTACTCATTTTCTAGTGATCCTTAAATCTTAATAAAATCTCCAAAACGACATTTAAAAAGAAACAGAGGAGTACGGTTTACAAGAGAGAGATCTGGTGCATTACATTGGTTGTACTATCATCCACCACACCACTCACTCACAATCGTGTGGGTGTGTGTAAAATATATGCACGAATTGTGTAATATGTGGTGATACGATGCACCAGGCGCAGGACGTAAGAGACCAGAGAGAGAATATATTCGTTGATTACCTGTACTAAAGTGCTCCTATGTTGGACTCCAAAAGGTAGGCAACCCCAAGTATCTGAAACAATATTTGTTATATCGATGTCAGGAAAAGAAAAGTCTCCAGAACTTGATGATGGTGGGACAGGATTTCCACCCCGTGATGATGGCGATGGCGGGGGTGGTGGAGGTGGTGGTGGTGGCCATTGGTCTGGTGGGTTTTTCTTTTTTGGGTTCCTTGCTTTCTTGGGCTTCCTCAAAGATCAAGAGAGTGAAGGGTCATACAGAGATGAAAGGAGGAGAAGATGAGATTATACTGCAGTAATCATGTGCTATTTTTTGATTGCTTTAGAAGACAATTTCAGACATATTGTTGCATGAGTTGGCATTGCCCAGAACTAGTAACGCTAGGTGCGTTGGCTCTCATGATATTTGTGGCAGAGTATCTTAGCTTCTTACTGAAAGTAATGAAAGAATGAGATCAATTTAGGAGTGAATTGTTCATATAAAATATATAGTATAAATACTTATTTCAATAACTGGTATGTTAAAAGAAACAAAGAATGATATTAAAGTGTCCAAATAAAGTATATATAATAATGAAAATAAATAAAGTAATATTATTATTACTAGTACTGTTCATATAATACTGTTTATTTAAAATATGTATTAGGTCTGAATAAAAAATAGGATTAAATTCTTATATAAATTTGAGAAAATGTAAAAAATATTAAATATTTTATATAAAATAAAATTATTATTTTATATAAAATAAAATTATTATACTATTCAATATATAATTAGTTGTTTCGATTTAATATTTTTTTATTTTTGTTAACTATGACAAATTATAATGGGTTGGATTGAATTTGAATTTTAAAATTCACTTTGTTGTAGTTTCTTATATCTACTATATATTGAAAATGTTATTTGATATTTAATTTTATAAATAGAAAAAATATATAAAGAAAACAAACACACAAAATATAATTAGAAAATATGCTATTTAAATTTTTTTTATCATTTAGAAAAATAGTTTACCAAAGAAAAAGAAAACACGTGTTAAACACTATAAAGACACGCACGCAAAAGTTATTAGTTATTTTGTTTTTGTATTTTATATTTCTTAAATATTTTGTTTGCTCCATGACCTCTTACTATGTTATATAACTAGTACGTTCCCCCCATGCGATACACGAACATATCATTATACTATAATATTATTAAATTTTAGAAATACATAAAATTAATATTTTTAATATATATATATATAATTATGTTCAATAATTTATATATGTACCATGATTATAATAAAGATATAAATATTACATATAAAAACATATGTTAACATTAATTAATTTTATAAAATAAAATTATTAAATTACCAAATATATAGTATTTTCTTTTGAACTAAAGAAAATTGAATAAAATCTCATATATCAATGTGAACAATTTTTTATTATTATATATAGCATCAAATCTGCCACAAATTCATAATTGATTTGTTAAAATCAAGTAATTGCGAAAATATATGAATTTTTTTATTTATTTTGATAAAAAAATTAGTAAAATTACCAATATTAACAAATAAAAATTTAAAATAAATACTTATCGATTAGCAATATACCAACATTTTCTAAAAATTCGTAATTTCAGAAAATAGACAGAAAAATTGATAATAATTGAAGGAGAAAATGGAAATATCTATACCTAAGAGTTAAGAGAGGAGAACAATAATTTGGTTGGCGGATTGGCTGAAATTTGTCATAGTAAATAGAGGATATGAGTCATATGACTTCCACACAACCTTTTCATTATTTAAAAATTGATGTGATAATCCTTTACAAAAGGTTTTCCAATGAGATATCATCAGATTAATTTGGGTTTGTTACCCCAAACTCATGTCGAAAAATTATCTTTAATAAAGGTTGGTGGAGGTCAATTATTTAACAATTTAAAAAAAATCACAATGTTTAAGAAAAAATTAAACAAGTTCTAAAATTAAAATCTACGTTATGAAAAAATAATTTTAGAATATTTACTTTCTCAAGTATAATCTTGAATGAATGAAAACTTAATGTCTAAAGTTATGAATTAACGTGATGAAAATTGAAGAATAGTAAATATGAAAAATCACATCGCACATAGGAAAAATGATACTTGTCCACCTTATTAGTATGAGCACTTTAATAAAGAGTAATATAGTGTGATTCTTTTACGTGCAACATAGTTACGTTTGTCGAAGGTTGACAAGTGGGTCGATGGTGAGTAGGCGATCTGGGTTAGGTCAATGATATATCTATTCGGTGGATCAGTGATGTAACAACTAGATTGTAGACAAAGCCATCAACTCAACCTGCTGAGCGCAAGGGGTGGCAAGTGAAGAGGCGTGACACGCCGAATAGGTGCACTAAAGCTGAACTGGTGTAGTCTAGAGTTGAACCAGTTCACCAAGGCTTAAGGGGTGCGTTCATGGTTGTTCCGTCCAAACAATGCCTTAAATCCAACAAGATACTATAACTCCTAATTAATATAAATAGACATGATAATCATTCATTTAATTTACTCGACTATAATTTGCTTACATGCATTCTTACATTTGTAGTTATTCTCCTTTTATATTTAAAAAGTTTTAAAATATCGAGTATTTTTATCGATAAATTTTAATATTATTGTAATGTGATTTTTACCATAGATAATAAAGTATTGAATACATGACAAATTATTTTACAAAAAAAAAAAAAAATAGTGTAACTCTTATCTCATTTATGTTAAGAATACAATCCAAATTTTGTAAGAACCCGGATTAATAAAGGCACCCCATATTGTAGACAACTTTAAGTAATGAGATGGAGATTGAATATAATGGAAAATATTCTCTATCTAGCATCTCTTGTAAACTCGAAAAAACATTATTTATGATTATTTTTTCTTTTCAGAAGAAGAATTAATGAATATTTAAAATAAATTAATAAAAATAGCCAAAAGGAGTTTGTAAGGGCTACACGGTAATTCGAGCACTGAATTATCCAACATCGACAAATTCCACGAAACGACACCCCACCCCGCCCATCAACATCGTCATGCTGCCAACCGTCGAATCAATCTGATCCCTTATTGGAATTATCTCATATTTTTTACTCCCAATTCGTTTTGTGCTGCTTCCCCACTTTCTCTATCCAATAGCAATTCAACTCCACCGATTTGAGTTTCAGCTTTTCTTCTTATCAAGGTTACGGCTTTTTAATCTCCAGTTCACCAATCCAGTATATAATTCAGAGGTGCAATTCGGACCCTGTTTCTAGATCTGGTGGAAATTTTGTTTGATTTATTGATGGTATAATTAACTTGTTGTGAAATTAAACGGATCTGATGTCGGACTGCGTTCCGTGTGATTCTCAAATGTATTTTCAATCGAGTTCCTATAGTTGTTGGGCAAGCTATCGAATTTAATTAAGTAAATTGAGCTTTAATTTGTTGTTTGTTGATGTTTATCAGCTATCAAAGGTTGGATTTCCTAATAAATCTGGGTAATTATGTTCTCATAAGGAAATTTGTAAGTTGAATTATTGACATCTACGTGTAGGTTTGTCCTGAGCAATTTTGTTAATATCAAAAGAATCAAAATGCTGAGTTCCTCTCTAATTATGGGAATGGTTTCTTCAACTTGGGTTTCAAAGATTGTAGTGGCATGCTTTTAGTAATAGCAGATCATTTATGCTATAGCTTATGTGTCCTCTCATTGAATTGTAGTTTGTGATCTGGAAATCACTGGGAGTCATTATTCAAAATTTTGAACTTTCACAATTCTGACAGTTCTCTGTGGTACTATGATCTCAGGAATTGTATAAAGTATCTGAAGATCAAAACTCCTGGAATTTAAGTTTTTTTCTGAGCAACATAAGTGGAGAATGATCCAAAGGTTCTGAACTCGTTTCCTCTTTTAGACAATGTTCACTGTATTTTGATGAACTCTACCTATTAAAAATTTCCTCATTTTTTACAGGCATGGAGTGTAATAATGTGCATGAAATACCATGTTGCAGTGCTTAGAAGGGATCAAGCATTTATGTGCTTCTGTGCTACAGTGTTGTGAACTCGATAGGCAATCAAGGGGCCTGGAGGATCCTGAAATTTTAGCACGAGAGACTGTGTGTATGCTTATTAACCCCCTTATCCTCCCCCTAAAGCTAAGGACTTGTAAAGTTTGTGGAGAGCGAAGCTATGTGATTGTAATAATTTATTTTCAATTGGGTTCTATTAAGAGTTATGACTTATTATGCCACTTCACCCTTTGGCGTCATATATCTATTGCCTCATGTTTGAAAGTTCTAGTGCCTATTGTTTTATAAAATGTAGTATTGCCTATATATTTATTGACAACTCCATTTCATGATCTCCATTGAACACTTATTTTTATCTCAGTGTTGTTATGAATAAAGGTTTTTGGAGATGGAAATGTCAACCAGGAGTTGTTATAGATTTTATTTGACCTGCTGTTGTAATTGCATAGCTAATTACTGTAACATTTTCTGTCATGATAAAGGAAAACTGGCCCTCACTTTATGATTACTCCTTTCATGCAGTTAGTGTAAGTGAAATAGAAGCACTTTATGAGCTTTTTAAGAAGATCAGCAGTGCTGTGATTGACGACGGGCTGATCAACAAGGTCAAATACATGATTTTCTAAGATGATCAGTTTACGTTTTTTCTACCAGAAGTATAATTTTTTTTTTTTTTTTAGATAACTTACATAATTCCTTCAATATTGTTTTGCAGGAAGAATTTCAACTAGCATTGTTCAAGACAAACAAAAAAGAGAGTTTGTTTGCTGATCGGGTACTCCTTTTGACTAATACATTTTCATTCAACTTATCTAGTTTTCTTTGTAGCATATTATAATGTACACAGTGCTGTTATGAATTATCATGGAACACAGTTTTCTTGTCATGTTAAATACTTTTTTCAACTGAATGTTTTTGGAGTACATTTTCTGTGTGCTGGAATAAGAATTCTGAGCTTGTCTATCTGATTTTCCTTACTAGAATTATAGGATTAATGTTTTGAGTTGAGGTACTTGTTACCTTGTTATCATTATATATCTACATATGTTCATAAATGTCGTATTGCAATCCTACAAATTCTCTAAATTTCCGGAGGTGATAACCTCATCATCATTGAAGCCCAGTCCTGTTACTTGTGAGGTCAGCTACACTGGTACTTATTCTCCATGTTGAGTGACCTTTTTACATACCATCACTTAATCCAACATCTAAGATGTCTTCGTTATCCACCTTCATCCAAGTTTTCGACTGCCTATTCCTCACACACCTTCTCAAACCTGCCAATCAAGTATTTGTTAAATCCAACCCGTGTTTGGTCTCCTCTGCACATGGCTAAACCATATTAGACATCTTACTTAAGCTTACCCTCTGTGTTTCTTCGACATCAATTACAACTTATGCATCTCTGTGATTTTCATCTTATGCATATGTTCTCCTGTGTGACCCAACACCCCCAAGTCAGAAATCATAGTTGGCTGAAAGGAATTATTTTCTTGTTAAACTTTCCTTTGAATCTCACGGGCATTTTTTTATAAGTAAGTCTTCTGATGTCATCCTCTATTTCATGCAACCAGCTTTCATCCTATGCTCTACATCTTCTTTAATGTCACCGCTCACCAGACTTTTTTTTTTCATATTATATCCTAAATAACAAACTGCTTCACACAGGGACTTCCCTGCCATCAATCTCAAATGGTTTACCTCTTTTAGATTAAAGACTAAATTGCTGGTTGGACATTCTGTGTTTGAACCACTAATTTGAAAACCTTTACTCTCAAAGCCTCATGCCATCTGTTCCATTTACACCTTATTTGGTTTTGCCTAGAAGGACAATGTCATCTGCAAATAACATATATCAGGGTACTTAGAGATGTCTATTTGCTCATGTATAACTAAAACAAAGTGGGTTTTAGGTTGATCGCTGATGAAGTCCTGCTGAAGCAGAGGGCTCAATAGAAATCCCTATGACTGATGAAACACTAGTTATGACACCTTTACGCATATTCTTACTAATCTGGATGCAACTTTGAGGCACATTTTCCTTCTAAGTAGCCACCACTAATCTCTAGGCATTTATACTAGGCCTTCTCTAAGTTGACTTGATGGATATTGCCAGAGTATTTGTAATATATTTTTACTTGATGAATGTGTTTATTTTTTTGAAAGATTAAGAAGTGTTTCTATTTGTGTTCTCACTTCTCCAACTGCCTGAGCAGGTCTTTGACTTGTTTGATACAAAACATAATGGAATTCTTGGCTTTGAGGAGTTCGCTCGTGCACTCTCTGTATTCCATCCAAATGCTCCTATTGAGGATAAGATTGAATGTAATGCAGATAAGAGAATTTGTATTTATAAGACTTCAAGAACCTTTCTTGCTTTTTATAGCATTATAACATCCTTCATCATCTCTTATTGCAGTTTCTTTTCAATTGTATGATCTCAAGCAGCAAGGTTTTATTGAGAGGCAAGAGGTAACAATTACAGTCTCATAGTTATTGTGTTTCTGGGAATATTAACTTCGTTGAATCTGTAATACATATGTAGCTCACTGATCTATGCTGTCAATTTGTGTCAGTTGAGAATTTGATTTCAACTTTGTATAGTAATATAACTTTTTCCTTTTAAATGAATCTGCGTGGATTATTTGAGGCTTCAGAGTTTGATATTTAGTCACTTGTATGTGAAAGCATTGGCTGTTCATCATTTGCTTGTTATCATAGTTCTTTAGTTTTTGTTGTTATAATAGGCCTATTCTTGTCTCAACATTTGTATGCAGAAACATATGCTTTTTACATGCACATAATGTTTCTGTAAATAAGATGCTGGACACACACACACGCACACACACACACACACACACATATATATATATTCCTCATTATCAAAGTTCAATGTGACAGAAGCTTCTTTCATTTTGAAGTGCCTGAGACTTTGCTTCTTCAATCATTGTTAAGATTGCACAAATTTATCCAAAGATGTGCTATATGTTGGTGTATTATGTCCATCCATCTGTAATGTTGTATTTCCAACATTGATCATGTGGCCGCCTTGAGAGAGTTTCAAGATAACTTTTCTAGCTTTTTAAAGCAGTAAAATTTAATGGATCGCTTGTTTGTGAATATCTTTTACTTGCTTTTATATAATTTATTCTTTCCTGTCTAACATGGGCACAACCTTCTGAGAATGGCTGAAAATTATTTTTTAAATCCACGAACTTTGGGTGTTGGTGATATCTGTATCTAGTAGCTACTACCCTCTAGCTTTGTTATAGAGCAGGATTTGTTATGTCTTTTCAAATTGTTAGGGCTGTAATTTTGTATGTATGGGACACATTCTACCTCACTACACAATACATAAGTGTTGTAGTCCCCAATCAAGAGAGTTGATTGCATTGATGTTAAATGCTAGTGAGATGTGAAACATTGCTTAATTTTCTTGAGTACTTCTATGTATTCCTATAAGGTTGATTGTGTTTCTGTCATATGTAACATTTGGCTTCTAACTAGCAGGTAAAGCAAATGGTTGTTGCTACTCTTGCTGAATCGGGTATGAATCTCTCTGATGAAGTTATTGAGAGCATCATTGACAAGGTTGGTTGTCAATCTTTTTTGTAATATAACTCTTAAATCTTTATTTTTTTCAATTCCTCTATTGTTTTTTCAGTGTACTTGATATTCAAAATAAATTTGCACCGACTATATAGATCCATAATCCAAATTGCCCATCTTTATGTTCCTATAGGCGTGAAGAATATTTCATCACTTGAAACTGTGATTTTCGAGTTGAGTTTAACATAATAAAAGTCCAAGATGACTAGTTTTCGTACGGCAGAGAATGCAGATTCATCAAATTACTATCACATCTGAAGATTAAAAAAAAAAAAAAAAAAAAAAAAGGAAAAAATTGCTTTTAAATCTGTATTATGCCTGTTAGAACTTGTATTCTAGGGAAATGGACATTGGCTTGCTTATTGCTACAGAATTAGGACTGGCTGGAAGTAATATCATTAATTTACTAAGTTTCTGCTTCTCTTTTCAGACCTTTGAGGAAGCTGATACAAAGCATGATGGTAAAATTGACAAAGAAGAATGGAGAAGTCTAGTTTTGCGGCATCCATCCCTCTTGAAAAATATGACTCTTCAATATCTCAAGTACGTATCTAATTCAATAATTTATTTCCATGTAATCAAGTTGCTACTAACTATGCTTCGCAGTGACTACAGTTAATGTGAACCAATGGATGAACCAACACGATGTTTCTTGTGTGGATTTTGGTACCTAAGTTGTTGGGGAATATTACAAAGAATTGTTTTTCTTTATTAAAAAGAAAAGGCAAAATGCATGCTAAAGTCCTTTAGTATCCATGAATATTTTGAAAGGTCCCTCAATTATGGAATTTTTTGTATAGGGTTCCTCAGTTGTTATTAATGGACTCTTAAAGAGTCCCTCAATATTAAAAAAAGTAATTTCTATGTGATGGAACATGACGGTAGTCGCCATATCTGTCCATTCCACCATTCGAAACTTATACATGTCAACGTTTTTTTATTTCTAAAGATTTTACTGAATATGCCACACCATTTCTATGTTTTTCATTTCTAAATAAATCCTGGAGATCCCCGTTTCTCTCTTTTGCCTCAAATAAAAGCCCTAGGAGTACACCAAAATCAAATTTGACAAAGCTAAAACCGAAAAAACAAATTCCTGATTTCTTCTCTTATGGAAGCGCTTATAAAATCACTTTTTAATAAATGAGGGATCTATACAAACATTTCCATAGCTGAGGGACACTTCGAAATACCCATAGATTCCAGAGGGACATTTCTAAATATCCACGGGTAACTGAGGACCTTAGGATGCATTTTGCCAAAAGAAAAAATGTAAAAGAGGAACTACTGATTCATTTGTAAAGTGATTTTCAAGAAAAGCATGTTGTTTCTTTCCTGGCTTCTTTGCTCCTGTAGAGAGTGGAGTTTTATGCTTGGGAGGAAGTATGATATTTCGAACCTATCTTGAAAAACAGAAAATCAATTGTTCTCCTGTGGAAAACGTCACATGAAAACAATCTGGAGCTTATTCTTTAGGTTTGCATTTGAATGGGAGAATGTGAAAATGGATTTGAAATCCTCAACTTTGATTTTAAACAATTTTTTTGAATGATTTGAATGTAACCGAAATACAATCTAATTCAGCTGGAACTGAAATCCATTAATTTACTATTTTTTGATACATCTTTTTTTTTTTCATTACTTCAACAGGGATATAACCACTACATTCCCGAGCTTTGTTTTTCATTCAAGAGTTGAGGATACCTGATGCCAGAAGTTCAATATAGCCCTTTTTTTTTTTTTTCTTTTTTGTAAATGTTGGCTTGTTTAATATTCCAAACTTTTCCCTTTATGAGAAACTATGCCACTTCATGGGCAATCATTAGCTTTGGAACTGTTGTGATGTGTTTATTGTTGTGGAGATGATTGAGGACTGTAATTTAAACGAGTATTTCTTATTAATAAATCAGTCTTGTGTAGCAATATTGCCTTCTCTTTGTTTGATTGATGACTGAATATATAGTTTCTGTGTGAGAAATTTACAGCATTTTTAGGAGGTGCATGGTGCTGGGGTTTGCGAATGGAATGATAGGTGGTGCTTGGTGAGCAATCTGGAGGGATATGTAGATTTGTAAATCCTCTTAATCGAACTGAAATTCAGAGAATTCTCCTGAAATGTCCATAATGCAACATTCAACTACTTAGATACCAAACTCTTAATAAATGTCCAAAATTAATAAAAGTTAAATCTTCAAGAATGGTCTCCTCTCAAATTTTCAATTATGTTGTACAAAAATAGCATTGCTTTCTCCTCTCCATAATTCACTTAAATCTGTAATTAATCCAACATTAGAATATAAATATATATACATATATATATGTATGTATATCAAGATTTCTTTAGAAATCAATTCATCTCTGCATTACGTTATAATTTTGATTCTTCAAAAATTTATATTAAATTAGACTTTTTTTTTGTTTAAATTATATGTACTCAATTATAGTCTTGATTCTTTAGTTTGTAATGTTTCGGCTTGGGGCAGCCAAAAAGATTCTTGCCGGCTGTTTGATCCGAAGAAAATCAAACGATGAAAAATGTTTCAGGTTGGGTGCGCTATTGGTTCAATATATTTTTATTTTGTGTCTAATTTCGAAATAATCTCCAAAATCAATATTCACCCCTCTTTTTAAGATTGCACTAGTTCTATATTCCATTTGTAGGTGCGAATCATCCTCATAAGACCATTATACTTTACAAATTTACCAAATCACTTGTTGCATATCCTGGAATTGAATCCACGTTAGAAATATAAGACCACACGTCAAAACCATGTTTGGATTAAAGATACCATTCCAAGATTAAATTGAAATTCTTTTGGTATTTCTCTGAATTAGTACTATAAGAAAAGACAGGCAACGTCTGAACACATCATTTCCCGTCTCTATTCTCAAGGCGAAAATAAATGTAAACAACATGAGAAGAATTGTTTCAAAGCTACTGTATTACCACAGCATTATGTTAAAACAATCCCAGCTACTAACTGCACGTCCACATCAAAAACTAACCATTCATAGTATTCGAAAATAAACCAAAAGGCAAAAAAAAAAAAAAAAAAAGGGGACAAAAGACAATATTCATCAAGTAAATCCGAGACACAAACAAGAGAACCACAGGCATCATGAGAATTCCTGCCCTAGAGAAATTAGTCCACCTCCTCCATCTTGCTGCCCTCAGCATCCACATCAGCCTCCTCCAAAGCAGGCATGTCCACATCAGCCTCAACAGCATCCTCATCAATGCTCAGCCCAAGCTTCAACATCCTGTGAATCCTATTGCCGAAAGTGTTGGGGTCATCAAGGCTGAAACCAGATGTGAGCAGAGAAGTCTCAAAGAGGAGCATAACCAAGTCCTTCACAGACTTGTCATTCTTGTCAGCATCAGCTCTCTTTCTAAGCTCCTCCATGATTGGGTTCTCAGGATTGATCTCCATTGTCTTCTTGCTCGACATGTACCCAGCCATGCTCGAATCCCTCAGAGCCTGAGCCTTCATAATCCTTTCCATGTTGGCAGTCCACCCATACTCTCCAGTCACCAAACAGCAAGGAGAGTCAACTACCCGATCAGATACAATCACCTTTTCAACCTTGTCCCCCAAAACATCCTTAATGACCTTGCATAGACCCTCAAACTTCTCTTTCAACTCTTCCTTTTTCTTCTTTTCATCCTCAGTCTCGTCAAGCTTCAGACCTTCTTTGGTAGCAGAAACAAGCTTTTTACCCTCAAATTCCTTCAACTGACCAACAGCATACTCATCTATTGCATCAACCATGTATAGGACTTCATATCCCCTCTTCTTAAGCTTTTCAAGAAAGGGGGAGTTCTCAACAGATTTTTTGCTTTCCCCAGTTATGTAATAAATATCACTCTGGCCTTCCTTCATCCTTGTCACATAGTCCTTCAAACTGGTCAACTCATCTCCACTCTTGGTGGAGTGGTACCTCAGCAATTCAGCAATCTTGGCCTTGTTCTGGGAATCCTCATGGATGCCAAGCTTCAGGTTCTTTGAGAAAGCCTCGTAGAACTTGTTGTAGTCTTCCTTGTTCTCAGCAATCTCAAAGAAAAGCTCAATGCATTTCTTAACCAAATTCTTGCGGATGACTTTCAGGATCTTGTTCTGTTGCAACATCTCACGTGAAATGTTCAAAGGCAAATCCTCAGAATCCACAATACCCTTGACAAAGCTAAGATATTCTGGGATCAAATCCTCACAATTGTCCATGATGAAGACACGACGGACATAGAGCTTAATGTTGTTGGGCTTTTTCTTGGTATCAAAGAGGTCAAAAGGCGCTCTCTTTGGAACAAAGAGAACAGCCTTGAACTCAAGCTGCCCCTCAACAGAAAAATGCTTCACAGCCAAGTGCTCTTCCCAGTCGTTAGTAAGGCTTTTGTAGAAAGCAGAGTACTCTTCCTTTGTAATTTCCTCAGGCTTCCTCATCCAGATAGGCTTCTGCTTGTTCACCAAATCCCACTCATGAGAAACTTCCTTGATCTTCTTCTTTTTCTTCTCAGCGGCCTCCTTCTCCTCATCCACTTCCTCAACCTTCCCTTCTTCATCCTTCTTCTCCTCCTCATCCTCATCATCAGAGATTTCCTTCTCGGTAGTCTTCTCAACCCAAAGGGAAATCGGGTAGCTGATAAATTCAGAATGCTTCTTGACCAGATCCTTCAACCTGCGCTCTTCCAGGTATTCCAGCTGGTCCTCTTTAAGGTAGAGAGTCATCTTAGTACCTCTGCCAAGTTTTTCGCCAGATGTGTCTCTGGTGACGGTGAATGAGCCTCCAGCTTGGGACTCCCAGACATATTGTTCGTCATCATTGTGTTTTGTTGTCACAATAACCTTCTCAGCAACCAAGTAAGCCGAGTAAAAACCAACACCAAACTGCCCAATCATGCTTACATCAGCACCAGCAGCAAGGGCTTCCATAAATTCCTTGGTTCCAGATCTTGCAATTGTACCAAGATTATTCACCAAATCTGAAATTAAACACCGAACATGTGACAGTGTAAGTCCAAAGTACTGCTTAAAATGAGACAAAGTATTAAGTTAACTTGACCACAGATACTAACCAGCCTTGGTCATGCCAATACCACTGTCGATAATTGTCAGGGAGTTATTGGTTTTGTCAGGGATAATATGGATGAAGAACTCTGGTTGGCCATCAAGCTTGCTCTTGTCAGTCAAGCTTTCAAAACGAATCTTGTCCAGGGCCTATGATCATTCAACATTGAAAATGGTATTTAAACAAAAACACAATTAGCAAAAGTATAATACATACATACACCATACAAAAAAAACCAAGATCCGATTTGAAATTCCCACGCGCAAGTTCATATAAAGCGTGGTGCAGAGAACTGTGATTCAAATAAACTAAAGATTACATAAACATTTTTAAACAGTAAAACACCGCCACTCATGCATCCAATCCTCTGTCATTCAGTTTTGAGCCCCAAAATTACACACTTCCCCAAAATATTGTACTCGTAATTTTCCACTTAACGGGTATAAGCGCAGTTCAACACTATACACAAATAAACACAAATAACAATTGGATCTATAAGAAAAATCAATAACTACAAGAGGCAGGTAGAGGCTCACATCAGAGGAGTTGCTGATGAGTTCACGAAGAAAGATCTCCTTGTTGCTGTAGAACGTGTTGATGATCAGACTCAGAAGCTGGTTGATCTCGGCCTGGAAAGCAAACGTCTCGGTTTCCGCCATTACTGCTGATTCTCTCTCTTAAAGAGAAAGTAGAGCGAGTGAGATATTGACGGGAACTGGGGTTTCGAAGGAAGAAATTTAAATCGAGAGCAAAAGAGGCAAGAGACGGAGAGCAGGTGCAGCG
Source organism: Caryopteris x clandonensis (assembly GCA_028749325.2). Lineage (NCBI taxonomy): Eukaryota > Viridiplantae > Streptophyta > Magnoliopsida > Lamiales > Lamiaceae > Caryopteris > Caryopteris x clandonensis. Next base: position 2,717,597 of record JAPYKT020000008.1, on the reverse strand, counting down.
AGAGGTTATATATAGCTCTATTTTAGGGTTTCTAGATTCTTCTACTGTGGGGCCTGCCTTAGGCAGCTCGGGCTCCACTTCTGGGGAGAGGACTGATTTTTCGGATGCGGTTTCGCGTTGGCCGTTTGTTGGAAACTACTACTTCCACCTATTTTATATTAATTCCACCAATTTTACAACAAATTATTTTGGATTTCAAAAACTGTATGATACATTGCTTGTTATAATGTTGCTAGTATTTAATTAATATTTAAAATATTTTATTATTTAATGATCTGCAAAGAGATATGTATTTCTTTTGTCCTAATAAGGAATGTTGTTTTTATAATACATTAATTAATTGCATAAAAATTAAATTATCTACTGAATTTTATGAAAAATATAAGTTATTATTTACAATTTAAATTCAATACATAATAAAAATTAAAAATTAACTCAAATAATGAATCAAAAATAATAATTATTTATTCATCTAAAATCTCATTTTAATATATGCAATCTTAGTGTAAAAATTGTAAAATTAATCATAAATTAATATATTACACATAAAGAAGTAGTAAACGAAAAATTTATTTGTATTTTAAACAAATTTTAAAAAGTTTAGAAAATAATTAATTAAAAGCTGACATATCATTTTATAAAAATATTTTTAATTTTTATTAATTAAAAATGAGCGAGAAAATTATATTTAGATTATTTTATTATTATATTAATATATAAATTTTACAACATAACTAGTGTATAACCTGTGTGTTATACGACTATTAAATTTTAGAAAAATATATAAATAAAAATATAGAATACTGTATGTATATATATGTATACATCTATACATAGATTTATAAACTTTATACATATGTGCGTGTAGGTGGTGTGTGTATATATACAAAAAATTATAATCTTATTATATTTGGGATTGTTACTGTGAAAGTAACTTATAAATCCTCATCAAATTTAATAAAATAAACTACATGATTTAAATTTAAAAAAAAAACTTATAATTTAAATAAATTAGATATTATTTATATATGAAATATTTATTTGATCACAACAAGAACTATATATGTGTGTGTGTTGTGAAAGAAAAATATTTTCACAATATTACATTGTTCTTGATTTCTTGTTATATTGCTTGTTATGTAACTTTTCTTAATACTTCTTAAAGTCATCAATAATTAAATCTTTTTCAGGAGATGTTATCGATCTATGTGATTGTCTATATGAAATTATTCAGTATTAAAATTTTGATGAAATTTAATTAATAAATATTGATGTTATAATTCTAGAGTTCGCTTTTATTTATGATTTTTTAGCATATATTAGATAGTTAATACTTTCATATCATATTCATAGTTAATAGTAGCTAATTAATTATATCTCACTCCTTTTGCATCTTTAAATAAAAATATTATAATTCATCACAATACTTATTACTTTTATTGTTTTCTGTAAATTCGAACTTACTCACCCTATATATAAACTACACGGTGCGCATGCAGTATAGACTTGTTAAAATATAGATAATCTTAGCTATAGAGTATAAAATACATAGATTATCAAAGAAGATGAGGTTTCCAGCTAGGACATCGGCCTTTTCTAAGGACTTTGACAAGTTGGGTTTCAGGAGGTCCAGACTACTCGAATCAACATAAAGGTTCCACTGGGCTTAGACCTGGTTGTGGATGGGGTTAGATCTATTTTATTTGAGGGCACTCCTACCCTACGGTTTATCAACATTCATTCCCCACCCACTTGCATTTTCTGGCCTATCATAAAAAAAAAAAAAATTGAGAAACAGAAAAGGAATCAAATATTTTTTTGTGTTGAAATAAAATATCACTCATTTTTTTGTTGAATATATATATATATATATATATATATATATTTCTCTGTGAGTGGTTTGTTATAGCTCCTTTGGTTAAGGTTGGAGAAAGAGTGCCTCTTCTTCTAGAAGCTGGTTCAAATGGTGTCCACCGCTGCACAAATACAACCGAAGAAATTTGTGGAGAAGTTTGAAAAAATAGGTTTATAAAATTAAAATTAAAAATTTAGATAAAATAAAGAATAAGATAATCAACAAAATATTTACCTGAATAAATTACAAAAAATAAGAAATAACATTATTACTACAAAAATAAAAAAGCTACAACATAATGTTTAATTTAATCCCAATTATTATATATGCATTGTGAGCATTATATTTTACAAAATTTGGAACGGGTTTACTTAAGTTAAACGACATTATTTAAATAACTATATGTAACATCACATAATACGTGACTTTTAATTACCTAATTAACAATTAGTGATAAAAATAAATTTAATTTAAAATTACATCCTCTAATTTCACCATCTAAGTTGTTAAAATATAAAATATAACAATAATCTAAAATTGAGTAATTACATCTTTCTAATTAAATGTTAATAATAGCTAGGTAGCTTATATGGAATTCATTTACGGTAAAGATACATATTAAATACAATAATTTAGCTAATTAAGGTAAATTTACTTACATTTGCATAATTTTTTGAAGTCAAGTCTAATTTGTCCATAACTCAATTCAGAGGAATAAAATAGTGTAGGAATTTCACTCATTTTTAGGTGTTATTTTTTAGATTTTGATACTTTAGAGTACTTTATGGTGCATTTAGAAGGAAAGTGATACATTTTGTATGTGAATAAAAAGTAGATATGTCGAACCAACATAAAGTGTGTTACTTCCCTCCTAAATGATGATGAATTATTTAGAGGACTCTAATCATTTATTTCCTTTATTCGATGTAATAATTTCATACTTAGAATGTGATGAGGTAAATGTTTTGTCATATATTCGAAAATCTAATTAGTGTTAACTACCTGCATAATCTTAGACAAACAAATCAAAGTCAAAGAACAAACAAATTACGAGATATTCAAGGGAATATATCAGTAGTTTGGAGATAAATAAGAAAAAAAGATCATAGAGATATGAAAGTATACGGTGCATAAAATTAGGAAAATGGTTGATGAAGAATCATGCGTGAAGATCATTCCCGATCGGATATACAAGTAAACCACTATAAGTAGCCACGGCCAACAGAGAAGAGATTATCTCTGTTACATTTTATTAAAGAAGTTATATTCAGAGAGTTGTGATGTTTTTATGTCAAATCTATTTGATTCAAAAAAATACATTAGCACAAAAGTGATTTTAAAATCTATTTGATTCGGAAAAATACAATAGCACAAAAGTGATTTTAAAAGACGAACAATCAGAAAACAATACAAAGACAATTTAATTTGTAGACGGGAGAACAGCTTCTTGGAGATGGAAATTTATAAAGAGTCTAAATATGTGTGAGGTTTATTTGTAAAGAATATATTTGAGACAAAGAAGAAATTCTCTATCGTTAAAATTCTTATTTTAGCTTCTGCAATATCAATTAATTATTCTACAATGGAATCTAATATCACTGAAACTACCGCCAGCTTTCATTTATTTATTTATTTATTTTTGCATTGTTCATATTGTGCAACTATTTCAACATAACATGACGTGTTTTGTAGTCAGTATTCGTAGTGCAATCTCTTTTCCACTGTTTATATCTTTTTATTTATTTTTTAAAAAATTTGATTTAAGTATTTCATTGGTACTGTTCTTTGAACTTTAATTATTTTTTTATTCCTAAGCGCTTGCTTGCTTGGCATGACGGGATTATGTTTAATTCTTAGTATGCTAAGAATATGCCCATCTTAATGAATCAATAAACAAGATTCTTCAATTTTCTTTATTATTAATATTATTATAATTATAATTATTATAACTCGTCCACAACATTTTATATGATTGAAACACTTTTACTACAATTTAATGAATTTCACAATTTTAAACACGCCATATATAATTTTGTATGACACCGAACATCTCTAAAATTTTAAGACATTTCTTTGTTTTGCAATTTTATAAAAAATATGGTGATTTACACTAAAACATCTTAAAAATTATAAACTTCAATATATTTCCAGATTGTAATGAGTTTCAAAACTGGGTATCAAATATATTTTTATTAACAAGTGGGTATAAAACGTTTTATGTTATACAAATACAATATTTTTAACCATTAGATGTAATTATATTGTAAAATAGAAGCTACGACGAAAAGAGAGTGCAGAAAACGAACATGTACTGGGTTCTCTGGGTCAAAGATTGAACAGATAAAACTTGCATTTCTACTTAGAAAATGAAAGAGGAGAGAATATGAAGAATGAAGCAAAGAAGCAGAAAAGCTCAGTTTTGCTTTGTCACTAATAATTCATACACTCAAATGGGCAGAGGGTGGATATTTACAAATGAACGATGTATATATATATAAATTGGAATTAGTAATGAAGAATTAGATCCTTGAGCAGCCAGTAACTCTGCAGGGCTAGCTTCATGCATGCTTTCCGGCAACATAATCTAATATGGCTTCTCCCTCTTTATCACCCCAGAATTCTGGAGAATTTACCGGCGAGATTTGGCCTATAATAACTATTGCCACCAAAACTAAAGCTGTGGATAGGAAAAGAGGCCAAAAATAAGAGAAAATGGCGGCAAATGGAGTCGGAAAAACTAGAAAACTGCTCAATATTAGAGCTATTGAAGATGCAGCAAGAAAGCTGTATCTATTCTGAAAAAGTTTAGCATAGATTTCCATTGTTTCTTGATTTCCAGAAAGGGCTTTAGTCTTCTTATATATATGACAAGCATCAGCTGCCTGACATCGGAGACATCCTTTGTTTCTTAACTTTGCTTTTCTTTTTGTTTCCTCATCAACTAACTATTCCATATTCCAATCTTTGTTTCATATGCTTTACCAGCTGTCTTTTTTTGCTTAAACTTCACTTCCTAATATTGGAACCCTCATTATGATTCATTTGATTGTTATTTTTTGTTGTATTTATTCTAATTATTATCAGATATACTTTAAAATCATTTAGTTAATCTTTATATAAAATAATATCTTATCCATGTGTTGCACGATCATTGTATATACATATTTTTGCTATGATATTTTTTATTTAGGTAATATATATTTTTTATATATTATTATCATCATCATCATCATTATTATTATTATTATTATTATTATTATTATTGATGTTATATGACTAATATGAATGCTAATTAAGCATAAAACTCTAACAAAGTTTTGTAATTAATTATTCAGTTTGGTAATTTTTAAATACAATGAAGGACATTTATAGCTGTAATTAGGGCCTTAATAGGAATTCTATGCCACCTAAAATACTTTGTTTATACTTATTCTAATCCAACTAAAAATACGTTCCTCGAGCATGATACAAAGGAATACAGACTCTTCGGACCTATATTAAGAAATATGGGCCATGAGCCTAACATAATTGATCCAATACAGTAAACCAAAACCTAATTTTGGGGTGTGTACATTATTATTCCCCACTTCCAATTTTGGCTTGAATAGCAATAATTTGGAAGTAGAACAACTAATTTAGAAGTTGGGGTCTTGAGCACAGACTTGGCATGTTATCTCATCTTTATATGTTCTCCAAGTAAATTTGTTCTTCCTCCTCATATACTGTTACTTGAGAGCTCAGTGTAGCTCAGAGATCAATCATGTAGCAACGGTTAGATGTCAAAGTCATTCAGCTTGATCACTTCTGGAGCATAGAACCGAGAATTAGAAGATTAGCTACTCAAGTCAGTTGCTTGAGTTAGTTAAGAGTTAGTTAAGAGTTAGTTAGTGAGTTGTGGAAGGGAGGCATCTTGAGCTCGATCTTTGAGACATGGCGCAAGATGCTCGTAGCAGTTACTAGCTAGAATAAGGGAGTGTTGAAAGGAAATCTGATTTGATTCATTCCAGCAATTTCAGAAAAGAGACCAAAATCGAGCGAGAGAAGAGAAACAGGAGAGAAGTCAGTTGCTCTGTGTTCATCTTTGTTCATAGAGTTTTGCAGTTAGATTTGTGAGAAGATTATCACAAATAGAGTGACTGATACACTGTAATCCATATATTGTGTTTTCACCATTAATAAGATTCATCTCTCTCGTTCACAGTGGATGTAGACTTGAAAAAGTCGAACCACTTAAATCCTTTGGTGTGTTTACATTCTTATTCGATTTTCTGGATTTGATTTCTGTGTTTGATCGATTGTTTATGGTAGATTGTTGCCTCAGACTAACAATTGGCGCCGTCTGTGGGAAGTGCAATCAATCAACCATGGGATCAACGCATTTCGATGTGGAAAAGTTAACAGATAAGATAGATTTCGGTCTATGGAAGGTTAAGATGCGAGCGCTTCTGATCCAACAAGGATTGGGAAGTGCTCTAGTAGAAAATTCTGGTGATGGATCTGGGAAGGATAAGGAAAAAGTTGAAGATCAGGTGATGATCTTGGAGAAAGCACACAGTATGATCATCTTATGTCTTGGAGACAAGGCATTGCATGAAGTATCAAAAGAAACCACCGTTATAGGCATGTCGAAGAAATTGGAAAGTCTTTACATGGTAAAGACTCTAGCCAACATGCTGTATATGAAGCAGAAACTGTATAGCTTCAAGATGAATGAGGAGAGACCTATCTTGAAGCAGATGGATGACTTCAACAAGGTTCTTGATGATTTGGAAAACATAGAAGTAAAGCTAGATGAAGAGGACAAGGCTTTAATCTTGATGTCTGCCTTACCAAAATCATTTGAGAACTTTAAAGATACACTGCTATTTGGTAGCAGGGAAACTATTACTCTAGAAGAAGTTCAAATGGCCTTGAAGTGTAAAGAACTGCAGAAGCATGGTTCAAATGCCAGCAGATCAAGTGGTGGTGAAGGCCTGCATATCAAGAAAGGAAAACCACCAAGAAGTCAACCAAATCAGACAAAGAAGGGGCCTCAAAACCCAAACCAGAAGTCAGAAAAGAAGGTGGATAAATCTCCAAACAATCCAGATCTCAAATGCTTTCATTGTCATAAGCCTGGACACTTTAAGAAGCAGTGCATCAAGTGGCAAGAAATGATGGCAAAATTTGCTATAGAGGATGCAAGGAAACCCAGAAGAAACCAGGTAAATCAGACCACCATTGTAAAAGAAGAGGGATATGAGTCCTGTGAAGCTCTCTGCATCACAGCTGAGGAGATTGGCTCTGAGTGGGTGATGGATTATGGCTGCAGTTTCCACATGTCACCAATTAGGAATTGGTTTTCCAAGTTAACACCATGCAATGGTGGAATTGTCATGCTAGGGAATGATCAGACCTGCCAAATCAAATGTATTAGCTCTATCAAGATAAGAATGCATGATGGTGTAGTCAGAGTTTTAAGCAATGTAAGATTTGTTCCTGAGCTAAGAAGAAATCTTATTTCACTTGGCATGTTTGATTCAATGGGCTACACATTTGAGTCAAGAAATGGGAAGATGAGAGTATACAAGGATGGCACGATTGTCATTAAGGGCAGGAGGAAAGATGATTTATACTTCTTAGTTGGGAAAACAATAACAGGACAAAATAACAGTGCTACTGGTGTCGACAACACTTATCTCTGGCACAGTAGATTGGCACATATTGGAGAGAAGGGTCTTCAAGAGTTGTCAAAACAAAGCTTGTTACAAGGAGATAAGATATGCAACCTCAAGATGTGTGAACACTGCATACTTGGGAAGGCTAGAAGGAAGAGTTTTAGTGCAGGAAGTAATACATCTACAGCTATTCAGGATTATGCACATTCAGATATCTAGGGACCTTCCAAGACCACTACAAAAGGCGGAGGAAGATACTTTATGAGTATTATCGATGACTATTCCAGGAAGCTGTGGATATACATTTTGAAGTCCAAAGATGAATCATTCAGTAAGTTCAAAGAGTGGCATCTTGAGGTGGAGGCTTATGAGCCAAGCAGTTACTCTGATGCCATGTCATGCAGTGAAAAGAAGAAGTGGATGGTAGCAGTAGAGGAGGAGTTACTATCATTAAATAAGAACAACACCTGGAGATATGTTGATAAGCCAAAGTTTCAGAAGTTAGTTGGTTGTAAGTGGTTGTTCAAGAAAAAACCAGAAAATACAGAGAATGCTGATGTAAGATATGAAGCTCGGCTTGTTGCCAAGGAATTTTCTCAAAAAGAGAGAGTAGACTACAATGAAATCTTCTCACCGGTTGTCAAGCATTGTTCCATCAGGATTTTGCTTGCCTTGGTTGCACAATTTAACCTGGAGTTACATCAAATGGATGTAACAACAACTTTCTTACATGGGAAGTTAATTGAGAACATTTATATGTAAATTCCAGAAGGAGTACATGTTGAGAATGCTAAGAAGAAGGCTTGCAAATTAGAGAGGTCATTATATGGTCTGAAGCAGAGTCCCAGGCAGTGGTATCTACGTTTTGATGACTATATTGTCAAATGGCTTCAGCAGAAGTTCTTTTGACAGCTGTGTCTACATCAAGCATGAAGGACAACTATTCACATATCTTCTGTTATACGTGGATGATATGCTCATTAGCAACTCTATGAGAGGAATCAGTGAAGCTAAGAAAATGTTAAAAGCTATGTTTGAGATAAAGGATCTCGGAGAAGCTCAAGTTATTCTGGGAATGCAGTTTCACAGAAGAAGGGAGGATGGAATAATTACACTATCACAAGAGGCTTACCTGAACAAGGTATTGAGCAGGTACAACATGAACTTATGCAAACCTGTTTCTACACCTATCAGACAGGGTTTGAAGTTAAGTATCCACCAAGGTCCAGAAACACAAAAGGAGAAGGATCAGATGCTGAACATTCCTTATGTCAGTGCAGTGGGTAGTCTGATGTATGCCATGGTCTGCTGTAGACCTGACTTAACTCATGTGATGAGTGTTATCAGCCGGTTTATGAGTAATCCTAGCAAGATTCATTGGGATGCTGTGAAGTGGGCACTGAGGTATGTGAGAGGCACTGATAAGAAAGATTTGGTGTTCAAAAGAAGTTGAGAAGTTGAAGAAAGTTTAGAAGGTTTTGTTGATGCAGACTTTGCTGCTAACATTGATACAAGAAAATCATTAACTGGTTATGTCTTTACCTTGTATGGAACAGCAGTGAGTTGGAGGTCTATGCATCAATCAGTTGTAGCTTTGTCTACTACTGAAGTAGAGTATGTGGCTCTTACAGAAGCTATCAAAGATAGCATGTGGCTTACTAGTATTCTGTCTGAGTTCGGGATTTTGCAGGAAAAGATAGTAATTCATTGTGACAATTAGAGCGCAATACATTGGGCCAAACATCAGGGATATCACAAGCGCACAAAACACATTGATGTGAAGCTTTATTTTGTTAGTGACTTGGTGGAAAATGGTTCAATCATTGTTAAGAAGATAGACACAGCAGTTAATCCTGCAGATTGTTTCACTAAAGCTTTACCAGCTCCAAAGTTCAACCTGAGCTTGGAGTTGATTGGGTTGAACTAAGATGATGGAGGGAGAGTGCAGCTGAAGGTGGAGCTGCGGAGATTGTTATCTGAGAGCCGAGTGTAGCTCAGAGATCAATCCTGTATCAACGGTTAGATGTCAAAGTCATTCAGCTTGATCACTTCTGGAACATAGAACCGAGAATCAGAAGATTAACTACTCAAGTCAGCCGCTTGAGTTAGTTAAGAGTTAGTTAGTGAGTTGTGGAAGGGAGGCATTTTGAGCTAGATCATTGACATATGGCGCAAGATGCTCGTAGCAGTTACTAGCTAGAATAAGAGAGTGTTGAAAGAAAATCTGATTTGATTCATTCCAGCAGTTTCAGAAAAGAGAGAGAAGTCGAGCGAGAGAAGAGAAACATGAGAGAAGTCAGTTGCTCTGTGTTCATCTTTGTTCATAGAGTTTTGCAGTTAGATTTGTGAGAAGATTATCACAAATAGAGTAAGTGATACACTGTAATCCATAGATTGTGTTTTCACCATTAATAAGATTCATCTCTCTCGTTCACAGTGGATGTAGACTTGAAAAGGTCGAACCACTTAAATCCTTTGGTGTGTTTACATTCTTGTTCGATTTTCTGGGTTTGATTTATGTGTTTGATCGATTGTTTCTGGTAAATTGTTGCCTCAGACTAACATATACCGTGTTTGCTATATGTTTTTGGCATCCTTCATAAAATAACTTTTAAGTTTTTTATGATCTCAAATGTTTAAGTATAATAAGGTATCATTAATATCACTTTAAAACAAGTAATAACTACGTAACAGGTTGCAGATAAACTCTTATTATACATATATATATATATAATAATTTAATTATTCTTTTATAATTTTTTGAATAAAAGATCCATATTGCATGCATAAAATAAAATACTTGTTTCTTTTAAATCTAATACATAAAATATGTGTTTAATAACAACCTATTAGACAGTGGCATGTTCACATTATCATTCAGTTATAATTAAAATTACAAAAATATTAAAAAGATTGAATTTTTATTTGTACCAAAATGTATTTTTAATTTAAAACTAACGTACAAATCATGAGATTACGAACCATACATAATAATAAAATTCATAAATATCCATTCATATATTCTATTTAGTTCATATTCATTATGTCAATGTTTTTATCAACGTATTTATTTATTATATTTTAAAATCAATTAATTTTATAAAATGAAGTATTTTCTTATCAAAATGACCTAACACGACACCATTGTACACCATAATCAAAATCATTTAACACTCAATTTTCACAACAATCACGAGTCTTCGCCTTTTTTATCATATAAAATAAATACTAAATTGTGTTGAATAACATATATGTATCCAAGTTAGCCATACTCAATTAGATCTGGGATTTGATGGACAAATGGTAAGGGTGGGTGGAGTAGAGTGACCTCTTCCGTTTGAAAAATAATAACACTACAATATCTCAATAATTCAAAATTATTTTTATGTAGTTAAGTTGGCTACTAATTATGCTTAATTGTGGCTAAAGTTGATTAAAAAAAATCATGGATGTGTTGTGTGGATTTTGGTACCTTACTTGGTTGTTTCGGATTACTAAATAAGAGATGCTTGTCTTTATTGAAAAAGAAAAGAAAAGGAGGAATTGGCAATTCATTTGCAAAGAAGGATATTCCTTTCTTTGCTCCTTTAGAGAGTGAGTGAAGTTGATACTTAATGATGAGAGCAATGGATCTTGAATGCGTAATAACAAATCTATGTGTGTGTGCACCTCATATTTTCATTTCAAATTTCTAAGTATTACATCCCTCAAATCCAGAGGCAACACAAGGAAATTTTGGATCGGAGTATATCTACTTGTTAATAGAAAAGTTGGGTTGACACTATAATGATTTGAGATTATACAAGCAATGAGTTGACACTGTAACGATATTCGATTTTATATCAATAAAATAATATATTTGTTTCATTGTAATTTTTAAGTTGGTCTATTGCACGTCAAATGAATCAATCTTTTTATACTCAACATTAAGAATTTTGAAATTTTATGAATTTGGGCCTAAAATCCATTGACGTATTTCTAAGAAAATAATATTTTCAGGTTAAAAAGTAATTATTTTTAAATTATTCAAAAATATAAAATTCACCATAAAAAATATTATTTTTATTAGACTACAAAAAAAATTAGTTCAAACCATAATATGTTTCAATAAAAATAATAATTTTAAACAATCTAAAAATATATTACTTTTTTACCTAAAATATATTACATTTTATATAATAAAATATTAAATTCAAAACAAGTGCACACAACAAGCAAACTAGATTTGCAGATTTTTTTATCGACTGGGATCAATATAATTTTTAGTTGAATCAAACCAATATATAAGAAACTCCATGCATTTTGTGCGTGTAACTTGTATATTTTGTGAATGTTGGCTTGTTTATTGTTTCAACTTTTATTCTTGTCTTAGAAACTGGGGCAGTCGGTAGATTTGTGTTTGTTATGCTGTTCGTTCTTCTGGAAATTAATTAGAGGATGGTAATGTGAACGGCTATTGCTTATTAACATATCAGTCGTGTCCGCCAGCATACCTTCACTGCGTTTGGATTGAATTCCGTTTCCTTATTTGAGGGAAATTCGACAATCACAGGAAGCAGACCCATGCAGCATTCTTTTATGAGAAAGCAGTTTTTTGTCAGTGTTTCCAAGTACACAGAAATGCATTCCTGCTGATTCTTTGTGCTTGCTATAGTTACCAAAGGCAAACATAAGCACAACATATTGAGAACAAGTATTAAAAGACTACTGTATTACCACTACACCAATTTAATAAACTATTAACTACTATAATCGGCTTAATAGCGTCCTCAAAAAACACTAACCATTCTAAGTATTCCAGAAAATAAAATGCAAAGATAAATTGATTAGACAAGAAAAAACAAACAAGAAAGTTTCAGACATAATGAGAAATCAAGAGCTAGAGAATTAGTCCACCTCCTCCATCTTACTGCCCTCAGCATCCGCATCAGCCTCCTCCAAAGCCGGCATGTCCACATCAGCCTCAACAGCATCCTCATCAATGCTCAGCCCAAGCTTCAACATCCTGTGAATCCTATTGCCGAAAGTGTTGGGGTCATCGAGGCTGAAACCAGATGTGAGCAGAGAAGTCTCAAACAGGAGCATAACCAAGTCCTTAACAGACTTATCATTCTTGTCAGCTTCAGCTCTATTTCTAAGCTCCTCCATGATCGGGTTCTCAGGATTGATCTCCATTGTCTTCTTGCTCGACATGTACCCAGCTGCGCTCGAATCCCTCAGAGCCTGTGCCTTCATAATCCTCTCCATGTTGGCAGTCCACCCGTACTCTCCAGTAACCAAACAGCAAGGAGAGTCGACCACACGATCAGACACAATAACTTTCTCAACCTTATCCCCTAAAACATCCTTAATAACCTTGCATAAACCCTCGAACTTTTCTTTCAGCTCTTCCTTTTTCTTCTTTTCATCCTCGCTCTCGTCAAGCTTCAAACCTTCTTTGGTAGCAGAAACTAGCTTTTTACCCTCGAATTCCTTCAACTGACCAACAGAGTACTCATCAATGGCATCAACCATGTATAGGACTTCATAACCCCTCTTCTTTAGCTTTTCAAGAAAGGGGGAGTTCTCAACAGCCTTCTTGCTTTCCCCAGTAATGTAATAGATATCATTCTGGCCTTCCTTCATCCTTGTCACGTAGTCCTTCAAACTGGTCAACTCATCTCCGCTCTTGCTGGAGTGGTACCTAAGCAGTTCAGCAATCTTCGCCTTGTTCTGAGAATCCTCATGGATGCCAAGCTTCAGGTTCTTTGAGAAAGCCTCGTAGAACTTGTTGTAGTCTTCCTTGTTCTCAGCAATCTCAAAGAAAAGCTCAATGCACTTCTTCACCAAATTCTTGCGGATAACTTTCAGGATCTTGTTCTGTTGCAACATCTCACGGGAAATGTTCAAAGGCAAATCCTCAGAATCCACAATACCCTTGACAAAGCTAAGATATTCTGGGATCAAATCCTCACAATTGTCCATGATGAAGACACGACGGACATAGAGCTTAATGTTGTTGGGCTTTTTCTTGGAATCAAAGAGGTCAAAAGGCGCTCTCTTTGGAACAAAGAGAACAGCCTTGAACTCAAGCTGCCCCTCAACAGAAAAATGCTTCACAGCCAAGTGCTCTTCCCAGTCGTTAGTAAGGCTTTTGTAGAAAGCAGAGTACTCCTCCTTTGTAATTTCCTCAGGCTTCCTCATCCAGATAGGCTTCTGCTTGTTCACCAAATCCCACTCATGAGAAACTTCCTTGATCTTCTTCTTTTTCTTCTCAGCGGACTCCTTCTCCTCATCTACTTCCTCAACCTTCCCTTCTTCATCCTTCTTCTCCTCCTCATCCTCATCATCAGAGATTTCCTTCTCGGTGGTCTTCTCAACCCAAAGGGAAATCGGGTAGCTGATAAATTCAGAATGCTTCTTGACCAGATCCTTCAACCTGCGCTCTTCCAGGTATTCCAGCTGGTCCTCTTTAAGGTAGAGAGTCATCTTAGTACCTCTGCCAAGTTTTTCTCCAGATGTGTCTCTGGTGACGGTGAATGAGCCTCCAGCTTGGGACTCCCAGACATATTGTTCGTCATCATTATGTTTTGTTGTTACAATAACCTTCTCAGCAACCAAGTAAGCGGAGTAAAATCCAACACCAAACTGCCCAATCATGCTTACATCAGCACCAGCAGCAAGGGCTTCCATAAATTCCTTGGTTCCAGATCTTGCAATTGTACCAAGATTATTCACCAAATCTGAAATTAAACACCGAACATGTGAAAATGCAAGTCCAAAGTGAAGCTAAAAATGAAAAACAAAGTATAAACCTAACATGGCCACAGGTACTAACCAGCCTTGGTCATGCCAATACCGCTGTCAATAATTGTCAGTGAGTTACTGGCTTTGTCGGGGATAATGTGGATGAAGAACTCTGGCTGGCCATCAAGCTTGCTCTTGTCTGTCAGGCTTTCAAAACGAATCTTGTCCAGGGCCTGAATATAATCGAACATTGCAATGACTATTATAAGAACAACACAATAATGTATAACAAATAAAATCCTCCTTCATATAGAACAAAAAAACATCTAGACGTGTAACTGATTTCATTTCAACGTATTGACATGTTCACGTGTTGCTGTTTCCAATATCAAATGCTCTTGAACATAATAAAGCACAAAGCAATACAATTGATTAACTTCTTTATCATTATTAGCAACGGAAAGGGTAATTCAGTTGAAATAAGGATCATACTGAACCATGTTTGAAACCTCAATACACCATTATTGGAGTGTCCAACATTCTGTCATTCAGTATTCCGCCCCAACATTACAAACTGTCACATCATGTCCTCGAATCTTTTTATACTCTATTAACAGGTTCAAGTGCAAATGTACTAACACAAAATTCATAAATATGAACCCCACCCAAATGAAGAAAAGGTGTGGTAAAAAAGTCATTAATGTTTTCATCCAATTACAGTTTGAAATATAAAGACAAATAAAAAACATCGAAAGATGAGCAGGAACAAGATGCAGAACTACGGGTAAAGACTATGAAAAGTAGATCTGAAATTACGAAAATTGCAAGAGAGGGAAAGAAGCTTACGTCAGAGGAGTTGCTGATCAGTTCACGAAGAAAGATTTCCTTGTTGCTGTAAAACGTGTTGATGATCAGACTCAGAAGCTG
Source organism: Caryopteris x clandonensis (assembly GCA_028749325.2). Classification (NCBI taxonomy): domain Eukaryota; kingdom Viridiplantae; phylum Streptophyta; class Magnoliopsida; order Lamiales; family Lamiaceae; genus Caryopteris; species Caryopteris x clandonensis. Next base: position 2,702,432 of record JAPYKT020000008.1, on the reverse strand, counting down.
GTTGATCTCGGCCTGGAAAGCAAACGTCTCGGGTTCCGCCATTGCTGCGATCTACAGCTGGACTCTCCCTCTCTAAGAGAAAAAGGGTTAGACAGATACTTGACGGAAGCTAGGGTTTTACTAGAAGAAATTTAAATCGAGATTCGAGTGAGAGAGGCAGGGATCTGAGGCTGTAGAGAGAGCTTATATATAGTTGTATTGACTAGGGTTTCTAGATTCTTCTAAATGGAAATTTGTTATTTTTCATTTTTTGCATTTTGAACTCTTCATGTGGAGTCCCCACCCACGGCCAGCTCAGTTCTACTTTTGAGGACCGTACTAATTCTTCGGAAGCTGTTCCCATGAATCGCATGGACCGTTGTATTATTGTCTATTTATTAATAATATAAAAATTAAATTCTTAATATAAATATAAAGTTGTGAATTTTTTCTTCAAAAAATTTGTTGAAAATATATAAAAATAAAAATAATTTTCTCTTATTGTATTTACATTTTGGTTAAATATATCTATTTAAAAATAATTAATAATTAAGAAAAAATTTAAGTATATTGTTAAATTAATTTTGCATAATTTTTAAGAGATTAGACCTATCACTTTTCTTACACGACCTATTGTAACCCTAATATACGTCCACTAAGAATTGGTAACGGAACTTTTGGGGAATTTGAATTAAATTATTTTCTTTAAAAAACTATATTTGTTAATTAAATTTATAATAATTATCATAAGTGTAATTGTGTTTATCACTTTAATGTTTATCACTCATATATTGATATATTTGTTTATCACTTTAGTGTTATTATGTTTTCACCATTCTATTGATTTTTTAAAATTGTTTTTCAACTTCTTAATATATAAATAATTTTTTAAATCTATTTATAATATATAATATTTTAAATTAATCATTTTGTCATGATCTTCAATTTGAAACACATTTCACATAAATTAAAAATAAAATATTAAATTCAAAAAAATGCAATTGTTTATGTTTTATTATTTGGGATAAATTTAATTATGTATTATGAATTGGACTATTTATATTGGTTTGGGATTGTAAATAAAAAAGTAGTTATATGATTTTATTATAATATAAATTTTTTATATTTTAATTTTTTATACAATTAATTAATTATATTTGAATTTTATTCAATAAATAATCCACATGTATACTAATCTATATATATATATATATATATAAACAAAATGACTTTTTTCCAATTTCGTTTTTCCTCCTAAACTCCATTACTTATTTAGAATAATTATATATTATTAAATTAAAATTAGATATTTCTATTTTAGAGATTTTGATTCGATTTCAAAATCTAAATTATTCCACAAACTTAGGTGTTTCAAAATTAGATAATATCAAGATGAATATACTGCAATATTTGATACATGATTCGAAATGTAGATATTTTTTCAAATATTAATCAAATCACTAAAATATGAAATTCAAAAAATATACGAAATCTAACAAAAGATATTTATTAAGGTCTCTCTTTTTTGTTCTGCCTCCTTTTGAAGTTTTTTGCGTTTTCTGTTTTGAGAAAATAAATGGTAAGACAGATATATAATATGTGTCATATTTCAATAGTCACAAAAGCCTACACTCTTCAAAATATTATTTTTAGGTTTATTTTATTTTTAAATTTTTGTATTCACCTGTTGCTTTCAATTTATCATAAACATAATATATGATTATATTACAAAATATAAGCAAAAATTATTTTATGTGCATCGCACAGGTCCCACACTAGTATGGTATATTGTAGAAAGTGTAGATCTGTACAAATATAACACATATTATCATACCTTCTAAATAAGTAATGAAGTTTAGGTGGGAAAACGAAATTGAAAAAAAGTTATTTTGTTTATATATATATATATATATATATGTATATATAAATAATTTGAATATATGATTATATTACAAAATATAAGAATATATTCTGTGTCCCACACTAGTATAAGTAAAAACATAATTAATATAGTTAAATATTGTTTTTTCCACCTAACAATTATTTACATTTTATATTACTGAAAATTTAATCACTTTAGGTCCAACTGAAACCGGCAATATATATATATATATATATATATATATATATATATGGTTTAGTAACAAAATATGACTAATATGCCCATACAACTGATGCATATCTCCATTAAGAATGTAACATAAATTTGTAACTAGTAGAATGTTGTGGTTATTGAATTTGAACCAGCAAATATAAAAATAATTTATTCTGCAATTTGTAAATTAAAATTTCAGATATATGTTTGAGTTGAATTTTATAAACGATAGATTGGCCTATTTATAGTTGATATTTATTGTACATGTTAAAACTAATTAATTAATTATTTTAATAAAAATATAGGATTATTTGAATAAGAAGAAGAGACTAATTTTTTAATAAGATTATTCAACTTATTTTATTTATTATTTTATCTAAATATTTTTTGATGAATTGTATATTATTTAGCTATTTGTGTTGATTTCAATATTTGTAATTTATATATATAAGAACCTGATAATAGTAAGTTAGACTTTATCCACCAAAATTATTTGTTATTTTTAAAAAGTTGGCATCCAATCATATTCTTTTTCTTTTGTTTGGCTTTTTTCACACAATTTTAAAATATTATAGTTTTTTTTATCTCAACTATATGTTTTATAATATATTTTTATTTTCATGACTTTAATTATGAATGTTGTAAATATGCAAATAAAATTTTTATTTTTTAAACATAAAATATCTTTTCTTAAATTAGTTGCGGCACATTTTGATATTTTCAAATATTTTTGAATAAAATGAAATTTTGAGATATTTACATTTATAATAAATTTATATATTTTATATATTTGTAAATTTTAATAAAATTATATTATTTTTAAAATAACTAATTATATTATCATAATTATTACAAATTGCATAACATACTAGAGAAGGGATCCATATTCCTTTACATTTGGGAAGCAGATATAGGAGAGAGAAATGGAGGAGAGAAGAAAGAGGCCAGAAAAGAGGAAAAATACTTCCACGATTGAAAAAGGAAGAGAGAGAAGAGAGAAAAGTGAAGAAATGAATTTCACGATTCAAAAGGAAAGAGAGAGAGAAAAGTGAAGAGATGGATTTCACCATTCAAAAGGAAAAGAGAGGGGAGAGAAAAGTAAAGAGATGGATTTCACGAGTGGTGAAAGTCTTTCTGCCTGTCTTTCACACGATTAATGATAATCGTGAAAGCTAATATAACCTTTCACACATCTCACATATATAATATATTTTTTAAAAAACTATATATAATATATTTTTAATTATTGAATACTATTGTTATTATTTGTAAATAATTAATTCATCCATAAAATAAGAAAGTTAATCTCACACTAAAAATTTGGAAATGGTTCTGCAATTATGAAGTTAATTAACATAAAATTTGGGATTATAGATTAACATTAATTTTAGAATATATCAAAAAGTGATGCCTCAAAAAAATATAATATAATAATTTGTTAAAATATATACATATATATAAAGAGAAGTATCAGCTGTTCATTGTAGTTGCCATATTTTCCGACCGAAACATGGTTACTATAACATAAAATATTGTATAACTTTTCTCATATTGAACCTTAAAATATTATAATTTTTCATATAATTTTGCTTATATTCATAGTTTTATTCTTATCCATACATTGACCTATTACTTTTATGTGAACTATATATGATTACTTCCTTAATCTCCAAATTGGATTTATTTTATTTTACCCATTATATAGTTATATGATTTATATATAATATTTATATCTCATATTATAATTATGCTACATATAAATATTATTGAATATAATTATATATTTTTTAAAAATCTCAATCTTATGTATTTTAAAATTTAATAATATTGTACTATAAAATTATAAGAATATAATTCATAAAGAAATTAATATATCCGTGCATCGCACGGGAGAACTTACTAGTTTGACTAATAAAGCTACGATTTTCATTGTTGAAATTATACTTATTATTTTTAAGATATAATAAAATTATATTGTATTATTATCTATCAAAATATATTTATTTGATTATCTCTTTTATTTTTTTTATTTTTTTTGAAGCTTATATATATTTGTTTCAACTCTGTTTTTATGAAAAATATATGTAATTAATTCTATTTTAACAATATTTAAATAGACATCCGTATTGCATATATACATAAAAAAATTAATCATTAAATATAAAATACTTTTTCATAAGTTAATTGTTATATATTTTTATATTCAACTAAAACAACTTAATAGATATTGAACAAATCATTCTCTAAATATCAAAGCAAGAAATCAATCTTATAAAATTATGTATATCTTTTGATATTTGTCTATCTAAAGATATAAACAAATACAAAAAAATAATATCCTATGGTGGTGAGTTTTTTTCTTTACTAATAATTTTTGTCAAAAAAATTGAGATTGTGTGTTTAATGAAATTGAAGAATTTGATTATAATTTCTAATTTTTTGACAATATGGGCTTTTTTTAAATATTATAATGTTAATGTATATTTATTTATTTATTTTATTATTGATATATTGTTTTAACATATACATATTTCATTGAAATAATTTATTTTATGAATGAAAGTTTGAAAGAAATTATAGTCTTTTAGAGATATTCCACTAAAAATTCTTCTAAGATATGTCACTATATATATATATATATATATATATATATTCAAACATATAAGTTTTACTACAAACACAAAAAAAATATTTTTTTAAACTAATACATTTTCACGATCATAAAGACAATTATACAATATTTTTATAGTTAAAAATATTTCTACGATCTATGTCTATACTTACACAACCCCATATACGTAGTCAAAAGCGAGTTCAGTAATTATACCAAATGATTCGCGTTCTTAATGAGAATCTTTTGGATGACCGGATTCAACATTGATAAAAGATGTTCAAGACCCCCCTCTCCAAGTTTATCGATACACAATCAATCTTGATGCGTAGATATATGATGTAGCTTGATCCCCATATACTTATATAGAACAAAATTGATAATTTATAACTAAAATATAATTGAGAATATCAACACATGAAAGAGAGAGAGAGAGAGAGAGAGAGAGAGAGAGATAATCATTCTCTTCTTAATGACTAGTCGTGCATACCCATCTTGTTCTCACTTGGGGATCAATTTATATTGATCTCCAACTCTTCTCATGGGCTTAAGAGTCGTATTTCTTATGGAATTATGAGTCATACTCCTTATGCATTAAGTCTATCTTCAAGACTAGACTTTAATATAAAAACAAACAAATATGATAAAGAAGAAATGTCTTAAACTTTTATTTTTATTCATAAAAAATACTTCGAATATGTCTTTTAAACCAGTTTAACAGTTGGTTGTTAGCACACATATTCCTACAGAAACAATTCCATCAGATTACTTTGTGGGCCAGCAAGTTCTCTATTGCCAATGCACTGGTCTTAAACATAGTTCCATCGTAACTAACGGGCTCCTGTTTATCCTCTCAAAAGAGGTTAAAGGAATCAATCAAATATACGACCTCCCTCATGCTGGATCATATGCATGCGTATACTCTAAGGACCAATCAAAACATATGCAGAAATCAGAACCTTGATTTTCTATTGCCACTACGGCTACCAAATGGTTCGAGTTCTGATGCGAGATCAGTTCAATATAATTGTTTAGGTCAAACATCACATCAACTAATCTACGTGGTGTCTCAACACTAATATTCATGAAACGAGATATTCATTCCCCAAGTGATTCACTACTTAGTGCAAGCTATCTGAATCATACGATATTCCTCCTTGTAGATTCTATGGCTTGAAATATTTATGATCTCAACCATTGAGACTTATTCCATGACCACCAACCCGTGCATGAACAAGTCTCTTAGTTACAAATATCATAATATTTCAATATCATATAACATGTAAACACACATAAATATGATAAAGAAGAAATGTCTTTTTATTTAAATTTATTAAGATTGTACTTAGAATATGTCTTTCAAACTAGCCTAATAGTTGATTGTCATAGCACATATTCCTACAACCGTTACATGGATATTAGAGCCCACTACTCAACCTTTTATTCCTTACATGACTAGAGACCTATAAATAGGTAGTAGACTCTAACATTTTAGTCACTCAAAATTCCATCTTTCTCCAGAGCAAAACTATTCATTGCACAAGTCATGTTCATACTCATTCCATACACTCGTCCAATTCACCAGAGCTTCAGGATTTGAAATATTGTTGTCTAAAAGACAAAGCCATTTTATCTTCGGGATATCATGTTAAGAACCATGACCATTAATACAGGGCGTGTTTGTCTTGTGGGTAGAGTTAGCCTCGTCTTGGATTAATCTTGTTATCTTTCATATATGTAAAAGTGCATGTAATAATTTCTTGCAGCTTATCATAGTGTATTAATGTCTTACGGAATACCACAAATTTCCAACAATCACAAGATAAACATCACTCTTTATTCTAATGGTGTCCACCTCACGAACTATTCTTGTTGCACCCCTTTAAGCTAAGAAGCTGGAGAATTTTCTTGGTGGTGACGTTAACATATGGCAACAAAAGATGTTCTTTTATCTCGCCACCCTAAGTATGGAAAAATACCTAAAGAAGGATCTTATTATAGCTGTTGAAAATGAAACCAACAAAGAAAAACAAAGTGCCTTTGAGGCATGGGATCAAGGAGAATTCTTACGTTGTAACTAAGCCCTTACAATGAACTTCTTCCATCCAATGAAATATGTTCCTCTATAAATTTTGCATTTCTAGAGATAAACACTCTTTGATGCTATGGATCATATAAGTAGTACCATGTTATTTCCTAAGGGTATCCCATAAATTTACTTAATTTGACCTTGCGTCTAATTTATCGCCAACCAATTACTTGACATATGTATTGCATCCCTATATTATTAGTTAAGAGTTAATAAGAACCTTTTTATGCCACAAGTCATAAGGGGTCTTTGAGACTGACCTTGAAGATGTTATATTAAGCAACTTAGTTGTCATATCGAGGAAAAACCCCCAAAAGAATGAAGGAAGATTGGTCGAAGCATTCATTGAGCATACATGTCCATCAGAGTGTGATTACTCTTTTTCAAAACACCATTTAGTTGCAGAGTATAAGGAGGCATCAACTCTGATAACACGCTTGATCTTTTAAGTAGTTTTGTGATTCACCGCTAAGGTACTTTCTACCTCGATCCGATGGAAGTGCTTTAACTTTGCGTTCCAATTGATTCTCTACTTCAATCTGAATTTTTTAAAAATCTATATTGTATCTTAGGAGGTACACATCCTATACCAACTATAGTCGTTAGTAAAATGTAATAAAGTAAGAATAGCTCCCTCGTGCTTCAATACTTAGAAAACCACATATATCTATATGGACCAAGTCCAATAGACCGTGTGCACGTGCCATTTGGCTGCCAAATGAAAGTTAGACATCTTTCCTTTATAGCAAGATTCACAAATTAGCATCTCATTTAGTTTGGTTGAAAGCTTCCATCATCGGACCAATTAGTGCAATCTCTCTTCAAAGATATAATCTAAATGTGCGTGCCACATGTATGCATCGTTACTACTTAAGGAAAGCACGTACAAGAGTAACAATTTACTCGTTGCAATCCTTCTTCCAATGACCAGATGAGTTGCAATGGAAACACATATTCTTCTTCTTGAGACTAGTTTTACTAAGCCCTTTCTTGACTATCCCTTCCAAGGTCTTAGTTACATTCGCTTCATCCTTCTTCTTCTTCCTTCCTTTAGAACCTTTCAATCCCTTGGAACGAGATGAAGAGGAAGGTTGAGCCCTTTCTTGACTATCCCTTCCAAGGTCTTAGTTACATTTGCTTCATCCTTCTTCTTCTTCCTTCCTTTAGAACCTTTCAATCCCTTGGAACGAGATGAAGAGGAAGGTTGAGCAACCATCATTGGCATATCTGAACAACATATCATCGTTTGGCCATTTTTCTATAGGTTTACTAGTTTACTCAGAATGTGAGTCTTATTCGCTAAAAGATAATTGACATGATGTTGGAATATTTAAGCCATAGATCAAATGAAATACGCGGTTGAAGTAATAATTAAAATCATTTCTATGATCTATGCCTAAACTTGCACGTCCCCATATACGTAATTCTAATTAGAGTCTAGCAATATACCTATCACGATTCCGTGTTCTCAGCGAGAGACTACGAATGACAGAATCACATGTTAATCAAGAACGCTCGTAGATTCTTTGCATTGGGACATTTGTGATCTCAATCATTGAGACTTATTCTATGACTACCAGCCCATGTGTGACCACGTCTCCTACTTATCGAGATCATAAAATTTTAATATCATTACAAATAACTCAATTAATATGGTAAAAAAGAAATAATTTTCATCCTTTTATTTAAGTTCATAAAAATTATATTTGAAATATGTTTTTCAGGCCAGCTTGGCTTCCTAACACATATTCCTATATAAATGTCATAGCATTACAATGTTGACCATATATCAAACCAATTACAAATATAATATGTTCATTAACACGTCCATTTGTTATAAATAAACTCCCTTGGACAAATAAATAATCATAGTAAATGTTTTTGAGCTTATGTTTCTTTAGTTGACATCAATATTTTTCTTAACAAAAAATTAATTAGAATAAAAAATTGTTTTGAAAATTATATTTTTTAATCGAACATTAATATAAATTCAATAAATTTGTATCATTAGGATTAATTTCTTTACAACAAAATAATTCAAATAACTAAAAATTATTACAATACAAAAAAAATTAATAAAAGTAAACTAAACAAGTTTATTTTTCTCCAAACTCATATATTTCATGAGTCATCTCATATTTTTGTTGTATATAAAAATATTTTGAATACCAAACTATATCATAATAAAACTAAGAAAAATATTTTATATTTAAAAATTAATATTTTATTTATACATGTAAGATAAATGCAAAACTACTGATTGTGAAAGAACAATTAATTTGATATATTTTTTCATAATGAGACGAAAAAATTATATATTTATATATATACATATATTTATTGGGTGAAAAGAAAAGAAAATATTAAATATTTGATTGGACAGAAAGATCACACACCAGAATCAGTTACATACAACACACGAACACAAATTGTTGTTTTTAATAATTTTTTACCATATATTAATTTGGATAGAAAAAATGATATTAATGGTATGATTTTGTCCGATTACCTTATGTTTATATATATATATATATATATATATATATATATATATATATATAATATAGATTGGAGCATAGATAGAGATATATGAAGATAATACGATAGACTTCACTCCAGTGACAATTTTATACGGTAGATCATAGAACTAATGCGTTCCAAAATTGGGAAGTGCCCATAAAACTTTAGGCAAGTTTGCAATTGATGTGGTTAGGCACTGTATACTATTCGTATAGTTGTAACTTAATTGGCACCTTCTCACCTAAACTAAATTTAGTTCATCATAATATGACTATTAAAATTATTTGGCGGCAAGTGAAATTACGTGTTATGTTAGTAAATTTTGATGATTTTTTTAAATTACGGTGAAATTGAACAAATAAAAATTAGTGATCATTATAAAAAATTCTAAAATTAAAAATTATATAAAAATTGCTCATTTATTATTATTGATATTGGTGGTGTTGTTGCCGGTGCTTTATAATTATCTATGAAGCAACCATGTTAAAACCCTCATTTGTCATAAGTTGTATTTTGGTAAGTACAATTCTTAAAGAAGATGGATAAAGATTCGATTTTTAACCATTGACCTGAATTTACAAGGAAGTCAACCAAATTGTGGTTCACGCAATTCTTATAAGACGATCATAGCACACAAATGTTGTAGAGAGTGGGAAAATTTGAAAAAAATGCCACTTCCAAAATTCTAAAGCCAAAGTTTCCACACTATACAACAAGTAAACACAACCAAATAATGTGCTAAAGTACTGAAATAATCATCGATACTCATCACCACACAATGATCATCAATCCTCATGATTCAGTCATCCAAGCATAAAGAAAATGGCAGAACCCAACTGAGGAAGGCCGATGTTCTAAAACATCCCAAAAACCATTCCCAAGCTCTTCGGCTTCAACACAATCCCCACCTTCATCACCACATCTCAAAAAGACGAAAATGCCCACGCCGGAGTACGCCCCGCTGTACAGCCAGTCATGCACATCCCACAGGATCTGCACAGAAACATCATCCACCACAATCGTTTCATTTCCCCTGAATCTCCAGTGCAGGTTCGGAACCCTAATCGACTCCATCCCGTCCACACTGATCCACATCTCGGGGTCGTAAGGCCCGGACAGAGCCGACTCAATGATGATGCTGTGCTCCTTGGCCCGGCCCAATGTCGTCTTCGTACAGAAGCACTTCTTCGCAAACACAATCTCCTTCTTCTGCACCAAAGATGTAGCATCTTCCAAACAAGGCCTACACTTTGTCCTTCTCAAGGCCTCATTCTTCTGATCTCCCAGCAACAGAACCACCTCCTCACAAGACACCATTGCAACATAGTAACCGGAGCTGGGCTCGGGGCTCGTGCTGAATTTCGCAGACCTTAAATCCCAGAAAACGTCGACGCGTGTATCTGCAACTCTAAACGTTTTAAGGCCCTTCTTCCCCCAGAACTGCCAGGTCTTGAGATCAATCTTGCACGTATAGTGATTCTCCTCTAGAGGGTTCTCTACGGTGAGGTAAAGTGTATGGCTAATCAAAGTCTTGGCCCATGTTACAGTTATGGTACAAAAGACATCTGAGAGTTTCACTATGTGAATGCAGGTTACGAAGTTTTGTGCGGGTTTATCTGTTATAGGGTCGTCCACAGGCTTCTCCACCAATGTTCTTGATATGGAAGGTTCCAAACCCACAGGTACTGTAAACATCGTCAACAATTGGTCCCGACAATCAACATTTCTGTCCTAATTCCTATGTTAAATATCCCTTTCAGAACAAACCCTCTTCTGTATTTTATCCAATAAAAATAATTGATTATCCACCTAGGGCTTTCTTCCCATGCACATTAATCATCTTCTCATTCGTCAATAAACACAGCACCAAACCCTCATTAGAAATCTAAATTTCAACATGCATTTACCTTGGCAGAAGAGATGATTCTTGAATCCAGGATATGATACGACAGAAGAGATTAATTTCCGGCGGATTCCAAAACGAAAACAAGCTACCCATTGATTCTCAGATTTACCAACAACACCCAGTCAATATATCATCGCATCATAAACAAATAAATCATCAATAATTATGACTAGAGGAAGGACATTTCTATAATGCGGGCGTTTTGATTTGAAACCAACAAACTCTTTTCTGCTATTTTCTTTCTTTTTTGTTTGTAAATTGTTGACAGAAATGTAGGGTGCGTTTGGTTAGCCGATCTCAATCAGACTGGAATTTCGTTTAAATATAAATCACATTAGGGTGCGTTTGGTTCACATGTAAGATTAGTAGGGATCATTAGTCTATTAGTTGAAAAAATATTAGTTATTAGGGTATTAATGATAAATTAGTATCGATTCAGTTGCCACCTATCACGTGATTATCTAGGTGCTTGGTTGGCATTTATCAAAAGGGGTTTTAAATATAACATATTAATTTATTAAAACACTTCGTTTTGATTTTATTTTTTTAGAAAATGATAAAATAACCTTCAATGAAAATACTATATTGATACCCTTAAATTGTCACCATGCATCACTCTTTCCTTTCCCTCTCCATAAGTCCATTCACCTTGATTAAAACAAATAAAAAATATCTATTTTTAAAATTAATCTATATATATATATATTAAAGTAAAATGACTATTCCTATAATGTTTTACCACTAAAATGCACTTTCTAAAAATGTAATAATTATAGTAAATAATTAAGTATATTTTTTTAAAAATATTTTTTTAAATGAAAAATAACTGAACAAGTCTATAAATGTTAAGCACTTAATTTTATCCAATAAAACAAGATTTGCTCGATTTTAGCTAGTAAAATCGAGATTTGAATAATATTTGGTATTTGAATAAGATTAAATTACATTAACTTTGAAATAATTTCACTTTATTTTTCCGATCTTCAAGTTCACCATCGTCACTCTCAAACGCGACATTTGTTATTACCACCCACTTATACCAAATTCTACAATATATCATATAACTTGAGTAAATACTCATATTTCAAAATATAATTAAAAATATATTTTGTGCAACGCACAGGCCTCACACTAGTTACTTCTTATATGATAATCAGACATACTTGTAGCCGTACGGTTCTTGATATATGTGAATTACTTATTGAATATATATATAAGATTAATAAATAAATAAAATAAATTGATCGATCAGATTTAAAAAATTAAAGTTATCTAATAATATTGTTGCAAAAAATTTATATAATTAATTTGAATTTACAACTCACCCTCAACTACAATAAATAATTAAATATAACCTAAATAATATATTTTTTAATCTAATATTTCTTTTTTAATATATACATTATGAATGTCATACTAAAGATGGTGAAAAAGGGATTAATTTGATATATTGTATATATAAAATGAAGTATAAATGAAAAATTATTTGTATTTTTTTTTAAAAACGAAAAATATTTTTAAGATAAAAAGGAACAAAAAGAAAAATAATATTCTATAATTTTAACCTTCATTTTACTTTAGTGTGTGTGTGTACACACACATGAGGAAGTTCTATTTAAAACATCCCTTTATCAAATGATATTATTATTCCTATGAAATACCTATTTTGTTCGCTAAGGTTATGTTTGAAAAAAAAAAAATCTAGCAACTCATTTAGTTTCTCTAAGTGAAAGATATGGACATAATCATTTGCGTAAGAAGTAAGATTTTGTTAATTTATAATTTTAGTCATTTTTTACATTTATGTCCTCGTCATGAAAATGAAATAGAAATATCTTTTTTAGCAAATCTACTAACAATTTTGTATCAAATAAATTTGTTTCAAATTTCATGACATAAATCAAATTAATTAAAATACACATAGTTATTTTGACAAATAAAATTAACTTGAAAATAATTTGTGTATTAATTCAAAAATGCCCAACGCACCGTTTTTATGGCAAATCATATTGTCCGAAACACCATTTTTGTGAAAAAAATCTAAATGTCCATAACATATATTTTCATTGAAAAGTGACATAGATGTAAAGAAAAGTTGGCCTATATATACACACACACTAAATCCTCCCCACTGTGAATCTTGACACTTTCTTGTCTTCTATTAATAAACTTGGGGTCAGAATCCCATTTAGTTTGTTTTTTCCCCTTTCACTTAATTTTTTTTTAAGAAATACAAATAATATTTTTGTTTCTAATCCATTTTGACATACAATGTATCAAATAAATATTTTTTCAGGATAATACATTAGTAATTTTTTCACAATCTCTAGTTTGACATCCATAATGCATGTATCAAATAATATATCACTTGGGCTATATAGTTATTTATTAATATATTATTAAAAGCGGATTACTTTTAAAAAATATTATTAATATATTAGGGCTCCATTTATTTTGAAAGAATGGTATTAAATTGAATATGATAATATTGTATTGTATATGAGATTAATGCCCTAATTATTTATCTTATCCAACGTTTACATAGAATAATATGCATTATTTATTATTTATATCACGTATTTATTTCATGGGATTGTATATAAATATGTAGAACAATCACTTAAATACCCCTATTAATAACCCAATTTATTCGCCTAGGAGAAACTTCCCCCAGCGGATGAAATCTCCACGTAAGTATTTGCTCAGCCGAAATATCATCCGAAATATCATGTATTATGTGCTGATCTGTGCCCATTACCCTCTACCTCATAGCCCCGATCAACTAGTGCATTTCTGTCACTTGGTTGGAATTCAAGAAATCTTCTCTCTCCACCCCCATGGCTTCCCTGCACTCATCCTTCAACAACTCCACTTACCAAATTCAAGTTTCCCAGCAATGTGATGGAAGCATCGGCTCTGCAGATGCACCTTCTACAAACTTCCATATTCCAGAATCCAGTTGGCATGCTTGGGTTGGTGATCCAATTGTTCCTGAACGCAGAGTCGTGGCTTGAAGAATTATAGACATTGAAAGCACCAATTTTTGCAACTGGACGAGAAACCATAGGCTGTCTCCCAGAGTGATGAATATTTTCTTCAAGAATTGGAGTTTGCGTTGAGAAACAAGGATTTACAGAGGTCATGATTTTGTCTTCATACTGTTTTGGAGTATCTACATACAGTTCACCAGATATATTCGGTGGAATTGGTTGGAGAGAATGGCAGTTTGGAGTAAGCTGAGTATGGTCTTGGGTTGTTCTTCGTTGGTTTGCAATCGATCTCGTGTCAAGATCCTCTGTAGGCTTCACAGAATTGAGAGTTCCATTTGATGAGGTTTCTTCCGGAGGTGCCCTCACCCAGTTGTTAGTTGAATTGGGTAATGTATGTTCGGTTACTGGTATTGATCTCCTATGGTTCACACATTTACGTCTTAGTGTGGAATTCCAGTGGTTTTTAATTGCATTATCTGTTCTCCCAGGGAGAAGTTTCGCAATAGAGGCCCATTTATTTCCATAAACTGCATGTGCCTCTAAAATTATACGATCTTCTTCATCTGCAAAAGCGTAAGCACAATGAGACTTCAGAAGAGTACTAAATTGAAATTATCAAACTTCAATTAGAACAAACTGCTATCTAATAGCTGTGTTGTCAAAAACAATATGTAGGTTGGACGAAAAGCTTCACTACCACTCACAGCACTCCTCTACTCTGTTCCAAATACACACGCGCGCGCAATAATGTGCACATAGGCATTAAAGAGAATAATAAAAGAATCAATTGTAACTAGCAGAAGCAATCAGATGAAATACTGCCCAAATTTGGATAAGGGCAAATGCTATGTATTTCATAACTACCAAGACCAAAAACATGAGAAAGTGAATCAGGAACCTAAAAATATCTAATAGGCATGAAGATCTACTTGGAGCATCATAAAGTTTTTAGCAATTATCCAGTGCTTAATCCAGTTTCAACTATACATGCTCAAAAGAAGTTGCACAACTTGACCTTGATTTTCAAAAGTATAGTTAATCACTGTAGTTTGTAAACTAGTCATATTAAGCATAATTATAAAACCAGTTGATATTTTATTAAGGCATTCAATATTGATAAATTTCTCAGAGTCTATGAAGCCCTATTATAATATATTCTCCTCCGTCGTAATAATACCAGATTTATCTCCAGTCAAATTCAAGGTGTTGTCTTAGATCCAAATTCTAGGAATAATCTTCTGAGTTGCATTGACAATCATTCTAGTCAATGTCAATGTTTTTAAATTTCAGCATAAGAAAATGCGTGAGGCACATGAGTTCATTATCTAATTATCGAAAAATTAATATTTAGATAATTGAATTATTTTAGAATTAAAAAAAATTGATTATTTCAATTATTTAAAATAAAATATAGTTAGTATGTTGATTAATTTAATTACTTTTACATAAAAAATAATTTGTTTAACATTCCATAATTTATACTGATGCTGTATTGGTGATTTTCAGTCAATTTCAAAATGTAGACTCCAAATCGACGTCCATTGTGAAATTACGAGCGCCTATAGAGGAATTTGAATTGCCTAGTCCACAATCCGCACATTTTTGTAAATTCAGTCTCCACCGTTGATAATCTATTATCAACGGACGAAACACGTTATCTTTAGACGAAACGAATCAGAATCCTTGACCGTAGATTATGCTCGAAATCGACGGCAGTCGAATGCGTCCCATCCCAAGACTCGCCCTATATTAATAGATCTACCGCCCCCCTTCCATAGACAAGAACCTGAACTCAACCCAAAGATAAGTCATTAATGCTCTCTTATCTCGCTCAATCTAGATCCAAAGCAAGGAGAGAGAAGCAAAATGTCGGGAAGAGGAAAAGGAGGTAAGGGTTTGGGTAAGGGTGGAGCTAAGCGGCACAGGAAGGTGCTGAGGGACAACATCCAGGGCATAACCAAGCCGGCCATTCGCCGCCTTGCTCGCCGTGGCGGTGTTAAGCGTATCAGCGGCCTCATCTACGAGGAAACGCGCGGTGTTCTGAAGATCTTCCTGGAGAACGTCATCCGTGACGCCGTCACCTACACTGAGCACGCCCGTCGGAAGACGGTGACTGCTATGGATGTCGTTTATGCGCTCAAGAGGCAGGGCCGCACTCTCTATGGTTTTGGAGGTTAAGGGCTTCTATGGCTAGGGTTGGGGGTTATGGAATTTGTATAGAATTGCTGGTCCATTTTGGGGGTAAAATAGTTTGAGAAGCCTTACTTATTATGATGGGGAGATTACAAGGTGTTTATGGTCTTATATCTTGTAATGTTGATTCATATGAATGATTAATTTCTGGTTTTGTTAAGATTTGATTGTGGAAAGCGGGTTTTGCAGAAGAATTGAATGATTCGATGTTGGCTGTCAATGTTCTTTAATTTATTAAACTGAAGCTGTGTTAGGTGTATCAGAAAAATCCCACCCATCAGTTTTTGTCATCCTATAATTGTTTTAATTGAATCCAATCCTGATTTTTTGTTTTCTCGTCTCATTTCGGCCTGTGCTAATCTGCCGTGACTGATGATCTGTATGGTATGTTGGGCTACTCTGCCATTGTTGGATGGATAGTTTGTTTCTGAATTTCTTGTTGGATAGTTCGTGATGCACAAAACTTCACTGTTGCAGTTACATTCATACGAGGGAGGAAAAATGTAGCAAGTTTTGTTTTACAAATTGGTTGTATCACAGAGTTTAATCGAGCAGGCTACAAATTGTGCAGTACCTTTATTTTGTTGGACTAAAAGGAAAGTAGGCCTGGTGAGCTGGATGGGTCAATTGGGCCTAATCTTTTGGGCTTACATGATGAAAATCTAGTTAATATTTTGGAAGGGTGTTGGGATGGGCCTTTAAAATATTGGGCAGAAGCTAATTATGGGTTCAACCGGATATGGTCCCACTTCCCGCCTTACCGAGTCCAACTATAAGTTTTTAACATATGGTTATAATTAGTGCCAAGGCTATACATGCCTAAACCACGTAGGATATATTTGGAAAATGGAAATGACAGGTGAGATTGGGGAAATTTCAAGGATTATGAATTTATGAATTCTCGTTTGTTATTTAAAATGAAATAAATTGTACATAAGTGTACTTTTCTTAAAGGAGATTAACGTAGTCCTATTATTTCACGAGGCTATCCCAACGATCTGTACAATTTTACTGTAGATTTTGTACATTTTATTTTCAATAATTTGTTTAATTTTTACACTAAAAAACTATTTCATAATCTATATATATATATATTATATATATAAACAAAATGACTTTTTTCAATTTCATTGTTCACTTAAACTTCATTACTTATTTAGAATAATTATATTATTATTAAATTAAAATTAGACGTTTTTATTTTATAAATTTTGATTCGATTTCAAAATCTAAATTATTCTACAAATTTATGTGTTTCAAAATTAGATGATATCAAGATGAATATACTGCAATATTTAATATATGATTCGAAATCTATATTATTTATTGAATATTAATCAAATCACTAAATTATGAAATTAAAAAAAATATAACAAATATATGACTCAATTTTTTTATTCGTTTTTCTTTTAAAAAAAAATCTATATATATATATAAGTAAATTTATTTTTTAAGAAATTTCAACCATATAAATGTAAAACTATATATATTTATGCAACTCTTTTTTAGATACATTATTACAATTTAATTGAATATATTAATATCAACAATTTTCAGGATTTTCTTAGTTTATGTTGTTCAATATAAATAAATTTGAATTTTAATGAATTTTTGTTAGCTCATAATATATTCCAAATAAGAAATAAATTCGTTAGGAATGTGAAATCATTGTAGTTTCATTATATTATGGAAAATCATTAACAATTGTCCTATAATTAAACTATCAATTATTTAAAATCACTCAATCACAAAATCTGATTTTGTCAAATATGAAATTAAATTTTCAACAATCTTACCATAATTCAAAATCATTTCTCATTTTTGTCTCTCTCTTCTTTCTATATATTTTATCAAAGATTATTACCAAATATTTTAAGGTCTTTCTTTTTTTGTTCTCCTTCCTCTTGAAGTGTTTTGTGTTTTCTGTTTTGAGAAAATAAACGGTAAGACATGTACGATAATATGTGTCATATTTCAATTGTCACAAAAGCCTACACTCTTCAAAATATTATTTTAGGTTTATTTTATTTTATAAAAAAATTATTCACATATTGCTTTCAATTTATTATAAACATATTTAATATTATTCGTCGGTCTCTTTCATGTTTCGTTTGAATATTCTTGTGATTTTCTATTGAGATCTGCTAATAAGCACCATGCAATTTTTGTAATATTATTACATTTAATTTGCAATTTGCAAAATATTTTTGTCTTTAATTTGACTATTTAATTGGCAAATTTTACGAAATTTGTAAAAATCTTTATTTTATTTAATCTACTGATATGGCTATTTTTTAAAATTTAATTTGATTCAACATTCTATAAATCTTATCAATTTGTGAACGATTCTAATTCTAATAGAAGAAAAGATGAAACATAAAATTACAACAAATTTCTACTCATTATACAAAAAAAATAATCACTGAATTACAAATCTATACATTTTATAATATACTATATAACTTGAATATATAATTATATTACAAAATATAAGAGAAAAATATATTTTGTGCATCGTACAGGTCTCACACTAGTATAAAATATATTAAAACTAACTTTATAATTTATGTTAGAATAATAATTTTATGTATAGTATTTTCAATTTTGTTGTACTGTTTATTTATGATTGAAATTACATATTTTCACTATTTATTTTTTTTTGTCAAATTTAATTAAATTATTTATGAAAAAACATATTCAATATCAAAATATATAAACTAATCAAACAAAACATAAAAAAATGGTGTAGACAAAAGTAACAAATAATAATTAAAAAAGAAAAAGCTTCATTTTGGCGCATGAGATGCACACTACTGGAGGAGGAAGTTTGAGCTCCACCACCCGTTTACATCATTGCTAGAGAAGCTCTTAGATATGTATTATATCACACTAAATTTAAAATCAATGGTGAAGTTTTCTTGATTTTCAATACAACGTCATGTGATATATATATATATATATATATATATATATTTAATGAGTGAAGAGTCATGAAGTAATATAGAAATTTTACTATGACCTATCTTATAGGTGGTGTTAGACTTGGACTAGATGAGTTCAAGCAGGACCAAATTAGTAGTAAAATGGAGGTGGTCGAGAGCAACATAGTGCCAAGGTATTAATTTTTCAAGAAGAAGAATTTTGTATTATTAGATTATGAAGATTTAGTGGTGTTTTACTAAAAATGCTGTATTAATGGCAGAGAAGTGGGTAGAATGAGATATAGTACAAACAAAACTCAATCTCTAAATTCAAATTTTAGCTTTAGCAAATATATCTTGAGCTTAGTTATCAATTAAACCGTAAGGTTGCAATTAATTGAACGATTGGAAATGAGATAATTTCAAACCCATCTAAATGCTTTATAAGTTTGTTTTGGATGAAATTGATAGATCTGAAATAATAAACAATTCAAACAAGGAATTGACTATTATGAATTATAAGAGTTGAAGTTATAAATTTAACCTTAAGAGAAGAATTGAGATTGGTTTTGGTTCCGAATTATGAAGAAAGTCCATTAACCATGTTGTCCTCGAGGAAATGAATCCTTTATATTTGTATTCGTAAATTATTTATAAGTTTTAGAAATACTCACAATGATAAAAAAAAACATATGGAGCCCACTTTTCATCGACTAATTTATACATGTCACTTCCTCTCCTAAATTCACAATGCATAGACTAAATTTACAATGCATAAACGTAGAGGATCCAAATCCATCCCATATAGAAGTAATGATTAGAAGCCTGGGCCGGATTCGTAAGTATAAGAAGAAGCACAAGTTACCCAAATGAAAGTAGCCACAACTGTGTGGTAGTTTCTTAGTGAGCAAGCATACAGCCTAACTAAGCAAAAGGAAGTAGTGATGGTAAATATGATTTGTGAGGTCAAATCCAAGAAAGTGGAAGGCCCTCATAACATTTTCCTTTTGGTGTTTTCTTGCTTCTTTCACCTCAAGAAAAGCAGACCATAATTCAAACACTTAGATCTGCATTCACCTCCCTTTAGCTTTTATTAAAGTGGATGGCCCCCCACTATCATTCAAAAGCTTCTTTTTTCCCTCTTTACTTTCCTTAATCCACTTCCCAATTTTATTTAAGTAACACCAATCACTTACATTTCTCTTCTCATTCCTCTCTCTCTCTGTGCCTAGCATACATCTCCAAGCCTAAAATGCAGCATCCTCTTCCACCACCTCCACCCTACAATCCTTCTCCACTCAAGCATACAAAGCCACCCCTTTATCAGATTGTTTTATCCAAACAAGCCAAGAACCAGCAAAGTGCCTCACCAGAAATATTCTTAAACAGCAGCACCACCACCACCAAGCTCACATCAAGAGATAAGCCGATTCTCAGGCACCCGCGAAGAACTAATCCTATAGTATGGTGTGGGGCCATCCTCTGTTTGCTCTTCAGTCTTCTCCTCATCTTCTTCGGTGTCGCCACCCTAATCATATTTGTTGCCATCAAACCCAGAACTCCAGTGTTCGACACCCCACAGGCAAGCCTAAGTGTCATCTACTTTGATTCTCCAGAGTTTCTCAATGGTGACATAACATTTCTTGCCAATTTTTCGAACCCAAATAAGAAACTGAGAGTTGGATTTGAGTACCTGTACATTGAGCTCTACTTTGAAGATAGTTTGATAGCAACTCAAGTTCTCCAGCCGTTCAGTCAGAGGCCTGGAGAAGTGAGGCTGATACAAGTTCATTTGCTCTCGAGCTTGGTCTATCTGCCACCAAATCTTGCTCTCAAACTTCAAAAGCAAGAACAGAGGAACAGAGTTGTCTACAACATAAAAGGGACTTTCAGAGTGAGAGTTAAGATGGGCTTGATTCATTATTCCTACTCTTTGCATGGAAACTGCCAGATGGAGATGACGAGTCCGCCAAATGGTGTTTTGATTACGCATAGCTGCAGAACCAAGAGATAGAAGAGGCAAGAATGATTTTTCCTATTCTGGGCCTCTGTTGTTTTGTGATCCATACAACATTTTATATAAATGAAAGTTTTCAAGTGTTTATATATATATATCTTAGATTCTTAGTGATAGACAATTCTTTTATAGATGTGCAGATAAGATGCAAAGATGGTCCTAGAAGTTTTTCATAATTTTGGGCGTTTGCAGATTAGCAGTCTCAAGATCGACTTGTCGTTAATTGAGCCCAGCTTGATCTTTCGAGTAGCTCTTGGGCTTGACAGAGTCACAAACCTAATCGAGCTTAGGGTATTCTATTATTTTACTAAACTTAGTTACTCACATATATATATATATATATAGATATAGATATATGCAGAACCTTTTTGAATTGAATTCACATACGTATTAAAGCATTCACATAAATAACCAAGTCGTGTCGACTCAAACTCAAAGAACTTGATTTTGCTGAGTTTTCCTTCAAGTCAAGCTCACAGTAAGACATTGAGCTCAATCGAGCTCGAGCCTATCACTATTTGGATCAACTTGATTGCACCCCTATACTAGATGAAAATCCTACTGAGCTAGCTCTTCTGTGCCTTTTCCTTTTTTGGGCCTCAACTTTTCAGGTAATGTAACATCAACAAAAGTGCCAAAAAGATGCAGAATATATTCGCAACGTGATCTTCTGAAGTCATATTAAAAGATATAATAAATTAGTGAGAAAAAAGGTGTCATGGTTATTATTAAACCAGTACCAATCTGAAAATGAAAACCTATCAATTTGGCAAGCACCATTCATTTTATATGCTAGGTGACACGAGTGTACGACGATCATAATATTAATAGTACTAACAACAATAACATCAGCACTGAGTACTGACAATATACATGCTTTAAGAAATTTATCCAACGCCTCGTGAAAACATTTCAAAACCAAGTTAGCCAACAGTGGTAAGAAAGCACAAATTGGATTTAGGTCAGATGTGCTGTGTACACTATAGAGAATAAACAACAGCAATATGATACCTGACTGAGCATAGAATTTCCAAGTCTCAGAAAAGAGTTCTGCTATCATTAACACTAAATGTCTTCATTACAATATCAGTCCATTCTCATCGTGGTTTTCTGAAGTACAAATACTTCTCTAATACCGAAACAATCTAAAGAAAAAAGGGGAACCAATCAACATAAACACCAAGCCAGAAATATGATGGCTCATAGGCTTGGCACACAGGAAGAGACATATAGATGCTACACCTGGTGAAATATAACAGTTACAATATCTATCATGGATTTGCACATATATATTTGGGCACGTGGGTGGCTGTATGAACATTCACAATTAGATACTACACCAGAAGCATACCAATATGAGTGGGATCATATTATGTTAAGAAGGGACATTGGGGTTGGGGGGAGGGGGTCTAAGTTTATCTACGTTCCTAGGGGCGTAATCCCAATACTTAGTCAAATATAATCACTTTAGCAATCTCAGAATTTCACAATATGTAGACATGACTACTGAGAACCATATATTCCACATGCTATGAATGATGGAGCTAAGACAAACAATTTTCCGCTTTTTCATGAACCACTTCGCAAGCTTCTTTTGATCAGAACAACTTGATCGAAAATATACTGCACCCTGTCCTTGACAGAAAGGAGCCAAACAGGGCATGTTGAATGTCATTGAGCAACAAGTGAATATCAATTAAAACCATTGAATGACTTTTGAATCAATAAAAGAAAGAAAAGATATAAGAAGTTATCATCTAATTAAAAACTGTCATTATCCGTACCTGGTATGAACGAATACAGATACAACTGTCACCAATCTGTAACAATAACATCAAACATGTATATATCTGAACAAAAGACAAAATTATTGCTGTTAGAACTGCTAGAGTTCACGGATTATCAACTTCGGATGGTGTTTTCGCAACAATAGACAGCGCATGTAGTCCACTCTGCAACTCATCTTGCAACAAGCTGTAAATCATTCTATGCCTTTTAACCAAAGTCTTCCCCTCAAATTCTTCCGAAACAACTTCTACATTGAAATGAGTCTCTCCATCGCTTCCCTCAACACCAGGATGGCCAGCGTGTTGATAAGATATATCCTCAATTTTCAACTCAACTGGTCTCAATTCTTTCTCTAGTGCCTCCTTAATCCTCCTTCCCCTACTTCCCAATACACTTGTATTGCCCACCTCCTCCTTCAAATCAGTATCAACTTCACTAAACTCCATTCCACCATCGCCATTCGTTTCCAAGTTTGACTCCTCAACCGTGTTCTTCCCCGAGAATCCAGAAGTGGAACTAACAGCCTTCTCAGCTTCAATATACAATTGCAAAGCCTTCTTTTGCATCAACTTTAACATATTCAAGAACCCATTATTCCTAGAAGGAGTTAGACTCTGTTGTAAACCCAAAAGCACCGCAAAATCCGGAGATACCCTCACAATCTCTTCCACGGGCCGGCCCGAAAGGCCTTGAACAAGCAAAGCGGCAAGACCTTTAGTTAGCAGTGAATCAGAATCCGCTTCAAAGACAACATTTTTATCCTTATCCAAGTATGCTCTGACCCAAACCTGTGAAACGCAGCCTTGGACTTTGTTCTCACTTGTTTTATACTGCGACTCCAAAGGGTTCAAATTCCTACCGTAAAACAACAATTGTTCATACTTGGCTTTCGGTTCTTGAACTGCTTGAAACAGCTTCACGATTTCTTGGAGCTTAGGTGGGAGCTCTTCAACGGGCTGCAGAGAAACGGATGAGGGAGGGGCAGAAAAAACAGGTTTTTTCGTGGATATTCTTTGAATTGTGATATTTTTAAACAAGAAAAAATTGTGAGATGGTGAGGATAAACACGAGGGTTTTGTGGGCTTCAAGAATGGAGTGGTGGAGTGGTGAAAGAGGGGGGAGTGCGGGATTTTTGTGGAAATTGACATGGGTGTTTGATTGATGATGGAGAATTTCGATGGTGAGTTCTTAGATAATTTTGTAGGGGTGTTCTTGATCAGGGAGGGTTTGCAGAGGCAAGGGGTGACAGGTGATAAAGAGAGTGATTTGGTAAGGGCCGTCTTCATTTATGGGGTTTTTTTTCAAAATAATGCAAAAAAAAAAAAAAATTTACGAAATAGGCATGTTTCCGAACAGTTTTTAAAAATAGGTAAAACGTCACTGCCGGTGACGTTATTTCAAAAAAACGTCACCGGAGGTGACGATTCTATATTAAAATGAAAGAACGTCACCTAAGGTGACGTTCTTTCATTTTATATGTATCACATGATATATATATGTGATATACATGCATATATATATATATATAGATACCGACATATATATATATATACATATATATATATATGTATACATATATATATATATATGTAACCTGTATATATATATATATATAACCTGTAATATATATATCTATATATATATATATATATATATATTTCAAATATGTATATATATATATATATTTTGTAAATTTATTAAGTGAATATATAAAAAAAAATATATAATAATAATAATAATATACAGAAATATTTATTAAACTAAATAATAATTTTTTTTATTAATTCATATCTTTTAAATTAATAATATATATAAATTTATATATATTATTATTTATAAATATATATTTTATAAATAAATATATATATATATATATGTGTATATATAATATATAATATATATATATATAACTAAAAACATTAGATGACGTTTTTTAAAGGTGAGGTTTATTGTAATTTTTTTTAAATTTCATATATATATATTTATGTATTATTAATAATTGGCACAAGACTTTGGGTTGGAATGTTCATTATGCAAATTTATTTAATTTTTTAAAAAATTTGGTTAATAGATGTAAATGATACAAAATAATAAATAGTTTGGATTTTAAATTAATTATGGTGTGCTGTTTTATTAATAGACGACTTGTATAGAATGTGTAACAATTATGCAGTTAATTAATTTGGAGCGAAAATGAAATGCAAAAATAAAATATTGAAATTAAAAAAACTACATCTTCGCGAAAAATTTCTTTTTGTTATGTATATACTATAAATTATAAGTAAACATAGAAAATAATACATAAATAAAGAGAATTCAAATTCACTTGAAAATAAATATAAAAAAGAATTTCAAACTTAGATGCAAAATTATGAAAATTGCAACTAAAATTTCATTGTAATGAATGTGTCATGGGTATAAAGTCACTTTTTTTTTTTTTCAGATTAGTAATTAAAAATAATTGTTTGTTTGTTATGATCTATATTCACACCTATTACAAATGACCTCCTGTACCGCAACCTCGATTTCTTCTAGTTCGGCGACCTCTTCCTTCACCTTGCCCGACATTTCCTGATATTTCTTGTTGTCTCCTTCGAGTTCCACCTCGTCTACCTCTTGTGTTGACAACGGGTGGTTGTGGCTGTATGTCTTCTTCGACGTCATCTTCCTCCGAGGTTGGTGTCAAATGAATTGTCATTCTGCTGGAGGATGACGTAGAGTGGTCTGGTACATCCCGGAAAGTAGCCACATCTGAATACTGGAATTGAATCGGAGTAGGACGGACATAGTCGTAGTTTGGCATATTGCTCGTGTCTCCTGCTCCGAGGTCAACGTTCATACCAGGAAATGGCGAGTGAGTGGACATTAATGGATGGTAGGGTGTCGGAGTATACGGTGGTGTACTCATTGAAGGCCTATATACATCCGACATATGTCCTTCAGTTTGGTATTCAGGCCGCGAAGATGTTGATGCAAAGTTCGCAGGTGGTGGCATCCGAACTTCAGGGGAACGACGCCTTCTAGTTCTCATCTGATTTTCTGCTTGACTTTGCGTCTGTTGTTGATGTACAGGCTGGGTATACGTCATTTGCGGAGGCTCGGGGGACAGTCTCTCAATTGTTCGCTCTAAATTTTCATACAATGAGAGTTGTTCATCTAACAGACTATTAAGTTGGTCAATGTCTAACCTATTTCTATTCTGTATATTTCTCTTCATGGGTTCCAACTGTTCGATCTACAAATAAGATAAAAGATGCATATTAAAACACCAATCATGTTGAATAGATATAAAATTAATTGTAGAATTATATATATGTTGCGTACCATGTAGTGCATCAGTGAAGCATCTCCAGTTTTTATGCCCATTATGTCATGCGTATCTACAGGGGATATAAAACGACGTGTAATCGAGTTATACCAATCATAGTAATCTGGTGTCGTCGTTGGGTTCATTGCATATTGGGTTCCCGTGAGATACTCATGTCTTTGATTCCACTGATGAACATACTTCGCGTGTATGTCCATCCAGTTGGCATTTTTTCGCCCTTTGCGATCAATCTGATGCACGTTCGTCTTCCAGTCATCAAGAGGGTCGATCCGATTAGGTATGTCTTGCAACATTCGGAACTGACGTAAGACTCTTTCTGGATGATGGAACTCCACAAATGAGAAGAAAATCAGTGGACATATAGCCCGTACATTGTCCGAGAAGCACCGCGAAGGTAAATGGAGTACTTCCGGTTGCGACCAATCATATGGATCCCATGTAAACTGATGACACACAACAACCAAAAACCAAAAAACATACATGTGTTTTTAATTAATACATATAAGAATAATTAAAATGAAGTAATAAATCGAACCTGGTCATGTGTCAATTTATCTAATATTTCTCGAAAAACCTTGACCTGGCGCCTACCAGTGTGCACGAAACTGCTATCAATATTCCACCTGTTACATATATTTTAGTAGTTAATCAGTAGATGCATTACATTTTGGTGTGCACTGTAAATATTACCAATAACGATAAAATAACCAAAACAACATGGCTTGCATTGTAAATATTACCGGGCACCGAAAGGGGGGACAGGGAGTGTACCACCACCCAAATGATCAGGTCTTTCAATTTCTTGCATATTTAATCTACTCCTCTTATATACAGGTACAATAGAAGATATGCGCGACCACGCCCAAATCTATCAAATATTATGAAAACACAAAAAAAGAGTTATTACAAAGGTTACGTATGGTAGATTCATTAATATATCATAAAAAAATTATAAGTACCTGTAACAGTTGAACTGGGCCACCGAGGTTTTCTTTATACTCCAAGGCGCCATCGCACAAGTGACGGTATAAAGAAGATAGTACGGCACTGCCCCAGCTGAATTCAATAACTTTCTTTATGTCTTGCAGACATTGTAAATATACTAGTGGTAACAAATTCCCACTGGCATCGGGGCACATCACACCGCATATCAAGAATAAAGCACATGCCCGAGCATATTGTTCGACATGTTCAATTGTGCTATCATCTGTCACTGGATGCGATCGCATATGAGCGGCTAAAGAGGTAGCTCTAATCTTTCCACTTTTTATGTGGGATATGTCTGGCGTGTAACCTAACATCGCCTGACAGTAATTAGCCCACTCATTTGGAGACATTGTAGGATCAGGTCCACACACCGGATCCCCTTCAATCGGCAAACCCCATATTAAGGCGACATCCATTAAAGTCACCGTTGCTTCACCAACAGGCAGGTGAAATGTATGGGTTTCAGGCCGCCACCTCTCCACCAAAGCGGTTATTAAGTGGTTGTCCGGGTAAAACCTCCCGCACCTATACACACCATAGAGACCCATTTGAAATAATAAATCCAATACGCGTGTGTGGATCTCAGACCCTTCCTGTTCAAATAATTCCCAAAAATCATTATCGCACCGCCTAAAGCGAAAGAAAAAGTTCAAATCACCGTCGGGCTTCAGTAGGCCCTCGGAAATGTGCTGAGATTGAAGGGTGAGAACTGTCGGTTCCTTCGGGCCATAGTGGTTGTGTGAATTGATATCCATTATCACTGCAAATGAAAGAACAACATTAAAAAAATTTATAACATATATGTATTGATAATAAATAAAAAAAATTAAGTTATAAGTAGAACAAAAATATATTCAAGTATGTGATACTTGACTCCATATAACATACCTTTTTATACAAAGAAAATCAAGACGCGATTGCAGCAGTAATAAATTCTTCCAAAAAACGAGGTGAGCACAATCAATGTTTAACGAGAATTAAGAAGGAGGAAAATGGACGAAGAATGTTGAAGAAGGAAAATGAAATGAAACGTGAATAGAAGGGAGATGAAGTGGTCATTATATAGGTGTAAAATATAGACTGTTGATGTGAGATATGCATGCTTCATTTATTTCTTCACGGGCAAACTTTTTATAAATGCATTCCTGACTTTTCAAACTTTCATTAAATGCTTTAATGACTTTTCAAACTTTCATCAAAAGGTCTCCTCTGCAGCTGCAATGATAAAGTTTTCACGACAAATTTCTGCAGAAGTTGATGTAACTTTGTCTTCTACCTCTTCAAATAATGCATGCAAATAATGCATGCTCAATTAATGCGACAAATAATGCTTCATTTTTTTATATATGTTATATATAGATATATATATATCTACTAAATATCTATATATATATGTTATTTGTTTAGAATATGTATACATATTTTAATTTAATAAGTAAATATATAAAATGATATATTAAATTATAATTATAAAATTGGATATAATTTAATTTTATTTAAGATAAATTTAAAAAAATTTGTTATATTTAATAATAATTTTTTATTATAAATTCATAATTTTTAAAATAATAATATATATTAATATACGAATATTACATAAATTAAATTTTTACAAATATTTATATATATATATATAAATGTATATTATATATATATGATACATAATTTAAAAACGTCACCTTAGGTGACGATGTGTTAAATTTTTTTTTTAATTATATATCTATGTATTATTATATATATATATATATATATCTTATTTGTTTGCAATATGTATATATATTTTAATTTAATAAGTATATATATAAAATGATATATTAAATTATAATTATAAAATTGGATATAATTTAATTTTATTAAAGATAAATTTAAAAAAATTTCTTATATTTAATAATAACTTTTTATTATTAATTCATAATTTTTAAAATAATAATATATATTAATATACGAATATTACATATATTATTATTTACAAATATATATATATATATGTATATTATATATATATGATACATATTTTAAAAACGTCACCTTAGGTGACGTTTTTTTAAAAACGTCACCTTAGGTGACGATGTTTTAATTTTTTTTTTAATTATATATTTATGTATTAAATATATATACATATATATATATATATATCTTATTTGTTTGCAATATGTATATATATTTTAATTTAATAAGTAAATATATAAAATGATATATTAAATTATAATTACAAAATTGGATATAATTTAATTTTATTTAAGATAAATTTAAAAAAATTTGTTATATTTAATAATAATTTTTTATTATTAATTCATAATTTTTAAACTATTAATATATATTAATATACGAATATTACATATTTTATTATTTACAACTATATATATATATATGTGTATATTATATATATATGATACATAATTTTAAAAACGTCACCTTAGGTGACGTTTTTTAAAAACGTCACCTTAGGTGACGATGTTTAATTTTTTTTTAATTATATATTTATGTATTATTATTATTATATATATATATATCTTATTTGTTTGCAATATGTATATATATTTTAATTTAATAAGTATATATATAAAATGATATATTAAATTATAATTATAAAATTGGATATAATTTAATTTTATTAAAGATAAATTTAAAAAAATTTGTTATATTTAATAATAATTTTGTATTATTAATTCATAATTTTTAAAATAATAATATATATTACTATACGAATATTACATAAATTATTATTTACTAATATATATATATATATATATGTATATTATATATATGATACAAATTTAAAAACGTCACCTTAGGTGACGATGTTTTAATTTTTTTTTTTAATTATATATTTATGTATTATTATTATATATATATATATATATCTTATTTGTTTGCAATATGTATATATATTTTAATTTAATATGTATATATATAAAATGATATATTAAATTATAATTATAAAATTGGATATAATTTAATTTTATTAAAGATAAATTTAAAAAAATTTGTTATATTTAATAATAATTTTGTATTATTAATTCATAATTTTTAAAATAATAATATATATTACTATACGAATATTACATAAATTATTATTTACTAATATATATATATATATATATATGTATATTATATATATGATACAAATTTAAAAACGTCACCTTAGGTGACGATGTTTTAATTTTTTATTTAATTATATATTTATGTATTATTATTATTATATATATATATATATCTTATTTGTTTGCAATATGTATATATATTTTAATTTAATAAGTATATATATAAAATGATATATTAAATCATAATTATAAAATTGGATATAATTTAATTTTATTAAAGATAAATTTAAAAAAATTTGTTATATTTAATAATAATTTATTATTATTAATTCATAATTTTTAAAATAATAATATATATTAATATACGAATATTACATAAATTATTATTTACAAATATATATATATATATATGTATATTATATATATATGATACATATTTTAAAAACGTCACCTTAGGTGACGATGTTTTAATTTTTTTTTTAATTATATATTTATGTATTATTATTATTATATATATATATATATCTTATTTGTTTGCAATATGTATATATATTTTAATGTAATAAGTATATATATAAAATGATATATTAAATTATAATTATAAAATTGGATATAATTTAATTTTATTAAAGATAAATTTAAAAAAATTTGTTATATTTAATAATAATTTTTTATTATTAATTCATAATTTTTAAAATAATAATATATATTACTATACGAATATTACATAAATTATTATTTACTAATATATATATATATATATGTATATTATATATATGATACAAATTTAAAAACGTCACCTTAGGTGACGATGTTTTAATTTTTTTTTTAATTATATATTTATGTATTATTATTATTATATATATATATATATCTTATTTGTTTGCAATATGTATATATATTTTAATTTAATAAGTATATATATAAAATGATATATTAAATTATAATTATAAAATTGGATATAATTTAATTTTATTAAAGATAAATTTAAAAAAATTTGTTATATTTAATAATAATTTATTATTATTAATTCATAATTTTTAAAATAATAATATATATTAATATACGAATATTACATAAATTATTATTTACAAATATATATATATATATATGTATATTATATATATATGATACATATTTTAAAAACGTCACCTTAGGTGACGTTTTTTTAAAAACGTCACCTTAGGTGACGATGTTTTAATTTTTTTTTTAATTATATATTTATGTATTATTATTATATATATATATATATATATATATCTTATTTGTTTGCAATATGTATATATATTTTAATTTAATAAGTATATATATAAAATGATATATTAAATTATAATTATAAAATTGGATATAATTTAATTTTATTAAAGATAAATTTAAAAAAATTTGTTATATTTAATAATAATTTTTTATTATTAATTCATAATTTTTAAAATAATAATATATATTAATATACGAGTATTACATAAATTATTATTTACAAATATATATATATATATGTATATTATATATATGATACATATTTTAAAAACGCCACCTTAGGTGACGTTTTTTTAAAAACGTCACCTTAGGTGACGATGTTTTAATTTTTTTTTAATTATATATTTATGTATTATTATTATATATATATATATATCTTATTTGTTTGCAATATGTATATATATTTTAAGATAAATTTAAGAAACTTTGTTAAATTTAATAATAATTTTTATTACTAAATCATAATTTTTAAATTAATAATATATATAAATATAATAAAAAGACATGAATTTATATATTTATATATAGTAAATATATATATTCGAATATTACATATATATATCATTATTTATAAATATATATATACATATATATATATTATGAATAAATATATATATATATTAGATATAATATACATATGTAAAAACGTCTCATCTGCAAAGGCTGCCATAATAACACGACAAATTTGTGCGGAGCAAAAGTCACGCCAAATTTAATGCAAGTTTGAAAAAAGGGGAAGGCTGTCTTTCAAACATTGTCTGCTTCAAATAATGCATGCAAATAATGCAGGCCAAATTAATGCGACGGTGACGTTTTCAGATTTTTTTAAATATATCATATATAGATATATATATAAATAATAATATATTTATAAATAATAATATATATTCTGCATAAGTATATATATACGTGCAGACGCTCTGTTTTCTTTCACTCTCAACTTTAACTTCTCTGTTTTCTTTCACTCTCAACTTGAACTTCCTTCTCATCACGTCTCCTTTTATACTCATCCATCAAGTTTCTCGTTCAACAAAGGTTAGTATACATATACCTCATAACTGAATGTTTATTTGTTTTTGTATATACATTCATATGTGCATAATTTTCCATATACTGTATGTTTTAACTTGTTATGATTTACGGACGGTTATGTTGACTAAGTACAAGTTATTAAAATATTTTAAATATTATTATAGGATATTAACAAAAAATTTAAATTAAACACTATAATAACCCTTACAAATTATGTTTGATAGGTATGGCTTCAACATCAAGGTCATCAGCATCAACTTCCACACGAGCCAATAGGAAAATCACATACAAGGTTTATAGGTCTATCGTTAAAAAATCAACAAGTTTTGTTCAATTAAGAATATGTAACCAACAAGTAAATGAAGAGGTAGAGGAATTGAGGATAAAAGATGTTGCTGCAAACATAATTTCCAACATGCAAGACCAAGAAATACAGAAATTACGGCGACGTGTAAAGATGTGCCGAGATGAATTGGAATGGTCATCTAACCGTATTTCTGATTTACAAGGTCGTGCTAGGCAGCAAGAAGAAGTCTTAGGGAATGAAATAAACTTACTACGTGGTACTATAAGTAGTATGACAACGGAAAAAAATAATATAATAGAGCAGCTTGGGGCTAGAGACGGACATATAAACGCCCTACAAAACGAGGTGAATGAGTTGCGTGCTCAATTGGATAATGAAAGACACCAAAATGATATTATCCAACAAGAGAGTACGGCTAACTTTAATCACGTGAATATGATGCGATCACGAATAGTAGATCTTATAGATGTCACCCCTGGCTTGAATATGTGGCAAGGTCCAGTAGATAATGAAGATGTTGATATAGAAGAATTCGTGGATGATAATAATGTTGTAGAAAATGTACCCGAAAATGATCATTCACAGAGTGATGTATATTCCTTGTAAATGTATATTGGTTGTGAAATTTAATGCATTATTTAACATGCTTTTCATACATATGTTGTTTGTTTCTTTAAATAATGTAATATTTATTTTATTTGTTCTTCATTTTTCTTTTGAATTCATTTATTCCACAGTGAAAAAGTACATATATATATATATCACTTTCGATCAATGGCGAGTCAACGTAGAGTTGCAATTAGAGTTTTTTTCGGAGGCGAAATTATACAGCAAAGCGGAAAAGTATTGTATAGTTCTGCGCCCATTGGCTACACACGAATTGATCGAAATACAGAATTATCTGCATTGAAAGATCTAATTTATCAATATGTTGGTGTGGCTAAAGACCAGTTTCATCTGAAACTTTTCACTAAATGGGGGGAAATATACGGTCACAATAATATTATAGAGTCTGTAGTTCAGATTGACACTGACGATAATCTTAGGTTCTTCCTAGATCCTAATGATGGAGTAAACTCTATGGACATATTCGTTGAGAAAGAAGCATGTGAAAATTTTAGCGAACATGAAGATATGCTTATGAGCCAAGAGTGGGGATATTATATGTCGTTGCTGTCCGAACCGGATGTGCCCACGACATCATTCCAAGATTTAACTAACCCTTGTGATTACGTCCCCGAAATCACACAGGGATTGGAGAACCTTGCTTTCGCAAACACTTTATTAAGGGAAGAATGTAGTGTCCAAAATATCAGTATTGGTCCTAGTAATACTAGGAATGAACCTGAAGATATAATTGGTCCTAGTAATACGGCCAATACAGAAAACACGGACCCTTGTGCGGACTCCTTAGGTCCAATTTCCTCATCTGAAACGGAAGTTGAAAATTCAGATGAAAATTTGGATGACAATGAAGCAGTAGTAGACGAAGAAGATGTTACTGCAGCTAATGTAAATTCCGACGGTGTCGAAGCAACAATCAATATCGACTGCGACGCCAACATTCCATTTTACACAATGAGTGGACCCGAAGTTGCAGCTGACTCCATGCATAATCCTACGTCTTCGTGGGGAAAGTTTTACGATCCTAGCCGAGGGATAATTGAAAAGGACATGTTATTCAGGGATAAGAACGCGTTCGTTGCAGCGATTAAGGATTTCTCGATACGACATGCCAGACGTCAGTTTCGAGTTGTCGAAAGTAAACCCCTCCTTTTAGTTCTCAAATGTGAACACAGTACTCCTTCTCAAGAGTGTCCTTGGTATGTTAGGGCATCATTTAAGCAAAAACTGGGGATGTTCAAAATAACCAAATATGGTGGAGATCATAGATGTTATATGAATGATATATCTTCTGATCATCGCAACCTGGACAAAAATTTCGTAGCTTTCTTGATTAAGGAAAATGTTCGGGTCAATCCAGCAATCAGCGTGTCAGAGGCCCAAGCAGACGTTAAAAACGCAACCGGATACTCGATTTCATATCAGAAGGCATGGCATGGTATTAGACGGGCGATTGAGAACACTTACGGGACATGGGAGAGCTCCGTAAGAAAGTTGCCTAAGTTTTTGGGTGCATTGCAAAAGTGGAACTCGGGCACCATTGTAGAGTGGAAACACCATGACACCAACGTCCCACATAAAAAGATTATCAAATATGTTTTTTGGGCGTTCGAGCCTTGTTATACTGGGTTCAAGTACTGTCCACCGATTATCAGTGTTGATGGGACACATCTATACACAAAATACAAACATAAAATGCTGATAGCCGTTGCGGTGGATGGAAACAAACAGATATTTCCCCTAGCATTTGCTATTGTGGACGAGGAGAATTTTGAAGCTTGGAAGTGGTTTTTGGATTTGATTTGCAAGTACGTCATACGTGGGAGGGCTCAGATGTGCATTATTTCAGATAGAAATGCAGGTCTTTTAAGTGCAATCGAGTCAATACCAACATTTAATGCCCCACATGGAGTGAGTCGTTTTTGTTTGAGACATGTTTGTTCAAATTTCAATTCGCATTTTAAAGATGTGCAATTGAAAGATCTGTGTTGGCGTGCTGGATCTGAACACCAAATCATTAAGCATAACAGTGTTATGAACGAAATCAGAAATCTAAACCCAGCTGCATTCTTGTATCTCAATGAAATCAATAAAGAACAATGGGCTTTCGCGCATGATGGTGGCTGGCGACATGGTATTTTGACCACTAATGTGTCTGAATCGTTTAACGGTGTCTTAAAGGGTGCTCGACGTCTTCCTCTAACAGCTATAGTGGAGATCACGTTCAAGCGATGCGTTGCATATTTTAGAGAACGAAAAAAAGCTGTGAGGAGAATGCAGAGTAATGCACAATCATATACTGATTTTGCTCATTCAAAATATCAGTATTGGTCGCATATGTCTGTGGGCCATGTGGTTACCCAGATCGATTACCATGAGCAATCTGCTATGGTGGTCACGAAACCAAGACCAGGCAAAGGGGGCCACATGCATGCTGTTAGGCTTTCTACTAGAGACTGCTCTTGCGGCAAGTGGACCTTATATGGTATTCCATGTTCTCATGTGATGAGTGTATGCGCTGATTTACGGATTAATGCTACTTCATTTGTACAACCGTATTATTGCTTGGTAAACTACAAGCGAACATATGCTGCTGCATTCCAACCCTATTTAGGGGAGGAATATTGGGATGAGCCTGATTTTCAGTTATTTCATGACACCACTTTAAGAAATATTTATCGCCGAGGAAGAAATCGAAGGTCGCGAATTCCGAATGAGATGGATTGGCCTCAAGCACGAGCTAGACAACATGCTAGGAGAAGACATGCTCGTCGACAAGGAGAAGGAACCAGTCAACAACCTCTTCGACATTCTCAAACATTGCAAACACAAGAAACTCAACAAGCAAGCTCACAATCTGAAGATTTCTAATATCATGTACAAACCTTATGAAGATTTGTGTAATGTAAGTGATTATGTTAAAGAGAAAAAATCATGTTATATGTGGAGTTTCATGGTTTCATATATGTGTAATTTATTTTCGAATTTTTTTACGTCACCTCAAAAAAAAACAAATATATATATATATATATATATATTATTGAAGTATCAAATATATATACATATATATGTCAATATCATTTAGCTGCTTTCATTTACGTATGTTTTCTACATTTTTTTATACGTTAATATTAAATGAATACAAACGTCCCATCAACAGTTTTACTAACTTTATGCCCAAAAACAAAAACAAAAAGAAAAAAAACATAAGGGACCCAGGAAGAAACCATTATAAATATGTGTGTGCTGAATGATTTTACTTACCTACAAATATAGATCATCCCCTAGAATTCTCTCCTCTTCCTCCACAATCAAAATGTTATAACATGTTTGAAGCTCAGTTCTACTCAAACACCGACTGGACAAAGGAAATGGAGACCGTGCTTGTGGATACTCTTGTGAAGGACGTCGAAGCAGGTGATTGGGAAATTGGTAACCATAATAGCAACTGCTTGTTGAACGTAAGAAATGTGTTGAAGAACCAATTCAAGGAGCGTAACTTCTCTTACGTTGATGTGAAAAGGCGGGTTGATTTGCTACAATCGCGTCACTACACGTTCAAAAAAATGATAATGACGGCCGGAGTTCGTATGGTTGGTGAAAGACGGTATATAAACCATAAAGACTATTGTTGGCGTTTATGGGTAATTTTCTCTATACTTTAAGCAATCATTTATTTTATTCATTGTAAATATTTATTTGACGCTTCTATTACTTATTCTTACATTTATAGGATCGTGATCCCAAAATGACAAATACAATTGCATACCTAATGGATGATGAGCCATTCTTCGACCAACTTGAGCAGCTTTTCAATTTTGAAGATAATGATGTCGTCAGTGGACCATCTTCCTCAACTAGACAATAAAATGAATTGGTTTAGCTATAATTGCTATTTCAAATGTTGGACTTCCATGAATATTGTAATAATAATATTGTATTAATTATTGTATAGAGTGATATATAGGTATCTTAAGTTTGTAAAAATTATGAAATAATTTAATAAATAAAGTTCATTATTATTATATAACATATATATAACACAACAACAAACTATTATACCGAATAAATATATAATTTTTTCATCTTAAATCAAAATTTTCAAAAGTAAATTATTATGATGTTACTTCATATATATTTTATATATTTAGTTAATAAATAAAATTATATATATCTATATATAATATATAAAACAAATAAAAAAATGTCATCTTGCCGTTTTCTTAAAATCTAACGGTTATTCAATTATTTTTATTTACTTAATAAATAAAATATATATATATATATATATTCAATAAATATATTTAGAATATATATATATTTTATAAATACATATCTATATATAATTAAAAAATTAAAAAATGTTAACTTAATTTAAATTATGATTTAATATATATTTTTTCTTAATAAATAATTTACTTTTAAAATTTATAATTTAATATATATTCTTACTTAATAAATAAAAATATATATATATTCAAAATAAATTATATACATATTATAATAATACGAAATAAAAAAAAACAATAAACGTCACCTAAGGTGACGTTTTTAAAAAACGTCACCTAAGGTGACGTTTTTAGTTATATAGATTATAGGTTGTATATACACATATATATATATATATTTATTTATAAAATATATATTTATAAATAATAATATATATAATATCCGAATATATATATATAAATTTATATATTAGTATTATTATATATTTTTTTAATTAATTTAAAAGATATTAATTAAAAATAAAAAATTATTATTTAATTTAATAAATATTTTTATATATTATTATTATTACATATATTATTATTACTATATATATAATTTTTTTATATATTCACTTAATAAATAAAAATATATATATACATATTCAAAATATATATTCTTATTTATAAATAATAATTTTATAAATACATATATATATCATATATATTATAAAAATATATTTAAATATTTCTTTTATCTTAAATAAAAAAATATTTCTTTTATCTTAAATAAATATATATATATATATATATATTTATTTATTTATAAAATATATATTTATAAATAATAATATATATAAATTTATATATATTATTAATTTAAAAGATATGAATTAATAAAAAAATTATTATTTAGTGTAATAAATATTTCTGTATATTATTATTACATATATTATTATTATTATTATATATTTTTTTTTATATATTCACTTAATAAATTTACAAAATATATATATATATACATATTTGAAATATATATATATATATATAGATATATATATTACAGGTTATATATATATATATATATACAGGTTACATATATATATATATATATGTATACATATATATATATATATGTATATATATATATGTCGGTATCTATATATATATATATATGCATGTATATCACATATATATATCATGTGATACATATAAAATGAAAGAACGTCACCTTAGGTGACGTTCTTTCATTTTAATATAGAATCGTCACCTCCGGTGACGTTTTTTTGAAATAACGTCACCGGCGGTGACGTTTTACCTATTTTTAAAAACTGTTCGGAAACATGCCTATTTCGTAAATTTTTTTTTTTTTTGGCATTATTTTGAAAAAAAACCCTTCATTTATGCCCAGAAAATAGAATATAGCAGCCAAAATTGATGGAAGGGAGAATTTTCTTGGTTGTGGTTTTGACACACAAGTTCTGAGGGCAACTGTGAATACTGGAAATTTCTAGTTGATAATTTAATGGAACTAATTAAAGCTAATTATAATAAACTGAGATTTTTTCTAATTTGTTTTTCGAATGATTAATTTCAAATGAAAGCACCTTTGATAAATAAAGAATTTCAAGGATTTTTTGAAAAAAAAAAGTTAATCATAAGATGCATATCTGATGTCAATTTGATATCTAAAATAATTTTGTATGTGTTTGCAATCCATAGCAAACGGATTTTGTAGTTTAAAACCTTTTTTTCTGGCAAATTTACAAAATTTTAGGAGTATTTCAGTTATTTTATTTATATTTTAAGAATATTAAGTAAAATTCAAAATCATAAAAATATTCTTAAAAATCTGCAAATTATATTGAAACATCTTAAAATCTTTTTAAAATCCAGAAAAACATTTTTTTCAAATCTGAAATTTATTATAAACGAAATTATTTGAAAATAACATAAATATTAGTAAATATAGAAATGAATTTAAAAATTCAGAAAATTATTTAGAAATCATTACTTATTTTTTAAATATGAAAATTATTTATAATTCTAATTTGTTCAAATTATTAGTTGACAATATAAAAATTATTTAATATGTCTATTTCGATATTAGTTTCTGCCGTCAAGATATGAATTATTCTTAAAAATAATTATATCAAAGAATTTTCAACTGAAAAATCAGTTTTTAATTTTTTGTATGTTATTTAAATTTTTAAGATTTTAAAAATAATTTCAGAATTTGGGTATTGTTTCAAGATTTTTAAAGTCGTTTTTATATTTTCCAAAAACTTTTTGAATTATTCAAAATGTCTTTCAGGTTTTTAAATTTCCTTATTAAAAATATTTTTTAATATTTATAATTAATTTTTATTTTAAAATAACTTTTAAGAAAATGACTGAAATAACTGAAGATGTTGTATTTTGGCTGAAGACAATTGGCCGGAGGTTGCAAAATGCATAATTCATATACCATGGTTAATAAATAGAAGAAAAAAAAAAAAAAGACACCTCAGGTATTAAAGTGATAAAGACGATACTATTGATTAAAAAGGTATCAACCCTTTTAATTATCATATTTTTCATGCTTACTCTTGATTTTTTTTTTTGAAAATTTGTTTTGTAGGGTGGGTAGATGAATAAGAGCAACTTAGACAAAAAAGACGATATTTTTGCACAAGATGTGAGCATATTTAACTATGCTCACAAACTAACTCAAAATGATTTGAATAAGATGTGAGTACAACTTCGCATAACATGTAAGGACATCTTAACCCAAGTTCAATTGCTCGATTGAATTTTGTTGTTTCCTCGATGATTCTTCAAGTAATTTTAAACTTGAATTAGAGATGGTTAATGAAGAAGAAATTTTGAAAAAATCGGTTACACCACTGAATTTAAACGAGGCTCCCTATTGCATTGAGTACTCCACTTTGGAGTTTGGCTTAATCCACACAACCTAAGTTCTGTGGTATATAAAATGAGGATCCTCACTAACATATGAAGGAATTTCACATGATGTGCTCAAGTATGAACTACAATGAGTGAATGAAGAACAAATTAGACTATGTGTTTTTCTATCCTTACAGACCCGTAGAGTAAATGATTAGCTAATTTACTTGCCCTCGGGTTCTACAACCACTTCCAACATTTGCAAGTTTGGAAAAGACATATAAGGAATCAAACAGAAGGATAGTGAAATACTTCACGAGAACTAGGAGACATTTTAATGTGCTTGTTGTCCTTAGCATGGAAATTTCAAGCAACTTCTCTTACAATACTTTTACGAGGGATTGCCAACCATGTTGAGAATGATGAGGAGGGGTTAAGTCCTTGTGAAGCTAAGGAATTAATTACTCTGTGGTTCTTAAGTGTCAACAGTTTGAGCTTACACATGACACATTTCACATAAAATTGAATTAGGCAAGTGTTTCTT
The DNA here is from genome assembly GCA_028749325.2 of Caryopteris x clandonensis. NCBI lineage: Eukaryota > Viridiplantae > Streptophyta > Magnoliopsida > Lamiales > Lamiaceae > Caryopteris > Caryopteris x clandonensis. The sequence continues at coordinate 2,661,106 of JAPYKT020000008.1, read as the reverse complement.
CTATTGAAAATTCATTGACTAATCTACTTGTTGTTGTTCAACAAGGCCGTATTTACTTTGGATGATAGAATTGAATAAGGATACATTATCCAACTTTATCACTTGTTTACTTTGAAAGACAAAAAAATGATTTTTTTAAAGGCTCAGGATATACACAAAATCAAGAGAAAATGAGTTTATAGCTATCCTATATTTTAGGGTTGGATAAATAATTTGTTTGTGTACGAGGGGTGGGAAATGAACCTTCTACCCTTGTTGTAGCATGGTGAAATTATAAATTCTTATCCTAATACAAAAAAAAAAAAAAAAAAATGATAGTAAATGAAGGATATAGATAACATATCCTTAACCATCACTTGGAATCGTTCAATGTGAACATTAGATAAAATAACAAATTTACATCTATCCTCATCCCAATACATCTCAATATTATATACCCCAATAGGTTCCCTCCCAAGTAAACATAACCTAAATGGTTGTAGAAAATATATAGTAGTTTAAAGCTTGTGGGATTTGCGGTGCTATGAAATATCCAACTAACATATGTCCTACACTTCGAGTGAACATCATGAGCAATCTAATGCCATTGGAGGATTTTCAGGCCAACCTTAAAGGAATTATGAACCAAGATCTCAGATCCAAAACTTCAAGTCCAGAAAGTTTATTAAACCGCAAAAATAGTCCTCATCAAGTTAATGTACATCTCTTGAGGAAGTTGTTAAATCACTCGCACTAAACACACAACATATGAGGACAAGTATTAAAAAACTAGAGCATTAGGTGAGCTAGCTAGCGTCTTCAATGAGACAAATAGAGTCTCAAGGTAAATTTCTACCTTAAATAATTTTCAACCCAAAGCAAAATGTGTACGTAATTGTAATTACTTTGTGGAGTTGGAAGGAGTTATATTTCCAAGCCAGCTCGAAAAAAACAAAGAAGAAGAAGCAAAAAAGGAACTTGAGGTTCCTCAGACTCAATTTGATCCTCCTAAAGCGACCAAGTATAGATCCACCAAAAGTTGTTACATCAAGCTCTTCGGGTACTTGCAGGCTGTGTAAGTCCAAGAATGAGAAGAAGAGGAGGAGTACTTTGATGCCTTTTGTAAGGTTTGGATTGACATTCCCCTATATGCAACAATTAAAAAAGTTTCTTGAAACACCCAATTTCTTAAGGAGTTGTGCACCAACGAAAGAAAAGGAAAAGGTAATGAATTTATAAAAATGGAGAAAATGTTTAAATTGTTATGAAAGAATTACATTTTAAGTGCAAAGGACCCAAGAATTCTTCTCATCTCATTCAAGGTTGGTAATGTTAGATATGTACATTAATTTAAAGTTTAGCAATAACATTTTTCAACATAAAGAGTAATATTTAAAGTTAAGTGATACTGTGTTCCAAAATATAGATTAATATTACTTGACAGTTAAACAATAAAATATATGTTAAAAAATTGAACAAAGAAATTGCTCAATATTTACTAGTTTAATTGAACAAGTCATTAGTTATTTAGATAAAAAAACAATATGGTTTAACTAAATATTACACACTATTGAAAGTATTATTTGTTTATTTAAAACGTATTGTTGGTTTACTAAAAAGGATTAGGTACCCAGCCAGAAACCCAAAATCACTCAGGGCCGAGCTGCGTGCATCCTAAACGTAAGCTAGATGCTTGTGGGTCGTGGTTTTTTTTTAATTTTTCTTAGTTTAGCGTATTTTTTATGTCCGACCTCAATAAAAAAATAAAATGTTTGATCTACGATCCGATTACACGAATTTAGTATGCGTACAACCAATTCACAAGTGATTTACTCCTAAGATAATCGCATTTGAAAAAGTTGCGGTAAATTAGGCTTTACATCCGTATGATTTTGTACGTGTTTGTGATTCAAGGGAACATTAAACACGCGGGCACGGTTCCGGTCCCAAACCGGAACCGCCGGTCAACGGTTCGGTTTGAACCGTTGACTGGTTTCGGTTCCGGTTTGGAACCGAAACCGTATTTGGAACGGTTCGATTTCGGTTCCTATTTTTTTGGAACCGGAACCGGCGGTTCCGGTTCCCGGTTCCCGGTTCGGTTTTGCCCATTTGAAACAACGGCTGAGATTAAATAGCCGTTGATGATCAACGGTCCAGATCTTATAACTGTTGGGAACCGGCGGTTCCCCAAAAAAAAAAAAAAAGAACAGAACCGGAACCGGAACCGAAACCAGAACCGTGCCATGTCCGAACATAGAATTATGATTCATGATTAAAATATGTTGAGGTACACGGAAACCTTCAAGTCTGCATGTTAATTAAACTCCAATCTGGACCTTTTGATATTAATGATTCTTCATTATGTTAGTTTATGGTGGAGTGAAATATGGGATTTGGTTTTGATGTACTTGAAGTATATAAACTCTGACCATATGTCCTTCATATTCACATCTTTTGGTTAGTTAAAGAATAAATCTTTTGTTTTATTTGTGATTTCTATACAGTATTCCATTATATATGCATACACTTCTGGTAAATTAGTTATTGGGTGTATTATTGTCACATTAGGACTTGAGAAATTGGTTTCCCGTACAATTATGTATTACACTCAACCATGGTTCCTTGAATTATCTGTTTTTATGTATGAAATATGCATAGATAGCATGGTACTTGATTCATTGTTGCATGTATGAATTTTATTTGTAAGATATTCAAGAATTTACCCTCCGCTTATTGTGGCATATGCGTAGCTTGTATATTTTATAAACTGTAGTCATTCATTTTAATTTTAATTTGTCTGGGCATATCATGTTTTTTAGAGCCACATATATATATATATATATATATATATATATATAAAGATGAAATAGTTGGTTTATTGAGTCGCAAGTATGGAGGACTTGAAGCCATTTCACGTAGTAAAAAATCTCACGTTTTCCAAACATCATTTCTAGTTCAAGGATGTGGCTTACATGGAGTTTCCCAAATAAATAAAGAAATCATGTTATCTTAATTTATTTCAAACAATGGCGCATGTATTCCCAACATAATGCACTAATATGGAAACAAGATTTATAACTTTTAGGTTTTCACAAAATGTTTGAAATTCTTTGTATTTATAGAATTCTTTCTTTCACTATTAAATGTTTGATAAGCTTGTGTTTATTTAAGTTGTATGAATTTCTTAAGAAGTTCATTTAAAAATTATATTATGAAAAGTTAAGGCGCTACTAAGTAGTAGTCTTAGCCCAGTTGGTTCTGGGGAGTTACAAGTTTGCTTGCTGAATTCATTATGATTCTTAATTTAGACCACATTTTTTTTCTTATCCACGTTTTAGTAGATTTTTAAAACATGGAAGAAGAATTAGCAAAAAACAAAACAAAATTTAATCATTAAATAACTTTTGTGTTTGAAGGTCTAGTAAATGATAATACTTGAGGGACCTTATCAAAGTAGTTTATCATCAAAATCGACCATGGCCATTGGGTCACTTTTATCAATTTCTTTAATTTAACCGCATTTTTTTAAGCATTATAATGTAATGCACGAGTTTCATAATTTTGGCATTTGATGCATGAGTATAAGTTTTTTTATAGAATTTTAATGATGTGGCACCTAATACTTGACACCTACAAGTCAGAGACAGACCGAATGCATAGCTACTGGGGCAGTCATCTCCTCTCTTTTTTTTTTTTAAATTTATATTGCAGTATATATTTAAAAGATTTGAAAAAAAATTTAAGTTATTTCATTTTTATTCAATTGTTCCCTTTAATTTTGGTTATAGATAAATTATTGTAATTTAAATTGTTATTTTCTTGTAAGAGGTTAATTGTTTTTTATTGAGTTAAAATATTTACTTCATATTTTCTCTTAAAAAATTTAAATATATATTTAACTCAGCAAAATACATTTAACCTTCTAGAAGACAAAAATTACAACTTTAATACCTATAGAAAGTGAAACTAAAATTAAAAAAAAAATTATTGGAGGAAGATTGAGTAAAAATGAAAGAATTTAAGTATTTTTTAAATAATATGTACATATATTACATATAAATTTTAAAAAATTGGGTGGTTGCCCCACCACCACAATGAGTTCATCTCTTATAGTAAATATCGAATTTGGGATGCCACATCATCAAAATTCTATAAAAAAATATTAATATCTAGTAAAATTAAAAAGTCGATGCATTAAATTATTTTTGGAGTTAAGCCAATAAAATTTGAAGCCTTAATTTAGTAGCTTTACATTTTAAGATTGGATCCATCTTACCTATGGTGATAATGAAAATGAAATGGGGGAAGGTTTAAGCCTAATTGTAGTTGCCTGCCAAGTGTGTGTTCATTGTCTCTCTTACTTCCAAAGCGTCATTTTAGTTGATATGTTTGGATGATACAACCATTAATCAAATTCAAATATTTGCCTGAGCAAACCACGTTTGTTTGGGTTTTCAACAATTTACCCAAAATTAGACCTTAAGATCCACGTGTACCACTCTATTTATCTTACTATTTGATCGCATAATATCTATATATATATATATATTTTTTAATTTGTTTTTGTGTATAATATATCATCCTCTTTTCACAATTTTTAATTTTAAATCCTTATTGCATATATTAAAATGGGATATTAAATTAGAAAAACGTAAATCTTTTATTTGTTTATTATCTAAGTTAGATTTATTATTTATTATGAGTTGAACTATTTATATTGGATTTAAACTTTGATAAAAACATAATTGAATAATTATTTTTTAATAAATTATATTTTTGTAATACAATTAAGCAATTTTCTTTTTCTTTTTTGGTAAATAAATCTTTATCTATACAAATATATAAGTAGGTTCGTGATAAGTATAGTAACTTTTTATTTTTGTAGCATAACAATCTTTTCCATTAATTAAATTTAATTACTATAGATCTAAATAAATTCAATAAAAAAGTAATTTTTCATACGATTTAATAACAACAAAACTGACTAATTTGCCAACAAAAAAATAATGCATATCTTCAATAAGAATTGAATAAATTTGTAACTAGTTGAGTATTGGGGTAAGCAATGTTAACCTTGAAAATATGAAAATAATATGTTGTACAATTTAAAATGTGAAATTTTAGTTACGCATGAAATGATTATAAATTTTAATATATATATAAACACAACAGTTACCAAAAAATAGATTTAAATATTTGGATTGAATTCACTTAATGATAGAATGGATTATTTGTGGTGTATTATGTTGTAAAATGTCAAATTAATCAATTAATGTTTTAATAAAAATATATTATTTTAATAAGAACAAAAAGCTTATTTTCTAATAATTATTATATATTTAATTTATTATTTTATCTTTTATTTTTTTTTGTGAATTATGTATATTTAGATATTTGTAACTAATTGAACTATTGTAGTTGTTCATGTAGGTCACCAAGACATGGATCAACTACATGTGTTTGAATTTTAAATAAGAAGTAATCAATTTTTAATATATTTTTGAAATTGCTAATTTTTTATATTTTATCTTAATATTATAATGCAATATTTTATTTATAAAAATAAGTACATATTCAGTCATGCATTACATGAGAGTTATAAATATAATGATTGTTGTGTGTCGACATAGATTAATATGCAAATGATACAATTCGTGCATTTAAAATAATTTAATTAAGTAATCATAATAATAATAATAACAATAATAATAATAATAATAATAATAATAATAAACGTAAAAACTCGTGAATCTTGTTGAATGGAATCAACTAAAATTTATATATTTTTACTAGTTTTCTAATAAAATTTTATTCATTACATAAAAAAGAATTTATATGTATACCAGATTTCGTGCGAATGATGTACAATTTTAGCATTATTCTATGTATATGTGCCTTGGGAAGTTGAAATTTTTGTGATCGTTGGTCCAAAATAGCTTAACTTGTTTGTTGAACCAATTCACGATACCATTGTTTAATAATTTTCTTTGTTAAAGCCAATGTTTTATTCATTAAATACCTTAACCCAATTCTAGGCATTCACTACGTGGATTGGAATCTAATATCTTTTTTCTTCTCAATGAAAATGGAATTTCCGTTTAACCACTTTGGAGCCATAACCATCTCTGCTGAAAGGTAAGACTGTGCATTGGAGTATGTACATCGGATCTTTCCCGAAACATAACTTAGAATCGAATCTGCATTATCTAACCAAACACGGAACATGTCATTGGGAAGCGATTCAATAATTAAATCTTCATGAATCCATTTTTGTTCTTTCATTCTAGGTAAAGCCCCCTTCACCGGACCAATCATTCATATTGGAAGCGGTTTTCTTGCTTTGTTTGAACCAGCTCATGATCTAAACAAGACATACACCCTAGTACATGTTCCTCGGCGCTGAGGACATCCCCGAAGAGCGGGGGATTTCGTGACATTTTGAATGGGCTGTCTAGTATTTTTAATGAGTTGTTTAATAGTTGGCAGATCCGCAAAAGGTAGACGAGTTGTGGTAATAGTAGCGTCTCGGAACCTTCTGTATTTGTTGTTTCGCCTTGGAATTGCCCTACCTGAAGTGGATTCCAAATACGATCTTTAGCCCTCCACGTATCCCTTAGAGTTTTTCTTTTCTAGAGAAGATGAGAGGGCGCAGACGATACCAGGGAGAGAAGGGAATGCGTCGAGGCGGCGATCATACAATTTAATTTATAGTATTATTTATTTAATTAAAAAATATTTATTTTATTTTTTAAGTACAAATTATGAAGAAAAATAAGGAATAGAGGAATTTAATTAGATTACTAAATTAAATTAGAAGGGCTCGACCAACTAAGTTTCAATTGATTAATATATTGTTATATCACATTAATAATGCTTAATTTAATTGGGATATTTTAATAACTCTTGCTTAAAGAATATTTTGAAATCTAATTCCAAGTACTTTTATTGCATTCTGCCAATTGAATAAGAATTAAACGTGCTGACATTTGCCATTCAAGACTTTTCTCTATAGAATTTAGTAAAAGGAAGAATGTACAAATTGACCACTCAATTATTACTCATGTACAAATTGGATCCTAAATTATTTTGTGATATAAATAGCATCTTTAATTTTAAAAATAGATCAAATAAGCCTTTGAACTTCTTATTTTCAAATAAATAGATCATTTTTCAATAAATTAAAATAACAAAATAAATCTAAAAAATATTTAGATAAATAAAAAATTATTAAAATAAAATAAAATAAATATTTAAAAATAAAACGATAAAATCTATGTTATTTTAATACATAAAAAATATCAAAAGACCTTAAATAATTTAAATATAATAAAATAGAATATTTAAAAATCATAACAAATCTTCACATTTCAAATCTTTTTTTATATTTAAATTACAATTAAATTTTACTTTATTAATTTATTGATTTACGTAAGTATATTTATGATTTAATTTGATGATTTTTAAATTTATTTAATATTTTTTAAATTTGTTTAGTTAATTTAATAGTTAAGAGAGTCATATTTGTCATATATTTAAATTTTAGAGACTTATTTGATCTATTTTAAAAGTTCAGGAGCTTAGACTTATTTTAAAAGTTAGAGATTTTATTTGTACAAAAAAATAATTTAAGATCCAATTTGAATATGAGGTACTAATTCAGAGGTTAATTTGTACATTTTTCCTTTGGAGAAATAGCACAAAAGTTCTTTAGTTTGGAAAAAAACATTTGTGTTGTGTATTTTTTTGAAAAATATTGTGAAATTCGTGCAATTAAATTGCAACTCTATAAATGATTTTCGAAAACACTTTTCTATGATATTTTATTTAGTGCGAGTAGATATATTTTCAGATTCATTAACGTTTTAAAACGTTTATCACTGTATACAAGATAAATTGTGAAGAGAAAATATATTAGCATACATCTATATATATATAAAAACAAAATAATTTTTTTTAATTCCGTTTTTCCACCTAAACTTCATTACTTATTTGGAATAATTATATTATTATTAAATTAAAATTAGACATTTTTATTTTAGAGATTTTAATTCGATTTCAAAATCTAAATTATTCCACAAATTTAGGTGTTTCAAAATTAGATGATATCAAGATGAATATACTGCAATATTTGATACATGATTCAAAATCTAGATATTTTTTTGAATATTAATCAAATCACTGAAATATAAAATTCAAAAAATATATGAAATCTAACAAATATATGACTCAATTTTTGCGATTTATTTTATCAGACAAAATATATATATATATAATTAAGATGACTTTTTAAAATTTTATTTTTTTCGATCTAAATTTCAACCATATAAATGTAACATTATATATATTTATGGAACTCTGTTAAGATACATTATTAAAATTTAATTGAAGATATTAATATCAACAATTTTTGGGATTCGCTTAGTTTCTGTTGTTCAACATAAATAAATTCGAATTTTAAATTTTTTTTGTTAACTCATAATATATTTAAAATCACCCAATCACATGGATAAAATCTGATTTTGTCAAATATGTAATTAAATTTTCAACAATCTTACCATAATTCAAAATTATTTCCCATTTTTGTCTCACTCTTTTTTCTATATATTTTATCAAGATTATTACTAAATATTTTAAGGTCTCTCTTTTTTGTTCTTCCTCTTTTTGAAATCTTTTGCGTTTTCTATTTTGAGAAAATAAATGGTAAGACAGGTATGGTAATATGTGTCATATTTCAATAGTCACAAAAGCCTACACTCTTTAAAATATTATTTTTAGGTTTATTTTATTTTTAGATTTTTTTATTCACCTATTGCTTTCAATTTATCAAAAACATATTTAATTTTCTTAGCTATTTTTCTTTCTTATTTTTAAACGACAAGTCCGTCCATCTCTTTCATGTTTCGTTTGATTATTCTTGTGATTTTCTGTTGAGATCTGCTAATTATTTCGACGTATAAGCACCGTGCGATTTTTCATTAGCTTTCAAAGTATTTGATTCTATCAAATTTCAAATTTTTGTAATATTATTACATTTAATTAGCAATTTGCAAGATATTTTTGTCCTTAATTTGACTAAGTAATTGGAAAATTTTACGAGATCTGTACAAATATTTATTTTATTTAATCTGCTTATATCGCTATTTTTTTAATATAAATTGATTCAACCTTCCATAAATCATGGATATCATACTTATCAATTTGTGAACGACCCTAATTCTAATAGAAGAAAAGACAAAACATAAAATTACAATAAATTTCTACTCATTATACAAAAAAATAATCACTGAATTACAAATCTACACCTTCTACAATATACCATATAACTTGAATATATAATTATATTACAATAAAAAAATATCTTCTGTGCATCGCAAAGGTCCTACATTAGTTTTTTTTGCTTAAAAGCATATCATATTTAGAATGGGAAATGAAAAATCTGTTACCATATTTGCCAAATCATTTTATTTTTATTTTTAAAAAATTATTTCCTTAAATTAATATATTTTAAATAAAAATATATTATATAAATTGTGAGAAAGTCTTAGTGTATCAAAATATCCCTTACGCTACATTGGTTTATGAGATGGCTAGGAATCTACGATTCTTCCAAATTTAGTTCGGATTGATGTTTATTCCTAAAATCAATTTGCAAATTATTATATATTGATGAATATTTTAAATGGACTATTATTTTTTTTCGTGTGTTAAGATTGGGAATATTTATGATAAAATTTTATAAAAAAATATTTTTTCTTGCAAAACCTCACATTTTTATTTTATAAAATTATTTTAAATTCAAATGTATCACAATTAACAAAAAATCTTTTAGTTATTAAAAATTAAGATGTTATTTTAGAATATATATATATATATATGTAATATAAATATTAAATTAAAGATTGTGAAAAAGTTATAAATCTAAATATTTTTTCATAAAAAAACAGAGTTTAAATGAAAGAATTATACAATTTTAGATTAAACAAAAAGATAAAAATCGATTGGTTAGTTAATGCGAGATGTTCCCCCACTCGATTCAACATTAATTACTTTCCAAACAAAAGTAAGAAATTGGGTAGGAAAATTCCTCCAAACCTATTTTTGTTGTGGTTTTGTTATTATATATATATATATATTAATATTACACTTGTATACTATACAATTTGTAATATATTTAAAAAAGACAAAATAGAATAAATATATAATTTTAAATAATCAATATTTTGATATATTTTTTAATAATATCAAAAATATTTTATTATTTTAATAATAAAAATATATACTTTAAATATAAAAATCTATATTCCTCCTATTCCAAAATAAAAGTTTTGTTTCTATAATAAATTAATTAACTCTAAAGAAATTTAAATTATTTAATAATTTAATAAAAAATACTACTTCATATGTATTCGCAATCCAAATATAATACAAATATTTCAACACACAATCAACATTAAAATCTTAACATAAATAATGAACCAAAAATAATTATATTTTTGGCAACTTGTATATCATTTTGAAACATGTGATAAGAATGTAAAATAAAGATTTTTGAAAAAATTAATTTAATATATGTATTACGTATAAGTGGAATAGAAATGAAAAGGCCATTCGTAGTTTAACAAATTAAAAAAATATTTCCAAAAAAGTAAGAAAACAAAAATTCAACCATTCAAAAGCTGACACATTAGTTTTCAAAAATATTTCTTTTTCCATATACTGAAAATGGGCAACAAAGATGTATTTAGACAGTTTTATTATGACAAAAATTTGTTTGCACCATATCCATGGAATTTTTTTATATTCAACAAGTTGGATCTTAGCCTAAAATAACAAATAAAATGTTGATCTTAATGACTTGACCTGGATCTGCACAAAAAATGCACGGATTTGGCACGTGTTGTGCGAGTGTGTGTCAGTGCATATTTGGAGCTAATATTTTGTTAAGAAAAGCGTGTGTTGTGCGAGTGTCCGCGCATATTTGGAGCTAATACTTTTTAGAAAAACGCATGTTATGCGAGTGTCCGCACATATTTGGATCTAATACTTTTTTTTAGAAAAAAAATACTTTTATCAAGAGAAAATCATAGTTCTATCAAGCACAAGTAATGCTTTTGAGATTATTCAAAAAGTATTACGTTTTCTTGATAAAGTAATATATTTTATTTTTTTTTGCAAAGAAGTAATATGTTCTGTGTGTGCGTAAAAAAATCCATCTAAAAATACAATTCACAATTTTTTGAATTTTACGGATGAGATCGATCTATTTTATGTATGAAGATCCCTGCATAATAAACTAACTCTTTCATTATATTTATAAAAAATCATAAACTTTTCTATAAATCAACTATTTCATTATATATATAAAAAATTAAAAATTTCTCTATATGGTTGACCTATGTATGAAGATCGAGGCATTTGATGCATGATAAACCAACTATTTCATTATATACATAAAAAATCATAAACTTCTCTATATGTTTGACCGTGGCCAAAGCTACTCAAGCAAAGGCATTTAGCCACTAATTTAAAGCAAAAAAATAATCACATATTTTATAAAACCCTTATATATATGTATTGAGCCCGAAATTTAAAATTTATATATAATTTATTATAGAAACAAGACTACATTTTAAAATGGGTGTAATATTTTTCTATAAACATTTATATTTTATATCTGTCTTTACAAATAAAACAAAATAATATAAAAATTCTTAAATATTGATTTTATATATTTTTATATGTTTTATATGTTTTATATATATTGGCCCCCTCACGAAACAATAGTGGTACAAATTAGAAAAAAGAAAATTACAAGGTAAAAAACGTAAATATGCATATGTCTTTATTTGTTGGCCAGATTATTGGAGTTAATAATTGATTGCTTCTAAGGTTTGGACAAGTTTTTAATAAATGGATTCTGGCTAGGGTGACCCCACCTTTCCAGATTCCTTCCTTGCCAACTTGCCTAAATGGCTATACATATTCTCCACCAAATCCAAACAAACTATTATTTTTAAATGCTTTCAAAGATTCCAAATCCAATCACTGCCCCACACCTACATATTATATATTAGATTCCTTAAATCACATTTATGAAGCTTACTTTATTTTTTTCTTTTTTTAAGTTTTGTTGTTTCCTAATATTTCACACTATATAAGTCAGAGCTTCTTTTAGTGTGTGCATGGCAGCCAACCAAATTGTAGAAGATACGAAATAAGTAAATGTGGTTATTTAGTTTGACTTAATGTTCTTAAAGTTGAATAAATGGATGGCTTAGGAGTTGTAGAATTGTAGAACCATGGATGGCAAAGTCCATGCATAAGAGTTGGAATCTCAAGTTACTGAATAAAAGATTCTCTAATCAAATTATAGACGGAGATGAAGATTCTTCATTTTTTAACATTTGGATGAGATAGAGATATAATATATATTTTTTATTTTATCTTCGTTTTAGTAACCATTGAATGAATATTTCTTATTTTCCATTCATATTATTTTTCAATTTGTTAATATATACATATTTAAAGAGGTGAAAGTCCTAGTTTACTTCATGAGTCTCATTCTATTAACAAACTTAATTGTCATTTACAAATTTTTTTTTTTGTCTATCTTTTTTATTAGAACCATATACGTTCTCAATTTTAGAATAAATTAAAAGAACGTGTAAGGTGTAATGTGTTATTGATTGGTTATAAGTCTCAATACATTATTTAATTAGTTTCTAAAATTTATAAAAATAATGTTTTATTACTATTGTTGTCTAAAATTAAGGAATAAAAAAATATTGAGGAGCCTGAATTCCCGCAGAACCCTATCCCAAGACGAAGAATCCTCATCTCCAACCAAATTCTTTAAATGAGAAATTTTGTGGGGATGGTACTCAGAATGGAAATTCGAGACGGGATGTGTCAACTTTGAATCTATATATTCTCACCCTATTATGGAACTAATAATTTCAATAATTATTTTAGGTCATGCTATCCCTCCTTCCAAAAAAAGAAAACTTATATAAAATTGACTCTTCTTTTAACTACAATTGAAAATTTTGACATATTTACTTAAAAATGAAAAATATGTTTGTTTATAGAATTATTGTTAATAAGTTTAACTTAAGTTATTTATATTAAAAAAATTATGAACCATACATCAAATGTCAATTACCACACAATTTTTATGAAGTTATCATGAATGTCGCAACAAACTATGAGTTTTTTTAAATCACAACATCGATGACAATTTTTAGCACCTATTGCAACTCTACCATCATTATTGAATATGCACAAAAAATGTCGTCAAATCTATCACATATTTTATAATCTGCCACAACTATCACCATAAATCGAGAGCATACGGTATGAAAATCATAACTTCAACTGTAACGTAAAACAAAATAAATTATGGATATTGGACAACCTCTTGAGACGGGTCTAATAATAATGGTAGAAACATAATTAGATACTAAAAAATATAAATAATATTGCAATTCAAAAATACATAATTATTAAAACATATTGATAAGTTTTGAAAATCATATTGCATTAAAATTAACCCATAATTAATAATATTTTTATTTATATAATTAACGCTTTAATTTATTAGTCATGCTAATGATTTGAAGTTGACCACATTCAACTCACTAAACCAATATGATTTATATCTTTGAAAGAAACACCCACATTTTTTGAGATATTTAAAAGTGGTGTATTACATAAGCAAACAAATAATTTTCAATTTATTTTAGGTGGAGTATAAGTTAATCATCAATCATGAATATCTCTATTTTCTATTTATTTTAATTTTGTAATTTATCTTATCGAAGCAAGCTTACTTGTAAATTACAGTAATTATAAGCTTAAAATAATAATAATAATAATAATAATAATCAGTCTAATTTGTAGGAGTAAGATTATGCAAAAAAATATGGGAGATGTAGACATAAGAATCTATATAAATGAATTTTTTTTTCGCCAAATATGATTTCTATTTTGTGTATATATATAATAAATTTATAATATATATTTTTAATAATAAAATAATAAAAAAATAACTTTGTGCATCATACAAAATCTCAGACCAGTAATAACAATAACACTTTTAATAATTATAGCAATAGTTCGAATCTTTTGTTCTACTTTTTCGTATTGCACTAAGAAAATAAGGTTTAGATTATATTTATATTTTTCAGTTAAATTATCAAAATTTGGGCGGGTTCATATTATGTATTTAAAAAAGAGTCATATCTACCGTATATGTATAACAAAAAAGAAAAAGTGAGAAAATGAAAAAAAATAAAGATAAAGATAATGCATTTACGATGAAGCAGGAATATCTTTTAAATTTTTTTATGAATTAGAATAGGTGCACCCGATTTAACATGAAAATCATTCTTCAATTTTTGTTATGAAACAGGAATAGGAGACAAAGAGGGAGCAGGGTGGATCCCACGTGGAAAAAAATGGTGCGGAATTAAAGAGGAGAAAAACAAAAGTAATTCTTTGCTTGGAAGGACCGAAGAGACAAGAATTGTATAATATTCCAAGTGTATCATTAAGGAAAATCCTTAGGCAAAACTGAAACGTACTGCTCAAATATCTCCCCCATTCCCCATTACTACATAAATAACAGCAACCTGAAGTGCAGTGTAAGCCAACAACCAACCAACCACCCTCTCCACCCCCCACGAAACAGGAAACATAACGGAGTACAGAAATCTATCTGCGAAAGCTTCATCATAAATGGTGTAAACCCGATCATACATGACCTCTCGCGTGCCGGAAACCTTCATTTCGATTCAAAACTTTCAGAAACTTCACTCCAAAGGACTAAAAAAACAAAAAGTATAAATAGTGTTGTGGGAGGGGAAGAGTGAGAGAGAGGTGGATTTTGATATATGTATATATGAATCTGAGAGTGAAAAGCAAATCTGGGAAAGCACGGCGATCACCAGTTCTTGGACGGGATCTTCGATTGCATCCATGAAATCACGGCGGCACTTGTGTTCTCTAGGATGAGTGACTCCGCTTACAGGGTTGAAACGACGTCGCGCCTCGCCCAATGGCGGATCGAGAACTTGGCCTCCTGCACTTACAGAAAATCCGATCCTTTCAAGATCGGAAAATGGAATTGGTTAGTCTGTCTACTGTTTTCTCCCCATCTTTGTAATTTCATGATGATCGGCAGAGTGTTATTTTTTTTTAATATTATTGCATATTTCTCATAATCTCATAAATTTAATGCAAATAAAAATGGAAGAGCTAAAAAAACTGCAATTCAGGCGTTTCTGTTTCAATCATGTCATAAACACCAATTAATTTTACAGTTATCCTAATGCTAATTTGTGTTGCCTGGATTGAAGGCATTTGTCAGTGGAGAGGAGTCGGAGTTTGTTCGTTAAATTGTATCCAGAGATATCAAATATAACCAGAGAAAACCCTCCGATTGCTTCGTTCATAATCAGAGTGGTTTCCTCTGTGGGAGATCGTAAGTGCTTGGTTCATCCAGGTGAGTCGACTCAGTTCTGTCTCCCTTAAATATCTTTCCCCTGCCCAAGTTTTGAGATTATTTACGTCGATTTTTTTCACACTAGACTGTAATTTCTCTGAATCTCTTCGAACCTATATTATATGCAGAAATTACTGACAAGCAGCTCAAGAGCAACGAGGATTTTGTTTGGGCTATTGAGGTTCCATTAACTGGAAAATTCATCATTGATGTTGAGTTTCTTGATCTCAAAACTGCATCTCCAGATGTAAGCTACTATCAGTATCTTCGCTTCCTTCCCCATCTATATATTTGCTTTACTTTCAGATTCTTGATTAATCGAAAATGATTTCCATTGTTGGAAGAACAAAATAAGAAAGCAAAAAGAAAGCCACTTGTTTAGAAAAAATTGTAATATAGCCACTTTGGGTAGTGGAAAGACATATAGCCACTTTGGGTAGTGGAAAGACTAAGATGCCCTTAGTGGCCATAGCAGTCGCTCGAAAAACAGTTCTCTGTTTCTCAAGAAACTGGGGTGTGGTCAAGAGGGAAAAGAAGACTTAAGTGTGATCTTTAAGGTCGTTTGGTTTTTCTTGGTGAAATGGCTAATTTTTATTTTTTTTTAATAGAAAGAGTGGCTAGTTTCATTGTTTGCAAGGTCTAGTGATTAAAAGACTGCTGATATATTTTCCTTCTTTTCACTTTCTTGATTAATTGAAGGACTTGATGCATTGGAAAAACAGAACAATAAATCAAAGTTGTGATGAAGTTATCATATTATGTCCATAAGAAACACTGTATTCATACTCTGCTCTTAACTCTGCTTCTTAAATACCTAAGGGCACCGGGCCTCACTCGATTTGGAGCGAAGGATTCGCTCAACTGCAATCAAATGACACAGCTCTAGCATCTCTCGGTCGAATGTTGTCCGAAAGCATTCACACAGATATCATAATCAACGTCTCTGATGGAAGTGCGGCAGCTCATCGGGCGGTTCTCGCTTCTCGGTCGCCTGTTTTCCGCAGCATGTTCTCCCACGATCTTAAGGAGAAAGAAATGTCAGCAATAAACATTTCAGACATGTCAATTGAAGCTTGCCGGGCTTTTCTAAATTACATATATGGCAGCATAGGGAGTGAAGAATTCCTGGCCCATAGGTTGGCTCTACTTAGAGCAGCTGACAAGTACGATGTATCTGATTTGAAAGAAGTGTGCCATGAGAGCCTGTTGGAGGATATTGATGCTAAGAATGTGTTGGAAAGGCTTCAGAATGCTTCTCTTTATCAATTGCCTAAATTGAAGAGTAGTTGCATGCAATATCTGGTGAAGTTTGGTAAGATCTTTGATATTAGAGATGAGTTCAATGCCTTTCTACAGTGTGCTGATAGAGAACTGATTGGTGAGATATTGAATGAAATCCTTGCTTCCTGGAAAGGTTTCTGAAGTCCCAGAGAGAGAGAGAGAGAGAGAGGAGGAGGAGGAGGAGGAGGAGGAAGATTGTCCCTTTATTATAGTGTGCGCCATTCATTGTACAAAGAAATATATTATTCTTTGTTAGATGCCGATTATTGGTTTTACTTGTACAGGTATTTGTTTAATGTGATTGGCAAAATGACTCAGTTTGGTGTGTATAGTTTGATGAAACAGATAAGAACCACAGTGCAAGATGTAAACAAGTTGTGTTTGTTATTAACGAGATGAATGTTTGTCTCCAGTTGTTTTTGGGGATGTCCATATTCTCCAATGATAGTCTGCTCATCAGAACCATGTCCTACCTATATGGAAATAAGGCACAGAGAAGCAGTATCATTCGCCCATACGAGGCAATTACTGGTGCATCAGGTGATTTTTACTGCACACACACACGTTTGAGCGTGCACTGTCGTAGCATGTATCCCATGTCCTAGATTAGGAAGCCCTCCGCCCAAAACATGTTCGCGACCAAAGCTCTAGGCCCATATTTCGTTATTAATGCGCACCATCATATCACGTAGCTAATTTGGCACAGGAGTTTTATCTAGTTTGTGATCAAATATATACAGCAATTCAAGCATAGTATGATTCAAGAATTATAATCTGCAAGAATGAAGAGCAAAATGTTGAATTTAAACATTACTCTTATCATAGTATAAGGTTGCCTAGAGTTGAGATGATAGGCAAAATTATAATGCCTAGCCAATAAATATTTCACGTAAAAGATCCAACAAGGAAGCATCTTCTTATCAACTAGGGAAAACAGATCACAGTTAGCATAATATAGGAAATTTCAAGGCACAGAGAGAGGGAAAAGTTTTCCACCAAAAGTTAGAGAGAGAGAGAGAGAGAGATGACCTTAGTAGACAGAGAACAAATGGTGAAATTTGTCCATCTTTTGATTATGCGACATTCGAACTTTGAGCTCTGCCACTCAAGCAGCGGAGGAAATCAAGGTATTTATTTGGTAATGGGTCGGCTTTGGGAAGAATATAAGGGGAATATTAACTTTATTTTTGAATATATTGTGGGATGTGTGGTTATGTATTCAGTTTTAATTCTCAGTTTCTAATATTTTCAGCAATGTTTATAAAATTATATTTATTATGATTAGATACTATGAATAAAGTTTATATAGATAGGAGTCGTACTTTGAATAATATTATTATATATATATATAATATTTTTAGAAGATGATTTTGAAAATAATACATTATTTAATATAAACTAGTAATTAACCCATGCCATGTGCAGTAATATATTGTTGTAAATTTTTCTTAACATACTACAATATTTGTGCTAAAAGAGATTTAATTTTATAACTAAGCTGTAACTTAATCTTTCTATTAAACATGATTAATATAGATTTTATTATCCATTGTCATATAAGTATGTAAGAAAATATAATTATTACTTAAAAACCTGATACTGTAAAATCTAATGTATATACAATAATAATTTAACATGTGTAGTCATACTGTATTTTTTAATCTAGTTTTTAAATAGAAATAATTAGCTAATATTAGATAATAAGAGTACTAGCTTTAATATGTGTGTGTATATATATATTAATTACTCAATTATTTTACTTTTATTTTGTTATAATTTTTTAAATAAATTTCTCACATTTAATCTAAAACATCTACATAATATAAAACTATTAATTTTTTTTCATATATGAATTATTTTAATGAGACCTAATAATTTTACTTTAAATGATATTGAAATTCGGTGCATGTCATTCGGGGAGTGGATATCCTATTTCATAGATATCGTTGCTGAGACACCACGTAGGCTAGTGGATGTGATGTTCATCCCAACCTATCATATTGAATCCCATATCAGAATTCAAACTATTTGATAGCCGTAGTGATAATGAAAACATCGAGGTTTTGATTTATGTAGGTGTTTTAGTTAGTTCTTATATTGTACGCATGGATGTGATCCAATGAAAACATTGCGCAAGACACCCGATTAGAATATAAGAGATAGAATTTTCGTTATGGGCCAACGAGTCGACTAAGTTTGTGAGGATTATAATAGTTATTAATGTCAATTATAGATCCGTATAATATGACCAAGCCCTAGACATTAATCGGAGAACCGAACGAAGGGACTGTATGTGCATAGTAACTACGGATAAAATATTCGCACATCATATTCATCTTTTGTCTATGAGTTCATCTAGTAGTGTTTGCTGAATATGAACAAATTAATATCACAAATATCTAAAAATTGAGGAAATATAAAAATGATTAATTAATTAGATTAATTATCACAAATGTTTGGAGAAAAAATACCAATCACCTACTTTTCAAATATATATTTAAATATAATATGTAACACAAATAACAAAACTAAATTCAGTAATCATTGATTATCAATTAAAAATTATACAAATTGTTTTTTTATATAAAAATTTAAAGTTGGGATATCCCCAACTATTAATAATAATTAAATGTAAAAATACTTTTACATTCTTGAAAATCTGAAAAAAAAAAAAAAGTACTATCTAGCTCAACAATTTTATTCGCTAGATAATATTTTGCCACACAATTGCCTTCTCGAACAATAATTCAAAATTTCAAATCATCAAGTTTAATGACTTCTTTAACATAAAAAATTCTCTGATTGGATCTTAAAATCTTTAGTGGCCGACATGTTTTTGCGAGAATAACATTAAAAACATCTACTTCTAAGCAAATGTGAACAAATCCAAATTTTTACTCAATTTCAAACTTCTTATAACAACAGCTGATCCAGTCATTACATTATCTGTAATATCCAAAAACTTATAAAAATTATGTATTTAAACAATATCTTTATTGCAAATAACACTCCCCCCGGATAACCCTTTGATGCCCCATGAGTATTCAATTTAACATACACATCATTTGGAGGATCCATCTAACCATAAAGAATATGTCTCTTGCATATTGGTTGAATCCGTGCTACTCAATAGGTGGACCTCAAAGTATGTATAAAAATAAAAGTTCATGTCAAGTCGTGAGCAACTCACATCTAGCACACGCACAGATCACGTCTATATTATTTATTCAAATCCAATACATATATTAAAATTTGAAAATTATAATTCAATTCATACAAAATTATATATCATTCATAAAAACTATATTTTATTCATTAAATGTAATTATTTATTTCAATATATATAATATTAATGTAAAATTAATGATCACAAAAAGAATATTAATTTGATATATCATATGTTAAAAATAAATTTAAAATGAAAAATTTATTTAAATTTTAAAATTTGAGTGAAAAATAAAAATAGGAGAGAGAAAAAAGTGGAAGACATGTGTCAATTCATTGTGAGATATATGTCAAAAGAAAAGAAAAAATCTCACTATTCTTCTTTTATAAATAGTATAGATTTAACTAATTAGCGCAAAATAAAAAGAGACATGTGACCCGATTCGTACAACCAATGCATGAAAGTTTTTTCAAACCATAAACCAACCGACAACTTGGATAAACGTAACCCTACTATCTACCAATAGGATGCATCTAAAAAAGATCATGACGACAATTGTCAAAGTTACTCTCATTTCTAGCCTTTCAAATAAACCAACAAATCACAATTGGAACAACAATTTTAACATGATCAAGACTCTTTTACCTCTTTGAAACAAGAGCAAAATAAGTTGATTAATATTGCAATCCAACCAAATATGAAACTGAAAAAAAAAAAAAAAAAGAGAGATTAAATACCATATATGTTTAGGAAAGGGACCATGAATTAACAGATGATCAACGTCTTCACTGTGTGAAAAACAAACATTGTAAATGGACACTATTTCAAACCTCTTTTTAGTGAGATTATTATCAAGGGGAAAAAAATGTTAATTCATCTTCATGTCGAACAAAATGTGAATAATCCATTACAGGTTAATTTTCAAATAGGTATATCAAGGGAATCAAAATTAATAGAAAGTTCAAAGATGCTCTTAAACACTTTTGAAGGTGAAACGTGTGAAATATATGACAATTTTCAATTGTTAAGGTACCAAAAAACTAGTCACGACCATATTATTTGTTATAATTATTGTTATTGTAAATAATAATAATAATAATAATAATAATACATAATTATAATAATAATAAAGACTTTACTTTTATAATAAATTTATTAATTATATAAAAATAAATTATTTAATATTTAAAAAAATATTAGTAATATTTATTTTCAGTCTCAATCTAGTACACAATACCTCAAATAATCAACAAAAATTATACTTTTTGCATCTAATACCTCATTTTACTATAACGATATGAGTTTAAAATTAAAGATCTTAACAAGATAGTAAATTATTATGCAAAAAGTGGAGTAGAAATAATTTTTTTTATTTTAATAAATTGAAACAATATCCCAATAAAAAAAGAAAAATAAAATCAATTAATCAAAAGTTAAATATTATTTTATAGAAACTAAAAATGGCGAAAACACTTCATTAGAATATTAGTATAAATATAAATTGATTATTGACTATAATAATAATTATTAATTTATTTAATTATTGAATGAAATTTGATTACTATTGCGTCGGCGGTTGCCCCCGATATCGAGATCGGAACCGAGTGACATCAGGGTCATAACCGTCAATTTCCATAACATAATTCGAGTGAGGCCCCGATTACTGAGGCCCCCTATAGACAAATGATACCTCCCCCCTCCGCAGTGGGCGCCTCAGAAACGCCGGCGACTCAACTGAAGAAGGGAATTTCCGCCACTATAAACTCAGCTTTTATTTTCTCAACTCGCCGTCGCTGCAACTAGTTACCTACTTCGCTCACATCACTGCGTCAAAAACCCTAAATCTCCGTCTTGGCTCGGTGCTCTTTATTCCCCACCATTCCGATGCTCCGCTAGTTTTTCGTATCCTGATAGGAGAGAGATTCGATTCTGGAAAATCTTACAATATTATGGCGGATAAGCAAGTGGTTAAGCGTGCCAAATATAAGTCTACAGTCAAGGACCCCGGGGTTCCAGGCGTGATCAAATTGGTATTAAACCCTATTAATGCGCATTATGTGTGTTGTTTACTGTATAGCTACGACCTATGGATATCGATATTTGAGAACTCTTGCTTTGGTGGAGTGTGAAATGTGTGATGGTATTAGCAACCATTTTTACTGTTTTTGGTCATGTTGATGTGCTTATTTTCGAACTGTAGAATCAAATGATTGATATCTCTGATCAATTGGTTCTTGTGCTTTTTTCTGTTCTCCAGAGCATAGAAAGATTCTTCTTCATCCCAAATGATAAAAAATCCACTAAGCTAAATGTGGAGTTCAAAAATATAAAAGGTGATTGTTCTTCTCCTTTTCCTCTACTTGGATTAAGCATTGCGTTCTTCTGGCTTATGCTTCCCTGCATCAATATCTGCAATCAATATTAACTCAATTCTAATATGATTTAAATGTAATAACCCCTTGCATCATCATTCTGTATTGAAAATCCAATGGTAACAAGTCTGTCATGGAATCCACATTTCATCTTCATTGAAGCTAAGTATAAAGTATAATCTGTTAAATCTAAATCATTGGAAGTGCAATATTTCTATTGATGTCTTTGTACGTACATTTGCAAAATACATTCTGCAGGGCACAAATTCACCAAGGAGGGTTCCAGTAAACAGGCCCTTCTTAATCTCACTCAGGAACAGGTCCATGGTTTTATAAGTTGCAGAATTTACTCTTTCAGATTTTTCCAAGGAATAGTATATGCTCTTTTTCCCCAGTTTTGCTGTAAGTAAGAATCTTATACTTTTGCTATTTCAGGGAGGGAATTTCATTTTTGAATTTGATAGTTTTGCTGATCGTGATGTATGCCGAGAATTAGTCGGTGAGTCACAATAATGAGCAATTATCCCCTTTCATCAATGTACATAAAAAATCAGCTGTCTAATGAAAATGGTGATTGGTTGAATTCACCTATCTCATGCCAGACAGATGTGGTTCATTTTTTGTCGTTACCATTTTTTTTTTGTGCTACATCCTACTGGTTTGTGTGAGGAAAAAGAGAAGATTTTGGTATACTGTTGGCTTGCTGATGCCCATGTACCTATGCCTTAAAATGCTATTGATTAGTTGCCATGAGGGACATGCTTTGGATGGAAGTTGACTTGCAGAATATTAAATGCCACCATGAGAATTTAATTTCTATAGTTTTGTCTTTAAGAAATTAGAATTTCACATGAAAATATCTAATTTTAGTGGTATCACATATTTGAAATTGTCTGATACAGTCTATAGATTGGTTGGCATTTTTATAGATGTTACTCTTAAAAGTTCATATGAGACACTGTACCTGACAATATGGATATGTCGAGTAATGAACAGCCGCTGCTATCGCATTTCATGCTGAAGGTGGAAAAGCAATACCTGAAAAACCTGCTGCTCCAAATAACAATGAACAGCTCAGCAAAGCGGAAACGGAGCGACGGATTAAGCTACTGCAGGAAAACAGGTAAATACAATTCCCATTTGCTGAGATCTCTTACCCGTGAATTATCATTTTTTCAAATCTTATTTGTCCTTTGGAAAATAGATAATAGAAGGATCCATTTTATTCAGTAAATTATGTCTTTGATTGGGTCATCTGTTTTTACATGCGTGATAGTCATGTCACGATTGACTACTGACTAGTAGGTCCTGGGATTTGTGTAAGATCACATATGTGAATTTTGATGCAAAGTGGGAGAGACGATCTGAGACATTTACTAGAAATGAGAAGTTTAAGATTGTTTCCTTGAACAATCCGTTGCTGCTCATGGTTGTGTCAATGCATTATATTGAGCGATGGTAAATTAGAATTTCTTCTATGTGCCTGCGTGCCATGATAAATTAGATTAGGAAAATTATTGGCTATGATACATAATTAAGAAGAAACTAGGAATTACTTTTATTTGTGTTCAAATATATTCCCACACCCAGAATAATCTCATTTAGAAGCAATGGACCCATTAGGCCATTTGTCACAAGGAATATCATAAACTAAAGAGTATGTGATTGTCAGATCTTTTTGTGGTTTTTTGTCAAAGATTGCCAACTTGTTACCCTGATTTTCAAAGAATGATAAAGTGATTTGCTTCTGCCATGAAAAAAGTATTTGTCTTTACATATAGAGTCAACTGAGATATAGAGTCAATATTAGGCATGATTCCCAGGGTTAGGCATGTGAAGGTAGTGTCAATATTGCTTTCAGCTCGGCAGCTCTTGTATCCTCTCCAACCAAATGTTTATTTCCCCAATTATGCTGGAGGTATATTAATGGTTGTTTTTATCAACAAAATGCAAATATTTTGGTCAACCATATTTTCTTTTGCAGAAATCTGTATTTTTTGACATCTTACATGCACTCCTTCCTCAACAATGTGCTATCTTAGAATTATGCCATTACAGTGCTTTCTTTTTTCATGTAGCATCTTTTCTACTAAAATAGGAAACTGAACTTGAGACTTCTCCTCTATATGAAGCTTTTTGTGTGTTAAATTAAATTTTGCTTATAGTGAATGTACTAAATAGGTGTACTTGGCAGCGAGTTACAGACACTTCACAAGCAATTTGTGTTTGGAGGTATATTGACAGATGCTGAATTTTGGGCATCTAGAAAGGTTAGCTACCGGCATTCTTCTGTTAGTGTTGGGTACTTTCTTGAAAAATATTGTCAAAAAAGGAAATGAAACTAGAAAGGAAAATGTTTCATCCCTTTCAACCTTTCATGCTTTTTTTTTTTTGGTGAATTTTCAGCCAGATACTTTGTATTCCAAACTAAGACTATGTTGCAAGACTTATTCATTCTGTGAATTGTTTGTTGTTTCCAGTAGCTTCTACTTGATGAATAGGTTTTGTCAGTTGCATATCTCTTGGCAAAAAATAAGTGATGTAATGACTAGAGTTCATTAATGAAGTGCAGAAATTGCTGGAGCAGAATGATACCAAGAAGCCTAAACAGCGGCTTGCATTAAAAAATGAAATGTGGACTGTGAAGCCATTATCCGATGGTCAGGTAATGATAATCTCCCTTCTAACCCTTCTAACCTTTCTGCCTGGCAGCATGGATGTGTGCATATGCTTGAGAATGCAACTATATGTGCGCCTTGAACCTTGGTCTTTCTAATGAGTCATACTCAGCTTATTTTGTTCTCATTATTCCAGCTGAATTTGCTGGATCTGATGGAATCTCACTATCTTAACTGTGACATATTTAGTTGATTTTATGTAAGTTTTAGCTATCTACTTGAGTAAATGGTGTAGAAAGGCCTAACCAAGCTTCATCATATGCATTGTATTTTTGCCTTTGTGCATGTTGCAGTACATTAGTCCTGCTTGGTAATCCATTTATTATCATTTCATTCTGATTTAGAAAAGAAATTAAGAGATTTCTCTACATCTCTGTAAAAGATTATGAGTACATGATATGTGGACAGCAATGTACATTTATCTTGCTGATCAAGCTTCTTGCATGTTCAAGGATGACGCATAAACCCAAGGAGAGGTGGGAAGTACTTTTGAAAATACATAAGAATTTTCGATCAAATTTAACCCAACAAGCTAATAACTAGGAGGCAACAAAGGAGCATATAAATTTGAGATGCAAAAGGTATAATACAACATGGTATAATCCAGAATCATTTGCAAAAGCTTCTAAATGAATCGGCGCTGCTTTTTTTCTGAATAAATGAAGTCCTTAAAGTCTAGAAGAACATTAAGAATAACCATCCCATAAATTTCATATGAAAGGGGGAGTGGATGGAGAAAAGTATGAGAATTGAACATTGCTCTGATGTAGGAAAGGGGGTTCTTTATACTAAAGATTTATTGGATATTTGTTTTGAGAATTTGAACGTTAAAAGGCTATTGATAAAAGGATTTGGGCATCTGTGGCCTACCAAAGTCAAAATGTTTTCTTATTTTTACATCTCAGTGTCGTAAAACCTATCGATTGAGATGGGTGGACATTGGAGCAATCTTGAGATGGGTTGACATAGGAGCATAATACTCATAGAGCATCTGAATATATTACCTGAATTCCCTTTGGAAGACCCCACCCCTCCCTTGGCAACACCTGAAGAATGCCTTTGATAAGTGTTAATGACCAATGAATTCTGGTTGTCTTGAGATGATCAATGCTTGCTTATTTATATTTATGTTTCTTTTCTCTTTTTGGCTGCGAAAGAACAGTTTAAAAAGAAATCGTGAAGTAAGTTGTACACTCTTTATAACTTGGGATGAACAATCATTATAGAGTTTGATTTCATGTGTTGGTATTCGCACTCCTTGTAAACTCTGACGTGTTCACTGGTGTTTCATCGTATTAAGATGAGACCTTGTAGTTACATCTCTATTGTTGTATTTCAGTCAAACAGAGTGACATTTAACTTGACACCGGAAATCATTCATCAGGTATGTCTCTTTATTCCTTCGAGTTATGTTCCTCATATGTGCTGTGGGCATCTGCTTGATTCAGGGTGCTTTCTCTATTTGATAAATTATTTATTTAATCTTGAATTTATGGAGGAGAACCCTTCTGATATTGTGTACGATTGGACATGCATAAGGAGTGGAAGAAAACATGAGAACACAACTTTCTAGATTGGTTCTTCCCAGAAAACCTCATTTATATTATGTTCAGCATACCTGAATTGCATTTATATAGAGAGGCGAACTCAATTTGTTTTTCTCCCTTCATTTCGCTATTTCTGTTTGGAAAATAATGACATCCTCCAACAGTTAGTCTTCAATATCATCTTGGTTAATTTTATGTATTTGGCATTTCTGCCTTTCTGAGTTTTTGTCTTTCAAATTGGTTCCTAATCATTTGTTGCTTTTCATTGATTACTCCTTTACTGAGTCATGTATGTTTTGGAAATATTATGGATAAATCACTGATTTCTGGCTACATCATAGGTCTTATTTAATGAATGCCTATGATATATTTTTGTTGCACAATTTGCACCATCTTAATGATACTTTGGCGTTCTTATCTTTAAACACCTCTGGCAGATATTTGCTGAAAAACCAGCAGTTCGTCAAGCATATTTGAAATTTGTCCCTAAAAAGGTATGAAGAATGCCAAAGTTCTATGTTAATTTAGAAATTTCAATATTTCTGTTCAGAATTTGGGAATTATTGGTTTCTATGTGAAAATTGAAACAATGTTTCGATGAATGTGTACATGTGATAATTTATAGGTAGGCAAATGGTATGGCCGAATGTACTATTCATATTTTCACTAAGAGAAAAATGTGATGAAGTATGTTTGCTTACACGTTTTTCGAACAGTTGTCAAAATCCCTGCCTGGCTCCACCTAGGCGCTTTGTTACTTTAGCCTCCTATGTTTCCCCCCGGATTTAGACCCTGCTAGGCCCTTACTAATCCCGCATTCCCGCCCATGCCCATTTTAGGCGCTAGTCCCAGTGTACCACCTGCCAACCCCCTTTTATAACATTGAGTTGTAGTGGAATCATTTTCTTATGCATATGTTGAAAAGTTGTTCGTAGGTCCATTATGAATTTTTAATCTGATTTTATTAATTTAATAGATATGTTTTGGCGAGCCCCACTAGAATTTATCATTTTCTTTATGGAAATATACGGTGTAGATTTATTGATAGTGGTGGCCCCAAGTGATGCAAAAATTTGAGTTCTAAGTATAGTGATTCATAAGTTATAGATTACGTTATTTTTTGGGTTGAAACTTGAGGGGAAGGTTTGGTTTTATTTTCAGTCTCAATTTCCTGTTTCAGCACTCCATCTAAAAAATGAATTTGTATTGGTTTTGTGAATAAAGTAAAAAGTTGTAAGTCGTTCGTCCCACTGAATAAGGTGATTGAAATGTATTATATTAGATGATTTAATATTGGTGGGACCAAAATGTTAATATTTTTGATTAAATATGATATATTAATGGAATTATATTTTAGTTGTGGGTCATGTTAAAGGATTGCAATTATTTTATTATTCCCTCCATCGCCAAAAAAAAAAAAAGAAGAAGAAGAAGAAGAAAATCCTATTATATGAATTGATAGTGTGGTGACACCTATTTTAAAATATTTATTTAAAACATTTTTAGGATGGAGGGAGTATATTATATGAATTGATAGTGGTGAGACCTATTTGAATATATTTATTTAAAATATGATGATTGATTTGAAAAATAGTGTGTGTAGAACAAATATTATTTAATGTCAACATAGTATAAAACTGTTAAATGAGTTTTGAAAATGAAATGATGCCTGAAATTTTAGTTTGAGATTTGGTTTTGGTAGGAAATGTGAAAATGAACTGGTTGTCAGAATTGATAATACAAGCATAGTTTCATATTTGAACATAGTATAAAAGGCAAGTTGGGTGTGAAACCAACCATCCCATTAACCTCATTATATATACCCTTCATAATCCTGAACATTTGGCAGCCACTCCAGAGGTATTATACGCCTCTATGAAGTGCCATAACAATGGAATGATCATTGAAAGTATGTTATTCTTGTATGTTAGATGACAGAAAAGGAGTTCTGGACCAAATATTCGAGAGCAGAATATCTTCACAGTACAAAAAATGTAGTTGCTGCTGCAGCAGAGGCTGCTGAAGATGAGGAGCTCGCTGTTTTCTTGAAGAGAGATGATATGCTGGCTAATGAAGCTCGGAGAAAGGTATTTTCCTCTGAAGTTTGATTTGTTGTTTACATTCTTAAACTGAATCTTTTTTCTTGGATGATATTCTTTTCATTTAATACCTTACATTTTTCATTCCCACAGATTAGGCGTGTTGATCCAACTGTGGACATAGAAGCTGATCAGGGCGATGATTACATACATCTCCCGGTAAATTTGGTTGCGTGCCCAGAATCTGCAGTCTTTTTGCTAGAATATAGTTATGAATGTTATTTGTTATGTCAAAGCCTTGTTAGTATGTGTTGGTCTTGACATTTCGTTCCTCAAATCTATGTCCATAGAAGAAATATTCTCAAATGTGCTATTGTTTGTTATCATAAACCATTGCGTTGTATGATACCTTAGTAATTTCATTACTTTTCAAATTTACTTCTTTTTTTTTCTTTTTTTTTTTTTAAATTGTAAAACGACACATCTTTTTTTCATAAGATCTTATCTGAGTTTGTCTTTTTCTCTTACCAACACCTCACAGTTTTTATTCTCATTTATGTATGTTTTAATATATTGTAGGATCATGGGTTAGTTCAGGGTGAGGTCAAAGATGTCTTGGAGTCCCAATACGAGCCATATCGAAGGTCTTTTGCACAAGATCTGAACCAGCATGCTGCAGTTGTTCTTCAAGGAAGAGTTGTAGGTAGGTTCTAAGCAGACAGCTTAACAGTCAGTTTTTTTAATTAGATTCATCTATCCGTCTGTGGTTTATTTGTATGCAGGGAGTCTAAAAATTCTTGCATGATTTGTATTTTCTTTTTTAACAATGTGAAATCCATTTAACAGGACTTTTGTGTGAAAGGATTATTTTATTGCATATCAGTGATTTTAAAATATATGAAAGCCTCACCTTTTCTTTCTGTGCCTCTAATCTGAGAATAGATGTCGAGGTGGGAGATCCAAGATCTGTTGCTGAAGCCCTTACCAGGATAAAACAGGGTAGAAGTTTTTCGTTCTTTACAGATACGGCCTCTGCTTATTGATGTAACAACGAATAGGCTTATTGATGTTAAGTGCATTAGCAGCTGAACTATCTGATGAAACATCAAATGGAAATTCAGAAAAAGAGCTATCTAATAGGATTTCTCGAACTGCGGAGATTGAAGACCTTCAGGGGCCTCGAGATCCTGCAGTCGCACCCCTCAGTATCAAGGTCTGGCTGTCATTAACTTTTAAACTACATAGTCCCCAAGAAATGTAAATTTGAACCTCTTTATTCTGTAAACAGGATCCAAGGGACTACTTTGATTCTCAACAAGCTAATGCACTAAAAGCATTGGGAGATGCAGGTTCAGGTGGAAAACCCTTGAAATCCAGTGTGAGATCTGGTGAAGCATATGGCTCCTTAAGGGATATCGTATCTGATATTAGAGTTATGGGGTTGACTGAACCAGTATTGAATCCGGAGGTTGCTTTTAAGGTATTCAACCTTCACATATACCTCTGTATTTCTTAAATTAACATTTAACGACAAGGTTAATGCAAGAGAGGTTTTGCATTATCAATGATTGATCTGGGAAATATAACTTCACACTGATATCAAGCACAGGTTCTCAATGGGCTGACCCAAAATATCTCTAGCACTAAGCTTCATCTTGGGAACAATCCACACGAGAGTGTTCTGGATAGGTTGCCAAAAGTTACTAAAGAGGAACTCCTGCATGTGAGTTTACACCATTTGTAAACTTCAGGGTATCAGAAGGATAGTATTACAGTTATGATATATGTTTCCATGGCATCAACTAAAAGAATGCTTTTTTTTTTTTTTTTTTTTTTTTTTTTTTGTGGCAGCACTGGACATCTGTTCAGGAACTGTTGAAACACTTCTGGTCATCGTACCCTATAACAACAAAATACCTTTATAACAAGGTAAATATGTGTTAACACCTGACCTAAGATGTGAACAAGTTTTGGCAATGTGTCAGTTGACTGCTGCTCTTAAATAATATTAACCTTTTCATAGAATAATGTGTTTATATGTTCGGTTGTTGCTAGTTCTCTTGAAGGAGCATTGCATTTCCTATAATATTGTATGGTTAATTGAATATTGTATATTCCTGAAGATATGCTACAATTCATTAAATGCTCAAAGCACTATGATAGAGAATGCATAAACAATTTTGGTTGCCATTCATATCTGCTGATGCTAGAGATTGTTCCCATATCCCATTTCTATAGCTTTCTAGCCCTTGCGTTCATATTGCATCACTGGTACATCCACATGAAGAGAATCACCACACCACAGCTTATTGACCCCGAGATGGTCTTCTCTATTAATATTCAAATGTTTGGGTAATTTCGCATGATCCGATCTAGCTGATCGTCGAACCTGGTCTAGTGGTCTATTCCATCCTAGAGTGTATTCAACTGGGTGTATATCCACCCAAATTCCAACATTTACTGTTTCTAGAGTTTATTTATGGGTTAACAAGCGATACCATGTTACCTGTTTTTGCCATTTGAGTAGTTAAGACGAAATAAGTTGAAATAAGCTGTCCCCTTAGGTAGTCCCATTCTTCAGAATTGGTTCTAGTTTGAACCTTGGAAGTTTGGCCAAATTGTGTGTTTCTATGGGATGTGAAGCGAACACCTGATAATGTGAATTACCTATTTGGCTACAATGATCATAACAGTTGTACTCGTTAACAGGTAACCAGGTTGAAAGACGCAATGTCCCAGCTATATCCAAAGTTGCAGGTACATCATGTACTAGAGTTATAGGGTTCACCTTCTAAGCCCCATTTTGCCAGTATAAATTGTTCTCTAAGTTGCATCCTATTTCAGGAGATGAAGGAATCTGTTCAGTCTGATTTCAGGCATCAGGTCTCTCTTCTTGTTCACCCAATGCTTCAGGTTAGCACTTACTTGCATTTAATCATATGCACACATTTCTACTGTGCGTTTTGAAATGGTAAAGTATGTGGACCCAATTATTAAACAAAGAAGAAAAGAAAAAAAAGAACGATCAAAGTACTAGTATCTAAATATCAAAATTTAAGATGTTTATTTCGAAGTTTAAAATGTTCATGAAATGGTTGTATTCACTTTGAGCTGCAACTCATATGGATGGAACCTTGTTTATATAGGCTCTTGATGCGGCATTTGCGCAGTACGATGCAGATGTACAGCGGAGATCTACAAAGAGTGGAGAAAGACCCAATGGGCTCATGTAGCGTAATTTAACATTCTTTGAGTTGATCAACATCAATCAAATTCACAAATTGTGTATTTACTAAATTTTGACTGTTTTTCCCTTGAAAAGAATCTCATTCATCTGGTTTTCTTGGGTAGCTCTCTTTTTTGTTTTTGTGTGTGTTATATATACATTACGCATCTATTTTGTTATGATTAACGTTTCAGCTTTTTCAGTGTTCTGAACAGACTCCAACGAGATATTCTGTTTAGAGTTAAATAGGCATGGTCTCCAATAAATGCTTTCCGTCCGCTAATATATTACTTCCTTCTGCTTCAATATTTTTTTTTGTCTTGAGTTTTATTTCATGAGTAGGTCGTCTGAAGATCATTATAAAGTGGTGATCATATTTTTTTAGAGGTTAATCGTGGTGGTTATAATGGAACATTTACCTTTGATGAAAAAATTGACAATTACTTTTGATGAAGAAATTAATGATATTTTGATATATGGTTATGATGGTTTTGTATTTATGAATTTGAATTATGATGAATCGATTTTCCAAATGTTTTATGATTTTTTGTCTTTGAACCTGAGGTTACGTATATTTATTATATGACTCTAACCTTTGTGAAGCATGACCCTCAATGCCACAAACCTAGTCGGTATTACATACTTGGATAGATATCAATTCAACTCAAGTTTAGAAAATTATTAGGGTGCAGTTATTGGAATCCTCAAATTCTCGAACTATACCTTATTTAATAAATATTATATATAATTTTACCTCTTATTTAATAAATATATATAATATGACAATTATATTCGAATCGCACCCACATTATTATTAGTCAACTAAGTTTTGTAAAAGATCTTTCATCAATTGCTGTTAAGGCAGACAGATTCTCGGGATTCAAATTAAAAAACCTTTGGAATTATTTGTTAATTTCGGCGTATCTTAACCAACTGTTTTTGCTAACAACAAACCACAATAATCGATCATTTTTGCTAAATTTTCTCTCTATTGTTTAATAATTATTATAATTAGATATACCTGATTATCGTTTTATTGTATCTATGCGAGTGGCTAGATGTAACTTTCAAATGGCCCCATACTCTACTAAATCCAATTCAAATTCACAATCAGTTCATAATAAATATATATTAATTGGTAAAAGTGAGATTATTAAACCCCATTCCCTTAATTCCTATCTCACCAAAAAAAAAGAAAAAAAACACATAAAAATTAATAATAATAACAATAAAAGTGACCAATTCAAACAACTCTAGAGTTATAAATTCAATCCAACAGAACCTTGATAAAGTCTCGTCATCAAATGAAAAAAAAAAAAAAAAAAAAAAAAAGCTAAACTGGAACTTAATAAAATGTACCACATGAAATTCTTCATTTTTTTTGTGAAATAAATTCTTACAAAATAAGTACAATTAAAAAAAAAAAAAAAGCCATAATAACGGCCCCAGTTGAATCGAGAGGGGGAAAAACCCCAAAAATTAACAATTCATGTTTAATATATTTAATTGAACCAAAACGCAACAATATTCTGAAGGACAAAGGTCGCAGCTTTCACAATATAATAGTCATGCAGAAACATCAGAATAAAATCACAACACATTTAAAAAAAAAAAAATTCCCAATACAATAATTGAAAAAATAAAATCCGGTCCTAAAAGAATAAGAACAAACAGATAGGATTGAATGCCCTTAATACGGCGGCGGAGCAGTTATACCCAGGAAAGGACGGCCGGTGAATGCGGCGGAGGAGCCATAGTCCACGTGGACTGCGTCGTTCAACTTGTGGAATCCATGTTTAAACACTCCAAATCCGAACAGAAGACCGATCGCTAAAACGACTAGTATCACACACATGCAGAAACAGCACACTCTTGTCCCACAACACATCTTCTCACCACTGCTGATACTGTATCCCCCCAAATCTTTGATTATCTCCCGAAAAAAAGAAAAAGATTGTTGATCTGGGTCCTGGTTCTTTCTAATTTATATAGAAGGGTTTGTATAAATAGACGTGGGAACGTTTTGGAGTTGATTGAGGAGTGGGGGGAAAACAGAGAGGGTCACAGAGTGAGGAGTGTTGGGTTGGGCTTTTATTCTCTAACCCTTGAAGAGAGAGGGAGAGGCTACCTATCACGTTCTTGAAAGCGGTTACTCCACGCATTGTTTCTGTTAAGGAAAAGTAAATAGAAAGGTGGTGACGTTTCACTTTTCAAATTCCAGATGCCTAATAATATTATTTGGAATTTTTAACATATTTGTAGAAATTCTATTTTTCGTAAATAAATTACAAATATTATCTATATATGGTGTAAATAATTAGGTGGCTTCATTCACTTTTAACCTCTCCACTATAATTCGCTTCCAACTACTTCTCCACTATTATAATATTCCAACGAACATTTTGATTTTACTAGTTTCAAATCTCTTATATCTTTTATTATTAAGAAATATTTTATTTTTTGTTTAATATTTTCGTTAAAATATATTGTTTTATGCATACTTGTGTTCTTTTTTGGGGTTTTTTATAAACGTATATTCGTATCTTTTTATAATACGACTGTAAATTCCTAAAAAAAGCTCACCATACAAATCGTAATTTTATTATTTTTGACATTTTTTCCATCAAGAAAGCTACTTTGGACCGGGAAATAATTAATTTCAAGTTTTGGTCATTGATTTTATTATATTTCTTCATCGAAGAAGCTTGTTTGATCAGAAAAATTATTAAGTTTTTAGTTTTGGACATTGATTACATTATTATATATATATATATAATAATAATAATTCAATACACATATTATGGTAATTTTATTTGAAATTGAAATTGGGTTATGAATTTATTGAAAAAAAATAAAATTTCAATCCAATTTCATCCATTTGTAAAAATACATTGATGACGCTTAATAAATGGATCAAAATATATTTTGGATTTCAATAATATTGTAAAAATTGTGAGTTCAAAATCTTTGAGATTAAACAAAAAAAATACATAAAAAAGACTCAATCTTGATAATGAATTTACAAAAAATAAATATCTAAAAACCCAATATAAAAAACATTGAATGATAATTCTTTTGAAGTTTTAATTGGATTGTGAATTTATTAAATGAAAATTTGAATTTAGAATAAACAAAATGCAAAAAGCATTTAAAACAATTAATGCCTTAAAAATATCTTTTATCATGTCCACAACGATTATAGTGGATTGTGAAATTTTTTGAAAAAAAATATTGGATACAATTTATTTGAGAAAAAAATTCAGATATATATCGGATTAAGTGTCAAAGAGATAAAGGGAGAATTTGGATGATGTTTTTGAATAGCAAAAATATTAGTGAAAAAAGATTCAATCCAATAAAATTAATGGACCTATTTTTATAAAATACTAGTGTGAGATCTCGTGCAATGAATTTAAGTTATTTTGTATTATTTTATTACCAAAAATATATTATTTATTACTACATATATTAGCAAAATAAATAACAAATATACTTAATATCTGAATTTATAATTTTCGTTGCTCATGGAATATTACTGAATTTAAATAATAAGTATATTTTGTTATATATATTTTTTATGTCACTAATGTTAATATATTTTGATAAAGATATTAATATATTTTTATTTATATACCAACAAATTTGCTGCAAAGATGAATATTATTTTATAATTTGAAAAAATTCAAAATTTTCAAACATATCTAATGCAAATCTAAATTTAATTAAATAAATTTAATTTTTATATATACTAAAATGAAAAATACATTTGAGCGAAAAAATGAAAATGATTCATTTTATTATTATATATAGATAATATTTTTTATTAAAGAATTAATATTTTTATTGAAAAAATTATTTCACTAATTCTAATTTAAAAATCACACCGAATACAAATAATTCATCCCACAATATCTCAATTTAATATATATAATATAAGTGTCAAATTAAAAATCATGAATTTTTTTTAATATATTATATATTAAACACATATTATGAATGAAAACATTATGTATCTTTAAAAAGAGAATTCCTTTAATAAGTTTTGGCAAGAAAATGAATTTTATGATCGTACACTCCTTATAACTTTAGTATATATAGATATATGATATAATACTTAAATTTAAATAAAGGTGGATTATTTATTTTGCAGGTCTCCTAATTGTATGATTTTTTAAAAATTATATTTACTAATATCCGGAATTTTTTGCTATTATTTAATTTATATGTGTAAATTAATTTCTTGGGCCAAATCAGACAAAAATCATTGTTTTTAATTTATTCTTTTAGTTGGCCCAAGAAGCCTGTAGTGGGAGAGTGGGATGTAGTTAACAAAAACAGGGATTAACTCCCTCAGAATCCTGTCTCCTACTTCAAATTTGAACATTTTCTCACTCTAATCACAGAAGCAAGGTAATTCTACAGCTTTGGTTCTTAAGCTGTACGGTCGACCACCAAATCCAAATTATCTCTGGCGAGCACAGCAGTCGGAAAGTTGTATGCTTATGCTTGGGCATGCAACTTGGACCTTGGTCTTTCTACCGAGTCATACTCAGCTCAATTTGTTCTCATTTATTCCAGCTGAATTCGCTGGAAGGAAAGCGATCCAACTATCTTAACGTGGAGAATTTAGTTGATTTTATGGAAGTTTTAGCAATCTACTTGGGTAAGCGATATAGAAGGTCTAACCAAACTTCATCATTTGCTTTGTATTTTTTCCTCACCCTCATTTGTTAATGATTTCATTCTGATGTAGAAATGAGAATAAGAGGTTTCTCCATATCTCTGCAAAAGTGAGTACATGAGAAATTTGCATTCATCTTGCTGATCGAGCTTCTTGAATGTTCAAGGATGATGCATAAGGTGTGGAAGTTCTTTCAAAAATACACAACATTGTTTGATCAAAACAAATAAATAGGTGGCAAAAAAGGAGCATAAAAATTTGTGATGCAAAAGGTACAACTTTGGCATAAATATCAAAACGACATGGTATGATCGAGATTCATTTGCAAAATCTTTGTAAATTAATATGAGCTGAGCTGCTTATTTTTCTGAATAAAGGAAGTCCTTAAAACATGAGGCTAACCATCCGATAAATGTCAAGTGAAGGGAGAAACTAGAGTGAAGTTGGGGCATTGAACATTTTGCTCTGGTGTTCTTTATACTTCGATTTATTGGATATATGTTGTGAGAATATGAACATTGAAAGGCTATCGATATAAGGATTTGGGCATCTGGGGTCATAAAACCTATCACTTGAGATGGGATGATTTTGGAGAAATATACTCATGGAGTCTCTGCATATATTACCTGAATTCCCTTCAGAAGACCCCCCATCCTTCCTTTGGCCACACCTGAAGAATGCTTTTTGTATAAAGTGCTGCTGCACAGTGACTTCTGGTCGTTCTGAGATGATCCTGCTTGCTTATCTGAGTGAGTGTGTTTCTTTTCTCTTTCTGGCTGCGAAAGAACAGTTAAAAATGAAATCATGAAGGAAGATGTATTCTCTCCGCAACTTTGAATGAATAATCTTTATAGGGTTTGATTTCATGCATTATTTTGATATGTTCATTGTTGTTTCATCATATTAACATGAGACCCTGCAGTTACATCTCTATTGTTGTGTTTCAGTCAAACAGAGTGACATTTAACTTGACACCAGAAATCATTCATCAGCTATGTCTCCTTATTCCTTCTACTTATGTCCCTGCCTTTTCCAGGATGCTTTTTCTATTTACTTAATAAAGCATTTGTGGCATTGCTAATTCCGAAGTTATGGAGGAATTGGAAACCCTTCTAATCTATAAATATGATTAAACAAAAAATAAATGTGTGAAGAAAATTTACCTTGATACAAGAGACGAATTTCTGGCGGTGGAAATGACGAATTTTTGTGCTAGATTCATTCATCAATATTTTGATAATTCCCAGAAATTTAGATCTCCGATAAAGGCAAGTAAAGACATAAAAAATTGTGATAATCTTTTCCTGAATATTGAAATTATTATTTTATTGCCATCAGGTCTGCATTGAATTTTAAAATAAAATTACTTTATAAAGTTTGATTAATTAAAGTCAACGACTATTTAACATGGACAGTTTTAAGGAAGTAATATTCTGTTGTTATTTGCATTTATACTATTAATCTATACTTATAAGTTCTGCATCTATTTATTATTATTAACATTTTTCAAACTCTTCAAAAATTATTACAAAGGTGGAATATTATTGTATGCTGATTATTTTTATAAAAAAATCTTTACAATAATCGAAAAGTAGCTCCAAATAACGGGAAGTAATTGACATTCATAATTAATTGTAACATTTAGTCAAAAATTATAATTATAAATAGTGTAAATATGATAAATCCCTAAGAGTTGCAGATGATAAAATTTTCAAAAATGGCATAAAAAATTGCCGAAAAATCACAGTTTTTCAAAAGGGCGTTTCTAATAACACACAAATTTTATTTTCTACACTATATTTACTTTACACACTACATTTTAATTAAAAAATATAATATTTTTACTTTACACAATCACCCATTTTTACATTTATACCCTTATTTATTAAAAAAAGTAAAGAAAAATATTGAAAGACATAGAGCTTCCCTCTCCTTTCTTCGGGAAGAATTGCAGGAAAAATGTTGAAAGGAGAAGTTTTGTCTTCTCCTTTGAGGGACAATTGCAGGAAGGAAAATGTTGAAAAAAATATTAATAAATCTAGCTATAATTCTTTCTATCTCTACCTCTTTCATAATTGAATAGCAGAAGCATAAGAAAGAGAAAGAGAAAGAGAAAGAGAAAAAGAAAACAATGAAAGGAAGAAGAAAAAGAGAAACAAATCAATTCAATGCGTTTGGCTA
The DNA here is from genome assembly GCA_028749325.2 of Caryopteris x clandonensis. Lineage (NCBI taxonomy): Eukaryota > Viridiplantae > Streptophyta > Magnoliopsida > Lamiales > Lamiaceae > Caryopteris > Caryopteris x clandonensis. Next base: position 2,622,454 of record JAPYKT020000008.1, on the reverse strand, counting down.
GATCTGGTAGCCGAATGCAAAACATAATGTCGTTTTGCGGGTGCCGAACGCTTTGTGAGGCATTCGATTTTCACCGACTGAATATATTCTTGTGTGTTCAGTCCCTTTGCAACAAACGCTAAGAATCTAAAATTAATTTTTGAATGTTCAGTTTCTGTGAGGCTTAAGCAGCTAGTGGTGGTTTGTTCAGGCGACATGTGGAGGCTTTGAATTTTTGAATGGAGATGGGTTGGATTTGAAGGTTGGTCAGCACTCAAGAAAGAAAGGGAGAAGAGGTTGTTGCACTGAAAAAAAAAAAAAAAAGGTTAGGAATATTTTTGTAATTTTATTTATGTCTATTTTTGTCTAAATATTTTTTTGTGGCGTAAAGAGTAAAAAATATGGTGTTAATGGAAATGCTCTTTCCAAAAATGTTTTGATATCATTGCTTATCCTTCTTGGGTTTTTCATGTAGTATTCTTGCATTTATATTTTACAAGTAGTATTTCAAAAGAGAAAAAAGGAAAACTAAACTAGAAAAAAGTAAAAGCAACTAGGAGTACGTCTCTTGCATATTGGTTGCACGGATCCTAGGATTTGTGCAACTCATCTCACCCAAAATTCATAGGCGGACCTCAAAAAATATGGGAAAAAATTTGCATCCAATGATGAGCACTTTATATCCAGCACATGCACAACTCATGCCCAACAATTTTGGGTTCTCACCGAGTGCGAGTAAACTTTTTAGTTAACTCAATACTACAATTTTTGATCTAAACAAGTATTACATTTTAGTAAACAAGTAATATTGACCATTTTTCAATTTAACTACAATTAGTCAATTTATATTCTAATATTAGTTTCGAAGTAAAATATTTTAAGTAACTGTATAATACTGTTAAAAGATGAAATAATATTTTTTTAGATAAATAAATGTTATTGAATATTTTTTGGGTTCAAATTGTAACATATATTATTTGTTAACTGCAAAGATGTTACTTCAATATTATTTAATTATAAAGGGTACCAATAGAATTCCATAGAAATGTTACAATTCCATGGTAGATAAAATTTGTACCCAATGCATTAGTACAATTCCATTGCAAAGTGAGTGGTACAATTAAAAAATGAAACCTGGGTATATAATGTATTGTACCCAATTGAATTTTTTTTATAAAAAAAAAAAAAAAAAGTGGAATAATTAAGCCTTCTTGCATGAGAGGCAAATGCTAGTAAAAAATGGGGAAGGCGCTGGCGCGTGACACCACACGCACATCAATTGTGCAGTCTCGTGGGTTCTCGCAAACAAAAATGTCGTCCCCTCTTCCTTTCTATCTTTTCTTTTTATTTTGTCCCATCGAATTTCTGATCTGTTGGGGACTTTTACTTATTTTGGTTTTTTATTTTCTTCTTTTTCTGGTTTTCAAGGAATTTTTTTCAATAAATGATTATTATGGTTAGTTTTAGGTTGCCTTTATTTTTCAATTCTTACTTTTAAATAGATTTTTAACGATTCATTTTTATATCAATTAACAACTTATATTTATTAATTAAATATTATCATATATTTATTTATTTAATTATATAAGTGAAAATAATAAATAAAACTCATAAATTAAATATGGTAGTAAATAAATAATTTGATAGTAAGACCTAAATAGTAAATTTGTAATTTGAATGACTGGTGATAAACAGGAATAAATGTGATAATTTAATACATACTTTACAAAGTCTACCATATTAACTCCTACTATAAAATTTATACCATTCTTTTGAATTCATACGACCTAAGATTTCTATAAAAATATTTATCACGTGCTCTCCTATCTAGACGAGCCACCATATGTTCAAAAGAAAATAGATATACAAATTCAATTTTTACTTTCCAACCAAACACCTTGAAAAATACCTTGCTCTCATTTCGGATAATTTAAATGAATTAATGAAACTCGAGGTGAATAATCCAACCTCTCCCCAACATAAAAAGTATTGAAATTGAACAAAATTCATTCATTTCATAATTTTAAACTAATTCAAATATATGAGGTAAATAACTTCCATGATGTGTGTTTACATCAAAGTATTTTATTAGTATTCAAGTAAGTAAGACACTAAAATAAATGGATGATTGTACCATTTGTAATCTAAAATACAAGTTGCTACTTCACTTCTAATAGTAATGTACGCAAGTGATGATGCCTCTAACAACTTGTTGGGGGCGGCTTCCACGAGAAAACTCCAAGGCATAAGTTAATTTTTATTGGTCTTTCAATTTAAAGATTTAGTATTGAGTAATTTTCTCTTGCTCTTATACGATACACAATCTGTAATTTATTAAAATAGAGTATCTTTATAATATAATTTTAAATTAATCAATACACAAAAATATTTAAAATATTTTATTATTTTATTATAAAAACACATAAAAATATATATTTCTCTCCGTCCAAAACAATAGTCATATTTCTATAAAAATTGATCAATTGAACAAGATTTATATTATTTAATAACTTTTATAAAAAATATTAGTTAATACCTATTTAGTTTAAATTCATTTCAAATAATCCAATACCTAAATAATAAAAAAAGAATTAATTTTTTTTGCACGTAATATCTGATTTTTATATATGTCATATGAATTTAAAGTTAAAGATAATGAAAAAATAAGAATTTAATAATCATACCTAAAAGGCCAATTAAAAATGAAAAAAATATTTCTATATTAACGAATTTAAAAATACATTCACAAAAAAGAAAGACCAATAAAATTCAATTAATAAAAAGTTGACATATCATTTTCTAAAAATATTTCTTCTTTTAGAAACAAAAAATGTGTGGGAAAAATAATTTTATTATTACATTAGTATTATATTATATAAAAGGGTATTTATACTTGTGAAATGGAAGGGTACGTGGCCCACACAACTAAATCTCTAATGGCCCATCATCTTATTAGACGGGCCTATTTAATCAGAGATAAAAACTTGTGACAAGATATTTTTTATTAATTTAAAAAGATCGATACACATATATCAAGTATAGTAATCACTCTCTTAATAATATCTATCAATCGAACATATGATCATTAAAGATTCAATTGATGGTATGTCAAATTTGTGGTGGATGAAGACAATGTTCATAATGACAAAATTAATTAAATACCATTAAAAAGAGAATTGATCCAAATGATGCTAAATATAATTAGTTAGTTCCTATGGGTAGAAATGACAAACTTATCCAGTTGCTACATAAATAAATAAAATTGACATTATTAATTATTCTCACCAATATGAGTTTCATTATTTATTATTTCCTAAAAAGAAGTAATCACTTTTCCAAAATAATCGCATCGGAGAGAAGTTAAGAATCCACAGAAATGAAGTATGATTGCAGCCTCCATTTATTTAATTAATTCCCAGGCTGATGATGTGAATAAAAGATTTAATATATGAAATCTTTTCCCAGTGGTGTCCCCTCACCCTCGCTGCCCCTGAGTGCACATTGCCCCGCTGGGTCTCCTCCTCAACAGATCTACCACCTCCCCCCCTCCAATTCCTTGCTGTTCTACATAAATACTTCTCAGTCAACATAGAGACACATCTGTAAAAGCCCGCACTTTCACACAGTCACTCACACAGACCTCTCCCAATCTAACCGGAAGATCTTCCAGATCTCTCTGAAATACCAGCAGTGCCAGCTATCAACGGATTTTCGCCATTTATAAGAGAGATGGCGAATCCCAACCCACCCGCCGGAGGTCCCTTCGACATGCAAAAGTTGTTCAATCCTTCGACTCTCCCACCACCACCCACCACTTCTATTCCCAATTCTAACCCTAACCCTCAAAGCTTCATCAATAATGTTGCTAACCCTAATTTTGTTTCATCTCCTTTCCCGCCCCCTTCTGCCTCTTATCCTCCGCCAGCAGGAGCCGCCGCCGCTGCGGCGGCGTATTCCTATCCCCAAACACCGCCTTTCCATTACCACCCGGTTTACACTCCCTACTCAAATGCTCCGCCGGATTTCGCGAACGGGCAGCAGAGGTCCATTTCTTATCCTACGCCCCCGCTCCAACCCCAAGTGCAAACACCCGTCTCTGCTGATTCCCAAAACCCTAATAACCATGGGGCTCGTTTGATGGCATTGTTGAGCGCGCCAGCTTCTGCCCCTGAAATTCCGCAGCAGCAGCCCGCAATGTCTGTGCATCAAATCCACCCCACTTCCTCCTCGGGCTCGGATTTACCTGTGCCACAGTATATCAACAACTTGCCATCTGGACCGACGTCGCATCATTCCCCTGTGATGCGAATGCCGAGCAGCAAGCTTCCCAAAGGGCGGCATTTGACGGGAGATCGTTTGGTTTACGACATTGATGTTAGGTTGCCGGGAGAGGTGCAGCCCCAGCTTGAGGTGACACCCATTACTAAATATGCTTCTGATCCTGGACTAGTTGTGGGCAGGCAAATTGCGGTTAATAAGACATACATATGTTATGGGCTCAAGCTGGGTGCTATCCGGGTGCTCAACATCAATACTGCTTTGAGGTCATTGTTTAAGGGTCTAGCTCAGGTTTGTTCTACCTTGTTTCTTATGTAGATTTTGCTTTTCCAAATCCTCGTTTTGTTAAATGAGATGAGGGTCTTTTCAAATCTCTTGAGTAGTTACACACACACATATATATACACACACACATTTTCCTTTTCCTGTATCACAATTATTGGGTTCGAAACTTTCTGATTGATATTCGATTTCATACTGGTGATTTTAGTATTGTGTCTGGAACACTTATAATCCTAGCCTTGATTTATGTCTTGAATAATGTACTTCCAGAGGGTCACGGACATGGCTTTCTTTGCTGAGGATGTTCACCTTTTAGCTAGGTAGCCTCTTTGTCAGTTTTCTTTTTACTGTGTCCATCTTTTGATCTGTACTTAGTGTACTAATTGCTCGGATACAGTGCAAGTGTGGATGGCCGGGTTTATGTTTGGAAGATAACAGAAGGTCCAGATGATGAAGGCAAGCCTCAAATTACTGGAAGGATCATTACTGCTCTTCATATAACTGGGGAAGGGGAATCAGTTCATCCTAGAGTTTGTTGGCATTGCCATAAACAGGTATACCAATCTTTCATGCTTCTTGGTTTACAGTAGTTTCCATTTTGATATTTTTTTTTCATTTTTAATATCATTGCATGCCTCAAGGCTTGATTCACCCTGTTATTTTGCTCACAGGAAGTTCTTGTGGTTGGGATTGGAAGACGTGTTTTGAAAATTGATACTACAAAAATTGGAAAAGGTGAAAAAATTTCCGCAGAGGAGCCCCTTAAATGCCCTGTTGAAAAGTTGATTCAGGGGGTGCAATTTATTGGCAGCCATGATGGAGAAGTGACTGACTTATCTATGTGCCAGTGGATGATCACCCGCTTGGTATCTGCTTCAGTAGATGGCACGGTTCGTCATATATATCCCTCTTTACTCTCTTAAGGCTTGTTTTAGTCTATTTCTTCCTGAACTGATAAGAGCAAGCTGATGATTTATTGTCTCATTCATAGTATCTAATATTGCTTCATTCATCATATTGTGATGGATTGGGGATATTATGCTTGTTTGGAATTTACTAAATCTTCTTATGCTTCTGTTCTGGTAACACTAGTAAGGTGCCAATTTGACAAGCGAAGTGGCTTGAAAGTTTATGGTTTTAGGAATGGAAACAGTACATTGTAAGTCCTGAACAGGATAGAAAAGTATATGTAGGGAAGACAGTTCTCTTAATGATAGTAATGGCATAGAAATAGCAACTATGGCTTTCCAGAAATCTCATTATCCTATATGACACATTCATGAACAGACTGAAATACTCCTTCTGCATGAGTCATGACATGTGAAACCAGCAATCTGAACTGATGAGCATCTAGGAAAACTCACCTGTGCTACCTGGGTAAATATGCCTTCTTTGAGGAAATTGGTGGTTACATCTCCATTGATGTGTTGAACATGACTCAGAAAAACATGTTGAGGTTGGGGAAAGTAATATACTGAGGGTATGCTTGGTTATTAATAAAAACCTCATTTTTTCCTTTTTACAAAATTATTTGTGCAAGGGTGTGAATGTGTATGAAAAAATACAAAAAAATAAAAAATAAAAAAAATTTAAATAAATAAATAAATAAATAAAATAAATAAAAATATGAGTTTGTATACAAATTTTAAAATCATTCTCTCTCTTTCAATCTAACATCATCTTTCTTATTATTCATCTTTTTCACCAATAAATACAATATCATATTCCGGCAATGGGTGTTAATAAATTTTGATTCTAGTCACACCCTCTTATCTCAAATTCAATAACGAATAACATAAGACCTATTTTGCCTTTTAAAAAATAAATATAAATATATATTTATAGATTACAATTCGTACTAACCTATTTACAAAAGAATTCACATCCAATCACACTTTTATTCTAACTGCTATGTTTCTACAACAATTTCTCCTTAATCTTTCGTACAAAAGAATAAAATAAAAATAAAAGTGAAAGCATAACCAATCGCACCCTAAATAGTTGGGTTTATTTTAATGTCATATGAAGATGGATAGGAATAGTGTGGTGAGCAAGATGTGCAATACTCTTGGATCCTGGACCTGGATTTGAAGTACAATAGCATTCTTAAGCATAACTTGTGAATGCTCGTAACCGCTGTTAGCACTTTCGCTTTATGAAATCCAATATGGACCAGTGCTCTGTATATTTCATGTTAGCTTCTGTTTAGCTGCTCATCCAATCTAATTAATTATTCATGTTTCTTGTTTGCAAATAATTCACATTTCCAGTCAGTCATCTATCATAATAAATTAAAATGTCATTGCTATTCGAGCATATTCAAACGGATGTACAATGTGTTGCCATTTCAGATCCGACTTTCATTTCTCCATATGTGCCTTGCTTCATTGTTCATATTGACTTAGAGCCATAAGTTGCAAGTTACCATCCTTTGTTGATCAGTTTCCCCAAGGATTCTAGTGTGTTGCAAGTTTTTCTGTTTGTTGACTCATCACTCATCATTTATATCTACTTAAATAGTTATAACTTGGGAAAATTGGATTTTAGTAAATAATAAGAACTCAATTCAGATAGGCCGACTTGATCATGTTAGTTCCCTTTGGCTTCCATTGGTAAAGTAATACCTTTGAAGCTTTTGTAATTACTAACAATTTAATCTTTGATATTATCACAGTCTCTAAATTTAAATAACCCTTCCTTCCCTCAGTAAATTTGTGTATAGGTCTCCATTTTGACTATTTAAATGATCAATTTTAAAATGATCGACACTGTAACCGAATCTCTAGTGCTGACGCAAGATCATAGATTTATTAAATATGCTATATAGTTTAAACAAAGGAGGGCCAGCTAATGCACCCTAATTTAGAACTTGACAGTTTGGTTGAGGAAATGCTAATCCTGAAAATGGTGATTGTGATTCTTTCTGGCGTGGAATATGCCTTCATGTTTGGGTGATGTATATTCCAACAATGATGCATACCTAGGCTATCTGATTTTTGTGATTTACAGTCATTTCCGACTCTTGTGGAAATATTTTCATCCTGTGAATTCTGCTTCTGATTGCAGATAAAAATTTGGGAAGATCGGAAAACACAACCTATTGCAGTTCTCCGGCCATATGATGGTCATCCTGTTAATTCTGTCACATTTTTGGCTGCTCCTCATCGGCCGGATCATATCATATTGATAACTGGGGTACATGCAGTAGACTTTCTTAATTTATATGGTTTATTGTGTAAAGTTGCACTTGAATAATTACTTAATAGTTCTGCTTTTGCTTTCAATTATTATGCTGTTGCACTTAACATTGAAAGGAAATGTTCAGGGGCCACTGAATCGAGAAGTGAAAATCTGGGTATCAGCAAGTGAAGAAGGCTGGTTACTTCCTAGTGATGCTGAGTCATGGAATTGTATTCAGACCTTGGAATTAAAAAGTTCGGAGGCTCGATTGGAAGAAGCTTTCTTTAATCAAGTTATAGCCTTGTCACAAGCTGGTCTTCTTTTGCTGGCAAATGCGAAGAAGAATGCTATATATGCTGTGCACTTGGATTATGGCCCTAACCCAGAGGCAACACGGATGGATTACATAGCAGAATTTACTGTCACTATGCCAATACTCAGTTTTACAGGGACGAGTGAGCTACTGCCTCATGGTGAACAAATTGTCCAGGTGTATTGTGTCCAGACACAGGCTATTCAGCAGTATGCATTGGACTGGTCACAGTGTCTGCCACCCCCAACAGAGACTGTTGTGCATGAGAAGCCAGAATCTAGTGTCTCACTGGATGCTGCTTCTGCTGAAGGACTTGCTGATATGGAGTCATCTGGCAATAAACAAGAGGATACATATATAACTAGTTCAGCACCCAAAGTATCCATACATGACAATAGCTTGGAGAGTGCGTCTGGAGTAAAGTACCCTGTTAGTGCTGCTGTTGCTGAGTCAGTGGCGGCGCAGGACACTGCTTCCTCAACTACAGAACCCAAACTAGTTTCTTTGCCAGAGGTTTCTAATGGCAGTAATATTTCTTCTTCTACTTCACCTCCACTTCCCTTGAGCCCCAGGCTATCTAAAACTCTCTCTGGTTTTAGAAGTCCATTGAACAGCTCTGACAATGGTTCGCCAATAAATGATCATACTTCAGAGGCAAAAATTGTTGAATACTCGGTTGACAGGCAAATGGATGTTAATCATAAGAACTTATCTGATGTTGCTTCTTTGGATGATAATTCCAAGAATGATGATAATAAACTTTCTCAAGATGAACATGTGGCCCGCACCCATCCGGTTAAGTTTAAACACCCCACTCATTTGGTAACTCCTTCTGAAATATTGTTGGCCAGTTCAGCCTCTGAAGCAAGCCAAGCTAATGAGCTCAAAGATGATGCTGAACTGAATGTTCAAGATGTTTTAATTAACAATGATTCAAAGAATGTTGAGGTAGAGGTGAAGGTTGTGGATGAAACTCGACAAGAACTTCAGACTTTTGTGTCAGAAAACAAAGAAAAATCCTTCTACTCTCAAGCATCAGATCTAGGAATTGAGATGGCTCGAGAATGCCGTGCCTTATCTCCTGAAACTCATATCGTTGAGGAAGCTAGGTCATTTAGTGGGACTGGAGAAACTGAAGCAATTTCTCGACCATCAGCTCCAGAAGTAGTCCATGACTCTGTAAAGGATATTCATGGGAAGGTCATTGACTCATCGGCTTCTATGCCAGCTCAACAACCACCTGCACCAAATTCAAAAGGCAAAAAGAAGAAGGGGAAAAGTGCTCAAGGTTCAGCATCATCTTCACCATCACCCAGTGCTTTCAATTCAACAGATTCTTCTAATGAAGCTGGTGTCAGCTCTAGCATTCATACAGAGAGTGCATTCCCGCAATTATATCCCATGCAAGAAACGCTGAATCAGGTGTTTGCTATCTTTTCTATTGAGATTATATCTATTCTGAATTGTGCTCATAATTGTCATTATTTGGCCCTACACTGATCCATACGTGTTAATCATTGTGTCATTTTTTCATTTTTGGGTCTTCAGATTCATACTGTGCCTATAGTTGGAAGTATCTTTATTCCAAGTGATGTTTTCTTCACTAGGTTTTGTATATAAGCAAAATTGAAATTACAGCGACCCAATTGAATAAAATAGAATGAAAGTAATGGAACCCAAACTTACAAATGGTCCTAATCCTAACCCAAAAAAAAAAAAAAAAAAAAAGAAAAAAAAGAAGAAGAAGAAAAGAGATGTATGTACAAGGACCCGTGGCTTATCAGCTTCTGTAATTTCCATATGATTCCTCTGGTTGTGTACAATTCAGGCATCATGTGTCAAATTAGATGGACTGCTTTCTATCTATTTGCAGTTAGATAACAAACACTCCACGCAGCAGTTTGATTTGTTTGGTGTAAAAGTTTCATCTTACCCAACAATCCTTTCGTATGTTTTCTTTCAGCTTGTATCCATGCAAAAAGAAATGCAGAAGCAGATGACCATGATGGTTGCAGCCCCAGTCACCAAAGAAGGCAAAAGGCTTGAAGCAGCCTTGGGACGGTGCATGGAGAAAGCTGTCAAAGCCAATAGCGATTCTTTGTGGGCTCGTTTTCAAGAAGAAAATGCAAAGCAGGATAAGTCCATACGTGACCGTATGCAACAATTAGCAAATACGATCAGCAATTGCTTAAACAAAGACTTGCCTGCAATTATAGAGAAAACTGTCAAGAGAGAACTGACTGTTGTAGGGCAATCTGTAGCACGGACAGTTACTCCTGCACTGGAGAAAACAATTTCCACTTCCATAGCAGATTGTTTCCAGGTTCACATTTTATCTCTCTCTTTTTGTTTGCATGTTTGTATATTGATCTAATCAATTCTTGGATGTTACATGATTTATATAATCAGAAAGGGGTGGGTGACAAAGCTGTAAATCAACTGGAGAAATCTGTCAACTCAAAACTTGAAGCCACGATTGCTAGGCAAATCCAAGCTCAATTTCAAACTTCTGGTAGGCAGGCACTACAGGTATGGATCAAGAAAAAAGTTCAGCACCTTTAATTTTTTTCTTGTGTTTATCTTTTTAAATCTGATGTTAACTAAATTTGGGTGGTCTAAAAGTGTCTTTATAAAGTGATTCCTATATAACTGAAGGATTTTGGTAAAAAACATTTCTTTGTTTGGATGTGGCTAAATTTATTTATCTACAATCCATGATACTGGCCGCCCTGAAAGTTTTCCCTATTTGATATGCTATAGATCAAGTGAAGCAAGAGAAAATTACAAACAAGTGAATTATGATTGTGACATTGTTTGAATCTGCGCTTGCAATGAAAGGATGTCAGCAGTGTACTAGTAATACTGAAGATGTGGATTGTAGGAATTATTTGATAAAAGTGAAAGTTAGATGATTTTGTCTGCAAGTAGAAATGCTGCACCAGGATTGGCTCCAAGAATGATAATGAAATTATAATATAGGTTTCCCAAGTTTAACTTCAATTCCTTCTGATATACTGTCTGTCTGCACTATCATGAATTATCTGGATGGGTTTGGAAGGTGGCTTAGCTACTGGCTGGAGTCTACTTCCTGCATCCTTTCATATATTAGCTTGCTTATCTTCATATGTTTTGTAAGTAACTAAATTTGATTTATCATGCAGGAAACACTGAAATCTAGTTTGGAATCTTCTGTGATTCCAGCATTTGAGGTGTCATGCAGGAGCATGTTTGAGCAGGTTGATGCCGCTTTCCAGAAAGGGATGGTTGAACATACAGCAGCAGCCCAGCAACAGTTTGAGGCATCACATTCTCCAATGACAGTTGCTTTAAGGGTATAGAAATTGAATAGGTCATGCTAATGTTTCTACTCATTATTCCTGTTACTACTCTAATGTCCAAATCTATCAAGGTGCCGAATTTTGTTGTGAAGAATAGAAATCTATGTTAGGTGCTCTTAGTTTATTACTATATCTATCCACACCTCTAATTCAGCATTTACTTTTTAGGATGCTATAAATTCAGCATCGTCAATGGCTCAAACTTTAAACAGTGAGATTCTTGATGGTCAAAGACAATTGTTAGCCCTGGCTGTTGCAGGAGCACATTCAAAAGCAGCAAATCCGTTGGTTGGTCCACTGAGCAATGGGCCTCTGGGTCTCCATGAGAAGGTTTGCCCCATTTATCTTCATATATATGGATTTAGTTGGAATGAATTGGGATTTTAAACTTCTTCATTCCCACCTTAGCTATTTATTCTGAAATAAAGATTTTACTTCTTAAGCTCGAGATGCCTCTTGATCCAACAAAAGAACTATCTAGACTGATAGCTGAACATAAATATGAGGAGGCTTTCACTGCCGCTCTCCAAAGGAGTGATGTCACCATTGTATCTTGGTTATGCTCTCAGGTATGATTTTTTTTCCCGTTGGTACTTTTCTGGGTGTACTTAGATCAATTTTCATTTATATTTCATCTTAAGAATTAGAGTCTGTGTCCTCACTGGATTAGGAAGAGAAATAGAGGTGAAAAGCATACATACATGGATATAAGTACCGATGGGCTCATGATTGAAGCTAAATTATAGAAATCATTAGAATTAACATTAAAATTAGTAAGTTGATCATTCTTTCATACATGCTATTTTTTTTACCTCAAAGTTCATTCAGACATTAAAATTAGCTCATAATATATGTGTGTATTTTTTAATAATAATTTTATTTGTTTTGAACTTCTACCAGGTTGATTTACCTGGAATTTTGTCCATGAATCCCCTGCCTTTGAGCCAAGGTGTGGTCCTTTCTCTTCTGCAGCAGTTGGCATGTGATATCAGCAAAGAGACTCCTCGAAAACTAACTTGGATGAGGGAGGTTCTCTCTTCTATAAATCCAACTGATGCAATGATCGTGGTTCATGTACGTCCTATCTTTGAGCAAGTCTATCAAATACTGAACCACCAGCGCAATCTTCCAACCACTAGTGGTCCTGAACTTTCCACCATTCGTTTGATTATGCATGTCATCAATTCCATGCTAATGACCTCCAAATGATTTCTGTCTTATTTCCTAATGCGGTAGTCTTCATGTGTCGTAAGGTCTGTACAGAGTTCTGGCCTTGTAGGGAACTTGGAGAAAGGAAAATATGTAGAGTTTAATCTCTTGGTTATCTTTTTGCTTTTCTGATTGTAGGCTGAAAGTTTGTGTAGAAGTATGGGTGATTTTTTCTTTTCTTCTTTTTTTTTTTTTTTTTTTTTTTAAATAATATTTTTGGTGTCTTAAGGGGACATGTACTGTCGATATGCAATTTTGTATCTGTGATAAGTAGACTGCTTCTGTTTCTGCATCTGCTCCTGCTCCTGCTCCTGCTCCTTGCCTCCTCTACATACTGTGTTCCTTTTCTAACTAATTATTTACCTGTCCTCCACAACTTGCAACTTTCAAAGTTGAAGCTTTTTGTTTTTTGTTTTGTTTTTTTGAGTTGAATTGTGACTTAATTGTACACGTCTTAACAGTAATAAAAAGATTTGTGTAATAATCTTATTTTCAAAAAAAAATAAAGCACATTTATGCGTGGATTTTGCTTGGGCTGCTACCATAACATATTGGGCCGGATAATCAAGCTTCCATTGATGACAAAGTGATCCTTTCAGAAAGTCCCTTCTTTCTAGTTCTTGCTCTTGCTCTTATTGTTAAGGTAAGAGGTGCAGCCGTATTTAGCCCTAAACATTAGTAAAAGGGGGCTTGCAGGAAAGGTTGGCTAATAATTATTAAGCTCGGTTAGTTGGAATGATCCAAGGGCATCAATATCTCCTCCACCCACGGGATAAAATCAGTATTTCTGGATAATAAACAGATAGCTTATGGATAAAATTAATCCCGCCTGACAAGTAGAGCCTTTCGTGCTGTAGCTCACGATTCTTTGGCTTGACCCCTTAATCTAGATCTTTTTAGCATATCCAAGACAAAAGAATCAATTTTTATTTCATCTTCTCCTCAGCCTTTAGTTCAACCAAGATATTTCACAAAAAGAACTAAAAAGATGATTTGAGTCCCCCACCTAACCACCAACCTCCCAATTAATTATAAATTACTATTACAAATTGCGAAAACTCTTCATTAATTTGGTGTTTTCATAGGCACCGCAAATTACCACCAACTAACTGCACCGAATTTTCATCAATCCTTCAAATTTTCCTCTACAGATTCACCCAAAAAACAAAAGTCAGTGAGAGATCAACCACCTCACATCAAGAGTCGTTGTTGATGATTAAAGTAATCACCAGCACTGATCCGTTTCCCACCTCCGGGTCGGGTTAAACCTTCTTCGAACCGGACTCTGCAACCCAGACAAACCCGCAGTATTCCACCGGCGACGTACACTTACGTTCAAGTTACAGTCGTAAACCGCTCTGGCGTCAGGATCCGACAGTGTAGCGTAAGCGTCATGGATCTGCATGAAATCTCGGCTGTCCGGCGACGAAGAAGCAATTGATGAATCCAGAAACCGCGAGGTCGCATCAGGATGGTACAGCTTTGCTAGCGTCCGGTACGCCGTCTTGATCTCTATCTGCGACGCGTCACGCTTGACTCGGAGGACCTCGTAGAGGCTCCTGTTGTCCACTGCCTGCGCCGCCTCGGTGACGGCGGAGGAGACAAACATCCGGAGGCGGCGGGATTGAAATGCGAAAGAGGAGGGAGAATTGGGAGCTAGAGTTCCCAGCATTGAATTGAAAATAGAAGATTGACGAAGGGAATATGCAGAGAGAAGAAGGATTGTTGGGGGGTTATATATTGAATGAAGTCAGCAAAGAGGGTGGTGGGTGGTGGGGGCCCACCGGGTTGGGCGGACTTTTCTCTGCTGCAAAGCTTTGTGTGTGAGTTACTGTGTGCTGACATGGCACATTGCGTAGGTGTTGATTTGCTGCCCACCGCATTGCTTCTAGAAGGTAAGCGCCTCGCCCGAGTGGAGTGGAATAGAGGTGGCAGGTAACCGGTACAATTCATTTCATCACACATTTCAAATAATCTTCCATTTTTTCGGAGTTTACAATTTATTTTGCTGAATTTTTGTATGATTTTAATCTGTGTTGTTAAATCCGCAATCAACTCATACGATATGATTTTATGAGTTTGTTTTTATTTAAGAGATAATTTATTTTTTTCACACCTCGACTTTTCAGCATAACTTTAGGATCGATATAACTTCAATTTTACGGTACAAAAAATGTTGATTCGATTAAGTAATTTTTAATATCATTTTTTAGAGAATAATGAATATAACTTACATGTGTATCTATAATATTATACAATATAATTATAATATATCATATACTATACTATTTATTTTAGTCCTTATGATATCTGTACTATTTGTTATATTTAATATATAAAAATATATTATATTCTTTATATTTTTTTATAACTCATATTCTTCTATCTATTATATACCACAATATTAGGTTCATAGTTTGGCCCACATTATGGTTTATAGTAGAAGATATAGTTTACACTTTATATTATACTATATATTTATTTCATATAGTTTATCCTATATAGGTTATAGTTTATACCATAGCATGTAGTAGGTAGTTGGTTTTGGTAGTTCATAGATTATAGCTTATACTATATTATACTATACTATACTATATATTTTATAGTTTATACTATATAGTTTATGCTTTATATATGTAGATATAGTATATTATATATATTATACCATATAATATTTATGTTATACTTTATATTACCATATGCTATTTAATTATACTATAGAGTTTATAGCTTGATATATATTACAATAAATAGTTTATAGTATACAGTTCATATTTTATATTATACTATAATATAGTGCATTAAATATGTACTACATTGTAGTATGCATTTAGATGGGAAAATTAAAGTTCTTCAAATTCCTGTCACTTAATTGCTTTTATATTAGTATAGATAAGTAGTCAATATTGAAAATGTATAAAAAGATATAAATAAGAAATTAGTAAAAATATAATTACCTAATAAATCCATATTTAAAATTTTTTAATTTATACTTAATTTAAAAGCATTAATGTATATATATATATATATTACAGATAATACATTTATACGATCATTTAAATTTTCATATATGATGTTCTCGTAGTCAATTTCATTAGGTGCTCACTAATAAAAAAATCAAAAGTTTTAATTTACTCGAAAAAGGTGGTAAACATGGTCTGATAAATAAATAGTACAATATAACATATTCACACTAAAATAAGATTCTAAAATTATATATATTATACTTGTATTATAATAAGTGAATATAATATATTATAATAAAAACTATAGTAATAATTTACCAGAGGTTATTTTACTACAAACCTTGGTTTTAATTATAAAAAACTTTCTATTTGTTAGTGTAATGAGAGGTGCCCTTAGCGTTGTGATTATGAGAGATCGTTTTTAGTTGTGAATATACTCTTAATATATATATATATAATTAGTTGGGTGAGCTGCTTAGATTGAAATCTTTTATTTTATTTTATATTTAATTTTTATTATAAAATAATCACTATACAATGGGTGTATATAATAACACGTTTGTAAATTATGATTATTAGTGGAACCCCTAACTTGGCACTTTTTTCATGTAATTCGAAAATTATATTGAATCAATACACTTCATAAAAAGAAAGTCATATGCACTGAGCATGAATTTTAGTATAAGAGTCTTAAAATTATTTTTGGAAGTGTTTGAAAATTTTAAATTTTAATTTTGAGAATCAATTAACTAAAATTAGCTTTTATGAAACTACTCATATCTATTTTAAATTGATTCCAGGTATTGTAGCTATTTTAAATTCTAAATTTTGATACTAGATAACCTGACTTGGATTTGCATAAAATACGTGGATCCGACATTTGTTGTGTGCACATATGTGTTTTAAACTTGATGTTTTTCCCAAAAAATGTATTTTGCATGAAAAAAAAAAAAGAAAAAAATAGAAATATTACTTTTTCGTGAAATGTATTATGAATTTAATTTTTTTGTAATAATAAAATAAAAGTAGTATTTTTGTGGTGAAAAATAATATATTGTACAAAAAATGTTTGAACAATTTATAAAAATATTATTTTTACGCAAAAAATATTAATTTTTACTCAAAAAGTATCATGTGTGGGTGCGTGCGTGCGTGCGTGAGTGAATCCGTGGGGCGGTTTCTTAGGCCAAAATTTGCAAAATTTGAAGTTTTCATGAGATGAGTCAACCGATATACATATATTAAGATTCTTTCATTTAATCCCAGGGATACCCACTCTATAATTTGACCCTAATTTTACATAGGAGAAAGGCTAAAAAGGGACCATATCCGATATATCATAATCCTTCCACTTGAGATAATGATATTGTTATTTTCTAAAGCACATTATTTATTTTTCTCGCCCTCCTTCTCTCATTTTTACTTTTTTCCATACAGTATAATACATAATGATTCATGTTTTTTTTAATAATATTATAATATAATTTATCACATATCTTAATATAACAAAATATATTATATTTTGTATACTGCACAAACGGTCATCTAATTAAAAAAAAAGAAAAGTGTGTGTGTAGCAGATAAAATACACACACACTCTCTCTCTCTCTATATGCATACATATACATAAATCATCTATAACTATATAAAAGCATTTGTACTAATGTACAAAAATATGATCTTTCGTCTAAAATTAGCTTTTTATTTTTAGAAACTGTGATAACCAATCAAAATTTTTATTTTATTTTTCTAACTCTAATTTTTAAATGCTTATAATTTTTTCATCTCAACTTCGTTTTTTATGAAAAATAAATCAAATTAATCATTTTTTCATTATCTACAATTTGATATCCATACTCTTATATAATAATAAAATATTAATTTTAAATATAAAATATAATTTTCATACATTAGTTGTAGTATATTTTAATATTTAATATATTTTTATATTGTTAGAGCAATTTTTATCAAAATATATTTAATATGATTATATATTTTATTTAAAAAATTATATTATTATTTTTATAATAATTTATTATATAATAAATTGTGTATCGCACCCAACTAATAGGAGTTCCTTGTAAAAGCCAGTGTGTGTGTATTTATATATACTCTCGCAGAATAAGTGCAATAGCAAGAGAGTACCAAAGCACCGAAGAGTCCACTTATCTTCCACTCAAAACTTTATTTTAAGAGTTCTAGAAGGAGGAGCTGCAACGTCCACGTGCCAACGCTTCTAGATGCCCTTTAAAACTAGCTTCAGATTTTTTTTATTTTTATTTTTATTTTTTTAATTTGAAATGAAAATTGATCAATTTCTTTTTGTGTTGTCTGCTCAATTGTATGCATTCATCACATTTGAATATTTTCCGGGCCTTATTTATTTTTCTTTTTTTCAAAATTTAGGCTTTCATTACAACAATTTAAAAATTCAATTCATACGTAGTAGACGACACTAAAGGCAGTTTATTTGTTGTGGATTAATTCGATGAATTATTCAATTTAATTTGTTCGAATTATTTAATAATAATATGTTAGTTCGATTTTGATTCAATTGTTTAATGGGAGAAGAGCTCTCAGATATGATTTTCTTCATTTCTTTATGTTACTACATAAACAATTTCTTCATGTTGTGATTAATTTATAAAATCGAGAAACAATAATGGTATGAGATAAATCATATGAATTAATATTTGAAAATGAGAGCAGAACAAACATCAACCTTAGAACTCCACTTTGCCTATCCTCTTCGTAACACTGGTGCTCCTTGTGGGCACCAGGCACTGGTCCTCCCACCTAATGGGCCGCTGAGTTATCATGATTTAACTCCTCCACCAATCTCTGTCGGACCGGGGGGTGGGGCCCTGGGGGCGAGGGATTTCGCCTTTTGCCCCAGGGAAAGGGATATGTGTGAGTTCCCATCACCTGAGGTTGGACATAAATGATTTTAACCTCTGATCAAATATTCAATTTAAATTATTTTGGATCTAAACGAGTGGTCTGACCATTATAAACACTTAAAAAAATTTCAGTTTTATAAATAATATAAACTTAATCGAGGTTATTGTTTATAATATATTTCATACTACTAGTACGACCATTAACACTGACACATAGGTACGAATAGCCTAACATAACTACAAAAGAAGGGAGATTGTTTCATTAAATAATTATTTTAATAATATAATAGGCATATTAATATACTCTATATATCATAAAAAGTATTAACTATAAATGTTTTTGACGGATAGATGTTATTTTTTTATTGATGTTAGCCTGCATTATGTGATACATCTACCTATACTAATAATAGATAAGATAAATGTGTTAAATAACACAAAAATAAAGCATTTCAATTTAATTGTTCAATCAAAAATTAAAATTACATATCATTTATTTCCATGTCATTATATGAATAAACATAAATTAATTAAATATTATATGTAGATATATAAGTTTACTACATTATTATTAATTGTATAATTTTACATATATAATTCATAAAATTAATTATATAAGGCCTGAATTTGGACTGGTACCATATTAAAGGCAGCAATTGCAGGAAGCTGGGCCGAAGAGTGTGAGTTAGCAATTCATTATCTTAATTCAACAAATTTTGGGCAACTATTTTGGTTAATTGTCATCTCACACTTGTTTGCTTCTCTTTCACTTAAACCAACCCATATTTATGTTAATTCATACAAAAATTCAAATAAAAATCCCAATCAATTACTCCTTTTTTATTAATTCCAAATTAATTGCCAATTAGAACTTGAATTGATGCTCCCTAGCTTTTAGATATCACCTATCCATATCACAAATATCGTATTCTCAATCAATATTTTTACTTGTTTATTTGAAAATTAAAGAATATCAATTTCATTTCAAAATGAAAAAAATTGAAAAAAAGAAACATGTCAATTCATATAAAGGTTCGAATGGCTGAATCGCGTCAAAATAGATGGCATTGAAATTTTGGGTGGTTCAGTGAAACCACATGATAATTTACAATTTCACCACTACAAAGAAGTATCACACAAAATTTTAAGATCAAAATGTATTTTACCCTATTTTAATATGAATACGGTTATACAGTGCAAATGTGACACGGTCCTATTATTTATTTATTTATTTGAAATTTGCAAACAATTAAAGTGAATCATATTGGGTAGACATAAAATTAAAAAAATAGTTATTGGGTTATTATGGTCAACCTAAATCCAGCGGTATATGTCAAATCTTAATACAAATCCATATATAATATGTTAGGTTTGTATCATTTTGTTCTCTCTATTCTCTCTTCTTTTTTTTTTGGGTAAAACTTACGACCTTAATTATATTTGGTATTTTAATTTGTGACTAGTATTTTTATTATTTTAAAGTGATAATTTATTATAATGTTTATATAATCAGATATTATATTGCACTTTATTATATTCTTGTAAGATTGTACTTCGATTAATCATAATAAATATACATACTTAAAAACATCTCTATATAATCAAAATGGTTTTAATCCTTTTTATTTTTTAACTAATTTTTTTTATATAAGTTCATTTTTATACATTTAATCAATTTATTATAGAATTATTTTATTTTGGGACAAAAGAAATAAATATACTTTCTTTACATAATTATATAATTTTAAATATTATACCTGTAAAAGAATAAAATATTTTGAATATTCTTAAATATTCATTAGCTCAAAATTATATTATAAATATATTTTATTTTATTTTTAAATATATAGTACACACCGAGTATCGCATGGAAATAATACTAATTATAAATAATTATATTAATCAAATGATTTTGTTAATATGTGTAACATGACCCTAAACACTATATAAATTGAAATAATATGGTCTCATAGAATGTATTTTCATGAGACGATCCCAAATTAATTTAGTTATTTTTTTTCTAGGATTTTCTTTTCTTCTTTAGAAGTTTCAAATTAATTCTTTTAATGCCAATCTCTTGAGCATCGGGTGTACCATGCATCTCATCTACAATATTATTTGCTAGCTAAAAATTATTATTTATTTACTTGAAAAGTATTACTACCGAAAATCAGTAGCTATATTTTTTAAGTAAATAAATAATATTTTTTATTTAATCAAATAATATTTTAAATCGTGTTGCACACACCCTATGCATATAAGTTTTTTATTTTTTTAAAATTAATTTTGAAGATTTTTTCTTAAGGTTTTAGTTTTTACAGTTTATGTAATTTTTTTATATATATATAACCTATGTTAAATGATGTTACACAAAACGTACCTCAAAAGCACAAATGATATCAGAAGAGGCCTGTCCATAAAACAGAGGAATTAAAATATTTTCCCGACAAAAATGTTCCAGAATGATAAGAAATGAGCAGTTACTGCAAAGACGTTTGGAAAACCTCAACTTTTTCTGGACTAGTAGGTAGGGGATGGTGATTTAGATTCGGGCATGGGGACCCACCAATGGATTATTGGTTACATCCATCCAGACTCGATTAGCTAGTACTAATTATTTCGCTGGTGTGCAATTTATAATAATATAATATAATAAATTATTTTTTAAAAAATAATATAATTTTTATACATAAATACATAATTGTTTAAATAAAAAATTATTTAAAATAAAATATTTCATAATATATTAAATATTAAGATATAGCACAATTACTTTATGAAAAAATAATTTATCTTAAAAATTATTATTTTATTTTTATATGTATAATATAAATATCAAATTTAAGATTATAAAAAATAATTTATTTAATATAATTTTTATAAAAATAAAGTCGGGATGCAAAAAAATTATAAGCTTTTAAAAATTTAAATAAAAAGAATTAAGTTAATATCAGGCTTCAAAAAATAAAAAGATATTTTTTGCAGAAAAATATTATTTTTTGTTTTTAGCGATGCTCTTGTTCATATATATATATATATATATATAATTGACTCTATGATAGCCCACGTATTGAAGCTCCTTTTCTACACTAATTATGAATCAAATATCACATCCAGTAGACACGTGAAAGTTGTGCTCCACCATTTACCCAATAATTGATATTTTGTTTATGAATCAAATGTATTTTTATGTAAATTGTTTAGAATATCCCACGGTCTTCGTCTACCTACTTAAAGAATATATTTTATTGTTATAATCAGACCTTAGAGAAAATATAAAATTGAAGTAAAGAACGAACAATTTACGAACACAGAAATTTACATGATTCACCAACAATGTATTGCTTACATCCACAGACAGAGAATTATAAATTTTTTATTGCTTTGAGAATATTCAGAGTATAAATTGTATATTCTAAAACGAACAAACATATTTTTTTATCTTACATAAATAATTTAACATAAAATAAGTTCAATTTTAAATTTTGATCTAATATTTTGTTTTGTAATATATAATATGAACTTGAAATAAAAGATTGTAAGAAGATAATTAATGTAATAAATTTAAATCATATTAGGAATGGAAAATCATTTATATTTTAAATTTTTATTTAGAATCCTTTAAAGCTAGAAACATTACTTGTTGATCCTTTGAAGTGAAAATATATCATTCAGGGTGGATCTAGCAGGGTACTAGAGGTAAACTTACACCACAAAGTCAATAAATTTTGGAATCATCTTATGTCAATAATAATAATAATAATAATAATAATAATAATAATAATAACTTTTCGTAGCTTTTTAAGGCTTCAATTACATAAAAAGTTATGATATTCGTATCAATTTTTATTAGCAACATGTTTTTAGGAGCATAATAAAGAAATACATTATCTTTTAATTTTTTTCAATTTGATATATGTAAGTTAATTTATGGTTTCAACTGTTGAATTGCAAATTGAAATTCTTATTTTGGTCGATTCTACTATGCATGTGGATTAAATTTAACTTTCGTAAAAGCCTAACTTATTAAACAATGTCGGGTTTCTTATTATGTTAGAAAACCTAACTGTTAATAGATAAGTTAAAACCCATAAGTAGTAAGAATCTAAAATTAACCAATATATATCGAATTGACAAAATTGGAAAAATAGTGTATTTCTATACTACGAGCGACTGGTGATAATTAATCCCAAAATCAATTTTTTTTGAAATATTTAAACTTGTATCATACAAATAGAAGTCAAATATGAAAAAACAAAATGCCACTATTTTCATTTTTGTTTGCTTATTGCGACTTAAAATACATTGAACTATATTTATGTGTTTTTTTTTTTTTCTAAATTAAGAAATTGTAGTTCTATTTTAGAAATTATAGATGGAGTGGCAATATCAATCAGAATCAGGATGGAGGAAATACCTAAACTACTTAGAAAGGAAATCTTGCAACTTCAAATTTATGTTTTGTTTGTTATCGAACTTCCCGATTTTCCCAGACAATCATCTTCCTCACCTCACCACTTTCTTCATTACCACCCACTTCTCAGGCCCGAAACCCAGACTCACAGACTTCAGGCCCAACCCGAATGAGGAAGGAGTTCCCACTGACTTTAAGTTTTACCTCATCATATTGCAACCATGGAAACACACCGATGTGGTGTTATTCCTATTAGATTTTTAATTGAGTGGAGCTATTCTCACTTTCAAATCTTTTAAAAGGTCATATTTATTCTCACATTCAAATTCTTTAATTTGATATCCATATTGCATATATAAAAATATAATATTAATTTTTAAATATAAAATATAATTTTATAGGTTTATTGTAGTATATTTTATATATTATTATATTTTAAAATATTTTTATTTTAAACAAGTTATTATTAAAAATATATTTTATATAATTATGTATTTTATTTTAAAAAAGTATATATATTATTATATTTATTTAGAAAGTGGGGTAACTAATCATATTTTTTTCTTTCTTTCTTTCTTTCTTTTTTCACTTCAATTTTCAAAGTCTTATAATTTTTTCATCCATTTGTTATGAAAAATATATCAAAATAATCATCTTTTCATTATCTTTAATTTGATATTCATATTGCATATATGGAAATATAATATTAATTTTTAAATATAAAATATATTTTCATAGGTTAATTGTGGTATATTTTAATATTTTTATATTGTGAGATATTTTTATTTCAAACAAGTTTTTATTAAAAATATATTTTATATAATTATGTATTTTATTTTAACAATTTATATATTATTATATTTATAATAATTTATTATAAATCGTGCAACGTACGGGAGAAATACTAGTTTTTTCTATAAAAAAGTAATAAATTTTAAACTGTGGTATTCCTTTTTCTTAAAAAATAAAATAAAATTGAAGTGTTATTTTTGTAAGAAAATGTCACATTTGTTTCATAAGTGTTACTAACAAGATTAAATAAGCTATTGATGGATGATTACTTGCTATATCTTTTGGGAGAGTTTTGGTGTAATTTTGATGATCAATATCCCTTAATCATATATGTTTTCGAGCTAATTTCAGTTTGTAAATAATTGTAGGTGAATACTCAATTTTGGAGGAAACATAATAGAATTTCTGGAAGAATCGAACAGGGGATTTACCTGATGGATGGGCAGTATGATCATATCAGCCAGTTGGGCCTGAACAGATTTTCAGCAGCCCAAGATTTATTTAAAGGCCCAATTCTACTACACATATGAGCTGCCTACGAGACAAAATAGGATATAATCTTAAACTTGTAACTATGGGCTTCATTAACATTTAAACAAGGCCTTTTTAGTTTTAAATTTGTATATATAGTTTAATTAGGGTTTGATTAGAACAGCATCACATTGAACCCCTCTCCAAGGAACCAAGGAGGCAGCCGTTTTTTCTCTCCACAGCAGCTGCTCAGTTTTATCTTTCTATTTTTTATATTTTGGTTTCTAGATCGTTGTATGTGTCTTAACTAAACTTTTTTATTCCGGTGACAATTAAGGAAGCTTTAGCTACTCTATTTTATTAGATCAAATATATTCGTATACTTTATTTTAAGCAAGTATCTGTGATTCTCTGAGTTTAGTGTTGTTAATTGTTTCGAGTCTATTGGATAGTTCGAAATATTCATTAGTCCGGAATTAATTAGTAGCCAATTAAATCAGTCATCCGTAATTGTGATTTAGATTTAATTAGTGGTACATTGATTCTTCATAATCAAGGGAAGATCAGTCTTAATTCGGTAATCTTGCGTCAGAGATTATTGATTTTGAATCGGGTCTCTTTAATTATTAATGTTGTCGGCTCATTAAATACGTAGAGCGTCTCTCGGTGTGTCAGTTGATTAGGAAAATAATTAGTGAAACGTCTTCCTGGTTATCAAGAAGTTAAGAAAAGATAAGACCGTGTCAGAAGCGTCTTCGGTGGTTATAACTGATTTATTTGCATGAATTAAAGTCACTTTTGCATCGATGATTGAAATAGTTAGCTAAAGTTGAATTAATTGGAAACTGAAATGTTTTACATATCTGATAAAAATTCTTTTCTCAATTTTAGCTAATAAATTACATTCGCAAATTACAAATATTTATTACTGATTTTTGGAATTAATTGACAGATCAAAAGATTATAAAAATCCTCGCTGGTCCTTTGGGAGACGATCTTGCTTGCCACTGTCATGTTTCAATGTGGGCATACTGACAGTTGGTCGGATTATTTTTTGTGGAAAAACGACGCTACCAGATATTCATTATTAAACTCAAAAGTATTATTTTTTGTTGAAGAAGAATTATTTTTGTTATCGTATTTTTTCTTCCAAAAAGTATTGATTTATATTGAAAATATATTAGTTTTATTGTAACATTTTTTATATATGCGGTTTTATTGAGTAATTCTAATTCTTATAAGAATTTTAAGCATTATTAATACTTTCAGAAAAACACAAGTATAACTTTTTTATTGAAAAAATATTTCTTTTAATTTTAAGGATATTACTAATAAAATTAAAAAATATGTATTATTGAAATAAAAAAATATTACTTTTATTGAAAAATATCACATTTTCTGAAAATTAGTCAAATTGAAAAAAATTAATAATTAATCCATTATTGAATGTCGCATAATTTTATTAATAATTAATAGTAATATATGAAAGGAGTGATTGAATGTCTTTATTAATCCATTATAAATTGTGCATAAAATGACATGTAGAAGTCATAATAGTGACTCCTCACTCCACATTATATATTGTTAAATTTTATAACTTTCATTTCATTCATACTTCTGGTCGAATAATTGGCAGAATTGTCAAATTATGGCAAAAAATATTTTTTTAATAAAATATGGTGGAAAAAAAAAAATTAAAACAATGAGCAAAGTCGCCCCTGCGGGAGGCGACTTTGATTACTTGGTTGGGTCACTCGGTCGAGTCACCATTCGGCCGGCCGAGTGGTACCTGACACTCGGCCCAGGCATTCGGTCTGCCACTTTACTCGGCTGGCCGAGTGACGTAAAGGATTTGGATTTCTAAATCCGTTCGTTTTTTTTTTTTTAAATTTCCACTTCAATATTTCTCTCTCTATCACATCTATTACCACCCACCCACACCACACATTTCTCTCTTCGTCATTTCTTTCTTCACTTCTTCTTCACTTCTTCTTCAATTCCCTTTCAATTTTTCTTCAATATTCACAGTTCGTTTTTCTCCATTTCTCAAAAATTTGTTGAGGTAATTTTTTTCTACATTTTTATGTGTGTGTGTGTGGTGTTTTGTGTGTGGGTGGTGTGTGTGTGTTTAGTGTTTTGTGTGTGTGTATGTGGTTTTTGTGTGTGTGTATGGTGTGTGTGGTGCTTTGTGTGTGCTGGAGTGTGTGTTGTGTGCTTGTATTGTATGTTGTGTGTGTGGTGTATGAAATGTATGTGTGTGATGTGTGTTGTGGTGTGTGTGATGTGTGTTGTTGTGTGTGTGATGTGTGTTGTGGTGTGTGCTTGTGCTTGTGCTGGTGTGTGTGTTTGTGTGTTTGTGTGTTGTGTGTGGCTTGCATTTGTGTGTGTGATGGGTGCTTGTGTGTGGTTGTGTGATGTGTGCGTGTGTGCCGTGTTTTGGGTATGTGTATGTCGGTCGGTATAAGAATGAATAATTTGTAATAAATTTTGTTTAATTTTTTGCTATATAAATTGTTATAGATTTACCGCTAATAATTTTTTTTAAAATTATTTGATGTAGGAACTGTTGAAATTGTTGCTGTTGTTGTGCATTTATCGCAACCCTCAAATTATTGTCGTTGCATTGAGATATTGCTTCATTTCAATATCAGGTTTAAATTTTACTAATTTATTAGTTGAAATTAATTTCATTATACTTGGTAATTATATAGCTTAATAATACCTCTTGCATGCAAAAAAATAGTTAACTCCATATTTTAAGTTCATTAATACATCTTTATTATTTAAGATATGGAGTCTTCAAACAATGTCGGTATTGTTGTTTATATTGGGGATAGTAGCGATGTTCCACATGTTTGTGCAACAAGGGTACCTAGCGACATCGGATATTCTGGCTTGGTATCAAAATTCTTTCAACTGACAAGGATTGATAGCAATGAATATAAATTCAACATATCCGCTTCACTATATGCAAACAACAGATATCATCGTATACCAATCAACAACGATGATAATCTATGGTTTTTCTTTGCACCGGATGCGGATAATCAATATGTAGAATTTCATATTGATCCGGAAAAACTGCAAGATAATGCTCTTTCAGATATTCTCCCAAGCAATGAGTATTTTCAATATGCTTCTTACTTAAGAGGTGATGACATTAATAATTCAACACTCGTCAGGCAAGAGCATACTGTTGGAACCTCAAGGTCCAATAATGAGGGTATTCCAAGTGAAAGAGAAAATGCTCATACAGAGGATCAAACACATGATCCATTGATTGACACTTTTGGTGTGAATGAACTAGAAGACTCTGAACCTGACGAAGACGAGTTGTCAAGTGAATCAGATGAAGATGGGGTGGATATTGGTGATATTCAAACTTTGTATTCCCCAAATCAAGAGAGATCACCATCCAATCAACAACCACCTTTTCCATCAAGTGCTCAGAGATATTCAATGCATCCGAATATCCCGTTCTTCAATGCATCGTCACATGAAATGCTTGTGGACTCATTTGTAAAAGAATATTTTCCGTGTCCGTTTCCTTCATTGCTCATCAATATTTATACAATTTACATGGAGTAATTCAGCCATAATTCTAGGCTACAAACTAGGCAATAGACTAGGAAACAATCAACATATCCTACAAACTAGGAAACGATATATACACTTGACTAAGATAATTATATACATAATTATCTTAACACACCCCCGTAGTCAAAGCGGGAGGGCCACGGACGCTGAGACTATCCTGAAAATCTTCAAACAATATACGTGGAAGTCCCTTAGTAAAAATGTCCGCTATTTGATGCCGAGATGGAACATGAAGCACTCGGACATCACCACGCGCAACCTTCTCCCTAACAAAGAGTATATCCATCTCGATGTGTTTGGTTCGTTGATGATGCACTGGATTACCCGAGAGATAGATGGCGCTTACATTGTCACAGTACACTAAAGTCGCCTTCTTTAGTGGACAATGCAACTCGAGTAGCAAGTTTCGAAGCCAGCAAGATTCGGACACCACATTTGCTACTCCCCTATATTCAGCTTCGGCACTTGACTTGGAGAGTGTAGTTTGGCGTTTTGAAGACCAAGATACCAAATTATCCCCTAAATAAACACAATATCCCGATGTAGAACGCCGTGTATCGGGGCATCCTCCCCAGTCTGCATCGGTGTAGGAGATAAGAGACAAGGTAGATGATGGATATAAATGCAACCCATGATCCTTAGTACCTTGAACATAGCGAATTATTCGCTTAAGAGCAGCCATATGACAGTTCTTTGGGTCGTGCATATGTAAACATATCTGCTGGACTGCGTATGATATGTCGGGCCTCGTGAACGTCAGATATTGCAATGCCCCTGCCAGGCTGCGGTAGTGAGTCGGGTTAGCATATGGAGTGCCCGACGCACCTACTTTCGGCTTGGTATCAACCGGTGTGGCTGATGGTTTACAAGCCGACATACCTGCTCTCTCAATTATGTCCTTAGCATACTTGCGTTGTGAAAGAAAGAGACCCTCTTTGTGTCGAGTCACAACGATGCCAAGGAAATAATTTAAAGGACCTAAATCCTTCATTGCAAATTCGGAGCCAAGAAGAGACATAATAGAACACCGGAGAGCATGAGACGAAGCTGTCAAAATTATATCATCCACATACAATAAAAGATATGCCATTTGTGACCCCGAATGATAGATGAATAAAGAATTATCAGACTTGCTGTTAGTAAAACCAATGGACAACACATAATCAGCAAACCTGTTGTACCATGCTCGGGGTGCTTGCTTAAGACCATATAATGACTTACGCAACAAACACACATAATCTGGTTTAGTGTGATCACAAAAACTGAGAGGTTGATGCATATACACTATCTCATTAAGCTCACCATGTAAGAATGCATTCTTGACATCAAGTTGATGAATCGGCCAAGCCTTAGATAAAGCAAGGCTAAGAACAGTTCGAATGGTCGCTGGCTTGACCACCGGACTAAAAGTTTCTCCACAATCTATGCCAACCTGCTGAGTTTTGCCATCACCTACAAGACGGGCTTTATGCTTCTCAAAATCACCGTTAGACTTCACTTTATGAGTAAAAATCCACATAGAACGAATGACATTAACATCAGGTGGACGGGGCACCAACTCCCACGTCTTATTTTTAATAAGAGTATTATATTCATCATCCATAGCCATTTTCCAATTTGGATCACGAAGAGCATCAATTGGGTTACGAGGAATTGGAGATTTCGTAACTTTAGAAATTGTAGCAACATTGCAATATTTTTTATTTGGCTTAAAAATGCCATGTTGGCTTCGTGTGACCATTTTTGGAATAGGAGTGGGCTGGGAAGGATGTGAGATAGTGGGCTGGGGAGGTTGTTGGGCCGTGGATGTCACCGAACTGGGTGATGGATGAGATGGTGATGGCGGCCCATGCTCAGGTGTTGGGTCCTTGAGCTGGGTTGGAGTAGCAGGAGAGGGAGAGTGATGTTGAGGGGAAGAAACATCCTCACCCATGTGAGGTTGGGCCGTGGGAATGGGTCTAGATGGAGTGGAAGTCTGCACATGATGAATGAGAGAAGGAGAGAGGCCTTCATCCAAAAAATCATAGGCAGTAGAAGAAGGAGAATGTAGCTTGGCAAAGGGAAACACAGTTTCATCAAAAAACACATGTCGGCATATGATTATTTTATTTGATGACAAGTTATAACACTTATATCCTCTTTGATTAGGAGGGAGTCCCAAAAACACACAAGGGGTGGAATGTGGTTGGAGCTTATGTATCGTGGTGGAAGGAATAAGAGGATAGCAAAGACACCTAAAAACCCGTAAGTGAGAATATGACGGTTCCCGACGATAGAGGACATGAACAGGAGACTTGTTCCCTAACAGCTTGCTAGGAATAATGTTATGCAAATAAGTGGTCATTTGTAAGGCATGATGCCAAAAGGAAGGTGGTAGAGATGCATGAGCAAGAAGAGTGCGAGTGATATTATTTAGAGATCGTAGTTTTCTCTCGGCTTTTCCATTTTGTGATGAAGTATGGGGACAAGAGAGACGGAAAGACAACCCATTAGACTCACAAAATGCCCAAAAAAAACTATTATCATACTCCCTCCCATTGTCACATTGGACATTCTTAACTGGTCGCTCAAATTGTGTTCGAATATGAGATTGAAAAGCTAAAAATGTATCAAAGACATCAGATTTTTTAGCTAAAGGAAAAGTCCACACAAATTTCGAGAAATCATCCAAAATGAGCATATAATAACGATGTCCCGAAGAACTTAAAACGGGAAAAGTCCAAAGATCACTATGCACTATATCAAAAGGTAAAGAAGTAGATGACATAGAAGAATAAAATGGCAACTTAATGTCTTTCCCAAGTACACAAGAACGACAAATACTAGAACTTGAAGTACGAGTACATTCAATACTTTTATTACTACGAAGAGTAGCTAAAATAGATGACCCGGGATGACCCAAACGATCATGCCAAAGAGAGGGAGCTAAAGCTGCAAAACTCGAAGGAGTAGAAAGATTGGTGGAAGTGGTGTTGGTGAGAGGATAGAGATCACCCGTGCTATTACATCTCATTATTGGTATCCCCGTCCGATAATTCTTCACAAAGAAACCATAGGGGTCAAACTCAACAGTCACATTATTATCTAAGGTAAATTTGCGAACTGAAATAAGATTTTTTATGAGTTTGGGAGCATGAAGGACATTATTGAGAGATAAAGGAGGATGTGGGGATGAGAGTGTAGTACGACCACAACCAAGAATAGGAATAGTATGACCACTTCCAACAACAATATTATTAGAATGATTGCTCAAATTAAAATAAGACGAGAGATTACCCTTGGAGGATGTCATGTGAGAAGTGGCTCCGGTGTCCATGTACCACGAAGGATCGGGTTGGCTCAAAGTCATAGTATGCATTGCCGACTCGATATCCGTGGGAGTGTACTGTACGGACTGATTGGATGCGGCATAGGCTTGTTGAGGACGCGGACCCAAAATACCGGACTGCCTTGCTGGGCCTTGTGGACAAGCCAACCCTTGGTTGGGGTACGGGTATGGAGGAGCAGCCCACTGAGGACCCCACCCCCAACCAGGGAACTGCGGCCACTGTGGCTGTTGCTGCCATTTGGGTGGCGGGGACTGCCATTGCGGCTGCTGCTGCCGGATAGAGCCACCCCGGCCACCACTACTGCCCCCGGATTTTCCACCTTTGCCACCGGATTTTCCTCCCTTACCACCGCCCTGTTTTCGGCCACCAGAATTCTTTTGTTGGTTTTTTCGGCCACGAGAACCACCAGACGTGTCATACCCATCATCAGAATCCCGAGAAGTCACCACCATTGCCGATGCCGAACTGGTTGCTGCCTGTTTAGCGAGCCCCGCCTCCTCAAGCGTGAGCATTGATCGAGCCTGGTAAAACAAAGGGAGTGGTGAACTCTTTCGGATAAGGGTACCAACACCCTTATAAGGTTCGGTGAGACCCGAAACCAACTGAAGGACCAATCGATTATTATCGACCGGTGCTCCAACATTTCGCAATTGATCGGAAAGACCCTTGAGCCTTTGACAGTAAGCCGATGCATTGGGAAAATCCTCCATTTTTATAGTGGAGAATTCTTGTTCTAGAGTTACGGCACGAGAGTTTTGGTTGTCTTGGAAGATGTCACACAAGCTATCCCAAGCCTCCATGGCCGTAGCGTCGGGTTCGATAATGGTCTGCAAAAGATCGTTGGAAATTGTGGAATAAATCCAAGAGATCACGGCTGCATCCAAAGTAGACCATAACTCCTTCTCCTCATCAGTGAGAGGAGCCTTTTCCTTCCCCTTATCCTTAGACTTAGGAGGAATAATATGATCCAGAACCCCCTTAGAACGAGCGTGAAGTTTGAAGAGTTCCGCCCAAGTAGAATATTGTGAGTTTTCGAATTCAAGAACAATCGGGATGGTGTTCTTGATATTCGTCACAGTGAGTGCGGGGTGAAACGAGGACTTTGATTCCCCCATTGAAAGAAGCAGAGAAGAGGTAGAGAAAGAGAAAGATGGGCGGAAACGAGAGCCAGGGTGCAGCGGAAGAAAGTCGCCCTAGTGCTCTGATACCATAAAAAAATATTTTCCGTGTCCGTTTCCTTCATTGCTCATCAATATTTATACAATTTACATGGAGTAATTCAGCCATAATTCTAGGCTACAAACTAGGCAATAGACTAGGAAACAATCAACATATCCTACAAAGTAGGAAACGATATATACACTTGACTAAGATAATTATATACATAATTATCTTAACATAAACATATCCTACAAACTAGGAAACGATATATACACTTGACTAAGATAATTATATACATAATTATCTTAACATAAACATATCCTACAAACTAGGAAACGATATATACACTTGACTAAGATAATTATATACATAATTCTCTTAACACAATAGACTAGGAAACAATAAACATATCCTACAAACTAGGAAACAATATATACACTTGACTAAGATAATTATATACATAATTACCTTAACAATTTGATCTTCCAAAAAAAATTTAGATATTATGATGCTACTGAAGGAGTGCTCACAAAAGGCATGGTATTCAAAGATAAAAAGAATTTGCAGTCTGCAGTTAAAGACTTTTCAATTCGTATAGTGAGGCGTGAATATCGAGTAGAGGAAAGCACACCTCGTATATGGAAAATCAAATGCAAAAATAATAGTGAGACTCACATTGCAACTGGTGGTTGCGCGCAGGTTACAAACAAAAGATTGATATGTGGGAAATCACTAAGTATGGAGGCCCTCATACGTGCCTAATGAACGCGGTGTCTGTTGACCATCAAAACTTGTGCAAAAACATGATTGATGCGTTGCTAACTGGAATGGTTCAGACAGATCCCGGGTATGAGATTAAGTGTGTTCAACAACAAGTGTATGATAAATTTCAATATAAAATCTCATATCATAAGGCATGGCATGGTTTGAAATGAGCAAGAGAAAATGTGTATGGTACATGGGAGAGCTCAGTTTCAAAACTACCCAAATTTTTGGGAGCTTTACAAAAATGGAATCCAGGCACAGTTGTCGAGTGGCGCCACATGCCCGAAGAGACAAATGGTGTAAAAATGTTGAAATATGTGTTTTGGGCGTTCAAGCCATGTATAGATGGGTTCCAGCATTGCCGTAAAATTATTAGTGTTGATGGAACTCATCTTTACACTAGATACAAGCACAAGATGTTAATTGTTGTTTCCATGGATGCAAATCAACATCTTTTACCTTTGGCTTATGCACTTGTGGACGAAGAAAGTTTTGCTTCTTGGACATGATTTCTTCGTATGATATCGAAACGTATTGTTCGCGGTAGAGAAGGAATGTGTATAATTTCAGATAGATACGTCGGTCTTTTGAAAGCAGTGGAAAAAATTGCAGATTTTCAGCCACCTCTCGGAGTCCATCGTTTCTGTTTGAGGTTTGCACTGCCCAATTTTCGCCTCACCAATATTGCTGGAGGGAAGGGCCATAATATTTTTACTGAATGGCTCGGTTCATATAGAAGCAATCGAGGAGAGTGAGAATGAATTAAAGAATGAGGAGGAACGGAGGAAGAGGAGAAGAAGAACTACGGATGCCAGAACAGAGCCTATGGAACTTGATATTGAACAACTACAGGCGGATGAAATGATGGGTGAAACACAACTGCCCTCATACGATCAGGCAGGAACTTCTTCACAGCATCCACAGTATCCACCTCAGTATCAAGGGGGGTGGAACGATTGGTCGGATTGGAGAAACGCTTTGGATGCGCGTCTTGTCAACATAAAAGAGTATGTGAATCGTCAAGCCTACAATTCTCAAATTTCACTTGACATGTAAATGCAACAATATGAGTGGCATGTGCAACAAGGCCATTTTCAAGAAAGTGAATATCCAGCTTATCAACCATTCGGCCCATCCAACACACCGTACCGACCTCCTCAGTGACTACTTTTTAAGAATGTATTGCTTTCATTTGAACCTCTTTATTTTGTTGTTTATTAATGATTTCGAGTAGTATTAAATTTGATTTGAAATTTTTTCTTATAAAGCATAATTATTGTTATTTGTTGGAAAATCAATTCATCAACACATTTCAAGAAATTATAACAATCTCATTTAACAATTCCATCGACTTTTTACCAAAATAAATAAATTAATAAATTCGACTACAACAAGATAAAATAAAAATAAGAGAATGTACAAAAACGGGAGAACGAACAAAAAATTGAGAAGATGAATAAATCAGAAAATCCACTCGACCAGCCGAGTGGAATTTTAACCGAGTGATTCGGCCGAGTGGAGAGATTACACATTTTAGAAAATTTTCCTTCGCACTCGGCCAGCCGAGTAAAGTGGCAGACCGAGTGCCTGGGCCGAGTGTCAGGTACCACTCGGCCGGCCGAGTGGTGACTCGACCGAGTGACCCAACCGAGTAATCAAAGTCGCCTCCCGCAGGGGCGACTTTGCTCAATTTTTTATTTTTTTTCCACTATATTATAATAAAAAAAAAAAATTGCCATATTTTATTAATTCTGCCCGAATAATTTAGGGTACAATTTAATTCGTTATTTTTTATACTGCTATCACAATATAAAAATGCTTGTATTTTGAAAACAATTATTTTAAAGTTGTAAGCTGGGCACAATACCATCTAAGGCCAACTCCAGCAGTGCGCTGGAATGGCGGTTGATGTTGGATTGCAGGCTCCAGCAATGCGTTGGAGCCTGCTTTATTGTAAAGTAATTTTTCTTTTAATTCTACTGTAATAGTGGAGCAGACTAAGTCTGCGCCAATAGTATTTTTTTTTCTAATGTTATATATATATATATATATATTCTTAATATTCATTTTTTTAATATTTTATTTATATATTTGTTAATATTCATGTTTAATAATAATTTGTTTGTTTTTTATAATTAATTTTATAATTATTTTAATTAATATGATAAAAATAATAAAAAAGTGTAATTTTAATTATAAATAAAAATAATTCAATAAAATTTTAAATACTACACATAAAAATAAAAATAGATAAAAATACAAATACTCAAAACATACAATTACAACTAAAAATTATAAAGTTACAAACAAAATATAAAATTACACAACAAAATAAAAAACACAATTAGTAAATAGAAAATACACATGATACTAAAGTAATAAACTAATTTCTAATAATCAGAAATCCCACCTTCTGATCCTGCAATGTCTGGAAAAAAATTCCAAACACATTAAATGTATTCGGAAGTGGATTTGCTGGCTCGACTTATGTCCTCCTCTGCAGAATTTTTTGTTGCTCCAACCTCAAATATTCACGTAGTGCAGGATCAGCAACAGAGTCTAAATTCATCCTTAAAGTTGCGTTCTCCTCTTTGATCCTTTCCCATTCATTGTTCATCGTTATCTCACGATCTTTCAACTCAAGTTCACGAGCTTTTAGCTCATTCTCACGATCTTTTCTTGAGGCTGCGCTTGCTAATAATTCTTTGAGTGAGGCATTTTCTTGTTTTATCATTTGTACAAAATCATCATCATCTTCTTTTTGTTTCTTTTTAAGTTTTGATTTTTTCACATAAATTAATAGAAAACGAAGACAAAGAAAGATTAGGGGAAAGAGGGGACTCTGAAAAATTTTCGGCAATTAGCTCTTCAGCTTGCACAAACGGTTTTAAAATCGACCACACATGGTTGAATTTGAACCCAGCCTCATATCCTTTCACCGACCTCATAATCTCATTTGCACGCTTCAACTACATAATTTAGAAACAATATTGAAATCAAAATATTCTATTTGACAAATGAAAACATAAAGTATAAATAACAACTTACAATTGTTTTTTCGCTTGCACCACTAGGATTCAGCAGCTCGATTTGTTGCAGACACCTGTTGAATTTTCTCACATGTTTGAGAATGGTTTGCATGCGACATTGCAATGATCGTTTGTTACGATCTTGCATTCCGGTGTTTGATTTATCGGAGTTGTATTTTTCTGTAACACGACTCCAAAATATATCTTTCGATTGATTTATTCTCACAATTGGATCTTGTGAGATTTCGAGATAGACACCAGCAAGGTGTCGATCTTTAGCTGAAGTGTAGTTGGTGATGCGCGACTTAGACATTTGAGAGAAGAAAACAAAAGATGTTGTATATAAAAAGAAGTTGGAGAAGTTTGTGAGAAAAGGAGTTGGACAAGTTTGTGAGAAATGTTATGTGGTATGACACCTATTTATAGTAATTCGTAGAAAATCAGATAATAATCCAACGGTTGAGATTTAAAGATCAAAATAATCTAACGGTCGAAGTTGAATACACATGGATTGTGCTTGTTGCAACTCTCTGTATTTTAAGACTTTGAATGAACGACTCAGATTAAAAGTTGTTGTGGGTTATCAACGACTAATATTGAAAGCACAAAAATTGTGCTTTCTACAACTATGTAAACGTGTATTTTTATTGTACTATTATTATGAAGTTCAATTTTAATTTAGTATTATTATTGCTTGATATTATATGTATTTTTTTATATATAATTAATTTTATAGATAAAAAATTAAAATGTTACATATAAAAAAATTATTTTTAATATATTATGTATTATGTATTTAACACATATGAAGTTTTTTAAATATAGATTAAAAACAAAATAAATTATAAGAAATATTTTTTTTAGAGCAGAAAGTAATGGAAGATAAAATGTAAATTTTAATGTAAAATAATACAAAATCTGCACTATATTTATGCTGACTGCTGGAGATGGCCTAAAACCTCATATCCACTCTACTCTATTTATTCTACTATTTGATTTAATTCAATCATTTTTTAACTTAGTTCATATCCCATCATTTTTCTAACATAACCATAGTATTAAACCAGCCTAATTAATACCAAATATTAAAATATTTTTCAACAGCTTCCTTTCATAAACTAAATTAAATAAATATATTTAGTTTCAGATACATGGTTCCTTTTCCGTTTCAACTTGAATGAATTTAAACTCGATTCGATATTTTTGTCATGACTTTTTAGTTTGGATTTTATAATTTATATTGATATATAATGATGGAATAGTCTAAAAATAATTTTCTCACCAATTTTTTATTTTTGAAGAAAGAAATATTTTTTGAAAATGATGTGTCTACTTTTGATTTGTTGATTTTTTTTATTATAATTTTTTTTTCAAGTTGTTAAAATGCAAATGTCTTTTTTCATTTTTACTCCGCCATTTAGTATATTATATTGAATTAATTCATTTTTTTCACGATCTGTAATTTAAGACCAATATGACATATGTTAATATAAGATATTAGATATGGATAATATAATTAGTTTTTATTGATTATTTGACGTTAGATTCTAATATTCATTATGTATTCGATTATTTGTATTGGATTTGGACTACAAATAAATATTAACTAATATTTTTATAAGAAATATTCAATAATTTAATTTTATACAATTCATCAATTTATTATAAAAATAAAAATAAAAATTAGGATGAAGGGAATATATATTTTATACAAAACTATTTTCTTATATGTTATTACAAGTAAACTGAGAAAATATTTTAAATAGTATTAACTCAAAATGATATTATTAATTGTCTATCACACGATAGCAATACTAGTTTCATCTACTACAATAATTATCTTTTAAAACTAAACATTACATATTAAATTTTATTTAATAATAATTTATAAAATCGTAATGATTTGATAAAATTCAGTTTAATTATAACAAATTTGTAAACATTTTCTCCACCAACTATTCTTTTCACAATTTATGAAAATATATACTATATTTTATAAATAAGATAAAATTTTGATTCAATTATAACAAATCTAAAAATAAATTCTCATACGTTTCATAAATTTTCCGTCAATAAGTTTACCTAAATACATGAATATAATTTGAATGAAAAAAATAAAAATGGAAATATAATATATATATATATATATATATATATATATGTGTATGTGTGTGTGTGTGTGTGTTTTCTGTTCTATTTGAATCCGGTTTCCCAAGTTGTTGCTTTGTTTTTATTTGCAGTAAATGAGGATAAGGTTGAGTGTTTTAAAGGCTATGTTTGTCGGATAAACAGATTAAAATTGCAATAAATATGGGGGAACAGTTTTGTTTCTATTTCTATATCCACACTTAAATCTGTTTCCTATCCTATTTAAATCAAACAAATCTATTTGTTTTACAACTTACTAGGTATCCTAACAAACTAAACATTATAAATTTGTGTTCAAATTCTATTTTTTATAATTATTTAATTAGTAACTGATTTCTTAATAAATAAATAAAATTTAAATATTGAATGATTTGATTATAGCTCCTACCCAAATTTACACAATAAATAACATTAATAATTTATATTATGCAATATAAAATTATCGAATTAAAATGTGCTGAAACTCAATAATATAAAAAGGATTATGAACCTTGAATAAAATCGATTGTTGCCAAAATTAGGGTAAAATTTTATAAATTTAACTTATAATTTTTCATAGTCTTTACGTATCTGTTAAAAGTTAAAAAATGTTCAAACATTATTTATTTTTGTCATTTTTTTTTTTAAATTGTTTGCAATTTGGGTTGAAGAAAAGTAAATATTCATTATAACTTGTGTACTTTTATTAGTTTCAAACTTAAGTTAAATTTGTATTCGGTGAATATATGTTTCGAAGATTTTGTTGATTTAATTTTTCTTGTAATAATTTGTTCATTTTCTTTTTACATACTTTATATCTAATAGACAACAAATATATTTTCGAACATCATCAAACACATAAAATTTTGAAATTCGAACAAATAATTAACAACCTCAAATAACTAACAAAAATTACCAAACATAACACAGACAATACAAAGATGGATAGAAAGCAAAAAAAGGTAAGGTTAAATGTTTATAAATTAATAAAATATAAAGATATGCAAATTTTCTAAATATATTATATCAATCAACATACCCATTATAACATATCAACCATCATAGAGGTTTATTTACTTTTTACTTGTGAAATTAGCAACTTTTCAAGTACAGGGCCAAAAATAACAGAAAGCGAAAAACAATTGGTCAAAATATAAATAGGATGGATGAGTTCATTATTTATACGTAATGTAGGCAGGGGCGCAGCAATGGTGTGTGTCGTTATCTTTTCGTTTCAAACTTGTGTCGAACAACGATTCTCCAGACTCCAAATCCTGGCAGAACTCTAACATTCATTATTTTCTCCATACATCTGTTCTTCTCTGTTGTTAGCGTATGAAAGAAACAGAGCAATAATTTGAGTTAATCCACACCACAGTCAATGGAGGGTAAGAACAGTAGCCCCAAGGACGTAGAGACGACTCTCCAAATTCCACCAATCCCTACCACCACTTTTGAGATAGCAGCCCAATCTCAGGAGCTTTTTAAAAGAACCGGTACATCTTCTCTCTCTGTACATGTGAGTTCAGAGCATATTGGGGGTTTTCTCTAATAATGACTTGAGTTTGTAGTTAAGAAGATATATACACTCTATGATGCGTCATACAGTAAGATTAGTCAATGATTCGCCGTTTGGTTTTTAAATTGTTTGTTTTTTCAAAGCAAGATGGAATCTGAACTACACCATTATTTTGTGATACCATCTCTTTAAGTTATTCGGGCCTCGATTTTTATGTTAGGTCGTAATGCTGAATTAAACAAGTTGTATGAATTGGTAGGATGAACTGAAGACAGAATTTTATTCTTTTCTGGGAGAAAAAATTTCGATTTAAAGGATATTAGTTTAAAGATATGTATGGATTATATTTGCAGGGACAGTATGGACGGCGATTGCACATGTAATAACGGGGGTGATCGGGGCGGGTGTGCTATCCCTGGCATGGAGTACGGCCCAGTTGGGGTGGATTGCGGGCCCATTAACTATTATACTTTTCGCATCCATTACCCAGATTTCCACCTTGCTAGTCTGCGACTGCTACAAGTCTCCAGATCCAGTATCCGGCCCGACCCGGAATCGCTCCTTTATTCAGGCTGTTAGGTTTTTCTTGGGTCAGTTTTCTGCATCCTTTTCATCTTTTTCCACTCTCATTTTCTTCTCTCTCTCCAATTTTTCTGCTGTGCTGGTTGCTTTCAAATTCTCTCTCCTCTGCTTCTTTCTGTTCCATTTTGTATTTTAGTATCCGGATTGTGAAAAGTGGATGTGATATTTTAGATGGAAATTATATATTTTTAAAAGATATAAATATTGAGGTGTTAATTTGGGATATGATATAATAAATAACCACCAACTAAATATTAATATAATGTATTAGAATTGACTTTTTTTGTTTTCGAGTCAAAAATAGTCTTGGGCATGGATCTTTCAATTTTGATTATTGAGATCGTGAAGAGTGGAATTATAACTTAACACCGACGTCCCCAAATTTTTTTTTTTTCCGGTGTAGAACTCTCCAAAAAAAAAAGGAACTAGAGGTTAGAATTGAAATCGAGTTAACAATTAAACAAAACTAAAATTGGGTCAATGACTAAATCAAATTGTTGACCAACTCTTTGAACTGTTCTTCAACACCGAATAGTTGGTTTCCAGAACCGTCAAGTGTGCAACTGCATATCACATATAGGCGATTTCGGTTTTGAAATGATCAGTTCTGATTCCGAATTCATTTTTCCTTTTTCTAATTTTTCATATTTCCAGCCTAGTTCCGTAAAAAAACACTTGAAATTATCGTTTGGGTCGATCCGATAATTCATGTTTTTATTGTATATAAAAAATAATTTATTATAATTTCACATGATATGCTCTGTTATTTTTATAAAATTAAATACATACTATAAGAAAACAGTCTCACATGCTATTATAGAATTGTATTGATATATATCATAATTTATTTATTTTCATAAATTTAAAAAAAAATTATGATATTTTTTTAATATCTGATCTATTGAGTAACCCATAAAATAAATGAATTATGTTAAAATTAATATTGTTTAAGATAAAAAAAAATCATACAAAAACTGTAATAAATATGTCTCACCCAACCCCGCAACCCAATATGCATTTGACTGGCTTGTCGCACATCATAAATACTAAAACTAAATAAATAATTAAAATCATAAAGTTTGGCATAAAGCCCCCAACCAATAGATTCCACCACCGAATTCGCCCAAATGGTATCAGTATGAGTATGTTGAAATTCGTACTTCACAGCCGCCAACGTTGAATTATTTCACACTCGCGCGTGTATATATAGTAAATAGTGATTCTTTTTTTTTTTTTTTTTTGTATATATTCTAAAGTTTAGAACTTAAATCTACAAGACTTGAATTATGTGAAAGTAATGTACCTCACTTAAATATTTGATTAGAGCTTAAGTACTATTTCTTATTATAGTA
The DNA here is from genome assembly GCA_028749325.2 of Caryopteris x clandonensis. NCBI lineage: Eukaryota > Viridiplantae > Streptophyta > Magnoliopsida > Lamiales > Lamiaceae > Caryopteris > Caryopteris x clandonensis. The sequence continues at coordinate 2,580,871 of JAPYKT020000008.1, read as the reverse complement.
GTATAGGGTTGGTTTTACTTTTATATTTCAGGAAAAAAGCAGCAAACAATCTGTGCAATATTTGTGCTGGAGAGCTTCTATGGCTGTGGAATTGCATATACCATCGCCACGGCTTCCAGCACTAAGTAAGCTTCCAAAAAACAAGCCCAGAAATATCCAAATCAATTGTTGTAATATATTCGTATAGGTATAATATTTTAATGTAAAATAACTGTTTCGTCTAAAAACTTAAGCTGATTGTGAGGAATTTATAACTCACATTTATTTTAATATCTTCATGATGCAGAGCAATTCTACGGTCCGATTGCTACCACAACGAAGGCCATGATTCACATTGCACTTATGGGAACAACTTATATATGATTGTATTTGGGTTAACTCAGATGATATTTTCTCAGATACCAGATTTTCATAATATGGCGTGGCTTTCTGTTATTGCTGCAATCATGTCCTTTGCTTATGCCTTCACTGGATTTGGACTCGGTTTTGCAACTGTCATTGGTATGGCTCATCCCCCCCCCCCCCCCCTTTTCTTTTTTCTGATAAGATTAAGAATGAGCATATGTCAATAGTAATAATCATAGTTTTCTCGAAACTAATCTGCATGGCATAATCTAACTTGATTTATCGATTTGCGGTTTTCCAGAGAACAAAGAGATTAAGGGGAGTATTGGAGGCATCCAAACACATACTTCTGCACAGAAAATGTGGTTAGTTTTCCAGGCAATTGGAGACATTGCCTTTTCGTATCCATATCAGCAAATTGTCCTGGAAATTCAGGTACTCATACTAAACTATTATGTTAATTGAGTAAAAAATATTTACATAGGAAAAATATTTAACATATTGAGCCTTTACTGGATTGAAGGATACTCTGAAATCACCTCCGGCAGAAAACCGGACAATGAAGAAGGCAACCATAGCAGCAATACTCATAACCACGTTCTTCTACCTTTGCTGTGGAGGTTTTGGATACGCAGCATTTGGTGACAACACACCGGGGAACCTTCTGACTGGATTCGGATTTTACGAGCCATATTGGCTCGTAGATTTCGCCAATGCTTGCATCATTGTGCATCTTATTGGAGGATATCAGGTACTATTTTCTCACATAGTACGATAATGGTTTCGTTGTTTATTTGATGTTCGTCGCAAAGACAGCAAACTAACGAAAAACATCTTGTCTGTTTCAGGTATACAGCCAGCCAGTATTCGCCTTTGTCGAAAACTGGTTAGCAGGCAAGTTCCCACACAGTGAATTTGTGAACAAATTTTACACATGCCAGCTTCCATTCCTGCCGGCCTTTAAGCTGAATATGGTGAGGTTGTGTTTCCGAAGTGCATACGTTGTATCGACAACGGGAATTGCGATGATATTCCCCTACTTCAACCAAGTTCTGGGAGTGTTGGGGGCACTCAACTTCTGGCCCATCGCTGTCTACTTCCCGGTGCAAATGTACTTCGTGCAATCTAAGACGGAAGCGTGGACAAGAAAGTGGGTTGGTCTTCAAGTTTTCAGCATGTTCTGTCTGATCCTCTCAGTGTTGGGGTTGGTTGGATCTGTTGAAGGACTGATGAGGGCAAGATTTAGCTGATGAACAACTTCATATGTAGGACTCTCCACATAGAGGTTGATTTAAGCTCACTTTTCAATTAAAATCTACTTTAAATAAAGTTAAAATAGTAATCAAGGATATTAATATTGCTAGATTAGGCATCCCTCCTCCATATGCACTATTTTCACGAGAACTGCATCGTATGTGTAAAACTTATTTTTGCTAAAACTCAATTACGGTTATATTTCTAAATTAAAATACTTCTCTATTATTTAATTTGTTTTAGTAAGAAGATTTTGTCTCAAAATAGGTGATGTTCTTAAAAGCTACCAAAATTATAAAAAATGTTCCCTCCCCAATGTTCGGGCAAGCCTAACACTAGAGAAAAGTCTGTGAAAATTGGATTCGCCAGGTCGTGTGCAAATATGTTCTTCTTGACTCACTTTTTTCTCAATTATGAAAAAGTGGTATGTATAAATTTTTTAGATAGTGTTAGAGGTCTCCGTGCATCAATCGAATATATATAACCTTATCTTTTACAGCCACATTAATAATCAAAATAGTGTTTGTATTGTTACTGTAAATATCAAATTAATAAATTTTAGTAAATAGTTTTGTATTATTATATGTGAGAAGTGATGTATGTAACAATTATACAATTCAATAAAGTTGTGTATTTATATGTATGTACTAAGTTTGAAAATAGACACATATAATTTATCATAAAGATAATTTATATTTAATAATAAATATTTATTTTTAAAAATTGATTAAAATTAAAAAAATGGAAAATTATAGGGTATTCCGGAACGTCCGTTCCTCTTTTGATTTTAGAACCGTTGGTTCCCTGATAGCAATTCAGAGAATTTCACACATCTTTTTTTGTTTTATTTTTTATTGATGGGTTGGAACAACCCTAAATCCGTGCAATCATTGTATAAAAGTTTTTGTAATTTCCAATAATCACGTATGCTTAATCATACAAGCCTACACAACTGTGTGTAAATACAAATTAATCTCTTCATCTAAAAAGTGAATAGAGTACACATTATATATATATATATATATAATTTTTTTTTTTGTTAGAAAAGAAGTTTGATTAGGTGTATTCCCACTAAATAATTAATTATATTTCTATTATATATATATAATTGCATAAAACTATATTTATAGAAATATATATATATATATATATAGATATCCATTTTTTTGAATTTATTAATTAGCATTTAATATAAATTATTTTCATAATCAATATAAATGAAACTGTTTCAATTGATTTAATAATAAAAACGAGTTATAAATGATTTAAAATAAAATAATAATCTAAAAAATATTTTTTAAGAAATTATATCAAAAATTAACCAAAAGTTATAATAATTTTCCAATTTTTTTTAAATTTAATTATATTTCTTTTGAAAATAAAAAGTTTATTATTCAATATCAATTATTTTCACAATATATTCATACATATATATATATATATGTATATATATGCTCACACATAAAAAATTTAATTAGGGGTGTGCAAAATCGAACCGAAACAAAAAAAATCAATCTGAACTGAGTAATTTGGTTTGGTTTGGATAAATTGTATCTACATATATGGTTCGGTTCGGTTTCACAATTACGAACTGAATTTTAAATTTGTTTGGTTCGAATTTTGTTCTAAAACAATGGGTTGGAAAAGCTGGTATGTTTTATATTTGAGTTTATGTTTCAGTGAAAGCGTAGACTCTTGCATTGTTAAGATTAGTGTGGTTGTTGTTTGTTAATCAGACATAGACGAGTATTTGGAAAATTGTTGGCAGTTTTCTTTAGTGCAAAATTGTTGGTGGTATTTTGGTTTTTTAGGTTTCAATAGTTGAGAGGTTATGTTATGGGAAATAAATAGTGTGATGAGAGAAGAAGTAAAACTGAATGTAACTTGTCGAACTGAATCCAATCCATCTTTTACGATTCGGTCAGATTCAGCTATTTATATATGTTCGGTTCCGTTCAATCCTTCAAAATTAAGAAATTCAATTTTTGATTTCTTACGATTCAATTCGATTTCAACTGAATGCTCACCCCTAATAATTATTTAATTATTACATACATCAATTTTTGTAATATAATAAAACAAAATCACCTACAAAAAAGATAACGATTTACAATAATTTAATCAAATACAAACATTATTTTTTATTATTTATTTCATCATAAAAAGTCACATAATAAACAAATTATTCGGTAGAGACTTCCAACCTAGTCCAATAAGTCTAAATTTCATCAAACACGTGTAATCTAATCATTTATTGCAGTAGAAGATTAAAATTTCTTGTGAGGGGTCTTTTCTATGATACTGACTTATACCAGACCTGATTTTCTTTTTCATTTTAGCATATAAAATCTTTGAAACAAAGGGAGCTATTTTCAATTTAAGAAAAGTATTAAAAGTCTCTTTCACACAAAGAATAACAAAATGAAAAAGAAATAGAAAAGTATTACAGTCACTATCCCTCCCAAAGAAAACCATAAATATGCATTAATGCATCTGCCAACCTTAATAATGGGATTAACAGAATCAGATAACCCTCCTTCGTTACAATCAGGGTTAACTTCTCCTCTTCTTCATCATTCAACCACTATAAGAACTGGTTTGCCATCTCCTTCTTCATACTCTGTAAATTTCTTCTCTTTTTCCCCAGATCTCTGAATATAATCTGTGATTGTACTTTGGTGAAGGTACAACATGGACAGCAGTGGCTCATATCATAACAGGAGTGATAGGATCTGGGGTGCTGTCTCTGGCATGGTGCATGGCACAGTTGGGTTGGATTGCCGGCCCACTATTGATGCTGTATTTTGCTATTGTCACTCTCATTTCCACTTTCCTCATTATTGATTGCTACAGATCACCAGACCCTGAGTCCGGCCCAATAAGGAATGGATCCTATATTGAAGCGGTTCAGTTGAATTTGGGTATTTGTTTTTTTGCAATTAATAGATTTTTTTTGTAAGAAATATTATAGTTTGTCTTATGGATAGTTGTGGCTTGTGGGAATATAGGAGAAAAGAGTGGTTGGATATGTGGACTTTTAATGCAGATGGGCTTTTATGGGACAGGAATAGCCTATGTTCTTACTTCTGCAGCCTGCTTGAGGTACTTTTCTTACCATTAATAGTATTCCCTCCCTTCCTAAGAAAAAAAAAGTTTTATTTCCAAATACCGTCTCTTATTTTATTAGTTAAATAATTTTTAATTTCATAAATAAGTTATATATAATTAAATAATTCAAATCAACATCAGTTGTATTAATAAAAAAAATATGATTTTTAAAATATTATGCTTTCATCAATTTAACAGAAAAAAAATATATATATATATATATACACACACCATGAGAAACTGAACTCTTTTCAAGAGTGGGGGAAGAGTGGGGGAGTAATAATTATCATATGAATCATAATTTGATAAATTTAGATAAGTTTCTATTTTCTCAATTAAAAATAGAGTTATATTTAAAAAAAAATTAAATAATGATTTTGAGTAAGATATAATTAAAAAATCAAATTAACAAATAATTGAAAGGATAAAATTGAAAATTGATAATTTATAAGAGGCACTAAAATAAAAAGTTGTACACATTACTCAACTCGAATTGGTTCTTTTTTGGAGGAGGGAATGTAATTTATGTAAATAATTCTTGATTATTGATGTTCAAAATTCTGTTTTGGGTGAATTCTGAATATTCCAATGTATGATTGATACACAGCGCAATAGAGAGATCAAACTGTTACCATAAGTATGGACATGAAGCTCCATGTGAATCTGGAGACACAAATCATTACATGCTTCTCTTTGGAGTGGTCCAAATATTCATGTCTCAGATACCCGATTTCCATAGCCTCACGTGGCTTTCTGTAGTTGCTGCAATCATGTCCTTCGCCTATTCTTCCATTGGGTTGGGATTGGGAGCCGCGCAAGTCATTGGTATGCTGATTACCCAGACTGGTCTTTTCTTTTTTTTGGTAACATCTGAATCTCGAGAAATAGATGGGTTTGTCGAGCATCAGAATCTCCAGTCACTGTTTGCTCTACAAACCTGTTTCCTGTGCTCTTTTCTTATGTCAATCAATCATTACGAGCATCTTAGTCTTTTTATATTTTGAACAATCATATTTCATTCGTTTTTAAATTAAAGCATCGTGCAATTTCTGTTTAAAATGTAAAATTTTAGGAGACGGAGTAATCAAGGGTAGCATTATTGGAGTGTCAACATCCACAAGCACTCAAAAAGTGTGGTTAGTGTTTCAAGCACTTGGAGACATTGCTTTTGCCTATCCATTCTCCGTGATTGTTCTTAATATACAGGTAAATTAGTTGAAAAATTTTCCAGTTAAAGAAAACAATGTTGAATACATAGTTATATAGGATTCTAATTTTTTTCCCCAAAAAATAATAAAGGATACGCTGAGATCACCCCCACCGGAGAATGAGACGATGAAACGAGCATCAGTAATTTCAATCTGCATAATTACATTTTTTTATCTGGGCTGCGGAGGCTTCGGATACGCCGCCTTTGGAGATCAAACGCCGGGAAATCTCTTGACGGGTTTGGGGTTCTATGAACCTTACTGGCTAATCGATTTTGCTAATGCATGCATTGTTCTACACTTGGTTGGAGGCTATCAGGTAACCTGCAATTAACTAACTATTTTTTAATTATTTACTGCACGTTTGTATTTCGTAAATCCTCATTTTCAAAATTCTGGACACGCCACGACAAGTTACAATCAACATATCTATGTCTTCCGAAAAACTCACATGTGAATTGTATTTCAGATGTATTCTCAGCCAGTATACGCAATGGTGGACAAATGGTTCAATAAGCAACTCTCAGACAACACATTTGTCAACAGACACTATACTATAAAACTGCCATCTTTGCCAGCTTTGAGTGTGAATCTCCAGAGGCTGTGTTTAAGGACAGCCTATGTCGCCTCAAACACAGCGCTAGCAGTGGCATTTCCTTATTTCAACGAGGTGTTGGGAGTGCTCGGAGCAATCAGTTTTTGGCCCATGGCTGTACATTTTCCGGTGGAGATGTGTTTGAGGCGTAGAAACATCGGCGCTTGGACCAGAAAGTGGATCCTTCTCAGGAGCTTCAGCGTTCTCTGCTTCGTCCTATCAGCGTTCGCATTGCTCGCCTCCATTCAAGGCCTCATAGCCGCACGCTTTAGCTCTAGACTGCAGCTCTATCATCAATAGAAGACACAACTTCTTTCCGTTCTTTCTGTAGCAATTTGAACATATCAAATGTGTAATATAAGGTTCCCTGCTTTGTGAAATATCAAACGTACATCATGTTTCTATTGTATTATCATTATTATTGTGTTTTAGTGATTGGGGTTTCAAAGGCATGATCGACATTTAACTTAGAAAAATTGAGCTCGATTGAGTCGGATTCAAGCATTGCGGTGCTTGTCTTATTTCTTGTTTGAGATGGCAACAAAAGTTTTAATTGAGCAGACATGATCATAGTTGTAAGTTTATAAGTGTGGACATATCTTCATCAATATGATGTCTTATGACGTGAATCTAAAAGTAAAACTCTATGGACTCAAGAAAGCCAAAAAACAAACAATATCGTACTCATTGATTAAGTTGTTGACACAGAAAGTCTATCACGGTTCTTTTGCTGTTAGGGGACCATAATGCTTATATATAAAATGAAACTATCAAATGAAGAAATGGAGTAAGTTATATCAGATCTTTAGCTATAAATATAATGCTTCATAATTTTTTTTTTAAAAATCTTTATTAATACATTTTCAAAAACAATACAAGAGATAGAAGTAGATGTGCTGTAGTTGATATCGCAGATAACGTGTTTTGATTTCTTCCCTTTTAATATTTAATAATTTTCTTTATTTTCTTGTTGTTGATACTATTTTCCTTCATTTTTGGCTTTTAATATTTCCTTTTATTTTCCTTGTGGAATTAATAATTTTCCTTTTTACCTTCTCACTAGTTGTAAAATAAACAATTTTTGCTAAATAATAATAAAATATATTTATAATATAATTAAAATTAAATATTTACGAACATTCAAAATGTTTTCATTTTTTATTAGTAAAAAGTCATAACTTGTATAGAAAAAGACTTTCTCTATTGAAAAGTATTAATTTCATATATTCCAAATTTGTTGTAATATTTCAAAAGTAATATCATTTTTCTTACAAGTAATATTTTTTATTTTAAATGTAACAATATTTATGATAAAAATAATCTTTTTAAAGTAAACAAAAATATCAATTTTATAATAAAAAAAAGTAGTTGTAAAAGTAAACAAAAGTAACCGTATTTATGATAAAAGCAACACTTTTTACCTTAAAAGTAACATTTTTTATGAGAAAATAATAATTTCAAAGTTAACAAAAGTAACAGTATTTTTATCTCAAAAGTAACAACTTTTATGTGAGATATTACAGGTTTATAATGAAAGTAACAATTGTAAAAATAAAAAAAAATAACAATATTTATAATAAAAAGTAACATTTTTACCTTAAAAATAATAATTTTTATTAGCACAATTATAGTTTTAGAGTGATAAAAATAACGATAATTTATGAAGAAAGTAATTGCTCCGTAAGAGTACACAAAATTGTTTCTCTAAAAAATAACAATTTTATTATATAACTAATATTATTTATTTTAAATTTATTAATTTTCTATTGGAATAAGTATTATTTTATGCTGAAAATATTCAATATTTACAGCAATATTTTGAACGTAATATTGTTTTTTTTTTTTAAATAACATGGTTTTATCTCATAAGTAACAATTTTTATAAAAAAGTAATATTTTATTACACCCTTATAGATTTCTGCATTATACTTTTCTGTATTATTATTATTATTATTATTATTATTATTATTATTATTATTATTGTTATTGAATCACTTTAAGATGTCCTATAAATTTGAATCCGTAAAACAATATTAGATAGTTAGTTTATATAAGCTCATAATATCAATCAAATATAATAATCTTACAAAATATGAAATTAGAAGTGAGCAGAATATTCTAGAACTTCAAATCTTGCCCAAACATTCAAAGAGAATATTTGGGGGTAATTGAAAAGAGAATGGGTGATTTTTGTATTTTTTGTGAGTTAATTATATCTTTTAAAAAATTACAAGTTAATTATGAACTTATCACATAGCTCTGTATTTACTATCATGGTGAAGCTTTACGCAATTAAGATTTGTGTTTATTCATAATGCATATTTAGCTCTAAATATACTGTATTTAAAAATTTAAGCTGATTAAGTTTTTTCTTGAATAGGACATGCACCCATAGCACTGTTTGTCAAGCTTTGTCGTGAAACAAAAAAAATGAAATTCGTGAATCAAATTGCAAAAATTTGGGGGTGCAGTTTAATTGGACATTAGGCGGTTTGGGAAGCTGCCTTGCAAAGTTCATCTATGGAGTTCTGGTGAAGATTCAGTTTCAGGTTAGGTGAAAAAGGCGACCAAATGAAAAGGCAGTAAGTATTGTGCTTGGTTACATTTTTCAATCTCGTCCTTTGAATTTGATTGTCTTGCCTTCTCAATGACTGCTCTGGAAAATTTGAAGTACCTGCTTTCACCAATAAGTTACGTCAAATCAATAAACATACAAAATCATTTATAATTTATTTAGTCAACAAAAAAATAGAAATCTTATTTTGGGATAAAAGGAGTGGTTAATATTTGAAGGAATTAGATAAACCACATCCTGATGACAATATAATTAAGAGTAGGGCAAACTCATCTCTCTTGTAATGAAATGCTTCTTTCTGCTTTGCCCTGCTTTTATTCTCATCATAGAGGATCTGGAAAAGAAGGATTTCTTTGTTTCCTTTATATTTTTGGATAGGATAAAGAAGCAACTTAACACCATTTGCAGATGCTATAAACTGGACACACTTGGATATTCAGTTCGTACTTTGCTTTTTAACTGTTTACTTCACAGCATACAAATCTGTAGTAGTAATTTTATTAAGAAATACCCCTTCGTCCCGAAATGAGAATTGTGTTTCAAAGAATGTTTTACTTTTGGTAAATTCCATAGTTTCCCACTTATGCGACTTTGTTTATTTATTGATTTGACTCGTGAACTCAAATATTCAATTTAACTAATAAAACGAGACATTTATTTTTTAACAGGACTCTCTAGAGAGTGTGTAGTAGTTAATATGGCTGCTCCTACAAGCGAGCGGACGGGGACTATATGGACAGCTCTGGCACATATTATAACTGCAGTGATCGGTTCTGGGGTGTTGTCGTTAGCATGGAGCATGTCTCGGCTTGGATGGATCGCTGGTCCTTTGACAATGCTGGCATTTGCATCATGTACTCTTACCTCTGCTCTTCTTCTCTGCAGTTGCTACAATTCTCTTGATGTCAATAATGGGGTGCAACGAAATGGATGCTACTTGGATGCTGTTAACACAATTCTAGGTATGTTGTTATTTGCATAAGAAGCCAACCTTTTCCTTATATGAATGTGTAAGTGGATTTTGCGACGGCACATTCTGCGTATCGCAGGGAAGAAGTACGGTTGGATATGCGGCATCATTGTGCGAATAAATTTTGTAAAGCTAGGTGTTGTCTACACAATTACTTCCTCCATCAGCATGAGGTTGGTAAGACGATACCACTAAACTATCAAGGTCTAGGCTATGTTGATAAGCTTCTTGATTGTCCATTTTCCTCCTAATCCAAATTTTTACCATATATTTTGCTTCCCTTGGCATTTTCTAGCATTTTCTGCCTTTGTTAACGATGTTTTGGACATTTTGAATTTCCCTGTTATGCTCCTTGAGCAATACTAGGATGATTGTTAGCAGCAATGCGAAACCAGTAGACTCGAGTGATGCTTGTTGGCAGGTTAGGGTGGTCAGTTCAAATCCTTCAGTCCAAATGCAACCTTAGAATTTATCGCACTAACAGAACCATTGACACGGGATGCATACCTCAGTTAAGACAATATGCATGCATTAAGAACCTAGCTTTAAGTAAATTGTAGTAACATAGGTTCTGCATGTTTTTTCCATGTGAGAGCATATCACCCATGTTACTGCCTTTATGGTGCAGAGCAATACAGAGATCCAATTGTTTCCATAACCAAGGGCATAAAGCTGCTTGTAAATATGAGAACACTTATTACATGCTTATATTTGGAACAATTCAAGTGATTGTGTCCCAAATACCCGATTTTCGCAATACCAAATGGCTCTCTGTCATTGCGGCAATCATGTCCTTCACATACGCTGGAATCGGATCAGCACTCGGCTTGGCCAAAGTAATAGGTATGTGATTGGAAGACAACTGAACAGGAATGAGTCTAACCATTTAATTTTTCTTTTTCTTTTTTGGAAGAGTTGAATTAGTTAGAAAGGCAACACTTGCCCTCTGTTGCAGAAAATGGAGAAATAAAAGGTAGCATCCAAGGAGCGCCAGCTTCTTCTGCTACAGAAAAAGTATGGTCAATTTCTCAAGCCCTTGGGGACATTGCCTTTGCTTTCCCATTTTCTGTTATTTTTCTGGAGATAATGGTAAGTATTTTACTTATTATACTGACGAAAACAAAGTACTCCCTTCATCCCAAAAAAAGAATTACGCAAACAGGACTCTTTATTTGGGAAGGAGGAAAGTATAATTTGTTGAGAAGTACAGACGAATGAAGAAGGGCTAATAGAGTAATAGTTGGATGTCACAATGTGCTGAAGGATACTCTGAAGTCAAATCCACCAGAAAAAGTGACAATGAAGAAGGCGTCCATAATGGCAGTCTGCATCACAACTTTCTTCTATTTGTGCTGTGGAGGATTCGGTTATGCTGCTTTCGGCTCATCTACCCAGGGGAACCTCTTGACTGGTTTTGGCTTTTATGAGCCGTACTGGCTTGTCGACTTTGCTAATGCATGTGTCGTTCTCCATCTTGTTGGAGGATATCAGGTATCCGTCCCACTTTTTCTCAACCATTTTTTCTCAGGCCTAATAGCTAAAAGAATCCCGACGTTTCCGAGATTTTGCTATTTTGGCCGATTCTTCTAATACTTGCCAGTTTAGTCATGGTTAGTTCGGCGCAATTTCGACCACAGTTAGGTGAGGTGTTCAATGACGTGGAAGACACATAACTTGGATAATATGTAGTTAGTACTTCAAATCATATCTATCGTCAGTCAACTTTCCACTCATCTCACAAATTGGTCAGAATTGCAGCCAATTGATCAGTGTTAAAGAACCGACTAAAATAGTAAAATCTTGCAGAGGTTTTGATCATTCTTGCAGCAGGCCTTTATCTTAGTGCTGTTTTTCTTTTTCTTTTTTTTTGGGTTAAGTAACATTTTCCTTGCATGATTACTAGGTGTTCAGTCAGCCACTTTATGCAAGTATTGAAAAACTATTTGAAAGAAAGTTCCCAAACAGTAGATTTGTGCATACTTACTTGAAAGGAGTGCCAGTTTTGAGACTGAATCTTATGAGGCTGTGCCTCCGTACTACATACGTTGGGTTCACAACAGGATTCGCTGTGCTCTTCCCTTACTTCAACCAGGTTGTAGGAGTAGCCGGAGCCATCAACTTTTGGCCGGTGGTCGTGTATTTCCCCGTAGAGATGTACTTGGTGCAGAAGAACATTGTACCTTGGACTACTAAGTCCGTTGTTCTTAGGGTATATTGCTTCATCACCTTTGTTGTGATCGTGTTTGCTTTTGTTGGCTCAGTTAAAGGTCTGATTACTGCACGGTTAAGCTGAGGCTATATTCATTCAAATTTTGTAGGATACTGTATCCAAGAATCAAACTTACATAAGAGAATATAGGAGTAGAAGGATTTTCCCGCATTTCGGCCTCTAAATATGTCTACTTTATTGGGCTTAGAGTTTGTTAGAAGATTACAGAAATGCAGACAAAACATTAGACACAAGCATACTCATAAATCTTCGGATGAATATTACATAAAAGATATGAAAACAAAAGTCAATTCCATAGGTAATAATTGATTGCAGACTCGACTGTGATGTTGGGACAGTTGTAGGTAACCAGAGACAAGTATTTTTTGAAAGAATTCCAAGTTAAAAGGAACTTAGTTGCATTGATAGGTGTTTCTTACTTGGTTGTCAGCAATCCAGGTAGATGAGTAAACTATTGTGAAGCAGTCTGTTATTTGATTGTTGTCTGTGTTGTTGAAGCACTTCATGTTTTATCATATTCTTCTAACATGGGCTAATCAGAATCTAGTGTTTAATAATGCCAACTAATATGTGACCACATATTTAAAGTCCTGCTGTCGCAAATCTTGTCAATCATGAGTCTCATACTTATGTTGTATTTACTTATTCCACAGTTCTTGACATATGTGGTATAATTATAAACGTACATCCTCTTTTATTTTTCTGTTGGGACTCTACATTTTTTTAGATTTGCAAGTTCTGACCCTTAAATAACAACCAAAATACTATGCCACGAAACCACAGCGAAGAATATCCCTTTTCTAAATTGGCTCTGCATTGCTACAAATTGTAGGGTGGGGCAGCCCAGACAAGTCAGAACAGGATGAGTTAGCTACGAGAGGGCCAAATCACCATCTATCCCAAAAAATCGTGATAGAGCCCAGACGAAAAATATCACAAATTCAACGAATATAAAAGTAAATTATTTGATGTAAGCCAATCAACATGCATAAAATAGTAGTATTAGAATTCCCCAAAAAAATGTAAGTTTATTCTATCATATATATCCAATTCACTATAAGATGAGTTATGGCAAATTATGAGGAATCTCTTTTCTCCTTAGATGATTTATATATATATATTGAAAAATCATCTTTTGTATTTTTATGTTCAAATTTTAGCAAACTGTCAATTTTGTCCTTACATTAATGTGTTACTAAAAATTAAGGCTTGAGTTTTGGGTGTTTCACCGGAAATAAAAATAATCTTCAATTTTTTATCTTTATATTTTCTATTTTAGAATATGTGGCATCTTTCAATCTTTTTATTTTTATGATGCTCGAGATATCGAGATCTTTATCATTCAAGTTTTATTTCATGAGAAATGTAGAAGAAGGTTCCAAATAGCACCACTTGTAACTAAATTATATGAATTGTTTTTTTTTTTTTTTTAAAAAAAAGGTATTGAAATGAATATTTACTTTGTGCCCTAATTTGTTATTAATATATTTATCTATAAACTATGAAAAATAGGATTCGAATTTAATGTCATTTCAAGATCTATATATGATTTGAACATAAAATTAATTTTTATTTTGTGGCCTATGAAATTTAGTTTTGAGAATTTTTTTTTAGAATAATTTTTAAAAACTAAATATATATGGTTCAAAATGTATTTCCATTTCAAGGCCAATAAGACTTTAAATGAAAACAAGTTTCGAGTCCATAGTTAATTAAACTATAATTTTTAAATTTTAAAAATTAGCTCGAAATAAATTTTTATTTCAAAACCTATTAATGGAGTCTTCTTCTACAACAGAATCGAGTCGTCTTCTCACAGATACAATTAGTAAACTCAATCAATTACAATATTAAGAAATCATCAAACTCATCCAAAATCTAGAAAGAAATCAATTGCACCTGCCTTCGTCATTGTCACCTATGTCACTTCAGTTTACGCAGCCTCTGGGTCTGCAACTTCCTCCATTGCAACCTCACTCGTATTCTTTGCCACTATCTCCATTGAAAATTGTTACAAAAAGGATTATGTAAAGATTGGTTTTGACTAATGTTTGAGTAATTTTTACGTTATATTCTTTTTAAGATAAATGAAAATAAGTTTTAAAATCAAAATTTATATTTTGAGTAGATAAGTTTAAAATATTTATTTTCTCGACTCCAATCTTGGACCAATGAGTTTAAAGTTAGAAAATTAAACTTCGAAACTAATTAAAAAGGAGTGGGATATGGACAACTATTCCACCTTGAAAAACCAAGAAAAATATATCACCTCGTTAGTAAAAGTACTCTATAATTAATAGTAATCAAGTATGTCCCTCATGTAGTACAATATAATGGTCTTTCCCAATTAGTTGCATATTTATAATATATTTTGTGTATATTAATTAAATAATATTTAACGTATTTATTACGTTATTGGTAAGAACATGTAAAAACTATAGTTTTGTGCAAAAAAAAAGTACTTTTCTATACAATTTTATATAAGTTATATAAACTTAGCTCATTCATAGTGTGTAAAAAAGAGGAAGATAATAAATTTTTTTCATACGTATCGTAAACACATTTAAAATATTTAAATAACAGGTATTAAAACTGTAAACATACCCTTTTAATATTATTTATAAAATATATTACGTTTTATAAAATAATACTTAATAGATTTTTATTATCAATCAAATCCTGCTCAGATAGTCCAACCCAAAAAATACTTAAATCTAACACAAGTAATTAATTAACAACCAAGTGTATTTTTTTTAATATCATTTTAATGTATTCAATTGATCTTAGTTTAAATATTATTAAAAGATGATTGTTTTAATATATTATATATTAGAAATAGGTTAAAAAGACAATATTATTTAAATTTGACTTCCAACATTTGTAATGAACATTGAAATTTATAACACAGCATCACACCGTTAATTTTAATCAAATTACTATTATTACATGTATCTTCATATATTACGTTTTATAAAATTTATTTTTTTTATTTTTAATTTAATTTCAATATTGTATGTATTCAAATAAATAATTACATATAAAATATATATAAAAAATTCATAAAAATTTATATTTCATCCATATTAAAATGAATATGAGTTAAAAAAATTATATTATTAATTTATATAATATTTATTGTTTACACTCAATAGTTTTTATTTGGTTGAAATATTTATATTTAGTTTGAGAACACTTTAAAATTTATTTTGAGATATGTGTAATTTATTATTTTTTAAGAAGAACTTTAAGAAAATAACAATGCAATACAATATAAAAAATTATAATTCAATTGCATAATAATTAATATAAATAATAAGTTATGTATGTTTTTATAATATAATAATAATCTAATTTTATTATATATTATTAATATAAAATATATTATATTTCGGATATTATACGGACAGACATCTAGTAATGTATAATTTTAGGGGAAAATTGCAAAATTAGTCCTCTAACTTATGGGCGATCCCAAAGTCAGTCATTTATCTTTTTAATTGCTTAAATTTGGTCCTCTTTTAATCAAAATTCAAAAAAATACCCGATAATTACACTTATATACCGCATAATCACGTTACATTATAGACTCATATTTTTCTTGTTAATATGTGACCTCTATAGTCAGTTTGATGTAACTGATGTCATATTGTTTATTATGAAGGGCATGTACGTTTTATTTATTATGCCACAAAACTAAAAGCCATTATTTAACATGGTAATGTGTTATGTAAATATCCAACAAGAATTTAAATTTTGGCTAAAAAAATATGTAAATTGAAGAAATTAAATAGTAAAAAGATCAAAATTATAAAATTAATAAGTTAAAGAACAAATTTTGAGACCACCCATAATTACAGGACTATTTTTATAATTTTTGCATAATTTTAGTATCACATGAGGTATAACTAGATTTTTTATCATGAAATAACTTAGTGATAGATGTGTAAAGTTGAATAGGAAAATAAATTAGTTTGTTAAAAAACAAGGAATTATTGTTAAGAGTAGGCAACAAAAACTGCTGTCCCTTATTCTTATTACAACAATAACTAAAATCCACCAGCTTATACCCCCATACTTTATTTACATGTTTTATGTTCACATTATCATAATAATCGTTTACTATTATTATCAAACCCAAACGTCAACATATAGGAATTTATTAGATCGATTTCTTAAAACTTATTCCCCCAAATAATTAAAAAAATCCCCAGGTGACCAGACCCTCTTGCAGGAAGCCTTTGCAATGCATGGGGAAATGATTAATTTAGCAGGCAGAGGAGAAACACACACACACGAGGATCCATTTTATTACAAGAACGATGACGCCACCCCATCTTAGTTTTATCAACAGCGACTTTCGAATGAGCAAATCTGCAACCCACCCACCCACCCCCACCTGAGGCCCCTCTCTCTTAATTGGCTTCTGATCATATTGTTGGAGTCAACCTGCAGAAGGCGATGAGAGAGAGAGGGGGGGGGGGGGGGGGGTTGACCGGGCGTCTTGGGGGTGAGCTACCGGCCCCTCCCTCACACGCTCAACGGGCGTTGAATTCTTTAATGAAATCATGCACTTTTTGCACCCCCCACTCGACCTATATCCAATCCCCTTCCTTCCTCCTGTTTATCTATGCCTTCATTCCTCCAACTAATCCACACTTCTCTTTTCTAACTTATATCCCAACTCCAGAATCCCAGCAATAAACTACCTGCTACTACCATTAACTAAAACTAAAAAAATCTCATACAAAAAGCCAGCCAATCGATGGGGCGTGTTCCTTGCTGCGAGAAGGACAACGTCAAAAGGGGGCAGTGGACCCCTGAGGAAGATCAGAAGCTCTCCTCCTACATTGCTCAGCATGGAACCAGGAACTGGCGTCTCATTCCCAAGCATGCTGGTCTGCAAAGATGTGGGAAGAGTTGCAGGCTCCGGTGGACTAATTATCTCCGCCCTGACCTCAAGCATGGCCAGTTCACCGACGCCGAGGAGCAGACTATTGTAACCTTACATTCCGTTCTTGGAAATCGGTAAGTTGATCGGCTACTTGGAACCCTTCTCTCTCTCTCTCTCTCTCTCTCTCATGCAATCGTGACTGTTTAATTTGCAACAGATGGTCTGTAATAGCAGCACAGCTTCCGGGCCGCACGGACAACGACGTGAAAAACCACTGGAACACCAAGCTGAAGAAGAAGCTTTCCGGGATGGGAATCGATCCAGTGACACACAAGCCTTTCTCTCACCTCATCACGGAGATAGCGACGCTGCCGCCCCCGCAGGCGCCCAATCTGGCGGAAGCTGCGCTGGGCTGCTTCAAAGATGAAATGCTCCACCTCCTGACAAAGCGGCGCATCAACATTCATCTTCAGCAGCAGGAGCCGCAGTTCGGCGGGGCTCCAGCCGCAGCCGCCGTCAAACACGAGAACGTTAACAGAGATGATCAGACGATCGAAAAGATCAGATTCGGGCTGTCGAAGGCAGTAAAGGAGCCTGCAGGGGAGAAGCCATGGGAACCAGCATTCGGGTATTTTCCGGGATCATCAGACTGTGGATTTCAGTATGAACTGGCGAATCTTGGGAACGAGGGCGACGTGTCGCCGTGGAGCCAGAGCATGTGCACCGGGAGCACGTGCATGGCGGTGGAGCAGCAAGGGAAGGTGGAGGAGGAATCCGGGACTAGGAAAGGAGCGAGAAATGGATCGAACAACATGTTCGATTCTGAGTGCTCCTTGTGGGATTTACAGTCCGATGATCTTATGAACCACATGATATAATGTCTAAAGCAGACAATTTTATGTTCTAGATGCATCACACAAAATAATGTAAATGAAAATAATCAGAGGAATTCGAGAAATTAATGACAAAAGAATTTATTCGAGGTTGTGATTCTTCTTAGCTCCACCAGTTTTTGCCGCTTCTTTTTGGCGGAAAACACGAATTCTTAACGTTCAAATCAAAAGAGTTCGAAAAAGAAATTACTTCAGTTCCAACTTAAGTTAACAACTTTTTATTTTGGTAGCTAAATGAATGTATATTTGTTACTTTTGACTTTTTTTAAAAAAATATAACATTTTTGTTTCTTTTGAAACATTACTTTTTTCTTTTCTTTTTTTGTTGGAAAGAACTGAACGGTTAAATATTGATGTGGTTAAATAAATTTGGTGGCTTTGAACTTTGAGTTGAATAAATAGGGTGGTTTGTGTTTCTGGATGTTTGGTTAAACTTTTTAAATAAGTGTATTAATTAATTTTACTAATATAACTAGGCTAAATTGACAATGTAAAAACTTATAAATGCGTAAAAATAAAAACCTTGTAGTGGGAATGCACCAGCTATGTTCGAGCTCATCATTTATAATGTATTGTTTATGTCTCGGTGATATTATTGCAGGAGATGTTAGAAAATTCGAATTAAGTAGCAGACCCTCTGGAATTTGTTATTGGGCGCATCAAATTTTTTTCTTACATATGAATAAGGAACAATTTAATGTTCACATGCATAGAATATTCTTTGTGCTTATTTACAAATTCTCCCAAACCTTGCGGGGAAACAGTGCAACCTCCATACGTAGAATTGGCAAAATGTTGGACATGCATCATTTCATTAATGTGAAAACGTTCAACTTCGTGTATTTTATAATTGGGAATAAAAATATTATTTCTTCGTACGTAAAATTTTTAAAAAAGTGTGTAGTTATGTGTGTAATAATTTCGGGTTCTTTATGTTGAATGTATTAAATTAAATATTAAAATTATTCTAGACTTTAATAGTTTGAACTTTCAGATGGAATCATTTAAAATGGAACTCCTCTCTACTCTCTCTTGAAAATACAGACGACGAAGAACAGAAGCAGCCTCAGCAGCCACCAAGGACAATATTACATTTGCCGGGTGCCAAATTACATCACATTATCTGAAGTACGGAAGCGTTAGGTCAACAATCCACACAATAGTCCTGCATCCTGACATAATAATCGACAATCGAGCAAATCTTTGGTGCGACGAGTTTGTTGATTTAAGCTTCGCAGCTCTGTGTACAATGGGTTGAGCTACACGCTCTCAAAGCCAAATATCCGGAACACGCCTGTAGAGAACAACAGGGATCCAAAGAATGAGGGAGCTTCCGTAACAAAAGTCTAATTCTCTTAAAATCGGTAGGTTAAGGGGTAAGGTACCTTCATCAGCCTGGTATTTGTTCTTATCATCTCCAGCATATGCTAGTAAGTTGCACTTGGGATTCCATTCCACACTATTCATGGCTGCCCTACATGGGATTTGGTGCACTGATCTCCCTGTCTCAACATGGGACTGTCCCAAAACATTAGTTAGAGTCGATGACAATATGAAATTCCTGATTACTGCACTATGATTTTTATTACGGATAAAATTTAAACTTACAAAGATCCCTTCGAGAGTATTACAAACAACCCCCTTAGTTTTGTGTTTTTCTTCCTTAATAACTGGAGCAATTTGTAAGGAAACAAGCTACCATGTCTTTTTTCTTCTTTTAAATTAAGCTAGACCTCAAAGGTGTTTTTGTAATATCCCTTTTTATTATGGTGCCTCTATCTTTTGCTAGGTAAAATCATGTTATGGAAGACAACCAGAAGTTAATTCAGGAAACTTTGAGCTGGAGAAATAATCGAAACAGATTTCAGTATACTCACAATATCAATGAACAGGTCCTCACTTGCAGAAGCGATGTATTCTCCAGTGTGATTGAAACTTATAGTCCGAACAGGCCATCTGGTAAGATTAAAGAAAAGGTCTACATTTCAGCAATATAACAAGATTTTCACAAGGCTAGAAAAGACTACAAAACAAAAATTTGTGCTGTCAATAATTAAATAACAAAGATTTTTGTCCCTCAATGAAGAATCGCACGAGGGTCCTGGAAGATGGAAAGGAAGAAACTTTACTCGAGTTTTGTGAATGTACGGACACATAGCATCTCTTTTATATTCCAAAGGCTGACTAATGAGTCAGCACTTCCCACGGCAAAGTACCTGTGCAAGGGAAAAGAGTTTCCAGCAACATCTCAAAAATATTAACCACCCTTTAATTCAGAGGTAGAACCTTGTTACAGAGAGAGAGAGAGAGAGAGGGACCCTTCAGATTTTTAGGCCAGACTAGGGTTGACAGAAGGGGAACTTTCACATTCTAAATTATTATGATGCCCAGTCTATTTTATTGCATAAAGAACAAAGGATGACACAGGGATCTGAGAAGCACCTTCCGGCGGGGTCAATTGCAATACAATAACAACCTGCTGTATGAGCCATGAGGGTATCAACTGCACGGAGTGACGGATATGCGAGCACTTCAACAGTACCTAGGATGAGGAAGAACCAGGGCAAGAGACTACAATGTCAAGCAGATTGAAACAGGAAACTTAAGCCAGACTGACTAAGATGTCTTTTGCAAGACTAATATTCCCACCATTGCCAGTAGTTAAAAAGAACATATCACCAGTCGTATTCCATGCTATCTCATTCACCTGGTGAGGAAGAACACTGGAAGCATTAGGGAGAGGCAGGAGAAAAAGAACTACAATATGTCCGAAATTTGAAAATCATAGAACACAGAGTCATGTTGTAGAGAGGTTAGAATAAAAGATTTTCATCGCATTACAGTAATATTATGCATCATTCTGCTGTTAAATGGGCATAGCATCTATATAGCAGGGGAGGTCCAACGAAAATCACTTCAAAATTGGCAAGATTGATCAACAATGAGACATATGTACAACAGCGGAATAATATAGCGACCATCAAAAACCAAAAGAACACTTAGTGCATGTAGAATAAATGAATTACGTGATAAAATCAAATATGTGACAACCAGTTAGTATTTAAATTCTACTGATGAATACTGGAGCTTTATGGCAAACTGATTAAGCAATGACACATCAGAATGAGTCAGGACAAGATTTTACCTCATAGTTGAACTTGCGTTTATGTATGGGCTTAAATTTACGTACATCCAATATTGTTAACTCGTCATCCTGAAGTGAATAGAAAAGCAAGTTAAACCAAAAAAGGTGTCATCTCAAAGACCTCCTCAAGAACTGAATGAGAACTTCTTACCCTGTTTCCAACAGCTATGTGAGTTCCATCAGGCTTATATGTGATGTTAATGTTTTCCCCACTGAGTTCTGCCTGCTGTGAGCATTTTCCACCTGCAAGACACAAGAAAACAGCAAAGAAATAATCTTTAAACACCAACCTAGTAGTTGTCAAAGTCACTTCTCACCCAACAATAACAATGGTGAGTCGGTGAGGCAAATGAAATGATGAATCATGCAAGTGGTGTAATGTCCCAGTTCATAAGAATTATTTCTTGTAGGCCGCTGTTCTTTCATTGCGCTCGAAAATATTCATTAGATAATGATTCTTTATCCATGGCTAGTAATACTTCAAGTCCTATTTTTGAGACAGAAAATTAGGATTCACACTGTGTTTCACTTAATTTAGGTACCCTCCAGAAAACAATCAAAGAAAGAGATACAAATAGATGGCTTATCTTCGAAACCAGAATAAATATGTCAGGCCTTGAGCATAAACACATCAACAAAGTTTTGGGTTTTCATAAGTGTTGAAATTAATGCATCATGACTTACTACGAGCATCCCACAAGCGAACAGTCTTGTCACCCGATGCTGTTGCTATCAAATCTGAATGTTTTGGATCCCAGCATAACTGATCCACACTATCAGTATGCCCTTTTAGCTCAATATCTTTGGCCTTACCCTGCATGCGCTCATCAAAAACCCCAACCAAAAGAGCTTAAAAGCACAGCTTGCAAAGACATACCCTTCCATGAAAAGCATTAAAATATGAGATAAGAAACAATGAAACAGAAAAAAATTGGTACACGTTAACAAAGAATTAATAGCACTGACTTTCGGAAATCCAAGTTTCAGCACAGCTGCCCCTTATTTGAGTGCATACTACATCAGCTATCCCATCATCTACCAGTTCAGCTAACTCACAAATATATTCCCCAAACGAAAAGAAGTTTCGATTATGAGTCAACAACCAGGTACTTGTATTAACTCAAATTAATCAGTTCATGTACCTTATTCAGTATATATATTTTCCTTAGTAGTTCACATTTTACAATTTATTTAGGCTCCATTTGAATTAATGGGTTTGGATCTATAAATTTCAAATCCATAATAACAAATCTATTAAACTTATTTGGAGATCATTTATAATGATCTGAACTTCAATTTTAAACTGCTGTTACGTAGTTTTGGTGGATTTGAAACCCACTAAATGTGAAGTCATTTGAAATTACTCTCCCAAATCTCCACTCAAATAGAAAAGGCCTTCAATTCGAATACAACCTTACTGCATCTTCAGAAAATCATTCATTTTTCAACAAATAACATACAGCCCTTATTTTCTATAAAATTAAACTCAAGGCAGTCATGTTGTGACTGCAACTTACATATCTTCCTACCATAGAAAAAGAAATGTAAAACCTGATTGAATGCCTACATGCTCGGCTCTGTCACATTTGATGCATAGTGCAAGTGTACCATACGACACATACAAGTAAAAGTTTCCAGGTAAAACTCCATCGGGTTTCATAATCAATTTTGTTAGCATATCAATACGTTCATGCTCAAACTCCAGCCCCAATGCCCCTAAGTTCCGAAAATTTGTAATAAGCTTAAACGAACATAGAATAGGCAAAATAACAGAGCTAAGAACCGACATTAAAACCGATTAAATGAAGTAACAGCGAATCTTACATGGCCGTGAGGTTCAATGTGCCAAATTCGAGCTGTCTGATCAACAGAACCAGAGGCCAATTTCGTGCCCGAGCAATTCCATGCCACCGAATGCACCTTTTTCAATTGCATAAACACAGAATTATTAAATACGAAGAATGTGAATTGGAGAAATGAAGATGTTTTATGCTAGGGTTGATGAAGGTTGTACCTTCTTCTTGTGGCCTTGGTACTCTCTGCTATGGAGGGTTTTGAAGGGTATAGTTTCCTCCATGTTCTCAGCTCTCACAAATTCACAATTTGATCCGCCAAACTATTCATTCCAATTTAACATAAGTTGGACTCTTTTTTTGTTTGGGTCTGACATAGTGATCTGGACCATTACCAATTTATTAGTAGAAATTCATTAGGTGTATTATTTAAAGAAAATAAATGTACAAATTAGTTCTGAATTAGAACCTAACATACTAATTTAAAAATATTGTATTATATAAAAAGAAAATGTACAGATTAGTCGGGGACTGATTTATATACTTCTTTTTATTTAAATATATTGTCGGAATAAATTATTTATTTCATACATTGCACAATTTATAATATAATAATATAATAATTTATTATAAAAATAATAATATATATTTTTTAAATAAAATATATAATTATAAAAAATATATTTTTAATAAAAATATCTCATAATATAAAAATATATTAAATATTAAAATGTACCATAATTAACTAAATATTTTATATTTAAAAATTAATATTTTATTTTTATGTATGCAATATGGATATCATATTGAAGATTATGAAAATGAATAATTTGATATATTTTTCATACAAAAAATGAAATTGAGATGAAAAGGTTATAAATGTTTGAAAACTGAACTGAACAAATAAAAAAACAAAAATTGATGCGATATCATACTTTCCAAAAATAAAAAGATAATTTAAGCAAAAAATGATATTTCTATAAATTCTTTCCACTATCCTACTTTTATATAGTTATAGATTAATTAATCTATTGTGGAACATAATTATTATAAAGAAGATGCTATTAACCTAAAGTTCTATTCTAATCTTGTAATAATAAATATTTTATCTCAAAAAATATCAAACAAGAAACTTGATGTAAATTAAATTTATTAGAATTGAGTGGAAATTTATGAATTACTATTTTAACTGTATGTTCTCTAATTTTTTTCTTGAAGTTGAAATTTTTGTTGATATTGACGTTTGATGGTGGAATTGAAAACTCAACTTTCTTTCTAGTTGAATTTGACTTATATATCGTCAATTCAAAAGTTTTATAGCTGGATTTCAAATTAAATATTTATAGTGATTTTTGTAAAGAATGTTTTTGAGTCTATCAAGACATCGTTTGTTTTTATAGATTTCTGTCTTGAGAAAAATGTCGATTGAACATTGTTTTATGAGGAATTTTTATGAAAAACATTTTTAAATGCCTTCGAATACTCCTTCAATGTTGGTTGCAATTTTAATTATGATGGAAAATTGGTCATTATTTTTAATTTTAAAATATAAACTATTTTCATATACACATAATTAAATAACACGATATGAATGTTCGTTCAAGATTTAGTTAGACTTTTTTTTCTGAAGTTTTTCTCATTCAGAAAGTAAGCTGTAACTATATGTGCTTCTATATTAACAGTCATTCTTTTATTCTTCTGGACTCAATTTTAACAATAGATGGAGTGATTTACGTTTTTCTAGTTATTGTTTTATCAGATTGGTATTGTGTTAGATTGGTGCAATGTTTATTTTTCTTTTTTCTAATTAAGAAATTGAGAATAAGGTGCAGCTATTCGCATTTATGAATTTTTAAATAAATTTGTTTAAAATTAATTTTTTTCTTTTATTTTAGAAAATTAAACTCTTTTAATTAAAAAAACAAAACAAGAACAAGAAAAAAATAGTATGAAGAAGAAGAGAACAAATTTATTGTCTCAATTATCTTCTAGGTTTTTTTTTATATTTTTTAAGTGTTCTAGATGATAATTACATTGGAAAAAAATTTAGTTTAGAACATTCGTATTTTATTTCGTATATATGTATATATATATAGATGTATGTATATATGTATATGCTTGTGTTCGAAACTTATTTGTCGAATAGGGACGAGCATGTTGGCCTAAAGCTCATTCGAAATATCTTGCCGAACAATTGAAGTAGTTTTCGGCAACATCTGTCGAAAACTACTTCATTTATTAATCTAAATATTTTGAACGAGTCTTGAGCATATTAAACAATTAAATTAAGCAAAATAAATATAATATTATTTTAATTACTTTAATAGTATCTAATTTAATTCAATTTTTTCAAAAATATATTTAGAGAAGTTGGGAATGGGAATAGGCGCGTTGTTCACAATATCTATACATAATTTTAAAAAGTGATTCAAATATCATGACTCACAAATGATAGGATCTAACTAATATATCGATCTTAATTAATTAAGGGTTTAATTACGTCAACGGTTGGATTAACTTTTAATTAAAAATTAGAGTATTTAATTGAAACAAATGAGATTCGCAAGGAATACTATAATAATTGGTTGGATCAAGTGAGTGTTAGGAAATAAAAAAACAATAGCAATACCAAATAACACAATATTTGGTTACCCAGTTCACCAATAATGGCTACGTCTGGGGGCACTACCAAGCCAGGAGATTTTACTAAGTAGTTGTGATGGTACTTATTAAAAAACAAAACATAAGCCCTTTATATAAGGCTTAGATTACAAGATTTTCTCATCCACAACCAATGTGGGACATTAAACAATTTACACACTTAACAATCTCCCACCTGGAAATTGTTCACAAAGTGTGACTTGTTTTCTTCAGTCATCTCAACTCATGGTAGTGCCACGTCCTCGTCTTCAAGCTTCGAGGCAAGTTGAAGTCATGCACAACTTCAACTTATCAAAGGTAACAACCTTTGTCAACATATCAGCGGGATTCTTACTTCCTTCAATTTTTTCCAACTGCAACACCATCGTCTCCAACAAGTGACGAATGTAATGATACTTCAACTGAATATGTTTTGTTTTGGAGTGAAACGCCGGATTCTTTGCCAAGAATATTGCACTCTGGCTGTCACTATGGAGAGTACTCGTACTCTTCTCCATCCCGAGTTCACACAAGAAATTCTGAAGCCACACCATCTCTTTGCTTGCTTCAGTAATTGCCACATACTCAGCCTCCGCAGTAGATAATGCTACTACCTTCTGCAGTTTCGATGCCCAAGAAATCGCCGTACCACCAAATGTATTCACATATCCCGTAGTACTCCTTCTTCCATCAAAATCATTTGATGCCAAGTCAGCATCGACATATCCTTTTAGAATAAGATCACTCCCACCAAAACACAGTGTCATGTCAGTCGTACCTCGCAGATATCTCAGAATCCACTTCACTGCTTCCCAATGTTGTTTACCGAGGTTGCTCATGAATCTGCTCACAACTCCCACCGCATGTGCAATGTCTGGTCTCGTACACACCATTGCATACATAATATTTCCAACAGCCGAAGCATACGGTATTTTCTGCATCTCAGCACGCTCCTCTTTAGTGCTCGGACATTCCTTCTTAGACAACTTGAATTGGCTGCCCAACGGAACACTTACCGGCTTAGCATCTTGCATGTTAAATCTCTCGAGCACCTTCTCGATGTATTGTGCTTGCGACAGATAGACTTTTCTAGCAGCTCTATCTCTTCTGATTTGCATCCCCAAGATCTGTTTTGCTTCACCAAGATCTTTCATTGCAAACCGTTCGGATAATTGCTTCTTCAACTTGCTTATTTCTCTAGCACTGGAGCCTGCAATCAACATATCATCAACATAAAGCAACAAAATGATATAACTACTCTCAAATCTCTTGAAGTAGCAACAGTGATCGGCATTGCATCTGATGAATCCGATCTCAAGCATAAAACCGTCGAACTTCTTGTACCATTGTTTTGGAGCTTGCTTCAACCCATATAAGCTCTTTTTCAATTTACACACAAGTCCGGAGCCTCCTTTTGACACGTATCCTTCTGGTTGCTTCATGTAGATCTCATCCTTCAAGTCCCCATGAAGGAATGCTGTCTTCACATCCATTTGCTCCAAAAGCAAATTTTCTACAGCAACCATACTCAGCACAAGTCGAATGGTAGTTAATTTCACAACAGGAGTAAATATGTCTGTATAGTCAATACCATATTTTTGTTGAAAACCCTTTACTACCAACCGTGCCTTATACCGCTTACTTCCATCGGCCTCGGTCTTAATTCGGTACACCCATTTGCTGTCAAGAGCTCTCTTGCCCTTAGGGAGTTTGACATCTTCCCATGTTTCATTAGCCAAACACGAGCTCAACTCGTCATTCTCAGCAAGTATCCATTTGTTCACATCTGGAACATTCTTAGCCTCTGCATAAGATTCCGATTCTCCATTGTCAGTCAGTAAAAGATAATAATTAGAGGGCGAATACCTATCTGGTGCCCTTCGTTCTCTAATTGATCTTTGCAGCGGAATCCGTTGTGGAGTACTTGGCTCAACATCAATCATCTCCTCGACTTGAGCTCCCCTACTCCCACCCGAGTTGGTAATATCCAACTCCACAATCTGACTGCTACAATTTGGTGAATCAACTGTCTGTCCATCCTTGTATAACACTTGTTCATTGAACACTACATCTCGACTTCGGATGATCTTCCGATTCTGCTCATCCCAGAATCTATACCCAAACTCATCACCTCCATAGCCGATGAACGTGCATTTGATAGACTTTGCATCAAGCTTACTTCTAGCAGCAGAGTCAACTAAAACGTAAGCAATACAACCAAAGATACGAAGGAATGATAAGTTTACCTTTTTTCCACTCCAAGCCTCCTCCGGTATGCCGTTCTCCAAGGGCGTTGATGGACCTCTGTTAATCACGAATGCAGCAGTGTTGACTGCATCAGCCCAGTGCATCTTTGGTAACCCGCACTTGAGTCTCATGCATCTCGCACGCTCGTTCAATATTCTGTTCATTCGCTCAGCAACTCCATTTTGCTGTGGTGTTCCTCTCACCGTCCTCTCCATGCGAATTCCATTGTCTTTACAAAACTTCTTGAACTCGTGGTGATCGTACTCACCACCGTTGTCGGATCGTAGGCTCTTGACCCTCAAACCTGTCTCATTCTCAACCAACGCTTTCCACTGTCGAAATGCAGCAAACGCATCAGATTTATTTTTGAGAAAATAAACCCATACCTTTCTTGTGGAATCGTCAATGAAGGTCATATAGTAGGATGCTCCACCAAGAGAAGTCACGGGTGCTGGACCCCATAAGTCGCTGTGTACTAGCTCCAACTTCTCCTTCTTCAATGATCTGCCACCTTTCGAGAAGCTTACTCTTTTCTGTTTCCCGAATATACAATCTTCACAAAGACCGATCTCAACTGATTTGAGTCCGGGCAGTCTTCCTTTGGTGCATAACTCTCGCATCCCCTTCTCACTCATGTGGCCTAACCGACAATGCCATAACTTTGCGTCATTCTTCTCTTCTATGACAGCAACACAATTCTTAGAATTCGTAGTCATGTATAGAGTTCCATCTTTTCTGCCTCGAGCTATTACCATAGCTCCCTTTGTGATCTTCCAGCTACTATCTCCAAATGTCGTCACGTAGCCTTCATCATCCAACTGACCAATTGAAAGAAGATTTCTCTTCAATTCAGGAATATGCCTAACACCGTGCAGTCTCAGAGTAGAACCATTCGGAGCAGCAATTCTCACGTTTCCCTTTCCTACAATTTTGAGAGGCTCGTCATCTGCTAGATACACCTCTCCAAAATCTCCAGAACTATAGCTCTCCATCATCTCAGAACTGCTACATGAATGAAACGAAGCTCCAGAATCCAACACCCATGAATCCAGTGGACTACTCACGCTAAGGATCAAAGCATCAGCAACCTCGTCTGTAGATGCATTCGCTGATCTTTTATTGGTCTGATCCTTCTTCGGTGCCTTGCACTCTCTTTTTACATGGTCATACTCATCACAGTTCCAGCACTTTACTGAAGACCCGTTCGTCCTTCCACGACTCTTTCCTCTCGACATGGATCTATCAGATCTCGACTTTGACTTCCCTTTCGTTCGCCCTCTATTCTCTATATTTAAAGCCGATCCAGAAGTAATGCCTGATTCCCTTCTGCGAATCTCCTCGCTGATAATCAGATCTCTTACTTCATCAAACTTCATCTTATCTTTACCCGCCGAGGCACTAACAGCAGTGACTGTTCCGCTCCAACTCTCCGGCAAAGAGGATAAAAGAATTAAGGCTCGAACTTCATCGTCAAAATCAATCCCAACTGAACGTAATTGAGCCGTAATTAAGTTGAACTCATTCAGGTGTTCAGCAACCAGCGTCCCTTCTGACATCTTCAAATTGAATAGACGCCTCATAAGGTAAACCTTATTTGCTGCAGACGGCTTTTCGTACATCTCTGACAGGATATCCAGCATCTCATTCGTGGTCTTTGCATCGGTGGTGTGGTAAGCAACATTTTTGGACAACGACAAACGAGCCACGATCATCGCCTTTCTGTCCAGCAGTTTCCACTCGCCATCCTTCATCTCCACCGGTTTCTCGCCCAGCGGCTGGTAGAGATCTTTGCCGTAGAGGTAATCCTCGATCTGAATCCGCCAGAAACCGTAATCTGAGCCATCGAACTTCTCCACCGGCATTTTTCCTTCCGCCATTGTCTTTGCACCTCCAACCGGGCTCTGATACCAGTTGTTAGGAAATAAAAAAACAATAGCAATACCAAATAACACAATATTTGGTTACCCAGTTCACCAATAATGGCTACGTCTGGGGGCACTACCAAGCCAGGAGATTTTACTAAGTAGTTGTGATGGTACTTATTAAAAAACAAAACATAAGCCCTTTATATAAGGCTTAGATTACAAGATTTTCTCATCCACAACCAATGTGGGACATTAAACAATTTACACACTTAACAGTGAGGCCGTCTTAAATGAACATTTTATAATATATTTATTTATAAAAATAAAAATTAAATTAAATATTTTTAATTTTTAAATATAATATTATATTAATAAAATTAATTTATTTTATATGCGGTCAAATTCAATAATCCACCGTCGATACACAATCCAACTGTCTTCTTATGACTCATCAATAGATAGAGAATTTTTTTCTCAATTTGTCTTAGCAATGGAGGTGCTCCACATAACCAAAAAATTCACATTTGAATTGAATATCTTATATTAAAATTTACAATATATCTAATAAAAAGAGAATTATTCAACATATCATAAGAAGCAGCAAAATTAGTTGTGCTTTAAATATTTGACAAAAAAATAAAATAATATAACCAAAAAAAAAATCTAAACCAATCATAAGCTACCATTTATAATTTTTTTTTCTTTTATTTTTAACAGAATTGTAAGGAAAAAAGTATAGAATTGAAAGCTGATTTATGACGGAATTTCACGGTTTATATTTATAGATTAGTATGGATATAGATTTATAATTATATAAATTTATGTAATTATATGGAGAATCCAAGCTCGAATATATTTGATGGCCTACTAAAATGGAGCCCAAAATACATTAGAATCTTCTACTGGAGAAAATGCAGGCAGCTGGACTTCAACAGTGTATTTACAAACATAACAAGATTCCATCTTCACCTTACCACCAAATTATTGGGAAAGCAAAAATAACCAGATGAGCAATATTTAAGAGAAATCATACAATGCTGGAAAAGTTTCGGGAATTAGAATCACAAAAGATTCTACTCATCATCATTATCATCATCAATGTCTTCGATCCCAACCCAATGTGTAAAGGCAAAGAGAAATTCCTTGAAGTTAACGGTACCATTCCGGTCCCAGTCCATCTCCTCTGCGAAAAACAGCAGCTCGATAATTTCAGAAGACCATCTTGTGGATCAGATTGATGGATACTAAATTCCAATAACAAGAAAATTGCTTATATGTAAAAATATACATGGTTTTTTTAATCATTCATGAAAAAAAACTGAAAGAAAATCAACTGACGAACAATTCATTTGATACTACAAGACGAGTATTTTATGCAAGAAGTACAGTGGTGAAATCACTCAAGGAATACCACAATGTGCATACATGTGCGTGTGAGTGAGTGACGAGGGAGGGAGAGAGAGAGAGAGAGTACTGACCAAATCTTTTCATGGCAATTCTCCCGGAAGACCGTTCTCCTGAAGTTGTTTCATTAATTGCCTCAACCATCTCACTTTTGCTCACATAACCATCCTTGTTCTTATCTAAAAACACAAATGTGTCGACTGCTGTTTCAAAGGTATCCTTGAGATCCGGCATTCCTATCTGAGATTTCAATCAATGTCAAGGAACAAAGAAAGCAACATCCTGGTCGAGGAGGCAGTGATCATGAACATGCTCTCACGTAAGAAAATTGGCACACAACACAAATGTCAAATTTTTGTCATCAATTACACAATATATCGAATAACATGTAACCTGATCTCTTAACAGAAAGCAGACAGAAGCATAAAACATAAGCAGGCAACTTAAGTATCAGATTCATTTCTAACAGAAGATAAATGAATGAATTTTATATAGCACTCAGGATACAGACTGCGTAGCTGTTGGATCTTTCTTCAGAAGGTAGACGAGGCAAAGAAGAACAATGAACTCATTGAACTTAATTCTCATGTCTTCATTAATATCACATGCCTCAAAGAGATCATTGATTTCCTCATCGGTGAAATTGATCTCTAGCTTGCGAAAACAGTGTTTCAGCTCCCCCGGATCTATTGCACCATTTCCATCCTCATCTATAAAGAAAAAAAAATCCGGTCACAAGTTCTCTAAGAAAATTTAGTATTACGAAAAGTAGACTAGAAGAATTTTCAACCTGAAAAGAAGTTTAAAAGAACAAATTCAACTGTTGGATTTAACTAAAGACACACACACAAACACTCACTACAAGTTATAGGAAGCACTGAACCAACATTTTCCAACCCGTCAACCTGTTATGAACGAACTATGTATGAATGAGAGGATGTTTACCAAATTCTTCAAATGTTTTTCGGCATTTCC
This sequence comes from Caryopteris x clandonensis, assembly GCA_028749325.2. Taxonomy (NCBI): domain Eukaryota; kingdom Viridiplantae; phylum Streptophyta; class Magnoliopsida; order Lamiales; family Lamiaceae; genus Caryopteris; species Caryopteris x clandonensis. The sequence goes on along the minus strand of JAPYKT020000008.1, from coordinate 2,548,733 downwards.
TAAAGCTCTGGTCGATTTTTGGAAATTTTAATATAATGCTATTGAAGGAAATTGTAGAACTCCCTTGAGCTTCTCTCCTCCTCACTGCTTCAAATATTGTGCTTTCAAGCTTGGTTTTTGGCGCTGAAGCCTCAGGAGATTCATCCTTATCAATTACACCTCCCATTAAGTGGCTCTGCAAAATATTTATGAAAGAAGGAGTGAATAGGAGAATAAATCCCTGGTAAATCGGAGTTTTGTCTCTCCCTTTCTATTCCTGTTCAAATTAAAAAAAAAAAATTAAATTGGATCACACAAACAAAATCAAAATCTATATACAAAACAACACACACACAAACGCACGCACAGACACACACAAGCCTTTCAAGGAGAACCCCTTCCAGAAACCAACATGCATGTCTTAATTAAAAACGGAATTTCAGGATTTGGTTGATATTCCATGTAGCTACAGATTGAAATCCAAATCAGAGCTTATTATCCAAACGCATATAAAAATTGAAGATTTATTCAGAAAAAAATAACCTTTTACTTCATATCGATTTTAAACTTGGAGATCCTGTTCAAGTCGTTTCCTCTTGAGTTACCAGAAATCAAAAAATAAAACACGAATATTTTAAAAGCAGATTCGGAAAAGGAATTCAGTGAGAGACATTAATCAAAATTCTCAACATACAGATGACAGAAAATAATCACAACTAACTCAGTGTGCGTGTGTGTGCGAGCGCCACAGAGAGAGAGAGAGAGAGAGAAAGGGAGAGAGATGGTACCTCAGGTTTTATACAGAGGAATCCAAAAGGTAGATGCTGAATAATTGGTAATACAAAATGCCTGTTTTGCAACGGAACCGGGGGATGCGATCTTTATGACAGTTTTCAGTTTCAATTCCCACCGCTGGAGCTAGAAATGGAAGAGATGGAAATAATTAACTGTTTTGGATCACAAAGCCCATCACAAAACTGGCCCAACAGTTTACTTTCTTTTAACTATTTGAGTTCACATTCCAAACTATAGTGTTTAGAGAAATTATAATGTTTATAATATAATAATATAATATTTTATTATTAAAATGGTAACATAATTTTTTTAAATAAAATATATAAATATGTAATATAATTTTTTTATTATTTAAAATAAAAATATATCACAATTAATCTATTAAAAAATATTTTATATTTAAAAATTAATATTTTATTTTTATACATACAATATAGATATTAAAATAAAAATCATAAAAAGATAATTAATTTAATATATTTTTTATAAAAAAGTTATAAATCTTTAAAAATTAGAAAGAAAACAAATAAAAAAGAAAAAATATGATTGAATATTATACTTTCTAAAAATAGAAAGTTGATTTAGGAGGAAAAATAGAATTTCTGTAGTTAAAGAGAAATGAAGACAAATTATAATTTTAGTTTTTGTGTATTCGTGAGTTAGGATTTTTTTCATTTATTTGGTAAGCTTAAGTAATTAACACATATTATGAACTAGAATTTTGTGATTAAAACTGGAGATTTATGCTTTTAGGAAAACTTTAGGGTCTTATACTTATTCTAGGTAGTATCCTTGTTGGCAGGTTAATAAGTTTTGATAATTTATTAATTAACAAACACTTAAACACAAATTATCGATAGTCAATCCATATTTTGACTTGTAATAATAATTAAAGTTAATGACTTTTTTTCAACAATTTATAAATTTGTGAGAAAATACAAAAACAAGGTAAATCTGATTTTTTTTTTTTTTTTTTTTTTTGCAGCTAACCCTAGTTTTTATTTTAATTCACTTTCAAAACTTTTATATCGCGACAGTTTAGCATCTAAACTATATAACAATGATACTTTGGAATGATCGAAAGTGTTATAGTCGGATAGACACCAATGAAAAGGTGTTAAGAAAGTTATAACTCAAATGATAAATTACAAACAAAAAAAACATTTAGGAGGTAAATAGTAGAAAATATAAAAAAAAAATTATTTGGTAAGTCTTCAAAACAACAACAACAATAATAATAATAATCAGTGGCACGTGAGATAGATAAGTGTAGTAGTAAGATACGAAGATTTATATATATCAGTTGCACGATCAATCCTACTTCTTACAAAATACAACCAAGGAAGCTCGGACCCGCGTTAGCATCCTAGACCCATTACAAAAAATAAGCATTTAAATTTAGCAAAATATGATGTTGAAATTTGAGTTTATATATTATAACTTGAATTCATTAAAAACTGTAATTTATTTAAATATATTTTAAATTTTAAAAATTTCAATTTAGAACATTGTGAAGTTCTATAAAAATATAAACTACTTAAATGTTTTTTTTATAGTTATATGAATATTATAAATTCATATAAATTAAAATTGATTTCTAAATTTGAATATTATTTTGTATTTTGTTTAAAAAATTTAAATGCATAATTTAAATAATATATCTCACGATCGAACAATAATCAGTTTGGGCCGAAGGCCCATGAATTAAACTTTAAAAGTTTTACAATGATACGAAGCAATTTCAATAATCCATTTAACTCAGAGTCTGATTAAATACATTAAAACAAGCCCGAACGTAACATTCGTGGAAAACATGAGATAAATAATTAATTAGAACACGACATCTATATTATATCCATACATATATAAATAAAGCGAAATACCAATCTTAAATACAAAAAAATAAATTTTCTAGTCTAAACTAATTTCTATTATGTGTATCTATTTTTTATGCAAATTTATATATATATTTATATATATAATACTAGTAATTTATCTTGTGCGATTTACAGCTATTTATTTTTTTAGTTATTTATTTAATTTTTATAACTTTATTAATTTAAAAAATTTTGAGTTTTTAAATTTAAAATTATAAGATATTAAACAAACAGGATTGGGAGTCTCAACTTGAGACTCTTGATCTCAATCCAAATATTTATTTATGTTTAAGTTGATAAATTATATTTTAAAAAATATTTTGAAATATTAAATTTATTGAAAAAGTAAAACTTTATTATAAAGGCATATCTTGCTTTGACATATTAACTAGTGTGGGACCTGTGCCATACACAAAAGATATTGTTTTCTTATATTTTGTAATATAATCATATATTCAAGTTATATGGTATATTGTACAAGGTGTAGATTTGTAATTTAGTGATTATTTTTTATATAATTAGTATAAATTTATTGTAATTTTATGTTTTGTCTTTTCATCTATTAGAATTAGGCTCGTTCACAAATTGATAAGCATGATATCTACGATTTATAGAAGGTTGAATCAAATTAAATTAAAAAAAATAGCGATATTAGCAGATTAAAAAAAATATTTGTACAGATCTCATAAAATTTTCTAATTACATAGTCAAATTAAGAACAAAAATATTTTGCAAATTGCTAATTAAATGTAATAATATTACAAAAATTTGAAATTTGATAGAAACAAATACTTTGAAAGCTAATGAAAAATCGCACGGTGCTTGTACATCAAAATAATTAGCAGATCTCAACAGAAAATTACAAGAATAATCAAATGAAACATGAAAGAGATGGACGAACTTTTCGTTTAAAAATAAGAAAGAAAAATCGTTGAGAAAATTAAATATGTTTATGATAAATTGAAATTGACAGGTGAATAAAAAAATCTAAAAATAAAATAAATCTAAAAATAATATTTTGAAGAGTGTATGCTTTTGTTACTATTGAAATATGACACATATTATCATACATGTCTTACCATTTATTTTTTTAAAACAAAAACGCAAAAGACTTCAAAAGGAGAGAGAACAAAAAAGAGAGACCTTAAAATATTTAGTAATAATCTTGATAAAATACATAGAAAGAAGAGAGAGACAAAAATGAGAAATTATTTTGAATTATGGTAAGATTGTTGAAAATTTAATTTCATATTTGACAAAATCAGATTTTATCCATTTGATTGGATGATTTTAAATAATTGAAGTTTAATTATAGGAAAATTGTTAATGATTTTTCATAATATAATGAAACTACAATAATTTCATGTCCCTAACAAATTTATTTCTTATTTTAAATATATTATGAGTTAACAAAAAAACTTTATAATTCGAATTTATTTATGTTGAACAACAGAAACTAAGTGAATCCCGAAAATTGTTAATCACTCTTTTAAATTAAATTTTATTAGTGTATCTTAAAAGAGTTCTATAATATATATAATTTTACATTTATATGATTGAAATTTAGGCCGAAAAATAAAATTTTAAAAACTCATTTTAATAAAATATATTTTTTTGTTTCATAAAATAAATCGAGAAAATTGAGTCATATATTTGTTATATTTCATATATTTTTTGAATTTCATATTTCAGCGACTTGATTAATATTAAAAACAATATCTAGATTTCGAATCATGTATCAAATATTGCAGTATATTCATCTTGATATAATCTAATTTTGAAACACCTAAATTTGTAGAATAATTTAGATTTTAAAATCGAATCAAAATCTCCAAAATAAAAACATCTAATTATATATCTATATATATATATATTAAACCAAAATGACTTTTTTCAATTCTGTTTTTCTGCCAAAACTTCATTACTTATTTAGAATAATTATATTATTATTAAATTAAAAATAGACATTTATATTCTAGAAATTTTGATTCGATTTCAAAATCTAAATTATTCAACAAATTTAGGTATTTCAAAATTAGATGATATCAAGATGAATATACTGCAATATTTGATACATGATTCGAAATCTATATATTTTATCGAATATTAATCAAATCACTGAATTATGAAATTAAAAAATATATAAAATCTAACAAATATATGACTCAATTTTCTCGATTTATTTTATAAAAAAAAATCTATATATATATATAAGTAAAATTACTTTTTTTAATTTTTTTTTTGTCTAAATTTCAACCATATAAATGTAAAATTATATATATTTATGCAACTCTTTTAAGATACATTATTACAATTTAATTGAAGTGATTAATATCAACAATCTTCAGGATTGTTCAACATAAATAAATTCAAATTTTAAAAAAAAATTGTTAACTCATAATATATTCAAAATAAGAAATAAATTTGTTAGGAACGTGAAATCATTGTAGTTTCATCATATTATGGAAAATCATTAACAATTTTCCTATAATTAAACTTCAATTATTTAAAATCACTCAATCACGTGGATAAAATCTAATTTTGTCAAATATGAAATTAAATTTTCAACAATCTTACCATAATTCAAAATTATTTCTCATTTTTGTCTCTCTCTTCTTTCTATATATTTTATCAAGATTATTACTAAATATTTTAAGGTCTCTCTTTTTTGTTCTCCGTCCTCTTGAAGTGTATTGCGTTTTCTATTTTGAGAAAATAAATGGTAAGACATGTACGATAATATGTGTCATATTTCAATTGTCACAAAAGCCTACACTTTTCAAAATATTATTTTTAGGTTTATTTTATTTTAAAAAAAATTTATTCACATGTTGCTTTCAATTTATCATAAACGTATTTAATTTTCTTAACTATTTTTCTTTGTTATTTTTAAACAAAAAGATCGTCCATCTCTTTCATGTTTCGTTTGATTATTCTTGTAATTTTCTGTTGAGATTTGCTAATTATTTCGACGTATAAGCATTGTGCGATTTTTCATTAGCTTTCAAAGTATTTGTTTCTATCAAATTTTAATTTTTTGTAATATTATTACATTTAATTAGCAATTTGCAAAATATTTTTGTTCTTAATTTGACTATGTAATTGACAAATTTTACGAGATCTGTACAAATCTTTATTTTCTTTAATCTTCTGATATGACTATTTTTTTATTTTAATTTGATTCAACCTTCTATAAATCGTGGATATCATGCTTATCAATTTGTGAACGAGACTAATTCTAATAGAAGAAAAGACGAAACATAAAATTACAACAAATTTGTACTCATTATACAAAAAAATAATCATTGAATTACAAATATACACCTTCTATAATATACTATATAACTTGAATATATGATTATAATACAAAATATAAGAAAAAAATATATTTTGTGCATCGCACAGATCACACTAGTTTTAATTTAATAATAATATAATTATTCTAAATAAGTAATGAAATTTATGCGGGAAAACGGGATTGGAAAAAAGTCATTTTGTTATTATATATATATAGACTAATGACGCGTTCAATGATAGACATAGTTTGACTTATATAAAAAATAAAATCCACTAAAGTATTAAACAAATTTATCAAAATATGATGGATATTTGAACATCACTATTTTATAGAACTTGTTTGTTAATTTTTTATTAATTTTCTAGTATTTATTTATTTTATTTTTTATTTTTTTGTGAATGTAATTCTGAGTGAACGAAGATGAATTTTTTTAGAAGTTATATTATAATTTATATCTAACTTAAAAAAATTTTAATCATTTATAATGATTCATAATGAATTATTAAAAAGAAATTTGTTATAAGTCATAAATTTTATATATATTCATATATGTATATATATGCAAAAAACTATAAAAACTAATCTCATGAGACGAAACCTCATAAATTCTACATATAAATATCATTCAAATAAATATTAAATGACAAAAAAGAGTGTTAAGGCCTACTTTTATATTATTGATCAACACAAAAAGTTTTCTAGTGTTATTTTCTATTATAATATGATTATCATAATTTACATTCCATACCCTAATTAATCTATTTTTTTAATAATGTTAAATTGGAAGATTTTGCATCAATGAGAAAGATAATTGGATGATTGTTTTGGGACTAATAACAAAATCAAATTATAGATTAGTGTTATATTTTCTATCAAATGTGATGTGTTATTTATTAAATGTTGACTAAGCACAATATCTTCTTAATTTTATGATATTTATGTATTATTTTAAAAATAATTTTTATTATAAATAGGTTGTAGAGAAATAAAAACAAAAAATTAGATTAGAGATATCTACAGTTAGCTTAAGATCTGGTCAAATATATTCTATATTTACAATATTATAGTAGATAACGAAAAACATTACACACACACACCTATATATATATATATTTAGGAATAATAAAATTTAAGTATAGAGAAAATAATGAAGATAAAGAAAAAATATAATTTACCGAAATTTGTGCTAATCTACTTAATTTTTTTCTTATCATCTTGTTGTAATAGAAGCCGAGAATGGGGTGATTTTTTTTTTTCCAGTAGATGATAAGAGGAGAAATTATGTTTTTTATTTTATATGAATATATTACTATGATATCTTATTTTTTGAGAAAAAAAATCATAATAATTGAGACATGAGCTTTTGATGTATTCTAGAATTAATATTAATCAGTTTCATAATCCTGAAATTTATGTTAATCAATTATATAATCCCAAACTTTATGTTAATTAGCTTTATAATCCTAAAATCATACGGTGGAGTAGTTATTTACTACTACTACAAATATTATTATTATTATTCAATAATAAAAAAGATATTATATATGATTTTAAAAATTGTATTTAAATTTAAAAAACTACTTTGAGCGGAAAATTTTGTTAGCTTCTAAAATGTTATTGTACTTCTACCAAAAGACCTTGCAACATAGACCATTTTCTTTTTTATGTGACAAATTTTCTATCCAAAAAGTAATCTTAATTTTTACGGTCGTTTAAAATTTAAAATTTAAAAAATAAAATATTAAAATTTTGTTCTTTTTTAAACATTAAATTCGATGAAAATAAAATTATACAGATTAGTCTTACTGTATTATTATGTAAATATTAATTATTTTTATTTTTATATCAAATGGACTTATTGTAATCTAACTTATTAGATATATTGGTTATCTATATCCCAAAATTTATGAAATTATAAGATTTAAATTGAACTAAAATTTATCTTTGTAGAATATTTAAAAGTTTGTTTTGCTATACTCTCATAATAAAATAATTAAAATTAAAATTAATAATAATATAATAATTTTTTATTACGATTTTTAGTAACCATTAAATCGTGTCTCTATCAATCAAATTATTTTATTATATCTTATATATAGATAGATATTGATGTAGGTTTGTATAAAAAATATCATAATTAAAAGTAATTTAGGAAAAAACTGATTTTTTTATATTTAAGACTACACTTCTCTTTATATAAAAATATATACATCACAATTTATTTAAGAAAAAATATTTTATAGTACTGATTAAATTTAGTGTACGTATGTGTATATATATGTACAATATAAATTTTAAATTAAAAATTGTGAAAGAAAATTAATTAGATATCAGTACAAATTATAGTTACTTAAGAAGAGATGTGATAATACTTTTTTCCTTCCGAATGTCAGTACAAATAAGATAATATTTTGGTTTTTATTAAAATTGGTGTTAATTTGTAATATTATTTGGAGAAATATTTCTACAATTTATTATTAAACTGTTGTTTATTTGAGAGGTCTCGAGCAAAATATTTATTTCTGTTACTATATATGTGTGGCTATATAGATTGTACACACGCTGCAGTTGGTGCTAATTCTTTATCAATAAAAATAATCTTACACACACACACACAAAATGTATCTTTAAGGCTTAATTGTCGCAAAAAAAGAAATTTGTATTTTAGTCTCAACTTTTATATTCTAGAATTATCGACTTTAGTTATTATTGTAAGTCAAAGTACGGGATAATTGTTCGACAATTTGTCACAACTTGTGTTGAAATATCTGTTAATTAACAAGTTGTCGGAACTTTTTAAGCCTGTTTGTGACGACGTTACGTATGATAGATATGAAATAATATATTTTTCTTAAGAGACGCAAATTCTCAAAAATCAAATTCACAAAATACATTATATATTAATTGGAGCAATAAACAAAAGGATGCGGCTATTCATACGCCAGAATCTCTAAACATACCCGAAATTTAAATATATTTCATTAAAAATTAATAATTTTTTTTTACTAAATATACCCCATTTTTACCCCTTATACCCTTCTCAATAAAAAAATAAAATATAAATTAGCATCACAACCTGACTATCCAATCCTCGACAATTTCCAACACAAATTGACAAATCAAAATTAAAATCCATAAAATATTTCAATTTTTTCTTCTATCTGCAATTTCTCTATCTATCATAAATTTCGACACCTCCTTTCTTCTCTACCTAGAAATCCAAAAAAAGAAGAAAAGAATTCTTCTTTATTTCTCAGATGTAACAACAAGAAGGAAGGAAAAGAATTATTGCTAAAATTGAAAAATGACACAAATTTCAGTTTAGCATAAGAATGTGGTGATGCCTGGTGCCAATGGAATGAGGCGAAGCAACAACAGCCCAATCACAAACAACTTTGCGTATGTGGGTGACTTAGATTTCAATGTGGCGGATTTCATTGAGTTGCTGATTAAGAACATTAGGCGTGCCTACATACAGGGAGCGCGCACACACACACACACACACACACATATATATATATATATATATATATATGAACCCTTGTACACAAAATTCTTTACAAAATCAAGTTTGGGGAAAAACTATTTAAAGAATAGTGTTAAGTGTGTGTTGTTTATCAAGTTTGACATTCTCCGTAAAAGGTTTAAGATTTGTAGTCAAATCTCAAGAAAACAATTGTAATGAAGAAATATGGAGAAGAAGAAGAAGACAAGGCATGATTTATTTATGCAGTTGAGAATAAGACCAAAATAAAAAAATAAAAATAAATATATAAGGATATTTTAGTCAATTTATTTATATCTAATTTTGTCGTAATTATTATGGAATATATTTTGAGGTTTTGGGGTATGAATAGCCGCACCCTTAAACCTCTAACACACGAACACACTTGAAAAAATAATTTGAAACACAAAAATTAAATCTACAATTTTCCGTTTCACCCAAAAAATATTCTATATTGCATAGAATACAAAACCAACAATTTTATGCAATGACTTATTAATTAATGCACACTTCAACCTTAATTCGTGTCTTGCAATAGTAATTTAAGTTCAAATTTTTTTTGTAACATTTTAAAATTGGATTAAAATATAAAACTAGAAAAAAAATTATATTAAAAATTATTAATTTATTAAGTATGAATTTAAAAACTTCTACTATATAATAAAAGAAATTGGGGGACTCTTGTGCTACCTAATTATTACATTAAATATAAAATTATATATATATATATATATATAAAATAATAGAAGTACAAGCTATTTTTTTTAGTCCGATATTTCCTCCCTCATTTTCATATTTTAAAAGTTGATATCTATAATATATTTGGTATTATATAATATCAAATAAGTTCAAAAATTAAGAGATTTGATTATTGAATTTATAATATTTATTCCATTTTATTCATTATATATATGTATATGATCTTATGAATGATATTTATATTTTCATCATAATTATACTACATAAATAAATTACCAAATATAATTATATATCATTTAAAAGAATATTAATATCATGTTTTTTTAAATTTAGACTAGATATGTTCGGAAGATTGAATCTTTTAAATCATAAAATAATATTTATATTTAGAGCAGATTTGTTGATATATAAATAAAAATATATTAATATTTTTATCAAAATTTAATATAACATAAAAAATAAATATAACAAAATATATTAATTATTTAAAATTTAATAATATTTAATGAACGATAAAAATTATAAATTTAGATATCAGTTATAATAATTATTTTTTATTAATATTTTAATAATAAATAATATAAAAATAACTTCCGTATGATTAGAAACTTTCTTTTAAGCGCACGTGCGGGGCAAAGCGGGGCCCACTGACACCGCCAATAGGGGATGACAGGTGGTGCGAGTGTATATAAAGGTTGATGCATCATAGTAGTAGCGATGCAGGGAAAAAGAAGGTTCCATCTCAGCCTACAAACCCTTTTTCGCAACTCTATCTGCTTCGATCAGCCGTAAGGTTCGTAGCCCTAACAAGTTCTCTCCCTAATTTTAGTCTGTTGCTTGTAAAGTTTAATCCCTTTTTTTAATCGATCGTGATTTAAGTTCTTTATTATTATTATTATTATTTTTTTTTTTGGTTTTTGTGGTATTTAGTTCTTGCTTTGCTATTTTATTTCATCTTATTGATTTTAATTTTTGTTTGAGGGGAGGGTTTCCACTGCAATCTACGTCTCTGATACTTGTGTATTTCTGTGCGCTTGTTGGTGTGTGTGTGAGAGAGAGTTTTTTCCCCTTCCTAGAGTCGAGATTATAGCACTTGAGATAAAACTATATTGATAGTTCATGTTTTTTTGGTTCAATTTGTCGAGATAACTTTTATTGGTTATACTTTGAGAACTCGGATTCATGATGGACTGATTTAGATTTGGTTTTCAAGGAAGCGAAAATCTTTGGAGTATAATGGCGCGTAGCATGGGACAAAATTTTATAAAGGGGTGAACTCTTACCAATTATGGGTCCAAATAAAAATTTAGGTCAAAATTACATATAAAGAGGAAATTTGTTAAGTAATTAAGGGGTACAACCCTTTGGTCCATGTTTGTAACTTCTGAGAACTTAATCTGATCAGTTATTTTATTGCTAAAGGTGAACAAATATTTTATTTCCTTATGGATTATGGGTGAATGAGTTTTCTGCACAAGCAAATACTTGGTAGATCCACTCTATGTTCGGCTTTAAATCAGCACGACCCAAAAAAATGTCTTTATCCCACTACATCGGATTAGCTATACCACCTTATTTGTTGGCTTTTTACTTCCCTCTTATATACTTGATGATGTCCTCTAGTTCTTTGTTCATGTTTATGATATCATCATAAACTGATGTTTTCACCACAATTTTTTTTGATGTACAGGTGGTTTGAATTTGAAAAACCAAAACGTGATGGCTTCCAAGAGAATCCAGAAGGAATTGAAGGACTTGCAAAAGGACCCTCCTGTCTCCTGCAGTGCTGGTCTGTACTCGTTCTTTTCCTTATTTTTCTAGTATTTATATGTTTTGGGTAATTATTTTTCATATGCTCTGTGAAACCTCTCATCAATTCTTTTAGTAAAATTTATTTATTTATTATTATTATTATTTTTTTTTTTTATGGTAAAAAAAAATCTGCTTGTAATATTGATATTAGGATCAAACTTTGTTATGCTAGAAAGAGAGATACAGAAGAGATGAGAAGATATCCTCATGAAAATTAGAATAAATTGCTTAAGGAGTTCTTGCAAACATCAATCGTTGAGGAGTAGATCTATTGACAATTCAATGGGATGCAATGCATATGGTTTCTACCAAATGTATTGGCTACATGTATGCACATTTCTTTTCACCCAAGCAGACTATGGTACACACATGCACACACAGAGAGACATGCCTTTTCACCCAAGACGACCTAGTCACACACATGCAAAGAGAGAGTGAGAGAGTTATAAACCTTAGTTGTTGACATTAAGATGTTGTGATCAATTAGATGTTAGTTGCTGGAAATGCTAATTGAGGCTTGTTTTATGAACCTTAGTTGATGACATTAAAGGGGGTTGTGGTGCATTTGATTTTAGTTGCTGGAAATGCTAATTGAGGCTCTTAATTCTAGCATTACATATAATTGTTCTTCCTCTAATTTACCACAGAGAGGTTGTTGAATTGCAATTGTAGTTTATTTTTAGTATCTTTTATCATAGGTGTACTGCTGTCTGTTTGTTATTCTACACTCTACATGTTGATGCCATATAAGGGAAGATGAATTTCCAATTAAACTCTAGAACTTTGACCTTTGACACATGCGATACATTAAATCTGCTGACTTGTTTTATGCTATTACCAGCTAAAATGTTTTCATAACTATATGCAGGGCCCGATGGTGAAGATATGTTCCACTGGCAAGCCACCATTATGGGTCCTGTGGATAGCCCATTCGCTGGTGGGGTTTTTCTTGTCACCATTCATTTCCCACCTGATTATCCTTTTAAACCACCCAAGGTAACCTTTTCTAACAGTTTTTTGGGTCTTTGATTGGTGTATAATTGCTGCACTATTATTATTTTGCATTGGGAGTCCTATGCGCTCCATGATTCTTGGCATATTGTGAATCCACATATTAGTACAGTGCAAGAGTATGTTGTGAAGGACTCCGGCATGTATGTGCTCCTGGTTCCTATTTGTTAGTGTGTATATCTGACACGTCCGAATATGCCTTTTATTGTGATGTTCTTCAAAGATGTGGTAAAGTAATCTGCATTTCATGTATTTGTGATATTATAGGCAACTCCATGTGAAGAAGAATGGGTGGTTTTGAGAGATGATTTCTATCATGGATCTAGTATAAGTAACTCTGGATAATTTGTGCAATTTTCTCATCAAAAAGCTAAATAGAAGTCAGAATAGACTGTACAATTTGCTGTTCTGGGCTTTTTGATTTTGATTCTTCTGTCATCCTGTTAAATGAGCAGGTATCCTTCAAAACCAAGGTTTACCATCCAAATATCAACAGCAATGGCAGTATTTGCCTGGATATTCTAAAAGAGCAGTGGAGCCCTGCCCTTACAGTATCGAAGGTATGGACTGACTGTTACTAATTCCACTTGACCTGCCTGTTATTCCCCATCCACTTCAAATCAAAGTTGGCGCCAGACATTCCTTTATGTTGTGTTTGGATTGAGGGATGTGAAATACAAAGATTTGAAATAGTAAATGTGATTCAAATCTACCTGAACTAAAATGGATTTAGGATTCATCTTAATCATAAAAGTTGGTTCCAAATGAGTGTGATGTTTATTTGGTACAATGTATCTCAAAACCATCCACGTTCAAATTTAGCACAACCTTCTATTCTTTGGTAGTGCTCATCTTGTAATCTGTGGTGCTGCTAGTATGAGTTGTACAAATTGAATGAACCAATTTGTTCTGTAATACATCCTGTTTCAGATTGTTACTTAATCCAATTTATGGCATGTAAAATGAAGATAGGATGGGCCTGGGCGTTGTGATGTTATAGAGCTATGATATGTCTTTGATGGAGGGTTGTCATTGCAGGTACTTCTTTCTATATGCTCCTTGTTGACCGACCCAAACCCAGATGATCCTCTTGTACCTGAGATTGCTCACATGTACAAGACTGACAGACTCAAGTACGAGACCACTGCCCGATCCTGGACTCAGAAGTATGCTTCTGGTTAAAAATATCTAATCTGCAATTGGTCTAAGCTGCATTATATTCAACTACAAGGGTGATTATTAATAAAGATTAGAAATTATGCCTTCTGGTCTTGGAATAGGTTACTCCATTGGATTGGGAATGTTTTTTATCTGATAAATTTAGATGTGTATTATTTATTATATTTCTGATGATCACTGATGGCTTGTAGTGACATTGTCTTTTTTACTCGCAAATGGTATGAAATTAGAATCTGCATAAATTGCTTGTTTGGAAAGTAGATAAGCGGTGCCCTGGTCTGGTACTCTTTGCTTATGCTGCTGCAAGATGCGGCTTGGGTGGGGGTTGGTGTGTGGCTGCAGGTCTTGTGAATTGAAGGAAAAGTGTATAGGATGGATGAAGTATGTAGGGGACGTAGCAACAAAAAATCCTACGAATTAAACGGTCTTATGCCCTAATACTACGATTGATACATTTTTCATCCATCTCGGAAAGAGAAGATACACCATACATTCTAGTCATATTGATCTATGAAGGTGAGATAATCAGAATCAATGCAATCAGACAGAGGCACAATAACAGAAAATAAAACTAAAAAGTCATCATGATATCACAAAACAAAAGCATCAGCCAAAATATGTGTGGAATATGTAATAGGGGTTGCTCCAAGTGACTAGATGTTGGTTGGTCAGAAAATGAGGTATTTGTAAAATACAGTAAATTTTTTATTAATTAATATTGTTGGGATCATGATATTTTATTATTTTTATAAAGATATTAATTAATTGATAAATCAATATCTATTAATTTAAAGAGATATTTGTAATTTATTGAAGTTAAATTTTGATTACATTAAAAGGTATTATATATTCGAAAAATTCATGTATTATATTAATTGAATTAATCTAAAACATAAATACTTTGAAAGTTAGTCAAGGTACAATCTCAAACACACTCAAACGATAACCAACAAAATTTTCAGAAGAAGATTGCTTATGAATGGTTTCTTCGGTATCAAAATCGTGTGAATATGTTTGGAGAACTAATTTTGAAGAGGGCAAGAGATATAATGAAACTTATATACCCAAAATCGTGTGAATATGATCAGAGAACTAATTTTGAAGAGGGCAAGAGATATAATGAAACTTATATACCCTCACAAGATTATGAGCACGAATTTTCTCAAGGTTGGCTTCAGAAATCCAAGCTACGACACAATATCAAGTCATTTCGAAGAAAGTGGTTCGGTTGATATACAAGACATGGAGAAGTAATTGGAGTTTATTAGGGAAAAATAGTTGGGGTTTAGCAAATTTTGTCTTACCACTACATTGATCTTAAACATAGTTCAATCGTAACCAACAGTCTCCTATTTGGTCTCTCAAGAGAGATTTAATGAAATAGTCAAATATACGACTTATCTTTAGAGGACCACATACATGCGTATGGCTTAAGAACTAATTAAAGCACCTGCATAAATTAGAACATCAATTCTAGTGTTGCTACTACGATTACCAAATGACTTGAGTTTAATGCATGATTAATTCAATGTGATCTTTTGAGACTACTACCACACCAACTAGTCTATGTAGTGTCTCTGCACTGATAGCCATAACACAGTGCTCAGTACTAGCATATTTGAATCATAGGATATTCTTTCTCGTAAATTTTATGGCTTCGAACATTTATAATCTAAGCCACCGAAACTTATTATATGACCATCAACCTGTGCATGGCTAAGTCTCCTAGTTATTAAAATCATGAGATTTCAATATCATATAACACATAACACAAATGACATAAAGAAAAAAATATACTTAAATTTTTTATTTAAATTCATAATATCGTACTTGGGTTTTGTCGTTTAGGCTAGCCTAATAGTTGGTTGCTAGGGTATATATTCTTACATATGTGTATCCCGAAAATATTAAGTCACAGAAGTACTTCAATAATTAACCTAGTTACTGAGATCATAAAATTTCAATATCACTGAACATATAATAAAAACACAAATCAATACGATAAAGAAGAAATGTTTTTAAACTTTTATTTAAATTCATAAAAATTATACTTAAAATATATCTTTAAGTCAATATAATTGTTGACTGTTAGAACACATATTCTTACACAAATGTATTCCCAAAATACCAAGTCACAAAGAAAATAAAAAAGAGAAGACATAAATTACTTTTTAACTGAGGTTAGAAAGTAAAGGCAGAATCGTATTTACATATATAGGAAAATGGATGGATATTGAGCCACACCCGAGCCAACAAAATAACATCAATCTTCATCTCCTTTGATTCTTATGGCCATTCTAGAGTTCATAAAGTAGTAGTAATAATAATAATAATAATAATAATAATAATAATAATAATAATAATAATAATAATAATAATAATAATAATAATAATAATAATAAATGAAGAAAAATGTAAAAATATAGGTTGATAACTTATGACAATTAATTGACTAAAATTAGAAATTAGAAATTGCTTAAACATTACTTTTAATTTTTAATGGAGCTCAATAATCTACTCCTCTTGACTTTTTCCACCATTGTATAAGTTGGAATACACACAACATTCATGAACATCATGTTATGCATTGCACTTGGTTCCTTAACAGGCCAAACATCGGTTGAGAAGGTACTACAAACCCAGAAGTGTACCACTGCCTGCCTACCTTGCTCCCAGCCTCCCACGTATACTCACTGCTGTTGCATTAATACTGTCCACGTCACTGTGTGTGTAGGCAACCATTATTGATTGCTGGTGCATACTGAAACGACAACAAATTCATTCTTACGTCTCTTTATCTCTCAAAGCTTTCATACTAACTTGCCTCTACTGATAGAGACCCCTATTTTATATTTTAATTAGTATTTAATGATAAAATAAAATAGAGATTGCATCTGCTCTTCATCCAACTTTCCCAATTTATTTAGTAATTTGACCAAATCTGGAGAATGATACATGTAATTCTCCCTTTTACGATAACGAGTGAGTCGTGTGTTGGTGTATCATGGACCCAATCAACAATATTACTGTTTAACTTTAAAAATATTATTTATTTAATTAAAAAATAATACTATTTTTTTATAATAACAAATCAACAATAATATTTTTTGAGTAAATTAATAATAATTTTTAATTAAATAAGTAATATTGTATATCATGCTAAGCTTTGATTTGATTGATTGACGACGAGTGCTGTGTGTTCCTCACCTTCTAACGAAGGTTGTGGTTATCCGTGGAGATCCCTCCTCGCATTCATTTTCTGATTTGATGCTACCTTTCTTTCTTTGGTTGGGTACCGTATAAAATACTTTATAATATATTCTTAAGAATAAAATAATATATATTTATAATATAATTTTGATTAACTATACATTTAATAATATCTGAATTTTTTTTTATATAAAGAATATATTCCTTCCGACTCAAGATAACAGCCGCTTTCTAATAATAAATTAGTTAATTGTATCAATAATTAAAAAATTTAATATTTTGAAAAATTATATTTTTATTTTATGTATAATAAATACTTAAATTTAACCCAACATCATTGTATTTTTTTAATAAAATATATCATTTATTATGGCTGTCGAACTAAATATCATCAAAAGTAGATTAATTTGATATAGTATAATACAAAATAAATTAAAAACAAAATTATTTGTATTTTAATGAATAAAAAAATATTTCTGAAAAATGAAGAAAAATAAATTTCAACTAATTAAAGATTGATGTATTAATTTCAAAAAAATATTTCCACTTTTAAAAACTGTAACGAACATAAAATCACTTTTTAAAACTATTTTTTCATTATATTGATGTAGATATGCTCCAATTTCATTTAACTTCGATTCAGGAAAATATTTTAACTATATATTTTTATATAAAAAGAAGACGACATTTATGTTGCATGTCAATTGAAGAAAATTAATTATTTTTTTAAAAAATAAAACAGTAAGAAAAAGAAAAATGTAAGTTAATCAAATAAAAAAATCCCATAATTTTGCGTCAATAAAATATTATTAAGAATCTAACATTTCATTTTTCATTGAAAAATATGGATATATTAAAAGTTCATTTTTTTAATTTTTTTTTTTTTTTTTTTTTGCATTAAGTACATCCTTCGTTTTAAAAAGAGTTTGTTTCAAAACAACTTTTTTTTTTTTCTTAAAAAAAGGTCATGTTTTAAATGTAAGGTTTCGTTTTCATAATTAAAATTTAAAATTAAATCAATAAATATAAGAAACTCTAGAAATACAAATATAGAAATTGTACCTTAAGTAAAGGTAATGAAGTGGTCATTAAGTTGGCGATTTGGTCTATTCCCAACTTATGTTTTGTGTTGCAGTAAAATTTGATATAGTTTTTGGCGGGATTGTAAAAAGAGAAACCCTAATTCTTGGAGAAAATGGGGTTCATGAAGTTTAGGCCTATTTTATAACATTAGTATTATCTTCGTGCTATGTGCCTTTTGTATTATATTTAAAATAAAATAAATATATTTATAATATATTTTTTAAGTTACTTAATATTTAATGAACTTG
Organism: Caryopteris x clandonensis; assembly: GCA_028749325.2. Lineage (NCBI taxonomy): Eukaryota > Viridiplantae > Streptophyta > Magnoliopsida > Lamiales > Lamiaceae > Caryopteris > Caryopteris x clandonensis. The sequence goes on along the minus strand of JAPYKT020000008.1, from coordinate 2,530,037 downwards.
TTGATTTTAAGTTTTAAATTTATTTTTATATTATTAGAGTTTCTTAAAACAAAATCATGATCGAATTATGATTACTTTTTTTGACTTTGTCTACATAATAAAAATACTAATGAATTGTGTATTAGTATGTAAGATGTCTTTTGGAATAGGCTTTTGTGGAGATAGGTTCACAAGAAACTCACTTGATATATAATTGAAAAATTACTTTAATTAATTAGGTAGTTTTATTTAATGCATGATAAGATGAAAGTTCATATTTGTTATTCTTGAAATTATGTGTAGGAAAATAAAAATATAATTAATATCTTTTTACGTAAAAAATTTACTTACACCTTAGGATCAAAATAATTTCGAAACCCTTCTTGTTAGAAATGCAGAGATTACATGTCATTTTATTTATATTTCTAGCACATCTACATTATTTGTATCATTTATATGATTTAAAATACTAATACATAATTTTTAAAAAATGTATTAGTACTCCTTAAAACATAATCATGTCATATAAGACGTGATCATTGCATGGAATAGTGTCACCTCATGTTTATCCTTTTTAAAATATCCACCACCTCATGTTTCAAGACCAAATTCATTTTTATTGCATGCCCTATAACTCTCTTTTAATTACACAAATAAATTGCAAAATAACCCTCTAATATGGTCTGTAAATTAAGGCGTTGATCAGCCACAATTCCCTCATTTCCTCATACAAAATACACCTCAATTTTTGATAATAAGAAGAATAAGAGGAAATGTTAGAATCCATTAGGAGAGAAGATCATATCTAAGGGTTTTGCAAGAGATTTCATAGTAATTGACTTAACTAAAAGCATATTTAAGTAGGTTTCTTTTACTGCATATGAGTATGAAGAACGTTTATCTCAGTCTTAGGTGTGCTTGAATCTATTGGTGTTTAAACATGATTAGGAAATCAATTGTGTTAATTATTTATTTGAATAATTCTTTTATGGTCAAATATATCTCAAATTTGCTAAATGACCTAAAATTGTGAATATGCATGAGGTTTATCCTAATTCGATTTTGTTGTGACATTTGTACTTGTTAAAGAAGTTATTAAAGAAGTTTTATGTCAAATTTCATGATTTTTGGAGTTATTTTGCTATTTTTAATAAACTTTTTCTTGTAACCATACTAGAATTCGAAATCACCTACTGCATGTCAACTTTGAATTTGTTTTAGAAAATATTCTACTTTGTCTTTTAAGATAACGTTCGAGTATGTATTAATTTATGATGTTATAAAGTTATGGTTACAATTTGGGACCATTTAGATTTTTATGATTTTTAGTTACTTTTGAAAGAAAACATGTCCAAGATAAAAGATGTCCTCTAAAAGATGTCATATGATGTTATTATCAATTTTCAGTCTGACGAATGACGGAAATGAGTAGTTGTTGGTAGAGCTCTATCATGTATTCAAGTTTTGGTTTTGTTATATATATAAATAATGTTGGAACTGCTATTTTACTAATTGACTATTATATTATAAGACTTTTGAGTTGTAAGTATATATCGTTAGTGTTTAATTCAGAAAACTAGTCTTTTGAATTTGTTAAATCCAATAAGATTTTTTTTTTCAAAATAACTTTTTTCCAATTCTCATTTTTATTAAATGGTATGGACACCTCTAAATTTTATGAAATTTTCATATTTGCTTTCTTATTTGTTACATAGATAGACAAAGATTCCAGCTCTATTGTAATTGTATTTTATTTGGTATGAATATTCTACCACTTCATTTTTTAGATTATAAGACACTGTTTTTTTAAATTCAAAAACTATAGTTATAGATCTCTAAATTTCTTATTTTTGGTGCGCTATTAATAGAGATGTTAAATGGGCTAGCCCTGTCGGTTTTGAGCTAACTCTAACGGGTTTTGAGTTAATCGAACCTCAGTTTAATCAGGTCATTTTAAACGAGCTTGATTATGGTGAACCTAACCCTAATCATACCGGTTTTCGGGCCAATCGGGCCACTATCGGGCTATGAGTCGAAATAGTCAAATTATATATTTAAATTTAAATTTTTAATTAAATACATATTATGCTCTATATAAAATACAATTTTAAATAACATTAAAAGATTATATATTTTATAACCTTTATATCACTATATAAAATTTAAAGATTCAAATATTTAAGTCATATACACTATTTCATGCTCTTAATTTTAGCTTTAAAAGCATTCACGTCATAAAATTTGAAATCATGTTACATTAAGTTCTAAATTTAAATGACAGTATTTATAATCTTCTAGTAATTAAACAAAAATTTTAATATATTCTACTAAAAGCAAATATAGTATATGTAAAATAATTCAAAATGGTGTATATTATTAATTCGATATTAAGAAATAGACAAATAAGAGAAAAAGTTCGGGCTATCGGATTAGCCCTAAACCTAAACGGGCTAGACTTATAGGGCTTCGGGCTAATCGGACTCGGGGGCTAAACGGGCTGATTTTAAATGAGTTAATAAAACCAAGCCATAATCCTATAATTTTTCGGGTTAAACGAGCCGACCCGTTGAACCATGGCCCTTTTAACATCCCTAGTTATTAATTAATATGTCTTTTATTCAGTAATATATTCAAACAAATCAAGATTGTATTTTTCAAGTTATTAATATTATTCCACGATTGTGCAAAATTTACCAACTCTCCTATTTTAATATCAACAAAATTTAAAATCAATAGCTAAACTTCTTCAAATTTTATGAAATTTCGATACAATGATACTTGATGACTCTAATATTTATAGTTAAAATTTGATATCATTATTTATTATATTTTATGGGATATTAAATATTTAATCACTACTGTGTTGAATATTACACATAATCTTTTTTTTTTATTTTTTTCTTTCAAATTTTAACAAACATTTCCAAAATCATGGTCGATTCATATATCAGTATTCATTTATTTTTTAGATTAATTATATAAATTTGTACTTATATAATTTTTTTATTCGTTGCTTAAATTTATTCAATTATATATAGTTTATTGTGAGATAAAAATTCTAATTTTTTACCTTAACTGATACGACAAAACATTAACTTTTAAAACAAAACTATTTTTTGGAAGACAACTAAAATTTAGAGCATTACGCTTTTTAAGAACGGAAAAAAGTATGTAAGACATTATTACTTTATTATTGTTTATTTATTTATTTTATGATAAATTTTGTCATTATTTATCCACAAAAGCTTTTAAACTATACAGATTAAAATGCAAATGTAAGGAAATAATTGCACATGTTATTTATAAAAATTAGTATTTCTTTCGTGTGTTGTACAATTTATAATATGATATTGTTTAAGTTTTAAAAAAATAGTAATATAATTTTTTAAAATAAAATACATAATTATATAAAATATATTTTTAATAAAAGTGATTTAAAATAATAATATCTTATAATATAAAAATATATTAAATATTAAAATATACAATAATTAAAGTATGAAAAAATATTTAATAATTAAAAACTAATATTTTATTTTTTATATACGCAACATGTGTATCAAATTAAAGATTACAAAAAGATGATTAATTTGAATATTTGTCATAAAAACAGAATTGAAATGAAAAATTATAAAGCTTTACAAATAAGAGTGAGAAAAAAAATTAAATGTTTACTTTATAACAATAAAAAATTAATTTTGACGAAAAAATGATATTACTTTCAATTATCTGTTTTTATATAGGTATAGATTGGACGCCGGTCGAATATGCACTTATATTTGCATGAAATGGTATTTGAAGAAACTTAGATAATTATGCAATGAAATTAGTTTAATATGCTTCAAATCAAAATGCAACCGCTATTTTTGTAAGTCGAAAATGTCAACGATAAATAAATGAGTAAGATCTGTTTTTTTCTTTCTATTTTTAAAATTTTTAAAATAATAAATAGGGTGGCATTGAATGCATGAGTAATTGAGTATGGACATGTACTTGGCACCGTTGGCAATTAATTCTTCATCCATCCTCTAAAATGTTGTTGTACCTTGCATATGGTGAATTTCCCCATCTGCCTTATAAATACACACCACATCTTCTCCTTTCTTTTTCACGCTTTTCAAATGATAAACAATACGATTCACTCTCACACTATTAAGTCAGACTACTCGCTTTTCAACAAGAAGCTATTTTATGTTTGGTATCAGCTCATTATTTACATTATCTTCAATTTTTTGAAATTTTTGCATTATTTTATTTAAAATTTTTAATTGGGTTTATTTTTTTTCTTTATATGATTATATATATTTTTGATTATTTAATGTTGTAATTTTTTATCTCAATTATTCAAACTGAAATTAAATCAAATTATTTAAAATCATATAATGTGTAATTTAGATAATAATAAAAATATAATTTAAATAAGTATATGAGATTTTAAATATTATATACAAATTTAAATAGAATTATATAATATTACTCGACATTCAATTTACATATATATATATTTTTTGAATATCATAGTTTAAGAATATAAAAGTAAAATAAATATTATCTCAAAATTTAATGTTAAATAAAATTACATATATAATATGTTTAACAAATATTTAGTAATAAATATAAATATTAAAAATAAAGAAATTATAAAAATTATTGTGTAATTTTATTTTTTAGTAGAGAAAGTAGTGTAAACTGTTGGAAAGAATATTTTAATTTTACGCTAAAGTGGTACGGAATTTGCACTAGATTAATGCAAACTGCTGGAGATGATCTCAATTTAGAAATACAAATTACACTTCATTTTATTTTATTTGCTTTCAACGATAACGTCTCCTCCACCTCATATTATTTTTCTCTAACTAAAATTTTAAATGCTAGGGTATGTAGATTTGCATATTTAATTTTACGGTAAAATTAGGTAAATCACCTACTTATTATGGAATAAATTCAAATGTATCATCAAACGATGCAATTATTATTTACTTATTCAAATTTCAGCAACTTTATATTTTGATCAATTTTCAAAGAAAAATTAATGACCTATGTTATTAGGTTTTATTGGTGCAATTTCGATTATATATATTAGGTTTTGTTATCTTATAATCAATTAAATTTTACAATTGCTTGTGCCTTACATACTTTCATTTTGTTAATTCAATGTATCTATCTTATTATTAAAATTTGTTGTGGATTCTTAAAAAAAAAAAGAGGGAAAATTAAATTAACCCTTTTTTTCGGGGGAAAAGATACCGGGTCAAAACAATGATCAGCTCAACAGAAAACCACCAGTGTAACTTTACCTCGGGTAAATACCAAAGGGTTAAAAAGGGTAAATAATAGACGCGTCGTAATTTTTTTTTTTTTTAAATAATCAGAGAATCAGATAAAACAGTCTCTCTCTCTCTCTCTCTATCCTTGTCGGCTGAGGTTATATGCGTTTTGCCTCCTGCAGTTTTACCACCAGGGCTTTTTTTTTTTTTTTTGGTCGCTCTCTTTAATTGAAATTTAATCAGAAAAAAAAAAAGAAAAAAAGAAGGAAGTATAAGGAAAAAGGAAGAAGACACGTAAGAGAGCATAAAAGGGACAGCGGGGGACAAAATAAAATAAACGCTGGAAGCTTCAGAAATTGGTTTTGGGAAGGGGGAGAGAGTACATACAACGAACGGAGAAAAGGAAAATCTATACATACACGCACACATACACAACGCAAATATTTATAAACAATATTCGTTTTTTCTATATTGTAAATCGGATCTTTCATTCTCGTTCAATCTCCATTGCAATAATTCTCTCGACAAAATCTCGCAGCACTCTTTTAGAAGCTTCGGATTTGCTAGGATTTCGTTTGTTTCACAGATATAGGAATCATTGCAATAAGATTCTGCAATTGCGATCCAGCTGAAATTGATTCTAGGGTTTATGTAAGCATTCCTTCTCCTTACTGTATATTAAACATCGTCATGTTGATGAATGTTTTTCCGTTCGAAATGTATGCTTTGAATGCCTTTTATTGCGTAAATCATTTTTTGGATTTAAATTGTATTCAAACGGAAATCCGAGGGGAATTATAATGGCATTGTTTAATTTTCAGTTTATGGATGGTTGAAGCCGGATGAATGGATTGGTAAATCATTCCTGAGCTCGGATTTTATCAAATAACATTTTTCTTCTCATCTCTTTGGATTATAACCTACTAGATTCATTTTTTTAAATTGTTAGCAGGAATATTTAAGCTAATTTTCTAAATTAAGGTTTATTGACAGGAATATTTAAGCTAATTTTATAAATTATTCTTAACCTTTCATTTCTCGTTGATGCATCATATGAATCGGGGTATATTGTATCTCCAACTAGCTACAGTTAATAACTTGTATAACAGTTCCTGACATTGGAAAAGCTTGGCAAAAGTGGTTGACAGGTTTTCCAGATTTGTTGAAAGGGCTCTGGCAAGTCTTTAATGTCAGTGCTTCTTAGGAGGGGGGGTAGGGGGTTTAAATTGTGGCCTCTAAATAATTTTGATAACATGACGAAGTTTTCTGTCCTGTATGCAAACTTTTCAGACCATTTGGGGAAGGTTATGGGAAGAGAAATGCTCTATGTGTGAGTAGTTTTGAGACTGAGCGTTTACGTGAACAAAAAATACTCTATAAATTGACTTGACATTGATTATCTTGTTTACAGTTGTTCATAACTGTGGTATATTGATTAGCTACTTTGATAGACTAGGCAGTAAGTATTTTAATAGTAATGCATTGGTTTCATTGATAATTTAGTTCAACTTGAAATGCTTCTATCTTGAAATCGCAGGCCTTGAAGTTTGAGGATCAAGTCTTTTCTCCTTCTGAACCAGGCCAAATATGTCAGGTGTGTAGCTTTTCTTATAATTTTAATCCTCATGATGTATCATGTCATTGCAAATAAAGAAAAGTCTTTAGAAACATTTTTGGTTCTCAAATTATTGTATCGTCTTTTGGCTTGCTTTGTAGAAGGACTAGATGTGCATGATGAAACAAGGGAGAGAAAATCAGATTATGAAAACTCTGAATATGAAAGAAGAAGATCAAAAATTGGGTCTTTGAAGAAGAAGGCCATAAATGCTTCAAACAAATTAACTCATTCTCTAAGCAAAAGAGGAAAAAGGAAAGTTGATTTTAGATTGCCTTCTGTTCACATTGAGGATGTCCGTGACCCAAGAGAGGAGAGTGCAGTCTCTGACCTGCGTCAAAAACTCCTTGACAAGGATTTGTTGCCAGTTAGGCATGATGATTACCATACTTTGCTGAGGTGAGTTCATTCTTGCTAAAAAACCTTTGGCGAGCAATATTTTTCTGCCAGTCTAGCCCCAGTTCACTCATTTTGTTAACTGTTAGCCTCAATCTTATTTTCCTACAGTGTAACCTGATGGTTTAGGCTTCTGCTATTAATTTTTGTTTCACAGATTTTTGAAAGCACGAGATTTCAACATTAATAAGACCGTTGAAATGTGGGAAGAAATGCTTAATTGGAGGAGGGAGTTTGGAGCTGATACCCTTTTGGAGGTAATGATATGTTACATGATAAAATAGGAGAAATGATGAGTTCTTATTGGTTATTTCTTACAGTGCACTGTGATTGCGATCCTTGATAGGTTCCTTCTCGCATTTTAAAATTTATTTTTATCCTCTTACTGGGAAGTCTGTAATTGCAATTCTCTTGGTGTGACTGGGGCTTGGGGAGGCGTCAGCATATTATGCTGCCAGATAATGTTCTCTGATTAGTGATTTTTCAGGATTTTGAATTCAAGGAGCTTGAAGAAGTTTTTCAGTATTATCCCCAGGGATACCATGGAGTTGACAGAGAAGGCAGACCTGTTTACATTGAAAGGCTTGGAAAAGCTCATCCAAGTAAACTAATGCGCATCACTTCAATTGAGAGATATTTAAAATATCATGTTCAGGAGTTCGAAAGGACTGTACATGAGAAGTTCCCTGCCTGCTCTATTGCTGCTAAAAAACGGATCTGCTCAACAACCACAATTTTGGATGCCCAAGGCCTGGTCTGTTGATTCATTTCTTTAACAATATTCCTACCCTAGTGCTTATTATGTTTTGATAAATCTATGAATTGTTTCTTCTAACTTCTCCAAGGGAAAGACTATTGCTGAAAATTTCTTATCTAATTACATCATAAATGCTGACTGCAGGGAGTTAAAAATTTCACAAGAACCGCTGCTAATCTATTAGCAGCTGTGACAAAGATTGATAGTAATTACTATCCCGAGGTACTTTTTAGTATTTTATAGTAAGTGTCATTTCTCTTTGCATGTGGTGAATATTATTTGTAATAAATGATCTACTTGTCTTCAAACTATTTTAATTTTATGCAGACACTCCATCGCATGTACATTGTTAATGCTGGATCTGGATTCACAAAGGTTCTTTGGCCTGCTGCACAGAAGTTTCTGGATCCCAAAACTATTGCAAAAATCAATGTATGGATATATAGTTTTTTATCGCTCCACTCATTTTTTCTCCCATTCAGCTTTATTAAATGGAAATTGGTTTCTTTGCTTAAAGGTTTTGGATCCTAATTCTTTGGGGAAACTACTAGAGGTCATTGATCCAAGGTTTGCATAATTCTTGTCATCTCAAATGACATTTTAAAGTGAAAATGTCATCTTAACTGGTTATCTTGTTCCCAGTCAACTGCCTGACTTTTTGGGTGGATCATGCACTTGTAATGTTGAAGGAGGTTGCCTGAGGTCTAGTAAGGGTCCATGGAATGATCCTGAAATAATGAAGGTACTGGAAGTGGTTCTTGTACTGCTTGGGAACAATCATCTTTTTCTAGCTTATTCTGAAGGAATCTGTTTATTTGTAGCTTGTGTACAATCCAGAAGCAACTTTCATGAGGCAGAAAACTAAAATAGCCAGTGATCAGCAGAAAATTGACCCGTATATTGAAATACTGCCGAAGAAGGTATTAAGGGCATAACATAAAATGTTACTTATTAACCATGTTTTTGTAACCTTTCTTGTGTATCAAATGATTAGGGAAGATGCAGTGATACATCTGTAGTTCAATCTGGATCTGATGCTGATGATCCTTGTTCTCCAACCAGACAAAATGGCGAGGCGATTTCACGACTGACCCCATTTCATGAAGAAGTAAGTTTGATAACATGCCAATCACTCCTACTAGACCTCAATTGAAACTCTTTTTTTGCTAGAGCTAATAAATGGAAGACAATACATTGTATCCACTAGTATTTCCTGGGAACCCCCACCTCTATGCGCTTGGACACTTATCATAGATGGACACATGTGAACACTTCCAGTACAAGAACATGCATGCTCATGTGTTGATTATATTTTTCAGGCCAGAACATCTGATCCGTATATGTACTACAGTTGTGATGATCAGTTTGGTCCAGATAAAGATAGCGACAACGAGAAAGGAGTGGAAGATGAGTCTTCCAATATCAGTGTTGTTGAAAATTCAAATAGCAATGCAAGGCAATGTGTTGAAGGTTTGTTCTGGCATCATATTACTGCTCTCGGTTTTGTATAAATGACCTGAAATATAACTGGGGTAGGTTTTTTCATTTTAATCTGATCAGCCAAAAATGTTTTTATGCATTTTTCCTTTCCTCTTACCATGAAAACCTGCAATACTGTTTATTTTCTCATTATTACAGTCTTAGACAAAAAATTATATTGTTATTTCTAGATTTCAGGATTTGTTGTTTATAATGCTGAAAACTCCCTTTTTGCGGTTGCTTTAGCTGGAAAATAAGTAATAACTATTCCAACAGTTTATCCCCACTAGTTAATACTTGTAATTCTGTATCAGGAGCATTGTTTATGTATTGGTTGGACTCTATCCAGGAGAAACTTGTGAAGAGAGGTTTCCGGTGTTTGACAAGAACATTGATGTCTGTTATGATCAAGCTGTTTACATTTATCCAGAATGCGCGTGTTGAATATTTGAGGAGACAGACCAACATTCATCCATTCAATACCGTAGAAAGTGAACCAGTACCAGTCGTCGACCAATTATCTGTCAATGCAGAAGCTGTTAGTGAAGAGGATAGGGTCCGCCCCTGTGTACAGCGTCTCCGGAGACTGGAGAGAGTGTTGGAAGAACTTGATATGAGGCCTGCTGCAATTCCTCTGGAGAAGGAGCAGTTGCTTCAGCGATCTCTAGAAAGGATCAGATCTGCTGAGTTTGACCTCCAAAAGACAAAAATGGTATTTCTCCATTTTATTTGCTCGGACTTTACCTACATATTTAATTTTAATGATTGCATTAACTGTTCTTTATGCTCTTTAGGCATTGAATTCTACAGTGACAAAGCAGCTGGAGATTACCGAGTTACTAGATAATATGAGGGAATCCAAATTTCATGTAAGTTGTTCTCTTGCCAGTGCAATTTTCTTATTGTTGAATCATATCTCAATATCGTGCTCGGTTGAGACACATGTTCTCATTCAACATCTCTTCTAATTATTTCTTTCTAAGTCTCTTAAGGTCTCCCTGTTTCCCTTTTAATCAGAGGTACAGAGTTCTACATTTTATACGGCGTAATGGATGTTAAAAGGTCTCCTATCCTATTTATATGTGCAAACCATCTTAAGTGTCATCATTGATTCTCTCATCTATCGGTGCTACCCCCTCCTTCCATTCCAATTGATTTATTTATCATTCTATCTAATTGAGTATCTACACATCCGTCTTTACATTCTCATTTCTGCTACCCTAATTTTTGTTCATGTTCATAAATAGTGGCCCACCACTTTGACTCCTAGTCTCAGGACCCATAAATAAAAAATAATCATTACTCAAAAAGATTTTTGGTGCGGATCCATCTGTTTCCTGTTTTGTTCTTGTTGCTCTGTATATTTATGTCAAGGTCTTCAAAATGTTGGATTTGTTTAACCAATCATTAACATGTTCTTGACTTTCTGTTTGCAGCGCCGAAGGTTTTTATGTTAATTTGAGATGGTCAGAATTGGTGCACAAACGCTGCAACAAGGCAATGAATGGTTGGAACAGGTTGATGGGGAGCAACTACAGGAGAAACACTGATTGCATTTCAATCCACCTTTTACACTCTGACAAAGGCAATGATGTTACGGCTCTGTGAAATATTTCTTTCACAATCTTGAGATTGTGCATTACAGTAAAAGCTATACGATGCACATCTTGGTCTCTCTCCTGTTGGAACTGATACTGCTCGTCTCCACAGAGCAATGGCGAAGCCGCAGCCCCATACTCCTTGGTGTACGATTAGTCCTGAAAATGTAAAACATACTCCTAAACCACAGGCCCATACTCCATGCAATGGCAAACACCATGTAAGATGTCTGAATTTTACATTGCATGGTGAGTATTAACACAGGTTAAATATTATTCCAGAGCAATATGAGCTGTTTATATGATGGTAATATATGCATAATCTCATTCATGCATGGCATAAGTGGCTTTATTGATTGATGATGAGTTTTTTTTTCCACAAGTTTCGTTGATTTATTGTGGACATTATAAGCTGTATTTGGAGTGAACCCCCTCTGGGTTGGGTGGATTGTGGTTAGTTATGTCAATGCTTATAAGCCTCTTTGGACGAGTGGAGCTTGGCTCGGTCTAATTTTGGCTCATCTTTAGATTGAGGAAATCAATCATGGAAGGGTCAGTCACTGTATACAACACAATTTAATATCCATTTTTTGAAAAATTAATTTGTTTCATTTTGAAAGCTGTCAGTTGCGGACACAGGATTTTTTGCTTTGAGTGTGAGGTTGAATGTGGGCAGATATCATTTTGGACCAAGTTTCTAAAATATAAATTGAAATATACAACACATAATTACTACAATTATACACAACCTATAGTAAATTTATGATTTTTATTGTATCAATACTGATATACACGCTTTTATAAATGTATCCCCCCACCTCCTCCAAAGCTGTATTGAGGCTATTTTTCATACTGAGATGTGAGCTGAAGGAAAGGGGTCCTTTCCCGAGTCGAGTGATCTTGCAGCTCTTGCTGTCTTTACATGACCAGTCGCGAGACATTGTGACTTCTTCATTTTCTACATTCGTTAGTTTCCGAAGCTTAGGCTTCACTTGGAGTATCTAGTGGTTCGGGCTACAACATTGGGTGTTGGTGATGGGAAATTATGTGCTACACATATAGCTATTATTCACATGTGATATTTATCATACATACGGTGTATGAATGTAAAATAAAAAAAAAAGATTAATATTTGATATTGTATTTATACACCAAGCGTAGATATTCTATTTAAGTGTAAAACTGGTACTGTGGATATCTCATTTGAGTGTAGGGTAGGATTAGCATTTAGTTGCTATTGTAATTGATGATGGCAGGTGGTGGTTGTTAGAATTCGCCCTTTGCGTTCATGTTAATAAAACAATATGTTACAAAAACAGTTTCATCACAATAAATAAGATATATATATATATATATATATATGATGGAATTGTTACATTCCTCATTATTAATATATGTATAGTTTATTTATAAAAAAATGTATGAGACTGTCTAATGGAATGTAGTTTTGTAAGACAATTTAAATTTCCTTTTAGGTTTTTGGTTCTTTTAGAATATTTTTAGGGGTTCAAATCCCTTTCTTTTAATTTTTAGGGTTATCATTTTTTTTTCTCAATGTTTTCAATTTCTCTGTAATCAACATGATTTAATGTAAGGAAATTGAGAAATAATATCATCACAAGAGATCTATTCTAGTTCAATATCATTGCATAAGAGAAAAAGAGAAGTACTGTGCAATTGTCTACCCCAAAACTGATCCTTTTGCATTTTTTCTGTCAAGTTGTCGATCATCGCCTTCTAAATCTGTAAGTGACGGGTTTCTGCAGTTTTCATAAGAAGTCTAATCAATAAACTAGATTCTATAAGATTTTTCTACTTTTGTTTTTGCTTTACATGAGTAGATGAATATTTTTTAGTAGGAGTCATCCCAATTAGAAGAATTCAAAACGTTAATAACTTTGTATTTTATAAAATACGAGTATAATTTGACTGTAAATAAATTAGGGTACCAAATTGAATTCATAAACTAAAGTAATCAACTTTCCTTGTCGCCTCCATCCTATTATTATCTTCATTTACGATTTTTATAAAGAATAAAGCTAAATGATATATGTTAAACAATATGAAATAAGAACATAAATACTGTGATATTAATAGCACAATTAGTATTCAACCCATTCATTGGAAGAATTGATACTTGAGGATGGTAACAGCTTATCAACCTCCATAGTTCCAACACTTCGATGGAAAAGGCAATTCGGAGAAACACATTGCTCATTTTGTTGAAACTTATAATATGTTGGAATATATGAAGACCATATGGTGAAACAATTTGTTCGTTCTCTTAATGAAAATGCTTTCGATTTCTACATTGACTTAGAAACAAACTCTGTTAATAATTGGGACAATTGGAGTGAGAGTTCCTCAATTGCTCAACAACTTTCCCACCGTACAGCTGTGAGTAAGGAATCTTTGATAATCTTATGGAAGGCAGACTAATTGAGTTTTTGGAGATGAAACGATCTGAAGAATCCGAACAAATTGATGATCCAAAGTATTGCAAATACGATCAATTGGTGGAACATCCAATGTCATTAGGAAAGTGAATCTACTAAGAATTCTCTCAAGGGAAGACTCCTAATGCCATTAGGAACCAAATCAACCAAGATGAATACGTATAGTAAAATATATAATTATTAATAAATATTTTTAATGTTTAAATTTTTTTATAATATGATTTAATTAATTTAAATGAAAACATATAATTATACAATATATATATTTATATAAGAAAAAAATATAAAGATATACGTAAATATATATATTTTTTAAACAAATAAAATAAATAAAAAAATAAATGAATCTTCAAATTCCAATATACATATATTTTAACATATATATATATATGTATATATATTATATTTAAAGAATATATAAATAGAAAATAAAAAAATTGAAGAAATAAAATTATATAATTTTTATTGGTTATAATTATATTATTAATTTATATATAATAGAAATATATATATTTTTAATTATATATTTATATAAGAAAAAATATAAAAATATATTTATGATAATATTTAATTAATTTAAATAAAAATATAATATTTTTGTTGATTTTTAATAAAACAAATATAATTTATTGAATAATAGAAATAAATAAACAATAAAAAATATAAATATGTATAAATGTATTTACGTATATTCTAAACATAAATATATTATATATCTTTTATACATACATATATATATATAATATAAAAGGATATATATATATATATTGCATGCATGATGATGAACCATCATCATGCATGTGCTGAATGTGTATATATATATATATGTGTATATGTTGATGTTTCTTATTTCAAGTTGAAAACGTCAAGTTCGATGATGTTATTTACAAAAAATCAATACCCGGTAACGTTTTACCCTAATTTGAGAAACCTTTTTAAAACAATCCCATTTTGTGAATTTTTTTAATTCTTTTACATTATTTAGATAATTAATCTCAATATTTTAATTTCAATATTGTTTATAAATTGCAAAGTTGGAGCGTGCAAATAAAACTGCAAGGTCAATGAAAGGATATGAGGTTTAATTCAAATTGGACCATGTGTGGCCCATTTTAAAATTGTTTGTGCAAGCTAAAAAACTAAGTGCAGAATTTTCAGTATTTTCTTTACTCTTATCCTTCTTTATCTTTATTTTCTATAGATTTAAATGATGAACACATAAGTAGTGAAAGTATTCTTCATAATAAAGATTTGAGGGGATGAAATAATCAAAACTGAAAATGAAACAAATTGAAAATGATGCTTTTACACAGATTATAAAAGAAGAAAAATATTTTACTTAGAGAAATACATTAAGTGCATCTTCAACGAGGAGAAGTTAAAAGCTCGTCAGATTAAGTTGAAAGATCGTGATATTGCAATACAAAATGAAAGAAATGAATTGAAAAAGATAAAAGAGGAGAACACAACTTTAAGAATAAATTTGAACATTACTTTTTATCCTGCATTATGTGAATACTTGAAGTTGGAGTAACAAACAAATATTGCAAAAGAGGATAGAAGGCGAGGCAAGAAAACAACACAAATACATTTGACGTATTTGGAAAACAAATTCCAGACCCTGAAGGATCTAGAGATGGTCTTTCATATTACTAGGATTTATATTGTGTGTATTTTTATAATTGTGTGTTTAATTATGTTGTGCGATTTTATCTCTTGTTTGTAATTTTATAATTTTAGCATTGTAATTTTATAATTTGTCCATTTGCAATTTTATATATTTGTTTAATTTCATGTGTACTATTTTAAATTTTATGATAGTATTTTTATTTATGATTGAAACTACATCTTTTAATTATTTTATTTTTATCAAATTTAATTCAAAATATTAAGGAGGGGCACAAACCAATAACATTGAATAAATTCACAAAAAAAAAAAATCATTTTGAGGTGAGTTCCAACATACTACTAGAAGTTGCGAAAGTTGCTCTCAGTGTAAAGAAAATAATGTTGGAATAAAAGCAGCTAAAGTAATAATTAATTGCCATCTTTGATGATTTATTTATTTGTTATTACTATCTGTTTCTTTTGGGGTCCCCTCCCCAATTACCCAAAAAAAATCACCAGCTTAAACAGTGATGCAATTCATAAATATCAGTTTTTGCATTGAACAAGATAATCAGCAATTTTCCAAAGACGTAAGTTATTTCTGTATAAAGCATATATATCCAATTATAGTTTTAGCTGGAAATACCCAAAGAGAGGAATCTTAAGTTCTTCCTTGTTTATAAGAGATTTCATAATTGGGAGAATACATTATATGATGATGCCTTCTTCCCACCTTCTTCTTCTTCTTCTTCTTCTTCTTCTTTCCTCCCTCTCCCTTTTTCCTGCTCCATCGGCTTCCACTTTCCTTTCAGGTTTAATTTCATATATAATTACCACAAAACAATATTGAGTTTCTTTCTGAAATTTATACTTTGTGCAGATGATGTGTTCGGGCACCAAGTTGCGAATGAGAGGAGATTCCTTCAGGAAGCCAAACGTACGTATTTCCAAAATCTTTTTTATTATTATTTCTTTTTTTTTGGATGCCGAAGCCCATGGATTTGAAACTCTTGTTGTGGGTAATTGGTGCAGGCTGCCCTATAAACTTTGAGAATCAGAACTACAGCATCTTAACGAGGCAATGCAAGGGCCCAGACTACCCCCCTAAACCTTGCTGTGCCGCTCTAAAACAATTTGCTTGCCCCTTTGCGGACTACCTCAACGACGAAAGTACCAACTGCGCTAATGTTATGTTCAGCTATATCCAGACTGTCGGCCGCTACCCCTCCGGCCTCTTCTCCAGTTTGTGCCGTGACAGCAAGGAAGGCCTTGCTTGCCAAGATCCTACGCCGCCACCACCACCGCCGCCCCCGCGTCGCAACGGGGCCCCACGCTTTCGGACTTCCACTGTTGGCACTGCTTCTTCTTTTCTCTCTCTATTGTACTGTGTGCTGATCTAATTGAAATTGTGCCATCTTTTTATATTTACTAGAATTTTGACTGAATAAAATATATTTTATTATATTATATTATTATTATATATGATTATAAAATATATAAATGATAAAAAAATTAAAACATATAATTATATAATAAAATAAGAGATAATGATGTAAACAAAATATTTATAAAATATTAAAAAAGAAAGAAATTAATAAATTTTGCGTATGACGAACACATATTTGTAGATAATGTGTTTACATGATACAAAAACAAAATACGGCAATCTCTAAAAATATATTGGGCGTAATTTTTTTTTAATTAAACTTTTTTCTCCTTATAAAATCAAATACAAAATTGTATTCGCAATATGAAATAGATATAAAAAATTAGGAATTTTAAATTTTTTATCAACTCAATTTGAAGTATAATTTCATATGTATAGCTGTCATTCTCTCAAAAATTTCTCTAATAAATAAAAAATAAAAAATTATGTAATGAACTCAATTTTAAGAATTCAAAGTCAATCCAATCTACTGTTAAATTCTCAAAACCAATATAAATATTTAAAATTAGTAAATAACTATTAAAATAAAACAACTAAATATAAACTTGAATAATATGGTATTTTTAATTTATGAAAATCTTTATTATTATTATTCTATAAAAATATAAAAAAATACTTATTGTTATTATTCTAAAAATATATAAAAAATATATATTATTTTTTATTTGTTTCAAATTCATATAAGAATTTAGCCCATTTTTATTTAAACTTAATACATATTTTCAATAAATTTAAATAATTAACTCATAAAAAAATATTTTATATTTTAAATGCAATATGTTATTTTAATATATACAATATTGGTATTAAATTAAAATCGTAAAATACGATAAATTTGATGTATCAAATGTTATATGAATTTTAAAATTTTAGAAAAAATAGATTTTTTTTTTAAAATGTAATTTTTCTTACTATATTTTAAAGTAAAAATACATAAATTTTCTAAGAGTAACATATGTCCTTTTAGCATATTTTTAGGAGTTTTTATTTATTTATATTTGGGATAATGATAAGGATAAGAATTGTTATCAATATTATTCTTCTATTTTTACATTGTAATGCTTCAAATAAGAATAATAATAATAATAATAATAATAATAATAATAATAATAATAATAATAATAATAATTATTATTATTATTATTATTATTATTATTATTATTATTATTATTATTATTATTATAATTATTATTATTATTATTATTATTATTATTATTATATTAATGATAAAATATTTTATTTATTACTATTAGGAAAAATAACAATTATATGTAATATTTGAATTAATAATTTTTATATTTGAGTATGAATTTATTTAAAAATTCAAATTAAATATTATCGATAAGTTTTCATGGTTTTAGACAATACAAAATATGTTGCAAATCCAATAGTAAAACTAAAATTACAAAGCCAATATAATGAATCTATTTTTTAATGATAAATAGTTCATATATATATGTGTGTGTGTGTGGGCGTGCGCACTCGAGCGTTAATAGAAATCACATTTAGGTGGGAAAAGAAAAATCAAAACACTCATTTTAGTATTTTATATTCTAATGTCGATGTGATGCAAGTAAATTATTTTTGTATATTTTTATTATTAAAAATTATGATATTTATTATTAAAAATATTAGCAAAAATTAATTATACACAATATCTGAATTTATAATTTTCATATTTTAATATGAATTTATTTAAAAAATTCAAATCAAATATCATAAATAATTTTTCATGGTTTACAAACTAAATCTATTGTAAATCTGGGTATTAATTTGTTTAAGAAATTATAATATTGATTGAAAACATATCAAATTTGTCGCAAATCCAATATTAATAATTAAAATGACAGAATCCATCTTCATTTTTCAAATCTATTTTTTTAATAATGATAAATTTATTTATGTATATATACAAAAATAAAATTCATATTTAAGTAGAAAATAAAAGTAAAAAGATTCATTTTACTATTATATATATAGTGGTAAAGTTATATAAGTAATTAATATATAATTGTTAAGTAATGAAGAACTCTAAGTTTATATTATCGTATAAGTAAAAAATTATAAGTTACATAACTAAAGTGATTAGAGAAGAATCAACGTAACGCTTAAAATAGCATAAAAGAAAAGATAAAATATATTAAAAATAAAAATATTTTCTATACAAATTATTTATGTTTCACACTCACAAAATCGCAATTCATATACTATAGCATAAGCATTTGGTCCAAGAAAATTAAGTCCATGAGTTAAAAAATACATCTAAGCCGAATATCAAATAATAATAATTATAGACAAAATTTGGGCCAGAATAAAGTAAAGCCCATTCTTTAATTAAAATAAAAGCAAACACAGCCCATAAGCCCGACTCAAGTGTTTCTCATTTCAGTTGTTTTAAAAAGTGTAAACTCTTTTTTCTCTCTCTTCCCGTCTAAGATTTGACAAGTCTTCGATTTCATTTTGGAGTTATATGAGTTTATCTCTATATGTTTTTGCTTCCCAAAACAAAATAAAAAATCTAAATGAGATTGTCGTATCCTATAATCTTTTATAAATTTTGTGTAAGAATTACATTTTGTGTCTCATAGGATATTTACGGTTTTTCTATCTTTAAAAACCATAGAAATACGAGTTACGAAATTCGTTCAGCAGACTAAGTGGTCTGGCGGTGTGCATCAGATGCACCGTATACCCAATTTATATTACTTATTTAACTAAAAAATATTACTTATTTATTTAAAAAATATTAATACTTTTTTAAAAACATCATATTCCTACAATCCATACAAAATAAAGATAGGTGAAGAAAATGGTACCTTGTAATCCAGAAGATTAAGATTAGGGTTTGAAGAGTGCAATTAGAACCAACTAACAAAGGCAATAGTGCGAGCAGCCTCAAAGTGAGAGAGATAGGGTAATTTAATAGAAATATTTGATCACATTATATTTAACCTCCCCCTCTCTCTATCCTCAAGAGGAGTCTCATTCTCTCAAAGTATTTCTCAATAATAATGACAATTTTTTGATAGGTTGTTTAATTATTGTTTTTTTATTTTCTTTATATGGATGCTATTTTGTTTGTTTTTGGGTTTGTTTCTTGAAGCACATACGTGCAATTGAAAAAGTAATTCTCGGTTTTGGAGTAAAACTTTTACGGTTAACAATTAATAAATTTTAACATATAAAACAATATATTTACGGTTAAATAGTATTACATTTCAACACATAAAGTAATATTTTTTCAGATAATATCTTTTAACATAAAAAACAATACATTTTACGCTTAAAAAATAATACTTTTCAACAAAAAAGATATATTTTAATCGTTAAATACAAAAAATAATATATTTAATATAAAATGATACTACATTCCAAAGTATAAACTAATACATTGCTAAACATTAATATATTTGTTAAAAAATTGAACAAAGTTTACTTATTTAGATTAAAAAATCAACTAGTTTAACTAAAAAGTATTACACGATAACAAAATGTATTATATGTTTATCTAAAAAAATATTTATTGATTTAACTAAAAATTATTATGTCTTTAATGATAAATTCAGAATCATTAGAGCGCAAACTGTGCGCATCTTGTATGTAAGTTGGACGATCTTTTTATTTTTATTTTAATTTAGCATGTTTTTTTGAGAATCGACCTTCCAAAAATTTATAAATCTAACACAATCTAATTGTATGGATCCTAAATTTGTAATCTAACCCACAATCTAATTGTACGGAACCTAAATTCGTACATTCTGTTCCTATTAGAAATGCTGAAAATACTAGTAGCGACTAAAGTAGTTAAATAATAAATTGTTCAATTACTTGTGATGAGACAGTACGTAATACAGTTCTTTACAAGTCCCAATTTACATAGAATGAAACCGACAAGTTTATTTATAGGATGTATTGGCTTCAAAAATTGATTGGACCCATTTATTATATATATTGGGTTTCATTTAATTAAGTCCAGGCCCATAACTGATGGGCCCATAGTGGACCACTGGGGACTTGGTTTGAAGTGTTTAATGGAAAGAAAGAATCATTTGATAGCAACTTTATTAATTTTTCTGTTAGTGTTGAGACATGGCTACATGGTGTTGCAACACTAAACTAAAATATTTTGGAAGATTAAAAAGTACAAATATCTCTCTTATTTTTTAATCGATTATTATTTTTTGAACAATAAAATTACCGAAAGAAGTAAAGAAATATTTGAACTCCTACATTTTTCTATACAAAAAATCTAACATTACGATGTTGATAAGTTAAATTTTTATCTAATCTGACGTTATCTCGAAAATCTAACAAATTGATTTTGATAGGGAGTCAATTCCCATTCACCCACAAGTCTACTCCTTAAATTATGAAATCAAAAGAAATGCAAGCAACATCTTCCCTTCAGAGCAACCCCAGATCCCATTAGAAGTACTCCTCTAGTTTAATTCAGTTCATTGTTAACCATATTTAATGTACTTAGTAAAGAAAATCTGTCAACTCTAAATGTATTTTTAATCATCTTGGGTTTTTTTTTTTTTTTTTTTTTTTAATGAATTGTGGTGGCGGCAAGTCTGTTTATTGTCGTTAAATTCTAAAAACATTACTCCCTAAAAACAGGAAATTATTGAAGTTTGATATGTCTCGTTCATCTGGACTTATTGATCTGAAGACCTTAGGACAAGAAGTCACCCCATATCATGCCATAAGTGACCACCCCACCTCCAAATTCAAGTCTCTTTGCTGCTGTCATATATATATATATATATATATATATATATATATGATCAGAACAAAACATTTAAAAAAATAACTAAATAAATAAAATCATGGATTTCCTTATATCTGGAAATTTAATCCTGTCGCACCTAATAAATCGAATGGGATTATAACGGAATGGTGGCAGAAGATGACCATTACAATTTCTTTTTCAATTGAAAAATAGAAGTGTATATTTATCTCCACTTACTTTTTTTTTTTTACAGAAATTAAAATTAGAATTGCGTACTTGCATTTATAAATATTTGGTCCCTATAAATGGAAATTCAAATAAAATTAAAGATGCAGGACCGCTCATATAATATTGAAAGGATAAAAGCCAAAACATACATATTTTGTTTTATTTATTTATATTTGTATGGTTTATATAGATTTTTTATTAATGTGGATTCAAAAACTAGGAAATAATTTATTTAAAAGTTTTTTTATCACTTCATGAACACTGCTGAAATAGTATTTTTCCTATTTCATGAATTCCATGTGAAATGTAAAATGATGGATTTCGTCATACTGCCATTGATTATCAAGTAAAGAAGAATTAAAATTAAATTCACCAAATCAAAACACAGGGAACAAAAAAGTAGATTAATCTGGGGGGAGAGAGAGCGTGTGAGGGGAAGAGAGAGAAAGGAACAAAAAGAAATGGACCCTTAGGATCGGGGGGATTGAACCCGACGTGAATCGAACACGCAACCTTCTGATCTGGAGTCAGACGCGCTACCATTGCGCCACGGATCCTTGATGACCTTTAGGTGCCTGAAAGAGTATATATAAATAAATTGATGCTGTTGTAACATGATATAATGCTTAATTCGCATGTTCCCTTTTCTTTATTTCTTAATTCGAGTAACAGCTCTCAATTAAGGTTGATGATGATCTAAATTGTTAGGGAAGTTGCACTAATTAAAAAAAAAAAACTTATTATGCTACATCACTTTCACATTAAACTTAAATTTCACATCGTTCTACAATTATACATTCAAAGGGTGACTTTTTATTGAGTCCCACTAATTCACACATCATTATTTAGATTTTTCATATACTATAGTTATTTATATTTCTACTTATATATTCAACTAATTATATATTCATAATGGTAGTCTTATTTATAAAATTGAAATATTAAAATTATTAGTACTTTAATCAAATAATAATTTAAAGTATTTTAGTTCAATATAGTTATGCGATTAATAATACATTTTGAATGAACCATCATGTAATATATATAATTTAATATATTTTTATGTATAAAAATCACTCAATATCTAATTTTCATTCAAAAAAAATATTAATAATATTAAAATAATATTTAAAATGCATTTCCACGATAATAAGTGTTACATCATTATGCAGTTTAACATTACGGACCATGATATAAAACACCATATAATTAGAATTCTCGTGGTTAATAATAGGGTTAATTCCCAAAAAAATCATAATCTTCCATTTAATTTTTAATTGCACCATGATTTTTAAAAATTTTCAATGTTTGTCTCGTTTTTTTAATTTCTTACAATTACAACATTACTTTGTAATAATAATTTATTCTTCAATAATCACATGTGTAGCGTACCAAATGTGGTTAATCAAGTCATCTCAAAGTTTAAAGTTTTGTAGGTAGGTGACAGAATATGTACAACACATAATTGAGAATTGAGAGAAGATTGGAAAAATCACCGTGTGAACTGGTGAGAGTATATTCACATATATATATATATACACGTATGTGTAGTTACAACAATATCCTATAATTAAGGAAAGGATATGGTCAAGGTATACCTAAAATACAGGATAGACACAAATCAAATCAAATCAATATTTACAACTAATTCAAATCAATTGACAGAATATGTACAGCACATAATTGAGAATTGAGAGAAGATTGGAAAAATCACCGTGTGAACTGGTGAGAGTATATTCACATATATATACACGTATGTGTAATTACAACAATATCCTATAATTAAGGAAAGGATATGGTCAAGGTATACTAAAATACAGGATAGACACAAATCAAATCAATTGGTATTATCTCTATTACCCCCCGTTAAGCGCTGCGTGGGGTGAAGACACACGCAAAGCTTGGACCGTAGAAACTCAAATGCCGGACGAGGAAGACTCTTCGTGAAAATATCCGCAAGCTGAAGATGAGAGGGAACGAACTCAATGGAAATGCGCCCAGATGAGACCAATTCACGAACAAAGTGATAATCCAAATCAATGTGTTTAGCTCGCTTGTGTGCAACAGGATTCTGACTCAAGAAAATGGCACTCTTGTTATCACACAACAGAACTGGCCGAGTAGGAGGAAGAGCCCGCAATTCCCGAAGAAGATTAATAACCCAAATAAGTTCAGCAGCTGCATTGGCCAGGGCCCGATACTCAGACTCACAGCTGGAACGAGCAACAGTTGGTTGTTTCTTTGCACTCCAAGAAACAAGATTACCCCCAAGAAATATAGAGTACCCATAAGTTGAGCGACGGGTCTCAACACAACGAGCCCAATCCGCATCAGAGTATCCCAAGATGGAAGAGTCAGGACGCTTAGTGAACGAGAGACCAAAATGGAGAGTACCCTTCACATAGCGAAGGATACGCTTAACAGCCAAAAAATGATCTTCAGTAGGCGACTGAAGAAACTGACTAACAGAGCTGACAGCATAGGATAAATCTGGTCTAGTGATGGTCAAGTACTGCAAAGCACCAACCAGAGATCTGTATAATGTGGGGTCCTTGAAAGCAGGACCTGTACTGACAAGAGATTCACATGTCGCCAATGGAGTGGAAACAGGTTTCGCCTCAACCAAGTCTGCACGCTCAAGAATATCAAGTGCATACTTGGCCTGACCAACAAACAACCCAGTATCGGTGTGAGAGACCTCAAGACCAAGAAAATAGCTCAAGGAGCCCAGATCCTTGATGGCAAACTCATCTCCAGTATCAGCTATGAACTGGCGAAGGGCAACAAGATCATTGCCTGTGACAATAATATCATCAACATACAAGAGAAGATATATAATGGTCTTACCCTGATGCAGATGAAATAGAGACGAATCAGAACGACTCTGTGAAAAACCTAGACTGAAGAGAAACGAGCTGAAACGCTGGTACCAGGCAAGGGGAGCCTGGCGAAGACCATAAAGTGCCTTCTTCAGTCGACAGACATGATCAGGGTACCGAGGATCAACAAAGCCAGGGGGCTGGGCCATGAAGACAGGCTTGTGAAGAACCCCATTCAGGAAGGCATTCTTAACATCAAGCTGGTGAAGAGGCCAGCCACGCTGAACAGATAAGGCCAGAACAACCCTAACTGTGGCCGCCTTCACAACAGGGCTGAATGTATGATGGAAATCCAAACCAGGAACCTGAGTAAAACCCTGAGCCACTAAACGAGCTTTGTGACGTTCGATTGACCCATCTGCAAGAAACTTTGTACGAAAGACCCACTTGGAGCCAACAATATTAGTGCCAGAAGGTCGAGGCACTAAATCCCAAGTCGAGTTTGAGCGAAGAGCATCAATCTCTTCTTGCATGGCAGCAAGCCACTGAGGAAGCTTAACAGCAGACTTGAAGCCACGGGGCTCAGAGGTGACAACAAGAGCTGAGAGAAGGGCAGAAGATGCTAAATCAACCGGATAGCGCGGCTTGAAAATACCAGCACGAGCTCGAGTGATCATATGATGAGTGGGCTGAGGAGCCTGGGGTGGTTCTGGAGCTGGAGGCTCAATGTCCTGGGGTGGTTCTGGAGCTGGAGGCTCAATGTCGGGAACAGGAAGCACGACAGGATCAATAGTAGGCGGCTCCAAAGGAGGTTCATCGAGAACCAAGGACGGTGAACGAGCATCGTTATCAACCGAAAAATGATGTGGAGGACGAACAGGAGCCGAGACAGGAGCCAGAGAAGAGTCAGATGAGATATCGAGAAACGTCGAGATATCTAGATCAGTGACTTTCGTAACAGACGGTACCCGTGAGAAAGGAAAGTGGAGCTCATCAAACTGAGCATGGCGAGTGATAAAAACTCGAGAAGAGTCCGGATCAAAACAACGAAAACCCTTCTGCGTGCTGCTATAACCCAGAAAGATGCAAGGCCGACTGCGAGGTTCCAATTTATTAGCTGCATAGTCACGAAGATACGGATAGACACGGCAA
The DNA here is from genome assembly GCA_028749325.2 of Caryopteris x clandonensis. Classification (NCBI taxonomy): domain Eukaryota; kingdom Viridiplantae; phylum Streptophyta; class Magnoliopsida; order Lamiales; family Lamiaceae; genus Caryopteris; species Caryopteris x clandonensis. The sequence goes on along the minus strand of JAPYKT020000008.1, from coordinate 2,504,504 downwards.
CCAAAGGGCTTAAAAGTATCATAACTAGGCGGATAACCAAATAACACCTGAAAGGGAGAAATGTTATCAAGTATCACAGAGGGTAGCCTATTAATGACATAAACGGCAGTGGCAAAAGCATCAAACCAAAGGGAAGCTGGCGCCTGAGCATGAAATAACATAGATAAACCAGATTCAGAGATATGACGATGTTTACGTTCGGCCCTGCCATTTTGCTGTGGTGTATAAGCACAAGAAATCCGGTGATGTATACCATGCAGATGCATAAAATCACGAACCCTTCCATTTATAAACTCAGTACCCCCATCAGACTGAAATGTTTTAATAGTTCGAGAAAATTGATTGCAGACGAAAGCATGAAACCGAACAAACACATCATAAAACTCGGACTTAGCACGCAAAGGATATATCCACGAAAATCGAGAAAAATCATCCACAAAAGCCACATAATATTTAAACCCATCAGAAGTGGAAACGGGTGCAGGACCCCACAAATCACAATGAATTAAGTCAAGAACAGCAGTAGCACGTTTGTCATTCAATGAAAATGGTAAACGCTTGCTCTTGGCCAACTGGCAAGAAGAGCAGAGGCTAGGGTTTGGTAAAACTGAAGTAACAGATAAACAACCCTGCTTATTTAACAATGAAATAACAGAAAATGGGACATGCCCCAGGCGTAAATGCCACAAATCAAAGCTTGCTTTCAACCTCTTGACCCGAATAGCTGCAACCAAAGCTGGAATACCCCGATCAAGTAAATAAAGTCCCTGATTACACCTTCCCTGAGCCAGGATTTTCTTTGTGAGCCGGTTCTGAATGGCGAAGAACTTATCAGAAAAAATAACATCCACAGGATAATCCGCAGTTAATTTACTTATAGACAGAAGGTTCTTTGTGATATGAGGGACGACAAGTACATCTAACAATTTAACATCCTCAGAAATTTTAGTATTGCCAATATGCGAGATATTTAAAACATTGCCATTACCAACTATAACAGAACCGTTACCAGAATAGGACTCATGAGTGTCAAGAGCTGAAAGTTGGTTCGTCATATGAGCCGAGGCGCCCGAATCAAGATACCAATCAGGAGTACGACAAAACCCACCTCCACCAAAATTGTCACGACGACCAGAATTAAATGAAGCACCTGAACCTGAACCATTGTTACCATAATTAAAATTACCTCCTGAGCGAGAAGAGTGCTGCTGCTGAGAGGTACGAGACGATGGTCGAGGCGACGGCTTAGGGGCAGCCGTCTGAAAATTCTGGCGAACGGCGGAGAAGGTAGGAGAGGGAGACAAACCCTCCATGGATTTAAGCATCATATCAAATTGTACAGCCTGGTGGAGGAGATCACGGAGAGGCGGAACTAGAGAGATAGCCATCCTAGTGTCGGCAAAACCTGCAAATTGAACCCCCAACCCGCGGAGGAACCAGTGCCGTTTATCGTCGGCGTCAATGGGACGGCCGATGGCCTGCAGCTGATCACAGAGATGTTTAAACTTCTTGCCATAGTCTTCAACGGACAGATCTCCTCGGCGAAGTGATAACAACTCCTCCCGGAGTTGATGAGAACGGGACGCAGAGGCATAGACACTCTCAAGCGCCTCCCACGCTTGATTGGCGGATGTGCAATCGATGACCTCCGAGGCCGCGTCGGCAGAGAGAGAGGTATATATGACACTGAGAAGATGTTTATCCTTCAGACGCCACATCGTGTAAGCCGAGTTTGCAGTGGCAGCGCCGCTCTCCGGCGTGATCGTTGAAGACGGCGCAGGAGTCGTACCGTCGAGATGGCCCAAAATATCAAAACACTCAGCCATGTGTATTGTTTGGCGGCGCCACATCAAATATGTGGAGGCTTCAAGTTTAATTTGCATCATATTTATCATTGTGGTAACAGGGAGAGGATCATTAGCAGAGTTCGACATGATGATGACGAAACTGAGATTTGGCGATGGCGGATACCGACCAATATCACCGAAACAAGAGAAGAGGAGAGCCGGATGTAAACACCGGCGAGGTAGAGAAGGAGGACGGCGGAAGAATTTAGGGTTTAGGAACGAGTTAGGCTGATACCATGACAGAATATGTACAGCAGATAATTGAGAATTGAGAGAAGATTGGAAAAATCACCGTGTGAACTGGTGAGAGTATATTCACATATATATACACGTATGTGTAGTTACAACAATATCCTATAATTAAGGAAATGATATGGTCAAGGTATACCTAAAATACAGGATAGACACAAATCAAATCAAATCAAATCAAATCAATATTTACAACTAATTCAAATCAATTGGTATTATCTCTATTAATAGGCTTACAATTCTTAGATAGATCCCAAGAGTATTGCTCCTGAGGGACGTAGATCTTCATCTAATGAAATGATCGTTTCATCCCATTCATCCTCAATAATAATGTTATGTAAAATAATACACACATACATGATATCCTTTAAGTTGCTCTTATAATAAGATCACTCACAAGCTTTAACTATTGCACAGTGAGATTAAGCATTCCAAACACCCACTCACATCTTTTTATGCACCCTCTTATCTCTCCTTGAATTTCTTCCGTTTAGGATCCACAACCCAAGGAAAGTTCTTACCCAATGAAGCCCATTTTAAGTAGATCCCATATGTCTAATAATATATTATTTATATATGATACGTCATTACCGTGAAATTAACTTCCAATGCATTTCCTTAAAAAATGGTGTTGAATAATAGTAATTTGTTAGATACATTAATATAGTTACACAATCATGAGATGCCTAAAAGAGCATGTTATATCTACAAATTTGTAGACACAGTGGCTTCGAAATTATTATCGAGATGCCAACATTGCTTTGAAAGTACCCTCTTTCTAAGGGGCAAGGCAATTACTCCCTTCACACTGCATATAATTGAGGTTACCCAACATTACAATAAATCTATGTTTTTTTCTCGTGGATTTAAAGCAAAAGTTGTCTTTTCAAGTATCAAGTTCCAAATATGTGGATCACACCTTGACAGAAGTTGATAAGGCAATCAAATGAAGTTCTCTCGCCCTTCATCATATACTCATACAGTGAGTTAGTAATGGAGGCATATACCAGTTAATGCTTATTCGTCATGCATTGTTGAAGTAGTGATGGTCATTTCCTTCCAGTTGCTTCTTGTCCTAACTTGAAACACTCTTAACTGATTTTTTCAGGGCATGAATCTCTCTTCACTTTTGAAATCGATATTGTAATGTATCAACTTTAAGTATCAAATACTTGAACATCAGAGTGGCATGAATCGTGAGAATCAAGTTCAGCATGAAAAAGGAAAAAAGAAAAAAAAAAGTCAAGCATGAGAAATGACTAGATATGAAGCTAATATGCAAAATTAGTCATTTGTAGTTCTCACTCATTAATCTTATGGGAATTCTATCGTAATAAATTGAAAATTTATCGTGAGATTTGCAAATATGAATAGTCCAGTTATGTATGTAATGGTGGAATGTCATAGGCTTAAGTAACATGATTTTGTTAAGCAATGGAAATATGGGTTCTTGCAAGTGTATGATTTATTTCTTTGATGTAGTAAACACTACCCTCCAATCCAATCCACAAAACCATGAGTGGATTGGACACTCGATAGTTTTTGTGCAGCAAATATGCAAATTAGTGGATATGTAGCTTGAGTATAAAAATTACGAGTGGGAAATGAAGTGAAATCTGAATCAAGATATAATCTCTCCACTTATTCTCTCTCCCTCTCCGTGTAATTTCTTACAGCTGATCAGTGTATTAATTAGACGAACAATCTAGTACAGTTTAGATAATCCCAAAAGCCAACAGCTTTGATCATCTTGCACCATGGAACTGCTTCCAATACGTTAAAACAACAGTAATTAAGATGAAAGAAGGAAACTTTTTGACTTAAAAAACTGTCATTTTTTATGTAACTAACTAACAGTGGCAGCATAGGCGTTACATTGTGGAACAAAATTGAGCTACCAGAAACTTGGTCATAACAACATTATCTCATATCTTGCTCCTCATCCTCACTAACTTAGCCAATGTCTCTTGAGCGGCTAATGTCTGTGTATGGTTATGTCCTAACATCACTGTCCTTATGCTGATGCACGTCCTGCACAGCTCTTCCCCACTGTCGAAATGCCCGCCTCGAAGCAGCAGCTTCGCTCTCGTTTCCAGCAATGTCGCTTTCAGCAGTGTCACTTCTTGCCAAACATACTCATCCACTCGTTGATTCGTCTGCAGAGCCTTCTTCCAGCACAGGGAGCCATGGCACCAGTCCTGAATTTGTGAAACGAATGACTTCTCCACTTCTTCTAACACATTCGTGCTCACTTTTAACAGCTCTAATGCCGAGTTGCACCTTGAGAATGTTGTGAATGCTCGCACAGATAAAGGGAGAGCCGTTTTCCTAATGAAGAGCACCATGTCGATGGGCTTGAGCTGGACCAACGGGGCTTCAGATTTGAACCCGAAGACAAGGAAAGCTGAGGCCCAAAGATGGTCGGAATTGGTCAACGGATTGCCAGCTTTTCTTACACCTTCAACGGTTGGTTTTGATGCAACTAATCCATCTTTCCATTTTATGAATGCTTGGGTTATGGGGTGGAATTGGATCCAAGAACCGGGTTGTCTGTTAACCTTCAAAGCCAAGCCAAGTCGGACCAAGACAAGAGCCGATTCTTCCTCGCTCTTCCATGTTTGGCTCGACAGACAACAGAGAGTGAGCTTGAGGCATTTTGTCCATTTTTTCAGCTTGTTTCTTGTTGAGGGTACACTGTATGCAGCTGATGCAAGTAAATTCGACGGAATAGGTGATGGAGCAAACCAAGCTCCAACTTGAAGCATTCTTGCGGAGAGAAGATTCCTATTTCCATTTGTTTCTTGTAATAAAGAAGCAACAAAAGACAACACTTTCATTAGGAAAGGACTGTTTCTGCAAAATTGATGTTCTTCATTGTTCAAACCAGAGCTTCCATTAGCTTCATCATATTGAAGCTGTATTTGATTCACAGCCTCGAATAAAGCAGATGGTGCAATCCCAAGTTCAGAAAGTAGACAGCCTATAACCCATAACCCAAAACTGGATCTTCCCAATTTCTCATCAAATTTTCCAAGAAATTCCATCTCTGAGGCTGGATAATCCTTCCGTCTTCTTCCTCGGATCATCGTCATTGCATCGGACAATGGCAGTGTCTGAAGATGCAATGGATCCAAGTTCATCACTTTGGACAGCCTTGTTGTGATGATAACATGTGTCCCTCCAGTGTTCCTGGGGATCAAGTCATGCAAATCCTTCCCTTCCCACCATTCTCTTTCAGTTTCAAGATTATCGATTATCAGCAAATAAGGCATGTCCCGGAACAGCTCCCGTTTAACACGTTTGAACGCTTCGGATTCTTGTTCATCGAAACTCCTAATCCGCCCTCTTTCCTTCTCTTCATCTGCACTCACATCCAACCCCATGTTCAGAGATACGTTGAGTATATTCTGCCTGAAATACCGAGCTTCTCCCCCAACCCACAGAACCATCTTGTATCTCTGAGCGTAGCGATAGGCGAATTCCAAGGCTAGTTCCGTCTTTCCAATGCCGGGCGATCCAGTAACACACACAATGCTGCTATTCCCACTTTTCGATTTCTTGTATTTAGGCCTCTTCAATGAATTTCTCCCAATTACGGGCTCAACCCATGCCTCTAAATTTGGTTCTTTACACCTTCCCACCTCTAAACTAATGAATTTGTTCCCTTTACATTTATCAGCTTCACTTTCACCATCAGCAAGGCCATCAGACTGAGCTTGATTTCCACCTTTAATGGCGGGCAATGCACATTCTTGATCCCCAAAACCGAAGAACGCTGTTTCGATATCAAGAATCTCTCTCTCCCTCCCTACAAAACACTTGTTTCTTGCAAATGGCAGTTCTTCATACACATCTATTTCCTTGTCTACAACACTTTTCCTCCCAAGCTTTCCCCTTAGAATCCCTGCAGTTTTTGACACACAGTTTCTCCAATTACCCTCATTCGCTTCCAGTTTGAATTCATGGCATCTCATTAGCCCGTCAAGCGCTTCTTTGCGCTCCTTGTTATCTGCATTGAAGACACTAGCGATTTCATCGGCATCGGTGTCGAAGAACAGAGGGATCAGATTCTTCTTCTGGGCGAAGAATCTTATCTCCTCCAAGCTTAAATGGTTGAGAAGGCTGTAATTTGTGACAACGACAACGCCATAGGTGACAGAGCAAATAACTCTGTCAGCAATTTCATGGCTCTGATTATCAGCGTATTTTGCTCTATCCGCTACAAAGCAAGCAATGCCCTGAATTTCGAGCTCCGATTTGAGCCACTTGCAGAACCTCCCCAAGTTCGGGCTCGGGCCGTGGAAGCCTATAAAGACGTCGCAGCTCCTGAGCTTGGCATTGGAAGCAGGCGAAACAGAGCCTTTGGCGAAGGAAATACGAGGGATGGGAAACGAGAAAGAAATCCTGGGGCCTGTTTCGGGGCCCGAAACCGGCACACACGTCACTATCTTCACCTTAGTCGGGTCGTCCCGGAAATCGTGCCTCTCCGGCGGCGGGGTGTAGGAGGTGCTGGGGATGTCGTCGGACTGCGAACCGCTGTACGACACCGGCGGCGAGGGGTGGGTCAGGGTGGTCGCCGGAGTTGGGGTTTCTTCACCGGGACTCGGGTTCTGATGTGTGATGTCATCAATGGTGGCCCGTGGAGAGATGTAGGGCGACTGCAACGCCGAAACGAAAGCTGAAGATGGAGGAGACACGAGTGGAGAGCTGTATGGCGATGAGTTCTTGGACACTGAATCTGGGCCGTCGGCGCTTGCCGTCTTAATTGTTAGAGACTTGGAATCGACGGTGGGGATTTCTGCAGCTCCTCCTTCATCCATGTTCTGGTAATCAAACTTGTCAGTAATGCAAGAAAATGACTTTTTTTTTTTTGGCCTTTTATTTTAAAACTTGAATTTATTTAAAGAAAATGTTTAAATGTCTGCAAGTAGCAGAGGAGAAGAAGTGCCCATACCATATTATTCAGTAGCATTCAGAAGAAAGAAACAATAATCATCTCTTGAAAATCAGAAAGAAACTGAACTTTGTAGGGATTGAGAGGACAGATGAATGCAACAGTAGTATAGACTTAGGAGAGAGAGAGAAGAGATCCTTTTCCCTACATGTGAATTCATAAATCATCTTCTTCAAATGTGGGCCTCCAACAGTCAGAACCAGGCCTCAGCTTTTTACTGTTCAAATCCAAGAGGGTTCATGGATCAGACCAGTTACCGCCAAAAACCAATTAAGTCCAACACAAATGTAGAAGAAAAGATACATGTGTATATTAATTCTTGATCATCATGGTAAAGATTGGACCTTTAAGCATAAACACACTTTATGCTTAAAAACAAGTGAGTTAATCTAGCTAAGAAAATCTGTTTAACTTTTACCTGGTTTCTTATAACTTGAAGCGAAGGCTCAAGCAAAGAAGAGAAAAGGGGAGACCCTCCTTTCCTGAAAGACCATCTGTCTGCTCTCTCTCTCTCTCATGAACAAGCTGTACATATGGAGAATCTAAAGTGTGGGTTGGATCTATGAGGTTTTGAACATAAAATATAGAAATAAATGCTTTAAAAGGAGGTGCAGAGTGTATTAAATGGAGCAATATTCTAAGGTTTGTTATTTAATAGATATGTCTTGGGCTTGGTGTGACCCTTTTTGTTTTTTGTGTTGTAGGATTATACTCTCTCTCTCTCTCTCAATGCTAAAATACTACAGCTAAACAACACACAAATTTCTCTATAATTACAGATTGGTCAGAAAGAACTCAGAGGAAATGGCATTGGGGTGGGGAAACATGAACCAGACCTTGTTGTCTGCTGTTAATGGGCTCTATTATTTGTAACAGCTGCAAAATTACTACTTTAAATCATTTATTATTTTCTTTTTTGTGTGCATGAAAATGAAGTAGGGTTCTTTCTCTGTGTGTGTACTAATCTGACAATATTATGCTCTGGGAATTGGACCAAGACCAGTCCAACTCTGAGGACTGAGCCCTACCATTTTAGAGAGAAATAAGTGAAGTTTGGATTTTGAAAGAGCTAAAAGCCAAGCTCATTTTGCATATTGTGTGTCTCAATCACAAAGAAATTTACTTCAGGGACTTATTTTCAACTAGTCAAACAACAACTTTAACAGCCACGCACTTGGAGTATCAGGACTACTACATACACTGCCTAAGGTTAAAGACCTTCCCAAGAAAATTGTGAGTGTTTACTTAGGTGTGCGATTGTGGTATCCTGTCGTCTTCGGATCCTATTATTATATTTTTGTATTCTTTGAGTTTTTTAGATTGTATTATGTGATTGTTGAAATAATGACAAAATTATTTTAAAATCTTTAAACTCTCCATGAATGTTTTAAGAGGTCCATGAACTATACAAATACTTAAGAATGCCTCTCAATTAATTGCAAACGATTGAAGAAGTTCTTAAATTCCTAAATTATTAACTAACATTTGAAAATATCCCTCACTTATGAAAAAGTATTATAGGCAAGTCCTTCTATGATAGATAATTTTTAGTATATATAAACATCGAAAGTCGTACACTACAATTTTTCATAGTTTATGATAGATGTGGACATGGTGTTGGTTCGGAACTGGAACCGTCGGTCAACAGTTCGGTTTAACCGTTGACTCGGTTCTAAACTAGAATTAGTGTCGAAACAGAAAAATGGACATTCGATTTTGGTTCTAGGATAGTCTGTTCCGGTTCCAATTAAAAATTGCTACTTCCGGTTCTGAATTGACAGGTCCAACTTTGAAATTTGAAGAAAAGAAAAGAAAAAAGGAAGGATAACCGAAGACTAGAACCGTGGAACTGATGGTTTCGAAATCATCCCCACAGTTCCAAAACCAGCAAAATCGTGCTCATATCTAATTTAGAGGAACCTTTTGTGATATTTTTAGATATTCATGAATAGTTTAAATATTTTGAGATGTATTTTCCCTTAAATAATATCAAACAATGGATAAATTGGAACAAATAGATTGTACATAGTGCAGTAGAGGTGGGAGGGATGTTCCCCATAAATAGTGTCCGCAAAAATTAATTAAACTAAGGCAATAGACAATAGGGCATCAACGATATATGTGGCCTAAACAAGCCTTACATGCTCTCCATTTATTCCTATTAATTGCACCCAGTTTGCTGCTGTAATTTTCCTATTTGGGATCTCACACCTCTTTAATTAAGCCTTAGGTGGACAAAATGATTAATTAAATAATTGGATATTCTTAATGATCCTAAACTCTCCATCTTTTAACTTGCATGCTTGATTATGCTGGAAAGCCATGCTGACATGGAAAAAGTTGAGAAACTCCTTTTTTTTTTCTTTTGTAATTTAAATTATTGTTCTATGGTTTTGTAAATGCTCTATATATTGATAATTCATAATATATATCCATCGTCTATATATATACATCGATATATGTGTAACTGAGTATACGTTATTTTAGATGTATTATATGTAACAAACAATAAATAATACTTTTTGCAACTAAGAAAGTTAATAAATTCTAAAAATAATAATTGGCCAAAGAAGAAATTGTGTTTGAAAAAGTCAAATTAGTTAATTATTGATATTTAAAAAATAAATTTATGATTAATATGATTTTGAGTCAAATATAATTAAAAAAGTCAAATCAATAATTTATCAAGAAATATAAAATTAAGATTAATAAATGGGGGGCGGGGGGTGTATACCTTGCATAACACACTTTTTTTTATACATGACCCCCAAAGGGACATCAATGTAATTTACGCTCTATGGTCATAATTTTTTGAATTATAGTTTTCCTATTTTTATAATAATATAATAATTATTTATTAAATAAATTTAGTGATTAGTTTAATAGTATTATGGGGTAGAGCAGCAGTTTGTGTCCGGGCAACCTGGCTGCATGTGGCTCCAAGACTTGCACCTCTTTTTTCTAGATACTGAGTTATTCAATTACCTATTTATTTATTTCTTTATTATTTTAATTATTATTATTATTGCTATATTTTAACTGACGGTGATGCATTCATGTGTCATATGATCATACCCTTCAAATTCTTCTTTCAATGAACCTGCATCTCTATTATCGCTAAGTTTCTCTTCTATTTTATTCTTTATTTTTTTTTCCTGTAATTCTATTTTCTTTAGCATGTTTTGGACCATCTTATTATAATATATCATATTTCTACACGAAATTACAAATTTATAACGAGTCTGAATCTTTCGATTTTATTTAATAGTACAAGCAATTACTCAATCAACTAAGATTTTTAGTGGTATGGTGCAGAATTCGGGTCTAAAGATTTTATCATATGTGATTCAGTTCTTTTTTCCTTCTCCAATTGCTTATTTGCTTTGTAGATTTTTATTTTTCTTCAAGAAATTGTATGCAATATGGACCTGGTGTATATGTACGAATTGTCTACATATAATAATAATAATAATAATAATAATAATGATAATAATAATAATAATAATAATAATTTTATAACATTTGTAATTTACATGCTCCCATGATATTTAGGCCTCGGGGCCCAATATGTAGACATTTTGAAATATAATGCCATCCAAACAATAATATGTAATAATTTCATTAGTTTGTGACTCGCTAATACGTATTATACATTTTATTTAATCCTATGTTGTTGAAAGATCGAACATGAGACTGACTCAAAATGAAGTGTTTTCTGGTAAAATAACAACAACAATATGTTGTGTGAAACATGGAAAATAGAATCAGAAATACTGTTTTTAATGAAAATAAAAGACGTAATTATTGAGATACAGGTGTTCATATAATGAAGGCTATATGTACGAGTAGGAGTTGGTAGGGGTCGTGCGAAAATGGAAATGCAGGAGTTCAGAGCTATGAATATTTAGAGTAAAATGGTGAATTATAATTGTATAATGTAGAAATAAATCTGCCATGCTCCATCAGGATTCCCATTCAAATGGATATGTAACATGCCCCATATTTTAAAAACATTCATACTTAAAATTTTTATATTTTTTTAAATATATCACGTGTCATACATATTGCAGAGCGCAAGTGCTGTTCACAAAGATAACATTAAATTTTTTCATGCATATCATCGTATTGTGTCACATTCTGCTATTTGCTCATCCCCACCAGAGTTCAATACTCTTTTTTTTTTTTTTTTTTTAATATTATATATACATTATTTTTTTTTTTTAAATCATCTAACACCTATAAAGGATTTCTGAAGTGCCCCAGGGGTACCTGTACTCCAGAAGACCGTATCTATTATAACACTTAATAATTTTTAGGCATTTTTTGGGCTGTGGGATTTTAATATTTAATGTTTTTAATTTTAAATATGTTAAAATACTTAAAGTCACAAATAAATAAGTTATAAATAAATATCTTGTATATGTTGAAATAAGTACTAGTTTATAAATAATAATTATTTTGCAAAAGAAAAATTGTTGGGATTTAATTTTATAAAAGACAAAATACATTTCTACAAACTATACAAATAAACTATCATTATAAGTAGCATTTTGAATATTGACATTTTTCTATGTGTTTGTTTGTATTCTATGCAAATTGGAAAAACTGTTCTAAAATTCCAAAAAATTCTTTTATATTAATTTTTTTGTTTTAATACCAAAATTTTCATGTAATTCATTTAATGATTTCATGTAATTATTCATGTGAAAAATATTATATCAATACATAACAATTTTTTGAATAAAAAAATCACAAAATTAAAATATAACATATGTACAATCTACCCAAATAACATAAATGTATAAAATTATAAATATCATTTTTTTGTACAAATGCTACTTAAGGAAACCTAAAATTATATTTTAAATATCATATATTAATTAAATAACCTTCATATTTGAACTATATTTTTTTGTATTGAAGTATATCATAATTATATTCTTCACAAAATCTAAATTCAAAAAATATATAAGAATAATAATTGAAAAAAAAATAATGAAAATAGACCTACAAGAAAAAAAGAAAAATGAAGAAATATAACTATACAATGAAATAAGACAAAGTAATTTAATATAACTAACTTACATATTTGAACTATATTTTATTTTATTGAAGTATAGCATAATTATATTCATCACAAAATCTGATATTAAAAAACATATAAGAATAATAATTGGAAAAACATTCAAATGAAAATAGAGCTAAAAGGAAAAAAAAAAAAAAAGAAAAATGAAGAAATATAAATATACAATGAATTAAGACAAAGTAAAAAAAAAAAAAAAAGTTATAGTAGAGGGTGTGTGAAAATAGAAGAAAAATAAAAGAAAATTGAAGAAAAATAAATTCAACAATAAAATAAGACAAAGTAAAAAAAAATTAAGACAGAGTGTGCATGAAAGTAGAAGTAAAAGAAAAAGAAATTGAAAAAAATAATAAATAAATGAAAATTTTCTAATGAAAATAATAATTTGAATCCTAATATATTTTAAAGTGGACAATCTCTATTTCATGTAACAGACAAATATTGAGAATCTAATAATTAAAATTTATTCGGTATCAGAATCCTGGGGCACTATGCAATTTCTCACAACTGGTGAATTGTCTAGTACATCATGCATTTGGTTTAATATAAAAAGAATTGAAGCAATTTTCTTTGTGTTATATGTAATGCACGATGCATAAAATATTTTTTTATCATAATTTATACATACTCACACATATATGCACATAAATATGTGAATATATATGATGCATAGAAAGATGATCTTAGGATATGAGGTGGGAATGCTTTCCACATGTATGATGGATACAAAAGTTTAGCCCATAAACTCTCAGGTGCATGCACTATCCAGATTCTGATGGAACTCCTTACCACCCGAACTCAGGACTAATATTTATTTTAATGTACATCAATTTTCTATTAAATAAAATAATCAACGATCATATTCTAGTAATTTTTTAGCCTGAGTCGAACTTTAAAATAAATTCTCAATATTTTTTCATGTCAATTTATAAAAAGAATAAAAATAGGAATAGGTTTCAAGATATCACCTTTCATTTATAGAAATGAATTAGGGTTACTCATTTATGAGTATTGATGTATCATACATCAATAATGTACATAATTTCAAATGATACTACATAGTTATATTAAATAAAAGTTGTACACATTAATTGATGAAGACATTAAAATAAGTAAATTATGAATATAGGAAGATAATAAAATAGAATAATGTGCAGCTTAGGTTGATAATTCGGGAGTAATGAATATATAGCATTGAAAGGAAGGGTGATTGGAATGTGGTGTACCTATTAATGGTCGATGCTTCATACTTGGGTAATCTAAATTTGTAGAGTCCCTAGCGCCTATAAATACAACTACTTTAATTATAACTTGCATTAAAATATGAATTATTAACTGCCCATTTTTGAATTCAAAAATCTCTTATAAATGCATATTCATATTATTGATTCAGAATTTACCAGTTTGGACTCTAAAATCGAACCTACACAGATTTGCATCACTCTTAGCTTCTTCCTCTATTAATTCTTTCTCCCTCCAACAATCCTATACTTTTACCCAACTTCTAAATACACAAGGGATGTAATGGCTTTGTTGAACTTTTAGAATACGCAAGAGCTGTAATTGTTTTGTTAGACTTTCAAAATGAATTTTAGAGTTCAAACTCGACCAACCTACTAACATTTCTCAAATTTATTCATATATCTCAACTACATACTAGAATTTAATCCACAATGTTTTTGTTTTTATGAAAATATTATTTGATATTTTTTTAATTTGTATATCAAATTCATACTACAATTTAATTCACTATTTATCAAAATCCGATACATACATCAAGATAAAATTAAAAAATTATTCAACCCATAACAAACTATATTGCGTATGTTAAATATAATATTTCATATTAAGATATACAATATTGGTGTTAAATTAAAGACTATGAAAAAGAAATAAATTTGATGTATTATTATAAGTAAGAAAATGAATTTGAAATGAAAAATTAAAAAAACAATTGTATTGTTTCAATTTAATATTTTATGTTTAATATATGACAACATATTAATGTCAAATTAAAGATCATAAAAAATAATTAATTTGATATATCATATATTTACAATAAATTTGAAACAAAAGGCGTTTGTAAATTTTTTAATTTGAACAAATGAAAAATAATAATAAAAAAAAGAAAAAAGGTGAAACTTGAAATTAACTTCCTGACTTGTGCGACGCACAGACTTTTGAGATAGATAGGAATGGGCGGCAATAAAAAGAGATGGATCCATTTGATCGGGGGGATTTGAACCCGACGTGAATCGAACACGCAACCTTCTGATCTGGAGTCAGACGCGCTACCATTGCGCCACGGATCCCTTGGTAACATACTAATGACTAATAACTAAGATAAAAGATATTACTAACTCGTAATTGTTTTTGATTTTGCTGCAGCATAGTTGGCAAACTACTCAATTCGTATATATTCCTTTTCAATTAAGATATAAAACTCCAATAGTAAAATTTTTAGCAATGCCAATAACAGAAAATTTATGGCAACTAGTAAATTGAGATGAATATTACGGGCTAGTTTGAGTTTGGGTTTAATTTTAAAAATTAATAAATTGATATGTAATATAAAATTTTATTTTACTTCATATTTTTGTTTTAAGCTTAACTAGTTGTCGGTCCGTGCAATGCACGGGATGTAGTAATATAGTTTTAAATATTAAATTGAATTTTCTAAAGTTAGCTTTATTAAATAATAAATTGTACAATATTTTGAAATAATTTTTTATTGCCCCTAAACTAAATATATATTTTTTAATTTGCTAAAAACTATTGATGTTAAACAAAAACTTATAATATTATATTAATTAATAGTATATTTTTATTATTTTTATAAAAACAATTATGTATATTTTTGTAGATTGAATTCATTTAAAAATTAATATATTCTTTATTTAAATCCAACACATAGATCAAAATTTAAAAAATTATAATTAAATTCATACAAAATTATATTTCATCCATAAAAACTATATTCCATACTTGAAATATAGTTATTTATTTCAATATATATATAATATTGATGTCAAATTGATGATAAAAAAATATTAATTTGATATATTATATGTTAAAAATAAATTTAAAACGATAAAGTTATTTAAAATTTAAAATTTGAGTGAAAAAAAAAAGTGGAAAGCTTGTGTGAATTAATTGTGACATATCAAAAAAAAAAAAAGAAAAAATCTCACTGTTTTCTTTTTAAATAGAGTATAAATTTAAAAAATATAATACACTTCTATAATTATGATACAATATTATTTGAAAATTTAATAAGCTAATGCATTATCTGTGTATTATACGGACTTTTAAGAGTTAAGACCGTAGAAATAAAAAAGTTGTAAATGAATCTATTAAAATAAAAAGTAACATATATATTACTTATTTTTGTAGAATGTATATTTTATAGTTTTATTATATGATATTTCCCAAATGCGTGCGCGCTTGGCCTCAGTGTGGGTGTGGACCATGGGTCGTGATCCTTGATTAATGAACTATGGGCTAGACTTGGGTTGCTTTTGGTTTAATTTGGCTTGGATAGTCAATTTCAGTTCGCTTTTAGGCTAATTATGTCTTGATTTTGTTACTTAAAATATTGATTCAAATTTCAGTTTGACTGTTGAAAAATCACACGAATTTGAACAAAAGGGTATCCCAATTCATTTTAACAATTGGGTATCAATCTTTTTTTTCAGCAGTGGGCATCAATATGGTTTCTAACTTCTATAGGTTACACATTTGGCATCAATTTTGAAAATTACCCACCTAGACTATGTGAAATTCCTCATGCGGTATGGTTAATGCCTACATATCATCACTTAGTTGTTGGAGAGACCACATGACATTCAGTATACCTTAACTTCATGAAAAATTCTCTACACAAAAATATATTTTTGCATATTAGAATTTTGCATCCAGACTTCTATCCTCCTAATTTGTCGGTGCTTCCGAATTAGTAAAGTTGCTATACCGACGATGCGTCAACCATGAGAACTAATTGGAACATAATTCATTCTTAACTCAACTTTGTTGTTGGATTCATGATCCAGGTCCAATTTCAGTTGGTGGTCCACTAGCTATTCCAGAAGGTGTTGTGTTACCATCTAGAAGTCTTTCATATTGTAGTATATAAATGAAATATGTTTTAATTTTATTTTTTGTTGAACTATTATAATCCATTGTTGGAAGTTTATAATCAACAATAAAAATTCTTGAAGCATTGTGACCACCAATGTGAAAAATTGAACTTCCTTATTTCTAAAATTTAAACTCGTATTTTATTTAATAAATTGAATGGATTTTTTGTAAAAGGATAGTGACAGGAACATGAACATCAGTTTTTTTAGAAGAGAAAAATAGAAATGCATATTCATATCCATGTATTTTTAAACTTAAGTTTGTGTACTAGAAAAAAGATTATAATGACAATAGAGTGTTTTATATCCATAAAATATTTACCATTTCTATACTAACAAAGTGGTGGATAGAGTATCATGTTAGTGTCTTGACTTCAAAGTTGTAATAATCCACTCAAATAAGGGAACAACTAGTATAGTAACTTGATGCAACACAAATCATAATTACATTTTAAAAAAATATATCAATAGATAACATAAGTTTTTCCAACATTGCTGACTATAGACAACAAACTGGTTGCATAGAGCAGACGTTGGAACATAGCAAATATAATAACTCGTCTTATGAATTGCTTGAACAACACCCGCCAACATAAAGATATAGATATGGAGTCCAAGCTTATTGCAATTCAAGATATACAAAAACAAATTAGATATAATAATATCATATAAGATATGTCAAACACACATTAGAATATAGGAGGCAAGGGAAGTAAATCTCACCGCAAGATAAATATGTCCCCACACAATGCTCTCACAGTTAATGATATAATATCTACTTGATATAGCAATCGAATTAACTTGTACATATTCTTTATGTATGTGTTTTACTCTTGTGAACTAAAAAACTAAGAAATAATTTATTTAAAGCTTTTTTTGTTAATCGCTCCATGGACATTGCATTAAAAGTCAGTAATTTTCAATTTGAGGAATTCCATATGAAATGTAAAATGATCAATTTCGTTATCAAGTAAATAGGAATTGAAAGCAAAGTAACCTGATCAAAGCACGGGTAACGAAAGTAGATTAATTTGGCGAGAGAGAGGGAAGAGAGAGAAAGGAACCCAACCCACCGGGGCCGGCACACAAAAAAGGGAATGGGACCTTTAAGATCGGGGGATTGAACCCGACGTGAATCGAACACGCAACCTTCTGATCTGGAGTCAGACGCGCTACCATTGCGCCACGGATCCCTCGGTGGTTTATGTTTTATATAGAAAAGCCTTTAGTTTTTATCCTTCCTTTACACGAGTCTCAATTATTTCTTGATATTTGTATTTCTCTCACACTTCTATTGTTTTTAAAATTTAAATAAGTTTTTCATTTTTTTTTAAATTAATCATCTTTTTGTGATATTTAATTTGACACCAATATTACATATTATAAAAATTTATATTTAAAGTATGATATATAATTTTTTATGGATAGAATATAATTTGTTATGAATTTAACTATTTATTTTTATTTTAATATATGTACTAAATTTGGATAAATAATATTAATTTTTTTTATGAATTTGATTTATAAGTATAAATATTTTTTAAAAAATAAAATATTATATGATTTAATTTATATAATATTATAATTTATTGTTCCACCTAATAGGTTTTAGAAAGCTGAATATTATGTATTGAATTGGGAACCCTCTAAATTGACTTATAAAAGTCTTGCAATATATTATTTAATAATGATAATTTTTCAGAAAATAATAATGTAATATAACATAATAAAAAAATCAAATCACATAATATATATATATATATAATTGACATAAATAATATGTAAAATTTTTATAATAATAATAATATATAATTTTTGCATACATTATTAATATAATAAAATAAATTATGTTCTCTGTATCGCACGGACAGCTATCTAATTTTTATATAATTAAAAATTTTAAATTGCATACTATTTATATAAATATAATTGACATAAAAATTATTATGTAAATTTTTATAATAATAAATGAATTTTAAAATTCTAGTAAGTTTTTTTATTTTTTTTTTAAAGGAGTGGATACGCTCACCTGCATAAACTCACTTTTCCAGAGCAGTTTTTTTTTTTTTTTTTTTTCAATTTATATTTCAAAGAATTAACAAATAATTTTATAAGAACTTATGTCATTTAATATGAAGACATGTATTAAAATAATAGTAAGTGTATGGAGAAGGATTTGCATTTGGGTAAAAACATGCAAAAGGTGTTCTTATTCATTTATTTAAGACCGGTTTCAATAAGGTGAAAGATGATTATATTGAAAATTTTGCAGCAAACATGGAGATACTGAATGTATGAAAAACGAACAAAAAAAAAAAAAAAAACCTTTTTTCACAACTAATACAAATGAAAAAGAAAGCAACTAAGATATAAAGTTGTGGAGAGCTTCGGATAGACAAGATATATTGGATAATCTGTTGTTCCAGTCTGGCCACTTCTAGAGGCAATTTATCCCCTCAACTATTCATCTCTTTGGAGGATTCTTACAAAGATGAAAGAACCTTTCTTCGTATATGTTCCAAATGGATTAAGAATCTTGTCATTTAGCGTGCGATGCTTTTCTCAGAACCCGCTGAAGAAGATTAACACTCAGGCATATTAAATCATATAATTCTCTTTCTTCGATGTACCCAATTCGACTTCTTAGAACTTGCTGAAGAAAATCAACACTCACGCATATTAAATCCTATAGTCTCTGTATCCCGAGATCGTATTTGGTTTTCGATGTTTTGATTAGGGCATGTTGACATATCTCATGACGAACCAGGGTTGGTCCTTTTGTAAGTTGGAAGAGTTCGTCCCCTCATGCTTACAAAAATTATAAATTTCTAGAGCCTAAAATTATTATATATGTATATAAATATATATTAAATGAAAATATGTCACATTATTCCGTAGCTCAGCGGTTCAGGGCTCCTCCCATTTATTAGGAACTCGAATTCCTAATCACAAAAAATTGTTATTAGCAAAAACAACTGCAAGATTCTTTATATATCAATTTTTTTTCGACATTATGTAAAGAAGTATCTACTAATGTAAATTTATATGAACTTGATTAATATTTTTGCTGCTAAAACTCTCAGACTAATTGTATTTTAAGTAATTATTTTTGACTTTTTTATTTTTTATTTTTTACAATAATATATTTAATATCTAGAATATTGCAAATGAATTTTTTTTCTTTTTTTAGTTTGTACATTGAAAATAACATAATTTAGGAACCCTTTAAAAAATTCGACTCAATTCACTGCCTGCAGGCCACTAAACCCTCAAACTCGATAAAAACAGAGGTGACAACAATTCACTGCCTGCAGGCCACTAAACCCTCAAACAAACGCAAAAGAAAAGACAAGACAACAGAAAGTAGAAAATAGAAAAACATAAACTCAAATAATCGGTGATGAACATTGTAAAAGGAACAAAAAAACAAAATCACATGCTACAAATTTTATTGTACAAGGCTAAAGATTAGTTCTAGTCACAAGTTTCCCCTTCGTTAAGGAAGCTTGTATAATTACATTGTAGTATATTCTTTGCAGTAGATCAGCTATCATACAAACTGAAAATTCGCGTACAAAAAAGGGCTATAGCTCAAGGTCTAATATATAGAACTGCTTCTGAAAGAAAGAAGTCACTAACACAGAAACACTTTCATCAAATTAAAACATTAAGCATTATAAGAAGAAATAATAGGGGATTTCTTCACAGATCTAGGTGGGAACAACCTCGAAATGATTTGGTGATAACTGGAATGTAAAGACACCTATGATGACCAGCAATGATAATAGCTGCACGAAAAAATATGTAGTGTGCTTACACACCTTCTTTTGTAGCTTCAATGTTTCATCTGAACTTGCACTGTCTTCACAACAATTTTCCAACTTTGTAGCCTCTTTCTTAAGCATTATAGTCTTCTGCTCTGAAACGGATGTCTTATGTGCTGGAGAGCTAGTGATTTGATCCTCTGCATCAACCCTAAGCTTATGAACTGTTCTTGATAATGTCAAATACTCCACTTCAGCTTCAATCCTGTTCATATATAGGTCCTCAAGTTCTCTCTTTGCTAATTCTATCATCTCAGGATGTACATCCAGGGAAATTTTCTGAACATCATGACCAGCTGAAAGTTGCTCGGAGCTTGTTTGTTGAAAGTTCTTTCCAAAATCTGTAATCACTGGTTGTTTGTCTGAAACCGAATCATCAACTGAAATATCCTTGCTAATTTCCTTAATCTTTAGCACTTCTGCATAGATAGCAGAAAACGCTGGTCAAGAATATAAGAAGAGCATAAGGACAGTAATCAATATTCTAGAACAGTCAAACTGTCAATGTAAGCGATAGAAATGTAATATTATTCACATCAAGGAATAACAATAGACCAGTCAAGAATATAAGAAGAGCATGAGGACAGTAATCAATATTCTAGAACAGTCAAACCTGTCAATGTAAGTGATAGAAAAGTAATATAATTCACATAGAGTTCAAAAATTATGTTGTAATAATTCTTCTGTTCTCAGTATTCAACATGTGATTCAGGCGATTCATGTTCTCATATTTATATGTTCATGTGATGGAACATATAATGAAATCAGAAAAGGAACTACAACAAATAATTCAAGCCACCCATTCCACATCAGATCCATGAATCGGCAAAAAAGAAATTCCATGTCAAGAACTACAGAAGTCAATATCATTTTTATTTGAAAGCAGGGTTCATTCACGAACAAGAATACTATGAAGCATTTTAGATTCAGAGATCTCTGTAGGATGTGATAACCAGAATTTATTGGAGATAGATCCTCAAGTATTTATAAACAAGCTTACGTATGTTGATAAGTCACAAAAGAACATCAAGCAAAGGGAAAAGCATGCACCAACCATTTTCTAGTGCTTTTTGTGCAGTTTGCAGCACCAAGACAGATTCAACTAAAGGATCTGGCTCTGAAGAGGAACCATGATTCTCACTCTTTTCTTTTTTATCATCCTGTGAGAGATCAGCATTTACATGTTGAGGCCAGCTGTTTTGATATCCTCCTCCATTCTCTCGACCACCCTGAACTTCATCTCCATTTTCTCCATCATGCCTTTCACTTCGAATTCCATTAGTTGTGGCATGAGGACCCAGCATAAATAAATAATTGGAGCTACGCGAATCAGATTCCAAGCTAGAACGGGAGTTTTCCTTCTCAGTTTTCACTGGATCCCCTCTTGCCTTTTTAATGGTTTCAATCCGACTCTTTTGAGTCAAATTTTTTCCAGTCAAATTCCTCATTCTGCTCTTATCATGAGGAAATCCCACGACCACTGGCATATCATATTTTACCTTGGAAACACTGGCTGCAGTTGAAGACTTGCTACTGCTATTCTCTGAATCTGTTCCAGCATCCATTGATGGCCCCATCACCAAATTAGGATCACCAAACAGAGTGAAACCATCTGAATTCCCAACCACTGGATTTCTTGAAGATACAGAACCCTCACTCTTTTGCTCTCTCTCAGCATAAACCTGTGCACGCTTACTTGGATGCACCACTGAATTGGGCGATTCCTGCATTACCGTCTTGCCAGTGTCCACACTACTCTCTCTGACCTTACGGGCATCCCTCCTAATCCTTTTCCACTTCTTCAAGCCATACCCTTTCCTCGTCATCGTAGGTGAGGGAGACGGAGACGCTTCAGATATCTTCTTCGTATGGAATGAACTCACTGAGTCTGAAGCTTCGGTTCCCTTTTCCTTAACATCAGAAAGCAACTCATTATAATCGTTATTTTGTGCTTCACAAAACCCATTGGTCTCGCAAGACTCTCCCAAATCAGCAGTGTTCCTGATTTCCTCATTATCTTCAACCGATAGGGGTAGTGAAGACCCGCTTTCTGAATTCATCGCTAGTCAAACTCAGCAAAATCCTACTCGCATATACTACCAGATTTATGAGATGTTCGCCCGAACTTAGCTCAGATCAAGATCGAGAACAACTACTCGTCATTCCAGCTCACAGGAATTTCAAATACACGGAAGATCCTCCGGAAGGAAAAATCAACAACTCGTCTATGGAGCTCAATCCAATGAATTCAAAATTCAACCAAATTTCTTCCAGAATCTTAAATAAACAACATAAAAAAGGAAATCGACGCGAATGAAATGAATAGGAGCAAGCTTTAATTAGTAATTGTACGATTGATCAAGCGTACCTTAGCCCCTTGGGCTCCATGGGTAGAATTGAGGGAAGAATAAAATCAAAAGAACATCGAACCTCAGAGATGGGATGGATTGGGAGATTTAGATCCGTGAAAATGAAAATAGTTTGATTCGGGTGATGAAAATCAAAGAATAATAGCAGTAAGCGGAAGGATTAATAGTATGATGAAAAGACAAAAATGGAAGAAAATGGATTCGGTAGAATGCGGTGGGGCCGACGAGCAAACTGGTGCGGTGGGTCAGGTCATCTGGACAGCAAATGTGTGTTGCTCAGTGATCTATCTGGAATACACATCACTACTGATTTCTGCCTACTTTTTATTTATATTAATAATACAAGGGAAGTTTCTATCCCCACCACAAAAATTACTCTCCACACCATAATATATTTTTGGACAAAAATAGACATTCATAAATTGACCAATATACCCTTAAAAAAAATAAAAATTATTTTGGTGTAGCTTTACTGAGAACATTTTCAGAGCTTCCTTTTTCTCCTGTAAACTTGTTTTCTCCAGCCTTGTCAAATTTTGGAGCTCCCTCACATGTTTCTGGTCTTCTCCTCTATCTACCTGCATCATCGTCCATCTTATGGTGCTGATGATAGCAGCCTCCTTCGCCTTCCTGATTCATCAGAAGCCTGTTACGAAGTCAGGAAACCAGATTCATTATAGGCCATTGAAGAAAAAACAGTAGCAGCAGACGAATGGAAGGACGTGTTTGTGGAAGACGAGGACGAGGACACAATGGAGGCGACGTGGAAGGCGAACGCCTATGGTTGTGTTCGGCCAAGGCACGCCGAACGCCTCGCAGGCTGTTCGGTTGACCAGCGCCGAACGTCTATTGTTATGTTCGGCATGTGCTCGCCGAACGCCTTGCAGGCTGTTCGGTGGACCAGCGCCGAACGTCTATGGTTATGTTCGGCCTGTTCTTGCCGAACGCCTTGCAGGTTGTTCGGTGGACCAGCACCGAACGCATCGTGATTATGAACGAAATTGTCGCCTTCTGCATCCATGATCTTCGCGTGATGAGGGGATGGAGAGAAGGGAACAAAATTGACCCTAGGTTTCAGAAAATGAGCAAAATCGCAGATGTGTATGGATGGAGAGGGTTCGCGGCTGAGGGTTTGGGTTTGGGTTTGGGTTTGGGTTTGGGGGGAGAATTTCGTGGCCTGGTTGCACAAGGGTTTTGAGTAAATTTTCAATTTTTGAATTTTTTTTAAAGGGTATAATAGGTATTTTGGGGGTGGGGTTAGTAAATTTAAAATTTTAAATGTATTTTAGTGTGGTGTGAATAGTAAATGTGGTGTGAAAAGTAATAATAGAGGTGTATATAGAAGCTCCCTAATACAAGGGCTTAATTTCACATTTTACTCTCTACTATTATGTTGATTACCAATTTATTACTAATATTTTTAGGCAAAACGTATATAGCAGGTCTCTTTAAGTTTTGTTGGGGTTGTTTGTTCTGGGTTTCAAATGGTACCAACTCAAATATATATTTATTTAGTATGTGTATAGAGATTGGATATTTTTCTTCGTTAAAGCAAACTGATTGTCACTTATGTGATATCGCATCATTTTATTCTTATCCTACCATTCTTCAACTAATTTAATTGAAACAATGTTGGAACAAAAAGAACGATTTATCCCTAAGCCTTACTTTGGACATAATTTATAGAAAGATTCATACGAAGGACCAGCGCCCGTTGCTGCACTCTTGCAAAGCATACTTCCAATTAGGACTACAGACATGGGAGAGAGGAGCTGGCAGCATTGCTTCTGGATGGAATATAATACACTTTTTTTTTTTAGGTTGGGTTCAAGATTCAAGAACCGTGTTTTATCTCTGTCAAGGAACTCAGTTTTCTTCAATCCATTTTCAGTTTAGAAAGAGAAAAAGAAACATCTAGAAAAATTGAGAGAAACATCAAGAGATTCAAACATAGAACAAAGAGATCAAAAATTGCAAAATGAAGCGATCAAAAAGATCTG
This sequence comes from Caryopteris x clandonensis, assembly GCA_028749325.2. Classification (NCBI taxonomy): domain Eukaryota; kingdom Viridiplantae; phylum Streptophyta; class Magnoliopsida; order Lamiales; family Lamiaceae; genus Caryopteris; species Caryopteris x clandonensis. Next base: position 2,480,042 of record JAPYKT020000008.1, on the reverse strand, counting down.
GTTCTTCTTCTAATCACGATTGGTAGTCTTTTGTGCTTTTGCTGTTGTTTCAGCTATCTCCCTGACTCTCATACCACTTTTGTTTAAAAATAAAATAGAAAAAAATATGAAACAAAAGAAGACAACTTGGAGAATATTATTTCTTTCTTCTACAAAAAACACATTACAACCTTCCTTATTTATAATAAGCTTTCATGACACTGCTAACAGAAAACAAAAGATTTGGTCCAGCAAAAACTAATAAATAGAGTCCATCATCTAACTAATTAGCAACAAATCAAGATTGCTTTTGTTGTTGGAGCGATCTACAGTATAATTTAGAGTAGTTGTGGTGAGTTTGATTTATAAATACTAGATGTCCGTTCATACAATACACATAATATAATATATTTTATTATATTAATAATTTATGATAACATTATATTATCATTATTATTATTATTATGAAATATACATAACTTATTATTTTATATTAATTATTTTTATATAAATATTTCAATTTAAAATATAGTTTGTTATATTAAATTACATTTTTTTTATTGAAGTTAACTTTATTAAATAATAAATTGTATGATATTTTGAAGTAAATTTTTTATCGTCTCCTAACTAAATATAATTTAATAACTTACTAAAAACTATTGAGGTTAAACAAAAAATATAATATTATGTAAAATAATATTGTAATATGGTTTTGTGAAAAAATAATATTATTTTTATAGACAAAATTCATATAAAATTAATATATTATTTATTCAAATCCAACACATATATCAAAATTTAAAAAATAATAATTCAATTCATGAAAAAATATATTTCATTCATAAAAATTATATTCCGTACTTTAAATATAATTATATATTATTTCAATGTATACAATATTGGAGTCAAATTAATAATCACAGAAATAAAATTAATTTGATATATCATATGTTACAAATGAATTTAAAATGAAAAAATTACTTAAATATTTTAAATTTTAAAGGAAGAAGTTACTTAAATTTTTTAAATTTTAGTGATTTTTTTTATATAATTGATGGATTAGATTATAAAAAAGATATTGTTATTCAAATAGAAATATTCTTATTTTTTAAGCTTAATACTTTGATGAGTTGGAGTCTTTATGTTGGATTGCATTATTTATTTGGGGTTTTTTTTAATTGTAAGTTTGACTGTCAAATAAAAAATGACCACATAAATATTTTATATTCGGCGATTTTAAAAAATAATCTAATATATTTCTTGAAAATTTAGTTTTTTTTTTCTAGTGACTATATTAATATTTTAATGGTCTGTTATTTGTGTTGATTTTAAATATTTGAAGTAGATTGAAATACAAATGTCAATTTAATAAAATAAATGTTTTGAATATTTTGACAAAATTAATGTTGTTTTTCTAAAAAATAGGGGTTTTCGGTTCATTCTATCACTTCTAATCTTAATAGTTTCACTCGATAAATTTTTAGATTAGATATAATGATGGTCATAAATGTTTAGAATTTCTGATTTTGTATTTTTTAAGTATTTTTTTGCAACAAATCATATATTCAATTTCTTATATCTTATTATGTGTGTAATCATATAAATATAGTTTTTATGTAAAAAAAATTACATTTCTTATTATGTATTATATTTTTAATGATAAAAATTAAATACTTTTTAATATGTCCATAGTATATTTATAAACTATATATGGAACGGAGGAATTACTAATTATTACTAAGTTGAAATACTTGTAAAATTTTGTTAGTTTTTGGGCTGTTAATAGATTTTTTCTCTCTTGTTGTTGGGGGGGAGGAGAGAGAGAGAGAGAGAGAGTGGAAATGCAAATAAGCATATAATTAAACCTTAATTTACTGTGCAAATCCATCGTGATTAGAACATTATTATACAAATCCTAGGGAGACGACTTATTATAGCTTGACTTATAATATTTTTGTTCATTTGGTACTGTCAGAAAATAATTTGTTCATCTGGAAGAGTGGAAGGTACATAACGTGGAAAGAGAGCAAAATCTCTGGAGTGGAGTACCGACCCAAACCCCTTGTGGGCCGGTGGTGCATCTGTGTACTTCTTCGTCAGGGGATGGTTGTGGAGCGGTGGAGATATGTCGTCGGGAGGCGAGTACAATGATCGCGCCATTTTATTGCGCACCAATTCCTCTGGTTCAGACTGCGATCTGGAAAGGGGCGGCGCTCAATCCCCCAATAGGGACAGTAGCACCAGCAACAAGGGGGGTTTTGCCGCGGATCTCTTGAAGCGTTTGGATCGCGGCTTGTCAGCTTCTGGTCGCCGATTGAGCGTCAAGCTCCGACCGGATCACCGACTCTCTTCTTCTTCTCCTTCGCCTTCGGATCATGTAGGTAGTGCTAATTCCGCCGGCGGAGATGATTTTCTTGGGGATGGCGCCCCGCCGGAGTGGGCATTGCTGCTCCTTGGTTGCCTCCTTGGTGTTGCTACCGGCCTCTGCGTCGCCTCTTTTAACCGTGGGGTTAGTTTATATGTTCTATGGTGTTGTAATTTATGATGACTTTTGGTTTGGATTGCCTGATCTATGGCTGTTGGTTTTTCTGTATAATTAAAATTGCAGTAATCTTAGCTTTCTTTTCTGCTGCCTAACTTTAGTGTGGAAAACGATGACTGCAAATGGAGGGAGGGCTGGGGTTGACCAAAGTTGGTAACTTTTTGAACTAAGAGAGGAATTACATGATAAGAGGGGGTTTCTTATCCTTATAATTTATGAGAATGAAATGCCCTATATTATTTTTCAACGGAAATTTAACAAGATACATATAATCTTGTTAGAGGTCAATGTACTTATATGAGAATATATAGAATGGATATGCTATTCACTGAAAACGCTTTAGGCCCCTGTTTTTTTTAGTGATAGGATGAATGTTATTATAGAGAATAGAGAATCTTGTGGTTCCTGGGCACTTAACTGATGATGTCAGCAAAGCTAAGATATCATATATTCATATCGTGATTACATGATTATGCAGAATGGAAAATTCAAACTCTCTAGGCAGGCAATCTTAAGTGTGAATCACTCTTATATTTCTCTGCATTGCGTTTTGCATTTCATTATATTACTGGATTAGTGCCTACCTCATAATCATCAGAGTGATCAATGATCGTTGAATTTTTGTCATAGGTGCATGTAATACATGAATGGGCATGGGCTGGTACCCCAAATGAAGGTGCTGCTTGGTTTCGGCTACAAAGGCTAGCTGATACTTGGCACCGCATTCTTTTGATACCAGTCTTGGGTGGTGTTATTGTGGGTGTTTTGCATGGTCTTCTAGAAATACTGACTCAAATAAAGCAGTCCACTTCTCCTCAAGGACAAGGCTTTGATGCACTTGCTGTGGTCTTCCCCACAGTGAAGGCTATCCAGGCTGCCGTGGCTTTAGGGACTGGATGTTCTTTAGGTCCTGAAGGCCCTAGTGTTGATATTGGAAAATCATGTGCCAATGGATTCTCTCTGATGATGGAGAACAATAGGGAACGGAAAATTGCTCTTGTTGCTGCTGGCGCAGCTGCTGGAATTGCTTCAGGTATCCATTTATCTATATGTTGTCTGATCTTGTGATGTTAATGTGGACTCAGGTTTTGTTTCAGGCTTATCTCTGACTTTTTAGCCAGCTTTTGGATTGTCATTTATCTGCTTGTTATTTTTATGTATCTTTTGAATGTTGTTTCCATATAATTTATGCTTTCTTTGGGTTTTGAAGGGTCCGAAGGGTTCTTTCTGGGACTTTCATGATTTTTCATCTCTGTTGCAGCTGGGGTCATTTAACTCAATCCAAGATCACTCCTGCACAGTTCCTATGTTGCTTATTAAATATGTAGATGGATATAGTAACCTGTGTATATTTTAATTTTGATCAATCTCTATGATAGACCAGAACATTAATTTTCACATGCACCCCAGGTTTCAATGCGGCTGTCGCTGGATGTTTCTTTGCTATTGAAACGGTTTTGAGGCCTCTCCGTGCTGAAAACTCTCCTCCATTTACAACAGCAATGATAATATTGGCCTCAGTTGTCTCGTCCACTGTATCAAATGCTGTTCTTGGGGAGAAACAGGCTTTCACAGTGCCCACGTATGATTTGAAATCTGCTGCTGGTATTTTATCTGATTCTAGTTTTTTGTGAAACATATTTGGGGCTGCTGTCTGATTATTATCTTACTCTATATGGATTTTGTTGCTGTTAATTTTCTGATTTAATTTGTAGGATAAAAAATATAAATACTGGCTAGATATATGTTGTATCATTACTGTACATCAATATCTATTGGCCTCCAGAAGGAATGTGGCTCTTGGTTAGATAATGGCTTCTGCAATGATTTTTGCTAATCATTGACTCTATGATCTTTGAAATGATGGATTGGTTAAAGTAATGATAAATAATGGCATTCTTATGATAGCACAATTTGTTTTTTCACTGTTGAGCAGAAGTTTGTGCATTGCTAGTGAAACAAGTTCAAATACTTGAAACAGATCTCTGTTCCCCAGCTGAAAGATGTAGTGTCACCTGCTGTGGATCTCGTTGATAATTTATAAATGCATTTAAAAGCTTTAAATACATGGGATCTATTGTTGAAGAAAATGAGAGAATTGATAATGATGTTACACATAGGGTTCGAGCTGGAAAAAATGTGTGCATGCTCTATATTCTGCGATTGTAAAGTATCACTAAAACTGTGAGAAATTTTACAGAACAGCCATATGATTTGCGATGCTTTTTGGATGTAAGTGTTGAATGACTAAATATGAATATGCTATATTTAAATACTTGAAAGGCGAAGGGGAGGTACTAAAAAGACTCGGAGAGAAACTATTCAAAAGGACATGCTATATTTAAATATTAATGAGACCATGTGTCTAGATGGAACACGATGTTGATTGGTGGGATATGATTCATATGAGCTGAAGGCTTAGTTTATTGCTGTTGTTATTGCTGATCAGTCAGGTGATTTATTGATGGAAAGTAAAATTTGGAGCATTTTGTGTGTTGCAATAACTGTTGTATTTTCCTGATTATGGATGCTTGTCTGACCATTGAATTACCAAAATCTTTGCTCAGAGCTACCTTTGTACCTTATACTGGGGATGCTATGTGGCGTAGTAAGTGTGGCTTTCACTCGCTTGTTGGCTTGGTTCACTAATGCATTTCAGTTCATAAAAGATAAATTTGGGGTGCCAGATGTCGTCTGTCCTGCTATAGGAGGATTGGGAGCTGGGCTAATAGCTCTCAAGTATCCTGGAATATTATATTGGGGTTTTACTAACGTTGATGAAATATTACGCACTGGGAAGACCGCATCAGCTCCAGGAATCTGGCTTCTTGCTCAATTAGCTGCTGCAAAAGTTGTCGCCACTACTCTATGCAAGGGATCTGGCCTTGTTGGTGGCTTATATGCTCCCAGTTTGATGATTGGTGCTGCTGTTGGTGCTGTATTTGGAGGTTGTGCTGGCGAGCTTATCAACACCGCTATTCCAGGAAATGCGGCTGTTGCTGAGCCACAGGCCTATGCTCTGGTAATAAGATCTATGAGTATGCTTAATTATGACTCTTCCTCTAATTGTGTGTTCTATCCCATTTTAATTCTCAACAATTTACATCCCACTTTCTGGGTCCTGTATAGGTTGGGATGGCTGCAACACTAGCTTCTGTCTGTTCAGTTCCTTTAACTTCCGTTCTTCTCCTGTTTGAGCTGACCAGAGACTACAGAATCTTGCTTCCCCTCATGGTTAGTCTCTCTCACATTATGGGCTGTTACATATTTGTGTCTCCCTGAAAAAGCTGCCTGATTCAAGTTCAGTAAAGTAGCATCAACTCGTGTTGCCAATTTTGGTTTTATAAGGGTACGCTATTTAGGTCACCAGTTTATATATGCCATCAGAGGGCTTTGGATCTTGTCTCCTTGGATTAATGCCATTTTAGCTTCATCAACTGTTACACCATGAAGCTATTTTTTAAAATGTTGATATAGCTTAGATAACCCTGTACACGATGAGAGTTATAAAATTAAAATTAGTTCTGTTGTAAATTAGAGCTTTTTATATGCTTAGGATTCTCGAAGGATTTCAGGTCTTGGTGTTGTATGTTGGAGTCTTGCATCCTTTGCTAACTGCTTTTAAATGTATCTGGTGAAAATCATTAAAGCTCTGTTTTGATTTATTGCCAATGAGTAACCTTTATACAATCTTCTGTAAATTAGGTCAATTTCTAATGCGTATTTCATGGGTATCTTTTATATGATGTGTTCCTTTATTTTTACTTATTGCAACAGGGGGCAGTTGGATTAGCAATATGGGTGCCCTCTGTGACAACTCAGCCAAAGGAGACAGATGCATCAGATACAAAGAGTACTCCACGAGGTTATTCTGTTGTTTCACCATCTGAAGACAAAAGTGAGGATATTTGGAGACAAAATGGTGAAAGAGATGACATAGAACTTTCAGTCCTTGGAACCTTCAGTAACTACAAAGCATTAGATGTTGACATTTTGCTAGAAAATATGAAGGTAAATGCAGATTTGCTTTTTATGGTGGTTTAATGTTAGAGATATTTGCTTCACCAGTATGTATATCTATGGTGATTTTTTTTTTTATTATTTTCCAGGTTTCCCAGGCCATGTCAAACAACTTCTTGAAGATCTCACTGACCCAAACTCTGAGGGAGGCCCTTAGCTGTATGCGTGATGGTCAGCAGAACTGTATTCTTGTGGTTGATGCTGAAGATTCTTTGGAAGGAATTTTGACAGATGGGGACATCAAACGGTGGCTGTCGAACAGATCTGGTGATGCTTCCAACAGTGATTTAGCAGATGTATGCTTTTAATGTTTATCGATGATATTACTTGCATGGAACTCGATATTGGCATCTGTATGGAGTAACAAATATCAGTTGTTTCTCATTCATGTGAAATCTCTGCTGTGCAGAAATTATCTTTCATGAATCATTGAAGTGATTATGAATACTGTGCAGGTAACTGCTTGCACTGTTTCCTCTATTTTCACCCGTGGGATAAGGTATCGTGGGAGAGAACGTGGGCTTTTGATTTGTCATCCGGATACTGATTTGGCAATGGCAAAGCAGCTAATGGAGGCAAAGGGAATCAAACAATTGCCTGTGATTAGACGTGCTGAAGATGCTCAAAGAGAAAGGAGAAGACGCAGAATTGTGGCTGTTCTTTACTATGACTCAATCTGGGATTGTCTCAGGTATCTGCTAGTTTGAAGTATATTGTGTGTTATGCTTGTTTTGATAAGTATTTGTATATATTTTCGTTTATGCTTGAATTCAAATGGGAAATGCATATCTTATTCTTTAAGGAGCTAAGAAGTAAATCAAACTAGTGAAATACTCCTTTTAAGATGGTTACCTCCTATGCAGAAGCCTACGTAGGGAACTATTTAGGAATTATCTTTCTTTGTGCATCTTGTGTTGGCCTTGCACCGAATGAGGAGTTAAGGATGGGTAAATGGTTGTACCTATTTAGAGTTTTACAGTTATAACATCTCTATTGGGGTGTTTACGTTTCAAAAATTCAATACTATGTTCAATGCCTTCTGATTCTTTTCCTTCTGGTTTTTTCTCACTACTTATGTGGTTTTGATTTGACTTCAGAGGAATAAAGCTTAGTTCCTATGAAGATATGTTTCTTTTTAAAAAAAAAAAAAAAAATTGGTTGAATAAATGGTGAATTATAAAAACAAATATTGTTGGTGGATCAAATTTGGGTTGTGAGTTGCAAGTCCTAGCGAGCACTCTCTCTCTCTCTCACATACACACTCAAACATATTCATTTTTAATTTTTTTTTTTAATATATAAATTCCACCAGCACCAAGATTTAATAAATAAATGATGGTGCTTTGTTAGCTTCCCCATTCTTCATTTAGGGGCATGACATATTTCTTAAGATTTTGTTTCCTGGTTTGTGCAGAGATGAACTCAGTCATCGGAAGTCCATCAACCTGCATGATGAAGATGATTCTGGGAAGATGATAACAAGCAGCCATCAGTGACGCACTGCTGTTAATAATCAAGCATCAATACTTCCACAACCCGAGGGTGGTAACTTGAGTTTTCATGTGACAACAATCATTTTTGCTCTGGGATTGTTTTTATCAGAAGGTGGTGTAGAGGAGCATCGTATTCATTCCCTTTTGCTTTGAGGCAAAGATTTATGGCAATGATTGATGCTCCAACAGTTACCATAAATGTAATCTAGTGCATGATTCTTTTACATCATGATATTTTCTGGCGGTTTAAATGTTCAATCAAAGGAGTTACAAGGGGAAGATGAGGTTACATTGGCTAAGTTTTGGCATAAATTTTAGGAATTGTTACTGCAGCTAGAAATGAAATATGTTTCTGTATAAAAAGCTCATCAGAAATCATAATATGTTTGATGTTGTGTTATGTGTTTGTACGACATGCACTTCTCCTGTAATAACTGAGACTTGATAACTTTTATTGGGTTAAAAAAAAAAGGGAGGATTCTTGAGGTTTGGAACCGACTCTAGTATTACATCTCACATGTGTGATACGTTGTGTGCCCTGATGGTAGGAGCCAGAGGCCATTCTCTTATTGCAAAAACTTGTAAAACACTGTTTTGTGAAATATATTTTCATGAGACTGGAGTTTAAATATATTTTCTTCAATTTTTTTAGGGGTTCGGTCACAAGAGACGTATGAGTGCATTAACCTTTTTCCCATAATGATTTGGTTAAACTTTTTCAATCAAAGTAATCAATAAGATAAAGAAAGGAAGCTCATAATATAAATACATCCATTATGGCACAACGCTCATGATAGATAATCTTCAGGGCTATAAGATTTTTTTATTTTTTTTTAATGGGTTATAGTCTTACATGGCCAACAATGTTAGGAGCTTCAACATCAACAAGTGTTGACAAATCTCCTAACTCGTCAACATTTCTCAGTAGTCATGAATTTTGATATATTTGAAGAATTTCAAGATATATATTAAAATTATAAGATATATTACAAAACTTCCATATATGTAATGAATTTTGAAAAGTGGGTAAAAACTATATTATTGTAAGCACTAAACAAAAATACTCCAGGTAATGCCAAAAAAAAAAGTGAGGGACTGCAGAAAGCAAAAAAAAATTAATTACAGAAAGATTCAGCAATCATCAGTGTGTTAGGGAATGCAGAAAAGCAAAAAAGTTAAATCATTTACACATATGCTACCCAAACAAGAATCTCATTGCGCGGCCAAGCTCAACAGACTATGATTGTCAATTAAAGAAACGATCACAAAATAAACTTCAACAAACCAAAAAGTTCTTCAATCCAGAAACCCCTCAAAACAAAATCTAACAAATAAGCCAACAAAATAATAAATAAACAACAGTTTTCCAGGCATGGAACACCATCAGCACCAGAAAACGAGGAAACAACCTGAATCAAGGGAACAAACCAACAATTTGCCATACACTAAAGATGTATTTGGATTCAATATGGTCATTCTTCTCTCTGCAGAAAACAACTAGACTTTTGCAGCACTGCAACCTTAAGATGCGTGAAATTGCCACCCATCATGACATCCAGCTTCACAACCTTCGAAACAAACAGTAAGCCATGGTCGCCTTCCACAGATTACAATAGAGCTACAGCTCTTCGCCAAAGAAGTCTTGCCAACCCCAAGCCATCGCAGACCACGAAATGAGGGCCCTTCAAGCAGCAAGTCTTCTAGTCTGTTGGAGAGTCCCACACATTCAAATATATCAAGTTTTTGAAGCTGGTTATTTCCGCCAGATTTCCCTGAAGCAAGTACTTTAAGAGAATCATCGGTCACATGAAAGCAACGTCTCATGCAAAGCTCAGTAAGGCCATCAGCACTTGAAATAATTGCATGAATAGCTCTATCTGATATTCCAGGCATGTGGCCAATATCTAGAGACGATAAAGTCTTCTTGATCCTTATCCCGTCATTGAGCAAGCAGATAATTCCTCTGTCTGTCACTCTTGTACATCCTCTAAGATACAATTTAGTTATGGGTAAATCACCTTTGCTCAAAACACCAAGACCATTATCCGTAATATCAGCTCCTCCAAGATTAACTGAGGTTAGTTTGCTAAGGCGTGAGATGCAGTCAAGGCAGGGGTCTGCGATGCTCCTGCAACCATATGCATCCAACACTTCCAAGGTGTTAGATGAGAGGAGTTCTTCTACAGCTGCACTAGTAATCAGAGGGCAATTTAGTAATTTTAACTCGATGAGGGGGGATACAGCTCCAATGACATTGTGAAATGCCAAGTCTGACAACAGTGGGGCACTGCGAATTTCCAACTTCTTCAAATTGCAGCACGAATGCACAAGTGACGAAAATCCAGCATCAGTAACTTTAGAGAATCCAACAAGTTTTACAGATTCTAGACCTCCACAATTCTCAGCAAGAAGCAATACACCGACATCATTTATTCTTTTAAAAGACGCTGGATAGTTCAGTCTACTTCTCACAATTGAGAGATGAGTTAGCTTCCGACAGGAGCCCAAAAACTGAAGCCCAATGTTGGTCAAGTCATGAAACAGTTTGGGTTCTGTGCCTGGTCTGTCTTTGAGATCCAGCTCAACCAAATGAGGAAGTGAGCTGGCGATTGAAGCCATAAGTCTATCAGATATTACATTCAAAACAAGTGACAGATGATGCAGCAATGTAAAGCCACCAAATCCTTGATACAAGGTGCTATTAGAATCCACCAATTGTGTTAGACTCTCCCTTTCATCTCCAAGTTTCTCTATAAACTGAACAGCACTTTGTTCAGTAACTGGCTGCAACTTCAGAAACTTCAAAGTTTTGGGGAGAAAAAGATCAACGAAAGCTAAATCATATGCATCATTGTCTGTTCCCCGGACTTTTATGGATAAATGCTGCAAAATTCACAGTGTAGTTGGCTGCTAAACTTAATGTTGTGATGTCAAGAGAGCAATGAGATTCACAATATATAAATTCTTTACCTCCAAATAGGGAAGATTCTTCAGCATATCGATGAGGTTTCTTTTAAAACTTTCAGGTGAGCTCTTCCCTGCCAATTCCAGAACAAGCGTCCTTATACAAACAACAACATTTTCAGTTCTCAATTTACCAAATCATAGTTCTCAATTAGAAATCGAGGTACTTATAAAAAAAAAAAAAAAAAAAAAAGGAGTTCGATGTCAAAAAGAATTGGCTGTCAAATTAATCACCAGATAGACCACAAAACCAGCTTTAGAATGGGAGATAAAACTATTGAGCATATTAAAATATTGATATTCTTCATGAATTTCAAATGTGTGGTCAGAATTATGATAAATCATCCACATTGAATATTCATGGAATACATCTTGTATTCAATTGAAGAAATCTAAACTTAGTGTATGTACCACAACAGTTCAAAATAGTGCGTATTTTATATTTTAATATGGGTATCTCGTATGGGATTTATATGTAAAAGGAAAGCTACTGCACGAATGAAGAAATTCAAGTTCTGGTAATAAAGTTGAATAATGTGACCAATGGGCTCATCATTTCTTGGAGCCAAGGGGATCCTACTAATGCTGAAGCCAATTGACAGCTCAAGCTAAATATCATACCTCACGATGTTTCAATCATCTCTATATTAAGAAAAAAAGTAACAACGGCAATACCTTAAATTAGGCGACTTCTCTCCAATTGTCGGAAGAACATAATATGAGAGTGATGCAAATTTGAGCAAATTCAGTTCTTGAATATGTGGTCGAAGATTGCGGACAATGGACCAATCATCCAGGTGAAGACAATCAATAGTTACACTCTTAACCTTTCTCAATCTCTGAGCAATATGATGAAGAAGCTCCCCCCTTGGTGAAAATGCCTAACGCCTCCCAATAAATAAGCATCCATTAATTCCTATTCATCATATACACAGAGGAAAAAAAGGAATCGGAAATTTCTAGATACCGAAAACAAAATAAATTATACCTAAAGGTATGGAACACTTTATGTCAGAAAGTATAATTGAAAGCGGGGAAAAACGGTAAATAAGGGGAATAAGACCGAATATTATTGTAATTTAATTAGAGAGAGAATGCGAGCTTACAGAAAGATCAAGAGAGGGGAGAGTGGAAAGAGCTTGAGAGACCATGGAGCGGAGGGTTCGGCAGACGCAGGCAAGAGTGCAGAGTGATTCCAGCTCTAATCTTGCGAAAACCTCACTGAAAATTATGGCGTCTGGAAGAGGAAAACCCTCTATGGGCGGCGCGTCTCCAATGACTACGGGCATCATGGCGGCGGTCGCCGCGCAGGGTCTCTTGCTCATGGTGCAGAATAACAAACTTTGGAACAGAAGGACCTTTAATTGCAAGAGCTTTTGCTTCAAATAAAGGAGTTCTCCTGCGCATGAATCAGTTTGTGAGAACTATCAAATACAAAAATGGTGGGATTAAATGCAAATTTGCTCCTATATGTTGCAGAAACTGAGTGCAAAGAGTCTTGAAGCGGCGAAGGCAAAACCTGTGTATGGTGTACAATTAGTATATTTAAAAATAATGAAATAATAATTACATAATAGACTATTATTTTTCTTTTTTCTTTTCTTTGATAATATTATTGTTACTTCTATTACCATCTTAAACATGAGTTATCATTTATTTCAACCAAAAGCTTTTAAAAGGCAAATAGAATTGTTGTGGTCATGGCTACCAATGGAAGTTGGGCAGCTACTTATTAAATTAATTATATTCAAATTTTAATGATGTGGAATTTATAAGATTTATATTCGCTTTAAGTTCGTTTAAACATTCATATCCATCCAAATTATAAAATTTATATTTGTTTCAAATCCGCTTAAATTATTTTTAGAATATAACTAATACGTATTTGAACGAAAATATCCATCATCAAAATATGAAGCACCAACATGACATTAAAAACTTGAGATCCAAAGTTAAATTTACTATTTTTAAAGTATTGCTAGGAAGATTGAGATTAACTAAAGAGGATTGGGGTTTTAGAATTTGTGTGTTCATGTCTTAATATATATTAATTTGATTCTTAAACTCAAATAAGAGTAATATAAAAATATAACTAGACATGGGCACGGTTTTGATTTTGAATATCGGCAATCAACGGTTTGGTTTAACCATTGATCTAATTTCGGTTCGAAATCTAGCCGGTTCGGTTTTGGTTCCAGGATACTTGATTTCCAAACTGTTAAAAACCGACAGTTTCAAGTGTGAATTTGTAAAAAAGAAAAACTGAAAATCAAAACCAAAACCGTGGAACCAATAGTTCCAGAATCGACTATTAAAAACCGACAGTTTCAAGTGTGAATTTGTAAAAAAAAAAAAAAACTGAAAATCGAAACCAAAACCATACCATATCTAAATATAACTAGCCTTTTAACAAAATTAAGTTGTTGACTTAGTGGTAAAATTCTTACTTTCTTATTTAAAAGAAGTAGGGCTCAAATCTTATCTAGGTATAATAATTTTAAATGATCTATATAAACACATTTGATTTGTGGTGACTAACCAAAACACAAACCTTACCAAAAAAATTAATGGTATTTTTTTCTAAATTCATTCCGAATCCATTTTAATCTATTAAACTCTCTTCATTTGGATTTGGATAAACAGCTATCCACTAATACCCATTTAACTGTCATTTCTGATCACTGTCAAGAATATGAAAAACAAATATTCTAGAAAATTAGAAGTTATTAATCTTTCATAATGTTTGATAAATATTGTTTGTTTGGTGATTATTTGTTTTAGTCTTTACGTAAAAAAAATAAATAAAATAGTTGTTCATTATTTTTGTAGATAATATAATTTTAGTATGATTTAAAGAAGTTAGACCTCAAAAATATTATATTTTTCACTAGATATGAGAGGCTGCTTTAAGCCCTAAAATTCGTCCATCCACGTGTCACAATGGAACTTTTAGAAATTTGAACAAAATTCTTTCATAAAAAGTACTATATTTTTAATTAATTTTTTTTTATCTATATCTATATAATAGTAATAACAACAATAATAAAATTGTTTTAAGAAAGTAAAAATACTTTTGTACATTTTAGTTTCAAAATGTGGCATGATAATTTTGAAGAAATTTGAGCTGAGAAGATAAAATAGGAATGCGAGTTATATTTATTCATTTTCATAAATTATGCAAATATTTTGTTAAATTAAGATTGGGTTCAATTTTTAAAAATAGATGAATTTAGACGAGAAATATTTTCTACGAACTTTTAATTTAGTGTCATTAGTATTTATCCACAACTAAGAAATATTTCTTGAAATTGGTATTTGAAAAAAATATAATTTTCGATAATATAAATATACTAAATATTTTTCATAACTTATTTACTTATAATTAACTTCAGCATTTTCTATATTTTCTTTTTTAAAAAATAAATATACTTATAGTTTTTCACCTAGGGATAAAATTTTATTTTTTATTAATCAGAATAAAATAGAAAAGAGATGTTACCATTGTAATTTCCTCTTTTTTCGATGTCCGTCCGTGCGATGCACGGAAATATAATATTTTTTATTATATTAATAATTTATAATGAACTTATATTATTATTATTATTATTAAAAATATATATAACCTATTATTTATATTAATTATATTTATATAAATATTATTTAATTTAAAATATAGTTTGTCATATTAAATTTTATTTTTATTTTTGCAAAGTTACCTTTATTAAATAATAAATTCTACAATATTTTGAAGTGAATTTTGAAATGTCATGGACTGAGTATAAATATTTTAATTTACTGAAAACTATTAAAGTTAAACAATAAATTATAATATTATAAAAATTAATAATATAATATTTATATTTTTATAAAAAATATTTATATTTTTGCTTAAATTTATATAAAAATTTAATATAATTTTTATTGAAATCCACTCAAAATTCTAAAAGAGAGAAGAAAAACTGTGACAGTTATTCTTATTCTTATATATGCAACATTTACAAATTTTGAAATGCATCACAATAATTAATAAAAACATTATGTATGTGAAGTTTTTTGGTATAATTAATTGACCCACGCTCTATATTTTTACACGTAAGAAACTGCCTTCCAAGTCTGTTTGAACGGTTGTGGCTCGAACACCTCCCCTAACGAAGAATCTATCGGCTGTGAATCCAGAATTACTCTACCGCCCATATAAGTGCCATTTTTATCCATCATCATCAGGATTAATGAGCCCATTATGATATTTGCACTTCATCAGAGTCGTATTTCGCGTTATCTGAGCTCAAAAGCAAGACCATCAAAATCACCGGCGCCACCATGACAGATGTTGCGTCCAAGGTTGCCGTCCTTGGCAGCGGGAGTCAGTACCGTCCTCTCTTCCTTATTTTCTGATCGCAGACTTTTGAAGTAAATTTAGGTTAATGTACCATGAATTGGCTGTTGATCAGGCCTTGATACATAGGAATTTTCAGTTTCAGGAGCAGTTTGCGCGTCAATTCTTGCCAAGAACGGAATATCAGTCACCATTTTCGAGTCCGCTAGAGGTCCCGGCGGCCGGATGTCACATCGAAGGTTCATTTTTAAATTTTTTTTATAATCAATTGGAATGTCGTCTCGTAAAGTTTGTTATGCCACTGAAGATATTGATTTATTTGTTTACCGTTGAATTGTCATAGAGAACGTACTGAAGATGGGAGTGAGCTATCGTTCGATCACGGTGCACCGTGTTTCACTGTGAGTGCTGGCAATGTAGATGTGCAAAATCTGATTAATGATTGGGAATCAAGAGGTTTTGTGGCTGAGTGGAAAGAGAAATTTGGTTCTTTTGATTTTATTTCCAGAAAGTTTGCTAGCATTCAAGAGGTTAGTACAAATTTTCACAGTTTAAGAGAAGCATAACTTGTCAATATATGGCCTACCCCTTTCGGTTTTTGTAGTGTACCTCGTGATTCAATGCTTAAATGAAATGCTGTTTATTCCAATAAACTATTTGCTTGATGATTGTTGTTAAATATCAACAATTGGGCTTCACAATTAGCAAATATGCTAATAACTCTCATCAACATGTTTGCTTTCTATCCAAACCCAATTAAGAGTACTGGAGACTTGTTCTGGTGTTTGGCATATCAGGATTTGTCGAAACTGTTTAATTATGTTTTGGCTTATCGGTATGTATTAGCTTTGGGACATATATGTTTATTGTAACTATTGCTCTTATTTATGGAGTACAATTTGTTCTCTCTCTCGTGCATCTATTGAGTAAATTAGATCGCTAAATGACAGCAGATACGTTCTGTAGATTACCATTCCTACTCTCGTAGTTCTTAATAGCGATTTATCCATCAGTTTGGCTGTTGTTGTTCTCTCCGGTTTTTCCACATTGGAAGGTGACTTGTAAAGAAGTTAATAATTGGTGAAATATTATGGATAACTGGGTTCATAATTCTGAATTAGTACATGTACATGTGTGAAGTAAACCACCCACCCCCAATTCCCCCAGATCTCTTGTGTATTTCTAAATATACCTGATGTTAATCCATTTGCTTTTAGAACCTTTTTTATGTGTAATATTGCATTACATCATGGTGAGACTGCCAGTAATAGTTACATTTGAAATGCATGAAGATATTTATAGTCTTTCAAGCGATTATCTTCCTGATGTTTAGTTCAACTCAGGAAGGAATAAACAAGAGATATGTTGGAGTCCCTGGAATGAACTCTATCTGCAAAGCATTATGCCACGAACCTGGTATAGAAGTTCACTTTTATTATTCCTGTTCTGGATGCACTTTGCTTAATATAATTCTCTGTTAGGAGTTGAAAGCAGGTTTGGATGTGGTATTGGAAGGTTGGATTGGTTGGATGATGATGATGCATGGTCCTTGACGAGCTTGGATGGACAAGATGTGGGCCGTTTTAAGGGAGTGGTGGCATCAGATAAAATCACTTTTTCCTCCAGGTTTACTGATTTGACAGGAAAACCACCACCTATTGGTATAAATGAAGTCTTAACCTCGTATGTCTTATTAGACAAGTTTATCTTCTTTGAATTAAGCTCTTTATGCTGCTAGATGGCTTTTGCTCCTCAATAATTTTGATTTTTGTGAATACGGTTGATTGTTTTAATTTCAGTTACTGTGATTGTATGCCTTTACTTTTACAACCATTGAAGCTGCAGAGCTAAATTTCCATACTCATAGGAGAAGTTGAATAAATTGATTCCATGCACAAGAGCTCTGGACAAACTGAAATATCTGTCAACACTTTCTCTTGGCTTAGAGGAATTTGGCCATATAATTCAAAAGTTGTTTTTTGATGTCAAATAATATTTTAAATATGTTTGGCAACAGATAATTGCTTTTTTCAGGCTGCAAAATACTAATGGTTGCATTCCAGGACAATCCGCTATATATTTCTAAATGAATTTGTTTTTAACATGACTCCTTACAATCCTGTTTTTCAAAAAGCTTTGCCAAATTCTGGTATGGCAGAAACCAACAGTAACCAGGATATACCTTGTTCTTTCACATCTCTTGTCTCTTAACATAAAGAATGTGGGCCTAAATCTATCAGCCACCCCCTCTCCCTCTCCCTCCGGCACAGGTAGTGGCTCATGGGAAATCTCGATTTTAAAATGAATAGTAATAATCTTTGTTTGTTTTGATATTGTATAGGGCAGAATTGTACTGTAGATGTAATCACTGCTGGAAAAGGTGATTTTTCGTAATATTATATTATATATGTGAGTGTGTGTGTGTGTGTATATATAGGTGTGTATATAAAACTGTATATATATATATTAGAAAATACATACATATATGTATAGTATATTATAGAATATACATAGTATATACGTATAATATATTCTATATAATAAAATATAAATATATTATAGACGTATAATATATATTATATATTTATAATATATTACTTATAGGTATCTATATGTATATTATATATACATTATAAAAAGTATATAAATATATATTACATATAATATACACATATATATTCTATATAACAATATATAATATATACACTATGTATAAATTTATATATATTATAATATTTAAATAATATACAAAATACATATACATATAATGTGTGTATATATATAGTACTCATATATAACTTTTTGTATATTATTTATACAATATACAAAGTATATAAATATATAATTCATATAATATACACATATATATTCTATATAACAATATATAATATATACACTATGTATAAATTTATATATATTATAATATTTAAATAATATACAAAATACATATACATATAATGTGTGTATATATATAGTACTCATATATAACTTTTTGTATATTATTTATACAATATACAAAGTATATAAATATATATTACATATAATTCATATGTATAGATTCTATATATAATATTATATATAAATATAATATTTATGGAATACATATATTTACATGAAGAGGGAGAGAGACGTGATTAATGAAAGAGGAAGCCAGAGGGGGTAAAAAATAAAAAGAGAGTTACAAGGATATATACACACAAAATAGATAAAGATTGTAGTGCTAGGGTAGAGTTTTCTTGGATTGTAAAATCTAATTTTATAGCTCAAAAGCAACGGGGATTGATTATTTTGACATCCAAAATCCTTCGATGCCAAGCTTAAAACAAACACTACGTAGTGACTATTTTGATGTTCATTTATTTCTTGCCCATAGTCTAAAAAAGAGTTTTTCTCACTCTAATGATTAAACTGTTAGTTTAATTATTTAATTATTTTTTAGCATGCTGTTAATCAGATGTAATTAACCATAACCGATTCCATTATGCATATTCTTTAATCTCTCTTAACATGGACCAAGGAATTTTATATCTACATAAGAAAGTTGTGAAGAGTTCAGTGAGGGACTTGCACTTGTTATATTAACTTTCCATCCTTATCTTCTGTCTACTAACTTCTGGTCAAATCATGCATATTCTTTTTCTGTCAACCAGTTTATGCATCTGTGCTATTACTAACTACATGACTTCACGTTTATTCTTCACGCTTATCTCCCATGAATTTATGTTGCTTCTTCTATGCAGATTTACGTTCACTTACAGACATTGGCATTCAAATAAAAGAAATTCCAGCTTTTCCTTGCTTTGCTCTTATGATGGCATTTGCACACCCTCTTTCCTCAGTAAGTGTGTTCAGACACCCTGTGATGTTGGAATAAGTGTTAACAAACATTTAAAACTACTGGATCGTCCTCTTATATGCTTCATTATAGTCACGCTGTGCCAAACTATCATAGCTGTAACTATAATTTTAACCATAGCACACGCTTTTTCTTCCTAAGTTGACAAAGCTCTTCCTTCCTCATTTTTTCTCTCTAATGGTTCAGATACCAATAAAGGGTCTTTCTTTCAAGAACTCTGAAACTTTAAGCTGGGCATATTGTGACAGCAGCAAACCGGGACGCATAACTACTAGGTTGGTGTGATAGTGATAGGCTTGGAAACTTCATTTTAGTCTCTCTCTCTCTGTAAACATATTGGGACTGCCTTTTTGCAGTGAGCGCTGGGTGCTGAGTTCTACTCCAAAATATGCGGAGCTTGTAATATCTCAAACAGGATTCGGAAAGCCTTCTAGTGCAGTACTGGAAAAAGTAGCTGAGGAGCTATTTCAAGAATTCCGAAAAACTGGGCTTGATATCTCCCAGCCATTCTTCAAGAAAGCTCATAGATGGTATGATTTTTATGCCCAGATTATACAATAATATATTGGTTTTTAGGAACATGAACAATTGAATGTAAGGAAAAACCAAATAATGTGGAAAGATGCCACATCTACATTGTGGTGAGGTGCAAATATATCTTGACGAATCATAGACTCAATAGTCTTGTATGAATAAACTATTGATGAATGACATCCAATTAATGAAACGATACTTTAAAGCTAACTGAATCAGTCAGCTCATGAACTAATTGACTCGGTTAGCTTGAGCTACTGATTTTTCTGTGTGAAACACCACCATTTCACACCAGCTGGTACCATGCTTTATGCACAGCAGAATCTCATTTTTGTGAGTTATAAAGTATACCATTTGCGAATAATGTGTTTCAGGGGGAGTGCATTCCCGGCATTGAGCATTGCAGGAGAGGAGAAATGCTTGTGGGTGGGAAAGAAAAGGTTAGCAATTTGCGGAGACTTCTGTGTGATGCCAAATGTTGAAGGTGCCATTTCTAGTGGCATTGCTGCTGCTTCAAACTTCATTAAAGCGCTTCCTTCTTAGTAGGTTTTCTGAATTTTATATTTTCTGGCCACCTTTAACATTGCCTTCCTCTTTGTTAGTAGTTTTTTTTTTTTTTGGGTGGTAGGTATTAGTGTAGTGTAAACCAGTGGTGTTATTATATGATTTTGATGATGTAATTTATTTAGATGAATTTTGAGTAGTAGAAAGATACGTTGTTCATGATCCATTTAAGATATAGTAGTAAATGATAGGTGGGACTAGCAATACTCCTCCTATTAAATATATCTCTATTATTTTTTGGGATGTTTGATTACTGATGATGAAATATATATTAAATATAAATTTGTGATGTTTAATCATTGTTATTGTACATCTCAAATCATATCTATATTTTTCCATTGAAGTAGTTTAACATTTTTTTTTGAAGTGTATTCAACAAATTTTATGATATGAATATTTATGCTTAATAACATTATGTTCATATTTTGTGGTACTTTCCTGTCTAAATTCAGTCGTTCGTATGTTGTCGAACTCTCCTATCCGAATTTAAATAATTAAGGCTAAAGAAGTGAAAGAATTATTCTAACTTCACATCTGATTAAATAAAATATTTTTGAAATCATACTGTTTACAAATTATTACAAGATATGTGGATAAGTCTTGGTGCTCCACACTAGATGGGAACATCTTTCTTTGGGGTTGTCCTTGAGGAACACACTAGATTGGCATTGAAGGATCTGGAAGACTGGAACTTGTACTCCTTTCGGAAATGGCAAAGTGATAATGTCATATCAAGAAGTGGACCACGTGGCATCTGCCACGTGTCCCATTGGGAATCGCTAATTTCTGATTAATATTTCTATTAGTCATAATTATTATGGAATTGGCATTATATATAGTTTGAAGGCGCCCAGAAGTACACATACAGAATTATAAGCAGCAGCAGTATTGTCCTGGCAATGACAGTCATGAGCTCGCTCAGCCTAAAGCCGCCGTCCCTTTTCACTGGTGCGGTGATGGGGACGGGGACACAACTTCCGCCACCGTCACCAGCCAAAACTACTCGTTTAAGATTTGTTGCTGGTGCCGGCAAGAAGATCAATACTGACAAACCTTATGGTTTCTGCTCTTCTCTCATCTTTTTTTTTTTTATTTTATTTTTAAATTTTTGTTTAAGGGGATTTTCTGTCGTCTTCCAAAAAACTTAAATTATACTTTGAATAGTATAACTTTCTTATCTTTAATTTAATAGATGAAGGTAAACTTTTTAACTAGAAATTAAGCTTTACTTCATCTCTATTTATCGATTAATTTAATTTATTCAATTATACAGAATAGTCTCCTCCTAGTGTCCAAGGTGGCTACAACGTCTATTCCACAATTCTTTTACGTAAATATTGATTAATATATTACTTAATAATTATTTAGTCCCTCAGGCCAATTAACTTATTTGGAACTTGGATGTGTATTAATAGGAATTAATGGAGGTCTGGCCTTAAAGGATGGTGTTGATGCCTCCGGAAGGAAGGCTAAGGTTAGTCTATCTATCACACTGCTAAATTCAGTTTCTATATACAAAAATTGATTTCTAATTACAGAGAATCAACTCATTTTTCTGCGTCATCTAAATATTTGATGTACTTAATAATCGACTATCATTATGCAGGGAAAGGGTGTTTACCAATTTGTTGGAAAATACGGTGCTAACGTTGATGGATACAGGTATTATGTATATCCATCATTTACAAACTTCAAATTGAGTACGAGTTTATAATCTTGACCTTCATAATACAATGGTTATATGTCGAAAATTTTGTGTAATTATCCAAAAAAAAAAAAAGAAAAAGAAAAAAAAGGTTTGATGCAATATGAATTTCTGAAGAATTGGATGCATAAATGCAGCCCCATCTACAAGGAGGAAGAGTGGTCTCCAAGTGGTGATGTTTATGTTGCAGGTATGTACTCTTTCATCCTACTAATGTATAATGCAAGTACCAATATTCATGTAATACAAAAAAAAATATGAAAATAATAAATGAATAAATTTAATAAAATAAAAAGAAATAAAATATACAAAGATGGCCCGTATATCTTGTAATAATCAAAATCAGAAGATAAGTATATAATAAAAAAGAGTCGGTGTTTGGAAATAACAAATGCAAGTCTCTACCAATATGATAAAGAAAATCATATATCTTTAACTCAAATTTTGGAAAACTTATTTATATTCTACATACTTTTATTAATCTTGTATAATTACAGTTGTTAGTGAACAACAATTATAAATCATGGTAAAATTACATGCACCAGACTTGAAGGCTACCAATTTAATATTTCACAGTAAAATATTTATTTGGCGAAGATTGAAAAAAAAGGCTAAGTCATACCTAGAATACAATTTTCTATTTATGGTCAAATAATTAATTGAAAATTGTAAATTTGTATTTATATAAATTATTTTATTTGTTGACTTAATTTACTTAAATATATAAATTGTTGGTGAAAAAGTAATTTATTTATTTTAACTAATAAGAGGAGATTTTTACAGTTAAAATATGATTTATTTTTTTGGGACATGAAATCTTTGGATAAGGGGGTTTCGAATTTATTCCTGAAATTTGATGGGCATGAAATATTGATTTATTATGGCGCAGGTAAAACTGGGTTAGCCATATGGGCTATTACCTTTTTTGGTCTTCTTGCCGGAGGCGCCCTCCTTGTTTACAACACAAGTGCTCTGTCGCAGTAACCAATATATTTGAATCTATATTACTGTATTCAACTACTATAATCTAAATTTGTTTTACTTGTTAGGAAATCTGTGTCTCTGGCGCATTCAGAATTTTATAAATAGGAGTACATTAGATAATTTATATAATTAAAGTATTATTTAATGTCACAATTAGAACGTGCAAAAAATTAGTGTTTATTATTATTTTACTTTTTCTTGAAGAATTTTTGTCAGAAAACATCTATTATTCAATCACATTAAAATTTAAAAAGCTATGGAATTGGCCTGAAATTAAAATATAGGGGACTATAAATAATACACTATACTAATATGTAATTAGTTCAATAATCGGATCAAAATAGCTAGCTTCAAAGTTAAAATTAAAATAATGTTCCATCCTAAGTTTTGAAATAATTTTGTATACAAATCATTAGTAGTTATGTACGATGTCCTTTATCGTTGTTACAAATAAACATTTTCAATTACTTTCTATGAGTCACTTCATGAAACTGCAACATAGGTTTGATCATTGTTGAATTATTCTTGAATTCAATGGGAGAGATTAACCAACTTAGAACTTTATTTGTTGTCATTACATATGATATGATAAATGAAAAGTGTTACATTTAGAATTTAAAAAACAACCCCGAATCAAAAGAAGTTTATGATATTATAGGTATCAAAAACTTTACACCTACACTACATTTGTTGGAAATTTTGTTTCCAAAATATGTTTGACAAGCCTTATGACAAAAGTGTATTGTTGTCTTGTTTCCAAGAGAATGATATATATTTTTTAATTTTCAAAAGTAACTCGTGATAGGATGATTCAAGATATTTTATTCTATTTAAAAATTCTTGTATGCATGCATCACTCTATAGTTCAATATTAGAATTCAATTTGCAATTGTCTCGTCTTTACTCTGAATCAACAGCAACATATATTTATTTATGTACTCCACAACATTGAGGGTTGGTGCATGGATAGTTCCATCCCGAAAGAAAGATGACTTGTTGTGTGTATAACACATGCACTCTTTAGTAAAATATCATCAAAAATTTCGATATCCATAATGATCATCTGCTCCTCTGATGATACCTTCTCCAATACTTTCAATCCATTCTATTTTTTTTTTTGATTCATCATACACTAAATTTGATCGAAATAAACACAACCTCATATTCTCTGTTGTTATATTTATTTTTCTAATTTTTCAAAAGTTGTATATTTTTACTAGAATTTATATGTAGATTTGCAATTCTAATCTTTTTTTTTTTTTTTAATAATGTACAACATTCGAATTGGAATATTATTACAGTTGGATGGATTTTAACAATGTTACAATTTACTCCTAGTATAAAGTTGTAAAGTTTAAATATTTTTCAATATCTCAAGAAATGTTACTGTAAAAAAAATTAATTAAAAAATTATATTGTGAAAATAAATATAATATAATTTTACAAAATTTTCATTTAAACAATCAAATAAAATAGTTAAAATTTAAAATACATAATTAATTGAAATTACGATCACGCTCAACCTTCCTAATCTCTTTAGTTAAAAAGGCGAGAAGGGGAGTATTGAAAAATCTGCGAAGCCAGTACAACTTTATGTATCACGTGTGCTGAGGCTCCATCGACGGCCACGTATCACCAAAACAAGCAACTTGGTGCTCTATTAAGAAAGTAAGTGGCACGTAGGCATCAACTCATCCCCCTTCCTACAAAAATGAAGCAAATACAAAGCCCAAGTCGATGAGTATTTTATTTAATTACAAATAAGCTTATGGCGAGGAGCAAGGACGACATAAAATACGGTGTATCCCACGCCAAGTTATCAGAAGATGAAGCTTTGAGAGTTGGGTACACCGGAGGCACCCCACTTGAAGCCGGAAAGATTGCTGATTCCGAGCTGGTGAACCTCTTCCCCGCTGCTCAAAATATCTCCGGGCAGCAGCAACAGAGTGAAGCCAACACTAAACAAACTAAAACCAGCAACGAACCTGATCAGCACCTCCGTAAGCCCAGCCCACCGACGACGGTGTAGGTTACAGGACTCATGTTGTGTGCAGTGCCTAAGTAGATCTTTTAAACTTTCTAGAGTGAATGGTCGATGTTTTATAACTTACATTAATCTGAGGCTGTAATGAACCGGCGATGAGTCGTAGTTGCTAATAAGTAATTAATTTTTATTTTTTTTTATTTTTCATAATTTTTTGGGGAACTAAGGTTTACATATTCGTTAAACTTAAATGGTGTTTCGTGAAGCTTATTAATTAAAACATCTTATTACCTCTTAAAGCTTGTAAAATGGTTTTAAAGTTTGTCAGATGATTTTTTTTAATTTAAAAAGTAAATTATTTAAGTGCTTCGACATGTAAATTATAATGTCAAAAACTAAAGTATTTGTTAAAATAATTAAGATTTTAGAATAAGCTAGAGCTTCTTAATTAATTGGTTAAGAACATCTTAAAAGTTTTCATTTCTAATTTTTGGTCAAACACGGTATAGCGCATGTGATCGTGGTTGAATTCCAATTGTCCTGGTTATATGTGTATAAAATAAGATTACATAAAGCGAAATGTATGGTCCTATAAACAAGTATTAATGCCAAGTGTTAACAAGTATTAATGCCAATAATTAACTCAACTATAATGAATGAAGACGCTACAAACTTGGTTTGATGAGATGACTAAGCTTTTGAATAGTTCATATGTACACTTGGAGTCCATTTAGTTTTTCATTCTCGAAGTTGTCCAAATGCTAACTTGTAGATGTGTGGGAAGAATGAGCATTTATACTTTTAATGATTACTATATCTCTTAGAGTGCGGAGTATTGCAGGATATTCTTTATTGAATATAATCTATATAAGTGTGAAGTTTGGCGGCTTTAGATGGAAAAACATTTTTGAATTCAAAGTATGGTCCTTGGTCGAATTGGACAAGAATGAATTCTTATTATCTTGTTTATAAAAAAATCAATTACATCTTATTAGGGAAAGTTCAACCTATCCAGATGCAATAACAATTTATCATAACTTTTTTAATTGTAGGCTTATATACATACATTAATTATAATTCATGTGGGGATTATTGGAAATTGTCTTAATAAATATCACTATTGATTAATTTTTGAGCAATTTAATTTTATGTTTTATTTGATAAAAACGAAAGAAATTGTAAAATCAAAATATATAATCTGAGTAGTATGATTATAATATTTTTTTTAATTCAATTTTAGATGAATGAAAAATTAATAAATTAAATATAAAAAGTCAGCATAGGAAAAATAAGAAAAGTTGGTGCACTTTATTAGCAGGAGCACTTTTGAAAGAAGTGATCAAGTATATTCTTTCATTAGGGATACCTTTTGAAAGAAGTGATCAAGTATATTCTTTCATTAGGGATACCTGTAAATTATAAAAGTGTTGGAATATTCATACATTGGAAGAGATCCTAGTAAACAGAAATTTGTTAGGAGGTTACATTCTATTATTAGGAAAACAAAAATTTGTTAGGAGGTTACATTCTGTTATTAGGAAAACAGAAATTTGTTTTTCTTTCCTTCTTCTATAATATTCTCATGGTAGTATAAATAGTTGTAATTTGTTTGCGTATTGAAAATAATTAGTTTTTCAGAATATAAAAAATGTGTGCTACAATTTCACAATTCTCTATATCGTATCACAGCTAAGGAAATATTATGGCGCCTCCGATGCGTACAGCAGCCTGGCCAGCCCTCAATGCTGATGGTTCGAGTGAAGAAAAGCAAGTCTCTGTTTATAAGGATAATCCTCTCTTCCTGCACGGTTCAGATCATCCGGGGATGACACTTATTTCATCCCCCCTGGATGGAAATAATTTTCTGGCCTGGAGCAGGGCGGTTAAGCTCTCACTTGAAGCTAAAGACAAGTTAGCTTTCATCAATGGAGGAATTGAAATACCAACAGAAGATCAAAAGTTAATCAATCAGTGGAGAAAAGTCGATGCTATGGTGCGAGCTTGGATTATCAACTCCATCTCCAAAGACATGGTTGATGGCTTCATGTATGCCGAAACCGCTAAACAATTGTGGGAAGATATATGTTAACGATTCGGTCATAGCAATGGACCTCAACTATTTCATGTTTAAAAGGAGCTAGCCAATATTTCACAAGGAAACGATTCGATACTGGTATACTTTCATCGCATTAAAAAAATTTGGGATGAACTGAATGCTTTGGATTCACCTTGTAAGTGTTCTTGTAAATGCAACTGTGGAGCTGGAAAGCATAATTCTGATTTGGATACGCGGACAAACTTGGTCAATTTGTTATGGGATTAAATGAGTCCTATCATCATGTTTGTAGTCAAATTTTGTTATATGATCCATTACCTTCTATCAATCAAGACTATGCCATGATATTGCGAGTTGAGAAACAAAAAACAGGACAAAATAGCATGAGTGATGCTCTAGAACACTCAGCCATGGCAGCAAAAATGCAAGGATCTGGCAAGAATTTCAAAGCTACAAATACTGCTAGTAATTGGAATGGTGGTAGGGGCAGAGGTAATTTCAGAGGCAAAGAGGATAAGGTAAAATTATATTGTCAAATAAATGGACATGATGAGGGGACATGCTTCAAAATTCATGGGTATTCATACATGTACAAAAAGCCAAGGGATAACAAGAACAAAACTATGGCTAATTTGGTGGAGACTTCAACTCATAAAAATTCTCACAACTCTTTAGAAGAAGGAGGTGGGAGCAATATTGAAGTAATGATACAAAAGGACATCGATCAATATTTCATTGGTAAGGAGAAATGAATGAAGAATGATGATGCTCCTGCATAATTTGCAGATTATGGAGGTATATCTTTCTCTCATGTTGCTTTATCAACATATGAGTGTTTAGGAAAGAGTGATTGGATTATTGATTCAGGCGCAAGTAAGCATATGTGTAATGAGAAATCCTTTTTCACATCCTTAATTCCTTTATCCTCTCCTATCACTGTTTATTTGCCTACTGGATCTCATATTTCAGTGACTCATTCTGGAAACATAAGGTTAGATAATACCTTAATTCTTTTTTATGTCTTGTTTGTACCTTCTTTCAAGTTTAACCTTCTATCCATAGCTCACTTAACTCATCAAACCTCCCTAAAAGCAGTTTTCTATGCTTCATACTGTGAATTACAGGACCAGAAGACTAATAGAGTTGCTGCTGTTGGCAGGTTGCTTGGCCGGTTATATGTGCTACAAGAAAAAAAAACTAGAATCCTATTTTCATAGATCATAATAGCTCTCTTATATCCTCTGTAGACTCTTTAGAAGAATGGCATAGAAAATTTGGACATGCCTCACCACATACACTATGTCATCTAGAGTTTCTCAAACCACTTTGTGATAAAATAACAATAAACTCCTTAAATTCCTGTGATATTTGCCATAAATCTAAGCAGACCAGACTTCCTTTTCCAAAATCAGAAATACAATCCACAGGCATGTTTGATATTATATACACAGATGTTTGGGGACCATATCATAAACAGTCTGTTACTAACACTACTTACATGTTGACTGTGGTAGACGATTTCAGTAGGGGTATTTGGGTGTTTCCTCTTTCACACAAGAATTTGGTGTTTGAATGTTTGAGGGAGTTTTTCAGAATGATTAAGAATCAATTTGGTAAGGCAGTTAAAACAATTATGAGTGATAATGGTATAGAGTTTACAAGTAAAGAATGTCAAGAAGTGTTTCAATCCATGGGAATATTGCATCAAAAAAGTTGTGTCTATACACCCCAACAAAATGGGGTGGTTGAGAGAAAGCATAGACACTTATTAGAGATAGCCAGAGCACTCATGTTTGAGTCTTACTTACCAGAAAAATATTGGTCCTACTCACTACTACATGCTCCATACATCATTAATAGACTACCTATAGCTATTCTTAAGTGGAAATCACCTTTCCAAATCCTTTATAACAAAAAAACCAGATTTTTCAGGTTTGAAACCTTTTGGTTGTCTAACATTTGCCACTAATGTTCGACCACAGAAGCATAAATTTTCTCACAGGGCTCATAGGTATAATGATGGGATATGTGGCTGGACAAAAGGGGTACAGGCTGCTTGATATGGAAACTAAACAGATGTATATCTCTAAAGATTTCATTTTTTTGAAGATAAATTCCCTTACAAAAACAACCTTGAGCCACATACATCTGTTCCTTTGCCCAATTTGCAGATTTTGCAGGATACAGAATACATCAATACCAGTCCTCAGCCTTGCTCTGAATCTATTCCCCCGGATCCTATATCCAATCTACCAAATGCTTCTCCCGTCCATAATAGACCTGTTAGGCAGATCAGAAAACCAGCCTGACAAAATGACTTTGCCACCACTATATCAGTCAAGCAACAGCCAACAGCTGCAACAACATCTCATCTCATAGAAACAGTCCAAGGTTATGACATTCCCGATTTTCCTTATACCTTGTCTTCTTTTCATAATTTTGATTACACATATTTGTCATATCTTGCCAACCTGAGTCAGGTTCATGAACCTAAATACTACTCACAAGCATGTGGTAAGGCAGAATGGGAGGAGGCCATGCAAAAGGAACTCAAAGCCTTGGAGGATAATCACACTTGGACATTGGTTAATTTGCCAGTTGGAAAGAAACCTATTGGATGTAAATAGGTTTTTACAAGGTGAAACTTAATCCCGACGGGTCCATAGAGAGGTACAAGGCAAGGTTAGTTGCCAAAGGTTATCATCAAGTTCATGGTGTTGATTATGTTGATAGTTTTTCACCAGTTGCAAAATTGGTAACAGTTAGAATGTTTATTGCTTTGGCTGTTGGTAATGATTGGCCTCTTTGCCAATTGGATGTGAATAACGCCTTTTTGCATGGTTATTTACATCAAGAGATCTACATGACACCTCCGGGAGGGTACAATAAGGCCAAAAGGGGAGAGATTTGCAGATTACAAAGATCACTCTATGGTCTCAAACAGGCATCCATAGAATGGAACTCGGAGTTTTGCAAGCAGTTGATTATTTATGGTTTCTCTCAATCCGATTCTGACCACTGTCTGTTTTTTAAGGGGGAAGGAGATACTTTCTTAGCTTTGCTGGTTTATGTAGATGATGTTCTCATCACGGGAGCAAACATGAAATATATCACTTCATTGAAAATGCATCTTGATCAATTGTTTACTATAAAGAATTTGGGATTTGCCAAGTATTTCTTGGGAGTGGAGTTAGCAAGAAATAAGAATATAATGTATATCAATCAGCGGAAGTACGTTTTGAATATACTTGATGATGTGGGACTCAAAGGGTGCAAACCTGTCTCCACACCCTTGCCACAAGGTCTAAAGCTTAGTATGTTACATGGTGGCGGCAAATTGAGCTCACCTGATCAATACAGAAGGTTAGTTGGTCGACTTCTTTACCTTAACCTTACACGGCCTGACATTACTTACAGTGTACAACAACTTAGTCAGTTTGTGACAAATCCTTGTGTGAGCCATTGGGATGCTGCCTTACATGTTCTTAAATATTTGAAGGGGTGTCCTTCTTTGGGGTTGTTTTATCCTTCTAAATCAGATTTTGCAGTCAAGAGTTTTAGTGATGCAGATTGGGGGAGTTGTTTGGATTCCAGACAATCATTGACAGGTTATTGTGTTTTTTTGGGTGAAGCATTGGGCTCGTGGAAAACTAAGAAGCAAAATACTGTCTCTCGATCATCCGCCGAGGCTGAATATCGGGCCTTGACTTCTACTGTCTGTGAACTTCTGTGGATTCAGTCCGTTGCTTCAGATTTACAGATGAAAATCACACTTCCCATTCCACTTCGGTGTGACAACAAGGCTGCTATCCACATCACTGAAAATTCGGTATTTCATGAACGCACAAAACATTTGAAAATTGACTGTCATATCGTACGGAATAAGCATAAGGCAGGATTTATTTAGTTACAACATATTTCTTCTACAGCCCAGCTCGCTGACATTTTTACCAAAATCCTTGGTGGACCTCAATTTCGTTTCCTAATTGGCAAGTTGGGATTGGTGGACATACATCACCATCCTACTTGAGGGGGATGTTGGAATATTCATACATTGGAAGAGATCCTAGCAAACATAAATTTGTTAGGAAGTTACATTCTGTTCTTAGAAAAACAAAAATTTGTTAGGAGGTTACATCCTGTTATTAGAAAAACAAAAATCTGTTTTTCTTTTCTTCTTCAAGAATATTCCCATGGTAGTATAAATAGTTATAATTTATTTGCGTATTGAAAATAATTAGTTTTTCAGAATATAAAAAATGTGTGCTACAATTTTCAGTATGTACAATTCTCTACAAAAAGGCAAAGCACCATATTGACAATCAACATTGGAAAACTCAATTTATTTTGCAAACTTATATTAAAATATAATTTTGTGAAATTTTCTGATTCATCATGTAATCAAGGCTTCGTATTATTCATTATTTAAAATTTTTCCAATGGATTTTGGAGCATAAGCGATGAAATAATAATTTTTTTCTATATTTTGAATTTTCTTATTAATAATAACAAGAAAGTTAGAGTGGATCGAACTTGTGGAATTCGTACCTATTACTTAATTAATTCATTTTAGAAGGTATCGTTGTTATTCATAACAAATTATGCATAATATGTTAATGAGATGAATTGGATACAAGGATCGAACTCAAAAAAAAAAAAAAAAATATCAGTAAATTATAAAATCGTTGATCGTACAACATATAGAAATTCCACAAAAATATATTATGTATTTAAATTCAAATAATGGGTTCTGGCTCTGAACTCCTAACTACTACAGCGTAATTCAAAATTACATTTTGGTATTGATGACCAGGGATGATTTATTCGTAACGACATAAATAATAGTGGGCCCCTAATGGGAAGACTTTGAAAGGTCTTCGGGAGTGGGGATACCAGCTACAGTGTCAATATATATATATATATATATATAACTCATACTTTGTACACTTTAATATAATATTATGTATATAAAGTAATCATATGAACTCTATATCGGTTGAACACAAATATAGTAAATTGTATTTAATTTGACTTCATAAAAATTAAATATTATGATGAAGATCTTTGATTCTAGAGATGTCCCTTTCATTTTATTCATTTTATAGAAAGATCTTAATCATGAGACATCATGTGTTTATAATGATATTATTAATTAATTAATAATAAATATTAAAAGTAATGACAAAAAATTAAAACACGAAATGAAACAGAAATTCTAAATTGAATTGATAGTGTATAGGGGCAAATTTTGTGGGTGATTTAAATTGCAACAAATATGTATGGCAGATGTCATTTATTTATTTATTAAAAATTGAAAGTAGCATCTAGTTCTGTCGTTGTTTATTAAGTCGTAATGAATTGGTTCAAGTCATTCATTTCATTAATTGAAATATCAGTTTAACGTCAGCAGTACCCAATCACCTCCGTAAACATGATACAATATATATATATATATAATCTCGTTCGGACATCCATAGCCACAAGTATTGGGAAGAAAGTCATCGCTTAGTTCCTGATCAGAAGAGAAGTGAAGTATGTTACACAGGGCGGTGACGCCGCCTCAAAGGCCGCGGTACTCAGGGTGGCAGGTGGTGTGGGTTGTTTTGGGGATCGGGCAACTGTTGGATACTGCCGGAGCTCAAAATGGAACTACTAATGCCACCACTGATCCATCTGAAGGTGCGCCTGCAACTCTTTCTCTCTCATGCATGATCATGGAAATTTTGTTTCTTTTACTCTGAAGTCTGATGCATTCGCGTGATACGCAATTTTTAGTTACAAATTGAAAAGCTATTTAGTATAACTAAAAAATATTATAAAAATGAATCTATGTATAATAAGAGATATAAATTATTTACATAATATATATACATATATATTTAAATCAAAGTTACCAAATTATAAAAAAATATATATATACATATATGTATATATATATATATAAAGACTAAAGATGTGTTGGATCATTGGATTTGGACTTGGATGTGGAAAAATGAGAATGAAATGAGAATATTATTTTCAAACCAAAAGTGGGTAATGAATTGTACCCTTATCGGATCTATCTGCATTCCCATTCCATGTATATATATAATTTATATAATTTTCAAATTATTTATTAAATATATAATATAATTTTAAGTAAATTAATATTTAAGAAATTAAATTTAAAATTTATTTAAAGTATTTTATTATATTATTGATAGTCATGTAAAACAGATGATTTTGTATAAAAACTAATATATTTCATTCGTCCCGAAATAAATGTATTATTTATAAAATTGACTAATTGTATTCATAGTTATTATATTGAATAAATATTATTTTTAGAAATTGGTTAATATTTAATTACAACTCAAATCTAATATACATAATAAATATTAAAAGTATAGCCTAAATAATCAATTAAAAATAATTGTATTTTTTAATCTAGTTTCTAATTTCAATAAATACGAAATGAGTGTAAACTTAAATAATGTAAAAAAAATTAATTTGATATATTTTATGCTAAAAAATTTAAAATGAAAAGAAGTTATTTATAACAAATTAAAAAATATTTATTTAATAAAATATAAAAATTTGAACTAATAAAAACCTCATAAATCTTGTAAAAGTATTTTCATTTTCAGAAATTGAAAATAAGTTCGCGAAAAAACCATTTTTAGATAATGTTACTTTTATATATAGTAAGATTGCTAGACACACCTTACAATTGAAAAAAGGTACAATTTAGCTTTTGAACTAATTCTCAAACTCAAATTATCTTTGTGGTATTTTTGTTTTTTTGTGCATTAACGATTGAACTTTTAAAATAAATCAAATTAGTCCTTGAACTTCTATGAGAAAAAAATGAGACCCT
The DNA here is from genome assembly GCA_028749325.2 of Caryopteris x clandonensis. NCBI lineage: Eukaryota > Viridiplantae > Streptophyta > Magnoliopsida > Lamiales > Lamiaceae > Caryopteris > Caryopteris x clandonensis. Next base: position 2,446,169 of record JAPYKT020000008.1, on the reverse strand, counting down.
CGTACAAGTCAAAACAACTGAAATAATGAATTTTAAATCTCTTTCGAATTTGGTTAATTTTAATGAATTTATAATTTTTTCTACAACCTAACCATTTGAAATTCATTCTCGTTCTCTCATATTACCATATGAGATCATACACGCTGAAACATGTTGCACGCACTACACACGTACGTATTAATACTATCATAACACATATATATATATATATGAATATATAATTATATTTATATTTACATCTACATATACATATATAAATGTGTATAATATATACAAAATACCACAACTTTTAAATAAATTATAATGAAATATTAAAAAAAAAACTCACAGTCGCACATATACATACTCTAATAATATATCTAGTTTTTTGAAAATTAAGCTAGAAAAATCAAATAATTTAAATTCACTTGTTTCAAAAGAATTTCAAATGATGAAATGTTTACAAAGAATTTAAAATTAAATTATATATAATAACTTTAATTTTCAAATCCGTCCATTCATTCACGTAGACTTTATTAAATTTGTTATAAGTTTAAAATCCATTCATCTCGTTCTTAGTATGTTAAACTAACTCTAGACAAAGATTCAATTTGGATGGAAGAATTTCGTTATAAATTTAGGAGATAGATTTAAAATTTAAACTTAGATTTTCTAAATTTATTTGGCTAAAATTACACATATTTCACACACTCTGCATTCATTTCACATACACACACACTCAACATACATTTTACACATTACACACTATACACATATTTCACTCACAAATATATATATATGCATACATACACACTCTTGTTATTATTATTTTTATTAAAAAAATAAAATTAAAATTTTTAAACAATTCAAACTACTCATTTTAAATCCAAATATCTAAATTAAAGATTTAAAAGGTATGAAGTTCATAACACGCCTGGGCGGAACAGCACAAGCACATAACATGCATTCAATCCACACATTTTTGCAACTTTAAAATAGAATCGGAATATAGAAAATTAATGCATTTAATTCATATATATATTTGAAAATTAATGCATTTAATTCATATATATATATATTTGTGTAAATTTTATTTTTGCAAAACCAACGTATCAAATTTCAAAATCCAAATAAAACCTGATAAAACGCAAATGAGGTATTGCAAAAATTTGAAATACATAAAAAATTCAAACCCTCCTAAACTATTCATCCAAATTATTCAAAATAGCAATGGATTCAGACCAACACTAATGAATTTTACTACAACAGAATTTCAAATCAGTTCTGGAATCCTTCAATTCGAGCAACACACAAACTCTTTTTCTCAAAAGTAGGATCTAAGCGACGGTTTTCAATTTTTTTTTTCTTTTTCAGCAAGAGCAGTGAACAGAATCTTCGAGCGATGGGGAATTTCAGCCACAAATGATTGGAACATTAGCGGCGATTTATGCAGCGGCGTCGCCATTGATGTAACCACTGCGATTGACACCATCAATCCGGGCATCAAATGCGACTGCTCCTTCGTTAATAACTCTATTTGCCATGTTACTGCTCTGTAAGACCATCTTCATCAGTTTGTATTAAGCATGAAATTTACATACTCTCTTCAATAGTTTGCACTACTTTCTTCACTAAAAATTAATATTGCACAATTATCTTTATATTCTTTATTTTTAATATTTATTTTTATTACTAAATATTTGTTAAAAATATTATATATGTAATTTTATTTAACATTAAATTTTGAGATAATATTTATTTTACTTATATTCTTAAATTATCATATTCAAAAAATATATATGTAAAATTGAATGTCGGGTAATATTATGCAATTTTATTTAAATTTGTATACAATATTTAAAATCTCATATACTTATTTAAATTATATTTTTATTATTATTAAAATTACAAATCATATCATTTTAAAAAACTTGAATTAATTTCCATTTGGATAATTGAGATAAAAAAATTATAAAATTAAATATTAAAAAAAGATATAATCATATAAAGAAGAAAAAAAACAGCGTAATTAAAAATCTGCCGTAAAAGTGGTGCAAAAATTTTATAAACTTCAAAGTGGTGCAGAGAATGGAGTATTGCTGAAGGGTGAAAACTGACGCCAAATGCCAAAGTAGTTGGAAAATTATGCATAACTTCGTTCCAAAGATGATGATCCTCTATTTTCTTCTTTAGAAAATTATGTTTTAATTTGCTCATATAGACTTGTTTCTGTTTATATGCTTTGGTCTAATGCAGGTAAAATAATTATCTGATTGATTGATTATTATTATTATTATTATTTATTTTTTAATGTCCTGTTATAATGATTTTGCAGGCGGGTTTATGCGTTGGATGTTCAGGGTCCATTACCGGATGAGCTCTGGAGCTTGTCTTTTCTCACTAATCTGTATGTTACGATTTTGTTTCAGGCAGAAACTTTTTTTGATACCATCTCATCACAATGTTTTTTTTTTTCGTGAGATGAGCTCAAATTTATTTATATAATTTTTTCTTTCAAAATTTCAGTCTGTTAATAGCTTTTCAGCTTTTTTTCAGTGTTTTAAGTTATTTCTTTTTACTTTTTTTTTTTTTTTCATTTTTAAGTGATTATTATGTGATTTAGGTTTTCAGTTTTTCTTTTTTGTTCTTTTAACTATTTATTTTTAAATTTTCACGGAATTTGGTTTCATGTAAGTCTTGTTAAGTTTCATGCTATCATTGATGTTATACTATGTTTACTCTTGCTGATGCAACAACACTAATGTCCTACTCATTTTTTGTTCCAGAAATTTGCGCCAAAACTATTTGACGGGTCCGCTTCCTGCATCCATCGGAAACCTCACTCGCATGCAGTATTTGTACACCATCTCTTTTTCGTTATTCCTTTCTTCTGATTAATTCATAATATATATTCTCAAACAACTGCATTTGCATGACTAAAATCTTGAAAATTTTGTGATTTCACACTATTAGGACCTTTGGAATAAATGCATTATCTGGGGAGGTTCCGAGGGAGCTTGGACTGCTAACCGACTTACGATCACTGTTAGTCCTTTTCCTGTATCCGTGGTTCAACCAGCAGAGTAGTCTGATCTATACTGCAACCATATAGTTACCTAGTGACATAGTTATTCAAGAAAAGATAACTTCTGGAGTTTGATATTTACTTGTGTTCATGTACTTGAATATGTGCAGAGCTTTTCCCTCAAACAACTTCTCCGGTCGTCTACCATTTGAGCTTGGCAACTTATCAAGGCTATCACAACTGTAAATTCTGTAGAACTTATCTTGATTAAGGACATATACAAAGACTTCACTACTTTTAAGCACTTCGATGTTTCACTGTTGTTCTATGCTATGCTTTGATAGATTAATTAATCATTTTGAACAATCTTGTCATCATCTGAGTAGCCCTTTCCCTCGTTTATCTTGTGTCATATTCTTGTAATACCGGGCCGAACTTTTTTCCTTATTGATTGTTTTTCATCTCGGCAGATACATTAATAGTGCTGGAGTTAGCGGTGCAATACCTGCAACATTTGCAAATCTACGGAGCATGGAGAGAGTGTAAGAGCACTAAGAAACAATCTCTCCTTTCACTGTATTTATATAGAATGGAACATAAGGTACTGATTGTTGGGTTCTCAGGTGGGCTTCAGACAATGAATTCACAGGGCCTATACCTGACTTCATTGGAAATTGGTCTAACCTTGTTCAACTGTGAGACAGTTTTTTTTTTTTTTTTTTGGTCTGTATTTCCCCTACGAATTTTGTATAGAAATATGTTGTGATACTTGTCATGGGTACTTCCAAAAAAAGATCGAGCTCCTTCACTTAATGGCTTATGATCGCCTTTGTAATGTGACTATAGGAGGCTTCAAGGAAACTCATTTCAAGGTCAGATACCCCCATCACTTTCCAATTTAACCTCTTTAAATGACTTGTGAGTATTACCCTTTTTTTTCCTTTTGGTTTTGTAAATATGTTTTTGGTGCTCTACAAAAGCTAATCTTTATGACCATATATGCTATTGTTAGGAGAATAAGTGATGTATCTAATGGTAGCTCTTCTTTGGGCTTCCTCAGAAATATGAATTCTCTGTCTACTCTGTAAGAAATCATTGCTTCTAATTCTGTCAATATCTTAGTGATCCTTCGTTTTAGTTTCATTATTAGATAGTGAGAACGACTCATCGGGTTGGCAGGGTCTTGAGGAACAATAACATTTCCGGCACCATACCTTCATATTTTGGTGAATTTCAGAGTTTGACACTACTGTAAGTATCAATATAATTTCTGAAAACATGTAGAGATCACTGTGTATAAATGCTGATATGAATTACAATCATATGAATTTATAGTTGGTAAAGTATTTATGTTCACGCGATCTGCTTGCTGATTCAGGGACTTAAGCTTCAACAGTTTGACCGGAACAATTCCAATCTCACTTTTCAACCGCCCTTCTCTCTCGTACTTGTAATTAACTGTTATGATTTAATTATCAGTTATGAAAACTCAGTTTCCTGATATTATAAGAAAACTGCTTACTTCGCCTTTTTCAACCTTTAGGTTTCTCGGTAATAACAAGTTAACAGGTGGACTGCCATCCCAAAAGAGTCCATCACTAAGGAACTTGTGAGTATTCGTGCTTTTATGCGTTCAAAAGAAATTGCGAAAATGTGGTCATATCATCTAAAAGTTTGAACTTTGTGACAAGGCAAAGTGCCATGTGTTTCAGTATTTAGCATCCTAGTATTTGCTTGCAGAGATTTATCATACAACGAATTATCTGGGAGCTTTCCGTCTTGGCTCAGTGCACCAAACCTACAACTGTACGATCACAATTCGCTTGAAATGTATGATGTTCTGTAATCTTTCTGACATTTTTGCATCTCATAAATCCTTATGGCTGCAGAAATTTGGTTTCCAACAACTTCACGATTGAAGGTTCTAACAGCAGGTTCATTTATAAATTTACACATGCCATCCAAACATTTTATTTAGGTTTGCTTTTGATTTATTTCTTGTGGAATTATTTGTTGGTCATAACTAATCTTTTCTTGTCTTATAGTGCTTTACCTTATGGCTTAAATTGTCTTCAGAGGAGTTTTCCTTGCTATCGAGGGCGACCTATCTGTAAGTGATCTAAATATATTTCAATCACACTTTGGCAGTCAGTCCCAAAACACCATTTCGCTTTGGTGAATTTATCATTTTAGGATTGGATGAGTGGAACTTCGCAAAATAAAACAATGTGTGTTTTATTCTATATTTGGATATTTGCAGATATGACAAAATGATTGATCTAAGTCTTGTCTTAAGATACATTTATAAAGTGTTATTTGAATCTTGAACTTCCATTAAAGTTGTTAAAACTACCAATTGGAGCATTGTAATCATCCAAAAGGCTACTCCCCTTTGCACTAATGTGAGTGTTTTATTCACTAAAGTAGCCAAAACACTCTAGTGAAACCAAGGCATATGGCATATTCTCTCTCTCTCTCTCATTCATTCTGGATGATGGCCTGCAGATTCCAGCTTTGCTGTCAAATGTGGTGGCCCTGAAATAACGTCTTCTGATCAAATTGTATATGAAATGGACAACGAGACTCTTGGTCCAGCAACATTTTATGTGACCAGTGCACGCAGATGGGCAGTTAGCAATGCTGGTTTCCATGTTGATAACAGTAACCCACAATATATAAGTGTATCACCATCACAATTTACAAATACTTTGGACTCCGAGTTGTTCCAAACTGCTCGGATTTCGGCAGGATCATTAAGATATTATGGATTAGGCCTCGAAAATGGTAATTACACAGTGAGACTTCTATTTTCGGAGTCAGCAATAGTAGGTACGAGGACATGGCGGAGTCTTGGAAGGCGTGTTTTCGATATATATGTACAGGTGTGTTATAAAGCAGGAACTTCTTCAAAAGCACTCTTTTTGTCATATAATAAAAATAGGATTGAAAAGATTGGAATTGACAATGTCTCGGCCTTAGATAATGTCTCAATTTCTAGGAATTATTCCATACAATTTTCTGTGGATCTTTTCTTTTAATTTAACGACATGGAGGTTTGATCAGATATATTTATTTTTGTTCCAGTCCTAGTTCACTAAGTATGTTGTATGATATCCAGGGGAATCTGGAAGAAAAAGATTTTGACATACGAAGAGAGGCCGGTGGGCTCTCTTTAAGAGCTGTTGTGAGGGAATTCAATGTGCAGGTATTGGAAAACTATCTTGAAGTCCATCTGTTTTGGGCAGGAAAAGGGACTTGCTGTATACCCGTTCAAGCTACCTATGGGCCTTCAATTTCAGCCATAAGTGCAACACCAAGTATGTGAACTTTCAACACATATGTATAAATTTTGAAGATTATGTTTTATGGATTCAGTGGCAATATTAATCACTTACTTTGTTGTTACAGATTTCAATCCAACAGTTCCCAATAGGCCTCCTAGTGAAAAAAAGGACCGAGCTGGTCTTATTGTGGGAATTGTTGTTCCAGTTGTAGCTGCAAGTTTGCTATGTTTATTTGCAGTATATTATGTGTCGGAAAGAAGAAAAAGGCTGAAAAACATTGAGGATAATGGTTAGGAAAATCTCTTAGTTGCCTGTGTTGGTCTTTTTGTACCTTTCTTAATTGTTATAAGAGAGACCAATAACCTTTCCAAAACTTATTGGCCACAAACCGTGTTTGCATGATTTGCAGAGTTACTCGGGATTGATGCACGGCCATACACATTTAGCTTTTCTGAACTTAGAGCTGCAACAGATGACTTCAGTCCCACTAATAAGCTTGGAGAGGGAGGATTTGGTGCTGTTTTCAAGGTATGCACTTTCTTAAAAGTTAAGATTGTAAAATAAAGACCAATAAGTCCACGTCCTTAACATGAACAATACAATGATATAGTTAATCCTTGGCAAGTATCACATTCTTAACATGAACAATACAATGATTATAGTTATCCCTTGGCACTGCACCAATTTGTGTTTTAGTCATCAAATGGCTTTCCATCAATGGCTTTCAGATGCATCGAAAATAAAAAAAGTAAAGAATGATGTTTGACACAATTATGCAGCTTGTTTTTCTTCACAAAATAAATAAATTAAAAAAGGTAAAATACATTGTCTGGATGAGTTTTTGTAGCTTTTACTAAAAATAGTAAAATTTCAACATTTGCATGAAAGTTGACATAATTCTTCAATATATGATCGCTGTTTTGAGCAACAGGGAGAACTTGGGGATGGAAGAGTAGTTGCTGTAAAACAATTGTCTGCCAAATCAAAGCAAGGGAAGAGTCAGTTTCTGGCAGAGATTGCTACTATATCTGCTGTACAACACCGTAACCTGGTGAAATTGTACGGCTGCTGCCTTGAGGGAGATAAGCGGTTGCTCGTTTACGAGTATCTTCAGAACAAGAGCCTCGATCAACTCTTATTTGGACCTGGTGAATCGCAACTCTTCTAGCTTTGTCTTTATGTTCCTCAACCTGGAAAACCGTTGTGGTTACAACTCAACGACAATGGGCTAATACTGTTGTCATCAGGCCCTCTTCCGCAACATCTTAATATAAAATATTTATTTACCATAACAGACAAGAGATAAACTCCATTGTCTATATAGCGTTTTTCTTGTAGTGTTCTGTGCGTTGAATATTAAATTGATGTGATTGACCAGGAAGTAAGGGTCTTTATCTTGACTGGAGAACGCGTTTCAATATATGCTTGGGAGTAGCTAGGGGTCTCGCTTACCTTCATGAGGAATCTCGTCCTCGCGTTGTTCACAGAGATGTGAAGGCTAGCAACATTCTGCTCGACTCTGATCTTGCTCCAAAAATTTCAGATTTTGGCCTGGCCAAACTATATCATGACGAAATGACGCATATAAGCACTAGAGTTGCAGGCACATTGTAATATTTCATAAATTTCCATTTTCCAAACTCTTTTTCCTAGTCATGGTGGATGATTAACTTGTTATTCTGGTTCGTTTCGTGTAGTGGGTATCTAGCACCGGAATACGCCATGCGAGGACATCTTACAGAAAAGGCTGATATATTCAGTTTTGGGGTTGTAGCTCTGGAGATTCTCAGCGGAAGACCGAATTCTGATTCAAGTCTGGATGATGATAGGATATATCTTCTGGAATGGGTATGTATTATTTATGCTGCTACAGACATTGATTATGTCCTCATTGAGGCTGGTACTGATCAATCATAAGAACTACGTTTGTGATGAATGTTTGATGTGATATTTCAGGCTTGGAATCTTCTTGAAAATAACAGGGAACTCGAGCTGATCGACCCGGATTTGGATGAGTATGATGCAAATGAAGTGAGAAGGATTATTGGTGTTTCACTTTTGTGCACTCAGGCGTCCCCGGGCATACGGCCCGCAATGTCTCGTGTTGTGACAATGCTTCTTGGAGACAGTGAGATAGCTGCTGTCACTACCAGACCTGGCTATTTGACTGACTTGAAATTTGAGGATACGACTGCCTTTCTCACCTACAATGACGGTACAACAGCAAACGATGATGATATTACTCCTGTCAGTTTCACGAGTGCAAGTACATATATGACTACAGATCCAGATTGTTCACCTGTGAACCCTACCAAACCGATGCTTCATGCGATAAATGATGAGAGTAGATGAGATATGTATTCTTGATTGTTGTTTTCTTTTAATGTTAGTTGTGTACGAGAGATGGATATTTGGATTTGTTTGTTGCTTTTTTTTTTTTTTTTGGCTTACTCTTGAGCAGTGGCATCTCTTCTTTGTAAAGCTGTAAGACAGAAAAGTATCTCCACGCACGAGTATATTATACCTAGGGTTGTAATCGATTCGAGTCGGGTCGAGTTTGTAGGTCTTTGTGTTTTTGTTCATTTATTTTTATTTGAATTTGAGCTGAGCTTGAAGGTGTTCTGATATTATTTAAATTTGTTTGTGAACGTGTTTGACTACATGTTTGTGAACATATGTGCCTGTGCACAACTAATTTACTTTGTTCACAAACATTTTCTAAATCTCCATACAAACAAACTTGTTCGAAAATTGGTGGATGCTAGTTGAGAATCCTACAGCTAGCTCCACAATTAGGCATGGATGGTTATGCCAGTTGCAGCAGGCGGTGAATCTCGTGTCATTTTTTCATTTGCTCTTCCGTTTTACATTTTTCATTTTTTCGTGTAACTTTTTCTGATATGAAATAAAAGAGTTAGCTTCTCCATTTACTCGGAGATGGAGTTTCTACTTATGTACATGGTACCAAAGCCTAGGTTGGTCTTAGTACGGTGCTAATCGGATTGATCAACGTCATATTTCCTTCGTGATGCAGCTTGCATGGAATACACAATGGCCCTGCTCTAACAACTTGCAGCAAGTCTGGAGCTCAGAGGTGTACTACTGTTCAACAGGAATGGGTAGATCCGATTCAACTTTAGAACTCAAATAATCCTAATATGATTTTGGTAGCACATCCTCTCTTAGGAAATAGTTAGATCTACTGGAAGAAAAATAATTGCATGATACTATCCTACATTCTCAAATCTTTGTCTAATGGGATTGTGGATGTCTTCACTTATGCCAATACTGAAAAGAAAAATAATCAAATTCTTATTACCAACTTATAAATTACTTTAAAGTATTTTGTAATAACATTTTTTTCTCTAAATAAGATATTATAAGCTTATAAATTATTCTTAAAAAAATAAGGAGATCAAATTTAATTTTTTAATTATAAAATTATTATGACTAACATCATATCATTTTATTTTAATCAAAATACTGATGTAACATATTATAAGCTCTATAAAAGATGTTTAATAAGTTAGCCAAACACTCTCTTAATCTCCTATTCATGTGGCATCGTCACATCACTTATTGCCGATTTTTATTTATTTTTAAAGTGCCACTTGATTCATACTACTTATAGCTTTCACTGTATGAGCATACTTCATTGCATTGCTGACTGTAAAATTCATTTCATTGGTGGCAGTATAACCCGCACATTTTTAAAAATAGCCTAGTTCTAAACCTTATATACATTTTTAGTCTTAATTTTGTAATAAAGTTCTATTATTAATATTGTTTTTGTTATTATTATTTTTAATTTTTTCTTGCATAACTCAATTACTTAATATTTTAAACAACCACGTTGCCTGAGTTGGTATACAACTTCTTGTTTAAAAAATAAAATAATTTTATTTTTTAACACAGCCTACTTATTTACAACGAAATAACTATGTTGTTTACCCTAACTTAAAAATCTTCAAAATTAACACAAACAACTCAAATCTACAAATAACTCACGCGCTCACAAAAAACTAAAACATTAATGCATATGCAACAGAAGTGAGAGGAGAGTCCAAACTCGAGAGAGAGAGAGATAAGAGGAAAGTGGCGAGAGAGGATGAAATTATAGAAAATTTTGAAATATGATAATATGGGAGTGAAAATGGTGTTAGAGAGTTAGTCAAAATCCGGGTCAAAAGGCCATACTTGATATATAGCACCCAAAGGTGTTATGGCCGGGCTCAACCCGATCCAAATCCTCAGATCAGGCAGGTAGGGAACAGAGCTACAAGAACGTCGATCTTATCTTGTAGGGGATAAAGTTGCACTTTACAGCTTAAATACATCAAAATCTTAAATTATTGATGTCAATGTCTCTTGCTCTTATTAGAAGACAAAATTGTTGATTCTACAGGACACAACAAACTCAGCTGAAATAATACTCAAACAACAATTCCATTGAAGACTGAATGGAATAAGTTTGAATCGATCATGAAAAAATAGTTCAATTACAGAAACAAATCAAATATAAAGGGGCTTCTATTTATGTATAGAGAGTAACACTCAAAAAACTTTTGATGCAATAATTGCGATTCCACCCAGGAATGTGCTCATCAACAGGTCCATGATCGTCATGTTAGACTTCCATATTCCTGTGTACTCATCAAGTAACAAATAAAGGCAATTGACCATCAACAAAATTTCCTATTAGACGTTGAACCGAAATAGCATCACGTCCCCTTCCTGTACGATGTAATCTTTACCCTCCGATCGCAACTGCATGTAAATCATTTATTGAGCCAGCAGCAGGTGAAGTAGAGAAGGTAAAACAACTACAAGTATGTGGAACATTAAAATAAATAAATAAAAATATAAGATTAAAACATGAGAAACAAGCATTTTAGACCTCACATAATTATGTCTCAGTGAAGAATAAATAACCAAATTGATGATTCAATGAGCGCAAACAAGCAAGTTTGCTGATTAAAGTGGAACTGAAGCAAAATTTAGGACATCAACTTACCAGTCCCTTCTCCCTTGCTGCCGAAAATGAACCAGCAGCAACGAAATCATCATAGGCAACCTACAGAACATTTGGATTTTAGAAAACTTAAATTCATTTAAAGATGAAGGACTACATATTGCTTCCAGACTGATAGATTTCCTTGTATATCGCATTAAATAAAAAAGGAAACAAAAAATCCTCATGAATGATAATTAGAATTGATGGAAAACTCTTTGGCCCTGTTCATCAGAAAAGCATCAACTTACACTAAACTTGAATGTAGAGCACATTCCATTTTGGAGTAAAAAAACTTAAAACAATCTCCGGTGATTTACACAAAATAGTTGGTAAGTTTTAGGAGGTGACAAGTACTTTAAGTTTTTAATTGCATATAGAGTAAAAGGTAAGTATTGCCATTCATTAATATGAGTTGGATTTACCTAACAGCAACATCATCACAAATATAACAATTCTAACACTGTAATAGAGGCCTCTAGTATTCCTATTGAAAATCATTACCGTTTCTGCTCGAATAAAGCCCCTCTCAAAGTCAGAATGTATAACACCAGCTGCTTGAGGTGCAGTCATTCCTGTAGATAATGAAAATTAATTAGATAATACGTGCAATAGAATTAGGATGCATTGGACCTTATATATTTGATTCAAGATAAGCCAAGGGCTTATGATCCAATTTCAATATATTGTTTCCAGTAGCTTAGAGCTATCACTCAAATCCTTTTATGTGATCAAGCTGTTTACAGGCATCTGCTCAACCAAAATATTCCATTCAGGGCATTCTAGATTTGGTAGAAGTCTAGCTATACAGATTCATGAAATGAGAATATTGGTAGACAAAAAGAGAAATGGGAAAGACCTGATCGTATGGTCCAAGCTTTTGTTTCCTAAAAGAAAAACCAAAAAACAAAAAAGAAAATAAGCTTTAATTACCAAAGCAAAATTAGCATGGACCAAGCAAAGAAACTTCTTTTTCACTTCACCTTCTCGCCAGAAGTGAAATAAGTACGCAGACCCAGAAGGTTGTATGTTGCCCTTATGAGATTCCCTAAACCGCTTTCACTGACTCCAAGAGAAGTCAAATATTCTATCCTCTCTTCTGGTGGAAGTTCAGTAAGCTCTGCCTCTACCTGAAGCAGAAAATGAACTCAAATTTCCGGGTGAAAAAGGTCCCGTCCAATCTATTCCTTGGAGAGAAGATGTGTTGTAATAAGTTCTATATTGATAGTTATGTTACGTATTGACATCTGACCTGTGCTGAAACGGTTATTAGTCCAGATTGTAATTCAGAAGAAAGACTCATCACTTCTTTAACATGAGAATTACTTCCAGGATTAGCTAGATCAGATTCGGCCACATTTGCAACATATATAATAGGTTTCATAGTAAGTAAACAAAGATGCGTTACAGCATCCTTTTCAAATTCTGTTAAAGAAACTGATCGTGCTGGTTTCCCATCCATAAGTGCACGCTCAATTTTTTCCAGAGCAGACTTCTCTGCTTCCTCCTGCAATGAGCAGTTACGGCAGGAATTTTGCTTGCATGTCATTTATAGATAGATGGCTATAGTTTACCATAAAGAAAATTAAGCAAACATGTATATTGTACCTTCATTTTAGATTTTGGGTCTCTAGCTTTGCCTTTCTTGAGTTTATCCAATCTTTTCTCAACCTGCACACTTACAAAAGACACAACTAAGTTCAATCTAACTGTTTACAGCCTATGAGTTTCCTAATATCCAAAATTTCAAGTCAATAACATATTTATCCTAATTTCTTAACCAAGATGAGTTCCAATCTTAAAAGAAACTACAGCTTCTGAGCTACTGTAAGGCCCAAAACCTATAATAAATAGATCAGATAGGGTATCAAATGACATTTATTTTGACCACTTAACATGCTATTTTCTTGAACAACACTCCTGTAAAAGTGGATGCTCCAACACATGGCTTCCATAAAATGCATACTTTGCTCGGTGGTTTGTCAAGAGAAGACAGGTGTAGCCAGATACAATATGTACAAACATGGTTGGTAGCTGCTTGAGTACTTGCTCCAGCATGTGCATAAACAGAGAGAAGATTGTTTGGAAACAGCAATCTAAATAGATGGCAACCAGTCAGCTAGATTGCTCACTACATTCAATCTTCAAACTATGTAGCATTACATATTATAGTAGTTTAAGCTCTATATAAAGCTTGGTTAGCTCCAACTTGTCGATGATTTACTTGTTAAGGATTTGTGACTAGCCAGTGCTTATTTATGTTGACATTTGACAAGCCTAGTCCAACCTGGGACCTTATGGATGATCAGAGCCACATTGTGATGCTATCCACTTTGATACTCTTATGTATGGGCATGAGCCGTGTGAGTAGATTCGAAACAAAGAGAATGCATATTTGACTGAGGAACCTAATTTGTGAGTGGAAAGTGTGCATGGTTTATAAAACTAGGTTTAGCCCTATGTGCTAGCATGTCAAATATGTATGAGTCAGTTGTCTAGTTTTGGACTATGTTTTAAGCATCTGGTTCATATTTTTGTGTTATGCATAAAGAGTAAAGACAATTGCAGTTGCAGCCTCATAGGAGATTTACTTGATAGCATACCTGATCTAAATCTGAAAAGACCAACTCCAAATTGATGACATCTATATCAGATTTAGGATCAACTTTCCCACTCACATGAATAATGTCATTATCTTCAAAACAACGCACCACCTGGAAAGGAATGTTATTATTAATACTCTAAATCACAGAAACAACTTAGCATATGAAAGACTGCAAGAGCATCATCATTTATTATCATAAAGATATGGCTGGTTCTTCATCAAGCAAGCAGTGTATCGGGCTTCCCCCTCTCCTTCCACCAAATATGAAAATCCAAAATGAAAAAAGAATTTCAAAAGGAAAAAAAATTCCACAGATAAAAAGGGCATAATGTGAATTCACTTCACAAAAATATAGTATCAGCTCGTAGAACATACCTACTGCTTCAAGAAATTAATGGATTAAAATGAAGGGCATAAAGATACATACTTGGAGTATAGAGTCCACTTCACGAATATGTGATAAGAACTTGTTACCCAAACCCTGCAATCAGATAATCAAATACAGCAAATGCCACTAAATCAGACCACTGAAACAAGAATCTACTTGAAGTGCAAAAACTGACATTTGGCTTATTGAAAGGTATAAGATAGATTGTCAGCTTAAAATGCTTCACCTCTCCTTGACTGGCTCCCTTCACGAGGCCAGCAATATCAACAAACTCGATAGTTGCTGGGACTGATTTTTGAGATTTGCTGAGCTGTGAGAGCTTGCTAAGACGGGGATCTGGAACAGCAACAATTCCTACATTTGGTTCTATTGTACAAAAGGGAAAATTTGCAGCCTGGGCTTTTCCATTTTCAACCTACAGTTAATATGATCAGAGCAAAGACACTGTCATGCATAATGAGGTGTATCCAAATTGCTTTAAAGTATAGACTGGAAGCAAAACTTCACGCTTTACCAGAAAATCTTAAATTTTATACAATATCCCCGGACATAGAAGATTCGGATTAAAACCCAACAACCGAACACATAGATAATCAGGAGTGTCAATGAAAAATAGAGCAAATTGAACGTCTACAGAACAAAATTAATGAATATCTCCAAATCATTAAAGCCCACAAGAGGTTAAGTTGATTTTTTTATAATTTTTTTTGGCATTCCATAAGTAGTCATTCTCCCAGAAATTTTGAATTTTTGCGTAATTCACAAATATTGAACAGCATTTATAAAACATTTCAAAGAAAAATGGAAACTATAAACAATTGGATTTCAAACATTAATTTGAAGTGAAGAAAACAGAAAAAAAAAAAAAAAAAAAAAAAAAAAAACTGGTACAACGTTAAGAAGAAAGAAAATTAGTTCAATTAGCTGAATCATTCAGCAAGCAGGAGAAGAGACATACAACGGCATTGAAAAGAGTGGACTTGCCGACGTTGGGGAGGCCTACAATGCCTGCTCTCAAGCTCATGCTTATCTTTGCGGCGGAGAACCGCCGGTTTAGTAAGAACATCGAGGGGGAGGTGTTTGAAAGAATTGGCCATTGGGAAAGGAGAGAAGACTTTAGAGGAAGAGATGACGATGTTATGGAAGGAATCAAATGAGAGCACTGAATTAATCTCGCCATTATAATTGATAAAATACTGAGAAAAATTCAACCAGAAGGTTTGTGGTGGTGTGGTTGCGCGCTAATACTAATATTAGTGTGTGTGTCTGTGCGTGCTGCTGATAGGATTTTCAACAATTTATACCCCATGAAAATTCATCCTGCACCTGTGCCCAAAAAAAAAAAAAAAAAAAAAAAAAAAAACCTAAAAAATAAAATTAAAAAATAATGAAAATATAGAAACCCAAAAAAATGAGAAAAGAAAAACCATAAAAACAGAAAAAAATCCAAAATACCTTTAAAAACTAAAAAAGAAAATATAAAATAAATTTGGTCTTCTTTACATCTGATATATAACAAAACCAGTCTTTCAAACAGTGACCAAATTTTCTCGCTCATCGTTTTCACTCTTTCAGACAAATTAAAAATTGTTTCCAATATATTGAAAAACAATCAAAAAGAAAAATGTATTAAAAAAACAAAAACTGCTATTTTGTGTTCATTTTTAAATACCTTTCGATAAAATATTTATCCTGAGTGCGAGGACTTGGCAGAGTCTTGGGGCAATCTGCCACCCAGGAACCAACTGAGCTGTCCATGCGGACTTACTTTCTATTTTCTTACAATTAATAACATAAGTCCACAATAAAAATATAAGCCCACGAAAAATAAAATATGTTGAGCTCTTCACTTTCGGATATCTTCATTTAAGCTCGTTTCTATCATTAATCTCCTTTCTTTCTCGATTTTTCTCCAACTGCAATTAATTATTTTTCTGAAATAAAGAATGATTAATTGGGTCAATTAATTACAATTTTTAAGATAAAAATACAGAGAATATGAATACAAAATATGAAATATTATAATCATATCAGTTGGACAGTTTGTAGTATTTGTGATAATATCCTAGTGAATTATTAGTAGTATTATAATTATTCAGTAGGAAAAGAAAAATTCCTTCCCCACTTTCACACACAATCAGCCGAGAGACAAAAATTGGAGAGAGGAGAGAGAACATTTTGACATTTTTTGCTCCCTTTTTTCTTTTTTTGGAAAAGTTTGTAGAGAGATAATTTTTAGGGAAGAAAGAGACCTATTTTTCTTCTTTCTTTTTGTAGTAAGTTTTTATTTTACTTTATCTCTTCTTTTTTATTTTATTTCTTGTATTAAATGATATTGGTTATGTTTAGAATTTATTATAATATGAGTGGCTAATTTTACGGTTTGATTTAAGGGTTTCGTATTTCGGTTATATTATTGTGAGGCTTTGGATATATATTGATTATCTTGTTTTATATTCAAGTGCTAATAGGTTCAAATGATTTTAAATGAAGATTTATATTAATTTGAATTGACAAATCAAATGATTATTTATTCTCCTAAAGCTATTCATGTGTTTATACTCCTAGTAGTGTAAATGGGTGAAGAATCGTAGCATTAGAATAGGTAAATTATGCTATCATAAATAGTCTATCCTAATTGAACCTATAGGACTAATATTGATATTTATGGTTATCATAATTATTGATATTAGTATTAACCTGTTTTCACTAAGATTGATGCTATTATTAATTAACATGGAACGCTATCGTGTCCAGTTGATTAATAATAAGAATTGACCGGATACTAGGTTTGGTTAATTAATTAGGAAAACAAAGGACTTAAAAGGTTATCCTAATAAATCCAAGGTTAATTGCTTGAATTTGCAAGAATTTATTTGTTAAGTCTATGATCAATAGTATAATTGAATATCGAACCCTTAAATCAAATTTCTCTCTTCTTAATATTATCTCTATTTTAATAGTTTTTTCTTGCCAAATTGTTTTGTGTGCATTAATATCGTGTAAGCTTGTAGTTGCTAGATAGATTAATTTAGTATTTAGTAGATTAGGTGAAAATCTTCAAAATCCCCCGTTTTTGTTTTATTTTATTCAAAAGAATTTAATTTCCGTTCCCTGTGGATTCGACCCTGCTCACCACTATACTCGTATTTTGGAAGTAGGTTAATTATATTTGGTGGATTGACAACCAACACAAGAAAAAAATTTACTAGATTGGTATAAAACTCGTTACTTAAATTAAATTAAAATATTTAATTACTTACTTGAGCAGGGCAAAAAACAAATAATAAAAGAATATATATCTGTATTCCTATATTATCGAAATAAACTCTCTTCTTTTTTAAATAAGAGTAATATTTAAAAAAAAATTATCTAAAATAAATGTTATGTATAAAAAAAATAAAGATCTTTTTCACAAGTTAAAAGTAAAATAAAATTTTAATTTTATAAATAAGTTATTTATGATTGAATAAGTTAAATAAATAAATGTGTGATTCAATAAGTCAAATAAATGAATAAAATAAGCTGTATGAGTAAGAATTTGTAGAAAGGCACAGTATGCCTACTTTTGAATCCAAAACAAATAAATAAATCACGTTTGTGAAGATCAATGGACATCATGTGCACAAATCGTTTTCTATTCTATAGCTTTGCAGAGAAGAGACTCATCACAGAACAAGTATGCACACACAACACTAAGAACAAAACACAAAATATTCAGATACTACACAAAACAAATCAAGAATTCATCATCTGCCCTCACCAATGATCTTATGATGCATCGGGTCGCCCCCGTTTAAAGGTGAATAATCTGGACCTGTTGTCGTTGTTGTCCTTGTCGTAGTCGAATTGGTATGACTCATATCAGGGTTCGACGTTGAACTATCGGTGTTGGTGACAAAGGTAGTTACATCATCAAACCTCCAGTCAGTTAAATAGCCAGGCCTTGTAGTCACAGTGGCCACCTCAATGTCTCCGGAAAGCATCGCCACCACTCGAGACATTGCGGGCCGTAAGCCTGGGGATGCTTGAGTGCACAAAAGGGCAACACCAATGATCCTTCTCACTTCATCTGCATCGTACTGATGCAAAGTCGGGTCCACCAGCTCGAGTTGCCTGTTGTTTTCGTGAAGATTCCAAGCCTGAAATAACATGTGAAAAATATTGGATGGTATATTATTCCGGAGCAAAAGTGAAAATAGTTATTTGCATAAGGGAAAATGGTTTTTAGCCACTTAATAAAAACAAATGTCTTTTTAACTACTCTCCAAGCTCATGAATATCTCGAAGCTTAGCAACATATCTTGAATAAACTTCATGATATGTTACCTAAGATAAATGAGTTAGTCGGTCAAGAATAACAAGAGTTTTGATATACTATATCTCGAAGCTCATGGTTTCTATTGCAAACTTTGAGATATGTTATCACCTTTGAGAAGTGGCTAAAAACTATATGTTTTTATGAAGTCATGACTAAAATTGTTGGAGTAATATCGGAATTCAAGAAGATACATACCCATTCAAGAAGATAAACCCGATCATCTTCCAGAGTTGGGTCGGAATTCGGTCTCCCACTGATGAGTTCCAAAGCTACAACCCCAAAACTGAATATATCAGCCTTTTCTGTAAGATGTCCTCGCATGGCGTATTCCGGTGCTAGATATCCACTGCATGAAACGGACCGGAAAAAGAAATCAGTCATCCACGTCCATTTTGGAACAAGATAGAAATTACAAATATGGAGTTTTTGAACATTACATTGTGCCTGCAACTCGAGTGCTTATATGCGTCTTCTTGTCATCGTACAATTTAGCCAAGCCGAAATCCGAAATTTTTGGGGTGAGATCAGAATCGAGCAGAATGTTGCTAGCTTTCACATCTCTGTGAACTATTCGTGGTTGAGATTCCTCATGAAGGTAAGCAAGACCTCGTGCTACTCCCAAGCATATGTCGTAACGTGCTCCCCAGTCGAGATATAAACTTTTACTCCCTGTTTAATCCATCAGAGCACATCAGATTAATATTCAACACAGAAGCTCTTGAGGACCATTAAAGCTGCAGAGTTGTTATTTACCAGTTCCAAATAAGAGCTGGTCAAGACTCTTGTTCTCAAGATACTCGTAAACGAGCAACCGTTTAACTCCCTCAATGCAGCAGCCGTACAATTTCACCAGGCTACGGTGCTGCACAGCAGATATGGTAGCAATCTCTGCCAGAAACTGACTCTTCCCTTGATGTGATGCCACAGACAATTGTTTAACAGCAACTTCTCTTCCATCTCCAAGTTTTCCCTATTGTTCAATACAGTCAATATATCATTGTCTTGTTCATGTTAATATTTCTGGACTTGCTGCTCGATCATTTCACTATCATAGACTTCAAAATGGTATTTACCTTGTAAACAGGTCCAAATCCTCCCTCTCCGAGCTTATTAGCAGGATTGAAGTCATCTGTTGCAGCTCTGAGTTCAGAATAGCTGAATGTGTAAGGCCGTGCATCGATCCCTAGTAACTCTGCGAATCATACAAACACGTTTGAGGCACATTATAACATTTTGGAAAAAAAATATTATCAAGAGGTTACGATTATAATATTTTCTACCGAAGACTATATATTAAATAAATTTGTTTGCACTAGAAGACAGATTCATCGTCAGCATGAAGCAGATTGATCGGGAAAAGGTAGAAGAAGACCACCACATGCAACTAACTTGTCCACAATCAGAAAAATATATGAGTATCTATTGGGTACGAATGCTGATAAATATAAGAACAGATCAACTTATCAGTTTTTCTTACCATCATCCTCAAAGTTTTTCTGCCGTTTTCTTCTTTGCAACACATAACATATGGCAAGCAGAGAGAGCAGAATTGCAACTGCAACTGGAACAACAATACCCACAATAAGACCAGTTCGGTTATTTCCCCCGCCCGGCGGATTATTGGAAACAGTTGGAACGAAATCTGTGAAAAACGTAAGTGATTAATATTAGCATGGGATCTACAAAAGCAAACTCTAAAGTTAAAATGAGTAATGGTGTTTTCTTAATATCATACTTGGTGTAGCACTTATTGCTGAAATTGAAGGTCCATAGGTAGCTTGAGCAGGTATGCAACAGGTCCCTTTTCCGGCCCAAAACAGATGAACCTCAAGATAATTTTCCGACACCTGCACGTTGAATTGCCGTACAACAGCTCTTAAAGAGGTCCCACCAGCTTCTCTTCGTATGTCAAAATCTTTTGCCTCCAGATTACCCTAGACACCATACAACCTAGTTAGGAAACCAGGAATTGAACAAGCGTGATTCAGGAAAATCAGTTTCGGTCTTTTGTGCATTACAGAAATACAGTAAACTAACTTTAAACTTTCTGCACATTTGGTTAGAGAAATTGCTGATGTGCTCCAAATACTAATTAATCAGCTGCTGGATTCTTGATGCCACATCAACAATTTCAAGCCGAACAACTAAAGGTGCAGAAAGTTGAAAGTCTATTAGTGCACCGAAAGGCGAACTAGACAACACTTAGAGGGCCAGAATTATAAGTATAGCCTATTGGAATCAGCATTTTGAAGAATATCAAATTCAACACAGACCTGCACGTATATATCAAAAACACGGCGTCCAAGACTCTGCCAAGTCCTCGTACCCAGGATTGCTGACTCTGCGAACTGGAGCCTCACGGTGTAATTGCCATTTTCAAGGCCTAAGCCATAGTATCTTAATGATCCAGCGGAAATTCGAGCAGTTTGGAACAACTCGGAGTCCAAAGTATTTGTAAATTGTGATGATGATACACTTGTATATTGTGGGTTATTGTTATCAGCATACAAACCAGCATTGCTGGCTGCCCATCTCTGTGTGCTGGTCACAAAATATGTAGCTGGACCAAGAGGCTCATTCTCCCTTTCATATACAATCTGATCAGAAGACCTAATTTCAGGGCCACCACATTTCACTGCAAAGCTCGAATCTGCAGAACATTATCCAGATTTAGAGAGAGAATAAGCCATATATTCTAACACTCTGACCTTAGAAATCAGATGCAAAAAGGCCTAGTCCATATACATTGTTCAAATGGTAGTTTAAACAAGTTTCAAGTGAGTTCAAGCTAATAATATCTTAGAAATTTTATTTCAAGATGAGACTGGTTCAACCATAACATCACACTTCTTTATCATCTAGATAAACTATTGCACAAGAAATGCTATGTTCACCAAAAGTGAAAAGGTTTTCGGGATTTGATTCCCATCACTTACAAATAGGACTCTCTCGATTGCATGGAAAGTTCCTCTGAAGACAATCCAAACGAGAAGGTAAAGCACTGTAAGGCAAAAAAAAAAAAATATATATATATATATATATATATTAGTTATGACTTATAGAAACAAGAAACAGATATGTAGAAACCAATAACCGATTTCATGATAAAATATTCATAAGAAAATTTGAAAAAATGTTTGCATGGTGTGGGTAAATTAATAAATGTACCTGCTGTTTGAACCTCCAATAGTGAAGTTGTTGGAAACCAAATTACTACACCCAAGAAAGATTCATAAAATAAAAAACATGTTAGAAAGATAAGGGAACAGGATATATTTAAAGCAAATTATGAATAAACAAGCATTTTGATCGTTCACTCATACAGTTGTAGGTTCTGCGCGTTGAGCCAAGATGGAAAACTCCCAGATAATTCGTTGTATGATAAATCTCTGCAAGCAAATAATAGGATGTTCATTATTCATTCTCTTCCTAAAGAAACTTGTTTCTTCGCCTTGTAACAAAGATCAAATTTCTGGATGTTATGACAACATCTACTTGATTTCATTTAATATGAAAGAAACAGAAAGACAGAATGCCCAAGTTAAAGCATGACTACTTACATATTCTGGAGTGATGGACTCTTTTGGGATGGCAGTCCACCTGTTAAGCTGTTATCTCCAAGAAACCTGAAGATTGACAAAAGGCAAATCAGTGATTTTCTCTTTTATTTTATTTTATAACTGATATCTGAATCACAAGCGAGCATTTCATGAATAATTACAAGTTTGTGAGGGAACTGTGATTGAAAAGAGACTCCGGAATTGTTCCCGTCAAATTGTTGAAGCTTAAGTCCCTGAAACATAGGATTATTACAGCATGAGATGACTGTTGTAACTGAAATATAAATACAAACATTCTATCATTGTATCTCTTAGTCATACTTACAGTAGTGTCAAGCTCTGAAATTCACCGAAATACGAAGGTATGGAGCCAGAAATATTATTGTTCCTCAAGACTCTGCCAAAAATATGAATTATGCCACTATTTATCACTGAAACACCATGGTAATTTATTGACAGAATCGGAAGCAATGGTTTCTTACAAGGTAGATAGAGAATTCATATTTCTGAGGAAGTTCAGTGAAGAGCTACCATTGGATAGATCACTTATTCTCCTGAGAATCACATACGATCATAGTGCTTCTAAGAACACCGTAAAATTTTCACAAAAGAAAATATTCTGGAAATACTTAAAAATAAAAAGAAGTGAGTGACACTTACAAGTCACTCAAAGAGGTTAAATTGGAAAAAGATGATGGTATTGGACCTCGAAATGAATTTCCCTGCAACCTCCTACAGACGGATTGCAAAATGGGCCGATCAATCAATAAAGCATACTCCTATTACCAATAATTAGTAGAAATACAAAAAAGAAAGAATCTCGACTCACAGTTGAACAAGGCCGGACCAATTTCCGATGAAGTCAGGTATCTGTCCTGTGAGTTCATTGTCTGAGGCCCACCTGAGAACCCAAAAATCATTGCCAAATTACTGCATGGTCATTGAGACTTATATAAAATAATCACTTTATGTCCTATATTTTCAAATAGAGTAGAATGAGAGAATTGTTTATTCGTGTTCTTACACTGTCGTCAAGCTCCGTAGATTAGCAAATGTTTCAGGTATTGGACCACTAACTCCAGAACTATCAAAGTATCTGCCAAGATGACAAGCCAAATAATAAGAAAAAAAATTGGCCTAAATATTTCTTTCTTCCAACCAATGAAAAAGTGCGTCACTTCAAAGATATGAATCAGATCTGTATCCTTCGTTGTACATAGGAATATCGTGTCAACATAAACTAACTGATTTTCTATGTGAAATGAACCGTTTCAGAACACAACAGTTGATGTATTTTATTTACAATAGAAGACTTGTATCTGTATAAGTCTTACATCTGTGTTAATCTTGATAAGCTGCCAAGCTCAGATGGCAAAGGGCCAGAGAAGTTGTTTGAGCTAAAAGATCTGCACATATTCAAATACATCAACATAAATTTATAAAAAGATCTGCACATATAATCACACACACACACGCACACACACTAAAGGGAACTCACAATGATCTTAAGTCGGTGAGCAGTCCAAGTTCCCTTGGAACCTCCCCTGATAATGCATTTATGCCAAGGCTCCTAATCGAAGACATATTAATCAAGATTGTATCCTTGCAAACACATTTGCTTGAGAATGAATATATTGTGAATAACAAAATGGAATACAGAAAGAAAGAGGGCATACAAGTACTGCATGCGAGTGAGATTTCCAATCAACGCAGGAAGTGGACCTGTAAAATAATTCTGGCCCAAATTTCTGAAACAAAGATGAATAGGAAATTGCCAAAGTAAAATCAGCAATAACAAATACAATGTAGTATACCGAGCAGTACATGAATATGGTTACAGTACAACATTAATAATGCCATGAAGATGAACAACATCAATACAGAAATTGAAACATACAGATTGGTCATAAAAGAAAAGTTCCAAAGCTCATCAGGTAGAGGGCCTTGAACATCCATTGAATAAACGCGCCTGCAAAATCATGTAAACACGATACAATAACAAACACGAACACGAACACGTCTATATGAGTAAATGAAAACATATATCTTTTGTTTTCCCCAAGTAAAGAAAACAGAGGATCATGCATGTTGAACCATCATACGTAAGAAGTAATGATACTACTACAACAACTTACAGAGCGGTAATGCGGCAAGTAGAGTTACTAGCAAAGGAGCAGTCGCACTTGATGCCCGGATTAAGGTTGTTAATGTCAGTAGCATCAATGGCGACGCCGCTACATAAATTGCCACTAATGTTCCAATCATTTGTAGCCGAAATTCCCCATCGCTCGAACATGTTGTTTAAAGCTCTTGCTGTAAATCAAGATACTTGATGAAATGATCAATGCCTTCTATGATAACATTATAAATAATGATAAAAATATGAGAAAAGAGTCCATGTTTTCATTGGAATTTTATCCGTTGTTAGTTATACTTTTAGTAATTAGAAAGATTGATCTTTTATAATCATATTTATCCAAGAATATGGCTGCATGTTTAAGGGGATAAGTATAATTGGTGTATTCCAGAAAACAATAAAATTTTATATTTATTTATTTATTGTTATTTTATACATTTTTGGTGTTGTAAGAATTAATAACTGGTTGTTATAAATAAAAAATAAGTATTATATTCCATAAAAATTATAAATGACGCTTTTGTAGAAATTCTTAGTGACTTACCAATTTGTAGGAATTATGTATACATATATATATATATAACCTGATTTATACCAGGAGAAGTTGTTAAAAAAATGAATTTTGGATAAATTAGAAAGGACGTTTCTAAAGCCACCACTAAATTTGCTTTGTACATCCACATTAATTTTACTCATAAAATTAGATATAATATAAATAACATAAATATCCTTATTTAAAAATTAAAACATACACAAATTTTAATTTTTAATAAATAAATATTTATTTCATCCACACACAAATTAATACATATTTATTGATTTATTAAAAATTAAAATTTGTGTATGTTTTTAATTTTTAAATAAGGATATTTATGTCATTTACGTTATATCTAATTTTATGAGTAAAATTAATGTGGTGTGCAAATTATATTTAGTATTGGCTTTAGAAACACCCAATTAGAAATTAGTAAAAAGTAATTAAATTACTAACTAAATAACAACGAAAAAAAACAAATAGTGACGAAAAGTGGCATAAACTTTCTAAATCATTAGTGTGCAATTTGTGACGAAGTACATACTAGAGTCGAACATAATCCATCTCTCTTTATTTAAGTAATTTGATCTCTAATTTCACATTACATATGAAAATTCGTTCACTATATTTCAAGATGGATTTAGCAACCAGATTTTAGTGACAAACATTTTTTTTTCTGAATTTCGTCATTACTTTAATTTAGACACAAATATTATATGATTAGAGACAAATTTCTCCACCTCTAATTTGATTTTCTCATGTTGTGTCAATTTCAAATTGTCAAACAGTTCCATACAAAACAGCATAAAACCACATTTTTATGTTGACTGAATTTTATTGTGATGCAGGTTGGCAGGTTTGAAATTAACAAGAGAGCCCCCCAAACTGCACACTAATCGCACTTTAATTATATTAATTTGGGATAAATTAATCATTTCTTGCACTTTTTATTTTATTTTTATTTATTGAAATTTTATTTTTTTAATTTTATTGCATGTAACAGATAGACTTATGAATTATATTTGAGTACTAAAAATTGTATGAGGGTAAACTCGAGAGTGGGCCAAATATTTGAAATATATCATGGCACTCCAATAATATTGAATCAAGTTTATGGGCATTTCATATTTTCCATTATATGAAACAGTCAATTTGAATGATTAGGATAAAGAAGTTTAAAATATAATAACAAAGTAGTCTATATATAATATTTTTTATTTATTTTTAGTTTTTAAAAGTAAAAAATATAGTAAAGGGAGAATATCAATAGTTTTTTTTAATAGAATTATTTGTTTTAATTTATTTAATAATTTAATTTTAAAATTTCATAAATAAATATTATTATAAATTATGCGGATCGAGAATTCTAGTAATTAGGGAAGATAGAAGTAATGGTTCCGTTAAAAGTGGATCGAACAAAATAATACAAAATGCTAAAAGACGAGACGCAGGCCACTGTCATTTGGGAAAAGCCCATGTGGGAGTTCTAGTGGACACCTTGCAATCATAATAAAACATATGTTCCAACCTCTGACCTGTAACCCAATTTTTATTTTTGTTTTTATACTATTTAATTTTAAAATATTATTGAAATACATAATTTATTAATTTTAATATTGAGTGTGAGTAAATTGCAATATTAAAGTAGACGAGCTAAAGTATTCTTACTAACATGTTGGAATGGACTAGTATTTATATTTAAAACCACAACATATTCATTTATACCGACCTACTAAGTACGAGATTTATCCTATTTCTAACAAAAAAAAAAACATAAACACCAAATTTAAACAGCACCTTGGCAAATTAAAGACAAAAAAAAAAAAAAAAAGCCCTAATCCTGAGGATAAAAAAGAAACTACTTATCAATATAATCCATACTATATTAACGTCGAGAAACAAATAATAATAATAGTATAAAAGGGTTGCGCACCTTCAGATGGATCAACGGTGGCGTTCGTAGTCCTATTTTGAGCTCCGGCAGTATCCAGCAGTTGGCCAAAGGCGAAGACAAGCCCGAAGAGGAAGAGCGTCCGCCGCCACGCCGCCGCCATCCCACCACACATATTTCTGATACAGGAACTAAGCGATGACTTTGTTTATCGGTTTTGTGGCTGCGGAAGGTAGACGATATATATATACGTCTGCAAAGGCATATATGAAGCTTTGTTTTAAGACAAATGGGTCCGTCACATCATCCACCTTAACAATACAAATATTAACTGAATGTTTGACCAGCTCGAAAAGCAACATGCGACTCCAGAAAGTCTACACTTTGTTCCCAATTTTCAATTCCAACTGTTATGATGGAGAGAGAAGGTTGAGTTCACACGTGCGCAGGCTTGGCCCAGCAAACGAAACCGGGTAATCCATGGCTGCGCATCCTGTTTTGATTCTTCAATTTGTATTCCGTGTTTTTCAAAAATATGTCATAAATACGTGAGAATGATTCAATGGAAATTGTAATTACAAGTCCAAATAAATGAGAGATCATTTTTTAAATTAGAAAACAAAATTATTTAAATTGAGGATTATTGCGAGTTTACAAGTACTTTGTTAGGGTTAAAAAATCAAAAGTTTAAAATTTGGTAACATTCATATTAGTTTTAGCACAAATTTTTAATTCCTTTAAAAATATGTTATTACTGCTTTTTTTTTTTTTATTTGTTGTACATCACTAGTTAAGCTCCCGTGCGATATACACGGACTTATTATTTGTGTGAATTTTTCTAATTTAATTTAGTTATATAATATTGTAAAAATAAGTATTATATAAGATTCATATATATATTTCTTTCACATTCTTTTTTTATTTTCTAATCAAAGTATGGTTAATAGTTAGCCTCAAATATATGTGGTGCAAATTGTTGCAATTATTAATATAATACAATAATTATATTCGCCCTGCCCCATCCCCACATATACATATATGAATTTATTATATTTTAAAGAGTAAGTAAATATAATATTTTCAACAAAACATAAATATGTATATTTATACTAAGTATTACAAAAATTGCATAATAATTTTTATGATTGTTAAAATGAATTGTTTTTTTTAAATTATTTTTTGTGGTCATAGTAAAATTTATATATCTCAAAAAAGAAATTATATATATATATATATATATTCACATACCTTAGGATAAGTTTTAGTGGAATATTAAAAGATTAGAATTTCAATAAAAAAATTCATTGATAAAATAAATAAATGTACATTAACATTATAATATTAAAAAAGAGACAATTTTATCAAATAATTAGAAATTATAATCATATTCTTTAATTTCATTAAACACACAAATCTTAATATTTTCTAACAAAAATAATTAGTTAAGGACAAAAAAATACCAAGATAGGATCTTTTTTTTTAATATTTTTATGTATTTAGATAGACAAATAGCAAAAGATATACATAAGCTTATAAGATTGATTTCTTTCTTCGATATTTACAGAATGATTTGCTTAATATCCACTTAGTTATTTCAGTTAAATATAAAATATATAACAATTAACTTAAGAAAAAAATTATATTTAATAATTAAATTTGTATGTATGTATGCAATATGGATGTCTACTAAAAAATTGTTAAAATAGAATTAATTACATATATTTTGTTTTATAAAAAATAGAGTTGAAACAAAACATTTATAAGCTTTTAAATTTTAATTGAAAAATAAAAAATAATGAAATAAATATATTTTGATAGATAATTAATACAACATAATTTTAGTATATCTTAAAAATAATAAAGTGGAATTTCAACACTGAAAATAGTGGCTCTATTAATCAAATAGTATTATTAATCTTATACATATATAGATATTGATATAGATTTATAGAAAAATAAATATCATAATTAGAAAATAGTTTGTGTAGGATTATTTAACGTTTTCAAGGCGATATTTTTCTTTTTATATACACATACAAATATTGGTAGTCTATAGGATACTTAAAATTAATAATATTATTTATTTCATATATGAAATAAAAACAACTATTATATATTTTTAGTAAGAAAGTTACAATGAAAAAATACTCTAAATTTTATTTATAGAGGTACTGATATATATATGTATATATATATAATAGAATCAATAAAAATTAATAAATACAATGGTGCCAAAGAAATATATGAAGATCATTATTTAAAGAAAATTAATTTTTTAATATAAAAAGATTATTAATCTAAATAGAAGTTTGACAAAATATTTGTATTATAATCTTTGTAATATATTGTTTATGAAAATATTTATTTGGTTAAAAGAAATATTGTATATAACACTATAATTGTGCAGATTTTTTTTTATTTTAAAAAATTAACATTTTCTTTATTTAAATTATAATTTAGCCAGAAAAAATTGTTGCTATTATTTTTAAAATGAATTCTACTTATATATATATATATATATATAGATTTGGGTACCACTTTTCTAATGGATTTTTGAGATTTTGGGAGATAATATTACATAATTTAATCTAAAATTAGGATTTGAGTAATTTCAAGATGATCTGCGTTCTGGTTTCCATGGAAACTTAATATAATTAGGGTTTAGTTTATTACATTGTATATTTAGTATAATATGAGATTGGCTGTGCATTAACAGGAATGATGTTCTCGCCTATATTTTTTGTTGAGTACCTTGCAATTTGTTCCATTAAATAAACTAAGTGAACTTTTATATATGATATGATTTTCCACCAAAATGCTATTTTTTTGTTAAGTATGATGTATGATTTGTAATATTATGATAATATAAAAAAAAAGTTAATAATTTTATAAATATAGTAGTATAAATTTTTTAAAAATAAATAATAAAATATATAAAATATATTTTTTAATAATATTTTATTTTAAATAAAAATAAATGACAACTTTATTTTATACCAAAATATTTTGAAGTATAAAAATATATCATAATTAATTCAAGAAAAAAGTATTTTATAATTAAAATTTAAAATCTAATTTATATATACAATACAGAAATGAGAAAAACAAGAAATGGGCCCACTAATCATTATTGGGCTATGTTTATAGTCCTGCACAGCGCACGCGCACACCCAGATAAAATAAGTGCTCCATGAGGTATTGACTTTCGTACAGCCTATTGCTAAACACATCACAAAAATTACTTTTCACACAACTTTAATTTAATTTGGTGAATAAAATTAAATAGAATGTAAATAATATATATATCCTTATGTAATATTCTTTAAAAAAAATATTAGTATTTTTATTATTGATATTCTTCCTTCTTTGTTCAAACACACCGACACATTAACCCTATATTCAAACGAATCAAAATAAAAGTTGAAATATTTGTAAGTAATTAATAATGAAAAATAAAAATACAAATGATATAGAAAATATAATTATTTAAGAATTACACAATTAAAATATATCTATAAGGATATATTTTTCATTTATATTATATTTAAGTATATTTAAAAAATTAAAGTGGTGTGAACAGTAATTTTTGTGGTGTGTTTAGAAACACCCTTCGTATTTACCAAGTACTAACTAACTAGTATTTTTTTGAATCAAGATTTATAATATAATAAATTATTATAAAAATAATAATATAATTTTTAAAATAAAAAATATAATTATATAAAATATATTTGATAAAATTATTTATAATAAAAATATCCAGCAATATTAAAATATACCATAATTAATGTATATAAATAGTATTTTATATTTAAAATTAATATTTTAATATTATATATGCAATATGAATATTAAATTGTAGATCATGAAAAAATGATTAATTTGATATATATTTTATAAAAAAATAGAATTGTGATAAAAAATTATAAACCTTTTAAAATTAAAATAAAAAAAATAAAAAATATATTATCACAGTTTCTAACAATTGAATGAAAGACATTTGTTAGACACACTATATTTAATGATATTTTGCATCACTTAATCTCATTCTCTCAGTATCCCTACCACTAGTTATGGATATGATTCAAGAAACTTAAACATAATATCCTACTTGGAAAATAATAATAATAATAATAATAATAATAATAATAATAATAATAATAATAATAATAATAATAGTAATGAAAATTAAATTTTTTGACACTATATTACTTGTTTATGCAATACATCATATTTTTTTAATAATATTTTATATTACTAATATCAAGAATTATTTAATTTCATTTATTTTTCAAAATCTTTACTTTTATATTCCGACAATATAATCTTTTATTTTCATTCTATCTGTAGAAAAAAATAAGTTAGTAACAGATCAAATTTTACCTATAAGAACATAATTTTCTAAATAGTACTTCCTCATATTCACAAGAAGTGACGTTTTAAGACTTTTAAAGTAAAAATTAATATTATTTTTAATTTATTTGTAAATGTACATATAATATATTTTTTTACCACTAATCATTAATGCTTCTTCTTCATTAATTTAGGGTAGAATAGTTATTTAATTTATTTCTTAATATGTGTGAGAATTTTTAAAATGACACTTATTTTGAATAGAAAAAAATATCACTAATAGTAAGACTTTTTCTTACTATATTTTTTTCGAATTATCATGTGGGAGTTTTCTTAATGTATTTTTTTTTTAATAACAATTAGCCAAATTGAATGCCAATTTGCATGTAATCAAATCAAGACCCAAAGGATGCATTTGGTTTCAGAACTAAGTCTGTATACCCTTCTCACTTTTATCTTGTAAAATAAAACTGTTTCTCTATCTTCTAAAAAAAAAAAAAAAAAAACCATTTTCTGGCTCTGTTCATCCTAATCAAATAGACATGTTAAGGTCAATCCTAGGTTTCTTGCTGGCCACAGGTAACGGAACATTACAGTTGCATCGCGGGCACTTTGGATTGCGACTTGAGATGAGCACGTAAAGCACGCAGCTAGGGCACCCCGCAGCAAACAAGGCCGGTGATTTCTGTTCATCATCCATATCCCCATCTCCATCTCTTGTGGAGGATGAAGACGAACATGACTTAGTCGACACTGATGATATCGAGCGCTTCCTCGCCGTCTCTTTCTCAGCCCTCTCCAGTGCCGACTTCACTTTGTCTAGAGTGCACACACTCTGGCAGTTAGAGGATGAAGGAGAAGTGGATGATGATGAGACCAGCTTTAAGTCCAAGCTAGCATCGTCAAAAAGGTTTACTGTTGTCGAAGGTAAGTTGAGGTCTTGAGATTTGGACATGGGTTTTATGTAATGTGTCTTGTTTTCTGAATTTGTTGAAGAGGAGGAGTTTGAAGAATTGCATCTCTGGACATACACTTTTCCTGACTGCAATACATAATAAGGTTATTTAGTCTAGGACAGAGGTGATGTGCCTTGATATAACTAAAAACAATCTCCAATGAAATATATAAGATAGATGTAGAGGGCTGAAGTCTAGGGGCCTTGGACAAATTCGAATCGAAGAAAGATAGAGAGAAGCGATGGCCACGTAGTTCCAAAGAAGTGGAACTAGAACTAGAACTAGGTGGTCACATGCTTAGAAGGTAAGTAACGTGTATAAATATGCAAGAAAAAGATTATGATAGGATATTCAAATTAATTTTATACACATTTGCCTAAACAATTGAATCTCTGTTTCCTTGAAGGAACAAGTATCAAAACAGAGAAACCCTATAAACAAAGAATCATTAAAAACACATGTGAGCTTAATGTTATTCTGACACCTTCCAAAACAACTATTTATCATAATAAATTTAATAAACGGACATAACTCAGCTACTCATGAGTGCTAACAAATATTGCAATTCAGTTTCTTTTTTATTAAATGACCACACGAAAATAAAACATAAAACTAAAGAAGCCATGCGAAGTACAAAATCAACAAAAGAATCCTCATCATACAACAAATAGTCAAAGGCACAGCAAAATAAAGAAATCATTTTTATTTTTTTGTCTGGATTTTATTTCCTGGTAAAAAAAAAGATACAGAAAGGAAGATACTGCACCTTTAAATCGAGGCGTTTTTCCCAGCCACAAGGCACTTGCAAGTCGAGGTCCAGCTCCTTGGAATCGAGGGTACAGCATCCTCCAAGCAAGTCCCTAGTGATCGTCGCCACCGTTGAATTCTCTGATGTTGCTGACTCATTTGTATCACCACCGTTGATCACTCCTCCCACGAAAGAACTTACATCAGCGGCCATAACCAAGATTAATATTGAGAGAGAGTGAGAGGATAATGAAGAAAAAATGACTTAGAGCTTGTGTTCTTATATTGGTAGGGAGCATTCTTGTAGGAAAAGAAGAAGAAGATGATGATACAAATTCAATTAATGACCATTATGAGGAATTTAATGTAATAATGACATATATGAATACTTATGGGGGCATTTATTTCATATTTTTGTTGTAGCATTTAATAGCATTTTAATTTGGAGAAAATTATGAGGGAGAGAAATGAGTTTGAATGTCAGCATTAAATGCAATGAGGAGACTAAATGACAGCTGTTTATTTCTTAATAATGAAACAAACACCTTTTGGCTTTCCTTTGTGCCTCTCATTAATCACCCTTTGCTTCTCCGTATTAATGATATTCACCGCCCCTTTCCTCGACGCCCTCTTCGGCCAACACTTTCTCCTTCACTTTTTTAGATTTATAATTTGGGGAAGTGGTGGGGTGTCGTAATAGGACCACCCCAATGTGTCCCAATCAATTAAGGCTTGCCCCGTAAATAATTCATTGAGACTTATTGGCCTTGCACTGATTTCATTGACCAGTATCTTTACATAAATTTACATGTAAGGAAATAAATTAATTAAATAATATAACAAATAAATTTATGATTTGTTTAGTCAACTGTATCTTAAGAAGGTCCATAAATATTTTTAATACTATGATTTTGTTTGATCAAATATATTTTAAAAGATTCATAGATATCTTCAATACCCGCATTCAACCGTAACGTGGGGTGAGCACCTACACGAAGCTTGGATCTTAGAAGAAAGAACTGGGAACGAGAAAGACTTTTAGAGAGAGAACTGCGACCGAGAAAGACTTTTAGAGAGAGAACTGCGAACATGAAAGACTTTTAGTGAAAATACCTGCAATCTGTAAGGAAGACGGTTCGAAACAGTTTTCTAGATTGAACAAGCTCCTTTACAAAATGATAGTCAATATCGATGTGCTTTGCCTGCTTATGCTTATGTGCAACCGAATTTTGACTCAAGAAAAGAGGGCTATTGTTGTCACATAATAGGGTAGGAGAAAGACAGTGTGACTCCAAGATCCGTGTAACCCATATTATTTCTGATGTAGCAGTAGTCATTGCACGAGTCTCAGATTCACAACTTGATCGGACAATATGGGTTGCTTTCTTGCACTCCAAGAAACTAAATTTTCACCGAAAAAAATGAGTAACCATAAGCTGGGCGACGAGTGTCTAGACATCGTGTCCAATCAGCATCAGAATAGCCAAGAAGACCAGCTCTGCACTCTTGCTGAAGAAAATACCAAAAGAAGTAGAACATTTAACATAGCGAAGAATATGTTTTACTGCCTGAAAATGATCAGTAGTTGGTGCCTGAAGAAACTGACTCATGTGATTGACTGCAAAACTCAGATCAGGTCGAGTAATCGTGAGATATTGAAAAGCTCCAAGAAGTGAACGATATTTAGTGATGGCTGAGAATAATGGACCATCACGTGTGAAAGAACTCTCTGGAGCCAAAGGAGTCGAAATAGGCTTTTTGGGCAAGAATGTCCTGAGCATATTTTCCTTGACTTAAGAAGAGATCATCATGTGTATAAGTAGTAACTTTCAAGCCAAGAAAGTAAGTGAGTTTGCCTAGCTCTTTGATCGCAAATTCACGATTAAGACGAGAGATGAAACTTTTCAATAGATCGGAAGAATTCCCTGTGAATATAATGTCGTCAACATATAGCAATAGATAAAAAACAGAGGAATGTTTTCAAAAGATAAATAAAGACTATCCTGAAAACCAATAAGAATGAGAAAGTCCTTGAGACTATAAAAAGACTTCTTCAAGAGGCAGGCATGATCAGGAAAAAAAGCATCAACATATCCTGAAGGTTGTTCCATGTAAATGGATTTCGAGAGAATACCATTCAAAAAGGCATTTCTGACATCAAGCTGATGCAAAGGCCAGTGATTCATAACAACAAAGATAATATGATCCAAACTGTAAATGCCTTGACAACTGAACTAAAGGTATGAGAATAATCTAAGCCTGGAAGTTGAGTGAAGCCCTGTGCCATAAGTCTAGCTTTGTGGCGATCAACACACCCATCAGATAGAAACTTTGTCCGAAAAACCTATTTGGATCTAGAAGGACGGGGTACCAGATCCCAAGTTGAATTAGCTCAAAGGGGTCCATCTCCTCATCCATTACAACTATTGTGGATGTTTTGCAGCACTCTTCACTCTTCCCATTTTGCCTAGAATTATGACTCCTATGTGAACCATTTGCCGATGATGAAAATCCACGATTGTGCTCAGATGAGAAACCACGACCAATGCTATAAGTCATGGTGGACGAAAGAGATGGAGAAGGAAAAGAATAAAGATGAAAATCCACGATTGTGCTGAGATGATGGAAATCCACTATTGTGCTGAGATGAGAAACCACGACCACTACTGGAAGCCATGGTGGACGAAAGAGATGGAGAAGAATAAGAATAAAGATAAAAATCCACGATTGTGCTGAGATGATGGAAATCCCAATTGTGCTAAAATGAGGAACCACGACCACTGCTCGAAGCCATGGTGGGGGAAAAAGATGGAGAAGGAAAAGAATGAAGGTGATAAAGGGTTATGTGTCTAGATTAGGCTGATACCATGTAAATCATTGAGAAAATTAAGAATTATTGGCCTCGCCAAGTTTAAATAGATACAATATTATATTTACATGATCTACATATAAGGAAATAAATCAATTAAATGATACAACAAATAAATTTATGATTTGCTTGGTCAACTATATCTTGAGAAGATTCGTAGATATCTTCAATGCTATGATTTTGCTTGGTCAAATATATCTTGAGAAGACCCATAGATATCTCCAATAGCCCCCCATTAACGGCCTATTTCTTATAAGCCTCACACCACACTGTGTTAATTTATGTTTGGTTCATGTCGTGCTATTGTCACGTATTTCAAATTATTTTTTCTCGACTCGATCAGGTCAAGAAAATTTGGCCCCAAGGCAACATTAGGTCTAGATAATATATATGGATCTTCTTGAACATTATTAATATCAATTTCTACCATTTTGTTTTCGACATTTATTTTTAATTCATTTCAATCTACATTATGTTCTTCAAGTGAAATTAATGATCTATATTTTAAATTTTTAATTAAAAATTATCAAGTGTTCCTTGTAGAGAGTTGATTAACACTGTACAGATTTTTTAGATTATTTTTATAATTTATATAATATATAAGATTTTAAAAATAATATCACTTTTCAGTATCAGTTAGAGATTTTTAAATTCAATTTTAGAATTTCCAAATAATTTTTATTTTTTAAAAAACAAATTCAGGTTTTTTAATAATAATTTTCTTATTTTAAAAATATATTTCTGATTCTTAAAATAATTATAATATTTTAAAATTAATTTTATAATTTTAAGTTAATTATTAAAAAAAAAGACTGAAACACCTCTAATTAATTATAATCTTATTCCATTATGTAAACAATGTAAATAGTTTTTTAATTGAATTCACATAAGGTCTGATATGGTGATAGCGCTACATGATGAGCAGGTTATACGTGGTAACTTGTGATTGTTACAAAAACAAATTTCTTGTCCGTTTTCGTTTGAACTTTTTTATTTTATAAAAATATTTAAAACATAAATAAAAAAATTTATATTCAAAACATGCAATTGTTTGTTATTAATTAGTTGAGTTACATTTGTATATTTAATTTTGGTTGGATTATTTGTATTGGTTTATGTTGTAAAACTTAAACAAATATATATTTGTATAAACGAAAGATACTTGGTTTTGGGTTTGGGTTTGGGTTTGAATAGGGATGTGAATTATATAAATAAATATACTTGGTTATGGGTTTGGGTTTGACTGGGATGTGAATTATGTTTTACATGAAATTATTTTTATTTTTTTATTATTAAAAAATATATTATTTATTAAAAATATTAGCAACAAGATTTAATATTTGAATTTATAATTTTCATATTTGAGTATGAATTTATTTTAAAAATTCAAATAAAATGTGATTGATAATTTTTCTTGGTTTTAGCGTATGAAATGTAATGCAAATATGGATATTAATTTATTTAAAGAATTTGGATATTGATTGGAAAAATACAAACTTTGATGCAAATTCAATATTAATAGCTAAAATCATGGAATCAATCATCGTTATCCAAAATAATTTATTTTTTAATAATGACAAAATAGATTATTTTTGCATCAGCAAAATACTAATTTGAAATATTTTTTAGTATTATTAATGAAAGAAATCCCACTTCTTTTTTTTTTTGTGAGCACTCTCAAATCGAATACTGCACAACTATATTGAAGACATATTTTCATAAATATTAATTTTATTTAAAATTATAAACAGGCTATGCAAATATTAAAAAAATAGTGTTTAATTAAAAATATGTACAATCAACCTAATATTTGATTAAACACATCTCATTTCTACAATATTATAGCTTACAAAAGAAAACAATTAGGAAGACCATTAAATTGAAAAATAAAAATAAAAATAAAAACAATAATATTTTAATATATATATATATATATATATGTGTGTGTGTGTGTGTGTGTGTGTGTGTTATATCATACTTACAATATTAAAGTTGCAGAATTTTCATCGCTCATGGAATATCACCGAATTTAAATAATTAATATATTTTGTTATACACGTTTTTTTATGTCACTAATGTTACAACAAATCTGTTACAAATATAACTATTATTTTATAATTTGAAAAAATTCAAATCTTGCAAATTTATCTAGTGTGAATCTAAATTTTATTGAATAAAATAAAATAAATTTTTTATATATATACAAAAATAGAAATTATATTTAGACCGAAAAATAAAAATATAAACATTCATTTTACCATTATATATATATAAGATCTATATATATATATATATATTACAAATCATGGCAGTATGAATAAATTATAAATTTAATATGGAAGTTATATATATATACACTAGTTAAGCTCCCGTGCGATGCACAAAGATATTATTTGTGTAGGTTTATCTAATTTAATTTAGTTGTATAATATTATGAAGTTCTAGTATTATATATCATTCAAAGGTATTTTTTTTCTTTCTCTTTCTTATATTTTCTAATCAAAATATATTCAATAATTAGCCTCAAATATGTGCTGTGTAAATTATTATAATTATTAATGTGATACGATAATTTTATTTACCTCACCCGGTATAAAATAAATAAATATACATACATTAACATTATAATATTTAAAAAGAGCCAATATTGTCAAATAATTAGAAATTATAATCATATTCTTCAATTTCATTCAACACGCAAATCTCAATTTTTTTAACAAAAATTATTAGTGAAGAACAAAAAAATCACCGTCATAGGATATTATTTTTTGTAATTTTTATGTCTTTAGATAGACAAATATCAAAAGATATACATAATCTTATAAGATTGATTTCTTGCTTCTATATTTAGAAAATGGTTTGTTCAATATCTATTTAGTTATTTTAGTTAAATATAAAAATATATAGCAATTAACTTAAGAAAAAGCATTTTATATTTAATAATTAAATATATATATATGTATACATGCAATCTAGATATCTACTTACGGATTGTTAAAATAGAATTAAGTATATACGATTTTTATAAAAAATAGAGTTGGAACAAAAAATTTATAAGCTTTTAAAATTTTTAGTAAAAAATAAAAAAAATAATAAAAAAGATAATCAAATAAATATATTTTGATAGATAATAATAATACACCATAATTTTAGTATATCTTGAAAATAATAAGAGTAGTTTCAACTTTGAAAATCGTGGCTGTATTAATTAAATTGTATTATTATCTCTTACATACATATAAATATTGATATAGATATATAGAAAAATAAATATCATAATTTGAAAGTAATTTATGTGGGAAAATTTAATGTTTTTTAGGTGATACTTCTCTTTTTATATATATACATACAGATAGTAGTATTCTATAGACTATTTAAAATTATTTATATCATTTATTACACATAAGAAATAGAAACAATCAAATTTAGTAAGAAAGTTACGATGGAAAAATGCGATAAAATTTATTTACAGAGGTACTGATATATATATGTTGGAATCAATAGAAAATAATAAATACAATTGTGTTAAAGAAATATATGAAGATCATGATTGAAAGAAAATCAAATCTTTTCATATAGAAAGATTATAATTGTGTTGACTTTTTTTTTTTTAAATTAGATATTTTCTCGATTTAAAAATTAATTTAGGTGGAAAAAATTACTGCTACTAATTTTTGGGTGATTTTTGTTTATATATATATATATATATTGAATTTCATAATTGATTATGGGAAGAATTGTGGTGATAATGATGGTATGGTTAATTATATAAATTGGGTTAAAAATAAACTATATCTTCCCTGAATGTGCAACTAAGTGAAGATGGATGTACACACAGTTTGGTGCAGCATACATACATGACATAAATACTAATAAATAAGTTTTACAGTCTAACAAGATTATTCAAATTGGGCCTTCAAAATGGGCCAGTCTTCCATTTGACCACATTAAATCTGTTCTGTTCACTTGGTTGAATGAGGGGCAATAAACGAAGTATTTATGGTTCATGCATCCCGGCATTCTGCAATCTGGTAGGGGCCTATATTTTTTGACTTTATTATGGTTTTTCTTCAGAAATTAATTTCACACTATAATTATTTTCACATTCAATTATTTTTTTAATTAAATTCTTATTATATAAGACTAACTTTTAAATAACATATAATAGATTTATAGAGAACTGCATTGCTGAATAATTTTAGGTCTCCCATTTGAGTAGCCTTGACTTGAATATTTTCCAATTTCATTGTATGTATACAATTTTCACAATTATATTGTCCATCTCAAGTCATTAAATAATTAAGGGTTATTTATAATAAAACTTATGATTGTTGTCAATTTTTAATTAAAATATATAAACTTTAAAACTTATTAATATTTATCGCAAATTATAATTTTTTTCAGTTATAATATTAAACACAATTTATAATTTTTAGCACTTAATTGCAACGCCACCACCATCATGATGATGCGATCTCATATTCATCATCAATTTTAAATCTTTATTTTATTACAATTATTTTTTGATATAGGGTGGATTTTAAAAGACACTCAACTTAAGGTGGACTACAATTTACCCAAATTAATAATATCATATAGGATTTAATGCATAGTTATAAATTGCTTTTGAGTTAATTCTATATGTTTTATAAAAGATGCTAAAAGTTTGTAAATATTAATTTGGTATGGTGGTAAGCAACGTGAGTTTTATATATTTTTTTTCAATTTTCTGATTTTTAATTGGTCAATCGATCCAATTACACGAATTAATGTATAAAAGTATTTGCCATCCTATTAAATTACTTTAGTGTGAAAAGAAGATGGTGTGTAGACTATTAATGTAAGCAATTGTTCAAAGTATGAATAGTCCCACCGGTCACTTAAATTGAATTTATAGAAAGCACATCGACTTAATAAGCCCGTTAAGTAAAGCCCACAAAAATAGCAAGTTAGCCCATGAACCCCAAATCAAGTAAAGCCCAACAAAATAGCAAGTTAGCCCATGAACCCAAATCAAATAAAGCCCACAAAAATAGCAAGTTAGCCGATGAACCCCAAATCAAGTAAAGCCCACAAAAATAGAAAGTTAGCCCATGAACCCCA
Organism: Caryopteris x clandonensis; assembly: GCA_028749325.2. Taxonomy (NCBI): domain Eukaryota; kingdom Viridiplantae; phylum Streptophyta; class Magnoliopsida; order Lamiales; family Lamiaceae; genus Caryopteris; species Caryopteris x clandonensis. The sequence goes on along the minus strand of JAPYKT020000008.1, from coordinate 2,405,405 downwards.
AATCAAGTAAAGCCCACAAAAGTAGCAAGTTAGCCCATGAACCCCAAATCAAGTAAAGCCCACAAAAATAGCAAGTTAGCCCACGAACGCCAAATCAAGTAAGGGCCAATCTGTTGCAAGCCTATGAAGATAAGCAGGCTGAATAGGCTCAATACAGTATTACTATTTAAGTCCACAAAGATCCAATTGAATGTATTTTAAGAACCCCAGTCCTTTAATATTTAGATAAAATTTGTGGATGCGACTTTAACACATCAATCAATTAATATGTATCCACAGTTGATGGACAATCTTTTTCGATTGAAAAAACAAAACCATTGAGGAATGATTAGAAATCATATGTGATTAAAGATTATAATATATTATTAGAAGATATATTGTATACTTTATATATTAAATAGATAAAGTGGTATGAACATAAACTTAGCTATAATTATAATTACATAAATAAAATACGAATATAATAGAATTAATAATTTTGTAGGTAATAAACATTGAATTCAATAAAAGTTTCTTAAAAAACAGAATGGTTTTGATTTATAAAAAAAATGTTTAAAAAAGAATAATGGTATGACATTGTATAATTATTATAATATAGAAAATGAAATATATTTAAGATTTAAAAATCTAAAAAGTATTTCATTTTCTTTATTGTAATAATGAACTTCATGTCTTTATTCTAAATTATTTATAAAATAATACAATCTATAATTATATGTAGTTCTAATCACTTTTTATTTTACAATTACTTGATTTTAAAATGATCTAGTTATTTATGTATATATGAAAGCAAAGAAAAACTATATAAAAAAGTGTGATATGACAATATGTAAACCTGTATATTTGGTATGGAAATGTCGGAATAATTTTTCTAAAATTCCACATATACCAACTGAATTTATTTTTGTGCGAAGCGAAAATATTTCGACTTTTTATGGCAATGTGAAATTATTAAAATATGAAACACATGTAAAATAAAATTTGAAATCAAAGTTATGTTAATGTGAAAATGCAGAGTATCTTTATTGACGAAGCTATTAATTTGATTTGATTAGAATAAATTAGTTGAAGTGCCACATTCCTCTCTATCCGCCTACTCAATCTACCGTCTGTACTTGTTTTGACTAAATTCCTTTGTCGCTGCTTTCTTCACATTCTTTTGTCGTTTCACCAGTTTCTTACCAACCTGCAAATCAATTACTTGTGACGAAATCAGAACTCTTTGTTTTTGTGCTGGATTAAATTATTGGAATTGATTCGTTTATGAATTGTTTAAGTGGATTGATCTTATATAATATATAGATAGAATAATGGTGGAGGAAGATACAAAATAAGGAATTTCGCAATACATAACATAGGATAAAGTGAAAATACAGATTATGATTTTTAGCTATCAAGATATGCATTTGGATTGTGATTAATGGTGAATTTTTACCCATAATTTTCACTCAAATAATAGAATATGAAAACATCAATATTCGGACTATGATTCGAACCATTTAAAAAAAAGTTATATGTGAAATAACACGCACAAACTGATTCATTTTAAAGTTTTAAATAAACCTATAATTATGTATGTTGTAAAGTCTAGTGTCGCAACTTTATACACAATATATGTTCACTTTTCCTGCAAGATTTTTATTCGCGAAAACAGTTCCATTATATTATTGATGCCAACTTTAACAGTACACTTAAGTATAGTAACTGTTTCAAGAAGCATGGTACACAAAAATAAAAATAAGAATTTTAAAAATAAAATAAATATAAGAATAATAATAATAATAATAATAATAATAATAACAACAACAACAACAACAACAACATTTGTGTACATCTTATTATATTGTAAATCAAATTTTACAACTCAAACAAATAAGAATAAGGTATTTTAACATCCAAAATATTTCGTGCCAAACTTAAAATAAATACATCCTTGAACTTTATTAATTTTGATTATAATTATACCTTTGGATTTTATCAAAAAGATTATAACATTTAATTTGTCATTTGAATTACCAAGATTAAAAATAAAAGCAATTGTGATCACCCATATTTGCATTTTGTAATAAATTAATTAAATTAGTATCCAAAATGAGATAAGTTAAAGGGGAGACATCAGTTTGTTATGAAATAAAGAATTTAGAGCTCAAAGTCCAAGACAAATCGAGAAGCACACGTGTAAGCAACCTCTTCACCGTCCGTGCGCTGTGAAGGCACACTAATTTCTTGGCTTCACAGTATTAGTTGATAAACCGCACGTCATGCTCACACACACACATGTATAAATATCATATGAAAGAAACAATATTATATATATATATATATATCCCATATATGAGTTCTATTATATATAATGAGTCGATTCCACCCAAAATATGAAAAATAAATGTGCAGATCCTAATCAATTCAAAATCGACAAAAATTAAAAAATTCAGCACCTGTTATACGCACATATTTTTTTGTATGTGTATATTTTGAAATTGATACTTTATTTATAAAAAATAATATTTTTGATAAAAAGTAATGCATTATATTGTTAAAAGATATTAATTTTTAATTAAATAAATATTTTCTTAACTAAAATAATAATATAATTTTAACTGAATGTTCTTTAATTAGTCAAATAAAATAAATGGAGAAGAAGAATTGCTTTATTGTAGAAAAGTAATAATTTTTCAACAATTTTAAAAATATTATATTGTATCGAATAAATATCATATTTATTGTGTGAGTAAAAGTGCTTGTGGGTAGCGTTTTATGCCAAATTTTATGAATTTTTAAGATTTTTTAAGTTGCGTCAGCTTATTTGCACTAATCTAATATGTACAGATATGATACGTGAGACTCACTCACGTGTGTATATGTGTGTATATATATATGTGTGTGTGTGTTTTTATTTTTATTTTTTATATAAAAACTAATTTTGGACTTGTGAGGATATTAGAGGAAAAAAGGATAGAAAAGTCGTGTAAAGTAAGTGAAAAAGTATACTAACCGACGAATGAAGATGTCAAAATTAGGTGGTAATTGCAATTAAAACCTAATAAATTCAATGTATATATTCTGTATATTCTGCTTTCCCATAAATATTTTACTTTGCAAATTTGAATTGTGGGAGTTTGCAGGACTCTTGTCTAAAGGTTTGGTACCTACTTTTCAAACTCATTAATAAATAATATAACAGGGACGGCTGACCTAAATCACTACACTTGCTATTTCTTTTATATAACTACAATCCAAAAGGCTGTTCACTAACTAAGAAAACACGTTTATTAATATCGTATCTGATGCTTACCTTATTCTATTTTATTTATTACTTCTTACTGATGCATAAAGTCAACAAGACCTCATGTGATAGAATAAATATGAGAAAACATATGAATAACGCTCGATGCTTGTGTTTGTGAAAGAATAATACCATAACTAAAACATAATTTTAATAGTGGTTCGAACTGGGGTAATTCTATTACGTCCACTCTACTTCTTCACTCCGAAGAAAATTAACAAGCATATGATTAGAGTATTTCACACAAACAATGCCCTATTATATTTCTATGAGTTATCCAACAACCAAGTTTCAATTTGTTGTTTCACTCACTAGAAACAATTTGTTATCGAAAGATTTCGATAGCTTGCGTGTTAGACTATCTAAGTGGTGAATTATATTAAATATGCAGCCACAGTAATAATTAAAATTATTTTTACAATCTATGACTCGTTTTGCACAAATTTTTAAATCTTAAGCTTACTCCTATTTTCTTGAATTTCACAATTATGTTAAACTCAATTTATTGCGAAATTAAATATTTCAATGTGATCATGGTTGCGAGTGTGATAATTCTCCGTTTCATTTATTTATGATAATAATGATATGATATTCCATTTTTCCCCTCTTACCTCTTCTGAAATGGCAACGCCGAACACTGTATTTGCACCATTAATAATATTGTTTGGACCCTTCTATCATGCCTCCATTGCCCTTTTTATTGGAATCATGCCCTTGACACTGAGTACTTATCTCCTTATTATTCTTCTCACAACATCACTTCACAATAAAATCCACATCAAAATTATTTCACAAAATTCTCTTCTACAATCACATCTCATCACTTGGCTCCACATAATTTCCCTTTATTAAAATTCATGTGTTTTCTTAGATTTTGCCTCTAATCATCGTGGATAAATGTTTTGATCTCTTTACCAATAAAATAATTAATTTTCATCATGTCACTTTTGATGAGTCATATTCCATCAAAAAAGGTCATGCATCATTAGACTTTTTTGAGTAATTACACGGGATCTATGTTAGAGCAAGAGGTAGCCAATATGCATTGTAACTGACACATAAAGCATCTCTTATCTCTCCTAAAGTTGTCCTTTAAGTGTCGAAAGTTGTTTGGTCCTTTGATTTATAGCATCTTGTGCATGGCTAACAATATCTTCAAAACAAAATTAGATTTTTCCTTCAAGGTAACCTGCTCTAGCATTCACAACTTGACATTCGAATAAAATTGTCATCAAATAAAGGGAAAACAATAAGATATCAAGCGATACAATCTTCTTTCTAGGGTCAAATCTTGGAGGACGGAGTTAGAGACCATAAGGCCCAATGTGATTGGATCAAACTTTATTTTTCCTTCAATGCTTTCACCAGAGCCCAACATATTTTTTAATTTCCTCAATGAAGAGTTTACCTTATTTATCTTATGAGAATGAAATCTTGAGATGTCATATTATTTGCATATCTTTGAGGGTAGTCTGACAAACTCAAATATTTTTTGCATCGTCTTTAAGGTTTCCTGAGAAGTATTGTTGAAAAACACTTAAAAATAACATGTTTTTTATATGTGCTTCATTTCAATTTCCTTGACCCAACAATTGACTCTTGATGAGAACAACTTTCACTTCTTGCTTATTAACTCAGATGCATTTATAGTTGAACCATTTACGCATGCTAAATCTCCATCAATCTGAAACTCCTCACAAAACTACTTGTGTCGTTATAGTTTTGGCCTCATTATCTTGTAAATAACTTCAGAAACCTCTGCCTTAAGTAGTTCATTGTCAGACACAGTCCTCAAACTCTTGAAGACTCCATACATGGTAATGGAGACATTGTTAAGCATGATTTTATGTTTTGCATTTCCTTTTAAAGAAAAAAAAATCTCTAGTATATAGTTGATGTTACCAGTATAATTACTTCTATAATTGATGTTACCAATATAAGTACTTCTAAGCTTGATAGAAATAGCAATGTTCAAGTCAAAATTGTCGGTATGATGAACCAATGGGTACTCGTTCATATGGTATTCCTTTACATTTAGGTAGAAGAAGTGGTGATTTAACTGAAGAGCTTTCCATACAATGTTTTGTCATTTATCAAGATATTATCTAGAACATACATGCACAAAACTATGTATGTCTTTATTGTTTACTCAACAGATAGAATCTTGAATTCACAAAAACACATTTCACATTATGACTTAAATTATATCCTCTAGCATGTAGTCATATCGTATCATCATTAGACATTTCAGAGTAATTACATGGGATCCATGTAAGAGCAAGAGGTAGCCAATATGCATGTCAAATGGCATGTAAAACATCTTTTGTTTTAACTAAAGTTGACACTTAAGTCTCGAAGCTTGTTTGGTCTTTAGATTTACAATCTCTTATGTATGGCAAACATTTTTCATCTCTAAAACAAAATTAAACTTTTCCTTCAAGGTAAGTTGTTCTAGCACTCACAACATGGCGTTCGAATAAATCATCCTCAAATAAAGGGAAAACAATACATATCAGGTGATACTATCTTCTTTTTAAGGTCAAAATCTTGGATGATAAGTTCGAGACCACAATGCCCCATGTAGTTGGATAAATCTTTATTTTTCCTTCCATGCCTTGAACAAAGTCAAACATATATTATAACTTCCTTAATAAATGGTTCACCGTATTGTCTACATATCCTTTTGAGGGTAGTCGGGAAAAGACCAATATATTTTGCATCATCTTGAAGGTTCCCTGAGAAGTATTGCTGAAAAATACTTAAAATAACATGATTCTTAGATGTGCTCCGTTTCTATTTCTTTGACCCAGCAATCAAATATAATAAGAACAACCAATTTTCAATTCTTTGTTTGTTAATTTAAATGCATTTATGTTGACCATAGATGCAAGCTAAATCTCCATCAATAAGAAACTGCTCAAAACTTCTCCCAAAAATATGCTTGTGTCGGTGTAGTATTTGCTTCATTATTTTGTAAATTAAGTTTAGAAACATCTGCCTGAGTAATTCACCATTAGACATAGCCATAAAACTCTTGTAGGCTCCATACATGGAAAACATTGTTAAGCAAGAATTTATATTATGTACTTCCTTTAATATTGAACAAAAAAAAAAAAAAAAAAAAAACTCTCCTATATGGTCAGTGTCATATGTTTAAGTACTTCTAAGCCTGATAGGAATAAAAATATTCAAGTCAAATTTTTCTACATGATAAACCAACAAGTACTGGATCATATGACGTTCCTTTACATTTATGTAGAAGAAGTGGTGATTTAACTAAAGAGATTTTCATACAAGGCTTTGTTATTTATCAAGGTATTATTTAGAACATGCATGCACAAAATATTGTGTGTTTTTGTTGTTTACACAACAAGTAGGATCCTCAATGCACATAAACACATTTCACGTTAAGACTCAAACTATATCCATTAACATATAGTCGTATGTTATCCTCATTAGACGTTTGAGTAATTACACGGGTTCATGTTAGAGCAAAATATAGTTGATATGCATGGCAAACAACACATGAAACATCTCTAATCTCAGTTAAAGTTGTCATGTAAGTCTCGAAGGTTGTTTGGTCTTTAGATTTACAATTTCTTGTGCATGGCAAATATTTTCCATCTACAAAACATTATTAAACTTTTCCTTCAAGGTAACATGTTCTAGCTCTTACAACATGACGTTCGAATAAAATAATCATCAAATGAAGGTAAAACAATAGATTTTCGAACCTTGTGATTAACAATCTATGTTATCCACAAGTAGTCAACTTTATTGTAGTGTTCCACATTCGAGGTCCACCAAAATCCTTAAGATGAATATCCATAGAGAAGACCCAGAAAAGAACTTGGTTTTGATGTGCAAAAAAAGTGAACAATCTAGGCACTACATGACATTCCAAAGATTTTAGTCAAGTAAATAAGGTTGTTCATAAGTGTTTAAAATGTAGAGATCCCCACTTCACATTGGAATCCACAATTGCACTGATACTCCATCTCCATACCACTCTTTGAGTAAGTTGGATATCCATACGAGGGAACATTACTTTATCTCCACCACTAGGTTAATTTTCCATTATATCCCCATTAAAATGGAAAATATTCAATACAAATAATTGAAATTTGATAAATCATTTGGTCATCCAAATGATTAAGGTTGTTACATAATCTAGTATATTTATCGAATCTTATTAGTTCAGAAATATTAGTGAATGAGTTATCAAAATTCATGTCCTTCACATTATTCAACATTAGTGAAAGTTTATACCTTCCATCCAACCCCTAAGAAAACAAAATTGTCACTAGGCATTTCTTTACTTGAAAATGTCTACTCCATTTAAATTACAATTACTATAAGAATTAACATTAGACAAGAGAAACCACTAGAGAACTTTGTAATGCTTGAAGTGAATTTCATTTAAAATTATTTCCAAGATCCAACATCTTGAATTAAGCCTCTTGATTATATTTCCACCTAAACACCTACTTTACCTTTTCCAATCCCATAGGGAAGCTCTAAAAAGGATCTTGGTTTTGATTCTGCAGAAAAAGTGAACAATCTACATACTATATGACATCCCAAAATGATTTGGTCAAGTAAATAAGGTTGTTCAGAAGTGCTTAAGATGTATATTCCATTAGTGAATAGTCCATTTCACTAATAGTCCATTTCCATACCACTATTTGAGTAGTGAATTTTCCATTATATCCCCATTAAGATGAAAATTATTGAAACAGATCATTGAAATTTGATAATAAATCATAGGGTGATGATAGGGAAATAAAAAGGCAAAACATTCGGTTGTCCAAATTATCAAGATTGTTGCATGATCTAGTACATTCATATAATCTCATGAGTTCAAAAATATTAGTGAATTCCATTATATCCCCATTAAGATGAAAATTTTGACTACGGGTCATTGAAATTTGATAAATCATAAAGTGATATAATAGGGGGAAAAAAAGGGAAACATTTGGTCATCCAAATTAGTTAGGTTGTTGCATGATCTAGTATATTCATATAATCTCATAACTTCAAAAACATTAGTGAATGAGTTATCCAAATTCATGCCCTTCACATTATTCAACATTAATGGCAGATCCATACATTCCATCCAACCCCTTGGAAAAGAAAATTGCCACTAAGCGTTTCTTTACTCGAAAATGACTCCATCCAAATTATAATTACAAGAAGAATTGACTTTAGACAAGAGAAACCACTAGAGAACTTTGTACCACTTGAAGTGAAATTCATTTAGAATTATTTCCAAGATCCAACACCTTGAATTAAGCATCTTGATTTCATTTTCACTTAAACACCTACTTTACCTTTTATAATCCAATCGAATTATTTATAAGAATGAAAAACCAGAGAACACACACTCATTTACTTTTATAAGCAAGTAGAACAGACAACACACAACAAATAGGCTATCAAATAACCATAACAACTCAGTAAATGGTCTGGCAATGCTATGCGGGGAAGAGCCATTGGAGAAAAAAGAGAAACTGCTATTATCATAAGGTTTATCTTGCTTTTGTTCGTGTTTACTAGCTTTACTAACAAGAATATGTAAAGATTCTCTTATTGTATTCTATAATATTCTGTACTTATCATGTTTACATTGGAAATCATAAATGTCAATGCAATTTACACACACAATATAAACATGAATTGTAAATACATTCATCAAAGAAAATTTTACAATTTGACATGGTATCACAACAACAAAAATATTAACTTCCACCAAAAAAAAAAAAAAAAAAAAAAATTCCTTCTTCCCCTTTTATTACATTTTTTCCTTCTTGTGTTACTCCCAAACTGGTGCCTTCTTCTTTCTTATCCTTTCAAACATCATCTTTCATCTACAAAATTCACCATGCTCTACAATATGAAACATAATTGTGATGGTGGAAATTAATACGGTAGAAGGCTATAAGAGGAATAATAACTTAGGAAGGCATGGTTGTGGTTGGCGTGGGGGCTGAATCAACAATTCCAACTACAACAAATAATAATGGGGTGGTTCCTGACTCTATGTGTTGTGGCCTAATGCTCCTTGGCCCATTCTCCATAGGTCACGTCGAAACCATGCCCCTACTTCACAAACGGGCATGTGTAGTAACAGCGGCCCAACAATGGCCTCCTCGGCGCAGCCCTATAACTACAACAACAAGCCTATGTCATGGCCCCCCCTCTCATATCACTCTCTGAGTTCGACAATTCATTCAATACTATGTATTTTTTACAATCTAAAGTAAATGACAGCTAGTATATGGATACTAGAGTTTTTTCCCACCTAACCTGTTACACGTGTATGTTTCCCTCCATTTTTAATTTGAGCCCTTATAATAACACATTTGTGGATAATTGTCGTCACATTCTAATTAAAGGATATGTTCACACTCGTTTTCATCCACCCCACCCTCTGTTACATCTTCGTAATGACCTAATCCCTGATCATAAGTTTCCCACTAACAACTATGCTTCAATAGAATTTAACCCTTTCGACTTTTCTGTGAAAGACCTGTATACTGGGAAATTTCTTTACAAGGTGTAACGAGGTGGATGCACGACTTATATCAGCTCACCACCACTTCTTCACCACCACCGCAAATCCCCTATTGCCCACATGTGTCCCTCGCTAATATGTTTCCCTCTACTTCGCACTCTCGTCTTTGCCATAACAACTCACCAATTTTTCGCTTTCTTAGGAGTCGTAGTTTTGTGTCTTGTAATAAGGAGCATAACAATTATTCGTACAAATTTCTAGACTTCATTCAGGTTTATAGACATAAATATTATTGTTGTTTTTAGATAATGTAAATCAATTCCTTTGGACTATTGCCCTTAAATTCAAATCTCAAACTTACTCCTCTTTTCATAATTTTAGCAATTATGTTAAAGCTTAATTTTTTAATTGTAACTTTAAATATTTTCAATGTGAGCATGGTTGTGAGTTTGTTAATTTATTCTTTCACTAATATTGTGATGATAATGGCATGGGATTGGGTTACTTTTGTCTGTACACTTACTCTAAAAATAAATAGGATAAATGTTGTATTTGGACCATTAATAATATTTATCAGATCCTTCTAATTCATGTCTCTTTCCTTTTCCTATTGGAATCATGCCCTTAACATGACTACGTGTCTCATTAATATTCTTCTCACAAGAATACTCCTCCGAAAGTCTTTACTATAAAATTCCCTTCTACCATCACATTCATTTACTATATTCTATCTATCACTATTTTTATGATCAAGATTACTAACTAGAAATATTAAAATTTAAAAAATAAACTGTAATATCTGCGACGGTTAATTTTAATAAATTTATTTAGAAAATCTTATTTATTTCTTTATTATAGAACCCACGTATATTGAATTATCTTATTATTTTCTTTTTAATAATTATGAATCATATTAATACAAAAATATTATTTTCTTTAATTATTATCTAATTCAAATTAAAATTTATGTAAAAAATAAGAAATAAATATAATGTCATATTACAGATATGTTATCTGAAACTAACATGTTCATTAGGTTTGAACTAATTTAATTCACATAAAAGAAGTCAACTATTCCTCATCAAACCACAGTTCATGCCACCAAAATGGCATGATATAATATTACTTTTAATTCTAAAATGATAACATAATATATTAAAATTGATGTAATAAATTTTGTTGGCTAAAGTGATGAATAATCACGGAAACAATATATATAAAATAACTATAACTTGCTTCATCAATTTATAACACTGAGGTTTTAAGTTAAAAGTTGTGGAGTGCAAACTTTATTGAAAGGTTCTTTCGAACTCTTTGATAACGTTATCTATCTAATACTCTAATTTTCCTAATGCATTAACATCGTTAAAATAAGACATTGAAGATTGCTTGTAATACATAATATCACATGTCTATTGTGTCCAAAATATTTATAATGAGAATGCTATATAATTTTTTATTGAAATTTGATTGAAGCAGTGTGTGAAAATAGAAGTCGATTAGCATGTAGTTGTGAAGGAAATTTAATTTCAAACAACTATAATGAAGCAATAATGTAAAAATTAAATAAGGATAATAATTTCTTCGTGGGGAGTCATCCCCATTGGGAACCAAAGTAAATAGAGCGGAGAATCTCCAAATAATTGAAGGACGGAACGGGGATGGGGATTATCTGTATTAACAATAGTGGGGATAGAATGAATAAGTATTTATGTATCCGCTGCATTCTCATCTTCATTTTGTTAAAACGGGGTTTCCCCATTCTCCTTTTTTCTTATTTATCGTTGACACCTTGTAACTTTCCACAATATTTTGATTGTATTATATATTTCTTTTTAACTCAAGATTTGATCGTGATACTATTTTATTAATATTTTGAATGTTTTGGATCCCTTTTCCCGTTCTAGAATAACCAGAGCTCCTGGAAAAAATCACATACCATAAGCGGGATTAATGGAAATAAATCTGCATCTAAGCTGTTTGGTGCCATCTTCCAATGAGAGGTTAAGAGCCAAAATCATTAAGAACTAACTAAACACTAATCTGATAAAGTTATGTAATATTAGTTTATTAATAATTTAGATTATGTCCAACCATATTCTGGACATTTACTCATGCATAAATATATAGGGTCATTATATTCTTTGAATTGGCTCTTCTCATAATGATTATTTCAAATTACTACAACCACCTAGTGATATTTGTCCTTCAATTTCTTTTTTATCTTCTTATGTGTTTTTTCTATGGCTTTTCTGGTGAGATCAGGAAATCTTGTACCATTTATGACCAAAATTAACATGGGTTCCCACTACTGATGTATATACATAAACGAAAATGTTTACTTACACGCTGCTGATACGTGTGTATCTTTCCACTAACTTAAATAATATAATTAACCTTTTACTATATAATCTTAACATGTTATATATTTGTATAATTAATTTTATACACATTATATATTTATGAACATATTAACACGTACTCACAACAGATAGATAATTATTTTTATGTATAAAATAAACAATCAACTTTTCTCCCACACATAAACAACCAAGAAGTTCTATGCTACCCATGTTGGCAGTATCCTAACACATTTGATGTGTGTTATATAATATATAATTAAATAGCGGTAGTCTTTTTTACTAATATAACATATATAATAAAGGTAATACACTATGCATGAGATGACATGGAATCGCTCCAAACAACCATATTTGGTCAAACGTAGGACCCAAACAGTGACTAAAATCTAACCTTGGAAATTGGGATATAATGGAGATCAAATTAATATTTAATGCAGATTTGACATTTAAAACTCAGCATAATATCATCATCAAGAAATATCACTATTTAGATAAATCCCAAAGTAATCAACAAAAATATTAACTTCCGAGTTGTATCCTCGGGGTGTCAATGGGCGGTGCAATGCAGTACTTGGAAATTCAGATCCGTCTCATTTTAAGATAGAATGTGATGAAATGAAACTTTTACGAGTCACAAGACAAGGCGGATGGAAACATTTATTTTAAATTCAATTTTTATTATTGTATATTAATACATAATATTATTTTTAAAGACTTAACATAAAATTAAATTTTAAATAATAAACTCAATAAACTATATTTGAAGCATATTTATAAATTCATTTTGACCTTTTGAAGATGATGATATCAGTTAATATTTTAATTATAATATGATATTGTATCTCATCTTATATTTATGAATATATGTTAGTTTAAATTTTTTAGAAAATTAAATTGTTTTATTTATACTATTTATAATAAGTATAAAAAATACATTGATATATTATATATGTTATATATATATATATATATTAAAATATATTAATATAAAATAAATTAAAAAGAACAGATCGAGGAGCGACCCAAATAAGATAGATGTATCAGGACGGGTTGGCCCAAATGAAAGTGTATCGAATTGTCATCGCAATGTGTCTCTTCTTTCATTATATTAATAAAGACTATTGTGAGATAATGATGTCTAGATTTTGTTTATTTCTTGTAGCTTTGTTTGATATTTTTTTCCACTGGTGGGACTTACCAATTTCAGTGTTTTGACAAGCCTGACACATAGACGGAAAAACACAAAATTGGTTATGTTGAAATGAATATTTTGTATTTTAGTCCGATTAAAATTAAATTTTACTTTTTAAGTCGTGTTGAATCTCAATATCTCTTTTTCTATTTTATCCTCTAGCATCTAAAATTGAAAATATTGGCCAAAATATTAGAAATTCTTGTTTTTCGTCCCCTTAGATGCGACATGGACACAGTTTGACTATGCCACGCTTATATGGATAATTTGTGGTGACGGATACTAATGTTTATTTTCAAAATTAATAAAAATATAAAATTACAATAAAAAAATCCTTTATTTTCAAAAAAATTCAAAATTTAACAATACTTAATTACAAATTTTATTTTTACTAAAACTAAAATGCAAAAAAAAAATCCCTTTTAACATGACTAATTTAGTATGCTCCGAAGCACGTACCTTATGAATGGACAAGTGTTTGGATTATTTATATATTTGTATTTGTGGATTCATAGGCAGTGTTTGGATAACTTTTTCATTAAAATCAACATAACTATTAAAAAGTCCAACCTAATTAAAACGTACAAATCTGGAGACATATATATAGAGAGAGAGCGGAGAGATGGAAGAATGGAGCAATTAGAGTGCAGCAGCAGGGTTTGTTGAAAATGGGGAAAGGGAGAGCTCCTTGCTGCGATAAGAGCAAGGTGAAGAAGGGGCCATGGACCCCTGCCGAGGACTCAGCGCTTACTGCTTTTATCCACAGCCATGGCCACTCTAACTGGCGCGCTCTCCCCAAGCTAGCTGGTAATTATTAATTAATTCTTTTTTCTTCTTCTTCTTCTTCTCCATCTTCAAGAATGCGCCTGCAACTTACCATTTCTTACAGGAAATTAAAAAGTTTGATTTAATCTTGTAGGGTTGATGCGATGTGGAAAGAGTTGCCGTTTGAGGTGGATTAATTACCTGAGTCCTGACGTCAAAAGAGGCAATTTCACTCCTCAAGAAGACCTCACCATCATCAACCTCCATAACTCTTTTGGAAACAAGTACATTTATGATTCTAACTCATTGCCTACTCATCATTTATTTTTGTTTTCTGTTTTTATTTGTCCTTATTAAAGATATACTTTTTCCCATTATTGAATATTGTTTACCAATTCTTTAAAAAAAAAAAAAAAAACATTACTTGTACCCCCTTCTCAAATCTATACTCTCAAATGTATATTCAGATTTGGAGTAAAGTATTTTATAGCTTCCGACATTGTTGATCGTACCAGATAATTTTGACTCATAATTATTAGATGGACACCATATCTCCTACCCCTTAAATTTCACAGTAAGTTGTCAAGCTTTGAGATGTCATGAGCTTTCAGAATTTGTTAAAAAAAGACTTTTTTTTTTTTTTCTTTCTAAAATGTAGTTATAAAACATCCACACACACACACACACACACACATATATATCATATATATATATATGTACACCTTCATGAAAAAGGGTGCTGTTCATATTGCATCTTTTTTTTTTCTTTATCTAATTTTATATTTGTTTTTGTGTTACATTACTTGTTAGCTTGTAAATTAATCAATGTTGTGTTAGCTAATATTCCCTCTATTTCAAAAAAAATATATGTCATTCTTTGGGTAATATATAACTTTTTATTTTTTGATTAACTTCATAAAATGATGGTTCATCAATTTTCAATCATGAGATTCATTTATTTGTTAGTTTTGACTTTTTAAACCATATTTGATTCAAAAACATCACTATCATAAGAGCATTATTGTAAGTTTGCTTGTTAACTAATTTTGATTTTGAATGGGACAATTTTTTTTTTTTTCAACGAAACATGACTTACTAGAGGGAGGGAGTAATATAATGGATGTGCATGCAGGTGGTCAAAGATAGCCTCATATCTGCCAGGAAGAACAGATAATGAGATCAAGAACGTGTGGAACACTCGTTTGAAGAAGAGGCTCGCTAACAACAATTTAGCATTTCAGCCTAATCGCCATGGAACTGAACCCAAAGACTCTCCATCTTGTACCTCAAGTTCCATCACAGACCAGAAGATCGAAAATGCCCTCGGCGAAAAACCCGATTCCCTGATCAAAGTACCAGAAAACTCAAGTTCTGATGATTCTCCAACATCTTCTCATCATGCATCAGATCCCTCCGACAGGCCAAACAAAGCCGTCGAATCCTCGGTTATCAATCCCGTAGAAGATGGTGGAAATTTTGGCATCTCGCCGGATGACGATTTCTGGGAAATGTTTGACTCCCTACCTGAGGAGGGTCCTTCACGTTCGGCTAAAACGGCAGTGAATACTGAAGAATGTTTCATTGATGATCCTGCAGAAAAAGTGGAATGGTTTAGATTCTTGGAGGATGAACTTGGACTAACAAGCTGTGACGTCGACAAAAACATAGTCCAGACAAGTCCACAGGACAAGGAGGAGATGAATTTGGAGCAGCCTGCAGAAATGGGTCCTGGATTTGATTATTTTCCAACATGGCCTTCTTCACCTCAAAATCTTGGCATTAGTTAGCTAGGTCAATGAACAAACCGTGTCAAATTTGGCCAAAAATATTTTTCATCTTGACTACATTTATTTCGTTGGTATAATTTTCTTGCATGTAAACAGTTCGAAAGGAAAGTACAAGTTCCTTTCAAATATTTCGTCAGCAGGATGGTGCATGTATGCAACACAGGATCCAGAATTCAATGTTTAGGTGAGTACCATAAGATGTCGGTGCCAATTGCAAAAACTCGTTAGGTAATTTATGGATAGTTTTAAAATTAGTCTTAATTTTTTTTATTTTCATTATTTCATCTTTTATCTTTTTTGACTACTTGAATTTAATTCTTTTATTGCTGGAATTCAAAATTTTTATCAGATAATTGTACATGTATGCACGTGGTTTCATAAAACTTGAGATTTTAATGTTTTTCGTGATATAGTAAATAATGTGGACGCACCCATGCAGATAAAAAGATGACATAAAATCATACCAAAACCAACCTTGGAAATCATAGATTCGTTGAAAAAATAACCATATATGGTGCACGTGGCGAAAATTTGAATTATGACTAAAAATGACCAAATTTGATCAATTAAAATAATAAATGATAAAATTATAAAAGTAAAAAGATAAAGGACTGTACTCCACACCCATAAAAGTATAATCATAAAGGACTAATGGAAAATTTTAAAATTGGCCTCAATTTTTTACTTTCACAATTTCATCGTTTATCTTTTCTGACTATTTGAGTTTTGTTCTTTTATAGCTGGAATTCAAATTCTTATTAGATAATTGTACGTGCATGCACATGACTATGTGGACGCACCATGCAGATAAAAAATAACATAAAATCATACCAAAATCAACCTTGGAAACCACAAATTCATTGGAAAAATGAAAATCCCCAAATTTGACGTGATCATATGCGGTGCACATGCAATTATCCACCGAAGATTTGAACTATGCCTGAAACAACAATCAAATTTGATTAGTTAAAAAGATAAAAGATAAAATTAGAAAAGTGAAAGGATAAAGAACTATTTTGAGACAACGCCCAAATATTGTAGAACGAAGTTTGTAATTTTTCTGTTTATGTTGATTTCTTATAGAAATATTACTAAAATAATTAATAGATGGGCTTTAATCAAAAGAGGTGTTGATTTTTTTATAATAATCTATATTTGGGCTAGAGATTATAGTGTGAAGAATAAAATAAAATGGGATGGACTTAGCTAAAAATGTGAATTAAATAGAATTAAAACAACAAAAAATCATATAAGATGTAGGCTCCAATATTGGGTTTTGTTATTGTTGTGGGCAGCTGCAAAACAAGTGTTACTTTATTCAGCATTATCCATACTAAAACTAGGTAAGAAGGTAGGTGATGTTCCCTACCAGCTACCACTTTGTAATTTCATGCAAATAGTCTTGTGTTATGTCCCCACCATTTACAGAGCTTCAAAGTACAAACTATGGTAGGTATTACAGTTGACAGGTATGCTTACTTTAACTCACAAGTCCAAACCTAAACCCTAGTAACAAATCACTTGCATACTGAGTCCAAGGACAAATTAGGATTTTGAAATTATTCAGCAACCAAGTAATAAAAAATATTGGTAGATGTCACATTAACACTGACCTCGTGCAATTTAGTTGCTATTTCATCACAAGTGCCGAATTGGAAACTAAAATACAACATTTACTCACAAACTTTTCTTTTTATTTTTTATTATTTTCTAGGTAAGCGACAAATCTCCATTTTCTCGCTAAATTTGATTTTAAAGTGTTTTGTAGTGAAGTAATTTGATTACAAAAATTGACAACGATGTTTCAATCGTCGTTGTTAAATGTGGTTTTTGAGGGTCCAATAGCAATGATAGTAGCAATGGCATAATTTTGTTACTAAAGTTGATTAGCGATGAATTTCGACTGGTTAGCGATGATAAATTTGATCACAAGAATATTTATCTGATGGGCCTAAGGCCCACGAACTGACCCGAGCCCAAATAAGATCCTTCTAGATGTACACACAAATAAGGTTCATTGATACAACAATATAACCCAAGTGTAATACTTGTATTTAGCGACAAAGATAAGAATGTCACTGCCAACTTTTGCAATAAAATATTCATTGCTGCAAAACTCAACTTTTCATCGTTACATTTATATTTAAAAACAAATTCTTTATGACATTTTTCGTTTCGACCTTAGCAATGAAACAAAGATAATTCACCACTAACTTAGCGACAAAAATAATAAATAAAACATTTGACCTTAACTTGTCAATTTTTCATTTCTCAAATAAGAACTTTGTGATGAACTTACTAAATTTCGTAGTTTATTGTGTAACTTAGCGACAAGATTGGATAGTTTCATCGCGAATATTGCGACGTAATTTTGAAAATTTAGTCACCAACTTGTTGTTTGTGGTGTAGAGTTTGTTTGCCTAAATTTGTATGTTATCTCACAATTGTACGGAATAGTTATAGATAACGTTATTCACAAAGATAAATGGAGATTATTAAATACTATAAATTTATTTTGTACTTTATCTAAATAATTGAAGTAAAAGGGTTTCAATTATATACTAATAATAATTATAATATATAAAAAGAGAGAGAAAGCATGCAATCAACTAAGAGATAGGGCTATGCTTTCAACTATCAATAGTTATAGTATCAAATTAATTCAATCCAAGTTCATTTTTTATTTATTGTTATAACACGGCAATATTAAATCACCATTACTCTCGAAGTGCATGTAACTCGTAAATTAATTATTCATACCAGTATCCTTACTTTACATTAATAATTAACTCCCAAAAGAACAAAAGAGTAATAATTCCTCATAAACATCGCAGACAGACAATTATATAAATATTTATATCATATATGAGATCATATATAATCTCATCTTCTAAATCTTGACTCAATATATATGATAAATGTTTAATTACTAGCTTCATAATTAAACAAAAAATATAAAACTATTGAATCATATAAATAAGAAAATAGAAGAAGAATTTGAATATAAACTAATTTACTTCAATATAATCATTGAATTGTATCAAACATGCCCTAAGACTACGATAAGGTTAGCTAGACATAGTTGAATTAACAATCAAATGAAATATAGTTCTAACTATTCCTTGTATAACACACAAATATACAGGAGAGAGGAAGAGAAAACACTGAATCTTGGTAGGAAATCTGACAATTCATTCCTTGAAGCACGAATGGATGATGAATTGTTAATACTTGATGTATCTTTTATCCAATGTCTTTTCAATTTTTGTAATGTTTTTAATTTTTTCATTCAAAAGAACCGTTTTGTTCTTAAAATTTGCAAATGCCAAACACATGTTTAAATGTCGACAAAAAATGATGTGATTGGCAAAAAATATCAAAGTGCAAATTTTATGTACTTTGTATATCAAAATGAAAATATTAAAAGATGATATAAGAAAATATTAGATCACAAACATGACGTTGTTTAATGGCCTATATTGATATTTCATATTTCTTTTTAAAAGTATTATAGTTGAATTCTATCCCAAACAACAATACTTAAAAAGTATATCACATCATAATTTAGTCATTGCTTTTGAAAAGTTTCGAGTCTCTAACTCATTATGAGTGCCATTTTTTTCGGCAAAAGAAAAAAAAAATGGAATATTTCAAATTTTCTATGTTAAAAAGTGATTTTGTGTGTGTATATATATACGCACACACTTGTGTGAAACTCCATGCAATGCATAGAATTTATTTTTATATATTATTATTACTAAAAGATTGATCCACAACCTATTCAATTGTACAATTGTATTCTCTATCTAAAATATTCAAGTCATTCACATTTTATATTTTAAATTCATCCTTTCAAATATCTACAATTTAATTCCAACCTCACATTTTTATATCCTATTCTTTGAAAAATTAAAATTAAAATATGTAATTTTATTTAAATAACCGTAAAACTCATGTGAAATTGTATTTAGGAAATGGTTTAGAAGGCAATAAAAATTATAGTTCAACAATTCATAATGCATGTGAAATAATATTTGCCCGAATAATTTGATTGAAGATGATAAAGTAAAAATAGTGAAATACGTAAAAGGAAGCCATCATACCCCCCAAAATCTACTAATGATATCATAAACATATCAAAATTCACAAGAAGCATTCATACCCCAACCCCTCATTCAAGATGCAACAATCATCTATACATTTGTGCGGTAAAAACTCGGGCGTATAACTTATCAAACACAGACTCCACAGCATTTATATCAAAATCAAATCCGTATCTCTGACCTGCATACAACATATAAAGGTACTCTCCGGACGCAGCTGGTGGAGGCAAAACCTCAGTGATTCCTGGGAATTCAGCAGACGGTGACGAAGGCAGATTCTTCTTTCTCGTGTAGTACACATCGGCCAACAGAAGCCATATCAGATCAGGGTCAATGGACGCAAGCCCTTCAAGGGCATTTTCACAAGCATCTTGAAGGCCTTTTACACCGCTACACACAATCCCAACCACAATGCCACTAACCTTTTTGAAGACAGCCTCCAGTGCTGGAGCACTTCTTTTGTTTCTAGCTATGTCTGAAATCATGTTGAGTAGGGCTACCTGGTCTTTTAGGTTGGATATCTCGGAGGGTGAATCTTCGAAAGATGTGGGACCCTTTCTATATGGGAGTTGCAAGGGGTTGCGTTCTTCAGGTTTCTTTTGAAATGGTGAAGAGCTAAGAAGTCTCCAGATGTGGATGCCATCGGCATGAAAACGGCGGGAAAAGAATTCACCCCCACAAATTTGGACTACGTTGCTGATTGTTTGGGAGCATTTTCGTATGGCCTGTATGTGTAGCCAGTTGACGACAAAATCAAGACAACATTTTTAATACACCAATCTATATCCAAAATGCCATGTCTTTTTGTCACACGCATCATCCAACAATTACTAGCTATTCTTATCAAATGAGGCTCAGATTTCGAGCCGAATGCTTGAAATATTTCTCTTTTTTATATAATAATATAAATATAATTAAAAGAAACGTGACAAATTGTGGAGCATAACAGATTTGCATTTTAGACAATAAACTGCAGAGAAAAAAAAAAGTACTCACAACTAGATTCTTATTTCGGAGACATGCAATCAAGTAGGGCCAGATTTTATTCATCGCAGGAAGCAATCTATTCTCCTCAGATTCATCCTCAGCAGCACCCAGAGTGTCAAGAAGATTATAGAATGAATATGACTGAATGACTTCTTCGATCGCCTCTTTTGTCTCCCTCTCATTCTTGTAGGCTTCCTCCACTTTGGCAAGTACCATAATACCATCCTAAAAGAAAATAGGAAAGAAAATTTGAACAGATTCGGAAGAGTTTTAAGAGGCATAGTTACTCAAATTAAACAGTAGGCAATGGCACCTATCTAAATATAAGATCTCAATTTTAAATTCACCCAATGACTTCAAAGAAAGTCGAGGTGAAGGGGATAAAGATCAACCATCATTCACGAATCATTTAAAAGATTCAAAAGTCTCCTCCGTTCCACCCGTCAGTATAACATTATCTACAGTGAATTCCTTCTCTCTAATCAAGACATTTGCCTTTTCTTGAACGAATTTGATGATCTACTGGTACCCACCGTTCTACCCGGTCTTACTATGAGTAAAACATTATCTACAGTAAATTCCTTCTCTCTCCTCCTTGATTAGCTCATCCCAGAGTAAAAGATTGAATCTTAAATTAGCTCATCCCAGAGTAAAAGATTGAATCTCAACCTTAATCAGATTGCTTAGCTACCAACAACAACAACACCACCACCACCAGATTGAATCTTGAATTAGCTCATCACATAATCTTATCGCTTAGCTGCCACCACCACCACCACCACCACCACCACCACCAACAACAACAACAATAATAATAATAATAATTGTCGTTTCATGAAATCTCATTTGATTTCAGACTTCAAATTTTGGAAGAAGACAATGCGCACAATCACTCTCAGAATATTCATGGAATGAAACTTATAAACTTTTACCTCAATTACATCCAGTGATTTCAAGCATGCTGCTGTATCAGCTGAAGCAGCTAATGGAGTTGCGGCAACTAGACATGATCCAGCTATGGATCCAACTATGCGTCGATATCTTTTGGAATCATTAAACTTGAATACAACAGACTCCCATTCCTCCTGCATGTCATCCTCAGTTGCACAAATTCCCTTGTTGGTCTCTGGGACAACATCAGACAAAGATCAACAATAGAAGTAATCCTTTATCCCAATATGATGGGGTTGGCTATATAGATCATATATCACAATCGTGATCAGTCCAGACGCATTTCTCATTTATATTTAAGTACAACTTATCCTTTTTAGGCTTTTTAATAGTTTTTTTCCATGTCTTTTTAGGTCTTCCCCTTCTGATTTGAGCTATAGATTCTCTAATTTACTCGCCGCACTGGGGTATCTAAGGTCTCCCATGTACATGTCCAAACCATCTTAAACGTGTTTCTCTGATTTTGGCCATGATTGGGACTACCCATAATTTCTTTCTAATGCATTTGTTACTTATATTTAACTAAGGCCATACAAAATTAGATAAAGATAGGTGCAGTGAAATCCCATATAACAACAAATCGGAACACCATCTGCTCTGGTGCCTTCACAAACAGGTCAGAGTTGCTCTTCCTTAGGGATGGCAGCAGTAAATAGTAGAAAAGATGACAGGAGTAGTCAGCGGTATAGAGTTAAGAGGTCGGTTATTTTTTCCCTTTTGTTTGAGTTATGTTCAACTTTGTAGTTAGCAACACAGATTGGAGACCATAAGGAACAATTGCAATATGCAGATAACTAGTAACTTTACAACCCATTATGACACGAGAAGGTATAAACCATATCCATTTTTCACTTACAAGCAACGGCAGTAAAAAAAAGTAAAAATTAAATAAACAAATAATAGGAATTTCCTTTTGCTACTTTCTAGTCACATAGAAAGCTCTTACTATATATATACTCACTTTCTATTATTAGACGGTTCCCTCTTTTGCCATTAATTTGTAACATAACATCCTGAACATATCAATTTATCAGGTTCCGGCATTTCGTCGTATGATTGATAAGCATATTATCTAGTAATTAATATTACATAATCGAAATAGGGGGGGAGCATAACCATCTGTAGCCAACTTAACCAACATTTGAAAGAGTATACAAGGTAGCAGTACAAATATCTTGGAAAAAAATTATCCAGGATTCTTGTTGGGCCTAAACCTTATGGGTTTCGTGAGACGCAAGAGATGGACAAATTAGTCTATTGTCGTGTTAGAATTAGGATTTTGAATATATAGAGAGGACATGAGTCATTTACCCCTATCTTGTGATTTTGCTAGGTACAATGTGGTTAGGAAGTTATAGGAGAGATGTGGTTTACAACTCGAATTGTGAACCAGCTTTTACCAATTAATGATAGTACCCATGCGAATTTATTGGGATTCAATAAATACTAGAATTAAATGTTTAAAACTACTTTCTGGAATTATCAAATTACACATCTTCATATTCCTCAATATACTAAAAGTAAGCAGAGATCAAATTAGAGGTGCCTTCAAAGCCTCACATTTGCCAATAGTTTCATACAGCATGGGGAGTTATATTACTGAAATCTATACTAATATAACAATTAATTACATAACCACCTATAAATAGTGAAATCCCGACAAAAACCAGTTTCCAATATTGGAAATCGTTTTTGACAATTTTGTGAAACAATAAAAAAAGATTATAGGTAGCGGCTTCTGATTAGTTTAGATTTTATTTTATTTTTTTACTTTTTCCAAATATTTAGAACACAAATAACCTTTGTTTTCTTATAAGTTTTTGACGTATAGTATATCAATTTAATCCTTTTTTCACGATCTATAATTTGACACCCATATTGCATATTTTAAAATAAGATATTAGATTTGAAATGCAATTGTTTTCTGGTTGATTAGTTGTATTGGATTTGGGCTGCAAACAAAAATAAATTAAATATTTTTTTATGAATTAAAAATTTAACAGATAATTTACAATTCTTTAATATTTGAAAAAAAATTAATTTTTTTAAATTTTTTTATATATAACTATATTGCAAATCATGTATTTCTGTATATGCAGATAATGATCCATATAAATTATATTAGGAAAACATAGATTCTAACAAGAATGAAATAGTATCAGAAGTACTTACCAGAATCCAGACTCTCTATGTCCAAAGAATTGTAAGAATTCAATCTAAAAGGGTCAAAATTATTTCCTGTTTTCTCTGCATTCAACATCCTTAACTTGACATCCTTCTTGTACAACTCTGCTTGATTAGGAAGTTCACAAGCCTCATGTTTGGAGGCTTTGGCTATTTCTGCAACTGCCTAAAAAAAAAGAAAAAGAAACAAATAAAACTATTAACAAAGGACTTCAGCAAACTATCACTGGTAGAGATCATTATTATAATAAACACTGCTTTATTTATTATTTATATTAGTTCATTTTTAAATAAGAAGAAATAAATTACTGAAATCACACTACAATAGCTTCCTTAAGTTGGTTCCTGTGACAAATATAATATACATTTTTCCAACTAAAAGAAATCAAGGAATAACGCCCCAGGTGCATAAGATCATAATAGACCAAGCATATGACAGCATGCACTTCCCATATATCCTTGCACAGTTTACTGATAAAAGTAATGAACAAAAAACATGTCCATTTGGTAATAAGTAATTCTCGAAGATGACCTTCAAAAAGGGGAGAGTTAAATTTGGGTGGTGATGCCTCCCAAGAATTTCAAGCTCCATAGAGACTGCACGCATCTGTACAAAGTCTACAGGATCAGTATACAGGAGTTGTCAAGAAAATCCGAAAGTAGCATAGCAAAAAGAAGCAACACCCCTAAAAAACTTTTTTTTAAAATAATGATAATATAAAAATAGGTGTTCCACAAAATATTAAACTCATACCGGCTCCTCCAATAGTGGCAATATTTTGTCAGCTATTCCAACATAAGAGAGCATGGCAGAAAGGACGTTCGGCACATGAGGATTAAGATCTAGGTGGCGCAGTTGCCTACATACCGAATCAATCACATAATCGGAGTTCTGTAACACCAAGTGACCCACCTGAAACACATTTTAAATGGTAAAGGCCACTGATCCAGATGGTCAAAGCAAATAGGAACTGCATCACCAATACTCACAGTTGGACAGTTCTGTGTGCCAGAGATAACTTGTAGAACAGAATCAGCTGCTTTTCTGACTTGGAAATTTGAGCAAATAATATTTTCAAGCAACATATAGAGTGAAGAGTGAAGAAATCCAAATGAAGAAAATTCTTTTCCTAGGCAGATGTTAGAAATGCCTATTCCTTCAATGATGATCTGTTGAGAAAGAAAAAAATCAATGGCACATATTGAAGATATCTCTATTTCATATGTATATTGATAGAAGTCATAGAAACCTGGTGCAGCATTGCATTGTCGTTGAAAAAATGCAAGCTTATGCCTCCATCTTCTCCAGATTGTAGGGGAGAAGCTGAGAGTTCAAGTGGAAGATCCCAGACTTCAGGTGATAAATATTCATGTAAGACATTACCAATGCAATCGATCAAGAGACTCCTAGTATTTCCACAAATTCCCTTGGTTTCATGTGGTAGTAGACTATAATGGAACATTCTGTTAAGAGATGTAATGGCCTGATCAGACAGACCAAAAATCATCTCATTCAAAATGCATGCAGCAGTACTAGCCTGTCGGACTAAATGTCCTGAAGCAGTTCTCGGGTACCATGACTGCCAGCTTTCCTTATGGAGTTCTTTCATTCGCAACTCAGATATCAACTTACGCAAGTGTCCCAGGAGAAGATCAATTAAACCAGAATAAGCACCCTCACTGCGAGAGTCTGGAAAACATGATGTTGTATAAGTTTCCCCAAAAAAAATTAAAATAAATTATTCAGCAAAAATGATGAAAGAAAACAAACCTGTGAGCACGTATAGACTGACTAGTCTCAAAATTCCTGAAAGAGTCTGGTAAAGTTTCTGACTAACCACATTAGCAAACCAAGGTGGCATGCTAGGCAGCTCATATTCGTTCTTTACATTTTTATACAAATCCAAATTCATCCTGTTTTGGGAACCTAAAAACTGTGAGTTCTCACCACTGGTAATAGACTGGATCTCAAATATTGAATGCACAAAGCCAGATGATGTTGATCTTGATCCTGCAAGCTTACTGAGTGAACCAGCAAAAACAGAGTTCTGACTCAAACATGAGGCAAACACATCCAAGAAGCGAGAAGCTGCCACCTAGAAGAAGTCAACTAACATGAGTCTACGAAAAAGGGGATGGACTTCACTGAGAATTGAGATGGCTAAAGATAAGGTCATCTAGAAAGCTGAACATCATATTACATTTGTGTGATGGAAACAATTTCAAAGAAGGCCATAAAATGAGGCTTGGAGGAGATTGTTTTCAGGAGTTTTGGAACATGTCATGTTCAATTTTTTCTTCATGTGTTCTTTAGATGGATAAGTAAATTAATCACTCAACTCTAGAAAGAAAAAATAGAAAAGGGAGACATTGACAAACACTGAGGCTGATATAGAATATTTAAATCTTTTAAAGTCATCAAATACCAAATATTGCATAATTCATCTCATTCAATGAAGAATGTTCATAGGATATCACCTAAAAACATCCAAGATGAAAGACTAGGTGGTGTGACGATGCCAGATGAACATTATGGATGTAGAACTACTCTCAGTAAGGAAAATATTCAACTATTCAAGTGAAGACATATATGCAAGAAATACAGTAATCATGCCGACACATATGCAAGGAAAATTATCAGCCATAAAGCCCACCCTGAATATGCAGAGAGATTTTCTGAAAGACAAGACCATAAATTAAGACTGGTCTACCAAATATGAGCTCATGGCACATATCAAACCAAAGAGCACATTTCAATGAAATTTAATAACCAGAATACACCTTATTAGATTATAATTATTGCTCCTTATCCAGTCTTCTATATAAATTAGCATTCAACAGCATTTTCAGTTTTTTTTTTTTGTGACAAACAGTTACTCTACAACAGTGAATAAAAAGGGGTGCCTAGGCGCGAGGCGCAGCACTTGCATACTCTTCCGCCACTTTTTGGAGAGGCTCAGGCAATCCAAGCCTTTTTTTTTTTTTTTTTCCTTGTTTTAAACCATCTTATATTGATTTGCAGTTTTCCCTTTTTCATTTTATTTAAGTTTTCTGTCCAAATTTAACAAAATCATAATGTGCTGAGCAAATTTTCCTACTGTCATTAGTGATTACTGATTTTCCTATTGTTTTGTGTTGTTTAGAGAATGAAGAAATTTCCCTAGTATTCAATCTATCATAAAATACATAATATACATATATCAAGATAATTTTAAATTTGTCTTTTGCTTGCAACTATTTTTATATAGAGATGGAGACCAAATCGAATGACAACAGAAACGCATGGAAGTATGGAGTGAGAGATGGGACCAATATACATATGCATTTAAGTGTAATTTTTGTTCAAAAGTACACATATGCCTGATGCATTTAAGTTTAATTTTTCATCATGTTTTAAGGAATCTATTATGTTTTCATATGGTGAAATGTTTTAAATGCATATATCTTCTTCTTTTTTTAGTTTGTGCGCCTCGCTTCAGTGAGGCGTGTGCCACGCCTTGCACCTAGGCAGTGAAACAAGTTTGGTGCCTCAGTGTACCTTTCGCTTTCTTAATCACGGCTCTACAAACTTGGCAGGTGTTTATACCAAGGTTGTGAACTTATACTGGTGCATTGCTGCTCACTTGACATCAAATTTATCTATGGAACAGATTCAGATGCTAGAAAAGAATCTAGGACAGTAATCCTACAGGCGAAAGAAGAAGGTAGTCTGCAACAAGTCCTGGTCCACCAAAATATGTAACTGCTAGTAACTTTTGGGCATGTGATAGCGCATATGAATCCTCATTACCCAGTACCACTTGAGGAAGCTTTTCAAGTAGCCTGTAAATAAGCATATGTCAAAGTCACAGCCTCTCCAATAGATCAAAACCAAGTATACATATTGAGGAGAAGCAAATTGACCTGCTAAAAAGCTCAGAAAGGCTGTGTTCAATTTGAGGCTTTCCTTTGGTTGAAGCTAGAAGCCAAAAGAGAGCTTGGGCATCTGAAGACACATCTTCAGAATCATCACATACCAAAACACACAAGCATTCCTGCATTAGAGATCATCTCACAAGCATTAATTCCATAGCTGCTAACAAGGAAAAAGTCATTTATATTATTCAAATTATCTTAAAGATGATTTATACAGAGGTTGATCATATTTTATTGCATAAAAAGACATCTCAACGACAGACAGACTAAATCATAAGGTCTGAGAACTCAATCTATTCATCTGTAATTTTCTTTGTCAGATTTACATAACAGATTATTATGTGTTTATAACAGTTTGGAAAACAATGATGGGCAACATTCCTCTTGGGCTGCACAGAAGGAGATGGAGAAAGTAAAAAGAGATTCTGAGCACACTGTAAGGCAAACCAAATTGTTTATATTAGTTTATGTTCATGCAAACATCCAACCATTCCCAAAGACAGATCATACAAACTAAAGGCGACTGAAAAAAGTCTATCTTAACATTCTGAATTCCAACTCACCAATAGCAGCAATCTGCTTTCTTTCAATGTGTAACTGCATTTGCATAAAAGAGCCTGTATAGAAGCCAAAACTCCCAGCCTCACTTTTTTGCTAGGATGAACACAAAGCTGCAAGAACAATAAACAAAACAGATATTTATATAGGTGTAGGCACTGGCAACGACAAACAGTACAAACTACCAAAAAAATGACGGCCATGTTAAACATACATGTGGAAATGTTGCAGACAATAGTTTATTAACATGAGCAGTAGTATTCGCCAACCAATCCACCGTACGCTCTACACGCAGTGATCGAACTTTAGTGTCATTGACTGCAACATTATTTTCCCTAGACAATATACTGCCTCTCTCTTCAGATTCAGTTGACTCTCTGACATCATCCTGCATCATGCTTTTAACAGGCCTGTGGCGGAGTTCCTCCAGGAATGATGCAAGAGGTTTCTGTTCACTTGAAATGTTATCTATTGGGGCCCCATGAATAGATGAAGAGACATCATCATTGAGAACTATAACAAGATATTCGGCCAACCCTCTGACTGCCTGATCTAAGGCTTTTGTATTTCCAGCGGCCCCGCTAATCATAGTTCTTGATGCATGCAACACTTTCCCCAGTTGGCTGACAATACCTGGTAAATAGAAAGCCAAAGCATCTGCAGTACCAACCTGCAGGTTCCACATTAAATTATATATTACACACCTATATATTTTCTGAAAAAATAAACACTTCAATGCAATATAATAAGGAAAAGCGTTTTACCATTGGTATCAGAAAATGAACGGATTGCTTTCTCACCACCAAATTGTGCTTATGGTTACATAATAACAATCAGATCAAAAATTGTACTAGACTTTGACAAGTAGTGGGAAGACATACCATATGAAAGGATCAATCGTTTTACTTTCTTTGTAGTTGAGGGCCACATGGAAATGAATTACAAAAACCATGGTTCCAAACTGTCCTACCTAAGGGCAGAGATAGACAAATTATTTTATTTTTTTGGGGTAAAGCCCCCAAGACCTAATGTCCTTGGTTGACTGCACGAACTCTAGAATGATGATCCATTTTGAAATAGATTAAGTCGACTAACTACCCTATTCTACAATTATTAAGTAAGACATCACTCAGCTTCTGCAAGAAAGTCAAGCAGACAAAATAACTAACAGGTCCTTATGATTACAGACCTAGTTCCATAGACTAACAAAAAATAATACAATTGCTTGAATAAAAGAATAATCAGAGTACCTTTGCAACAAGCACTCGAAGTGTTATCAAGGCTTCAACTCGAAGTCTTGAACTGCCTCGGTGACCTCGTGTGGCCTCAATATCTGCAGCCTTCAAGTAGAAATCAAGTTAGACATTCTGAACAAACTCTGCAATATAAAACAAAGTCAAATGTGCTTAATCCAGTTTCTAATGGACGGACAACTATCTAGGAGTTACATATACATGCCTTGAGCATAAGAGACAGCCAGTTTCCAACTGCAGCGGAAGCAGGCTCGGACTGAAGAAATGCTAGCGCACATTCTTTAGAGACTGAATCATATTTTGGTACATTAGGAACAGGAAATTGCAACTCCTTTTCGGCTGGAAGAACAGGCCAATCAGCTATTTGTTTGCATGGACAAGATTCATCAGAACAAGGGCATAAATTAAGCAGCACAGCCCTGAAACACCTTATGACTCCTTCACGAAACTCTTCTGATGCTTCCAGAGGAGAAAGCATTGCTCCATGCGTCAATTTCTTCAGTATAACAACCATCTACACCGCATAATATTTTCAAAGTTTTAAGTAAAATTTATAAATTTCAGGCAAGCAACAGAAAAGCAACTCATGCTTAACTTCCAGCAACAAGATTAAGTTGATATTTAATATGGCAAAGGATAGCATTTCAAAGATTCATTTCTAAACATAACTTCATACCGGAATGGGTTTTTCAGCGACCAATTAGATTCATTTTTTGGGCAGTTTGGAC
This sequence comes from Caryopteris x clandonensis, assembly GCA_028749325.2. Taxonomy (NCBI): domain Eukaryota; kingdom Viridiplantae; phylum Streptophyta; class Magnoliopsida; order Lamiales; family Lamiaceae; genus Caryopteris; species Caryopteris x clandonensis. The sequence goes on along the minus strand of JAPYKT020000008.1, from coordinate 2,374,819 downwards.
TTACTCAATTAGATTGGATACAGCTGTGTGTCTGGTACATGACATCTTCAGTTACTTTGTCATAATTCGAAAACAATAATTCCCCTAAAATGTACAAAAGCACCAGAATGGCACAATGAAGAAATGTCTATTTTTTTTTCTCAGCTGGCAATGGTATATTATCATAACAGCTCTATAATTCCTTTTATTAACATTCACTTGTTCAAATCACCCTATAAGCCTCTACAACCAGTAAGTACTGTTAATCATTGAGCTACGTTCATTTGTAGACAGAAACATAAACCTGAGTTCATTGATTATATTTCATATAGAATTACTTCTCCATTTCGTAGGATTAAAGAATCATCTAACTCCACGGTGCCAAATATTGAAAACTTAGTATGATGGTAAGTTAAAGAAGCTAACAAGATATGCATATTATGAGAATGTGGAGGCATACTAAACTACCATTTAAAGAGTGTAAATCTACAGCAGTTGTAGAATAGATGTGAAAAAAAATTACACTTTCAATTTGAGTACCTGATCAACAGATCCTAGATGACACTTCTTCAGTACTTCCTCCAGGCAGAGAACTACACCTTCTGCTATAGAGTCGCTCACTTTACGTTCCGTATCTAAGGTGTCAAATACCAGAGAATCTTTGGAGCCCAATTTTGGTGAAGATCTACAATTTACTGATGCATCGAATAGAAGCAGCAACGGGAACAGTGTATAGCTGAAAAAACACAATAAGCAACTCCATATTAATTAATATTATATGAACAGAAAAAAATATAGGATTTCACTGAAAGAATTAACACTCTGCATTCATTTTCTGCATGTGTTAGCAAATGAGTGAAATTTCCTCAATGTAAAATTTTCACAAGTTCACTAATTTTTCTACATCAGAATCATCTAAATCAAGTGAAATGCCCAAATAACCACCACCAGATTGTATTATAGTGTGAATTCCATGCAAAAGCCAATGAAACAGATGAAAAATAATCTAGGTTAGGTATAACGTAATGGGAAAAATATTTTCGTTGCTTATGAAAGATATAAACTTGTCCATAACATATAACTATCATTCAGCTTCCTGTTGTTTCTCCAGATTAAACTTCACAATTGAAATAACTTAACATGTAAAGCCACAAAGGTCTCTTTTGCATTGAGATCTATTCAGATATTTGTAGTCATTATATGTGCAGCCACACACTCTCCCATGATTAAAGAAGGAACAAGAAAAATAAGCATCATATGCGACCACAGAATAAATAACCATTTCATTCAACTAGCTCAAAACAGCTTCCTGAAGTAAGTCAAAGACACGGCATAGTTGACTTGTTATGATAGACAAAATTTGACTAATAATTTCTTAAAAGTCACAAGAAGCACTACGCAATACTGGATATTCTCAAGAAGAAACATATGGTGGTCTTCAACATAATTTCATTCTTTTATCCCTGAATTCATGTTCAGACTTCTCAAAATCTAGCAATACCTAAACCTTTTCAAAAGATTAACAATTGTCCGTTTTGCTAATCCTTCAATTATCTTTATATCCTAATTGTATCAACAGCAATCACGCTAACCAAAACGCAGGCCTCACCGGTGAAATTTCCAGAAAATAGAATTTCATATCACAACAACTCATTAACTAGCAACCGAGAATCACCACACTGCGGGCCAAATTCAGAAATGAATGCAAACAGAAGAGAAAGTGACATACTCGAAGAATGGCTGGAGGGACGGAGGGGAAGATCGTTGGAGCAAGTGAAGGAGTTGAGAGAGAAAGGAATGATTTTTCTGGGAGTTTTGATGGAGGTCCAGTAGTTGTATACAGTACTGTTTCAGTTCAAAGAACATTCCGCCGTTCAGACCGTCGTCTTGCCCAGCATCATCTGCAATCGCGTTTGATTTTCCGTCGTACAGTTCGCTTTCTTCCATTGCCATAGAAGGCTAGAACAGAATGATAGTTCGACAATAATCTTCTGAAATTACCAACTTATCATTTCTTTTGTTCAGCAACCTCACTCACTCCACAATCAAATAGAAGCAATTAACAAAAACCCTAGAAATGGCTGCAGGTTCCTGTCCTCATTTCGCCCATGGAAGAAGATGATCAGAAGTGATGAACCTAAAGAGTTCGCTATAGTATTGAGACTAAATGACGAGTTCTCCAGGAATTAATTAAGAAAAGAACTCTCATGAATTTCCGAAACAGTAAGTTCTTAATTTAAAGCTATTTTGACACTTTGGACTCTACTGTTGTGTTTGGCTCTAATTTTAGTACCGTGAATCCTACCGGCATGCCTGCACCTATTTGCACTCCCTAAACCTTTTAATGTAACGAAAACTAAAATAATTAGAATAAAATTAGATATAATTAAATTAACTTAAATATTCTTTATATATATATATACACATATATAATTTTCTTTCTCTCCACTCAATATTTCTTCTTACGTTTTTCTCTTTTCAATTTTTTTTTCTTGTAAATTTAACTTGTCAAACTCAATAATCACATACATAATTCTGCAGATTGTAGCTGAAACATTTCTTTGCTATAAAAGACTTCCTTGATGAAGAAAAACTTATCTAAGGTACAATACAATTGAAATTTCAAATAAAATAGATACAACACAATAAAAATAGCAAACAATATTGCTTTATCTAATGGTTTTTTGTTGCTCTTTTTGGTCCCATTTAAAATTGATGAATACTTATAGGAATGAAATAGTTTCTTTTCACAACCTCTTGGCTCATTCTGGTAGTTGATTTTGTTCGGTAAATAATTTGTTGTTTCTAGTATATTATTTATTACGATTTGTTGTAGCTTTCACACTTAGCAAAACAAAATATTAGAGAAACGAAGAGGAAAAACGACACAATTTTCGACAGATCTAATAGTACATCTACAATATTTTCTCAAATAAATTTGATTACTTTAATTAATTTGATGAATTGAAGATGCCGATATTAAAAACATTGATAATGATGGTTTTGGGTTAGTTTTAATAACAGTTGGTACCTTTGTATTCTGTAAGTTTTCAACAATGAAATTCCAAAATGTTTTGAGAAATATTTAGACTATCAAGGTGAACTAAATTGTAGCTTTTCAACTTTACCTGTTCATGAGTGATGTTTTTATAAGCAAAGTAAATGTCAAATCGAATAATAAATTGGGTTCTTGGGTAAATGATATAACCAGTTGGATCGATACTAAAACATTATTTAGTTAAATACAGATGAATATTCTAAGGGCTAATTATAGGGAAAAATGAACTATGGGTTAACTTTGTTTTTCACAAATTATAGATTCAATTATAATATAGATCATATTTATTTATGTTTAGTTGCACCGCCACCATCATTGGATGCGCCTTGACAGGAAAAATCCAGATCCATCACCTATTTGCAATTTATGGTCACCATTATCTAAATTAAAGGGGTACATGCAAACAAACCCCGACTTCTACCCTTAGTTTATGGTGATGGTGTTGGCGAATGTATAAATAGATGGCGGATCTTGTACGATTTTATTGAGACACGTATAATGATAGTGACACATTTCAATTTGATGTTAGAAAAAAGTGGTTGATGTTGCATTTAAAATAAATTATAGAATGTACTAAATAATTTTTAAAGTTCATATTGTAACTTATAATTTACCTATAATTCATGTAAAATAACTAATAGTTATAGAAAATGATATTTTCTTGTATAGATTACATCTAATGTAATAGACGAATCTATTATCTAACAAGTTTTAAGGTTTATTATGACATGCAAGTAATAATTCTTCTAAAATCTAAAAGAAGAATTGTAGAATTTTTGTCCATTCTCTTGACATATGTCTCCACACTCGATTGTTGCGAGTAATCCACCATCTCTCTCTCTTCTATTTTTTTTTTCACTAACATTTAAAAATTTAAATATTTTTTTCATTTTAAAATCTTTTTTGGACACATAATATATCAAATTAATAATATTTCGTGATCTTTAATTTACATTAATATTGTATGTACTAAAACAAATTATTACCTGCCTACAGGAGATCCCATTTCTTGATTATACCAAATCCATGCCTTCTGACTTTTGTTTACTCTTCGATAGCAGAGTCCAGTCCTGATTTATCCACTAGGGCAATCTGGTTGGTTCTTTGCACCTTTAAACTGTGGGATATAATTTTTATGGATTAAGTTTATTTATAAATATTTGATGGATTTTAATAAATACTATATTAATTTTTTATATAAATTTGAGAAATATAGATAAGTTTTTGTAATAATAAACATATTATACTATTAATTTATATCATATTATAATTTATTTTCAACCTCAATAGTTTTTAGTAAATTAAAATATTTATATTGAGTTCGATGACACCTCAAAAATTCACTTTGAAATTTTGTAAAATTTATTATTTAATAAAGAAATTTAATAAAAATAACAATGCAACTATATATCAAATTCAATAATATTTATATAAATATTAATATAAATAATAAAATTATATTATTATTACTATAATTAAAAAATATTTTATCCATGCAGCAAAACATCTAGTAATAATACTAAGAATTAATATTGAGAAGTCACTCAATGCACCCATTCCCTTCTCTTTCTTCAAAAGACTCTCTCTCTCCTCTCTTCCATCTCACATAGTTCTCCTTTCTTGGTCACATGTTTTCTTTTCCAATTCTTTGGTCAGATACTGATCATTTAAGTATGTATTTCCGTATTTTGCAGATAATTATCATTTACCAATTAGTTTCGACTGTGGTATGCTTCACTTTCTTTCCATAACAGAAACCAAAACAAACCATTGAATTTTAACATTCCATAAATAAGATAAGCTAATGCTTTAACAATAGCTCTCGTAGCTCAGTTGGTTAGAGCACCCGTTTAGTAAGCGGGAGGTCTTGAGTTCGACTCTCAACGAGAGCATTTACTTTTTTTTCCTTGCTTTCACGATGATATGTTTTTTTTTTTTTTTTTTCGCGTTTTCTTTTAAACATTAGACGAGTTTTATTAGGTGGATTAAAAACCATTGTTCCAAATTATTGCATTTCAAATCTCCCGATCTATATATAAGCCTAAATTATTTTCCTTCTCCACTTCCTGATCTTCACTCGGCAAGGTTTTGAAGTGATGGTCGGTTGGGAAGGAGGAGAGAGAGGGGGCGGAGGGGGGGGGGCGGAGTGTTGGCCAATGAGAAAGAGCGGAGTGGGAGAGAGAGAGAGAGTTGTCATTTATTTGTTTTGGTTTTAAAAATAGAGTTGTTATTTACATGTTTTTGTCTCATGAGAGAGTATCGAGAAGAGAGAGATTTTCCTTTTTCGTGTAAATTAATGAAGGGGACTGATTAAGATTATGTTCATTGAAGGTTTATTATGTAAATAATGTAAAAAAAAAAAAAATTTATAAAATGGTGTGACTTTAAAAAACATTAATAAATAGGATAAAATGTCTGATGTTGTTTGAAAAAATATCATCGAACGTGACATTTTAATTTGAAAATAAAAAATGTCAGTTCCATTATCTCCAAATTATATATATATATATATATATTACATATAATCCTAAATTGATGTATGCATGTGTTATATATATATATATGCATCCACTCTATATATACATTATTTAATATTATATATTTAATGTATATAATATATATATATGTATATATATCATTTTAATACTATATCATTTAATTGTACTTACTTTCATAATATATATATATATTTATATTTTTTACTTATTATTTATTTTTATTATTCAATAAATTTTATTTATATTAATAAAAATCAATAAAATAATCATTTTATTTAAATTAATTAAAATATAATATAAAATATAATTTTATATTTTTTCTTACATAAATATATATATTTATTACTATTATATATATATTCAACATAATTAAATTATATTATAAATAAATTTCAAAAAAATTAATTAATATTTATTAATAATTATAAAATTTATATTAAGTATTATTTGAATAATTTAAATAAATATGTATATACATAAATTATATTTAAAAAAGAAAAAGAAAAAGAGATATAACGTCAGCGCACTGACGTTTGAAAAGAAACGCCAGCCTGACGTTTCTTTAATTTATTTTGTTATATATATACATATATATATATTCTTTATATATATATTAAAATATATGTAATATTTTAATTTAAAGATTCATTTATTTTTTTATTTATCTGTTTAAAAACATATATTTTCGTATATATTTATATTTTTTTTCTTATATAAATATATAATTACAAATATATTTCTTATATAAATATATATTATATAATTATAAACCAATAAAAATTATATATTTTTATTTAAATAAAATCATATCATAAATAAATTTCAAAAAATTAAATAATCTTTATTTTTTCTTTTTTATTTATATTCATTAAATTTAATATATATGTATTAATTGTAATTTAATATAAATCATTCTAAACAGTAAGTATATAAAAATATCATAAATGAATTAATACATTATATAATTTAATAATTTAAAAAATTCAAAAAATATTATAAATAAATTATTCTATATTTTGAAATGTTCTTCTCTATTAATATAATTATATAATAAGAAAGTCAATAAGTAACACTTACTCCACTGGGTAAATTTCCTCTCAAATAAATTATATAATTCAAAGTTTTCTTTTTTATGTTTTGTCATTCGTTTTATTTTTTTATTTAATATTTAAATTTTAAAAGTAAATAAAATTAATTCTATATAAATAAAATATATAGTTATTAATAAAAATTATGTATATAATTTTTTAAAATTATATTATGTAATTCTTTTATAATATTTTGATAAATTTCTTTTTAATATAATATGTGGTAAAAATATTATAAATAAATAAATAAATATATGCTTTTATATTTTTCTATTATTTCTAATATAAAATATTATAGAATTATATATAAATATAAATTATATATAAATATATACATATATATTCACATACATACATAATTAGAAACAACTTAAAAATTAAAATACATAAATAATTTATGTATCTATATTTATAGTATATATGTAGTGTGCTTATATATATATATTGTGTGTATATCTACGTGTAATGGATACAGACATATATAAATAAATAAATAAATAATAAAGAAACGTCAGGCCCACTGATGTTTCTTTTAAAACGTCAGTGGGCCTAACATTATATTGTAATTTGTTTTTAAATCTAATTTATATATAATAATATATTTATTTAAATTACTCAAATAATGCATATAATAAAATATATAATTAGTAATAAATATCCTTTAATTTTTTAAAATTTATTTATGATATAATAAAAGTATTATATAAAAAATAAAAAAATAAATGAATCTTAAAATTAAAATATTACATATATTTTAATATATATATATATGAATATAAAGAATATATATGAAATTAAAAAAAAATTAAAGAAATATCAAACCCACTGACGTTTCTTTTAAAAAGTCAGTGGACCTGACATTATTTTCTTTTTTTAAATATAATTTATATATTCATATAAATATATATTTTTTATTTATCATATTCAAATAATACTAAAAATAAAAATATAATAATAATTATTAGATAGATATTCTTTAATTTTTTAATAATTATTTATTATATGGTTTAATTATCTTAAATAAAAATATATAATTTTATTGCTTTACAATAATATAATACATAATTTATATAGGAAAAATATATATTTCTTTATAATTAAATATTTATATAAAAAAATATAAATATATAAGTAATTATATATTTTTTAAAGAGAAAAAAGAACAGATAATATATATATTAAATATAAAGAATATATATATATATATAATACAAAACTAAAGAATATATATATATATATATATAAATATAAAAAAATATAAATAAAAGAAACATCAGCCCACTGACGTTTCTATTAAAATATCAGTGGGCCTGACGTTATTTTCTTTTTTTTAAATAATATTTATATGTTTATTAAATATATATATATATTTTATAATTAAAATATTCAGATAATACTTAAAATAAAAATATAATAATTATTAATAGATATTCTTTAATTTTTAGAAATTTATTTATAAGATGATTTAATTATCTTAAATAAAAATAAATTTTTTTATTGCTTTACAATTACATAATATATATTTATATATGAAAAATTATATATATATATATATATTTCTATATAAATATTTTTATAAGAAAATATATATACACACATAATTATATATTTTTTAAACATAAAAAATAACAAATAATATATATATATATATATATTAAATATAAACAATATATATAATACACAAGCTAAAGAATATATATATATATATATATCTAAATATAAATAAATAAATAAAAGAAATGTCAAGCCCATTGACATTTCTTTTAAAACGTCAGTGAACCTGATATTATATCCTTTTTTTAAATACTATTTATATATTTATTAAAAATAAATATAATTTTTTAGTTAAAATATTCAAATATTACTTAAAATAAAAATAAAATAATTATTAATAGATATTCTTTATTTTTTAAATGACTTAATTATCTTAAATAAAAATATATAATTTTATTGCTTTACAATTATATAATATATATTTATATAGGAATATATATATATATATATATATATATATTTCTAATTAAATATTTATATAAGAAAAAATATAAATATATACGTAATTATATATTTTCTAAACAAAATAAATAACAAATAATATGTATATATATATATATGAAATATAAAGAATATACACAAAATACAAAATTAAAGAAGATATATATATTAATATAAAATGAATAAATAAAAGAAATGGCATGCCCATCGATGTTTCTTTTAAAATGTTAGTGGGCATGACTATATATCTTTTTTTTAAATATTATTTATATATTTATATAAATATATATATATATATAATTATTATATTGAAATAATACTAAAATAAAAATATAATAATTATTAATAGATATTCTTTAACTTTTTGATAATTATTTATAATATAATTTAATTATCTTAAATAAAAATATATAATTTTATAGCTTTAGAATAATATAATATATAATTTATATAGGAAAAAATATATATTTCTTTCTAATTAAATATTTATATAAGAAAAAATATAAATATATACATAATTTTATATTTTTTAATAGAAAAAATATCAGCTAATATATATATTAAATATAAAGAATATATATAATACAAAATTAAAGAACATATATATATATATATAAAAGAAACGTCAGGCCCATTGATGTTTCTTTTAAAATGTCAGTGGGCCTTACGTTATTTTTTTCTTTTTTTAATGTAATTTCTATATTTATATATTGATATATAATTATATATTTATTTAAATAATTAATAATACTTATAATCAAATATTTAATTATTAATAAATGTTCAATAATTTTTATAAATTTATATATAATATGATTTAATTAATTTTTTAAAAATTATATAATTTTAATGGTTTATAATTATATAATTTTAATTTATATAAGGCAAAAATGACATATTATTGCAGTTTTCAAAAAAAATTGCAAAATTATAGTAAAAAAAAAAATTTTAAATTTAAGTAAAGTCGCCCCTGCGAGGGGCGACATTTAATTTAAAATATTTTTTTTTTTTAATGTCGCCCCTGGCAGGGGCGGCTTATCCTTTTTTTTTTTTTTTTAATTGCTGGAGCCTTCACTCGGTCGGGCACTCGGTCGCGCGCCTTACTCGGCCGGCCGAGTGGTAATTCTTACTCGGTCGAGACACTCGGCCCCCGTATTACTCGGCCGACCGAGTAATTTCATCCACTCGGTCACGGCACTCGGTCGAGCACTTCACTCGGCTGGCCGAGTGCGAACGCGGATTTTGATTTTTAACATCCACTTCAATTTTTCTCATTTTTGTATTCTTCTCGTTTTCTCGTTCATGCTCCTGTTTTTGTACATTTTCTTTTTTTTTTTTATCGTGTTATAGTTAAATTAGATAATTTATTTAGTTTGGTAAAAATTCGATGAAATTGTTAAGTGAGATTGTTATAACATCTTGAAATGTATTGATTAATTGAATTTCCAACAAATAACTATAATTTTGTTTTATAAGTAAAAATTATGTTTAATAAAGAAATAATGAATAAACAACAAAAAACAAATAACATGAACAAACAATAGTTCTCAAAATCATGAATGAACAAAAAAAAACAACAAATTCAAGAGTTTGAAATCAAAACAATACATTCTAAAAAATTAGTCGGAGCCGGCTCACTGAGGGGGTCGGTAAGGTGGGTTCGATGGGCCGGATGGTTGATACGGTGGATATTCCCTTTCCTGGAAATGGCCTTGTTGCACATGCCACTCTTATTGTTGCCTTTGCATGTCAAGTAAAATTTGAGAGTTGTAAGCTTCACGATGGATATACTCTTTCATGTCGGCAACATCCCCTTCTATGTTGGCAAGACGTGCATCCAAGGCGGTTCTCCAATCCGACCAATCATTCCACCCCCCTTGATACTGGGGTGGATACTGTGGATGCTGTGAAGGTCCGGCCTGATCGTCCGAGGGCATTTGTGCTTCACCCATCATTTCATCTGCCTGTGCATGATCCACATCAAGTTCCATTGGCTCTGATCGGGCATCCGTAGTCCTTCTCCTCCTCTTCCTTCGTTCCTCCTCATTCCTCAATTCATTCTCGCTCTCTTCAATAGCTTCCGTATGAGCCGAGCCATTCAGTAGAAGATTATGGCCCTTCCCTCCAGCAATATTAGTCAGGCGAGAGTTGGGCAGTGCAAACCTCTTCTTGTCTGATAAAATCAGATACAATCGTCTGGTGCCGGGATGTAATTGGCACATCTTCATGTTGCACAGCATTTCCAGATTTATAGTTGTTTCGCCTGGTGTCTCTTCCATCCCTTCCAAGTTCACCCCGAAGTGGCGAGCAATTGGAGTGATCAAACCTCCAATGTGGATAGCAACTTGTTTTTTGGATCGAACGAATTACCTTAACAACATTGGTGCCACATTGAATTTCTTCCCTTTCACCAAGCACCACAGCACAAACAACTCATCCATACTGACTGCTCCAGTCTCAGGTTTTGCTAAAACTGTATTGGCGATGAACCTGTGAAAATATCGAAGGACCGGGCTTCGAATACTAGATGCTTTCGACCGACTAACTTGGTACTCCGATGGGTGAGCTGGATCAGACTCTGTAATGTCCTTCCAAAAAGTCACAACATTGAACTCCGGAAAATTGACCCTCTCATTGGGCAGATTTGAGTACCTCTTCTTGGGAAATCCAAAAATCCCATTGAGGTCTTCGGCCGAAAGATAGCGAGACTCGTTCCCCAGCTGAAATATCACGGATTCGGGCACCGTGTCATTGTATCCAACCTGAAGCTGGGAGAAGAATTCAAGAACGAGAGGCTCATACGTCTTCTCGTGCATGCCAAAGAACTTAGTCCACCCGATAGCCTTGCACATTTTTTTTAAATCTTCGTAGATGCCCATTTCTTGCATGCACTCAACATCGGCCCATCGAGTGGCTCGCCTTCTTTTCTGTTGTACCTCAAACCACCTATGACTTTCGGTCTCCCAATTAGCAAAGTTTATGCCGTAGGCATCCGGCATGGTGGCTAAAATTCTTTCGTACTCAGCTTGTTGTTCTTCAATGGAGTGTTCGCTCCATTGGAAAGTAGAATTCACAACATCCATGCTATGCTCCATTGTGGGTACCTAGATGATAATGAATTAGTATTACATGCTATCCATGTGAACAAAAAATGAAGAGTCATATGATACAATTTTCATCTTAAGCAATTTCATAATTCAACATTGGAATTCATGGGGTATTAAGATCATTTCATCATGGTCTCACACTAAATCATGCCACATTCCCAAAAACTATGATGCATACCAATTGTTCGATAAAAAACTTCAATGAAAACTAACAAAAAATCTATATTCTTTCATGCCATAATACTCCAAATTAGTCTCTCATGAACATAATCAAACAACAACCTCAATGTAACATGAAAACATATCTATATAGAACAAAAAATCATGCACATCAAGTGTTCGATAAAAAACTTCAATGAAAAATCGCAAGAAAACATATCAAGTTTCATGTCAAAATACTCCTAATAAGGCCCTCATCAACATATGTAATGATTGAAAGCAATGGTTAATGAAAATATACCTTTAGATTGAAAAAACGAAAGTTGGTGTTTTTGGTTGAATCCTTCAAATCTCCACCACCTTATCCCAAGATTGGAGCAATTTGTTGTTTGAAATGATGGGTACAATGATTTTGATGGAGAAATTGATGGTTTTGAATGAAAATCTTTGGATTGAAGATGAGAGATTGGAAGAGGCTAGGGTTTGGGTGTGTTTGTGTGTGAAAAGAATGAGGAAAAGAGGGGTTATAAAATGTTTCCGTGCTCTCGCACTCGGTCTGGCACTCGGTCGCGCGCCTTACTCGGCCGCCCGAGTGTGGTAGAAATACTCGGTCTCTTGCACTCGGTCCGTGCAGATACTCGGCCGCCCGAGTGCGAAGGAAATCCGAAATGCTTCGCACTCGGGCATCACGTTGTGTTACTCGGGCATCTTGCGGTACTCGGCCGACTGAGTGCGAACAAAATCATGAACCCTTCGCACTCGATCGACCCCGGTCGGGTACTCGGTCGGGGTTCGTACTCGGTCAGCCGAGTACGAACCAAAATCTTGGATTTTTTTTGTGCTGATTTTCTTAATAATAAAAACAATAATAATAATAATTATAATTATAATTATAATAATAACAATAGTAAAGATTGTACGTCTAATTACATCGAAGGTAAAATTAAGTAACAATTGTACGTTTATTTACATAGATAACAAATTAATAATCAAAATGTGATCCTGTAAAACAACGACGCCTTATTTTTTTCCTTTTGCCCCTACCTCGATCTTCTTCTGGCACAGGTTCACTATCCGAATCATTATCATCTGTCGTAATATTCAAACTAAAAGATGGACGACCTGATGATGATGATGATGCAGTCCTCGAAGTCACATGATCATGTACTATATTCGCTGTCGTGCTAGAATGGGGATATGAGGTCGGGGATGTATTGAACTGTGGCCGAAAATTTCCATAAGTGCATGATGCTGGAGGCGGAGATGTATAACGGCCAGATTCTAAGAGAGAAGTGAACGACTGACCGTGTGCCGTAAAATCCCAGTCTGGGGTGGCGGCGTAATAACTGTCACTTTGCATGTCGATACCGGTAGAAATGGGTGGTTCTGGGCTATATTGTGATGTATGTTGCGGTTCGGGCTCATAATGTGACTGTAGACGTTGGAATGATGGACGACGATCATGAAAGTGAGCTCTAGCTTGCGTGTATATTTCGTCTACTGATCGTCTGAAGGGCTCCCTAAGATACGGTTCCTCATCTATGACAAGTTTATTTAAATCTTCCCATAAACTTTCCTGCAGTAAATTGGCAATACACAGCAAAAACATGAGTTACATATTCATCACACATAGAAATTTGAATACTAAAATACTGCCACATACCATTTTTTCTATGGGTGCATTCGGTTGCGGTTGATATCCCACTTGCATATTTAACCCTGGAGTAATTAGACGACGTGTTATTCTTTCATACCATCTGGTATAACCATCTTCGACGTCTGACTCATTCCAACCAATTGCAGGAGCGGAGACAATATTCCAATTTCTGTCAAACCACCATTCCACAAAAAAAGCATGTGTTTCAGCCCAGTTTGTAGTGGAGCGGCCTCTACGGCATATATTATGCAATGTATCGTGCACATCCGTAATGCTTTCTGGAATTCGTTGTCTCATCCCAAATTGTCGCAATACCCGATCGGGGTAATATAACTCAACAATTGAATGATGGATCATAGGGCATCTTGACATCCACATATCCGTGACTGTAATAATGCCAAGGTCAATATATGCCCTCACAGCAGCTGGGTATGGGTCGTAAGGTTTCCAATTAAACTGGATAAAAATCGTGTTAGCTAACATTTAATCGAAATATAACATAATCTGATCAAGTACCAATCATACCTCTTGTTGAGTTTGCCTGTCCAAGCTCTCCCGAATAGCCCTTAAGTTGTTCGTCAAGCTAGTTGTAAAGTTGTGGTATTGTAACCACTCAGCACCGTACGGTGCAACCGGTAGAATTCCATCCACACCAACAATTGCCGCTGTATTTAGGCGTCTGCCTCCCGTCATTTGCGGAGTGAGAAAGGTAATTCTTGACCAAGCCCATATCTGCAGTAGTTGCATGGGTCCACCAATTTGTGTACGACCCCTATGTGATGCGTTGCACAGCTGATGGTACAAATAACCTAGTACCGCTGAACCCCAACTCAAATTTCTGCATTCATCAATATCCTCTAGTTGATTCAAATATACCAATGACCCCATATTCCCAGAAGTATCCGGGCACATTATGGATCCTAACAAAATCAAGGCACATGCACGTGCATATTGCACAACATGTTGTTGTGAGCTGTTATCGGTAACAGGGTGCATGCTTAGGTGTGTACCCAAGGCTAAAAGTGAAAATCGTGACCCTTTTATGTCTTCTGCATTGGGTTCCCATCCCAGTTGGACTTCACAACGTGCAGTCCAATATGCCCGACCGGTTGAATTATCTGAACTTATAACCGGCCCACCTTCAATTGGCAGTCCCCAAATAAATGCGACATCTTGTAATGTCACGGTCGCCTCTCCAACTCTAAAATGAAATGTATGCGTTTCAGGCCGCCACCTCTCAACCAGTGCAGTGATTAATGATTTATTAATCACATAATCACCACATCGGTAGACACCATAAAATCCCATACGATACAACATCGATATGACTCGATAATGCAACCTTTGTGTACGTCTGAGTATTTCCCTACCATCATCGTCTGGGTCAACCTCATAAGGATCATGGTCATCGAGTCTCCAAAAGATACCACTTCCGTGTCTGCACTTTAATTTTTGGTCAATTTCTCCTGCAAATACATCCTCAGATCGGTGCATGTGCTGTTGCTTTAAGATTTCCCCACTAATAGGGCCATATTCTCCGTAGTACTCCATACTGCAATAAGATTAAATCAATAAGATGAACAATAAATTAGTGAAAATGGAACAAATTACATAAAATCGGAAAATTACATAAAATCCTCAAATTACACAAAATCTGAAACCCATCTCAGTAGAAAAAAATAGTGCAAAGCTAACATCAACGCTAAACCAAATTTCAATACACATTATCAAAATACATGTCAAATATCTAAAACAAGCACCATTACAATATTTTAGACACAACAATCTCATCTACGGGCAGATGAAGTTCCGGCCTGGGAAGCAGCTTGATCCTGTGCCCGATATTGTTGTCTAGCGCGTGTTTGTGCCCAATCCATTTCATTTTCAATTCTAGTCGTCTTGCCTCTTCCTTTAGTCCTCTTCTCACGCAAGGCCGGATTGTGACACAGTTGGAAGGAAGCCTCATCCCAATAATATTCATCAGGCAATGGCTCAAACTTACCACTATAGGTGTCCACATACGTACTTGTATTGAAAACTGAGTTCATGTAAATCATCGGATTTACTCCAAAATGTCGACAAGTCTGCATTGCATGGGAACATGGTATGCCGTTTTGCCTCCAGTCTCCACAGCTACACTCTCTTAGCATCAACTTGACAATGTGGGTATAGCACCTCGTTGTTCCTGGCACGAATGTCTTCACTGAAGCTGTTTGATCAGTGAAATCGACCTTATAGACTTGATGTTCCATTGCCTTTCGTTGTCGTTGATCATACTTCTTGTACACCTCATCAGGCCATGGTTGGTTCCTTTGCTGCATCTCACGGCCCAGTGTCAACCGGTCAAGAAAATATTTTATCGACCGATAAAATGTAGCCTGCACAATGGCACAGATTGGGAGCCGTCGTGCACCTTTTAACACGCCATTCATGCACTCTGACAGATTTGTTGTCAAAATTCCATTTCTCCATCCTCCGTCATGGGCAAGAGTCCATTGTTCCTTTTCAATTTTCCATAGGTAGTCATATGCCCTCTCATTCAACACCTTAATTTGATCCATTATATTTTCAAACTCTCTGGTTGTGAACGCTGAGCCGGCTTGCCAACACATGTCCTTTAACTTCACATTCTTGACCTTGCTATTGAAATTCGAACACACATGTCTCAAACAGAAACGATGGACTCCAAGAGGTGGCTGAAAATCTGGAATTCTTTCCACAGCTTTCAAAAGACCGGCGTGTCTATCTGAAATCAGACACATTCCTTCTCTACCGCGAACAATGTGTTTCGATATCATACGAAGAAACCATGACCAAGAACCAAAACTTTCTTCGTCCACAAGTGCATACGCCAAAGGTAAAAGATGTTGATTTGCATCCATGGAAACAACAATTAACATCTTGTGCTTGTATCTAGTGTAAAGATGAGTTCCATCAACACTAATTATTTTACGGCAATGCTGGAACCCATCTATACATGGCCTGAACGCCCAAAACACATATTTCAACATTTTTATACCATTTGTCTCTTCGGGCATGTGGCGCCACTCGACAACTGTGCCTGGATTCCATTTTTGTAAAGCTCCCAAAAATTTGGGTAGTCTTGAAACTGAGCTCTCCCATGTACCATACACATTTTCTCTTGCCCGTTTCAAACCATGCCATGCCTTACCGTATGAGATTGTAAATTGAAATTTATCATACACTAGCTGTTGAACACACTTAATCTCATACCCGGGATCTGTCTGAACCATCCCAGTTAGCAGCGCAGCGATCATGTTTTTGCACAAGTTTTGATGGTCAACAGACACCGCGTTCATTAGACACGTATGAGGGCCTCCATACTTAGTGATTTCCCACATATCAATCCTTTTTTTGTAACCTGCACGCAACCACCAGTTGCAACGTGTAGTCTCACTATTATTTTTGCATTTGATTTTCCATATAAGAGGTGTGCTTTCATCTACTCGATATTCACGCCTCGCTATACGTATTGCAAAATCTTTAACTGCAGACTGCAAACTCTTCTTATCTTTGAATACCATGCCTTTTGTGAGCACTCCTTCAGTAGGATCATAGTATCTAAAATTTTTTGGAAGATCAAAGGAGTCCGCAAGCATTTCATGTGATGATGCATTGAAGAACGGGATATTCGGATGCATGGAGTATCTCTGAGCACTTGATGGAAATGATGGTTGTTGATTGGATGGTGATCTCTCTTGATTTGGGGAATACATAGTTTGAATATCACCAATATCCACCCCATCTTCATCTGATTCACTAGACAACTCGTCTTCATCGGGTTCAGAGTCTTCTAGTTCATTCACACCAAAAGTGTCAATCAATGGATCATCTGTTTGATCCTCGGTCTGAGCATTTTCTCTTTCACTTGGAATACCCTCATTATTGGACCTTGAGGTTCCAACTGTATGCTCTTGCCTGACGAGTGCCGGATTATTAATGTCATCCCCTCTTAAATAAGAAGCATATTGAAAATACTCATTGCTTGGCATAATATCTGGAAGAGCATTATCTTGCAGTTTCTCTGGATCAATATGAAATTCTACATATTGATTATCCGCATCCGGTGCAAAGAAAAACCATAGATTATCATCGTTGTTGATTGGTATACGATGATATCTGTTGTTTGCATGTAGTGAAGCGGATATGTTCAATTTGTATTCATTGCTATCAATCCTTGTCAATTGAAAGAATTTTGATAACAAGCCGGAATATCCAATGTCGCGAGGTACCCTAGTTGCACAAACAGGTGGAACATCGCTACAATCCCCAATATAAACAACAATACCGACGTTGTTTGAAGACCCCATATCTTAAATAATAAAGATGTGTTAATGATCTTAAAATAGGGAATTAATTACTTTTTTGCAAAGTTTAATAAAACTAATTTAAACTAATACATTAGAAAAATTCAAACCTGAAATTGAAATGAATCAATATGTCAATGCAACGGCAACAATTTGAGGGTTACGATAAATGCACAACAACAACAACAATTTCTGCAGTCCCTACATCAAATAATGTATAACAGAAAAATATTAACGACAAATTTATAACAATATATATAGCAACAACCATACACCAACCGACATACACATATCCAAAACACGGCACACAACCATACACACGCACCCATCACACACTAAAATGCAAGCCACACACAACACACAAACACACACAGCAACACTCACACAAGCATACACCACAACATACATCACACACACCACAACACACATCACAACACACATTTCATACCCACATTTCATACCCACATTCCATACATACATTCAATACATCCATTTCATACATACACCGCACCAACAACATACAATACAAGCAATGGAGAAAAAACCACTATCTACACACACACAACACAACACACACCACAAAGCAACACAACACAAAGCAACACACACACACACCATACACACACCAAAATACCACAAAAAAATCACATACACACCCACACAACAGTACACACACACACACCACCCAAACACATAAAAATTAAGTTAAAAATTACCTTTGAGAAATGGAGAAAACCGAAACGTGAATATTGAAGAAAAATTGAAAGGAAATTGAAAGGAGAAGTGAAGAAGAAGTGAAGAAAGTGATGAGGAAGAGAGAAATGTGTGGTGTGGGTGGGTGGTAATAGATATGATAGAGAGAGAAAAATTGAAGTGGATGTTAAAAATCAAAATTCGCGTTCGCACTCGGCCAGCCGAGTGAAGTGCTCGACCGAGTGCCGTGACCGAGTGGATGGAATTACTCGGTCGGCCGAGTAATACGGGGGCCGAGTGTCTCGGCCGAGTAAGAATTACCACTCGGCCGGCCGAGTAAGGCGCGCGACCGAGTGCCCGACCGAGTGAAGGCTCCAGCAATTAAAAAAAAAAAAAGGATAAGTCGCCCCTGCCAGGGGCGACATTAAAAAAAAAATAAAAAAATATTTTAAATTAAATGTCGCCCCTCGCAGGGGCGACTTTACTTAAAATTTTTTTTTTTTTTTACTATAATTTTGCAAATTTTTTTGAAAACTGCAATAATATGTCATTTTTGCCAATTTAAAACCAGTTTTTTTTTTATTAAGGTATATCCATACTTTAAGTTTTCATTTAGTTATTGATCTGTATTTATGAAGTCATTATATATATACTAGTATGAGATTTTATGTATATAGGGAAAAAAAATTTGTACATTTTTTTATTAAAAATAATTTTTTTATTACTAAAAATATTTTTTTAAAAAAATAATAATCAATATTTAAAGCATAATCAACATAACAAATAATGAATATATTAATACATAGTCAAAGTATTGTGAAAAATCAATTGTATTGTAAAGAAGAGAGTTGTGTAGAAATTTATTTAGATATCAATTTATTTATAATGTTCAACATCATAAATTTCGATAAACATGAAATTTGCAATTTGTCGAAGTATATATATTATACACTATCTATGCATATCCATATAAATCTATATAGATATATTATAATAAAAACAAACTGTATCTACCAAATTATATAAATATGTGATAATTTACATTATATGTCACTAGTATAATCAATCATATCTATCCAATTATATAAATATGTGAGCATTGACATTACACTTCACCAATATCAATAATATATTTTTAATTCAAATTACAACTGAATTGTATAATACAATAAATCAACCGTGTAAATTTTTTATCACCACAAATTTCATATCAATTTATAAAATTGCAATTATTTGATAAATATTTAGTTCAATCATAACAAATCTGAAAATGTTTTTTTCATTACCGATTTCTCAACAATTTGTGGAAATATATATACTATACTTTGTAAATAAAATAAAAATTCAATTCGATTATAACAAATCTAAAAAGAAATTTGTAAGGAGTTGAATATTTTGATATGTGACAAAGAGGAGGAACATAACAATTTATTAAATACACATATTGCACATATATTGTTAGTTAACAATATTAAATGAAGAGAAAACATTATTAGATGAATAACATAAACACAGTCACACAGATATTAAACTAGAAATAAAAAAAGTTATAGAAAAAGTATTAAAAATCTTCTAGCAAATCTTACTTGATTCTTGAATTTATTAATTTTTTTGTTAAAGATGTGAAATTGGTCCTTAGCATATGTGTACAATAAATTTATCCAAATATTAAATTAAATAATATTTAAACAATAATTTGTAAATATTAAAAATCATACTTGCTTAGGGCATATCTAGATATGCTTTTATATTTTACTAAATATAATTATATTTATAGTAAAACTTTCTCTTAAATAATTATATATAAAAAAGGAAAAAGTACATCCGCCAATAAAAAAGGTTGTACAAAAATTAACCTCAGAGACCAAACTAAATCACATTAAAATTCAAAGCAAAAACTATTATTTAGATTGTTTTATAGTTACTTATGATTTTAAAAGTTTCAAATCGAATTATGATTATGATTTTGAATTAAGAAAATAGAATCCAATAAGACCAAAAAAACTTTAAATTATTTGATAAATATTCTAGAATTTGAATTTACTAGTGTGGGACCCGTAAAATACACATAAGTCATTTTTGTATATTTTTATTATAAAAAAATATGTTATTTATTACTAAAAATATTAACAAAAATAATAATTATACATAATATCTTAATTTATAATTTTCATATTTGGTACGAATTTATATTTAAAAATTTAAATCAAATATCATCAATAATTTTTAATAGTTTTAGACGTACTAAATCTATTTCAAATAGGGATATTGATTTGCTTAAATAATTTGATATTAATTGAAAACACACAAAATCTGTTGCAAATCTAATAGTGATAGCTAAAATCACGGAGTTAATTTTATTATCCAATTTTTTTTAGTAATGATTAATTCTCACACACACACATATATATATATACATATATAATAATAATAAAAGTCCCATTGTGGAAAAATAAAAGTGAAAATATTCATTTTACTTATATATATATATATTAAATTTCAATGTTTTAATCTCAATTAGAATTTAAATCTTTTAATCCCAATTAGGCCATTATCCTAATTGGAGAGATTTGCACCATTTTTCATCATATGGATCACTTTTAATATTGATAGTATGATTTTAAATTAATGCTGTTGTGAATCTAAATGGTTTTGGTTTGAATAATTGTCAATGTTAATTAATTTGAATAAAAATTAAAGCATTTAAAATCAAAATCTTCATTTAGCATATAATATTTGGTGTAAAGTCCATCAAACGAATCATGAAAATCTTGAAAATTTAATTTAGTTTATATTTTTTTGAGGATATTATGTGATGTCTATGTGGATGGCACTGATGCATTATAGAATATATGATATGTGATATATTATTTAAAAATAATAATTAATTTTTTTTCTTGATTTTAAGTAAATATTATATATTATATGTATGTATATGACATGCATCCACCGAATAATGTATATAGTTCGGATAGAATTAAACGAGCCTTGGCGATCTTTTTAAGTCATCAATAAAACCTTGCGAGATTTACTTCCACTGAGACTCCTACTGCTCGCTGTTCTCATCAGGTTATAAAAACCTCACTTATACACCCGAACAAGACAAGTTGCTCTGGTTATTCTCCTACGTCAACTCTAAAATGGCATCTGCCGTTTTGTCGAGAGCCCTCTTTACCCGTCGCATCTTTCAATCCTTTTCTTCATCTTCATCGCCTTTTCAGAAATCCCAATTATTCACTTCGGTTTTCGCCGTAAGTTTTCTTGCGCCACCTGCATTTGCTGTATTTCCTTGAGATGTTCCATAGTAGTCGTTTTCTTTTTAACCTATTCAATTGAGCAATCTTATTTTTTCGTTGCTATGTTTGTTATTTATGTGGGGGGGGGGGGGGTTACTTGAATTCTAATTTGGACTTGGCAAATTTATGAATTTCTCATAATGATTTATGGTGATGAAAAGAGTGAAAAGAGTTTCCCTGTTCTAGGGGAGTAAATTGTGATGATACGAACAGTGTAGAATGGTTTTGAATCTGTTATGCTTGATAGATTAATCAATTCCCCCCCCCCCCCCCAATAGAAGTCATCATTAGTTTGCAATTTATTGTTCTGTGTTATGTGATCGAAAGTGAATTATTCATTAGAAAAAATGTAACCTTTGTCTAAAATTCAATAAGGATTATGAATATTTATATGGATGTCCCATTTTTGTATTCATTTTTCTTCTAAGCGGTTGTTAAATTTCTCACATGTAGAACTCCTTTTTTTCTCCTGGATTGCAGAAAAGATCATTTCATGCATGGTCGGTTTCCTCCCATTTAGCATATAAAACTCCAGGATCCATTTCTTGTAGCATGTCTTCAGTTGCAGGTGCATCACAAGCTTCATTCTCTGTTCAGTCCTTGTCAAGCAATGAGCCTGTTGTTTCAGTTGAATGGCTCCATGCCAATCTCCGAGAACCTGATGTCAAGGTTTAACTCTTTTAGCATTACTGATCTGAATAATTATTATAGCATCCCAGTGTTCACATGCACAGAATGTGTGTCTTTTACCTGGCCTTAAAGTGGGGGTTTTTAACATCTCAGAAGATATTATTTTCATGTATGCCAAATGACAAGTTATTTTCCTGTTTTGAAAAATGTGTAAAATCTCAATCAAGGGCTGGTATCAGAGGGAAGATAGTATCAAAATGTTTTTATATTCCTACTGAATTTACTATGCTTAGATATGATAAGTAAGCCATCCTTGTATTTTGTGTTTGGGGATGGCAACGAGCAGGGTTAAACTAAGACCCTCTCCAGTGGCTAGAGTCTAGACACATCCTACTTGGAGCAGGGTTTTAAACGAGTTAACCGGTCTGATCTTATTCTGTGTTTCTCACCATCAGGCTGGTTCATTCAATATATTTATTATATTCATTCTATATACATTTATCTATTCATTATTATCTTAAGAAGTATTTTTCTTTTAAAATCATAAAGTAGTTTTTTTTTTTTTTTTTTTTTTTTTTTTTTTTTTTTTTTATTGAGAAAGACACTTTAACCGATCCTTTATGCTTTTTGACCTTTACCCAACCATTGCCTGTTCCTGATTGTCGGCTTATTGCCGAAGAGACTAGACCTTTTCCTGCCCTGAAGGATCAATAAATTATCAAGTGTGAAAAGAGAAAAAGATCTGCTTAATCAGCTGAGGATATAGCAGAACCTTGGTCCAGGTGAAAGTACACTTTATATATCCCATTTTAAATAGTGCTTCCTGCCTGGATGAGGTGGTTGGACTGCCACTGAAAGCAGGAGTCCAGTTTAATGACATTGAACTTTATATATTTCCATGATTGACTCAGCAGAATATGCTATCTGGCTTAATAGGGTTTAACTTAACTATTTCAAATATTTCAGCTCCTCAGAGTTTATGGGAACAATTGGGCAGTTTTGAGAAAATATGGTAATCAGATTACATGAAGCTGCTTTCTCTAACTTGAACTCACTGAAATTTTTTGAACACATCTAATTCTGAAGTAAGAAGGTTGTGTTGGGTTAATGTCACGTGTTTTATTGTATGGATCTTGGTACATATATGGAAACCTTTTCTAGACTTTATAATATATCTTTGTAGTGGCATGAAAACTATTGATCTGCCCTCTAGTTGTTTTGTTTCAGAATTTATTTCTTATTTTTATTCAAGGATGATTAACTGTAGACTGTAGTTGAACGAAATATTTTACTTTTATGTGCGACACATGTTCTCCATATATTGTAATTAGGTTATAATGTTGTATCAATGTCTTGGCATTCAATATTTTCAGGTGCTGGATGCATCTTGGTACATGCCTGATGAACAGAGAAATCCACTTCAAGAGTATCAGGTGCTGACCCATCTTTATCTATGTGGTGCACTTTGGTATATTTATTGTTTTCAGCACTCCAGGCTTCACAAATATTTACAGATGTAGCTCTACAACTAATACCTATGCTCTTTCCTCAAAATGCAATAGTTTTGATAGTGTTCTTTGATGCTTGATATTGATCTGATGACCACGTAATGGTCTAGTAGAATTTGGTGTTTGAGAGTTCCATATTTTTGACAGGTTGCACATATTCCAGGTGCACTTTTCTTTGATGTCGATGGCATATCAGATCAAACAAGTAATGTAAGATACTATATCCTTGTGAAATACTATTTAACAATCCCTCTTATGCACGATTTCCTTTGCGAAAAACTACATCCGGTATGCTACTGATTCATCTCACTCTGCTAATCATCTTTTTCGAGCTTCACCTTGATTTATGCATTTGCATATGGCATATTGATAAAACTGGAAAATCAGGAATAAAGAAAAATAGAAAAACAGAACCAAACACCAAAAAACAGAGAGTGAACCCCTATGGATCTTTATTGCTTATAGAAGAATCCAGAATAGGAATTACAACTGGAAAGGTTCAACTGAATCCCAATTCAGTTGAACTTCTGTAACAACTCTAACTGAATCCCAATTCAGTTAGTCCCAAATCACAATCTCCAAAAACCTCTTTTACAATCAAATAAAGCTCTTATTTATAGAACTCTTTAACTAACAGAATTCAGTTAGTTAGTTATTCCTCTTGCTGCCAGGCTGGCGCCTAACAAACACTTTGGTAACAAGAGGTTTAGGCATTCTCTTAACCCTATCAATACTCCCCCCCAAAAGAACCACCTTGTCCTCAAGGGGAAACTGAGGAAAAACCTCTAAAATCTGAGTAGCTAACTCCCAAGAATTCTCACAAGCTGGTAATTGGTCCCATTGAACCAAAACTTCCAAATTTCCCAAAGCATCCTCTCTCCATTGAAGAATTTCAGCCGGCTGAACCTGTAGTTCCATTTCTTCAGAAAGTAAAGGGGGTAGTGGTTGAGGGTGCTGAAGAGGCTTGAGTGACTTTTTCAGCAAAAATACATGAAATACAGGGTGAATTTTAGCATGAGCCGGGAGCTCCAACTTGTATGCTACAGGACCAATTCTCTCCAGTATCTTATAAGGCCCGTAAAATTTAGGAGATAGCTTTGCTACTGGTCTTCTAGCCAAAGATCGCATCTTGTAAGGCTGAAGCTTCAAAAATACCCAATCACCTACTTCAAAATCAATCTGCCTTCTGTGTTTATTAGCTTGTGCTTTCATCAGATTTTGGGCCTTTAAAAGATTCTGCTTTAACTCTTGTAAGACCGCATCTCTGGCTACCAATAGCTGATTCACTGCGTCAATCTTGGAAGTAAAAGTGCACCCTTTAATCAAAGTAGGAGGATCTCTTCCATATAAAGCCTTGAATGGTGTCATGCCAGCAGAAATATTGAAAGTAGTATTGAACCAAAATTCTGCCCAAGATAACCAATCAACCCACTGTTTTGGCTTTGGACCCACAAAACATTGAAGATAAGTTTCCAAACTCCTATTAACCACTTCTGTTTGTCCATCGGTTTGAGGCTGGTAGGCAGTGCTATACTTCAACTGTGTTCCTACTAATCTGAACAATTCCTGCCAAAACTGACTGAGAAAAATCTGATCTCTGTCTGAAATTATAGAAGCAGGAAAACCATGGAGTTTGACCACTTCTCTGACAAACACAGCAGCCACATCCTTAGCAGAAAAAGGATGACTTAGAGCATAAAAATGAGCATATTTTGTTAACCTGTCTACGACCACAAAGATAGTGTCCTTTCCCCTGGATTTTGGTAAACCTGAAATGAAATCCATGGAGATATCTTGGCACACTTGGGTTGGTATCGGCAGTGGCTGTAAAAGACCTCCAGGAGCCAAGGTCGAATGCTTGTATCTTTGGCAAACATCACAAGCCTCCACATACTGTTTCACATAATTTCTCATGCCCTCCCAATAAAAGAAACTCAATACCCTTTTGAAAGTTCTGAAGAAACCTGAGTGGCCCCCAGCAACACTGTCATGGCATTCAGCCAGAATAAGAGGAATTCTATTTGAAGATTTTGACAGCACTAATCTTCCTTTGTACAATAACCTCCCAGCTTGAAACTGGAATCCCGGGTGAGAATTAGGATCCCCAGCCAGATCCTGAATAACCGTCTGCCATTTTGGTTCCTGTTGCACCTCTTGAAACCAATCCTCAGCATTAGCTAACTGTATTACAAAAACAACAGCATACATAGCCTTTCTCGAGAAAGCGTCGGCGACTGGATTTTCCTTGCCTGGCCTGAATTGGATCTCAAAATCTAATCCAATGAGCTTCACAACCCACTTAAACTGCTCCTCAGTAAAGAGCCTCTGGTCTGTGAGGAATTTCAAACTCCTTTGATCAGTCTTGATAACAAAGTGTCTCCCCATAAGATAGTGCTTCCATTTCTGTACCGCTTGCACAACTGCCATCAACTCCCTTTCATAGACTGACTTCATCTGTGCTCGGGGGGAGAGTCCCTTGCTCCAAAAAGCCAAAGGCCTGCCCTCTTGCATAAGAACAGCCCCTACTCCTTTACTAGAAGCATCTGTCTCCAGAACAAAGGTTTTTGAAAAATCTGGAACTGCTAATAAAGGTAAACTGACCATGGCGGATTTTAAAGTTTCAAAAGCTAGAGTAGCTTCTGGTGTCCATACATATCTATCCTTTTTCAGCAATTCAGTCAAAGGCTTTGCTATTTTACCATAGCCTTGGACAAATCTTCTATAGTAGCCTGTCAGTCCTAAAAACCCCCCTCAAACTCTTCAAATCTTTAGGAACTGGCCAGGAACTCATTGCTGCCACCTTGGATTTATCTGCTGCCACCCCAGAACCAGAGATGATGTGGCCAAGATACTCTAAACTAGGTTTAGCAAAACTGCATTTCTTTCTGTTGGCAGTTAAAGAATGAGTCCTTAAGGCTTCTAACACTTGCCTCAAATGATTCACATGACCCAACTCATCCTTGCTATAGATTAGAATGTCATCAAAAAATACCAAAGCAAATTGCCTAAGGAATGGTTTCAATACGTCATTCATAAGGGCTTGAAAAGTTGATGGAGCATTGGTAAGACCAAAAGGCAGGACCACAAACTCATAGTGCCCCTCATGTGTCCTAAAGGCCGTTTTCTCAATATCTGAATCTTTCATTCTGATTTGGTGATATCCAGCCTTCAAATCCAATTTAGTGAAGATAGTAGCTCCACCAATTTCATCCAAAAGCTCCTCTATTATTGGAATTGGAAATTTGTTAGGTATGGTTATCCTGTTTAAAGCTCGATAATCCACACAAAATCTCCAGCCCCCATCTCTCTTTTTGACTAAGATAATAGGGCTAGAGTAAGGACTTATGCTAGGCCTTATGACCCCTGACTCCATCATTTCCCTAACCATTCTTTCTATCTCATTTTTCTGATAATGAGGATACTTATACGACCTCAGATTGGGAATAGAAGCACCTTCTGTTAATTGGATGGCATGATCATGTCTTCTTATTGGAGGTAACCCTTGAGGATCAGCAAAAACATCCTCAAATTCTGCTAGCAAATCCAGAACAGCTGCAGGAATTTCCACTTTTTCAGTGGCAGCCTTAGAAGAAGATTCACAATGAATCATTAATCCTTCTCCTTCCTCCTTCAGAATCTGCATCAAAGCCCCTAAAGGAAGTGCAGTTCTTGTTAATGCAGGATTTCCAGAAATCTTAATCAATTTGCCTCCCTGTTTGACAGTGAGTTCCAGCTTGCCAAAATCTGCCTTGATTTCCCCCAACCCAGCTAACCAATCCAGCCCCAAAACAATATCCACCCCTTTCAAA
The DNA here is from genome assembly GCA_028749325.2 of Caryopteris x clandonensis. Taxonomy (NCBI): domain Eukaryota; kingdom Viridiplantae; phylum Streptophyta; class Magnoliopsida; order Lamiales; family Lamiaceae; genus Caryopteris; species Caryopteris x clandonensis. Next base: position 2,347,014 of record JAPYKT020000008.1, on the reverse strand, counting down.
GTGAACAAATAGAAATCCTGTTCAATCTCTAGCTGCTGCAATTGGAACTTTAATTTGGGACACCTTCCCTTGCACCTCACTTTATGGCCATCTCCCACCTCCACAAGGTAAGAAGGAGTATCTTGAACTCTCAAGTTCAGTTTACCCACCAATTCTGTAGCTATAAAATTGTGGGAAGCCCCACAATCCAACAATATCACAACAGAACGGCCCTGTAATAAACCCTCCACTTTCCAAGATTTTGAAGTGGTAAATCCAGACATAGAACATAATGATAATTGCAAGGATTTAAAAGTTTGCAAACCGTCTTCTTGTTCCTCTTCCTTTACCTCTTCTTCCTCTGCTTCTAGAATTATCATTCTGAATTGCCTGTTTTTGCACTTGTGTTCTCTAGTAAATGGCTCATCACATCTAAAACATAGTCCCTTTTCTCTTTTCTCCCTCATTTCTGCCCCAGTTAAATGCTTAAATTCTCCACTTCTATTCCTCCCACTTTCTACAGTTTGGCTTTGCCCTGTACTACCCCCAGCAGATGCTTCATTCTTCTTATCAGTTCCCAATTTAGACTCCAGAGTAACAGTTTTAGTGTAGGGACTGCTTCTAGAATAACTAGAAGTTCTAGCATAGCCATAACTATTCCTCTTATTAAGCAACGCATTCTTTTGTTCTATCAATAAAGCTTTTTGAATGATTTCTGATAAGGAATGTAGATCATACAATTTTACCTCTGCCTGCAACTCTTCCTTAAGGCCATTCAAAAAAATTCCTCTAACGAATTCTTGATCAATAGTCCTCAATGCTCCCACATATTTCTCAAAATCTTCCACAAATTCCTCCACAGTGCCTGTTTGCTTGAGAGATAGCAATTGTTCAAACGGATTTTGAATCATGGAAGGTTGAAATCTCCTCACCACAGCAAGTTTGAACCCCTCCCAATTTGGATTTGGATTGCACCTCTCCCACCATTGATACCAACTCAAAGCTTTTCCCTCCAAAGCCATCACTGCCGCTTGCATCTTTTCCTCTTCAGTGACATCTTTCAACGAAAAATATCTCTCCAATCGATGCGTCCAGCCAAACGCATCTTCTCCAGCAAAAATCGGGATCTCCAGCTTGCGCCACTTCTCCCTTCTATTCGTATCCTCAAGATGACCACCACTGCTGCCAATTCCTTCAAGAATTGGACCTCCCTCACGATCGTGATCTCGATTTTGGCCAAATCGCGTGACAATCTCTGCGATTTGTTCCTCGTGTTTCTTCGCCAGAGCTTCAGCAAGCTCCAATCTAATCCTCATCTCCTCCCGCTCTTGCTCCCAATCTTCAGAGTTTCGCGCCATACTCCTGGTCTTCATATGCAGCGGCTGGAATCGCGTATCTCAGGGCACCAGATCGGTGCTCTGATACCAGTGATAAAACTGGAAAATCAGGAATAAAGAAAAACAGAAAAACAGAACCAAACACCAAAAAACAGAGAGTGAACCCCTGTGGATCTTTATTGCTTATAGAAGAATCCAGAATAGGAATTACAACTGGAAAGGTTCAACTGAATCCCAATTCAGTTGAACTTCTGTAACAACTCTAACTGAATCCCAATTCAGTTAGTCCCAAATCACAATCTCCAAAAAACTCTTTTACAATCAAATAAAGCTCTTATTTATAGAACTCTTTAACTAACAGAATTCAGTTAGTTAGTTATTCCTCTTGCTGCCAGGCTGGCGCCTAACAAACACTTTGGTAACAAGAGGTTTAGGCATTCTCTTAACCCTATCACATATGTGGGAGGCAAGAGACAATCCCAACTTTTCAGCTATGTACTAAATTTTTTTAGCTTCACATCTTTTGGTTATTAAGACACGGTAAAGAACAGTAGAGGTGGAGCTGGTCGACCACCTTCAGAAGATTGAGCATTCATAATGTTTACTAGGAAAAGATCTTTTTTGTCAGCCTAGCATTTATTATAAAAAAACTATAAGCTCAATAAAAAACATTCATGTTTGACTGATCATTAGGAGAAGCAAGTAGATCAATTACACTAACCAACAAGATTAACAAAGTAGTGACTAATGCAAAAAGCACCCCCACCCCCCACACACATATGCATGAGTAAATATTTCATAGTAGCCCCATTAGCTGAAAGACTAAGTAAATATTTTCTGGGGCTGAAGAAAAGAAAGTTCACACAGGCGAATATTTTCTCTTGCAATCTCTATTCAGTCCTAGCACTTGTCCATCACTTCTCTGAGTTTTACTGATATTTGGTCCATTTTACCATTCCGAATAGTGAATAATTTAGATTTGCTCTGCAATTTGTTTCTGTTGCTGCATAAAAATGCATAAATGTTCATTCATGTATACAGTTGCCGCATATGTTGCCATCAGAGGAAGCCTTTGCTTCTGCTGTTTCTGCACTTGGGATTGAAAATAAGGATGGTCTGGTTGTTTATGATGGAAAGGGAATCTTTAGTGCTGCTCGAGTTTGGTGGTCAGTTTCTGAATTTGTCATTTTTAAGAAACATATTTTGCAATATTTTACTTAGTACATTTATTTGACAGTCATGGGTAAAATGATCTACTTATTGGTTCCTCTAATGAACAGGATGTTCAGAGTATTTGGACATGACAGGATTTGGGTTTTGGATGGAGGTCTGCCGAGATGGCGTGCTTCAGGCTTTGATGTTGAATCTAGTGCTTCAAGTGATGCTATCTTGAAATCTAGTGCTGCCAGTGAGGCAATAGAGAGAGTGTATCAAGGACAACGGGTCAGTTTTTTGTTATTTGCTGAATTTTATTTCTCACATCATTATTCTCTGACATCTGAGTTCCAGGCAACTGTATATGACTTTCATATTTAAGTTAATGTTCCACGTGTGTTCCATTCTGTTGTCAATGTTAGTAATTTTTTATTTTTTTATTGTTATTTTTTAAATTTATTTTTATTTTTATTTTTGTAATCCCTTGCTTCATGAATAAATGAATGTACTGGATATCTGCAGGTTGGTCCAATTACTTTCCAAACATATTTTCGGCCACATCTTGTCTGGTCACTTGAGCAGGTTTTCTCTCCCTCTCTCATCCCTCCCCCAAATTGTTCATGATGTAGATTGTATACGTGCTATGTTCCTTGGTATCATTGTCTTAGTTGTATCTGTTTCTTAGGGATTGTCCAATGCTGACTAAAGCAGGTCTTTATTGAACATCTGCCATACTTTTTACTAGTTGCTCACCAAGTAGATTTTGTTGGGATGTTAAGAAGCTCATAGTGCAATTCCATTTCAGAAGGAAAACAGTTACAAATAAAAAAAGATACTAATTCCAAGTGTTATTATTGGATTCTTTCAAGCTTGTTCTTTGCGCCTTATAACATTGTTTGGACCCTTGCTTTCGAGAATGATTAACTTCTGCTCATTTGAGAGCAATAGCTTTTGCATTTTGCAAGCAGAATGAATGTGGATTGAGTTTTTTTCTCTTTATTGATTACATCGAGGCTCCAACTGTGTGGCTCGAATTGCATTTCTTTCTGATTAGCTTTGTATGTGACATTCTCGTTTTTTGAATTGATCTAAATTATTTCTTTCTGCTTTATACAGGTTCAGAAAAATATTGAGGATCATACCCATCAGCATGTAGATGCTCGTTCTAAAGCTAGGTACACTATTTACAAAATACTGTTTTATTTGTGATCATGTGGTTAGATTTCTGCTGATGATCCAACACCTTACTAAGTCTAAAATGTGCACATCATGATTCATAGCATGTTCTCTTAAATTTTACTTCAGTAACATTAATTGTGCTTTCCATTCCCCCCCTTGAATCAAACCATCAAAGTGATGGAGGGTTAAGGCGGACCCTACCTGTATATTAATATAAAATGTTCAAGGGCTTTACCAAGTTGAAGGGAAGTGATCCTATACATGTATATCTAAACAAGCTTGATCAAGATTGTAATAAATGGAATCTAAAAGAAGCTGAGCCATAAGAATCTGGTTTGCAAAAAAGCTAAAAAGACCACTTGAGATGTCATGCTTCAAAATCTGCCCATTATGTTGCTCTTCACAAGCTTAATTGGCAAGGTAGTCTGCTGCCTTATTCCCCTCTCTGTACAGGTGAGAGATGTGAACATCAAGCTATTGTGAAAGACATTAAAAGGCTTGGAAAGAGACTATTAATAAGATATTGTTAATACTTGAATATATGGGAACATGTGTCACGACTGAACAGATGTGAGATATGCTCCATATAGCTGACCCAAAAAACAATTCTGCAAGCATTAGAAACAAATAGTCTCTTTCTCACGAATTCATATCTCAACTAGTTGAATTTGTTATCCTGTACAGATTTGATGGAGTTGCACCAGAGCCTCGAAAGGGAATAAGAAGCGGTCATGTTCCTGGTAGCAAATGTATCCCCTTTCCCCAGGTATAAGAACCTCTAGTCGGACTTATGATTCATTGGAGCTTGACTTTCAGAAATTTGGATGTTACATATCTGTATTCACAAAGGTTTCAGTAAAAACAGAGAATATGGCAAAATTTTAATTGCTAATATAAAGTTGCAAACATATTAAACATACTTTTTCCATTTTATCAATTACTCTTTCAACCCAGTTTGTGAACTGAATTTTTCAGGTATTTTTCTGTCATGTTCCTTTTTTTGTTGTCATTTGCATGCTTGCTGTTACCTTGTAGCCAAAGTGTAAGTTTGAAGACCTTAACTTTCAAATCTATGGTATTCTCGTTTTCTTCTAGGTGCTGGACGGCTTACAAACACTTTTACCTGCAGATGAGCTCAAGAAAAGATTTGAACAGGAAGGTTAGAAATACCGTTATTGTGTATCTGCAGTTGTTTGGAATCCTTAGATTGAATTATCAGCATGTTGTAGAGGCATGTTTGCTTTGGTGCAGTAAATCTCACCTTTGCTAAAGCTGATCTCTTGAATCGTCCGCTTTTTCTTGTCATACACTTTGCCTCTCAATGCTCTCATGTTGAAGTTACAGCCTCAATTTGATGTCACTTGTCTTTGAAAAATGCTTAAGCTCCCGAACTTTTATGTTTTGTTCTATTGAGACCTCATACTTGAGTTTATTTATTTATTTAACTTTTTTTTTTAATTGAGTCCTCAAACTTTTATTTTTGTTTACATTGAGGATTTTTCTAGCAGTATCTTATATATATATATATTGTTTTTGTATGTAGATCTTGAAATATTATTTTTGCTCAGCATGAAATCCCTAAAAGTACTAGATGTGAAAAAAATGTTTCAAGGGCTCAATGGAACAAAACATTGGAATGTAGGGCTGAGTAGCACAAAACATAAAAGTTGAGTGCTTAAAATTGTATTCACAAGCAATATTTGTAGCTGCATGCAGTTGGCCAGCAAAGTTTTGCTAAGCACTCGATCTTTTACAGGAATCTCTTTGGACAGACCCGTAGTAACATCATGTGGTACTGGCGTGACTGCATGTATTCTGGCATTGGTGAGTCCCGTTCTTCATCTAGTTACCACCACTACACTGGTAATAGATATACTCAGAATACTGTTGATTACCTTTTATTGTCAAAATGTGTTGGTTATCTCTGATCCCAACTCTATTGATAGCCTTGTATGATTGCCTAAGATGGGGAACTAGTTTCTTGTAAGTTGCAAAACTATAACTTGGCGGACAATATTAAACATGTTCGAATTTGGATTTTCAGGGGCTTCACCGATTAGGGAAGACCAATGTGCCAGTATACGACGGGTCATGGACAGAATGGGGAGCGAATCCTGATACACCTGTGGACGGAGACTCTTCGCAGGAGTAGTAAGCTGTGCTTTGGTATCTGCTGTGGGTACTCACGTACACCTCGTGTGATTTGATCGGACCAGTTAATGATGAAAAGAATCTGAAAACATGACAAAAAGAGGCCGTACTTTAAATCCTTGAGTGTTTAGTTGGTGAATGAAAAAATAAAATTCCTCTGGATTGTTTTGCATTATTATTATTATTATTATTAGGGTAAATTTTTATTTCTCATTCAATCTATTATCAGTTTTTGAGTTTATTATATGAACTAAATTTTTTTGTGGTTATCATATAAGCTATATTAAATTTTGTCAGTTACTGTCTAAAACAATCACCAACAAAATATTCATGGTTAATTTCATTAAATGTTTAACAAACGAATATTATAAAATTAAATTATCTTTCACCCCATAATAAGATTGACAAATAAATTCTAATAATATTTTTTACTATAACTAGTCATCCTTGTTGTTTTAAAAACAAAATTATATTTAAGCGACCAATGATGTGATCTATGTTTTAATTGAGAAAAAAATCATAGTTGGTGAACATTCGTAGTTTCCAAAAAAAAAAAAAAAAAAAAACATTGATAGGTTTTAAAATTTAAGTTGCAATTAATTCATAATTCATAATTTATGATTTTTTATAGTTAACCCAATTACTAAACTAATATCAGATTGGTAATCCAAATCATGCTTATCAATAGAAGGTAAGGATGCAAATTGTGTGAGTGGAGCTTGCTTCTTCGTCCCTTCATCATGTTTTCTTCTTCTATTGTGTTTTTAATTTATCAAATAAAATTATCAACTGATCTGAAAAATAGGAGGTGGTTGAATTCGACGCCAAATCAATAATCTAATATTTAACCAACTGAGATCGATCAAGTTTCGTCAAATGACCTAGTTATCAGTTACAGCCTTTTCTACGCCAATAACTTTACTTCTATATTTTAATTATATATTTTTTAAATATTACAATTTAATGTATAATGTAAACTTTGCTTTTTGTTTTTGTGACATTTTTTTTTTAAATTAAAAAAAAATTTGATTTTCTGCAAAATTGAAAATACCTAAAGTAACTTAAAATTTGGGGCCGTTAGAAATATTTTTGTCTTTAAAGATATTTAATGATAACAAATAAATATGAAGTTGTAATACCTCATCAATTTGACATCAATAATAACTAAAAATATTTTATGCGAAACCAAGATCAATATAAATTAATACTTTAACTTATTCTAAATCTTAATTTCTAGGTAATAAAATCACATTACAATTTTGACCATGAATTTTTTTTTCTTCTAAAATCATAATAATTGAATAACTTTAATAAGATCACATTAATTTTAAAAAATCTCCCAAGATAAATAAATGGAAGCAAGTCAAATACACATAGACTTCAATTATTCAATATCATATTCATAAGGACTTTAAATGAAATAATATTATTCCACAAAGAGTATTAGAATCATCTTTTCACTTATCGTACGCCACAACCGTCCGACCTCGCCTCCACGAATAGCTTCTTCAATCTAGAATGGTGAAATCATTGGGGTGAACTACCTCCAGCTCGTGGGATTTAAATTGTCAAACTTAAATACAAAGAAAGTAAGCACAACATACAAGCAAAATGTGCACATCATTCATAAAAATGTAATATTATTGGATCAACTAGCAGATCACATAATTGGATCGACTAACGGATCACATGGTTGGATTGACTAACGTATCACATGGTGAAATCAACTAACGGATCACATAATTTCACATAGAATATATATAAAGCAATGTATCCTAAGCATTTAAATTTGACAATATTGAAATAAAAATTCCACCTTAAAGAAATGGTGACTTAAATGGTAGTTGCACAGATGAATGTGTGCTAAGCCTCGTAACCTTGATTACCCGCAACTCCATGTAATTAATGCACCTTATTCTTTAATAGTAGAAAATCGGAAATGTGAGTTCTCTTTGGAATATTAACACTGACATTTTGAACATGTAGAACTTTGTAGGAATGTTTTTGAAACATATGGGAACGACTTTCAAAGCAATAGGAACTTATTCTAACGTGTTTATTTACTGTGCAATAGCCAATGAATATTTTATAACTCAAAAATACATGGAGGAAAAATCTAAATTTTTAACTGAAGATACTAGACTCATGTTTAAGCATCATATAAATATTTCGTATTTTTATATGAAGATATAATATAGATTTTGAATTTTTGAAAACAAAATAACTGAAGTTGTAAATTCTGCACTACCGTAGGAAAAAGATTATAACTTATAAACTGAAAACTGGAAAGACTTGAAAATTTTATGGAGGATAAATAACATGTATAAAAATGACATATTCAAATTTCAAGAGATTTGGATATTTATAACTATATTTTCTGATTTTTCAAAAAAAAATATATAGGATTTTGGAACTTTAGATGTGGAGTGATAGAAAATTCATATACAATAAACTAGATATCCAATTGGACTGAAATTTTAACTGTACCATTATATCATAGATGTAAACAACATACCGAAATTTCATTAAATTCAAAGATGTAGAAATAGAACTTTCGAATTTTTAAAATAAGAATACCAATAATTAAAAAGAAGGGAAAAGAAGGTTGAGATGACGATGACGACTCGATTGACCATTTAAAAGAAAAGAAAAACCAAAAAAATGCATTGCTGTAGATACTTTTGCTCTTCTCCCTTCTGAAGGTATCAGATTCTTTAGGGAGAATTTTGATTTAAAAATGGTAATGCAACGTTCTAGAATATGAATTTTGCTCGCAATATATGGAATTGATGATCTTATTTCCATTTGAATTTGACACCTCTTTCATGAATAAAACATGTGCAGAAAATGGATGAAAGGTAATAAATTTTGTAAGAAGGAAAAGAGGGATCATAAAATTAAATTTTATTGATTTTGTTTAAGGACAAATGACAATTAATAATAAAAGTGGGTTGACTTAATCAATAATTTAATAAAACGGGGTTAAATAAAACATTTGTTTTATAAGAATTATCGAACTCATTTAAATCGCTTGTGAAATTGGACTTTCAAGTTACGTGACTTAGCTCAAAATAAATTAAATTTCTAACTTAATACATGATAATAAATGAATAAAATAATATAACACATAAATGATGGGTGCTACATATAACTTTTTTAACTATTTGTAATTGAATGCACAAATATAACTTTTTAATAAAATTTTGATGAGTGACGCACAAAATTCAAAATCGCTGCCTCGGTGATTTAGCTAAGAGAAAACTTGACTCATTTTTTAAAGTACAATAACAATTGAGGGCTTCGTAAATTATAAGTACTTAAGTAAAATCTTTTGATACATGTTGTCTCTATAGAGGTTGCGAGTCTCGAGCTTTGGAAAATATGTCATCAAAATTCAATTAAAAAGTTGCATCGTGCATTAAATTCTATTTTTTTTTAAAATTTATTCATTAAATCACAATTTTACAAAAAATATAAATAAATTGCAAAAGAGATAAAGGTGGTGCACTTCTTGCGATTAATCCTTTAATAAATGAGACGATGAAATTTAAATGAACACAAATATTTGGCACTGTTTCTAAAAAAAAAAAAATCGTTACGATCCACTTGGGCAGTATTCAAATGAGATATGGATCATACACTGAAGTGTGTAGATGCAAAATCAAAAACAATTTTTTAAAAATATGTATTAATTAAATGTACAAAGCAAGTGTTCGGTGGATGTCTCATCTAGGTACTATGTATGAGTGCATGGGTAGCGTAGTAAAACCCTAATGGGTAAGGGTAAGGGTAAGGGTAAGGATTTGGGGGGAGAGAGAGAGAGAGAGAGAGTAACTACAAATGTTCAAAACCGTTGGCAACAATCGCATAGTAACCGTTGCTTGTCTATTTCTACGCTTTGTCTTTACAGTCTGATTAAGGGAACATATCAGCAGTGGCAGAGAGTGAAGTCAGGAGTACTAAGCGGATTAAGACAAATAGTTTGTCTTTTTTCTTCTAAAAGTCATACATTTTTTGCAGTTTTCTTTCCATTCCCTTTCTCTTCCATCGTTGATTAGTTTTGTCACTGTTGATTGTAGACCAGTAGTTGTAAAATGTCTGTCGCCGGAAAAGAAGATGATGCTGGAAAGGCTCTTGCTGAAGAAGCGTCCGAATGGCCGACGCCATCGGAAAGTGTGAAAGAAGTGGTTGTTTCGACAGAAGACGATAAAGTTGGCGAAGGAAATATTAATGGAGAAATCAAGAAATCAGAATGTGTGGTGGGCGAGAAGGAAATCGTCGAGGAGGAGCCCTCACTGTCTTCATCTGATGGAAATAAGAATGACAATGGGAATGAAATGAATGAGGGTGAGTGTTCTTCTGATGCAAAAGATGGCGAATCTTTCTTAGAATATGGATTCCTTTCCGACATGAAATCGTACGAGAAGAAGGCGTTAATGGATCTTCGATCAAAACTTGAGGAAGCCATTTTGACGAACAAGCTATTCAAGAAAGTGAAGAAAGAGGAATCCCAGATGGAGAATTCGAACGACGAGTCGAAGAAATCTGTTGAAGGCCAAAAGGAATTAACGGAGAAGCAAGACAACCCTAATAATGAAGAAGGAGGAGGTGGGGATATAACAGACAAGGGAAAAGCAAAAGTGGAAGAAGTAGTAACAGAAGACGAAAGCCCGAAAAAAGAAGATGAGGTTGTGGTGGTGGACAAAGATATATCTCAGTGGGGTGTGCCATTGTTGCCAAGCAAGGGAGATCAACGCACAGATGTGGTGCTCATGAAGTTCCTGAAGGCCCGGGATTTCAGGCCCGCGGAGGCCTTTGACATGTTGAAGAGCACGCTTCAGTGGAGAAAGGAGAATAGGATTGATTCGATTTTGGAAGAAGATTTTGGGAATGAATTTGAGTCTCTGGGGTACATGAAGGGAGTGGACCGTGAGGGGCATCCGGTGTGCTACAATGTGTATGGTGTGTTTGCTAATGAGGATATGTACAATAAGACGTTTGGGACAGAAGCGGGCCGAGAGAGGTTTCTGAGGTGGAGGCTGCAGTTGTTGGAGAAGGAAATTCAGAAGCTGGATTTCGGGCCGAAGGGGATAACCACTTTGATGCAGATTAGTGATCTCAAGGACACCCCGGGCCCTTCCAGGAGGGATCTCAGGCTTGCTACAAAACGAGTTGTGGGGGTTCTTCAGGATAATTACCCTGAATTTGTTGAAAGGAATGTAAGTTATTCTTCTCTAAATTTTTACACTTTATGTCTAACTGTGCTAATCCTAGTTATCATTCCGTTTTTGTCGTGTATTCCAACTTCATCAATACGTTTTCATTGATGATGAAAGTATTAGTGAAGTTGAAAACATGAGATAAAAGAATAGAGAATCTTACGTGCTTCGATATAAAACATTTGATACGAGAGATTCTCTATTCTTGGTTTTTTTTTTTCTCATCTCATATTTTAATTTCAATCACGACATGCATGTTATATAATGCATGATATCATCAATAAACATATGATGTGTATTGATACAACTGAAACATGCATAATTAAATATAAAATGGAATAAGATAATTCTAACAAAAAAATACAATATTTGATTGTGTTCAGAAAACATAATAAATTAGTTTATGTTTCGTTTAGTCAAGATCTTGGTCATTCGACTCATTCAACCCAATTAAAACAAGCCAAAATGTGTGCTGAAAAACTGAGCTATTAATGTTAGTTTTGGTAAAGAAAAAAAATAATTTCTTTCTTTGGCTAGTTATCTAACATAATCCTTCCATTTAAACTTCACAAAATAATTCAGAATCTAAAGTACTTTTTAGATACCATAAATTAGATAAATGACTTGTGTCTTATATAATTTATATTATATTACGGTATTCTTTGGCAATTTATCATTTATATATTACAAAAATACATTTTTAAATATAAAGATATATAATTGGGTGTGATTCAAAATTAAACAGAACCCCAAAAATGATAAAATCAATTCGAATCTATAGCCAAAACGGAATTAATAAGCTTAAAATCGTGCTAATTTCCAGTCCACAGATATATCTAGCTATATATATTCTGTTGTTGATGATATGTTTGTGCAAAATTGTAGATCTTCGTGAATGTGCCATTCTGGTATTATGCCTTCAGTGCACTATGGTCGGCTTTCCTAACGCAAAGGACTAAGAGCAAATTTGTGTACAGCCGCGCCTCTAGAGTCACTGATACACTTGTCAAGTAAGATACTACTTTTGTTAGGGTTATACTTTAGTAGAACATATATGTCTGTATTTATCGGGAAAGATCATCTGCCAATCGATGATGTATCAAAATTATGTAGTATACATCATTGTTTGAATACATTAACATGCTCCGACAGTGGATAGATAATCATAACCAATGTATGGTCATATATGTTATTGTTTGAAAGTGTAAGAAATACAGGTATATTGGGGCGGAGGAAATACCTGCTGCCTATGGAGGACTAAGAAGAGAAGATGATCCCGAATTCTCGACGCAAGATGCTGCTTCTGAGGTCATTGTTAAGGCTGGTGCTACTGAAACTATTGAGATCCCAGCACCTGAGGTACCCGGCATATATTTCTCTCTCTCTCTCTCTCTCGACATTTCTTGATCTGCATGGCCTTCTCAAATCAATATTGGGAAACAGGTGGGGAATACATTGGTGTGGGACGTGATGATAGTAGGGTGGGATGTGAGCTACAAGGAGGAATTCGTGCCGAGCGACGAGGCGTCGTACACGGTGATAGTGAAGAAGGAGAGAAGGGTAAGCTGGCAACAAGACTCCATTCGCAATTCATTCAAAAACAAGGAGGCTGGAAAACTTGTCATCACCATCCAGAATGGGATATTCAAAAAGAAGAGGGTTCTGTACAGATACAAAATCAAGAATTCACCAATCAACGTAGAATGATGATGCCCACGTCCAACTTCTTACTTTTTTTTTGTTATTTCTTCATTTCTTGCTCAAGGCTTTCTCCTTCTTTTTTAAATGCTTTTACTTTTACAGTTTTTCTTAAATTCCGAGGAATATGTCATTTTTACCGAAGATCATTATTTCTTCTATGCGTGCACGATGTATAATATGATAATATAATAAGTTATTATAAAATAGTAACATAATTTTTAAAATAAAATACATATTTATATAAAATATATTTTGATAAAAATATCTAACAATATAAAAATATGCCACAATTAATATATGAAAAAAGTATTTATATTTAAAATTTAAAATTTTATTATTATATATGTAATATGGATATCAAATTGAAGATTATGTGAAAAATTATTAATTTCATAACAATAGGGTTGATAAAAAAAATTGAAAATTAGTGTAAAAAAAGAAAATAGTAATTCAAGTAATTGTTTTGCTTTTATAAAGAAGCAGATAATTGTGAATCAATATTAAACGTTAGAACTTATAAACAAGAAGACCGTGTGGCCTAATGGATAAGGCGCTCGCCTCCGGAGCGGGAGATTGTGGGTTCGAGTCCCATCACGGTCGACTACATTTTTCAACTTTGGGGAGAAGCCCCAACAAGCCCTTTTAAGCCCAGAGAGCAAGTGTGGGGAAAAGGCCCAACATATCAATTGGATTTTAAATTTATATTAGTCTTTTTTAAAAGTAAAAATATAGCCTAAGTCACAACGAACCAACCCGTTTGTGTTAGTTATGGCTTGAAATGGGCTGGGTTGAGTTCGGTTTTTGTGTAATCACATATTAAAAAAAAAAGTAGAAAATTTTCCGAAGTGGGAATTGTTATGAACTTTTGAAGTATCTGATTAAATATAAAGCATAACGTACGAAGTATTTGCCAACACACATGATTGTTGATTGCGGCGAGCTGATGCAATAATGTAGTTAAACGTTATGTTTTTGTGTTCTCTTTGCCATACTCAAAACACCAATTTAAGGAGGGACGAACATGAGGAAAGATGAATAATCATAAAACAAGAGGCTAATTTGCTCAACACCGATTCCATCTTTAACCTAACTTGACATCTCTCACATTTCATAGAAAGGAGAAACAGGCAGCATATTCTTTACTATTTCATTTAATTGAAAAGCGAAAAGAAAACATCAAAATAATTGAACCTCCTTTTTATTTCATCCTTTGGCGTTTCATCCATGTCTATAGTTCCGCTCAAAACATAATTCATAACCCACGCAAACACAACCCCAGCCTCTCAGCAGCCCGCCTGTCTCAAACAAAGAATAGTTGTTATTCAGCAAGGCATGGCGGTCATTATTCCAAATTTGTTCGACCACTCTGCAGAGACCAGCTCCACTAAGCCCTTGTAGAAACTAGGCGCGAAAACCGGGAGGGGATGGACAAAAATGGAAACATAGAAGGGACCTGATTAAGCCTCATCAAGGGCATTAACTCCAGGTAGAGTTTTTCCCTCAAGAAGTTCTAAACTGGCACCGCCTCCAGTAGAGATATGGCTCATCTTCTCTGCCAGACCAGCCTTTTCAACAGCAGCAACAGAGTCACCTCCTCCAATGATTGTTGTCACACCCTTGCCGCTAAGTTCTGCCAGTTTCTTGGCAATAGCCTGAAGAAGAACAGTTACACGAGATTAATAAAAAAACTAATGAAATTGCAAGCACCAAACTCTGTGCTTAAGGGTGATTACAAAACTACCTTTACGTTAGCCTAACTACAAAAAGTATCCAATGAAGTCTGTTTTTCTAACAAAAAAAAAAGCTAGAAAAATTATCCCTATTGAGTATTTAAAGTACCTCTGTCCCAGCTGCGAACTTTTCAAATTCAAACACACCCATAGGTCCATTCCAGATGATGGTCTTGGTAGTCTCCAGAGCTTCCCCGAATGATTTGATACTATCAGGACCTATATCTAAACCCAGCCAGCCATCAGGAATTTCAGATGCTGGAACAATCTACAAGACAGAAAGTTACGCCAGAAAACTTTAATACCATACTTTTAATTATGACAATACACCGTGCAGAATAGTCTCAATGGAGGTTCACTTAAATTAGCACAAAGGGACAGTATGGTTACAGCCTAGAATTAATAATCATCAATAGAATGGAAACCATCTACCTTGCTGTTTGCATCAGGAGCAAACTTATCAGCAATAACAACATCAGAAGGTAGCAAGAGATTCACCCCCTTAGCCTTAGCTTTCTCAATGAGTGAAGTTGCAAGATCAAGCTTGTCTTCCTCCACAAGGGATGAGCCTACGGCATGCCCTTGGGCTTTGTAGAAGGTATATATCATTCCTCCACCAAGCAAAAGCAGGTCTACCTTCTCCAATAGGGACTCTATAACACCAATTTTGGAAGATACCTTTGAGCCACCAACAATAGCAGCAAATGGCTTCTTGGGATTGGACACAGCCCCAACTAAATAATCAAGCTCCTGATAATACATTGAAGATGTAGGCCATAACTCAGAAACACTGTGAGACAAAAAGGTGTCTGATAGACAAAGAAACAATGGGTGGCAGAATAACATAAGCTCCAACCATACAGAATTATAGGCTGTAGCACCCTGGTAGAAAACTTGATTGGCAAAACAAACAACTTTTTCATCTGCTAATAAACTTGTATTCTACTAAAGTTTCTATGATAAAAGAAGATAATAGGAATATATAAAACATAAATACATAAAATATAATCACAAACCTTCTGCATAAGGAATCCAGCAACAGAAGGCTTCAAGTACTTGGCAACACCCTCGGTTGAAGCATGAGCTCTATGTGCAGTTCCAAAAGCATCATTGACATACAAGTCTGCAAGGGATGCAAGCTTTTTCGCAAACTCAGGGTCATTCTTCTCCTCTTCTTTGTAAAATCTAACATTCTCCAGGAGAATAACACCACCCTCCGACAAACCAGCCACCAGCTTCTCAACTTCTTCACCAATACAATCATTAGCCATTTTGACCTAATCGTATCATGAAAGTTAGAGAGGCAAATAGCATGTTAGGGGCATGAATGTGGATCCCAACTATGTACCTCAACTCCAAGAAGCTCAGAAAGTCTAGGGACAAGAGGCTTTAAACTGTATTTCGGTGTCACACCCTTTGGACGGCCCTGAAACCCACATTAAGGAAGTTAATAACATGAACAATGGTTAAACTGCAACCATGTAAACTGAATAAATTCAAATATCCTAGATACTCCCACACAAAACTAATAGATAACAAGAAATTCCAATAGAATAGATAACAGCAGATTAATAAACAAACTAAAAAAAATAGAATAATTAATAACTAGGATTTGTTTATGAGACTGGCAAGTATCAGCTACATCTTGTAAACCCTTCAAAACTAATACTTTACCAAAAATGAGCATCCAGATTAAGACCAACCTAACAAAACACAAGGATAAACAATCCCCAACCCCCACCAAAAAGAAAAGGTAACCTTCAGACAAGGTTTTAAGCCCTCACATACCAATATCCAATTACTTCGCCCCCAGTAATCGAAACATCACAAGCCAAAACAACTTATTTCAGCAGAAGCTAAAACCTCAACTAACACAAATCCACTTAAAAGTTAGCATCATTGCAGCGACCAAAAAAAAAAAAAACTAAACTTGGGAACTGCCAAATAGAACAACAATCATGAATACAAAAAATCTATCAGTACGTACGAGGTGGCTGGAGAGGATGACTTTAGCGCCGTTGCCAATCAAGTACTTAATAGTGGGAACAGCAGCTCTGATTCTGGTGTCATCGGTAATATTGAAATTGTCATCCAAGGGAACGTTGAGATCAACTCTCACGAAAACTCGCTTCCCCTTCAGATCGGCTTCCTTCAATGATCCCACACTCTTCTTTGTCGCCATTTCTTCTGTTCAAATGGAAATCCTAAGCAAATACATCCGAAATCAACAAGAATCAATTATAAATGCATCGAAAATAGGAGAAATTGGAAAGAGGGTAAAAGTTTATTGAGCTTACAATTGATCGAGAACAGATTTACTGAGACAGAACTGAGAACCGGGAGAACCTGTGAAATGTTATCGAGCTTACAACTAGAAGAGCAGTGGAAGGATCCAGAAGGTTTTTATATGTAAGATCAAAGGTCTTTACGCTAAATCCGGTTTTGCTCAACGTATACGGGTAACAGAACCGGGTTTTCTAAGTCATGACTATTATTTCTTTTTTCTTAAAAATAAAATAAAATAAAATAAAAAAAGGGAGATTTTATTCATACCATAAATATTGCTTTGTACACTATAATTGTTTTGCACATCACATAAAAAATATTTAAAAATTTAATTTTATTAAATTCATCCCCAAAATATCTATTTTCCCCATTTAAAAAAAAAAAGAAAAACTAAAAATTGAAACCCAAACCCTAACCCATCACGTCCGGCGCCGCTCACCCTCTTCTTCCCTTCTCTCCCCCACCATTACGTTCGGCGCCCATACACACAGTTCTACTCCTCTTCTTCTCAACAACGAGTAACAAATGCAGAAGACGTCAATGTCTCGAGTCCTCCAGATAATATTTCTATTCGTAAAAGACGAATTAAAGTTTTGGATCCTGCGACATGTTCAGCGCTGGTTGGTCGAACGCCCTGCGATGCGTTCAGTGCTGGTTGGCCGAACATAGTTATAGATGTTCGGCGTCTACTGGCCAAACGCACATCCACGTGTTCAGTATCCACCAGCCGGAACCCACGTACAGGCGTTCGGCGTGCACAGGCCGAACGCACGTTTACATGTTCAGCATGCACTGGCCGAACGCTCCTACCCCTGTTCGCGTGCACTGGCCAAACATTTCTACCCCTATTCGACGTGCACTGGCCGAACATATTGATGGGTTGAGCGACAGTTTAAGTTTTGGATTTTGATTTTTACAGATTTGGTTAATTTTGCATTATCTTTTCTTCTCAATTTAGGGTTTAGAAATGTCATATTTATCTCCTTTTGCTTCATTGTTGTTTTATTTATTGTTTACTACATTTCCAAGTCTGTAGAGGCATGAAAACTATGGAGATGACATTTATATTTTTGTAATCTTATGGAAAATAGATATGCTCATATAGCTTTTCTTGTAGTCTTGTTCGATGTTGTATTGTAAATGTGTGGCAGTGAATGCTAAAATAAAAATTAGTCCACATCAGACTAGTTAAGGAAATCCTTCGTCTTGTATGCTAGAATAAAAAATTAGCCGCCACACGCTCGAAAAGAAAATTATTGTGATTTGGTCTCTTCTGAAAATTGTAATAAAATATAAGTTAAGCGTCATATAAATTTTAAAATTTTCAATTGATTAGCCTGCTAAGAGCTAGAATTGTAATAAAATTAGAGTAAGCTGCCATTAAGATTCGAGAAACTTTAATTGATTAGTCCACATCAGACTGGTTAAGGAAGTCCTTCGTCTTGTATGTAAGAAGAATAACAATAATCTTTGATTAATTTTTTTGTTCGAATATATTTTGTTAATATTTTTATTTTTTTTGTGTTACAGTTTTTGAAAGAAGAAGGAGACGACCAACAACATCAAACAGAAGATTAAGGGCTGCAGACCAATCTGAATTTGTGGCAGGTCTTCTACAAAAGATGATATTGGTGGGCCTTAAGAATTCGAGGCATATGCTGATGTGCCTCAAGAATAAGAGGGGGAATATGATGAGATCCTAATGGTCCCATTTCCTGGTGGTCCTTATGATCCGTCATTGTTACGAAATTTTAAAGCCCATGTAGCTGCTCACCTTTGGAACGACATTGAGAGAGGCATTTTAAAATGCCTTTGTCACACTTCTAAACTTCTGAAATGGTGTATCCCGAAGATGAGATGACATGAGTTTGGATGTTGTATGTTAAACGATCTGAGCTTTACATTTTAAGCAAAATTTCATATAAAGCTCCCAATATAAACTTGATTTATGGATTTGTAGAACGTTGGCAGCAAACCAACACATTCCATTCACCATTTGGTGAGATGACGATCACATTATATGATGTATCGTGTCTACTTGGTCTACCAGTGATAGGGTAGCCAGTGCATGTCGTAGACGAAACTTCAGAATTCTCGTATGCGCTGATTCATCGACTGTTAGGTGTGTCAGTTATGGATGTTATATCGGCACTTAATGATAAGAGGGGTCAATCAGTGAAGTTAGAGTGTCTGCGTAGCACCTTCTTGGACATATGTTAAATTTTGGATAGAGCAATTGCAGAAAAGACATCGAGAACATATATACTATATATTCTTGGTTGTACAATATTTTCCGACCAAAGTGGTACTCGAATTGCGGCTAGCTATTTGAAGTTACTAGAAAATACAAGTGTTGTTCGGGAATATGCATGGGATGCTGCAGCTCTTGCCTATCTTTACAAACAACTAGGACCTGCGTCAAGATCGGGTGTGAAGCAAATAGCTGGATATCTTACATTATTATAGGTAAGTCATTGTTTGAAAATAATTTTATTTTAACATTATGCTACAATTTTTAATATGTTGTACAATTGTATTTCTATATATGTAAGCATGGATTTACGAACACTTTCCGACTATCCCACGACCTCAACTCAATGTTGAGTACGATCCTAGATATTCACTTGCTATGAGATGGTCACAACATGGACAAGGTGGAGCCAAATACATTAGGCTTGTATGGGGTGGTTGGATTTACTTCAACCTCACCAAGTAAGTGTGTCTTTTTAATTTCCGTTGATTACTTTTATATTAGCTATATTTGTCTTTCAAATATATAACTTGAACAATTCATTACGTAGGTAAATTGGGATCCTTACTAGATGCCTAATCGATTTCAACGTCCTAAAGTGACTTTTTATCATAGTTGCATAAGGGCGTTTGACATTGTCGAACTGTACAATCCTAATTGTGTGTTGAGGCAGTTTGGTCATGTCCAGCATATACCATTGCCTCCATTGGATCCAGACTATACAAGAAGAGGGAAAAATCCCAGGCAATATATACTTGCTTGGGATGTGCTGGGATCCATGTTTCTGTTCTGGGATAACCATATATTATCCATGCGACGACGAGGGAGACTTGCTGACCCAATATGAGAGATTGTACCTGAGTCTATGGATTGATACCGTACATTTTCCCATCCACAGGTACAAAATCCCAATCGTACATCTGCAGCACGACACTTTTCTGTTGGTGCGAACCCCAGTCAATTGTGGGTTCGAAACGTTGAGGCACGAAACATTCTCGACCCGCTAGTTCGCATGTGGACAGCTCATGATCCACAATTATCTATTGATTATATTATGCCAAGAGTTGAGCAAGCTGCAAGAGTACTCCACGGTCTAACATTGGATGATCGACATAACACAGATGAGTAGTCATTAGACAACTTATATATCTTGTACTGTTTTATGAACTATGTAGACAATTTATATAATTTGTATTATGAACTTGAAGTTTAAAAAAAATTGCCAATGACGATTGAAGTAGATGGACAATTTCAAACATATCAAAATATAAACTGTCAAATGTATAAGTACATATCATTCATTTTCTAATCAAATTGTATTATACATCTGAAATTGTGTTTTGTAGAATATCTCTAATCCAACTGCACAAGCACTACGATGTTCATGACATACCTGAAGAACAGGAGGCAACGGGCATCTAAAAATCAATGAGACCTGCCACAATAAATGTACAGATACTACTCCGCAAAGATTAATATGGAAAAAAACTAATAATAATGACACATCCCACAAAAATGTCTGCTTTGGTCCACCAATGCTATGTAAATATGTTTCGGATCTTCTGGATTTGCAGTCCTCAGGGGAAGGAAAGTATAGTTTGCAATTGGTGTTAGCACGACAAGTGCTATGTTGTAGACAGTTGCAATCATGTGTCCCATATCAGGTATATCTAGCCAGTGTCGTCTATATGCTCTCTCCTCAAAACAATGTAATGCATCTTCAACTTCCCCAAATTTTTGGTGCATACATTTCCTCAAATTTTTGTAATTCATTAATGAGGTCACAACGACCTCTAGACCACGATTCTTCCCCGAAGTTCATTAAGTCGGCAATTGCATGAAATCTGCAATGTCAGTCTCCTCTAACATTCTTCGTCCCATAAACATATGACCGAAAGATAGGTGAAATATCTTCAAAAAATTCAATATCCTTGTTTTTGGTAACAACGTTAGATGCACGACGAACCACCTGTAAACTATACAATTATTATAAATTAAATGGAAAAGAAAAGAAAAACAAAGCACAAGTTTTTTTATCAATGAAAATTACCTTTTGCTTTTCTCTACGAGTCAAACTAAACATAGCACCGGACACATTTTTTCCACTTATGATAAATGTTTCCTCCACTGGCGAACAACTGTCGTTGATGAACTAGACATACTCAAATGCACTCGGATCTCTTTTGGTTTGAGGTAGTTTTTTTTGCTTTTGCTTTGGTAGGTCGTCCACGCATACGTGGTTGGACTTGTGGTTCAATAAGGGATGATGTAGTTGGATTTGCAAGCTCTCTTAACCTCTTCAACATTAACCACCTCTTAGATTCATAATCTGCACCTTCAAACGGATTGACAATTTCACCAAATGTCTTCTTAAAACTATTATTTATGTTATCTCCTATATTTTTATATACCCCATCCATAGGTTCCATATCAAGCTTTCTCCAAAATTTATCAACTCTATCTAGAGAGATGAGCATGTTCCCCGAATATGTTCAGCTAGCTCATGAGCACATGGAAGACAGCAAGTCTTTCGCAAAATACACCCACATAATAAAGGATCCACGCCATTTTCTCCAACACCAACCATTAATCCAAAATTATATCCAAAGCAGAAATAGAAACCATACCCCGTAACATTTTGAATACAGGAGATGAGTATCTATGTTGGACTATATTGATGTTTTTCTCGAACGAACTTTTGATTGCATTATGCAATGTTTCGAGAAGAATGAAATTTTTTTCCCAACATGTTTCAAAATTGTCTGTACTCGATTGAAGTTGTTTTTTCAACTTGGCATGCCGGCCCTCCGCCCTATATTACAAAAAACGTTACATCAATTCATCAATAAGCATATAACGTACACTATATACAGAATAAAAAATTGATATAACATATAAATGACACATGATGGTATTTTCAAAGTGCATTAAGTTGTTTACCCAACAAGAAACAAATCGTTCCTTATATACATTGATCTAATTGTCCAAAACATATTTTACAACATCTTTTTTATAGGAAAAATCATTCTCAAATCTCTTCAGCAACTCTTCGAACATGTGCTCAGACTCAACAAAGATCAACGAATTCCAATTTCAACATTGTTCTTTTGTACTAAAGTAGTTCTTGCATTTGGCCATTACATTTTTGTTGATGTGCCACCAACATAGCAAATGACGAGAACTAGGAAAAGTCCTCTCGATTGCATTAATCAATGCAAGTTCTCGATCGATTACAAATATTTTTGGTAGGTTGGATTGGTCCATCAAATCTTTAAGGACATTGCATGTCCATAAGTAATTGTCCTCCTTTTCACATTCTAGATAAGCACATGCAACTGAAAAAATCACGTTTGTGGAAGTCAACCCGACAATTTCTAACAACGGTAGTTTGTAGCAGTTTGTTTTATATGTACAGTCCATTAACAAGACATTTGGGAATTCATGCAATAACTTCACACTTGTCGGATGAGCCCAAAATATATCTTTGATAGTATCTGTTTGCTCACACCACCTAGTATGGAAAAAAAACCATTATCTTTAAGTTTACCCATCAGATATTGCATTTGTGACCGGCCACAATGTTCGACTTGTTATTCTTCTGTCGAATATTGTAGATAGTCTTTATCGTAGACATATTTTTTGTATACCTCTTCTGCAAAGTAAACAATATGTCCCTAGGACGACTCTTACCCGTAGACAGATCAGACACCAATTTCAACTCATCTGAAGTTAAATGGCTAGCATAAGAGTGACCCTCCAAATATATTGCCAACTTATGATTATGCGAACCATAAATAACCTCCAACGCCCATGCATCAGTCTCTTTGTAATATGTTCCTTTTAGACGAAAAGGATAATCGTATTTCTTGGTTCCGGAACGACGATTCTCAATTGTTTTTCCTTTTCTTGACATATCCTCTACCTCTTCCTCTTCTCTTCCACATTCATCTGTTTCTTTATTTTCACCTTTATCTGTGGAATGTTTTTTGTGTGGACGATATTTACCCCTTCGTTCGCAACCTAACCACAAACGAGGTCGTCTCCATTCATCTCCAATTTCTGACCTCATCACAACCACCACCATACCTAATGGGATAGGCTTTTCACGTACCCAAAAAATTAAATTTTCACCTGATTCAAACAATTTCATTGTATTAAAGACATCTTGGTAATCAACAACTAGCTCATTGTTACTTGAAATAAAAAGTACTTGTTCTTGATGTCTCATGCAAATAATATAATAAAAGTACTATTTAACAACATAAACTGAAACATAAAACGACCAAAAGAAGTTGAAAAAATATGACAATGTTCGGTCAAATAATACCGAACAATCCGCAAATGTTCAATGTTCAAATACCAAACTTTTCTGAATGCGTTCGGCCTGCAGGCGCCGAAATTCACATGATGTGTTCAGCCTGCAAGAGCCAAACATTACAAGATGTGTTTGGCCTGTCGGTGCCAAACGTTATATGATGCATTCGGTGGGTGCCCGCCGAACATCTTGTGAAGTGTTCGACTAATTCCAGCCGAACGATTCTGTTTGTGTTTAGTTGATGCAGGCCGAACGCTTTCGAAATCAGAGTTGGCAGTTTGCGATTTCTGCTATGTTTTTTGAATGTATAAAAGGAAGAAACTTCTAATAAAACATATGAAAAATGTACCGAATTTACAGATAAATGTCGATTGTCTATCGTGAAAATCTCTCGTTTACAATAAACGTACCGATTAGGGTTTTTTTGTATTTTTCAGAGAGGGAGAATATTTTGATTTCTTAAGAAAGTATCTCAAAATTTTATCATGATTGTAGGTTATATGTTAGAATTTATTTTTTAACTTTTTAATTTAAAATAAGGATATATATGTTATTTATGTCATGTATATTTTTGTTCAAAATAATTATGTGGTGTGCAAAGTAAAATTTGTGGTGTGAATAGAAACTCCCAGCTAGTCAGTTGTGATTAATAAATTCATGCTTTAAATATATACGACAAGTTTAATAAAAAAAGAACTATAATTTTTATTTTACTCAATTAATAAATAATTTATTTTGTTTAACTTATTAAATAATCTCACAAAGTAAAATTAATAATTTGAAAACACGATACTTTAAGAAGAATCTGTCTTGCTGAAATATATGATGTGGAAGTTAAAAAGATATTATACGTTTACAACTAATGATTGTTGTTTATGAAATGTGGAAATTATATGTACATTGAGAGATGTTATTGAAATGGATATGATCATGTCACTGTCACAATCTTTTTTATCTTTCTAGGTTAAAGTTTCATCGTATACTATCTCAATTCTTTTAACATATAGATGGACATTTCATGCTTAAATCAAGATTATCATCTCATGCTTGAGCTCACGTCACTTTATATGATTAACGCTTGTCAATCGTGCATTCTCTTGCCAGGTTACTTGTTTTGCCGCCAATAATGAGGTTGTGGCACCTAATAAATGATCTCCTTGGATCCCAGGACTCTGCTATTTGTATTCGTGCTATGGATTTGCATTCTCTTGCCAGGTTACTTGTGCCCAGCTTGAGATTGATCACCTGGGTCATAAATGTTCAAGTTGAGTCATAGCTTATGTTACATATATGTCTTTGAATGTAAGCAATTCTTGTAGGTTCCAACCTCGTCTAGCCATTTTTTCTTCTCTCAAGTAATCCCATTATCAATGTCGTCGATCTGAGAACATTTATTAAGGTTGCATATATATATGTCTTGAATAATAATTTGTGTTATACCTATTGTTGTTACATACTAATAATTTGTATTGTATCTTCCAGGCCACGGTTACTATCCACAAATAGAGAGGGTTTTATCATTGTATTACTTAATTTTGTTACAATAATAGCTGACAATTATTTGATTTAAATAATCATTATTTTAGGTGACTGATTGCGCCAAGGTCTCCATCCTTGGGGAAATTTGCATGCCACATTTTTTCTCAACACCCCAATATTTAATATACCTCATAAATAAATAAAACATATCTTAATATCTCAATTTATCCCACACAATTTCAAGCCCTACCATTTGTATTAAACTAAAATATAAATAAATTAAAATAATTATAAAGGACAAAAGAAAAAGAAAAAGCAACTCAACCAAAAAGACTTTGACGAAGAAGAAAGGAAGAAAGAACCAGGAAAAGGATTATTACAGTTAAATAACTATTACAATAATTGTCTTCTTCAATTGCTAATGAAAGCTTTTTCCTTCAACATCCTCATCATAATCAATATTTTGACCCTATTTCTGCATAATTACAGATTCACTTGCCGGTCTATAACAAAATGGTCCATTAGAAGATTAATATATATATATATATATATGTATGTATTGAACATAACAAATGTGTGTTTAATCACACATATAAATTGTTAACTATTTTATCTTATATTTCATAAATACTATATTTGAAAATTAATTACCTCTTACTTTGTTATATTATATATAAGTATTTCATAAGTATATTATATTATATATAAGTATTTCATAAGTATGAAAATTTAAAAAAAAAAATTTGTATTTTATTGAACTAATAAACTATATATATATAATATTTTTTTATAAATAATTTAAACAGGGTGGGGCAATATGATACAAACATGAGACCCAGACCTGTCCTTGCCCATGCCCGAATTGGAGCTAGCTCGTCCCTTCTCAGAATGGAACAGGACGGGTCAAAATTGACATCCCTACTATAGAGAATTCCTACAAGTTCTTCTCCATCAATTCAAGGTCATTTTTGTGTTCTTCGTAAAAATCCACCTAAAACAACATTTGATTTGAGATTAAAGCCCTCAAATTGACATTTCAAGATAGAAGCAAATTCAACTATGTTCTTTGCACATTCGAAGGCGTTTTATGCTGAGGTCTCCTAAATTAATGTTTGATTAGAAATTAAGGCATAAAACCCTGGGATTAACATCATAGTCAAGTCTCGAAAAAATCTGACTGAAGATTCAACTCCAAATTAAAGAATAAATCAAATTGTTGAATAGAGAATCAAAAGCTCTACGTAGAGATTTTGCGATCATTTTATTTCAATTGAGTCAAGATAATTTGTATTACTCTTTTTCTGTTTATTTTTGAAGGCACGAAATTTGAATTACAGTGTCATCAATCCCTTAAATTTGTCTCAGCATCACGCCATTCCCATCTTCAGGTTGTCTATCCCATTTTGAGGTATCTTAAAGGAAGTAATGGACAAACTATTTTCTATCTGCCCAATCTACTCTTGACCTTTGTAGTAATGTACTTATGTTGATGCCTGTTGGGGTTCAAGTCTCGTAAACTAAAGCTCTATGTTGCTGCCCTTTATATTGCTTCAAATCTCATCTTTCACAAACACACCAAACACATTGAAATCGATTGTCACACCATGTGTGACCGCTTCAACAAGTTCCCAAAATCCTTCATGTGTCCTCTTCCAAATTGATAGCTGATGTTCTTACAAAACAACTTCCTCTAGCTAGCTTTAATAGTGTAGCGGTTCCAAAACCTCTACTCACATCTTAAGAGCAAGTATTAGCTTCACATATGCCCGTGATGGCTCACTCTCCAGCTTAATGATCCAATCAAAATTCAAGGGAGAAATGGATCATTTATTATAAAACACTAGAGCAGCAAACCTTCAAACATAATTTCATACATCAGAAACCTGGTCATCAAGACCAAGTATGCCTCAGTATCTCACCTGACAACAGATGATTAAACTTATTTCCTGGTAAGCTCACAGCAACATTTCTCCATTCAGTTTAGGCAGTTAGGCTACAGTTTGCTGGTACGAACATCAGCAGGCGCTGCCCGCAATATTTTCTCCACCTTCCGAGAGAGCTGCTTCACTGCTTCTTTAGGGAGATGACGAGGCTTGCTCAGCCAAAGTCCTCCATCAACAGGAAGGATGCTTCCATTGATGTATTTGCCTTCACATATATAGGTCAGAAGTTGGTTAGTCTCCTACGATTAAATGTAAAATTCCAAAGTGTGCAATTCAATGAGATCTCATTTCAATTAAGTGTTAGAAATGCAAGATCTTAAGCCCCTCAATTAGAGTACATGTAAGATCCACTCGTATCCCTCAAAAATGAAATCAAAACAGAAGTGATGGATCATGTCAATCCAAACAATTACTGTGGATTTCAAATCTATACCTAAATCCCTTGAGCCAAACATAATCTGGGGCATCAGTTGCAAGAATGAAGACAATCCATAAACAGAAGGACACCCAAGTTATAATAAATTTGGAGAAAGAAAATTTGATATTGAAGTTATGACCATAAGATCAGGATCATTGGACATCGTAGAAAATTCAAATTTATGCAATAACGACTGGATAATTAAACTCAATTTTCATTACTCTGAGACGAGAGTCCACGCCACAAGTTTAAACAGCAAAATTATCACACAAAAAAAAAAATGTAAAAAGAATTTATCAAAACCCTTTCAAAAGAGTAGGAAGGGTTTAAAGCTGGACGTGCTCATGGACAAATTTCCATAGCATATGTTAAATACAATTGCACTTTGCTATTGTAGTTTAGGAACTACATGTATTAAGCTTATGTGTACATTTTCTATCATAGTATTGAACCAAGCGAGGAACTTTAAAATTCTGACATAACCACTGGTAACAAAACTAGTATCTATATGTGATAGATAACATAAGTTGCACACAACATGGACAGAAAACAGGTAATGTCGTGTCATATCTGACTGTGAAGTGGGGGAGAGAGAAAGGGAGCATGAGAGAGAGAGAGAGAGAGAGAGAGAGAGAGAGACAGACCATGTTTCATCTTAAGGAAAGCCTCCAAAGATTGAAGTCAATTAAAAATAACGAGGAAGGGATTACCAACCAGCATCAGAGGCAAGGTAGACAGCAGCCATAGCAATATCCCACTTGGTGCCAACTTTATAGAGAGGCATATACTCTCTGGCTTTGCTATTTATCTCTTGAGGGACGAGTTTACTCATCCCAGTAGTATCGCCAATGGGACCTGGAGCTATCCCATTTACTCTTATCTCATAGTCCGAACCCCATTCAAGTGCCAAGTTTCTTGTGATGGCATCAACAGCTGCCTGTGGAGACAAGTAAAGTAGACCGAAATTCTCCAGAAAGTCAAAAACATTATCCGCAGGCAAGCATGGTTATTAACAAACCTTGGCTGCAGATACATGGATTTGATACCAAGATGCTGTGTAATGCAATGTTGCACTGATGTTTATTATTAGTCCTCCACTGGACGAGCATCTTCTAAGCCCACCTTTCTTGATGAAAGCAAGAGCTTCATGACACATTGTAAATGTGCCAACGGAATCAATATCCATCACTGCATAAAGTAAACACAATCTTTATACATTGATAATAGGTCATTGGCAAATGCAAAAAGGTGCACAAACAAACTCTTCTTTCTCTCTCTCTCTTTCTCACTCTCGAAATGAATTTTTAATAGCATGAATCATATAGAAGCATTGCACAAGATACCCACAGGAAGTATCTTTTATCATAAACATATATATCTTGTCATGATACAGAACCCAATGCCTGGTTTCTTAAGGAGCGAATCTGAACGCAAAATACTACCACTTTGTGTTGCAACAAAGACACCATGATGCAAAGAAGGCATAGTACTTTGCTCCGAAGCTGACTCCATAAAGTACTACCAGGATTCTGTATGTAAATATATATACACACACATAGAAATACTCAAAACATCATCTTTTTACAACGGATGTATTTAAACAAACAATCGCAGCTATACAAATTTTCAAAGGCCCATCGATTTCTGTAGAAACAATGCATTATAAGCTTATCATCCAACTACGAAATAAAGGGATGGAAGAACTTAGAGGCAGGCCTGTCTTAAAACCATTAGGAGAGAGATCCTCAGCCGAGGCAAGAAAATTTCCAGCGGCAGCATTCACCAGAATGTCCAGCTTTCCGAAATGCTTCACCGTCGACTCCACAACTCTTCGAGCATCTTCTCGTTTCCTAACGTCCCCTTCAAACCCCACGGCCTGAATGAATTATGGCACAAGGAAAAAGGCAATTTGCATAATCTGATGAGCAAATTCAATTTTCGCAGACAAATATTTATCTATCACAGAAGTTTTTATACTCCCAATTTTTAGTGCTTCAACTCGTTGATTAGCGAGTGCTCATTGGCATATACACATACGGGAATCAGAATTGGGGGGGGGGGGGGGGGGAAGCAAAGGAAATTATACATTAATGAAGAATTTCAGTGCGTATCATCTAAGTGGAGAGAAATGGAGGTTACCGGGATGCCGAGGGATCGGAGGGCTGAAACGGCGTCGTCGAGGATGTTCTTGCGGCGGCCCATGACAGCAATGGAGGCCCCATGTTTGCCGAACTGGGTAGAAATCTCAAACCCGATTCCGGATCCTCCTCCAGTCAGCAGAGCTACCTTGCCTTTTAGTACATCGCCCTTAAATGGAGACTCCATACTTCTTTCACTGTTGGGTTGTATGAAAAAGGTCTTCCTTTTTCGAAAGGGAGCTCAAATTTCCCGTAATTTGAAAAACAAAGCCCAAGATTATTTCTGTCAACCCAGAATGTTATGTCGGCTTCATTTTCCACACCATTTTTTTCTTTTTTCTTTTGTAAGAGAAACACATTCTTTTACTGCGTACGTGCTGATCCGTACCGCCTCTCTTTACCTACATTTATAATCTATATGGTAATTGAAAAAAATTATAAAAATATTATTTTTCTGTCTAAATTAATTTTTTATTTTAAAAAATTATGATACTCAATTAAATTTTTTATTAAGTTTTTAATTTTAAAAAATTTATGTCATTTTCATCACAACCTCATTTTTTTATAAAAAAATATACCAAATTAATTATTTTTTTCATAATTTTCAAATTGATATCTATATTGCATATATAAAAATAAGAATATTAATTATTAAATATAAAATACTTATTTCATATATTAATTATAGTATATTTTAATTATTAATATATTTTAATATTTTTAGATATTTTTATTTTAAACAATTTATCAAGTTATATATTATATAATTATGTATTTTATTTTAAAAATTATATTACTATTTTATAATAATTTATTATATTATAAATATACAACAACAGAAAAAATACTAGTTTCGTGTAACAATTCAGTGTTTACTACCTTATGCCACTACATTTGTAATATTTATAATAATTTAATATTAATGATAATACAATTATATATGTATATATATGTATGAGTGAAATAGTGCTAAATATTTTAATTAATTTTTCTTAACTAAGTTTTATATTTTAAAATTAATAATATTAGTATGAACAATAAGAATAAGAATTATAAATCATGTTGTTATATTGTTTTCAAATTATATAATTATATTTTTGGGCTATATATTTTATTTTAATATGAATATAAAATTAAGAATATTTTATCATAATTTAAAATTTGTGATATTAAGTTGTTTTATTAAATATTGTTTATCGTTTTATCAAATAGGATGATATATCTAATTGTTTTCTTTAACTTTTCAGAATAAGTTCACTACATTTCATTTCTAAAAAAATTATTAAGTCAAATAAAAAAATTGAGTTTTATTAATTAATATTATATATCCAAACTATTATAATTAATATTTTGATTAATACAATCATATTTTATTTATAAACTCATGTATACAAATGAATAATTATAGTCAATTAGCCTTTGGTTAACTTAAAAAAATTCATAAAAGTTAAGAAGATTAACAAATTATTTTTACAAATGTGCATATTTTTTCGACCGTACATTAATAACACCCAATTAATTTGTTGTCACAAACTATGGAGATAGAAGAACTTCCTTCACAATATCATACATTTGAGGAGATCCGAAAGGATTCCAGACCCTCGAAGATACGCTAGTTTCATAGGTGAGATCGAAGAACATAGGGTCATTCAAGGATGTTTGAGGAAATATTGTTTTGACAAGAACTCCTAGAAATGACAAGAAGTCATGAATATCGAGATAGACTTTATGTACTTGTACCAAGTTTGGACGATGGTCAATTTACTTCCTGGGGCTAGGTCCATGTGATGTAAATGATTATTCATTCATAAACTAGGATACGATAGGAACGTTGCCACGTACAAAGCAAGGTTCGTAGTGAAGGGTTACATACTTATATTCAAAGGTCATGAATTGACTTTGAGGATATCTTCTCTCATGTTGCCATGTGTAAGTCTATTCGAATTTATTTGTCATTGTTGCATATCATGATTACGAGATATGATAGATGAATGTGAATATCACATTTCTTAATGGCTTAAGGAAGAGATCTACATAGATCAACCAATGGGTTTTACATCCAGTGAGAGCACAGACAAGGTCTACAAGTTTAATGGATCCATCTATGAACTTAGAACATTGCTTTGACGCAATCATAAAATGTTATGAATTCGTAAAAAATGTGGATGAACCATGTGCATACATGAAGGCTCGTGGGAGCTTGGTACAAATCCTCGCACTTTACATCGATGACATTATTCTAATTAGAAATGATGTAGAATAGATGAACTCGAGTAAGAAGTGGTTATCCAACCAATTTTCCATGAAGGATTTGAGAGATTCAAATTTTATCCTAGCTATTAAAATCTTTCAAGACGACTCAAAAAGATTTCTTTAACTCTTTTGAGTCCTATTTATTGACCAGATAGTCAAACGCTTTTGAATGAAAATTCCAAGAGAGGTAAGCTTTTGGAATGTTCCTCTCCAAGAATATGTCTCCTAAGACAGATGCTGAAAGAGCGAAGATGGGCGTGTCTCATATGCTTCAGCAATGGAAATCATTTTATATGAAATGCTCTATTCAAGGAAGAACGTAGTGCACTCACTTGGAGAGACAAGTCCTTATCAGTCTGATCCAGGCAAATAATCATTGGCGCCACCTAGGCGGTCAAAACATTATTTTATTTTATTATTGTCGAGATTTTTATATTTATTTATAATTTTTTTAATAATTATATTAGGTCTAATTTCTATTCATGTTGCTTCATATGACTCAAAATTTATTATAATCAATGTCATTTTATAAGAAAAATGTATTAATTGAGAATATAATCTTTTTTATATTTAATATTTTCTCCATCTAAAAAAAAAATCATATCAGGATTATCAAATTTGATCTACACTATCTCAACTCCTTAAGCCTATTAATCTTCTTCTTAAAATATATTAATATCATGTCTTCTCACACAACTGCCAATACAAAAAAATCTTATTTCTTACACACAAAATTTTTTTGTTTATCCAAATATATAAATAAAATAACTAATTCGAACATATTTATTATATAAGAAATAAAAAGCAAGTTCATAAATATTTTAATTTCATAAAAAGTGCACCCAAATAAACTTTAGTATTTCTCATTTTACTATTACAGGATTGCTATGATGTTTCCTACTATCGACAAGGCTACTACCTTTGTAGATATTATTATCATTATTTTTTTTTTTGAAAAATAACACTTTGTTTTGTAAATATTATCCCTACAATATTATGTTATATTAGCAATTTATCATATATTATAGGATTGAGAATTATATATAAATATATATATATATATATATGGTCCGCCTAGTCTGCGCCTATGCGGTTAAATAGTGTTCAACTACCGATTTCTGACTTCTGCACTATTAGGCTCAATACATGGAGATAGGAGGAGAGGCCCATGAGGAGATTAAGATGATCAACAATTTGATCCCTATAAGGTTTGAAAAATGAGGAGAACGGTGCACAAGATATTCTCTCTCTCTCTCTCCTCCAATCTATTTCTCCCTTTTCTCATGTGTTGAAATTTTTAATTATATTTTAGATCAAAATTATATATCTTGTTCATTAAGATATACAGAAATCAAGCTACACGGTGTATCTATGCATAAAGGTTGAATGTGGATAAACTTAGGGAGGAGGTTCCAAACGTCCTTAACACGTGCGATCTAGACATCCCCGCTAAAAACGAGGATTGACATATATGTATATTGCTAAACTCTAATTTGAATTACACATACAGAAACGTGCATAATTTGACATAGATTGTAGAAATAATTTTAATTATTACTTTCATTGTGTAATTCATATGATATATGATCACAATATTCCATCGAGTAAACCACTACAAAATGGGCAAATGTGACATCATTTGCACATAATAACGAATGTAAGGTCAAAATATCTTATTCCTATGTAAAAATAAATAAAATATTATAAATTCTAAACATAAAATACATGTAAAATGATGTATGTCATCAAGTCTGCACAAGCACAACCATAAGTAGGGTCGGCAATTTGTGACACGGTATGATAGCTTGATATGAACCAAACACAAATATAGTGCGATAGGATTGAGTCTTTACAGGTTCGGGTCGAAATAAGGTCAGATCCAAATAACACAAAAAAATGGTTAGATCGAGTCAAATAGATAGCCAGGTTATTTTTATAAAAGCATTGTGTATATATAACTATTATTTTTGTGAACTTATAGAGTTGTACATTGATATATATATATATATTATAATTCATTTATTATTGTAAGTTTCTATAAAACTTTATCTTAACTAGTATTTTTCCCGTGTGTTGCACGCTTTATAATATACTAATACTAGTATGTTCTCTTGTGCGACGCATAGACATATTATTGTAATATAATATTATTAAATTTCAGTGATATATAAAATTAATATTTTTAGAAAAATATATAATTATGTTCAATAATTTATATACGTACCAGATTATAATAAGGATATAAATATTATATATAAAATTATATATGAATAATAATTAATTTTATTTATAAAATACAATAGTCAAATTACCAAATATATAGTATTTTCTTTTGAAATTAAGAAAATTGAATAAAATCTGGTATATCAACATGAACATTTTTTATTATTATATATAGCATCGAATCTGCTACAAATTCATAATTGATTTGTTAAAATCAAGTAATTATAAAGATATATGAATATTTTAATTAGTTTTGATAAAATTAGTAACATTACCAATATTAACAAATAAAAATATAAAAAATTAAAATGAATACTTAATGGTTAACAATATAACAACATTTTCTAAAAATCTGTCTTTCTATTTGTAGAAAGAAAAATGGGCGGAAAAATGATAGTAACAAATATAGAAACAATGAGTTTATTATTATTATTATTATTATTATTATATATATATAATAAAAAATAGTAATATAATTTTTTAAAATAAAATAATAATTATATAAAATATATTTTGAATAAAAAATTTAAAATAAAAATATCTCACAATATAATAATATAATAAATATTAAAATATATTATAATTAATCTATGAAATAAATTATATTTAAAATTAATATTTTATTTTTATACATGCAATATGGATATTAAATTGAAGATAATGAAAAAATAATTAATTTGATATATTTTTCCATAAAAAAGGGTGTTGAGATGAAAAAGTTATAAATACCTAAAAATTAGAGCGAAAAATAAAAAATCTGGTAGAATAGTATACTTTTTCAAAATACAAAGGATATTTAGGCAAAAAAATGACAATCTTGTAAATGTTTCTATATTATAAGAATATATAAATATAAATTTTTCATTATTTGGGTCAGGAGGGTGAACCAGTAAATAAGTATGGCATGATTAAGTTACAATTCTTAACATAAAAAATTAAATAAATTATATTCAAGTTTATGTAAAATTGATTGTAATCATATCCAACTCGATAAGAAAACTCGCAGCCTGCTATGTTTGTCACCCATAACTCATGTTTGCTCGTGGGTGGTGACTTTTGCATGTTGCATCTTAGGATACAGCAGTTATTTGCTCATTTCAACCTGTGCAATTTATGTGGCTGAAGTGAGTGTTTTCAAATATTCACATTACTATTTGTTTCTTTTATACCCCCAAATATTGGTCAATCGAGTCCTAGTCCCCTACTAGGGCCACTGCACATATATAAAGTCGGGAATTTATGTATGGTTTAATGAGTTGACTCAAACAGTCTGTAATATATATTAAATTCAATCATAAAAAAATAGACTCAAAGAAATAAAGCTTCTCCGGCCTGACTTGATCGGGCTAGATGATCTAATGGGCTCGGTCTAACCTGCAAATTAATTTTTTTTTATTTTTTTTGTTGTTGTTGTATTGCTGAACCTGAACAGAAAGTCATGAAGTAGGTCTAGTAGAACTAAATTCTTCTATTGGTTTCTTCTCGTGGCTTTGAAATATGTAGCCTTTAATCATAGCTTGGAATATAAAACTTCGAAGAACCAAATTCTTCTACTGGTTTCTTCTCATGGCTTTGGGATATGCAGCCTTTCATCATACTTTAGATTATCCAACTTAGATATTGTTTCTTATTTTATGACATTTGCAATCTAGAATTGATTGGATTTTTAAATCTTTTTATATGCTAAATGAAAGTGTAATAATTTTTCTTTTAAAGCCAGTTTAGTTTACCAACACAATATAAATTACGCTAAACCTAATATTTACAGGTTCGATGAATATATGGCCCGACTCAATTCAACAATACATCTTGGACCTCATATATCTAAATGGCCCGACTCAATCCAACAATATATCCTGGGCCTCATTTACCTAAATTGAATGGGCAGCCCAATTTAACAAACTCTACCAGTAAGTTTAGACTCTCTCCTCTTCCTTTCCCTCAATATACTCTGTCCCCTCCCCCCTTCTCAATGAGATGACCAAGGACCCTCCCCATGGTCCCACCCAACTCGTGTTCATCCCATCACACACTCTTCCCCTTCATGTATATTTATTTCACATATTCTAATTATATGAGTATAATATAAAAGTATAAATATGATTATACATATAAATATGTTAATGCAAATATATTTACAATAAAATCTCTTTAAATTAATATTCGATAATAAACTCTTTGAAATAATATTTTTCTTCAATTTTTACTTGTGGTAATTAAAAATATTATCAATTTCGATAAGAGAATAAGATAATATATTCTTGATAGGTTCCTATATAAATATATGGTCTCCATAATATCATAAATTATTTTTTTTTTAAATTACAAAACATAATTATGACAATTTAGTGAATCCATTGTTGGGTACAATTTCAAAAATTTAAAAATCTATGTTGTTTAAATAGTGTATTTCTAACCATCATACAATGAATGTTTTTAGTAAAAATACAATGACTATAATTAGGTTATTAAGAAACAATCAACATTACATTACTTACTAATTTTCACTAACATTCTATGCAATGAATTTATTTTTTATATTAATTATGAGTAAGATAGACAGATTAGTAAGACACAATAACTCTTGATGTAATCAAAATCAAACTTCTTGAAGTACAAAAAAACACTCTTTAAATATTAAATTATTAATGAATTGATACCTTTATAAAATAATAAAATATTATGGTTCCAACTACATAGTAAGAAAAGAAGCATAGATTTTAGTGATCCACACACAAAACAGACAAATTTAAACTAATATCTTGAAATTTATCATTCTTTGTTGCTATAAAATACTAACTAATTTCATGTTCTTCAGCCTCAGGAAAAGAAAAAAAAAAATTAGTTGAACTAACTGCTTCTAACTCGTACCTACTTTTTCTTCATGAGTTTGTTGATTAATCAAATGATTGATTAAATATTAGCTCAACAAATTAGTGAGTTGCTATAGTAGCTACCAAAAACCATGAAATTAAGGGAGTTTGGTGTTAACAGGTAGCCTTGGAAGAATATTTCTAACCAAATTGAGTTCCCCCCCCCCCCCCACAACATTCCAAATATGTATATTAGTGACTCGACTCTCTTGTGTTTCGTTTGTACGTATGAAACTATGTACAATAGATCATCCGACTTGGATCATGCAAAAATGCTCGAATCCTTGCTAGAAATGGGCCACAATGGTGATTTTGTCTTGCGCATGCTTGCACTAAGACTCTAATACTTTTTTCGATATAAAATAATACTCCTTAGATTGTTTTAAAAATAATACTTTTTCTATCATGAAAGTAATAATTTTTCACCACAAAAGTGTTATGTTTTATTACAAAAATATTACTTTTTATTTGACTAATTATAAAAATAGGTATAATTAAAATAAAATACTTTTTGAAAAATCATTACTTTTTTTAAATAAAGTATCAACCGAAATATGCTAGCATAGAAAATTTTAGGCGTTCAGGACAAGTCAGATATATGCATTTTAGTCTGAATTCGGATCGAATCGTAAAAAATTCATATATTTCGAGCATTTTTGGTGTTGGATCTAGTTCGTTACATGTAATATGATCCGCATATGATGCATTTGTCTTTTTTTTTTTTTTTTGTATATCTAATATATAATAGGATTAGAATAAATATAGTATTTTTGTTATCATGAGAAACATTGGCCAACTAAAATTGTCTCATCCATTGTTGGCCGACCTTAGGAAATAGCGACATTATGACAAATAAAAAATCAGAGGAGAAGCCTTAACATCATTTGTTGCAGCTAAGAATCAGGTGACTTAATATGGTAAAAAGGATTTGTCTAAAATTGGTCATAGACCAATTGCCTCTCTCTTGGAGGCCGGCTCACCCAATACAAACAATGGCGACTATGTACACATTGCTTAACCATTAATTTATTTCCTTATATTATTCATTTCACTCCAATCGCTTTGGTTGTAAACTATGTGGGACTATAAATGTCAATATCATTTTTATTTTTATGTTTATTTTTTTAGATTATTTGAACTCCTTAAGGTCGAGAGAAATATTGGAATTAGAGGAAATTTGTTTCGATCTCACACAATAAAGCGTACTAAATATAAGTGCGAGAGACCAGCCACATTCTTATAAGATTTCATTCTAAAACTAATTGGTAATCAATAGACATATAAATTGGTCTCTAATCTTTCATTTATGTAATATAGAAAAATTCACATGTGAAACTTCAATTATTTTTATCAACTCTATAAACTAGATTTGCAAAATTGTGACTATCCTTTTTTGAAACGAGCCCACATGAATTTATTTTTTAGTTTTCTTCTAAAAGACTTCATACCAAGTAAGATAAACGTCAATGTTTTTATATATTTATAATTCTTTCTTTGTAGATGTGATATGAAATTTACCTGACCCGATCCCAAAACTAAATTGTTTGTTTTTCAAATGTCCATCTACGACCGACCTAAGAACGAATATTTTAGTTCTATATGCTCTTCGTATATCTGTCAATGATCACTTTATTGATTATTTTAACAACTAATTATTTAATTAGTTTTGGTTTGTTGAAACTTTAGTTTTTGGATTGGTATATGATTGTGAAAGGCGTTGTAACTAAGACTATGCAACTTTCTTTTATGCAATTAATCACATCTGCTAAGGAGCTGGTGTCCTCCTCGCCCCAAACAAAGAGAATATTCTTTCCAAATATAGTAAAAAATAAAATGGACTCACCATGCCTACACATTACCATAACATGCCCCCAACTCCCAACTCTCACCTCCCAACTTTCCACCAAACAAACCAAGAAACCAGCCATGGACAATGAATGGCTTCTCCATTCCACATTGGGAAACCTCGATCAAGATTCCGCCATTCGACGTTTTTGCCCCGAGCGAACAGAGCAAGAACATGGAGCTGAATGGGGAGAAGTGTTGCTTGATTATCAAGAGATGGAGGTATGGCCACACTTTGCTAGTGAAATGGCTCATCTAGCCCCCTCCGAGGCCGAGCAAATCGTAGACGCTTTCTTCAATGTCGAATGCTATGAAAAGGATAATGCCGGCAAGTCCTCGGAGGAGGAGAACGAGGGCTTTGATCCGTTCCACGAAGACGGTCTCCAAAATATTTCGATGATCGAAGATATCTTCTGCCAATCGAATGATTCAACGATGATCGAAGATGATACTTTCGTTCATGAGGTAAGCAATGCTGTCGATGAGAATGTGGTCACGAATGGGGTGGATCAAGGGCTTGAGTTGGTGCATCTGCTCTTAGCCTGTGCTGAGGCTGTGGGTTGTAGAGACGCTCAACTCGCCGAGTCAATACTTGCCCGAGTTTGGCTCTGTGTCAACCCTTGGGGCGATTCTCTGCAGAGAGTATGCCATTGTTTCGCCATGGGATTGGACTCAAGATTGTCACTTCTGCACAATGTGAATCCAAATGGTTCCTTCTCAAATAGGGCTTCCCTTGATCTACCCTTGATCACTAAAGAGGAAAAAAGTGAAGCTTTTTCTTTGTTGCACCAAACAACCCCTTATCTCGCCTTCGGATTCATGGCTGCAAATGATGCTATATGCCAAGCAGCCAAAGAGAAAGATTTGTTGCACATCATTGACCTAGGAATGGAGCATACCCTTCAATGGACTTCTCTACTACGGGTCTTATCGTCTAAAGGCCCACCAAAATTTAGGGTTATCAAAATCACAGGAATAATTGGAGATGATCAAGATCCATTGAATCTTGAAACCAGCATGAGTGGGCTCAGAGAAGAAGCCATTTCTCTTGGAATTTCCTTCGAATTTCACCTGGTGAAAGAGGAAGTATCTCCATTGTCATTAACTCGAGAAAAGCTCGAATCGGGGGAAGAAGAGGCCTTGTTCGTCAATAGCGTAATGCATTTGCACAAGCATGTTAAAGAAAGCAGGGGATCCTTAAAGACAATTCTTCAAGCAATTAAGAAACTAAGACCAGTCCTCCTCACAGTAGTCGAACAAGACGCCAACCACAACGGCCCCTTCTTCCTTGGAAGATTCTTGGAATCACTTCATTACTATTCTGCCATTTTCGACTCCCTCGACGCTAGTCTCCCGAGAAACAGCCCGCAGAGGATGAAGATTGAGAGGCTTCACCTTGCGGAGGAAATTCGTAACGTCGTTGCATATGAGGGATCGGACAGGACGGAGAGGCATGAGAGAGCAGATCAATGGCGGAGGCAGCTGGGCCGTGCTGGTTTTCAGGTGGTGGGGTTGAAGTGTTTGAACCAAGCTAAAATGGTGGTTTCTGGTTATGTGAGTGATGGCTATACTGTGGCTAGTGAGAAGGGGTGTCTTCAGCTTGGATGGAAAGGGAGGCCAATAATGCTGGCATCTGCATGGCAGCCTCATTGACTTCAAATAAGCTTGCATTGCCCTTAACTCAATTCCTTTTTCAGGATGATGTCTCTCTCTCTCTCTCTCTCTCTCTCTCATTGGTGTTTCCATTTAATTTTGTCAGGACATTATTTGTAATTCTAAAATAATGGCAAGAATTTTCTACCACATCATTTGTAAGCACATAGACTTGAAATATGATGGTTGTCTTCTTATATAGAAGTGTGCCGGAGTTGGATAGGTTAAAATCAGTACAAACAGATTAGATTCAATGCATATCTACTAAAATTGTGTCGATCCATATTAATTGATTAAAATTCGATAAAAAAAAAAAAAAAAAAGAGTGTGGATAAGGTCCCTATTATATGATCATTAAAATATAATTGGTAAAAAGCTAAAATTTGAATTAGAGATGCTGCTGGCCAAAACCAGGCCGTACTTCATTGTCTTTGCAAGGATTTGAAGGTAATCAAGTGTATTATTAAATGATTACAAATCATAGTGTTCCACTTCTCTTTAAAAGAATTAAAAATTAAAAAAATAAAAAAATTCGGTGAACATCCAAAATTCAGTTTAAGTATCATATTATCAAATCAAATTATTATTTTTTGGTTCATTATTTAGTGTGATTGTATTTAAAATTAAAAGTTTGGTAAACCAAAGGGTTAAGTTTTACCGAATGCCCACAGCCCACCACGACTCAGTCTTTGGGTTGCGGCTATGTTTATGGGTCTAGTGGTAGTGGGTCAACATGCGGCTTTAAGGTACATACTAGGACTACGCTTTGTATCTTTGTCTTTCTTGTAATTTAAATAAATGAAATGGCTTTCATAAGAACAATTTAAATTATGTAGTTTTTAATTCCTGGTACATTAGTAAGTTTATGAAATATGTTTTATTAAATAAAGAAAATATTATAACTCTTTTCTCAGTATTTTCGTTTAAATATTTTATAAAAATGTTCACATTAATTTTAGATGAAAGATGAATTTT
Organism: Caryopteris x clandonensis; assembly: GCA_028749325.2. Lineage (NCBI taxonomy): Eukaryota > Viridiplantae > Streptophyta > Magnoliopsida > Lamiales > Lamiaceae > Caryopteris > Caryopteris x clandonensis. The sequence continues at coordinate 2,305,911 of JAPYKT020000008.1, read as the reverse complement.
AGTTATGTTATTTATCAAACGTATGGGTTTGGAGTGTTACAGTTGATGCGTCATTATAGACAACAAGTATTTCTCTCGTACATTGCACGGTTTATAATATAATAATATAATAAATTATTATAAAAATAATAATATTATTTTTGAAATAAAATATATAGTTATATAAGATGCATTTTGATAAAAATTGGTTAAAATAAAAAAAATCTAACAATATAAAAATATACCACAATTAATATATGAAAAAATATTTTATATTTAAAAATTAATATTTAATTATTATATATGCAATATGAATATCTAATTGAAGATCATGAAAAAAATAATTAATTTGATATATTTTTCATAAGAAATGAAGTTAAGATACAAAAGTTTTAATTCTTTGAAAATTAGAATGAAAATTATAAAGCAGCATGTTCGTATACTTCACAAAACATGTCCCAGCGAATTGCTTTAGTTAGGTTTTTTTTTTTTTTTTTTTTAATATTTTCTTTTTTTAATAAATTTATTCGTCATGTGTAACAGTGTTGATTAAAATATGAATTTAAGACTCCACACAATTGAAGTTGGATAACGTGAATTATATATATATATATATATATATATATATATAAAGTTAAAAAAGGTGATGTAATTGTAAGTTATGTTTAAAAGACATATTAAAAATATTAATTGACTCAAATATCGTAAATGTTCACTTTATTAAAAAAAGCATCATAGTAGTATAAACTAATATACGAATTTTGGACTCCATATTAGTAATTGAAGTATGAAATAGATATCTATGCATTGAATTAAAGAAAATTACGAGGTGGTGTATTTCTTTAACATGTTTCCAAATATATATATATATATGTATTAGTCAAATAATAATATTTTATTTTATTTTAATTATTTACCTGTTACTATTAATAAGGGTGATTTATATTTTAATAATTATATTTTTATTACTTATTTTGATGATCTGTGTTAAGAAAAATGGACCGCCAATAATTGCATTCTTTTTTAAATCATATAAAAAATATTATTTTTTTCTGTGTTAATATTACTGTTTTGTATAATTTTATTTAATATTCATTCACTATAATCTGGTAAAAGAAAGAAAATGGTACATAAGGAAGCAATTTGAAATCATTTCTGAAATCCTCTTTTACATATTAATGTGGTACAACTTTCACGATGGGACGCAACAATAAATTGCATATTAGCTAAAGCAATCATATGGGATCATCAAACATTAAATCAATTCTTTTTATTTGTGAGAAGGCTTCATAATTGGGATAATCATAGTTTTATCTTCACAGTTTCAATGACTAAATGTATTAATTGTGGTGTTATGAGTAGGCTTTTCAGCCACCTGTGTGTGCTGTTTGATATGAGGGGGCAAATTTGTAACTTCAGTCCACGTGTTGAATTCTTACAATCTCAATATCTATATAAACAAATCTCCTCTGTGTTGGATTAATACATTAAACTGAAATTTTATTTGTTAAGGTCGCACAAGTCGGACATACATATGGGTTGTACGAGGCTGTTCGAAGGATGCCTTCTTCTTGTCCTCTTGGTTTCATGTATGGATTTTGGTTTTTTTTCTTAACTTTATTAACATCTTTTGAAACTCACATCAATTATTATTTTTTTTTTTTAAAACTTCGAGAATGATAATACAGTTCCTTTGTTTAAACAGTATTCAATGTCTTGGACCGTGTATTTGGATGACAATCTTTAGTGTCAAGATTGAAAGTGATTTCATTCCAATTTTGGAACTATGCCCAATATATCAAAATGTTATGTGAAACATAAGATAATCACTTTTATTTAGATAAATTAGTAAAAGTCGTAATAGCATCCAATAAATTGCATTCCTATCAAATAGCGTTCATGTCGGAAACTTCGGATCAGGTTCTCGTGTTGTTTTAGTTTTTCAGCCCTCGTCACTAATATAGACGAGTAATGTATTAAAAAATACTAGAATACAAGATAAAATATTATTTGCCATAAAGAAATCTAACTCCTATTTCTAGTGTTCTTTCAGTGCGAAGACAGATACAAAATAAGAATTTAATTGTTGAGTTAATAGAACGATTTCTTTTGTTGAGTTAGTACTAGAAACTAGAGATATACATATAATATTGTATAAGTATATCATTTAGAGTGATTGTATTAATTTGGTGTGCTGCAGCTATGCGGGCAGAAGCAGCAGTGTGCGAGACGAGAAGCCAACTGTTCAGAGGTGTATGCTTCAGAAACGATAATTGTGCTTCAATCTGTGAGAAGGAGGGTTATCTAACTGGGAAATGTCAGGGCTTCCTTCTCAAGTGCATTTGTTCCAAGGATTGCGGGGTTGGCGGCGGCGCTGGCAGCGGCAGGAGCGGCGGCAGCCCCCCATCTGATGACCCTCCTGCTGACGGCCCACCAGAGGACGGCAGCAGCCCCCCATCTGATGACCCTCCTGCTGACGGCCCACCAGAGGACGGCCCATCCGAGTAGTGTTGAAGTGGAAAATTAGACCCTTGGGCGGATTGTACTAGTCATAATACTCATGTTAAAAATAAATAATTGAAACAAAAAAAGTAACTGAAATGATAACCAATTGAAAGTAAATTTTGATTGCTATTCAAGTTTTTTGGCTGGATCTTCAAACAATCCGCACAGGAAAAATTAAACCAGAAAATAAGGGAGGCTTTATATTTTGTAAAAGTAAAATGGAAACTTGTATTAATCCCACCTGTAAGGCCAAAAGGAGACAGCCATAACATGCCATTATTGCAATTAATAGGCAGTGTATAAAATTAATGATCATAGCCGAAAATAAAAGGATTTCGCGTCCAACTAAATAGAAATACATTTCAAATTTACCCAAATCACTTGAAAGAAAATAATGAGTTGTATTAAATTCATTTCAATCCAAGCAACCAACACTGCCGATCCCCAAATCTTCAATCCAAACACAACTTTGGGTGACTAGCGGAAATGTAAATACCTAGTAAAACAAGTTGGAAGTGATGATGTAGTAAACTAGACAAACAGAAGAGAAGATGCTGCTGCGCAAGGAAAGCCCAACTGGAGGGTAGCCCGACAGACCAGACACCAAATCAGCTAGTTTATCGATCATACATTAACAACAGTTAAAACTAATTACTACAAAAGCACACAGCTAAAGTCAGATATGTCTGCCCTTGGTACAACATCAAGGATGCCACAGTCATTGCAAAGCTCACATTAGCGACATTTTTCTTCCACCAGAATGAACCACAATTTTAATAAGGGAAAAGGATTTTAATGTATGCTTTCAAGTCAAGCTCCATAATTTCACACACAAATTGCCTTATATTCCCCTTTTTCCCACTGAATTTTACAGAATCAATCTACGTAAGAAAACACATTAAGAAGTTAATACAGAAGCAAGCAAGCAATCAATAAATTAATTTTTGTAGCTCCAATCATTCAACTTGCCCTTCTGAATTATGCCATTTTCTGTCAAGTAGTCAACAAATTCATCAATCAGATATGGCCAAGCCCCATCTGGATCATAGTTCGATAATGCAGGATCCACCATCTGTACATATATTAAAAACAGTCAGCAATTATATAAAAAATTAGCAAGAGGTCATAGACTCATAGCAACTTTGCTTTCATTATTTACCCTAGCAAACTCCAGTAGCTGGGACCAGGTATCACGAGAAATTGCTTTGTTATGCCGAGCCTGAATCATCAAAAAGTAGATAGAACATGTTACAAAAAGAATTTTTCAATAAATACGTTACCAGGACAAATAACAATTAAGTAATAGTCTATGCATAAATAATACAGAACCTGTTTAAACTATATTAAAGATGTACTATCCACAGTGGACCTATAAATTCAAAATTTAGTGTAGTAGTCTATGTTCCAGAATAAATACAACTTACAATCCTTACAACCTAGTTCCAAACATGGATACTTAGTGCTTTAAACATCATAATGTGTAAGCATATGAATATGTCAGCATGTTGAGGGTCTGGATTCAGCCACAATCGGACAAAGTAGTTATACAGAACAATATTAGTCACATTTATTTTTCAACTTTTTAAAAATTCTTTCCTGGGGAAAAAAGAGTGGCTATATTTATTGCATCTCTTCAAACATATAAATTTAAGATTTACTTAATCACAATAAGATATTTTTAGTAAGAAACATAAACATTTACTGAAAAGTGGACTACATCACAACAAGATCACTATCCAGAAACAAAAATAAATGTTTTTCCTGCTAATTACCAAGTTCGGTCATTTCCAAATTCCAGGACAGCCAGCAACTGGATAGATCTTTGGACAGTCTAAAATCTATTGGTGTGCCTACAAACCCCTTCCTGCTAATTACCAAATTGCACGTGCTATAAAAACTCAATAGATCTTTTGACAGTCTAATCTCAATCTATGGGTGTGCCTTACAATCTCCTTCCTGCTAATTACCAAATTGCACTTGCTATTAAAACTTTATGACAGCATACATAATTAAGATCTTCGGGCTATTGAGATTTTACATATTATACATTCAGCATTAGATCAATGTTTAAATAATATTTGGAATTTCAAATCATTGTTAATAAATGGATGCCTATTTGCATGAGTTCATGTATAATAATTTAATTGTGAAACAAAATAAATTCATTTTTGTATAGTAACAATTAATTGAATAATTCATCGCATAAATTCCAAATACAGGTAGTTGACTAATTCCACCTGTAAGAACTGGCACCAATGATCAACTAATGGCCATTGCTTTTCTGCAAACAACAACTGCCACATCCCAATTGCTGTATCCAATGCCAAAGACTTCTGGCCCTGAATTCAAAAGAAAACCTGATCACATCACATAATTAAAAATGGAAGTTACAATTAGAAAGAAAGCTGACACACGCGTTAATGTTTGATCCTGATGACTGAAGCCAAAGACTAAAAAATAGATTGGAACATGGTTATGTATCAGTATGAAGCAGTCCAACACAACATTCAGGGTGTGTTTGGTAGGCATAAGTGGGTAGGGGGAAATACTGCCTCTGAAATCTTGAAATTGAAAGTTAAAGTTGAATAGTGAAATTGAATGTTTGTCATAGTATTTCTGATTAAATTCTGGTGTTTATACTGATAGAAAGTGAGGGCTGGGTGAACTATTGACACAGGAAAAGTTGGGTGCTAGAACTTATGAGAGCCAAACAAATCCCAAAAGAAGCAATGAAGGGAAAAATAGAGAACAATGAGAAGAAGAACAAACAGTGACCATCCACACAAAGGTTTAGCAGTTCTACGCTTGTATTAATTCTCAATAACAATCAACAATGTGAAAAATTAAAACACCAAAAGCAGGGCTTCAAATCCTTTACCTTAACAAAGACTTAGACTCAACTACCAACATTAATTAATAATTGGCAACTAACATCCAGACTTATAGATGGAAGAACAACAACAATAATATGGGTTCATTACAAAAAAAATTATGAACTATGCATCAATCTTCAATTACAATATGAATTTATAAAAGTATCATTTTTTGTCAGACTATTACTTTTATAAATTATAACATTGATCACATTTCATGACATCAAATCCCAATGCCATCACCATCACTAGATGTGCCTTGAGAAGGCTGCACCAGATCCACAACCTATTTTGCTTCGCCGCCACCATAATTGGGAATTGAGAGCGAAAGACAAGACAAACATTAACTTCCACACTTGATTCGCAATGAGTGTAACAGATAGGTTTTGGATATGGGACCACCTCGTCGACCCACATCCAATGATGTTAGAGTCACAATTTGATGGCAGAAAATGTGGTCGGTATTATAATTGGAAAAAAAAATCATAGTTTGTGACAAAAATTGATACTTCTTAAAGTTCATTGTAATTGAAAATTGACACATAGTTCATATTTTTTATGTAATTAACCCTAATAATAATACTAAACCTTAAACATATGTATTAGAAAATCAAAACCCTAATTTTCCTTGGCTTAATATACTGAAGCCTCAGATACATGCCTGTATTTCTTTTTGTAAATGATGGAAGTTCATAAACATAAGTTCCACTTCCACCTGCCTGTTCAATTTTGCTTGGTGGTTCATTTTGGCATAAATTGATCTTCCACTGTCATCGAGTTATCAAATTTTCTAATTGATTGGCAGAAAAAATATAAAAAAATATCAAGCTAAGCCTTTACTTTATGAGAAGAAATCAAATACAAGGTCATATGAGACACACTAACTATAACTTCCGAGTTAACATGATGAAGCCTAACTAAGAAAATAATTGTCCAATTGAGTGCAGAAAGTTACCTTCTCTTTTGCCCACCCAAATGCATAGTTATAAATCTCTCGAAATTTTTCTGGATAAAAAATAAATAAATAATTAGTTAGCACTTACGAATAGATGAATAGATACTGCTTGAAAAAGTTCTGAAACTAAACCTTCTTAAAATCATTTATTGCTTTGAACTTTTTAGCTTGAAAACAGGTTCTACATTGCAAAATTAATTTTTGCTATGACTTCTCTTTGACAACAACATTAGAGGACTAGTGATGGCACAAAAGCCATCAATAGAGAGAAAAACCATGGAAAAGTGAATAACTTGTTGACCAGATATAGAACTTTGATATCACATACGTTCATCTTTCAGTTCAGAACGCATAAATGGTATCCTTTCTCTGAACTTCTCCAGTGAGTCTATCCTGCGAAATACCATTAGGACAAAAGGTTCAATTCAGTATTAACAGGAAACAGATATTAGAAAGAAAAAATGATAACCAAAAAATAATAATAATAAAGTAAACTAAAAAAGTATAAACTCTTCTGAAAGACTTGATTAATACCCACCCAAGAGATTGTAATCCACCAATAAACTCCTGCTTTGAGAATTCACACATGGTGGCAGCCTTCATATGCCATGAGACCACCAACTACAAAGAATAGCATATCACAAGAGGTAGGATATATGACAAAAAACAAAATCCAGACATAAACTCTAATTTCTCTCACAAATAATTAGGTGCATGTCCTTTTGGTCACAACCACAAGGCAAGATTTGCATTAGGGTCTTTTCTCCAACCTATACTCTCTGAGTGATATTCTCAATAACAAGAGTGGCAAAATATTAACAATAACGGTCACAGCATTAGACCAATAAATCTGCTTAAGTTGATACAAATGATTCTTCAAGTCAACCAAATCAAATATTCAGTGGGCTCTGGGCATGCAACGAAGTCATGGCTGAATTTCATGTGGCCTGAAGACAACATAACTTGAAGTGTTTCTAAGATTTGAGCAGAGGTGCAAGATGATAGTTTCGAAGCTACAAGCAATTCCCCACCACTGATTCAAATATATTCAACCCAAGAAAAAACAATAAGGAACTTAAATGTAAAATCTGAATCCAACTTATTCAATCAGCTTCAGAAAATTCATGCTAATTGATGATGTAGATGTACTAACGTCTATTGCATGAGCTAATTATCTATACCAATGGAAGAAACTATTATGCTTTTTTTTTATTTATTGTTTTTTTAAATCCTCAATAACACTCCTCACCTTGATGTTAGAAATTCTTTATTACTTCAAGTAGATATTATAGGTTCAAAAGAAGATCTTTAGAGCAAAAAAGATTTTCAAATGTGAAATAGTGGCCACAACTTGCAATCCTCTACCGTGTCTTTGTGATCATCCATCAATTTGCTAAACGGTTGGATGGTAATATTGAAGCATCCGTCAAGCACATCAGATGTATCATTTGTGGAGATAAAAAAATAAAATAAGCAAGCCTTGGAACTAAATGATGGACACAGAAGAACATAAAACCAATAGAAGCTCCCAAACAACCAACTTATTTTTCAGTTATTGATCAAGACATTTTACCTGACAAAATAAATCTCAAGCAATTACACATAATTAACAAATTTAAGAAGTGCTACATATGCAGGTTCAGATATAACTTACCATTACAATATCTTGGGGATCAACCTGGCAAAAGAAAGCAGTCCAACGTTATTTGATCATCGATACTTGTTAACACATAATAAAAAATACAAAAGGTATGACAAGACACAATCATGGAAGTTCCATGCTACTCAACAAACGCCATCAATAATGCTTTACAGTTTTCTTCCTAAACATAAAGTACAGACAGGTATGCAAGACAGCAAGAGAATAGTTGTTAATTGTACCTGAAGGTCATTGCACATGAGAGTGATTCCATCAACCATAATCATTTCAGCATAGGGATCTGAAAATGAAACAGCCTTAGTGAGAAAAAACATTTAGAAGGAAAAAATAAGGAGGAAGGCATGTCCATGCATCCAAAAGTGAATGCCTTTCACCAATTTAAATGAAGTGGAATAAAGAATGTGTAATATTTGGAACCCCCAGTCCATTGTTTCAAAAAAAGGGAATGAAAACAAAAGGTCCGCATGTTATAGTTCCCCAACATCAACATAAAAATTATATGCGGAATCTTTAAACAGCTAATCTGCATCTACCTTGTCTCAGAGTATTGAAGTACAAGGAACTAGGGCACGGAACCTCTTGGGGTGCAGCAATTATTTTTAATTCGTGATACATCTTGCAGCTGATTTCATCTATGTTCGGTCTTAATATAAGCCACCAAATTAGTGGGATTGATAAATGATACGTGGCTCAGAAATATGACCATGACATGACAATGAAAAATGTTTTAAAGGTGCCAAGTGCCAGTTGGGTGGCAGACTTGGACCTAGCACCTAAGCAGGGCCTGGACAGGGTTAGGCAGACCAATTTGAGAAGAAGTGGGACGGCCAAGGGACTCCTGATGCCTAGGTGATGCCTATGCATTCTTCCGAAGCTTTCTATATTTCCTTTACATGGAGATCCATCAAGCACTGTCATCTCACAGCAAGAGAACGCATATAATACCACATTCATTCAATCCCTATCAAGTCCACCATGGCAAATTTATATTTTCACTTCAACTGCTAATGTATTTTCTTCAAATGTCATATACATCATAAAAAATGTATAGATATAAATAAAAATTGAAAAATATATATCTGAAAAAAATAATCTCAATCTTTTACATGTCTAAATGATAATAACAATTCCATCTCATAAATAAAACAAGGGCTCAAATGAGTTGGACAATGACCACAAAAGACTACATTTTCCATACACCGACCATTCCCGTAGGGGAACATTAAAGCGGGGGGGGGTAATAAATTACACAAAGAAAACCAAATCAAAAGCAAGAAAGACAAGACATAGTATGTGATGGATAGTATAAGCATATGCACAAGACCAAAACCAAAATCATCAACTGCCTCTCGGGAACAAATCAATAAATGTATAAAGCATGTTAGTGCTGCATTTTCTAATTAAAATTTATCAACAAGAGATAGATTGAAAAGCAAAGATGCAGCAAAATAAAATTACAAATCAATTTAAACGATTTGCCTTTGTATCTATTGTAGAGCTCCTCTAAGTGCCTTGTGTCAGCAACTGACTTGATATGGGAATGGCTATAAAATATATCAAAAGCTCCTTCGAATTGCCAGTCACTGGACTTCAAAGCTTGGATAGCAACTTTTTCGCTGTACCAAAATAAAGAATAACAAGTCAAAACTACAGAGCCACCATCTAAATATTCAAACTACATCAAACAGGGATTAGAAGGAACAAACGTTGGGGGGGGGGGAGATAGAGAGAGAGAATGCCATCAAGGTACAGCCAGTTCTCATGTTAAACATGAAGAGTAACTTTAAGCTTTTAATGACCAATATTAAATCATTAAAGAGATCCCATCATTTCGATCATAGTGAATCAATAAGAAAGAAAGTAACTAGACTTTAAGAGAGATAGTATAATGAGATTTAGAGGAGTTTATTAATTGACTAAGCCCAAGTATAAGATGCATAGCTAAATACTTATGCTTTCAGAAGGTCCAATAAGTTAAGCAAATGATCAGAAATTGGAGGTAAGATAAATTTATGTAACCCAAAAGAAAACTTCTAATACTGCAATACATAGGAAGTATTTCATATATACAACCTAATAGGCTAATAACGTCCAGAAAGGCACAGAATTCTACAGTCCAACAGTGCATCCATAACAAAGAAAGCACGTGAATAGAATGGGCAATAACCATGCAAGCACAATCAGCAATCCACATAAGAAAGAGCACGTGTGAAATAAAAGTCTCTAATCAACAATTGGAGAAAAATTCAGGCCGCAATACAGAATAGAGTATGGAGGTACCTCGCCCCTGTAATCGATATGAATTGCTGTACTTTGTCACGCTGCCCTCTACCCAGCTTATTCTGTCATGAAAAATAACACCTTAACACCCAGAAGATTGTTTAATTCAGCTATTTTTCTGAAACAGAAATCTAAGGAAATAACATGGGACCGCTGGAAAAGCAAAAATTAGAGTTACCCAAAAACAATTCAACAGTAAAAAAAGCTGCTGCTAATAGTAATGATTGTCATGGTAAGAACATCTGTAAGAAGCATATTCAGCTGAAAATTTCAAAACCGACAAATTCCACCTAAAAAATACACAATATTGCGATAAATGAAGGAAATATTAGCAAATACCATTTTGAGAAGCGCGGAGAAAATCTTATATACCGAGACTTGATCCAATTATCAAATAGTTTGAGCAGAATGACAGGAGAGAGAAACTAGGGTTACGATTAATTGGTAGATTTTTTCACTCAGAGTCGCCCACAGTCTCCTTTTTCTTATTTTTCGTATTCTTTTTTCTTTTTCTTGTTCTTTTTCTCGTGATGAATGTATTCTTGATTCTTAATCTTCTCACTAAATAAATCAGCACCACCAGTGCAACTGGAAACACCTCGCGCTCTATTGGCCCACCCACATTCACTCATTATATTTGCCCCAACCCATGTCCAGCCTGAATTGGGCTGACTAGGCTCGTAACTTGGCCCACAATTGGGCCCATAATTCCATTGGATACTATATATATTGCCCACACATCTATATATCTATATATCTATCTATATTACAATTTCTTCTTTTTCTTTCCTTTTTACTACAATTTTTAAAAACTTATAATTTTTAATGTAAACTTCATTTTTTATAAAATATATATCAAATTAATCATCTCTTTATGATTTTCAATTTGATAATCATATTGCATATATAAAATAAAATAATTTTTTAATACAAAATATTTTTTCATAGGTTAATTGTGGTATATTTTAATATTTTATATATTTTTATAATGTGTGAAATTTTTATTTTAAATAAGTTTTTATTAAAAATATATTATATATATAATTATATATTTTATTTTAAAAATTATATGTTATTTTTTTAATAATAAATTATTACATTATTATATTATAAATCATGCAATGTGCGGAAAAAATATTAGTTTGCACAAATAACACAATAAAGGTGTAAATGTGAGGTAGATTACACAATATAGTTGTGTGAATTTTGTTACGAGTCATTAGGGTGATTAATGTTATGAGTCTTTTAGTTGTATTTATGTTATTATGAGAATAGAGAAAAGGAGGTGGAGCATTTTTATTCTTCCAATTGTCATAATTTTATTTTGTTAATTATTTTATGTTATTTTTAGAACTAATTATTTATATATAGTTTCAAAACAAGTTATTAGCACGATTTTACTAGGTAAAAATTATGTTTTACTTCAATTATATGTATATATATCACATTAATTTACAAAAACAATGAGAATAGAGAAACAAAATTTTCAAATCTTAAATGTTACCAAAAATTACTATTTATCGATATAAAATTGCACCTTCAAAGGTTAATAATTGTTTATACCCTTGAAAATATTGATATTGAAAATGTAGAGTAAAGATGCCAATTTAACTACATTCATTGTCATTTTCTATAGGATGAATATAATTCTGGTTTTATTTTAAATTGAATATAATCTAGTTTACATGGAGAAATTTTGACTGAAAATTATTGAATTAGAAAAACTTTCTCCACCATGAATGAACATGGTATTCCAACAATATTACCCACAACATCAATTTACAACATATTTTTTATTTGATTGATGTTTTTCTAGTAGCATAAAAGACTAATATCTATTTATTGAAAATTATAATTTAGGATCATATGGATATCACACAATGAATGAAGCACATGCCACTTATGGCGGAACTAATGGTCAATTTGGAGGTTCCGAATGCGAATTCAAATGTTGGTGTTGTAGAGGTAGTGAGCATGTTAGTCCCTGTCGTCGTATTTAGAGATTTTAGAGGGGTGAATATGGTAATTTCTATTAGGTCAATAACTCGGTACAACAATTACATTTAACTAAAGAAGACCACGACAAGGATAAAACACAGGTCAGGAAAACTAGTAATACCAATGCTCATAGATGTGGGATGATTAGTCATCGGCAAGAAAGTTCAAAATACATGCAACTGAATCAAATGCACAATTCACATTAGTTGAGGCTAATACATTAGAGATCACCTGTGTTCATATTATGATCCGAGATAGAAGACCACTTGAGATATCAGATTTCTTTGAAGATTGTGTCTAGAGGACTATGAATGCTCTAGAATCGGTGTATTGTTCCCATAAACTAAATGAATTTTTTCTAGTGTGTTTTATCTTCACTCATGTTTATTCCAATAAAGTTTTCAAAGAGTCATCTATAGAATTATTCCACTTTAAATACGCTTTACTTTATAATGTGTCCATGATGCGAAGAAACAAGAAGTGCATTATACAAGAAACCAAATCAATTCATCTAACCTATCTTGTACCATGATCTTCCCATAATTAGTATGGTACTTTGTTACCCCAAGAGGACCAAGGGTGATGAATGGACAATGTTTTGAATAATTATATCTTGTATGTTTGTACCTCTCTCTGCAATAATTCTTGAGAATGAGTATGTTTGTCTTAAAGTTGTAAATTATCTCATCCAAATAATCAAGCAACATAATTATGTTTTTTGCATTTAATATTTATTTTAATATGTGCGACATGTGTGTAAAAGTAAAAATCGTGAAAAGAAGCTTAATTTAATGTATTATTAAAAATCGTGAAAAGAGGATTAATTTAATGTATTATTCATAACAAATGTAATAAAAATAAAAAAGAGTTATTTTATTTCAATAAATTCGCAAAAATATTCATATAAAGAAAAAAAAAATTCAACTAATAAAAAATTGACACATCATTCTCCAAAAATATATCTATTTTTAGAAACTGAACAAATTATATTTAAATTATTTCATTATTATATTAGTATTGATATTAGTATAGATTATGAAATTTCAATACTTGAAAGAAATTATAGAAATACAATTGTTGATAGCATTTTATCTATAAATTCATGAAAAACATCGAGAAAAGACATTATTGTCTACTCAATAGTGCAACAACACATTCAATATCAACTGAGAACTAATAGCTCTCGAGCGTCATGATAAAAGTAAATGCAACATCAAGTCACATGGAGATTATTAATGACTCCGAGAGTGCAACAATTTTGTTGCCAATGGTATTAGGTTGCACATTAAAAACACATTATTATCTAGTAGAGTTGTAAACAACTACTAAGTTTTACAGTTGTGTTGTAACTGGCATCATTTGAAACTATCAATTGAAATAAAAAAATAATCTCTACATCATATCCTACCGTAACAATAAAAGAACAATTTAGGAGAAATTTGAAGCCACAAATTCCGAGCAGTATTATGTTCAAAATCAAACTTTTGAAGGGTAAACCATCGTGGCCGAGAGGTTGAATGCCTACAAGAAATTTGCATAAATAAATAGACTAACGAATTGGGTAGTATCCCGGGCTTTCTTTTGCTTAACTTTATAAATTGTGTTAAACTTCATGATCATGATATTATACGGAAATTATTATAATTTTATATGATAGTATAAAGGTTAATATATGTTTCTACAATTAAATTGTCAACGGGCCTACCGTTAGTAGAATAAAATTATAATATTTGGACCAAATCATGCTTTCAGCTATGATCCAAAATAACAAAATTCAAGACTCAAAGTTCAATAAAATTATCAAATCCAAATATGAATACTAAAAAAAGTGCGTAATTGAAATACCTAATACATAATTTCACAAATTTTAAAGTACACATAGAGTCTCTAAATATAAACAAAGTAGTTTTGTCGAGCAAAATTACTTTTAGAAGCTCAATTTTACATTTTAAAGATGGATTCATCAACTCAAAAGTATTTCAATTATTGTTTTATGTATTTAAAACAATATTTTCCACTATTTTTTATTATTAAAATATTTCATAATAATTTTGTATTTATAAAAAGACATCAATTTCAAATGTTTTTTCATGCAAAAATTCATATATTAATTTATTAAAATAATATCTAAAAATATTACAATTTAATATATTATTAAAAAAAACCACACACGAGAATATTGTTACTTTAATAAAAAAAGTTAAAACTTGGAAAAAGAAAACAGAGCTTCACTATAATAAACTTTATAATTTAGGGACAGAAATGTGGTTTTACCTGAACTGAACCGAGAGGCCGAAAGTCAAATCGTTGGAGGGCAAACCTGTAAATATGATCGCAAATCCAAAACTAGGGTTTCTGGTCTCGAACTATATATACCCACCCATTTATACTCAAACTCCGTCATCTCATCGATTCTCGTCCTGAAGGTACTCACATTAGCACACACTGATGCAAGCTTGCTTTATTGCTTCAACAAATTGATTATGAATTTTCGGAGGCCGATGATGTATTGAGATTTGTCCGTACCATCTGAGTATCTCTTTCAAAGATTTCGTTGATGTGTATTCTTCTGTTTTTTCTGAGGTCTCCCGTATGTATTTCTTATTCTTTAATTTTGAATAATTGATTTTAATCTGTTTCTCTCTAGATGCTATCTGTTAGATCTTCGAATGTAGGGGCGGTGATGTCAAATTATACCATCAAACTATGAAAGCCTTGATGTTAGGCTTGTTGATGCTAACAAATCATTACTCTCTGAGCCCTTCGATTTCTTTATCTTAATTGATTTGAATTTTTTAATTTTTTATATTTGGATCTGTGAGTTTAAGAATTAGGGAGAATAAGGCAACTCATTAGAGTCACTGATGCACTTTGAGTATTGATGGTGTTTTCAGCGCTTTACGTTGCCGAAATATATGGTGCTGAGATTCTGGCAATGCCCTCTTTTATGGTGGCTTATTGCATTCAGATGCTCCAACATTCTATTTTTTCACTCGAGTTTTCCACATCTTTTTTACACATTAAATATAATATAGGAAACGTTTTTATTTTCTGAAGCATTACCGGAAATTTAACCGATTATGCTCTTATTATTCTCTTAAAATCGATTATTCACTTTTTTTTTTCGGAAATATTTCCAATTTTTTATAATGTTCGTCGTTTAATTCACTTCAGTGCATTATTCTGCACTAAATCACTGTTCTAATTGTTCATATATATGGGCTTATTTACCAAATATTTGTAAATTTAATAGCAATTTTTTGTAATTAAATTAGCAGTTTCCAAACACTAAAGAATGTAAATGGGCCTTATGGGCGTATATGTATATGTGTACACATGTATTTAGATAATTATATAATTGCATATATAAAATTTATATACATTCATTTATATTTGTATTTTGTGATCTAAATAAATTTTAAAATGTAAAAAAATTAATTTGAACAACTAATATTGAAGTTTTAAATTTGACTAAGTTAAATAAAATTTGTTATGATTAAGTAAAATTACATTTAAATAATAAAATAGAAAATCATGAAATTAAAATAATAGTTTGCTTATAATATTTCAATCATATAATTGTATTATTAATTTTAATTATTATATGTTGATATTTTTATGTCAATTTTATATTTGATTTTTTCTTAAAAATATTTTATTTATTAATTTAATGGGCTTGCGAAATTAACATTTATAACATATATTTTGTTTAAAGTGTTATAACAATTGTGAAGTTTATTTTTTGTACATGCTTGGAGAAAGTTATTTTAAATAGCACTCGAATTGGGGAGAGGAAGATGAAGAAGAGATTGTATCCCAATAAAGTTTGTAGTATCATGAGCAAGGCTTCAGTACTCCAGTGCTCGATCGGGAAATTGGTGTTGTTTCTTTGAACTCTAAAAAGTCAATTTGTTCCAAAAACGTATACAGATAGATGATAACAGATCTCGTATCATCATGATCTGCACTCCGAAGTCTGAAAATCTCATAAGACTAAGATGGCTTTGCCTTTGAATGTGAATACCATAATCGTAAGTGCCAGACGTATATTGAAGGACTCATCTTATTCACAACAAAGAATATTTCTAACATGGTGATTGTTGGATATTGCAAAGCCCCCACCATTCTTCAGTAAAAACTAGGATCAACAGCTAGTCTTTCCTCAAATTTAGACAAAGGGATATGCAGTTCTCAAAGGATTTGGGGTACCAATAGCATTCTGAAATTGGGTCCCAATAAATAATGTATTGGACCAAGATCCTCAAGAGAAAAAACCTTGTTGAATTCCAATCAAAAGGATCTCATCCACATATATAAGGGGATATATGATGGATTGCTTTGAAATCTATAAAATAAAGAGCTTTCTACTTTGGAATTAATGAACCAAAAAATAAAAATAAAATAAAAAAAACTCTTTACCTTGAGAAATCGTGCTGTTGAAGTTTGTTGACTTATTGCAAATAATGAACAAATTTTCAGTTATGTATAAAAAAAATTCAAGGTCTTACACCCAAATTGAATTGAACTGCGAAAGTGAGGATTGGCTTCACATGGGGATTGAAAGTTTCTTTATTATCAAAACTAGGTCCTTGATAAAAACCTTGAGTCAGCTTGCCTTATATTTAGAAATGGAACTATCAACATGCATTTTTTTTTTTAATCTTAAATCAACTTGCAACCAATTAAGTTTTTGCATGGAGGAAGGGTGTTAAGGGGCCAAGTGTTATATCTGCGAAGAGCACTACTTTTTTGTTACAATGCAGTTCTCTAATGAGTACTCTGTAAAGCTTGAATAACATAATTTGGTTTAGTACCTGTAGGAGCAAAAGAACTAGAGTAATATGTTGGATAAAACTTTAATCTGTATATAGCCCTAATTAATTCAAGAGAATCAACAATAGAATATAGATTAGTGGAAGCGTACCAGAGTTCATTGAATCGTTTGTAAAAAGAAAGGTATGATCTTCCAATTTGCATCAAGAACTTTTAAGCCTTATTTTCCTGATGATGGGGATTCAGGATTCTGAAAAATACTGCACGATGCAAATGGGGACCATTACCTGTTATATTACCAACTGCTCAAGGCAGTTAATAATATTTATTAACTATTTCTGATTTGGCCCCTCATCAAATCAGAAATTATCTAATTGGTATCCACATATTAAAATCATGACAATTATACCCTTAAGTCATAAACTTTATTCCGAAATAGACCACATAAATTTGACTTATTTATTCGATGACCCAACACACATTTTTTATATACAATTGTGACCCCAATAAATTTCTAACAATCTCCCACTGGGCCACATATGTATATATATAAATGAGTTAACCTTATTGAGCTCATAACTTTGTCATCATAACCATAGGCATATGCAATCTCGTCCATTAACTATATCAACATAGGATCAAAGCGATTTTCGTTGTATCAATCACAACTAAACCCATCAATGGTCACATATATCAACATAGCCAAATGACATAGATCAATCATGATAATGTGGTATGAAAATTACATGCATGGTGATCTATTCATGTCAATTTTCAATTGGTCCTACTTTACTTTATAGAGATCAAAACTTTAGCTTAATGTACAAAGTGAAATAAACTTAATAACATAAATTCTGATCAGAGAAATATCTAAATACACAAGTTTCATGAAATAAATAAAACACAAAGGATAATAAGGACAAACTCCCACTGAATCTAGATATCCTCATACTCTAAAACACCCATACGAGCAGTGTGCTCATGAAAGACCTTGGGTGGCAAACCCTTAGTAAGGGGGTCTGCAATCATGGAGTTTGTACCTAAGTGTTCTATACAAATCTGTCCACTCTGTACCCTTTCTTTTACAACAAGGAACTTGATGTCAATATGTTTTGACTTCGTCGAGCTCCTGTTGTTGTTGGAAAATAATACAGCTGATTTATTGTCACAATATAACTTAAGTGGTCTTTCTATTCCATCCACAATGCGCAGCCCAGTGACAAAATTTCTCAGCCATATACCATGGTTAGATGCCTCATAACATGCAACAAATTCTGCTGCCATGGTGGATGAAGCTATGAGTGTTTGTTTTGCACTCCTCCATGATATAGCTCCATCACCTAACAGATATATGTAGCCCGAAGTGGATCTCCTACTATCTTGGCATCCCTCAAAGTCGGAGTCAGAATATCCAATGATCTCAAAGTGATCTGACCTCCTATATGTGAGCATGTAATTTCTTGTTCTCTTCAAATATCTCATAACCTTTTTGGCTGCTTTCCAGTGATCAATTCCTGGATTGCTTAAGTATCTGCCTAATACTCCAACAATGTACGCTATATCCGGACGCGTACAAACTTGAGCATACATTAGACTCCCAACAGCTGAAGCATAGGGAATCTTTTGCATTTCTTGAATTTCAAGGCTTCCTTTAGGGCATTGCTCAAGACAAAATCTGTCTCCTTTAACGACAGGGGTATCACCTGGTCTACAATCTTGCATGCCAAACCTTTTGAGTACTTTGTCGATATAGCTCTTTTGTGATAATCCAAGAATACCCCGAGAACGGTCTCGATGTATCTGAATTCCTAAAACAAAAGAAGCGTCACCAAGATCTTTCATCTCAAAATGCTTAGATAGAAATCTCTTGGTTTCGTGCAATAAGCCTATATCATTAGTGGCAAGCAATATGTCATCGACATATAGAACCAGAAATATGCACTTACTCCCACTAAACTTGTGATACACACAATCATCAACGACATTTATCTCAAAACCAAATGAGAGAATCACTTGATGAAATTTGTGGTACCATTGACGGGAAGCTTGCTTGAGTCCATAGATGGATTTTTTTAATTTGCAAACCATACTCTTTGGGTCACCACACACAAAGTTTTCTGGTTGCTCCATGTAAATTGTCTCATCAATGTCGCCATTGAGAAACGCTGTTTTTACATCCATCTGATGTAACTCAAGATCAAAGTGAGCAACAAGTGCCATTATTATCCTAAAAGAGTCTTTCGATGAAACCGAAGAGAAAGTCTCTTTATAATCAATGCCTTGTTTCTGAGTATAGCCTTTTGCTACAAGACGTGCCTTAAACCTCACCACATTACCATTTTCATCTCTTTTGGTTTTAAATATCCATTTACAACCAATTGGTTTTACACCTTCTGGTAATGGGACAACTTCCCAAACTTTATTGTCTTGCATAGACTTATTCTCTTTATTCATGGCATCATTCCACTTTTGAGAGTTAGAACTTTTCATGGCCTGATGAAAGTTGATTGGATCATCTTCCATCATTCCAATGTCATCCTTATGTTCTTGAAGATACACTATGTATTCATCTGGATTAATAGCATTTCTTCTTTCTCTAGTGGATCGTCGCAAAGGCACTTGTTCTTGAGCTTGTTGAGTTTGTACCTCTGGGGTTTGATTGACTATGTTTGGGTGCTCTTGATCTAAAACTTGATCAATATCAGGATTGGAATCCTGAATATTGTCAAAAGCAACTAATGGAATAGAGATCAACTCATCTTCAAGAAGAGTGGTTGATTCTAAATCCTCCTAAAAAACAAAGTCCTTAACCGTATTTCTCCCCCCAAACTAAATATCCTCAAAAAACTTTGCAGTTCCCGTTTCAAATATATTATTTACTTTGGGATCATAAAACTTGAAACCCCTAGATCGCTCAGAATATCCAATAAAGTAGCTTCTCACAGTTTTGGGTTCCAACTTCTTTTCATTTGGCCTATAAGGCCTAGCTTCAGCTGGACATCCCCAAACGTGAAAGTGATTAAGACTAGGCTTTCGCCCCGTCCAAAGCTCATAAGGTGTTTTTGCAGCTGCTTTAGTTGGTACTCTATTCAAAATGTAGGCTGCTATCTTAAGTGCTTCTCCCTAGAGTGATTTTGGTAAGGTTGAATGACTGATCATACTCCTAACCATATCTTTAAGAGTACGGTTTCGTCTTTCAGAAACACCAT
Organism: Caryopteris x clandonensis; assembly: GCA_028749325.2. Taxonomy (NCBI): domain Eukaryota; kingdom Viridiplantae; phylum Streptophyta; class Magnoliopsida; order Lamiales; family Lamiaceae; genus Caryopteris; species Caryopteris x clandonensis. Next base: position 2,285,679 of record JAPYKT020000008.1, on the reverse strand, counting down.
TCATGCTAGGAGATCCCGGCATAGTGTACTGTGGGACAATTCCACACTCCTCTAGGTATCTGGCAAAAGGTCCTGGACGTTGTTCACCTGATCAGTCATATCTACCATAGTATTCACCACCACGGTCAGACCTGACTTGCTTTATTCTTTTGCTAAGTTGATTCTCAACTTCAGCCTTAAAAGATTTGAACACGTCCAATACTTGAGACTTTTCATGAAGTAGAAATAGGTACGCATATCTTGAGTAATCATCTATGAATGATACAAAATATTGTTAACCATTCCAAGAAGGTGTAGGAAATGGCCCACAAATGTCCGTATGTATCAATTCTAAGACGTCCATAGCTCTTTTCGCACCTAATTTCTTTGTTTTGGTCTATTTGCCTTTGATGCATTCAATGCAAACATCAAAGTCTGAAAAATCAATTGAATCCAAGATTCCATCAGACACAAGTCGCTCAACTCTATTTCTAGAGATGTGACCTAATCGTTTGTGCCATAAGGAACTTGATTTTTTATTATCTATTTAACACTTAGTACCATGTGATTCCACATTTAAGGTTTCATTATAAGAAGCAACGGTGTCAAGCAAATATAAGTTGTCATAAACCATAAGAGAACCAGTTCCAACAGTATTTGAATTAATAGATAAACTAAAGCAGTTGTTTCCAAATGAACCACAATAACCTAATTTGTCCAAACAAGAAACAGAAACCAAATTCCGCCTAAATGACGGTACAACAAAAGTATCTATTAAGTCCAAATAGTAACCAGTACTTAACAACAACCTAAAATGCCCTATTGCTTCCACATTCACCGACTTGCCGTCTCCCACATAAATGCTTCTTTCAGCATCACTTGGCTTTCGGTAACTCAGGCAACCCTGCATTGAAACACTGATGTTAGTAGTAGCACCGGAATCTAACCACCAAGTGTTTCTAGGTACTGAAGCTAAATTTACCTCAGAACAGACCAAAGTAAGAAATGTACCTTTCTTTGCTCGTCATGCAATGTACTTAGAACATTCCTTCTTCACATGTCCTTTTATGTCGCAAAAGAAACAACCACCATCGTTGTTGGCTTGAGTTTGTTTCTTATGTGCTGGACCCTTATAATTAGCAGCCTCATTCTTCCTTTTCTTGCCCTTATCCTTAGAGGTGCTTGCCAAATGAGCACATTCAGTCTTCTCTTGCTTTAATCTTTCTTCCTCTTGAACACAAAATGAAATGAGCTCATTAAGAGTCCACTTCTCCCTTTGACAGTTGTAATTGACCTTGAATTGACTGAATTGTGGAGGAATAGAGATAAGCATTAAATGCACAAGCAAGTCATCCGAAAGTTCAAGCTTTAGTGCCTTCAACTTTGAAGCAAGATGAGACATTTCCATAATGTACTCCCTTATGTTTTCCTTGCCCTTAAACCTCATGGAAATAAGTTTCTTTAAAAGAGTACTTGTTTCCGCCTTATCGCTTTTTGCAAAGCGTTTCTCAATTTCAGCAAGGAAAGTTGTGGCATCGGTGACCTCCTCGGACACCGCACCCCTAAAAGCCTCAGGTATGCCACGCTTGATGATCATAAGACTCATGCGGTTTGAACAATCCCACTTCTCATAAATCCTCCTTTGCTCGGAGGTACTAGCATCTGTAAGAGAAGCAGGTCGATCCATCCTTGATGCAAATTGGAAGATCATACCTTTCTTTTTACAAACGATTCAATGGACTCCGGTACGCTTCCGCTAATCTATATTCTATTGTTTGATTCTCTTGAATTAATTAGGGCTATATACAGATTGAAGTTTTATCCAACATTTGGTATCAGAGCATCCCTAAATTAGTTCTTGAGAATTTAGGGTATTATTGGTCTTCCATGAAATTACAGTAAAACCAAAATAATCATGTTGCTTTATCATTTAGTTTATATGAGGATTTCATGTGCAAAAGGAAATTGCCTTGCACCTGGTTATTTTGTTTGTTGAGTTTGTACAGTAAAACCAAAATAATCATGTTGCTTTATCATTTAATTTATATGAGGATTTCATGTGCAAAAGGAAATTGCCTTGCGCCTGGTTATTTTGTTTGTTGAGTTTGTACAGTAAAACCAAAATAATCATGTTGCTTTATCATTTAATTTATATGAGGATTTCATGTGCAAAAGGAAATTGCCTTGCGCCTGGTTATTTTGTTTGTTGAGTTTGTACAGTAAAACCAAAATAATCATGTTGCTTTATCATTTAGTTTATACGAGGAACTCATGTGCAAAAGGAAATTGCCTTGCGCCTGGTTATTGCGATGAAAAAAAAAAAGAGTAGCAACAGTTTATGTTTCTTTTGTTTTCTATATGGATATATATATATATATGTTTTAGTGGGTTTTCATTATTATTATTATTTTATTAAATATATAATAATAATACAGTAACAATTTAATTCAAATTTTGGTTTTAGAATTTATTAAGGATATCTAATATTTAGTTAAATTAATTGAAACAAAATATCACCAAAGTGATCTCTTTTGTGTAGATTAATTTAATAAAAATATTAAGATAATTGTGTGTATGTAATTCATGTGTTTATTAACTGACCCAAAGGTAAATTAATATTTGACAGAGTTTCATACATACATATGGTGATAAATGTGTGACAATTATAAGGTTTTTTCCTTAAGCTTGAAAATGCCAAACTCGCTTTTGGTTATGAGTTCTTGGAACTGTATGGGAACATGTACCATTTGAATCAAAAGATTGTTAAGTAGCATCTGTAGAACTATTTCTCATATAATATAATTAATGTGCTAAAGATGCAATGTTGGGGAAGGAGATCACACGAGAACAAGACCAGGTAGAGGAGGAATAGGAGTTGATGGGGAGAGTAGGTGGTGCACGGAGCAGAATATGGTAGAGAAGTAACTGGAGAGGAGATATGTGATTCTATGACATTGTTTTAGCTTTATGCAAAAGGAATTATGGACTCATCAAACAACATATGCCTTGTAATTATGATTTTTTTAGAAGGTAGGAGAAGATTGTATTTCTTATAGGAAAGATATATCTTAGGAAAGTACTAGGAATAGATTTGAATTGTAGTTTGCGTGAATTGAAAGGCCGTAAGTAATGATTACAGAGACAGCTAAAGACTCTAAAGAAATGGTAATGTGGTTTGTGTCCATATAACAGTTCCAAAGGGCTTTTGAGTTTGAGGGTTTTAGATGGTATACTATTTATAATGTAGCAGGCTGTGACAAAAGCATCATCCTAAGAATATAGATGGATATGAGATTCAGAGCTGAAAAGGATAAGCCCATTTCCACAAGATGTATGTGTTTCCTCTTAGTCAATCCATTTTCCTTAGGTGTGTAAGGACCTGAGATTTTATGTTCAATGTCTTGTTCATGGAATAATTGTTTCATAGCTTGATACTTACCACTCTATCACTCTGGACAACTTTGATTTTGGTATTGAATTGAATGTGGATAAGTGTGTGAGAATGGGTGTAAGCTTATTTGGCGTCACTTTTGCTTATAAGAAGATATACCTATATGAATTTGGTACAATTATTTATAAGACTAATGTAGTACTTATAACAATTTCTGGACTAGACAGATGAGGGTCCCCAAAGATTGGTATGTAAATCAAATGGACGGTGATATTTAGTGAAAGGATGAGAAAGTGGTAATTGATGAGACTTGGATAAAGCACATGAGTAGATAAGTTGATTGTTTTCAATACAAGAAAAAGGAACATTATGATATGTTAAAGCTTTCTTCACCATATCCATTGCATAATGGCCAAACCATAGGTGCCATATATGAGAATCAACATATTGTCTAACAAAATTAAGAGTAAAAAAACATATTGAGCAAACATACACTAGACTGCGACTCTAGACTGAAAATAGATGAAGTGGATTGATAGACTTGGTTCTGGAGGTAGATGGTTTAGATTTGAGGTAGTGTAGGTTGAAATGGTATAAGCCTTCCTTAATTGTCCTGTGGAGTAGAATTTCATGTGTAATGAGATCTTACACAAGACAAAAAGTTTGGTAAAATTCAAAGAAAATCTAATTATTATGTGCATATTGGAAAACACTAAGTTTTTTGTATCTATAGGAACATGCAACACATTCTTAAGTATGAAAGGTCTATTGGTGTTGCCATGATGTTCAACTATTGTGTCAAATTTTGAATATCATTTGATACATTTGTGGCACAATTGTCAGGATACCAAGAAGATTCTGAACCAATTTCTGAAAAAGATAAGGCCTCGTTTGAGTCAAATTAATGTTGGATGAAGGGATGGGATTTTCAGTAGGAGGTGCTGAATTGAAGTTGTGAGTGTTAAAAAATCAGTCAATGGGATCCTATCTATACCAACATTTATTTGCAGTATGACTAGTCCCTATGCAGACTTGACAAATGAAGGTGGATCAATTAAACATTCCTCCCCTACCTCTCTATAAATTACCTCTAGAACGTCTTCCTCTATTAAAATCTACTTCTAACAGATATTTATAATAGACCCTCTCAAATAATGGGGTCTTGTTAGATTCAAAACATATGCTAACAAATCTTCACCTTGACTTGAATCCTCTCACAAACAGATCTACTAAATGCACCTAACAATGCCAGATATACAAACAAATTATATTCAAAGCATATTCCAACAAATCTTCACCTTTACTTGAATTCTCTCACAAACAGATGTACCAGATGCATTAGCAATGCCAGATGTACAAACAACTAAGATTCAAGACATATTTCAACAAATCTCCACCTTGGCTTGAGTCTTTTCACAAGGAGACGTACCAGAAGCATTATAAAATGCCACATGTACAAATAACTCCTCCACCTCAGATTGGCCCCAAAGGGCAATTAACAGCTTCCAATAGTTAGTAAGTTCAAGCAGTGTTGGAAGTTACTAATCTAAACAGACTTGGTAAACATAGTTTCAGTTTCCGATGCCTTCTCCCTTGCTGCTTCAACAAGGCCCCATGATCTCCCATAACTGGAACATATCGGCAGGACTATCAGCAGTACCCACTTTGTTCATCTCAATGGTTTTGATATCCAATGCCTAATTAGTGAAACCAAAACCCCTGTTGTTTTAACAAGGCTCCCATCTTGATCTGTCATAAACTAAAACTATTCCTCTCCATAAATTTGTGGATCTATACCAAATGCATACATCTTTTTCACCAAGATACAAACGAGTTTCTGATACCAATGTGTTATAACCAGATGCAAGAAATAATATAAAATTGAAGTAAATAACGAACACAAATTTATGGTTCACCAACAATATGTTGGTTACATCCACGGGCAGATAAGATAATTTTTATTGCTTTTGAGAATAATTAGAGTTCAAATTGTATTTTGAGTATTAACTGCAACTAGGTCACTGAGTAAGTAGCATATATAGGGGGAGATGTGCCTATAACACACTCTTTTACACATTAATATAATATTTTACTCAATATTATATTGACACAAAAAAAACTCTTTCACCCAATATAATAGTAACCTAAGACAAACTTATTCACTAATATAATATTAGTCTAAGACAGACTCTTTCATAACATTGGCTCAGGATAAGCTTCTTCTTCCAATATAATAGATACCTAAAATACTCTCTCAACCAATGAGATCTTATCAAATTCAGACATATTTTAATATTACAATTATTTCATGATTTGTAATATAATCAAGAAAATAAAATAAAACTTTAATAATATAATTTTGCATAATTTAATATTAACAAATATCTAATTATAAATATTTAAAATATTGCATTTGTATAAAAATATACTTTCTCGTTCCAAAATAAAAATTTTCGTTTCTTAATAACTGCTTTGTATTAAAAGTTAAATTACTTAAGAAAGCTTTCGACACATTGTTAGTTAATATTTTGTTGTAGTTCAAATTCAATATACAATAAATATTAAAATATTTCCACTTTTAGAAACTAAATATAAGCAAAAAATTATTATTTTTAAATAATTATTTTTACTAGATTAATACACATATGACATATGCAAATCATTAATAATTGTTGGATGGGTGAAAATTATTAAAACTACATGCCGCCATCACACGTGTAAGTCTAGAAGTTGACAAGGAAGAATAATTTCTAAATTGTGTATTATCTAAATATTCGAATTAAATTTAGTTAGTACAATCCAGTCCATCATTATGATTCATTTGTAACAATATATTTTTGACGGGAAGATACAGATATACATGTAGATATAGTACAATACTATATGTTTATTATAGGATTCATTATTAAATGTCAAAAATATTGACAGTTCAATTATAATTAATTAGTCACATAATATTTGTTAGTAATTAAGACATAAGTTCGTTGAATATCAGATTTTCTCAATGTAATAAAATTATTATTTTATTAAATATTAATGTTAACTACTAATTAATGTATAAAAAAATATGTGTGTGATGGAAGCAAATAAGGGTGAATATCTAAAAATTATAATTCCTCTGTGAAATGTTGGCTATTCGAAAAACCACTAAAATTTCCAGATGCCAGCTCCCCCCTTCCACAACACAAGATCGGAATCCTGGATCCTTCATCATCAATCCGCAACATAAATAAATAAATGGCTTCTATTCTGCAACATCTTTCGCCAACTCTTCTCCAACCCAAACCCAAACCCTCCACCATTACTCCTCCCCCTTCATCACTTTCCACTTCTACTGCCACCACTCGTCGGCTCGCGCAGGTTAACCGAGCCCCAGGCGCGAAGGATAAGACGCTGGACCAAAGAAATGATTTCTACGTCAATTTAGGCTTAGCTGTTCGAACCCTTCGCGAAGACCTGCCTCTCATCTTCTCCAAAGACCTCAATTACGATATTTACAGGTAAAAATCAAGTCTCTGGTGTCTCCCTAAGCTGGATTTCTCTCTCCTGATATAGCTATTGTTTGTGTTCCGTTTGATTGGCAGGGATGATATAACATTCAGGGACCCTTTAAACACGTTTCTTGGAATCGAAAATTATAAATTGATATTCTGGGCATTGAGATTTCATGGGAGAATTCTGTTCAAGGAGATATCGGTAGACGTGCTAAGAGTTTGGCAGCCGTCTGAGAGTATGATTCTGATCAGGTGGAACTTGAGGGGGGGCCCCCGCGTTCCTTGGGAAGCAGAAGGCCAGTTTCAAGGCACATCTCGTTATAGATTGGACAGAAATGGGAAAATCTACGAGCACAGGGTGGATAATTTGGCATTCAGTTTCCCTCAGCCATTGAGGCCTGCAGCTTCTGTTTTCGGCCCGGCGAGCCCGAATCCAACGTTTATGTGGGGGGCCGGGCCCGTTGAGGGTGACTCGTCTTCGTGGGTGGAGTTTTACAGGGCTGTGACGGAGACGTTGGATCGCCGAGATTGTTTAGTGATATGTTTGTAGTTAAGGGGTTTGGTGCAGGAGACTTTACACTGTAGATGTTGTATAATACCCTTCAATAAGGTTTGAGATGCCTCGGAATTATGGCCTAGGGGATGTATATAAATCATGCTTGCTTTCTAATTACTTGAACTAGTATTGTTCCCTTATTTATAATATTTTAAAAACTAAATTATAATATAATTTTAAACAAAATAACAGTTAAGAATAAGTGAATTACTTTTAATAAAGACATAAAATAATATAATCTGTAAAACAAATATGGATTACTTTTATGTCAAAACAAGTGTTTATTTCTATAATAAATTGATTTAATTGTATTAAAACCTAAATTATTTAATAAAAATTTGACATACTATTTTAAAAATATCCTATCTTTAGGAACAGAAAATTGGTAGAAAATTACTATTTAAAACTACTCAATAAATGTATGAGAATAAATAAATCAGGCGCCCAAGCGGCAAGCGAGCCAGCATACTTGGCTTTCGAGGATTTGGATTATTTGGTATACGTAAGATGCTGTGGTATTTAGCTTAGTAGCTATTTGAGGTGGTCAAGAGTTAGGGTACAGACTTGGAGATGACAACCGCCGGCATGACAATAATACAACACAAACATGAATAGCTACCCCAGTGTAGCAGTTTATGCGTGTTAAGAGGATTCAATCTACTTTGATCAAGCATTCAGGAACTATGCTTCCATATTCGCAGTGCCCTTTCTTTGATACAGCTCTCTCCATCAGTGGCGGGACTTATTCACTGTTTTCTATGCCGCAATCAGCCGCTTTTTGCCAAATGGATAATTAATGGATCCATAAATATTGAATAGACGAATATTCCTGGAGGTCTAAAGTTCCACTAAATTCACTAACACAAAGTATAGTCATCATGAACTAACTTGCCCGCAAAACAGTTTCTATATCCACCGTGACAGCATGAAGTTTAGGCTTATAGCTCTCTCACACAACCCTACCTTCATCCTGATATCCCTAATGAACGAAGCAAAATGAGACAACATCATCTTTTCAACCTGTTGTCCCTCCAAACTCGATATGGCTACAATATTATAAATTTATAATTGGCCTCACAAATGCATATGAAAAACAAACAAATTGAATGGTGTCCAAGTTTTAGACAAGCAAGTTCTACAAATACCAAAGAATACCTAGTCTCTCAAACTTCAGTTCAGACATGCTTAGAGTCCAAGCCCACAGGGGCATAGTAGAACAAATTATAGGGAGAACACCGAGAGATTGAATAACGAATGCCTTCAAGTTGACTTATCTATACAGTCTCAGTTATATCGTGGAGCGTTTTTGCATGCCAATGTTCTCTAAGTGGCACCCTTTGTCCATGTTCGCAAGAACAAGAAACTTTTGATGGAAACCCTAGCTTCAAAGAGTTGAGAACTACAGCAAAATAAATGAACCAATACACAAATAAAGAAATCAGAGATAGATATATATATTTGGTTGGTATTGAATTCAAATCTTGACCAAGAAATGGATGTCATAGATATACAAGATTCGAGAAAGCTTGTAGAAAAATGTTACACTGTGTGTGAGTGTGTGTTTCATATTATTAATTTTTTCTAAATAAAAAATCAGGTAAATGTTTCCCTAGTTGATGACACAGAAGTTGAAACATCTGACTCCCTTGAGACTACACCAAAATGGAAGTCAGATATGTTAAAAATTATAAAATCACAGCAGACACCCAAAGGTAGAGAACTTGAAGTGCTTTAGGTCTTAGAATATGTTACCTGTAGGCTGTTCTCCAAATCTCTCTCAGGGACGGAATGGAGTGAGATCAATTTCAAATTTTTGCTTCCCTTTGGTCACCCTCTATGGACAAAAATACACAAGATGAAGGACGAAGGAGTTTAATCAACCAGAAAAGGATCTATTAATATTTGAAGCACACAACACTAAAATTAGTTATCTATTTATATTTTAGGGGAAACTACAATTTGGCCGCCAAACTATTAGTGAATTTAGACTTAGGCATACAAAATTGAAATTGTTATTAGTTGGTAGCCAAACTAGGCAAAAGTGCAATTTGCTAACTCCAACAAACCATTCGTGAAATTTCCAGCCAAAATTACACATGTGAGTTGTACATGCATTTTAAGAGGGCAATTTAGTAATTCTGAAAATTAAAATAAATTATGAAAATTATAGATAAATTTACGAAAATAACAAATAAATTCAGAAAATTATAATATTAATTCCAAAAGGTTAACATCAAAAATTGAAGACTAAACTCGGAAATTATAAATATAATCTGAAAAAATACAAATCAAATTCAAAAATTAAAATTAATTCAAAGTTTTATAATAAATTATACAAATTAAAGCTAACTTCTGAAAATGGAAAAATAAATACTGAAAATTACAAAAATTTCAGAAACTACAAATAATTTCTAATAATCACAAATAAATTCTGGAAATTAAAAAATAAATTCTGAACCCTTTTACAGTTTTTGTTTGTTGTTAACATTATTCATAATTTATTTATTCTTGTTTTCATTCAAACTTACTATAATTTCCATAGTTTTTTTGTACCTTATTTGATATTATTTTTCATTTTCAGAAATCATTTTGCTATTTTTAAAATTTATTAATTAATTTTCAGAATTTATTAATAATTTTTAGAATTTATTTGTAAATTTTCGAAATTACCTGGAATTTTCAGAATTTTTGTATCTTCTATAATTTTGGATTTTCTGATTTTCTTTGTAATTTTCAGAATTATGTTTAATTTTAAGAAAGTATCATAAATAAATTCTCAGAGTTTAGTTTTGATTTTTGATTTTTTATTTTATGTTGTATTTTTTGAATTCATTTAAATTTTTTAGAATTTATTTTATAATTGTCTGAAATTATTTTAATTTTTCTGAGTTTATTCATAATTTTTAGAATTTATCTATTATTTTCAGAATTTACTAAAAATGTCTTCTTACAACACATGTGCGACTCACATGTGCGATTTTGGCTGGAAATTTCACCTGTGCGTGGTCAGAGTAGGCAAATTGCAACTTTCACATAATTGGCTACGAACTAATAATAATTTATACTTCGTATGCCTTTGTCCAAATTTTCTAATAGTTTAGTGGTCAAATACAGTTCCCCTATATTTAATTTGGCAAAACTGAGATGACAACTTTTTATTTCATTATGCCACATTATTTTGATTATAATGCTCTTACATAAATAACGAGCATAACTTACAGCAATTGCCATGAGTTCTTGTAGAAGTTCCTCCAAGTGGCGAAGAGGCTGCATAAATAAGGAAGTCGAGTGAGAAAAGTCATCTTACCCATATTAACAGCTACTTTTCTGGAAAAGGACATACATGTAAAAAGAAGAAAAGAAAATATATATAAATAAATAAAGAATCTGCTTACCCACTGTGTTGGACCGTCAACTGGAGCCTTTAAAGGATCATCATGCACCTAATAGCCACATAGCCACAAACGCAAATGAAAAGAAAAGAATGTAAGGTTAATTAGGACTTAAACTTCACACCTACAACAAGTGTTGTTAAACATTCTTAAATATAGAAAGGAAATGAGTGAAATTACAAGTCCTTTTAAATGGATAGAAATTGAAGTCCATACCTCCATAAAGATTCCATCCACCCCGACAGCAACTGCAGTGCGGGCGATGCAGGGGATCAATTCACGAAGACCTCCACTGGCAACACCACCACCTTCTAGCTGTACATGTAATTAGTTAAGACATTCTGATATCAAAATTCAAATCTAAAGGTTACAGTATAACATATGAGAGAAGGCGAAAAAGATGGCAATCATTTTGAGCAAAGAGATGATTGATGTAAGGCCTCATTTCATTTTCTATATAGGGAATATTATTTTGAATAACATTCGGATGGAAGGACTAAGAGGTGATGAAAGAAATTGGGGCTAATAATTTTGAATTACTCCAATATTGGCTGTATTACAGATCATTAAATGATTGAGGAAAAGAAACTCAAAGTTATTGCTACAGCAATCTGAAATGTATAACACCACAAAGGCAACGGCTCAACCCTGCTGATGGATCCATTATTGTGGACCTTAATTCTGGAGCACCTAATTTGCATATGGCCTTATATGATATTTCCAGAGATCTTATATCTTTAAATCACAACATGACCACCTATTTGCATCAACAAACTTAACCTACATATTAACATAATTAGAACATGAGGAAATTTTAGCCATCATAGAATATCTTACGATGTTAACTGGAAATAATCATTCTTCAAGGATGAGAAATGTCAGTTCAGTATTCAAAGGATGGATATTTCAATGAATAATGATACTTGCCTTTCTCCCAGCAGGTTGTTGTAATGAATGTGTGATATCAGCCACCTGAAAAAGGCTTATATAATTTAGGGAAAAGCACTTTCCGGACATAGTAAATACAAGAAGCAAAACTGCTGCATGGGGTGTCTTCCGGATGCATTAATTATGGTGTATATGGCATGGACAATAACACCAAAAAGCAATCTTACAATAGGGCAGTTGGCCTCTCTCATCCACTCCAAGTTGCGTGGATCAACAATCAAGTCATCTGCATATTAGACCAACTAAGTTATGGCATAGTGATGCTGCAGAAAAAAAGCCAACTTTGTATCTGTATTCGATGGACCTAGGAAAATGACTTGAATGGGTAATTGCACAAATTTGATTTAAGTGCTTGAAGGTAACAGTTTATAGTGTGGGATATGGGCATAGCTCTGGGCAGGTTTTGGTTATAGAAAAATGTATCAGCCACATAGCACTACTATGGCATGATATGTTTGCCTAATCTATTTCTCCATAGATTCAATTAACAAATAAAAAATATTTAAAAATTTTAAAGCTACATTTAAATCAATTAGATATAACATCAAATAGGGTTTATCTAAGTGCGTGGATTGACAGATCGCTTACTGTAGCCAAACATTGTTCCTCTCTCACAAACCATAACATTTTGATTTCCAGCCATTCTAATCTTTTCAGCAGAATTTGCCATGACCTACGAAACCAAATGCTCAAACCCTGGTAAAAAACATGCTATCTGGAGTAACATGTGGTTGGATAAAGAAATTCAGTCAGAGAAAGCTAGGTTGGAAATACTCACAGAGGGGGCACAAAATTGGCCTTTTTTTATATTGATAATTCTCCCGGTCTTTGCAGCTGCCTCAAGCAAATCTGTCTGCCATTTCAATTCCCAGTTAATGATTGGGTGGAGAGGAGCACATAGAACAAACTTATATAGTAAAATGATGAAATATTCAACTGTTAGAAAGAACTAAAATCTGGTGATTCAACCTGCCGGCACAAGAAAGCTGGAATCTGAATAATATCAGCAACCCTGCCAACAGCTTCACACTGTAAAAAAAAAAAAAAACACCAAGTATAAAAGTTAGGCATACCTCATTTCTGTTTACCCGTATGGTATCACCAGAACATGACAAAGTGAGGAACTAGGCTCAAAGGAAACAGCGAAACCAGAGAAAAGAAAATTTTAGTTGATTAGGCAACTAATGATGAACAGGTCCGAAGGAAAAAAAATCAAGTTGGTATACTCGAAGTGAAGGACATGAATATAGCCTATATCTTTCTGCACTGTTAAAGTTAAGCCAGCGAGTTCTGTAGAATAAAACTTATTGGAATAAGAAACATAAGTACACTGTACACCATTTATACATCAGGATTGGTGCATTGTCCAGGTCAACTTACTTGCTGGAATATCCAATAAAAAGTAAACATTGGTAAGAAATAAGAATTTCAGCAAAACTATATGAAAGTTGCCTAATCATATAGGAGGGAGTGACCTAGACTTGTTTGTGCTCTTTCAAGGGATGTGAAACCATTGTGGCGAATGTGAATTTTCTTTGGTTGTATACATCTGCTGTTAAATTTTGCAGGGTGTTTGACAACATTGTACGAAATTTTTCATACATCTACTAAAATGGGAAGTTCTACACCAAAGTGGCATTCTAAAACACATTGTAGAGCCACTTGTCCTCTTGTTAAGAGCACATTATCATACTCTTATTAGTGTTTGAATGCTAATAGTGGCATTAATAAATTATACAGTTGTGCAGAAACAATTTTGTAACTTCCTTTATCAAATTTAACCTGAATCGACTCATGCACATCTGTGACTATTGGAAGGTCATATGTTGTTTTCACCCTCTCAAGGACCTGCAAACAAAAGAAGCAACAGAACAAGGTTTGAAATTCTAGACATCATAGGCTCTTATATCCTACAAAACATCAAATCTAAATATGAATTTCCAACTAAAATATCATCTTTCAGAAATCCACTGCAATCAGCAAAATTACCTTCAAGCCTTCAGCTAAACCAGGACCACGAAACGACTTAGAAGAAGTCCGATTAGCTTTATCGAAGCTAGACTTGAAGACCAAGGGCAATCCGAGTCTATAGGAGGCAAAACACCATCAAATTCAGTTAGAAGTGCTCCTAGATGATCGCAGCAATAATTCAACTTGAAAAATCGAATATTAACAGAATCTGCAGTACTTAGAAGAGATGTCTTTGATTTGCTTGGCCATGTAGAGAATGTGTTCCTCTGATTCGATGACATTGGGTCCTGCTAGTAAGAAAAATGGCTCCGCTGTCTGATTGAGAAAACATGTCAGTAGCTAGTGCGATTCTTTTTAGAGAATTACATTAACCAAATATTTTGAAAATGCAGTCAATTGTGTGTGTGTGAGTGAGTGAGGGAGAGAGAGATGAAACCTTGAGCTGATTGAAAAGCAGCGTCGATGAATCCATAGCTTTCTTCACTCCAAGATTGCAGTTGAAAAGACAAATTTCACAAAATGTGGAGGAAAAGGAATGAAGTATAGGATGTAAGATCTAACGAAAAAAATTGTATCAATACCCCGTCCCAGAGGGAAGCAGAGATGGTGAAGAATAAATTCTGCAACCGACATATACCGTACGGGTCGGGTTGAGAGCATTATTTGCATATGGGCTACATGCGGATATAGTTTATATGGGCCCGTGGCCTGTTTCCTACAAAATATCCTCAGTCAATTGGGCCTGACTTTTGTATTGCGCGTGCTCGCCCAATCAGATACACATTGCATGGTGGGCCCAAGTTATGGATTGACATGTTTGATTGGTTAGATGTATAACAGGATTTAGACACAAATTTACAAGAAGGCCCCCGTTAATTTTAACAATTACTACTGCCTTCCCTGCTGTAAACAAGCCCTCGACTCGACGTGAAAACATATTCATCTGCAAAGCTGGTCAAATTTTGTATTACGAAGTGGATTCGATCTTAGTCGCACCAATGCACATCGATGGAGCTGACAAAACAATGTGTGGATCTTATAATTATTTTGAATATATTATTTTTTAATAAAAATAATTTATTTAGGTGAAAAAGTAACATATTTAAAATAGAAATAAGAACAGTCTCTAAAGAATGGAAGCCCAATTGCCAAACTAAGAAAATAAGCTCAGCACCATCTGACTGACTACTGAATGCAATAATTTTACAAGAATACATATACATAAATAGACAATACTTTGGGAGCCCAGCCGACAAACTCGTTCTCGATTCTTCAATTTAAAGGTAGACAGTCTAATCCTAATTTTATAATTGATGCAATTTCAGATTTTTTTAATAAAAATGTATTTGAATGTTTGATAAAGATATTAAATAAATTTGAACATATTTTTACAATTAATAAAATCTAAAACTCAAATCAAGTTTCATAAGTAAAATTCATTAATACTCAATTTGTGTTTGAATCATCAAAAGCTGACTGAAACTCAACTCAATTAATAATTAAATAAACTCAAATATAATATAACCACAACATACGTTTCGACCCGTCTACGTTCCTAATTGAACAACTCTATATGAATTGAAGTGGATATTGGATAATGTGGTCATTAGCTTATATTATGGAGCTTTAAGGTGCAACTTTCACTTAAAAATATCTTCCAAAAAAAGAGAAAAAAAAGGCAGTGAAGTGGCCACGACGATGCTAATTACTTTGCTGCAAAAGCTAATCTTTTTGAGTGTGGATATTGGATTAAATTAATAATGTTTTTGTTGTGGGACACTTATTAAGTAGGGCCACCCACAATCCAGTCTAAAATCTAAAAAGGAAAATGCTATACCAATATAGAACAAAAGCTGTTTAATTATTTGAGTCACAAGAAAAAAGAGTCATAATAACGACATTGTGTCGCCAACATAATGTTTTAACCAATTATTGCCTAATCAGTATACAGTTTTAACTATTAATTCATTTTATTTGGACACCTTTTAATTTGCATCTTTTATTAGAGAACAGGACAATTCAAATATAATATTTTACTCCATAATTTAATCATAAGTTTCTTCAGTCTCCACTTGGATAAATAGCAAAAATTAATAATTTTGATGAATATAGTGAGATAATACCATTATTCAAATAAATTAAAAATAATAGCATATTATGATATTCTATTAAGATATATTTATATTACACTCCTCCATTTTAAAATAATGACATATTTTTCAAAAGTACAAACTTTTTGTTTGAATATTTTGATATAAGTATAATCTTCTAAAAATTGTATATTCGCACTTATATGTCTTCTTTTGCTCGTTTAAATCACATATAACTTATTTATAAATTAATAAAGCCATCAAAGCAATTGATATTATAAACTATTATAATATATAACATGTACCTATTATATTTTTTTACTTTATAATTATTTTTTAAAATTATATAATAGATTACATAATGCAATATATTATATCAAATTAATAATTATATAATAATTTTAAAAAAAATAGATAGACGGGTAAGATAATTGAGCAATATCATATACATGTATTTTATCCTACACAATTAAAAAATATTGAATGTAAATAACACCCTACCTATTTATCCATCAAATAACCCGACTATGCTCGTATGATTGGGCATTTGATTGCTAGCATCTTAAAGACTTGAGTGGTATGGATTTGGATGACAACATTTTGAGTCCATTTGAAGAGGCAACCCCACAGCAAAAGCAACGGAGCTGCTAATATTTGTGTCCTCTACTTTCTCACCAATTCTGTTTCCACGTAATATTTAGGATTTAAAGATTTATAGCCCCTTTCCCCTTTTCCTTTTCCCCACCAACCAATATACATATATTTCTAAGTTGATTACGTGTGTTTAAGTTTTGACCTAACTTTTTTATCGGGTGCACCGTGCTTTCGATGTAGAGTATTATTTATTTAACTAAAAAATATTATTAGTAATTTATTATTTTAAAAAAATAATTATACTTTTCAGCTAAATAAATAATACTTTGAATCAAGTGCATCATGCATCTGATACACAAGAAATACACTCTTATTGTTTTATTTGACAGCAATAGAATAACAAATTCTTCCACACTTAAAAATAGATGAATATTTATACTTTTTTACGGTCCATACTATATTTACAACCTACATGCTTCATGAATAATTAATTTAATACATGACGTATATTAAAAATAATAAAAACATATGATAAAATAGAGAATCCTTACAAAATATTTTATTTGATTTCGCCATCGAGATGTATATACAAGAAAATACATACATTTATTATATATTACGCAACAAAAATTCAACTCCATTAACGACACTAAAATCTCAAGAATGAGTAATTTATTGAGTTGCAATATCTAGGTGGAAAGTTCTATCTGGGGTGCACCAAGACCACTAGGTGGGGCAGAGAGACTCACCCAATGGACTAAGTGCAACCAACATAGATAAAATCCCATTCCTATGGAGTACCAAATGCTTCTTTTCTAGCAACAGTATAAATACTTACTTATTTCCTGCATTATAGACCGCCATTCACACACATATATATGCTCTTGTTAATGGCGGCCCCTTAAAGATTCGACGCCATGACTGCTCACCTCATCTACTATGCTCATAAGGTGATAATGTTATCATCCCTCCTTCTCGTTTTGACTCCGGCAACTGTTTCCGGTGGCTGCACAAGCCACGCCGGAACCGAGCAGCCGATCAACAAGAGCGAGGAGGCACTCAAGTTCAAACTGGCTGCAATTGCTTCAATCCTCATTGCCGGCGCCGCCGGCGTCAGCCTCCCGCTGATCGGCCGGAAGTTTGCACCTCTCCGGCCGGAAAACGACATATTCTTCATGATCAAGGCTTTCGCCGCCGGCGTTATTCTGGCGACAGGATTCGTTCACATACTTCCTGATGCATTCAGGACGCTGACGTCACCCTGCCTCAGCAGAAACCCGTGGGGGAAATTCCCTTTCTCCGGCTTCATCGCCATGGTAGCTTCCATCGGGACTCTGATGGTGGATACAGTCGCCACCAGCTTCTACAAGAGCGTGCATTTCAACCAAGCGAAGCAGGTGACCGCTGATGGAGGTAGCGGGGAGGATGAGCATGCGGTCCACGTGCACATGCATGCAGGTGGCCATGCTCATCCGGACCCCGTTTTGTCCCGCGGGACAACCCTGTCGGACCTAGTCCGACAGCGCATAATATCACAAGTACGATTGTCGAAAATGCATTTAACCTTGAAGTTCTTGATTCCAGCTCGAGCGAAACACTTGTTTCTTTTCTTCCAGTTCTTGATTGAATGATCTGTTTCGTAGGTTTTGGAGCTGGGCGTCGTGGTGCACTCAGTCATCATTGGGATCTCACTCGGGGCTTCGGAAAGCCCTGATACGATAAAGCCTCTTCTGTTTGCTCTGTCTTTCCACCAGTTCTTTGAGGGGATGGGACTGGGTGGATGCATCTCCCAGGTATATATACACATATGTATGTATACGTATACATAGTTCTGGGAATCAACAGCTTAAGATGTAGTCATAATGTTTTCATCATTTTATGGATGGTGGCCTGAACAAAAATGTAGTCATATGGGTTGATGATCATATATTCCAATTCCATCTGATAGAAAGTTATTCTAAGTCCCCACCTTTATTTGTCATTCAATTCCTACAAAAAAAAATATATATATTTTTTTTTCTTTAATTCAATTTCTCCACCATACATATTATATCAAATCTAAATATGAAAGATTGATTAGGTGATGTTTGTCTGCGAAATTAATTAGGCGAAATTCAAGTCCTTGACGACGAAGATAATGGGCACATTATTCTCCCTGACGACACCAGTAGGAATCGGGGTTGGAATTGGAATATCAAGTGTTTACAAGGAGAATAGATCGAGCGGACTCATAGTAGAAGGGGTTTTCAATTCAGCATCAGCGGGGATACTGATATACATGGCCCTTGTGGATTTATTGGCAGCTGATTTCACGAACCCCAGGATGGAAAGCAATGTCCGGTTGCAGATGGGAGCACATATTTCACTTCTTCTAGGTGCCGGCTCTATGTCCTTTCTGGCTAAATGGGCTTGATGATTCTTCAGATTCTCATTGCCTTTATTGTGGCTACTTTGCCCTTGTAAAAAAGTGTGTTGGAAAATAAAGTAATCGGAAGTTGTACTTTATGTACTAATTCAGTCCATTTATGATATGATTGTCCTTAATGCATGTTGCGTACGTTTCCTGATTCTTGTTAATGGCGGTTGGGCGACTATTTTGTACCAAACACAGAATACTGCCTGACATCCTTACCTGTTGCAAAATGTACCAGTGATGGAGAGGAGAAATGGTGGAACTTTATCGTGGCGCTAAATATACCTCCAAAAGTGCGTATTTGTTTTTGGAGATTAGCAGATTTGCAGGTGCAGAGGAGTCGATTTATGGGCAAATTGTCGGAGGGGGTTACGTCGTGTGTTGGATTTTGTTGTAATAGTTGTACCCTTGCACAATTTGATTGTTGTGGCATTATAACCCACCCTTCCGAACATAAAAGGTGCCTTCAAACTTATTAACTGCTCAGTTTTGCTACTTTCATGAAGTCCAATTTGCAAAGCCATCCGACATTTCTCGAAGAATCGGAATAAATAACTAATAAGACTTGAATGATATATTGTCTTCTTCTTTATCATTAGCGTAATGTTTGCTTACTTCCACACATAGTATTTTGTTTAAAATACCTTCTTTTGTAGCCTACAAGAATAGAAACTTGATGCTGATTTATGTGATATGAGCGCTCGCGCTCTCGCAAATAGTTTTTCATTTCCATTCTCAAGATCATCTAAAAGTTAAATTTTATTTCGACTTGACCAAACATACACTTGAGAATCTAAAAAACACTAGAGGCAGCAGAATGATATCATCCAAAGTATTTTTATGTTGAGAATCCAAACTGTGACTGTTTTAATTGATAATCTCTCAAATGGAGTAAGAATATTTTCCCTCGAAAGATAAGAGGGGGATCAAATCATGAAAAATTCATACACGAAACCTGCTTATATCAAGAATGTCGAATACTGAATACTACATGCTATGTTGAATTGCTGAAAGATCACTATCAGAACCACGTGATAGCACAAAGGTACACTCAATTGAATCATCAGAAATCCGTGTCTCCATTAGATGGTTAATTGATAAATACATACATATTCCCGATTAAAGTCACCCCAATCGATCAATACCATCAGAAACTTTAGTCGAATTCCAGTTCAAAAAGTTTCAAAGGCATGAAATATTGAGGTTTGTATTTACACATTTGGAAAAGTTAGGGAGCTGTAATGGAGTATGTCGGACCTGAACAGCAGTCAAAGGTAACTCAGTGACCTCCTGGATTCCGGTTCCATGACAAATAAGACGGGTCTCCAAGTTCTCTGACCAAAAAACAAGAGAAAGAAAAACTGTTATCTTCACTACTTCCCCAACCAAAACAGATTTTGGTTTCTCCAAATTTTGACCACTATGTAGAAAACAAAATGACAGAACAAGGCAGCAACCGACTTGCACAGATGAGTATCATATTGTCACGAGGGTGTCCAATCAGGATTAAGTTTCATTTTAATGCAAATTAGAGGTTAGGGTCCATCAAATCAGAGAGATACACAAAATGTCATTCGTTCTGCCCCTTTTTTTTAGCCAGCTAAACCTTTTTTTTTTTTACCAAAAACTATCTCCGATCCCTTGAAGGGGGAAGAAACTGACAGGATGCCTCCCAGAAAATATTCACATGCCAAGAGGCAGGAGACTTTGTAAAAGTCATTTACTTTAGATGGTGACTTGAAAATAAATTAATGGATGGCTTAACCTCAAAGAAAGGCCAAACTTAGAATGGCAGATTGTATTTATGAAGAAGTATAGGGTTACTATTACTATAACACTCCATCTACAGAGCAACAACCAAACCATTGGAAAAGCAGGTGTCTGTAAGATAATGTGAATACAAAAATCAAACAGAATTACTTCTCATGAATAATAACATCCTATGGAACTAGTTTTGCAAGAAATCAGGAAGAGGTCCAAGAGCATACCTTGGCTTAATCAGATGAATAAGAGTGAAAGCCATGGCCAACGTGAAGCACAATCCACCCACTGTGAGATACGCAATTCCAATAAAATCATTCTTTCCCCCAAGCCAGCTGCTAGTAGACAGAACAAGTTTCTTCTTGCCATTGAAACTATAAGTATTGTAATTATTTTGTAAAGACACATCAATGACATCACCAGGTTGAAGATCCACTTCTATTTTCCCATACAACTTTCTAAAAGTTGGAAGAGCAGCAGTTCGCATCCAAACAATAAGGTCCTCCTGTTCACTCAACTGTAGCATGAAACAAAATTACAAGGCAGATTGTCAAAGACTTGAAAGTAATTCAACTAAAACAATGAATTTTATACCAGCCAATCATTATTAGTGACCGAAACTAAGCTTAAGAATGAATTTGTGATATTTAACTAAAGAGAATACAAAAAAAAAATACAAAAAATTTTTTTAAAAAAAAATCAATTTATGGGTTGAATTAGCTCAAGCATAAAATTTCCACAAAATTCACTTTCTTTTGGAATTTAAGACGGTAAGATGTTATTCTTCTGCATCAAGAAATCAACAGGACATGTTTGATCTTGTGATCAAGAATAGCATTTGATGAACAAAACTATTTTACATTTTATACATCTGTTGTCAGAGGAAATCTATAAAACGAACTGATGCAATTCCAAGTATCCTAAAATATAACTAATCTGTAAAATGACTACAGAAGACTATAATATCATGACTAAATTCTGCTTTCAACCAAGTTTATAGCATCCGGATGGATATCTATTCCCATGATTAAAACTAATTTCAGAAAAATGCCATTTAAGTTGACCGTTGATATGGCCATGAGCTAGGGGCTTACTGGTTTAGATGTATTGAGTGTGGCACCGCCTACTAAAGTCCCATTCTGAAAGTTTTTTGGATAAACATCTTTTCCAAATTTGCGGTCCCTATCACTTTTCCATGCGATTCCTCTCTTGTTTATGTTTAACTGCTGATTTTTGCGAGAAAAGCCATAGGAATCATTGAACATACTCCAGGCAATAAGACCACAAGGAACTATTGGGAACCCATCTTTTGTCTTGTCCTCAGGCTTACACGGACTTATGTCACTCTCACTTCCTCGACTTCTTAACTGTTGATCACTTCGGCTCTTCACATATCTAGTATACATGAAGAATTGATAAAGCCATTGCATAAGATTAAATAACTAACAATAAAAGAGAAAACACAAACGAACTACAAAAGATCTGCAAGGACAAAAAAGGACATCTACTAATTCAGGCTACAGAAAATATTTTATATTTGCCCTGTAACTAAAGGGATCTACTACGTTGCGGACACTGTATATTCAGGCTAGAAATTTAGGACAATGATTTAGAAAACTTGCGCAATGAGGACATTTGGGTGCGGACATTTTTAAATTAATGTCCTAGACATTGCTAGCCGGAATGGAGGGGTCACATGCGGTACCTGTGACCGATTCAGTTCAATTGGGAAGCTCAAGCCCAAATGTCCTAAATGCACAAATTCTTATAAAATTATTGTCTTAAATTCAGCCCTATATAGTTTTTTGATGTGTCAGACCCCTATAGATACAAGATAAATGATAATAATAATACTAATAATTTCCCTTTTCAAGCTATAGCATAAGCCATTGTACATACTAAATAGTTCATCCATCAGAATTAAAAGGGATTGTTTGACAAAATATATCAGATATCATCCACAACAGCGAACCACAAGACACCCATGCCCAAAAGAGAAATGCAAGGTGCTAAGAAGAAGAAAATAACATCTGTAGTTTATCACAAGACTGGTAACAGAAAAGTGTTTCATTATACACACCTCCGATGATTCTGGTAGAAATTGTCGAGCTGGTAATATACATAAATTGGCTGCTTCATATGCTTACGAACCTAAATTTATGTAATCAGTCAGCACATATTAAGTTCATATATGTTCTGACAAATTTCCTGTGAAGAGGTGCAGCAGTGCATAATAGGAGACTCACATTAAGAGTTCTGTTGCAGGTCTTGTCTTGGGAGCTTTGAATAAATCCAACTTTGTTATTTCTTGAGCCTTCAGGAATGCATTCAGTCTCATATTCGTCAACAATTTCAACAACCTGGTTAATCAAAAAAAATATATAAAATTCCAGTCAGTGAATAACTTGAAAACATGAGAACGGTAATGAGAATGAGAAGATAAATTATAGTTTAGCAAAGAATACATCTTGAGACGCGAAGAGAGAGACAACTCCAATGGGAATGAAGACAACACTAACAAGCAAGAATGTTGCAATCACCTGTACCAAAGAATGCATGAGAGGTAGTAAATCCATTAGCAATTAAATTTGGAAGACAATAGAGATATGAATTAAAATACAAACCCATTTTGGAGTGAGGATCGGTTTACATGCAGGAAGTTCCTGTTGCGAAAACCTTGAATCTGCAGAACACAATTGAAAAAGAAAAACTCTTATCAAAATTCTAGACCATGGTGTGACTTAGATTTAACAGCTAAAGAATTTATTATTGTATGATAAATAGGCAATAGTTAGAAGTTATGGATGCAATTTGGCAAGTGCAATCAAGCTCAATTCTTGATTGCAGCTTGATTTTGGAGCTTCATAGCTGAAAATTGAATCTTGATTTTTTTGGAAGCTTTTGAAATTCTATTTTTAGGAAGGAAATGATTTTGTCAATCTTAGATTGAAATAATTCAGGGCAGCTTTCCTTGATCTTTGCTGTCCTAACTCTAGTTTTCCATATTTTGTTTTCCTTGTAATATCTATATAAGGAGGCCATGAACAATGAATAAAGAAAAGCAGAAAGTTATTCAAGTTATAAGAGATTTGGGCCACTCTCTAACAAGTCCGAAGGTCTACTCTCCCTTTCACAAGCTTAATCAATCCCTACCACCATAGGTTGCTAAAGAAAAGTAACAAAGGCAAGGATCTGTCCTCATCAACAATTTTTATGGTTCATAGCCCTATCACAATCCTTGTCTAGTAGTCACAATAATTTGGTACCAGAGCCAAAAATCATGGTGATTCAATGACAACATCAGATGTGAAGTCCCTGATTCAGAAGGTCAAAATGCCACAGAAACAAGAATAAATGCAGTTGAATCTTGCAGTGCAATAACCGGCCCCTAAATACAGATTTTCGGGTGGATCGTCCTATTACTCGATCCTCATCTAGTAGCCACAACAGCTTGGTATCAGAGACTTCACATCTGAAGTTGTCATTGAATCGCCTAAGATATTTGGCTCTAGTACTAAGTGTGGAGCAGTTGGACAAATCAGATGTAGCAACTATCAATCCAGTTACAAGAAGCCCGGTTGCTCTCAACCAAGCACACAAGAAAGAAGTAGAAGGTGCATCGAGTAGCAGCACAAATAATGAGCAGGCGCACGATCGGTTACCGCTGAAAAATGGAGCACCATTAGTGAACGGAATGGCACCATGTTATACAAAACTGGACTTTCATTCTGGAGGGCATTGCTCGGTGGAACAAAGTGGCAGCCAACAGCACTTAAACTGCAAGCCTCAACCCAAAAGAGTGTTCTGTATTGGACCGTACTAATTCTCCTTTTATCAAAAAGTTGGCCCAGGCTGAAATGGCAGTTCATAAGGCTAAAGGGTTGTGCCACAACTGTTACGAGGTATACTCCATAGTCCATAAACCATAAATGCAAAATGTTTAGGCTAGAGATTGATGATCTTGGTGACCTTACCTTTCCACCGGAAGGTTAATGCTAATCATCATCCATTTTTAAAGCTTGAGGACAAGCTTTTCCTCCATGAGGACTAATGTTATGGATGCAATATGGCAAGTGCAATCAAGCTCAATTCTTGATTGCAGCTTGGTTTTTGGAGCTTGATTGCTGAAAACTGAAACTTGATTTTTGACAAGTTTTTTAAATTTTATTTTTTTGGAAGGATACGATTCTGTCAATCTTAGACTGAAATAATTTAGGACAGCTTTCTTCGATCTTTGTTGTCCTAATTCTAGTTTTCCAGATTTTGTTTTCCTTGTAATAAGTATATAAGCAGGTAATGAACAATGAATAAAGAAAAGCAGAATGTTTTTCAAGTTATATGAGATTTGGGTCTTTCTCCAATGAGTCCTAAGGTCCAAGCTCCCTTTAATGAGCTTAATCAATCCCTACCACCAAAGGTCACTCCAAGAAAAGTAACAAAGTCGCGGCTGTTTCCTCATCAACAAATTTTGTGGCTAATCGCCCTATCACACGATCCTCGTCTAGTAGTCACAATATTACAAGTCACAACATTACATCACTAACATGTATTTATAATTTTCCATCTCACATCCAAATCACACTTTATGGATTTAACTTAAGGAGGTGCAAGGCTGTTATGGCCTCTTGTTCCTTGCACATACCAAGGGTTTTCCCTTTATCTGCCAATATTTTGATATGTTGTCACTTGTTAAGCACCATATTTCTAAATTCAGTATGTGGGAGAAGATTCACCTCAATAATCACAAAAACATTGAAATAGATATACAATATAACCCTTACATTGTTACAGTTATGCCCCACTCATCATAAGATTGTTAATAGCAGTTTACAAGTCGGAAACAAATTCACTTTCCTTTGCATATCAAAGACCCTTTATCAGGGTATCATACATTTAAGGCTACTTTAAAATATCGAAAGCAAATATTTTATTAACAAACGTTTATAGAACAAGGTAGATCAACTAAATAAATGTTGGAGACTCAAAATCTATTTCTCACTCACTTCTAATTAAACAGAAGGTCACCTGCATCTGTGAATATGTAGGGAAAACATATTTATAGTTCATAATGTTAGAATTTGGTAAATATTATATTTCAGTTTCCTGAATCCCCAATTTTATTTTAATCTCTTAAACAAGGTGGGAGAGGCATAATTATTCTGAACCAAAGCATTAAGTCTGCATAATATATATTCATGAATCATCAGCACTAACTATCAATTGATGACCCTAAGTTAACATGATTTGATGGCTCAACATCATCATCATTAAGGCCCTGCTACTTGTCGGGTTGTTACACAGATATTTATTCTTATGTGATCTTCAACAAAAGTTCAAAAGATGAACAACTACAAAATAATCCTCCCCTAATTAGAAGTTACATAATTCAACTTTATTCAAATTCTCTAACATAAAGTGAAGAAAAAGTGCCAAAAGAGTAAACCTTATATATATTCAGACAGGAAAGTTTCCCACTGTGTTTTACAACGTGAAAGTAATTTCCACAAAATGTATGTAGAGAGCTGTAGAACTTATTTTGTTCAAGATCCTAAAATTATGGTTGACCCCCAGTTGCTCTTTCACCCTTCTTGGGATGATACGGCCTAACGTATACCATATACAGGAAACCCATAAACCAAAATAAAAATAAAAATAAGGGTACTAAAATAATCCACTAAAACTAGAGGCGTGGGAAATCACTGTAAAACTATAAGAAAGTTAGTTTCTACAAAACTTCCCATCGGTGTTCCAATATGCATTATCAAATGAACAGCATTGTGGATCAAGTTATGAACAAACAACTAAATTCGCACAATCTGAGTTTCAATGAAGAAACAGCATAAGCCAATAAAATTTGAAAAAAAAAAAAAAGATTATAAGGAGAAGCATTCTACATTTAGGTCGCTTGGAATTTCTCCTCGGCGCCGTTGAATCAGCCGATCCGGGGGCCCCAGCACTCGTTGATGGATTGCTTTTCATCACTTCCGTGCGCGTTGCGATTTTCTTTTATTTTACTAAGATTAAAGAAATTATACCCAAAATATAGTATTGCAATTGCAAAGGCTAAAAAGATAGAACCAATGACAAAAAGGAAGATAAAACAGAAAGCCGGCGGGATCCTGTAATATATTTGTTTATAATGTAAAGGATGAGATATGGCGGAGAAGCTCCTGTAATCCTCACCAGTCTTTCTTCTTCGATTTCTTCGACTTTTGACTTCAGAGTAAAACACTTTGTTGCTTTCGGACGTTTGACAGCATTAATTTAAAATTTCCGTAATGTGTAAAGCATTAATTTAATTTATATTAAATAATATAAAATTAGAGCATAACAATTCTATTTTTTAATTAAATAATAAAAATTGCATTTCATCATTTATTTATTTATATAAATATATATCAATTTAATATTACATCGAAACATTAATTCATATTAATAGTGATTATTTTATTTGTGTTAAATAAGATTTTATAATTTTGGTATGTATTATTTTTATTTTCAAGATTAATAATTAATAATTTATATATATTACATGTTTATGTAATTTATTAAAATTTAATTAGTAATTAAAATTAATTTGAACAACAAAAAAAATGTAATAATTTTAAGGTAGAATATTCATATTCATATATATATTTATTATATGTTAATCCTCTTTTATATATATATATATATATATTTGTTTTATTCTATTTATAAATAAATTATGTTATATTATCTTATAATGCACATACTTGTATTATTTTTGTATATAATTTAACTCATTATGATATCTAATTATAATTAAATTATATATGTTGATATATTTGAAGAGATTGTTGTTAATGAGCGAGCATTCTATTAATTTATTTAATATAGTACAAAAATATCGTTTTATTATATTTTTCAATATTTCATAAATTTTACAAGTTCTACGCTAGTATAACTGAAAGAAATTACAAAAAAAATTAGAAAAGGGGTAGTAAAATATGTTAATGAATGAATTGATGATTATAAAACAAGGCTGCAGTATAGTAGTGAAAACATGTATATGAAGATGAAAATAAGTGAATGATGTATATATACACACAAAATTTATATTAATGCATCAAACATTTTCATATAAAATTGACCATAATTTAGAAAAACATATAACTGTTCTTGAAAATGTTATGGTTGATTAATCCCATAAATTATGTAACATTGTTATTAGTAAATTAACTAATTAATTAAAGTATAAATTACAAATATACTATGTAATTATATAAATGAAATATTTAATTACAAAATAAATGATTCCTTCTGACTAATGTCTTATTAAAAAATAAAATATATTTGGTAAAAATTAAATCAAAATGAAATATTAATACATGTACGATAAAATTATATATATAACGAATAATATAAACATGTAATATATATTAAATTGTTCCAAATTAACACCAAGTTGATTGAATTTGAATCAAAAGAAAACAGTACTTACAGTTTTTTATAAATTAATTTACATTCAAAATAGACGGGTCAAAATGTATGCTTCCCACATTTTGTAAATATTTCTTGCATAATTTAACATCACATTCATTGTTTTTAAATTTTATTTTAATAAAAAATTTCCAAAACATATATTATAAAATATTTTATACATGCTTTCCAAAAAAATCATTCAATAATTAATGGTCAATACTTTCTAATTTAAAATCAGTTATTTATGAAATTTATATTATTAATTAGTAAAATACCATATAATATTAATTAGATTAATTATATTGAATTAGTTGATAATTGTGATTGGTCAATAAAACTAAGGAGCCCCAATTTTGTGCAATGTGACATGTTTGGTGACACAAATAGTATAACAGGTAAATTAATTATGTTTTTGGTTAAATTTTACTGTGGCACTTTATAATAGTGGATTTTTTTTTTCTTTTATTACATATAAAAAAGTTTTTTTTTCTCTTTAATTAAAAAGAACTGAAAAGTTGGGAGATTGTTTGTTAACGGATAATTCTCTTTTTTGTGATTAATTTTGACTTGAATCCATTGATCTTATGCCAATCCATGTTGATTGCAAGTCTGATGGAAAAAATGCAGAATTGGTTAAGAAGTTGCATGAGACTAACATTGAGAAGGAAGCTAGCAATATGTTCAACATGTCAACAATGGCTCAAAGTAAGTTACTTTTGAACTTGGAGATTGGGTTTGGTTCCACCTAAGGAAAAAAAGAGTTTGACAAAGTGTATGTCGAGGGTGCAACCAAGATTATACAGACTTTTCTAACGAAAGAAGACTGTAAGGAATAAGAAATTATCTCTCAAAAATTTTAACATTCGTAAGTGTTGCTTTGACATTTAAGTTATTTTATTTTTATATTCTTGTATTGTTCACATATTTCACATACATACAAATTCTAATATATGAAGTTGTAAACTCTCAAACAAATTTATCTCCATGCAAAACTAAGTCCAAAGAAGATAAAACTATAAAATTTGCTTTGAAAGTTTTGAGGCACAAAGAAAAATATTTTGAAGGAAGTTATTTAGGAATTTTATTTTTATTAAATAAAGTTCAATTTATGCAATTTTATGTTTATTTAATTTTCACTAAATTTGTCGTGATATATGTAAATGAAAATTTCTTTAATTATGAGAAAAAAATAACCTTATCCTTGGAGTTACAATTCAACCAAGCAACCCAACTCAGATCGGGCGGGCCATTACCTGAAGTGGGATTAGCTAGAACACACTTGGAGACAAAAAATTCATAGCCCAACCAAATCGGCTTATTTACATAAATATTATAAATTAATTACTAAATTTATATTTTATGGTGTATTTAAAAAGTTTTTTTAAATAAAGTAAAATGTCAGATTCAGTGATATTTTTTATTTATTGAATATGAATATTTAAATAACTAAAAAACATAAAACAAACAAAAAAAATTAAAAAACAAAAAATGTCAGGCCCTGATGTTTTCAAAATTTTCTTTTATTTCTTTGTTTTATGTTTTTAATTTTGTAAAAAAACATATATATATATATATATTATACGTATTTATATAAAATTGATATTTATATATAGAAATAATTTTATTATCTTTTAAAATCTAAATAAATTTTGTAAAGTAAAAAATTATATTTATTTATTTCTATATTTTTACCACATATTATATTAAATTAAATTTATCAAAATATTATAAATTAATTAATACATATTACAATTAAAAAATGAATTATATATAGTATTTTTATTAATAATTATATATTTTATTTATTGAATTAAAATATTTAAATAAATAAATAACATAAAACAAATGATAAAATTTAAAAAACCTAAAACATCATGCCACTCATGTTTTCAAATATTTTTTATTTCTTTGTTTTGTTTTTTTAATTCTATAGCCCTGTTTACTTGGGGTGATAAAGCTGGATTAGAGGAATTAGTTCTACTTTATCCCGCGTTTACTTGGTGAGATTTTTTTCGGATCAATCCAGTCGACTCGGGATAAATCACGGATATCTGGATAAATCGGCGAATTGTAATCCGCCCATAACCCCAGGGATAAAAACTATCCCATCTGATAAGAAAAAGGAAGTGACTGTTTTACCCCTGTGCAAATTCGTAATTACAAACATGTCCTCATATATTAAGGGCAATGCAGTAATTTTCGCCTTATCCGACCTAATCACCCGAAGTAAACGTTTGACACAATAGAACTATCCTTATCCATCCTACTGTTATCCTTCCAAGTAAACACAGGATAAAAAATTCAAAAATATGTCTATCCCCAGTTTAGTCCTAATATCTATCTTATCGTATCAAATTCTATCTACGAAAATAAACGCATCCTATATATATATATTTTTTATACGTCTTTATATAGAATTGTCATTCAACTTTGCAAGGTAAATGATAGTGTCATTTTCACTTCTTTGAAGTATGTGTCAGTGTCTGTTCAGTTCTGCCATTTTTTATTAAGTAATGTATCGTACGTCTCTCATATTTCACTTTATATATATATATATATATATATATATCAGTTTAATTATCACATCTCACATATTTTCATTCACACTTGGATTGAGAAATTTGTTATCTTCATTGCAGTTATTTGAGATAGCTTCTCTTCTTAATGTCAGGAATTATATATGTTTTTGTATTATTAGTTTCTATTTTTTTATGTTATATATTATTACTAGTTTTTATTTTCTGTTATTTTACCTGGAAACAACATTAGGTCACATTCAACATAACAAATAACAAATAACAAATAATAAAAATATGAGATAATTTGATAAAAATAAGATTATTTAAATATTATAATAAATATATAATTTCAAATTTTCAATTTATAAAATATTTTACATATATAAATTTTAGAAGAAAATATTTATTTTTTTGATATTATAATTTATTTTTTGATATTAATTTAGAAATTATTATTATTATTTCAATTTTATGTATTATCATTTTAATTTTTAATTTTCAGAAATTATTATAAATTTAAATAATAATGAATTTATTATTAAATATAAATTATATTGATAATATATATATATAATACATGATTAAAGATTGATGATGCACACTTTCAATTTGAACTATACACAACACATCCATATTATATATTACTTTTGTATTATTTATATGTTATCTATCATTTTTATATTGTTTGTATATTAGGAATATATATATATATACACATATATATATATATTTATATATCAATCATCCATTACTAATCACTAATCCATAAATTATTATTACTCAAAATCTATATATGTATCTATATATATAATAACAAAAGTACCGCCATAAATAGAAAATATTAAAAAATTTCGCTTAAATTACTTTCTAATTATGACATCTATTTTCTATGCAAATATATATCATATATATGTATATATATATATATTATGATATCTATTTTTCTATGTAAATCTATATCAATATCTATCTATATATATTTGATTAATAAATCTACAATAATTATTCATTTTCAAGTTATTATCTATTAAAATATATTTTATTTTATTTTATTTTTATTTTTTCTCATTAAAATTTTCAAAAAGCTTATAACTTTTTTATTTCCTCTTCAATATCTTTTAAAAAAATATTTCTAAATTCTCTTTTCACGGTCTTTAATTTGACATCTATATTGCAGATATATACACACACACACATACATACACTAAATTTAATCATTAACTATAAAATATGTTTTCCTTAAGTTAATTGTGACACACACACATATATATATATATACACATTTAAAGAGAAATATCGTCTTAAATAAAAAAAACAATTTTTTTTCTTAAATTACTGCTAATTATGATATTGTTATACAAATTTATATCAATATCTATCTATATATAAGATATGATAAAATAATTTGATTGATAGAGCCACAATTTAATGATAACTAAAAATCACAATAAAAAAATCATAATAATATTATTATTTTTAATTTTAATGTTAATTATTTTATTTTGAGAGTATATGAAAATAAACTTCTAAATGTTCTATAGAGATAAATTGTAGTTCAATTTAAATCCTATAATTCCACAAATTTTGGAATATAGATAACCAATATATCTAATAAGTTAGATTACAATAAATCGATTTGATATAAAAATATAAATAATTAATATTTACATAATATAGTAAGATTAATCTATATAACTTAATTTTCATCAAATTCAACGTTAAAAAAGAACAAAATTTTAATGTTTTATTTTTTAAATTTTAAACAATCGCAAAAATTAAGAATATTTTTTTTATAGAAAAATTGTTACATTCTATGTTGCACATCTTTTGGGATAGATTTAACACACACACACACAAACAAAACACACATATATATATAAAGAGAAGTACCAAAAAAATTTAGAAGCTAACAATTTTTTCCATTCAAAGTAGCTTTCTAAAACATAATACATCTTTTTTTTTTTAAAACCATATATAATATCTTTTTTAATTACTAAATAATATTATTATTATTAGTAGTTGTTGTAAATAACTACTCCACCGTGTGATTTTGGGATTATGAAGCTAATTAACATAAATTTCAAGATTATGAATCAGATTAACATTAATTTTAGAATATATCAAAAGCTATGTCTCAATTATTATGATTTCTTAATTTCCTCCAAAATAAAATATTATAGTAATATATAAAAATAAAATAAAAATAAATTTCTTCTCTTATTGAAAAAAATATAAAAAAATCACACCATTCTCGGCTTCAGTTACAACAAGATGATAAGAAAAAAATTAAGTAGATTAACACAAAGTTCGGTAAATCTATTTCTCTAAACTTATAAATTAACATTCCCAAATATATATATATATATATATATATAATATTTTTGGTCATCTACTATAATATTGTAATTTTAGAATATCTTTAACCAGATCTTAAGCTGACTGTAAATATCTCTAATCTATTTTTTTATTTCTCCATAACCTAATTATAATAAAAAAATATTTTTAAAATAGTACATAGATGTATCCTAAAATTATTTGTGCTTAGTCAACACTTAATAAATAACAAGTCACCAATTATGTTGTGTAGTATCCCATTTGATAAAAAATATAACACTAATCTAGAATTTGATTTTGTTATTATCCCAAAAAAATCTTCCAATTATCTTTCCCATTGATACAAAATCTTCCAATTTAATATTATTAAATAAAATAGATTAATTAGGGTAAAGAATGTAACAGAAGTACTAATTAACTTTAGTAACTCATTAATTTTTTCGTTCATTTTTTTCTATTAATAGCTATTTTATTTATTATTTTAACAAATTTTTAGTTATATATTTTAGGATTATATCATATCTATAATATATTTGGGATATATGATATCAAATAAGTTTGAAATTAAAGAATTTGATCGATATTGAATCTATAATATTATTTAAAATTTTATTTATACATATATAGAGAGAGAGGGAGAATTTTTTATTAAATACTAAATAAATTTAATTTTCATACTACAAGTAAATTTTAAATAACTTTTATAAAAGAACCATAATAAATTCTTGCTTAGGACGAGAATAACAATGTATTTTGCCACTTTAATGACCCAACCTATGTGAAACTAATTGACATTTAAATTATACTACTTGAAAAAATTGTAGGTAAAATTATTCCATCTTACTCATTATATATATGATATATATAATATTTATATATTTATTATAATCATGCTACATATATCAATTATGTAATGTTATACATTTTTAAATTTAATAATATTATATTGTAATAATATATCCGTGCATCGCACGGGAGAACATACTTTTATAATAATACAAACAAAATCTATTGATAACAAATACTGTTTTTTACTATGCATTTCGTTGTATACAATCTTACAGTTCACAGCCAGTTGTGTCACGAAGGCCTTAAACATTGTCCAAACATAACCCTAATATCTAGGATGGTGACACAAAGTATATCGATGGTCAATTTTTATGTAACACATAAACCATCTTTGCATAAAGACCTTCCATAACGTAGATATTTGTATGTCTTTCGTGCTTTTGTACTAGATACTTAGATCACAGTGGTTAGAAACTTGAACCTCACCAAAAACAAATAGTCCGTCTAACTTAGACAATAAGTTTAATATAGATTTGCAATTCATTCATTTCATTTTATGAAGGCCAACTTGATCATTAAATAAGTGCGATACATGCCATGTAAATGAACCAATTAAATGTAAGTGTTGACAATCTACTACGATTTATGAGCGTTGCCACCCTTTTTTCTAATTATTTATTATTATAATTTTCGACAAGATCTATATATACAACTATTACACAATGTGCAAATGAAAATTTATAAGGAAAAACGTACAAATTAATTCCTAAATTAATATTTTAATTTTAAATTAGGTTCTAAATTATTTTTTGGTACAAATAGGACCTTTAATTTTTAAAATAAATTAAGTAAGCCTTTGAACTTTTAAAATAGGTCAAATAAGCTCATGAAATTTAAATATACAATAAATAGGACCCTCCTAAATATTAACTTAACTAAACAAATTATAAAAATATAAGTAAATTTAAAAACCAGCAAATTAAATTATAATTATACTTAAATATATCAATAAATTAATAAAATAAAATTTATTAATAATTTGAATATCAAAAGAGGGTTTGAGATGTGATGATTTGTTATGTCATTTAGATATTCTATTTTTTGGTAATAAGAAGTTCAGGGACTTATTTGACCAATTTTAAAAGTTAAAGATCCTCTTTATACCAAAAAATAATTTAGGATCCAATTTAAACTTGAACTACTAATTCATGGGCTAATTTGTACGTTTCTTAATTTCTAATAAAAGACTAGAACAAAAAATCTGGGAAATTGAAAACTAATTATGATAGAATAGTGTCCATATCTAGTTTTCTTAATTTTTATTTTGTGTGTGCCCATTTTGAAAAGGAAAAAGGTATTTGACATGGAGGATAAAGGGCCCAAAATAGTCCAGACAAAGGAATATATTCAATATTTGGTACGAGAAAAGCATATCAATATGCTTAAAATGTAAGCAACAAATATGACCAACATCCAATTTAGCATAAAAACACTTTTGTAGAATTGAAGAATATAATTATCCTACATAAAATACATTTAAGATAAAAAAGAAAAAAACGATCAAATAAAATAAATTTATTATATTAATAAGATATAAAAAATGTCTAATAAATTTATTCCATATACGAAACTAATTTCATTAATTTTTATTTATAGTTCAAACTCAGTACAAATAGTCCAACCCACAACAAATACTCAAATATTTGGTGAATCAATGAAAAATATAAATTGAGTAATATTTTTTTTAAATAAAAAAATTATTTTTTCTATTTTTTCTGAAAATATTGATATGATTAATGCACACGTTGTAACCCAAGTTCACCATACATTCAAATATAACACATAAATAAAATTCATTATAAATAATCCAATAAATAAAAAGGTTAATATTTCATATGTAATATTTTATTTTATTATATCTTCTATGGGTATCAAGTTAAAAAATTTAAAAAGAAAATTGATTTAATATAGCATACATAAAAATAAATTAGAGAAGTAAATTTTTTTTGTGCTATAAATTAAATTAATTAAAAAAGAGCATAGAAAGAGATAAGAATGACTGCAAAAGAATCGCATAAAAATGTTTGAAATCATACGTTTCATAGTTACACGAAGGATTATGGGTGAATTTGATTGATTAATCAAGGCTTTTTCCTTTGACTGGTAGATCGAATTCATAGTTACACAAAGTGCATTTATATATCTACTACTAAGTGGGACAATATATATGAAAAATTATACATTATGGTCTGAAATCCAAGCATTCATCATGATAAGAAGATCAGACATTCCTCTTGATTTGGAGATCAAGTTTCCCATCATGATCATGATAAGAACATTCATCATGATAAGAACATCAAGAACATTCATTATGATTTGGAGATCAAGTTTCCCGTCATAAAATAAATCCAAGCATTCATCATGATAAGAACATCAAGCATATGATTTGATGTGGTCTAATTTATATATCTACTACTAAGTGACACGCATTTGATTAACAAAATAACAATCTGGTGTAATTTGGATCTTGTTTATGGTTGATGTGGAGTTTGAGATTAATAATATAGTCATTTTGACAATCCAAATATTTAGGATATGTTTGGAATTCAAATACTGAATATTTAGGCATAATTGATATTTTAATAGACTTCTATGATTGTGAAGTTATTGGAGAAGTTAGAAAGATGTTGGGATTAATGCAGAATTTCAAACATGTTAAGGGTAAAGAGGTAATTTTACATGGACTTTCAACTCATTGTGTTAGATGGTGAACTTAGACATAACATTATGAATAAATTAAGAATATGAGTCGGTTTGACTACAATTTGAAAATCTTAAGATAAGTAAAAGAAATTTTGTGGGTAAAATAACAATTTATTAAGAGTGTAGAGGCCTTTCCTAAACCTACAAAATTGAAATTGAGTGGAACTTTACAAAAGAAGATAGGATTTGAACTTAATAAACATAATTTAGATGACAAATAAAGATTTTATGATCATTTGATTTTTGAGGGACTAATCTATTCGTTTAAAATATTACATAAAAAGTTCGCAAAAAGAGAGTACAGACAAAGACTTTCGAAGACTCACTAACTTGTAGAGTATTACTTATTTAACTAAAAAGTATTTGTTTACTTGAAAAATATTAATAGTAATTTGTTATCTTGAAAAAATAGTTATAATTTTTAAATAAATAAGTAATAGTTTTTAGTTAAACAAGTAATATTATGAATAAGATGTCACTCTAAAAAAGTTATATTAATGCCCTTTGAAAGCTTACCACTCTTATATTCACGTACCAAACTGCTACTATCATCTTTCCAAAAATAATATATTCAATCTAAAGAAACATATAATAATCAAACTATTTGGGAGTAGCACAAACCTTAACTTAGTATAAGTAGTCAAAATTTTATTAATACTGATATGTTTTTTTTCCATTAAAGTACAAAACTTGTCACAATATAATCAATACATTAAATAACATTGTAATTAAGTAAATGATGTTTCATGTACTCTTATAGTATGATCAATATCTTCAAACCTCCTTCGTGGGTGATTTTTTTTTGGGCAACATATTGAGATGGACGATTTGTGCTTGATTGTGAGGGATTGATAAAATTAAATCATTGAATGGTTGGATAATTGTAGCATAACATTTTAATTTATAGAAAATATACCGTTAACTCCATCTAATTTAAATAGTATTTCCATTTTTTTCTCTTTCCACAGTTGATCAATTTTTTTCCTCATATTTTTTCCCCACCGTTCATCCTACTTGTTATATGAAATCGTGTGAGACCCACTTCACATACTTTTTGGGACAATAACTTACCATTGTCAAAACTTAACTAAGAATTGAACTTAACTATATCATTACTACATAGACTTCAACAACACACTTTTGGACAATAAGAATGACTTCTACATGGTGTTGGAACAACTTCAAGAATACTTTAGGAGCAAGAGCTTGAACTGGACCACCAACTTGAAAAGAGAATAGAATATAGGAAATAAAGTTGAGCCGAGATAAATCTCTCTCTGCAAGATGAAATATTGCAGCCAACGCCTCCTAGGTTGAGCTTGCCCCAATTACTTCGTTTTGTTAATTATCTCTTTTGCATGATTTTCCAACTATTGCACAAGAATGAGAATATAGTTTACATAATTCTCACCAACAGTAGCATTTCAGGGTTCCCAACAACAGAAAAATAAATCTATATCCATTTACTATTTCTATATAATGCGAGATTGGGAATTGAGTAATATGAAAAGGGAGGAATGAGAAGACAATCTTGTATTCCACAAAAGCGCTGGAGATTACAAAGCTTTTCATCTATAAAGAAGCTCAGCATATTTCTCTTTTTTTGTGCAGCATTCATCTTCACGTCCCTCCCCCCCCCCCCCCCCCCCCCCCCCCCCCCCCCTCTCTCTCGCTCTCTCTCTACTTTTTTTGAAGTTATTTAATCCAAAGCAACCTCAAACTACTTTTACAGTTTGTATCTTTGTCGAACCTATTTTTCATTGAGAAACAATTACTACAGCAACTCACAAGCTAAATAAGATCTTGTCATATCCACACATTTACAAGTTATAATTTGTCCTCTAACTCTAATTTCATAGAATTTATGATATCAATCTAAAGTGCGTAATTTATATTCTTGGTAGCATTTAAATAATGGGTTATCGTGAGATTCAAAATACCCACCTCAATACGGCATCCAAAATTTATAGTAATTTTAAAATAATTCTTGTAAAGAAAATGATCATATAAAATAGCAAAAATTTATTTATTTTTAGAGCAAAATGTGAAGGAAGGAATCATATAAGATTTGAGTAAGAAGAATAAGATAATGTTACTATTTGTAGGAGGTGCCTGGCCCCTACTTCATCACCTCATTCAAAATTTTAAATTGTTAATAAGAAAATTAATTTGCTATATGAGAGAGTGCCACAAAATATTCAAATAAAATAAGTTCAAATCTTTTATAACCAATTAAATCACAAATCCAGAAAATTAGTGTGATGACCAAACTGTCCCCACCAAACCTTTCTCTCAATTTATTTTCTTCCTTTTATAGAATTTCTCCATTTTTCTCTCACCCCCACCGACCATATTTATACAGTGGGATGCAATTTTTGTACACTTTTAAATGCTTTGGTTGCAAGGAAAATTTTAACTATTATTTTTTAAGTAAATAAATAATATATTTTAATTGACATGCACAAATACTCAGTAAACCGTACAAGAGGTCTTATTGAGACAACACTAGGTTCCTGTGTACTCGGAAATGGGGTGGCACTAATGGAGACCAAAAGTCCAATGCTTTAATGCAACTAACTGCTGGTCCCACGCTAATAGAGAACAAAATCTACCATTATAACTTAACTGTAACATTCAAAATATTTCTCACATATAAACACCGTTGCACCAATTCAAAAGCTTAGGGTTAGGTTTGTTTATAGTTGGAGGGTATGTCACCAATCTATTGATACAAATTCTGGATTATGTGAATTTTAATAGATAAATATAATTTTTTTATTTATTTTAAAATGATATAGAGTAAAATTGATAAATTATGTGTTAAATTATTTTGAAACACTAACTATAAAAATAAAAATTATAAAATACAGTAGTAAGTTGGGTCTTCTGCATGCAAACTCACAAACCCTAGCCTGAGGCTGAGAAGACAGTAATGTTATGCCGTAACAAGATACTCTAGCCATATTTAATGTACTCGTGCTTAAGTTAACTTGAGCGTAATAATTACATTCCACAGTAATTTGTGTTGATTTTACTCCATATCTTATTGAACAACGTGTATTTTTATTTTAAAATAATATGTATATATAACCTTAAAAACTTTTATGTATTGTGCAATCTATACTACTACTCATCTTTTATATTAAAATAATAAGTAATATTTTTAGTTAGACAAGTAATAATATTGATCGGGCGTATAATACACTCGATGCACAAAAAATTCACTCACCTATAATTATTAAAAGATATCTAGAGGCTTCATATATATTACAAAAAGAAAAATGAATAAACCTAATTGAAGGTTGTGTGTGAAAGAGAGACTTAGGTTCTGCAAAGTGAAGGCTATACATTTAGAGGGAGGAGCATATCTTTTCTCTTTTCCCCAATATGATAGCATATATATTATTACTATATTTTTCTTTTCTTTTTTAAAGCTGATTTATGTTCATATATATGGTAACGTAATACCTCTTAGGGTTCAACTTTCTAACTCATTACCATATTCTTCTTTGTTAATATTTAATTTTATATCGATTTTTATTCAATTGAATAACAAAACAATCGTAATTCAACTAACATTGATACAATAACATGTACCTTTTCTTTCTACAACTAAATGAAGCAATATGCACCCCACAAAGCTCCAAAGCTTGAAATTAAATAAGCGTGCGCGCATAACAACAACAAAAGAACAAAAAAAAAAAGCATTAGAGATATTTCTTTTTATATTTCTAATGCATTTTAATTCAGAAATAAAAGATATATTTTTCTCATCTACAAAGAGCACCATATTCTCTCGCATTTGTTCTTGAATCTGTTGGTACTCCATTACATTAAAGAACAGAGAGGGCAGGAGAGAGAAAGTAGAGAGAGGGAATGTTCCACCCGAAGAAGCCATCAAATATGAATTCCCATCACGAGCGGCCGATGTGCGTTCAAGGAGACTCAGGCCTCGTCCTCACTACTGATCCAAAACCCCGTCTCCGGTGGACTGTCGAACTTCATGAACGCTTTGTCGACGCCGTTACACAGCTCGGAGGCCCCGACAGTGCGTGCACGCATACCTGACACACACACACACATATATATATATATATATTCTCCGGCCATTAATGAGTTCTTGTTATATTGTCTGAGTGTTTAATTTGACTATTTGGATCGTACAGAGGCCACACCCAAAACCATCATGAGAGTTATGGGGGTGAAGGGTCTCACCCTTTATCATCTCAAGAGCCACCTTCAGGTTCAAACCAGGCCTTTCAATTCTCCATTTTTTCTAGTTTAATTAACTGTACGAGCTTTTTTATCAGAGTCTTAATTACTTTCTTTCTTTTTATTTTTTATTTCAGAAATTTAGACTTGGAAAACAGCCTCAGAAAGAATTCAATGATCATGCAATGAAAGATGGTGAGAGAGGTGACTATGATTTTGTTGCTCATAAATCATAGCTTAACTTTTGAATAATCATTAGTTATATATTTTTAATTATTCCATATATAAGAACCAAGAAAAGCCCTTTCTCCCCCGTGACTCAAATCCAGAATTGTCGGTCTAGATAGTAGGAATTCTTACCACTTAAGTTAATTATGTAGTAATAATTCTCGTGCGACAGCTTCTTCTTTTGAACTTCAACGGAACAATACGTCGTCTGCTGGGATGCTAGGCCGGAGCATGAACGAGTATGTTTTTCCCTGATTTTTCACCTTTTTTTTTTGTTCTATGGTTTATTTTTCTTATATTATCATGGAATTGGTTTAATGGTTTAAAAAAATACTATACATCATACTAACAATTAAACGTCTTTTGCACATAAATCACTTAATTATATGCATTATTTTATGGTTAATTGTTTTGTGGAACTTTATAAGTGTATATGGTAAGTGTGATTTGATCAGTGGCAATAATAATGTCAACTGATGCACACAGGATGCAAATGGAGGTGAACAGAAGACTCCATGAACAGTTAGAGGTAAACTGCTGTAATAACCATTCAAGCAGTATTAAGATTCACACACACACATATATTTATATATATATATATATTATGGAAAAATGAATTAGTCTAATTTGATCACACATTAACAGGTTCAAAGACACCTGCAACTTAGAATCGAGGCTCAAGGAAAGTACATGCAAAATATTCTGGAAAAAGCCTGCCAAACAATCGCGGGGGAAAACACGAACAAGCCCACGGGCCTGGACATGAAAGATTTCGGGCCCCAACTAATGATGAATTTTCCATCCCTTCATGATCTTAATTACGCATACGGAGGAGGTGGGGATCACCTGGAACTGCATCCTCCAACTATGGAAAGGTCCTCCGTAGACGCTTTCAACGACAACTTCTTAATCAATAAAAGGCCTAATCCATACTGTGGCAAGAGCCCGTTGATGTGGTCCGATGATCATCAACTGGAGCTCGGCCCGTTGTCAATTGACAGAGGTAGTGACGTTGATTCAGCTTCAGATATTTACGAAACCAAGTCTTTTAACCTATCCGGGGATAATGCAATCGGGGATAACAAATTCGACGCTTCGCTAAAGCTGGAAACAGTCCCAACGTCGGCTGGCTAAAGCACGAGCTGTTCCGCCACCAGTGCCGCCGGCGGAGCTTGCTATCTTTATAGTGGTGAAGATATGAATCATTTTTCCATATTTATTGTCACAGATTTTACTACGTTTTATTGGATGTTATCCAAGACCTAACTATATAATGTTTCTAATTTTTTAGAGGGTTTGAGAGTTGAACATAACAGCAAATGTAGTTCCAAGTGGATTGATAAGGAATATATATACATATATATACATATATGCTATCTATATTAGATTTGGATAACATTTCATTACGAACAATTTTCATCTCAAACACGAAATATATCCGATTTAACATAGTAATTTTACTCCTTCAAAAAATATTTAATTAAATATCATTTTTAATTAAATTTCCTCATTACTGTAGTCTGAGAAACAGTGAAAAAATAATTAATTATCCACTTTATTGGGATAGACACAATCTCAAAGTCGACTCCTTTTACACTTTTTTTTTTGTTTCCCTTCTATTCTGTTTTGTTTCTTGTTTGTTGTGATATGCAGATGGGCGGGCCCTGCAAATCAAAATTTTGGCGGAGATTAGGACCTGTGACGGAGTTGGAAGGTCTAGAGAGGGGTTTAATTATAGTATATATTTTTTTCCAGAAGATAATGGAACACACGACGGCTCTTAACGTTGTGTGTTTTAATTAAAATTTCTTAAGGTCCTGTTTACTTTGGCTGATAAGCATGGATTAAGAAAAATAGTTCAGAGTTATCCAACGTTTACTTGTTTAGATATTTTTCGGGTCAATCCAGTCGTTCCGGGATAAATGACAGAAATCGGAATAAATCACCGGATAGTAATCTCTCCATGACCCCTGGGATAAAAATTATCCCATCGGATAAGAAATAAAAATTGACTGTTTTACCCTTGTGCACATTCTTAGTTACAAAAATATCCTCATTTATAAATCACGTTTTTAAGGTTCAATTATGTATTAAAGGCAATTTTGTAATTTTCGCATTTTCTGAGCTAATCTCACGAAGTAAACGTTGGATAGTATAAAATTATCTTTCTCTATCCTAATGTTATTATACGAAGTAAACGTAGGATAAAAATTTCAAAAGTATCCCTGTCCCGAGTTTAATTTCAATTTCTGTCATATCCTGTCTAATCCTAACTAGAAAAGTAAACGCAGCCTAAGGGGTTAGATTCTTTAAATAAAATAATATACATTAAAGTTTAAAATAAAATTATAAAATCGTATTATTTATAAAGTCAACATAATCAATCATTTTACTAAATTCAACACTACCAATAATTTATGGTATAACTAAGAAATTCAAAACAAGCAATTGTTAATCGCTTCTTTTAGCAAATTACAAAATCTTTAGTCCATAATTTTAGATATAACAATAATAGTCAAAGAAACTATATAAAATAAATCAATATAAAAATAAGAATCTACGAAATTTGAAGCATAAAGATTTTTCTAAATTTTCTTTGAGCTAAACTTAATTAAGGGATTTTCTCCCCTAAGCTTAATATATCACATTTTAAATATAAATTTACTAAATTATTACTTATAAATAATTGATTTTATTTGTTGAAAAAAGAAAAAAAAAAATATATATATATATATATATAATTGCAGAACTACATATGTATTGGTGACCCCAAATAGTCATATAGCTGAAGTCGAGTTTAAATAATTAACTCACGAGAGTAGATGGATTTGACGTTTCTAAAGAAACTTAATAATATAAAGTAAAAATTTTAATTATTTATTCAATGCTTAATGCAATGTGCAACATTTATATAAACAATAATACGGTAGATAAATTTAAAAAAAAATAAAAAACAAAAAAACATTGTTGATCAAATAAATATATTGAAATAAATTTCTTTATATAATGAAAACATTAATCTTATATTAATCTATTGTGACTTGTTTCACTAGCTTACATATCAGTTGGTTGTAAGCTTAATAAAAGTTTTACTAATTTTGATATTGGCTCACGAGCATAACTTATCAAATTTAACCCTTTAAATACGAAATGCAATTTATATTTTTATACAATTAATCAATTTGTTATGGATACAAAATTTTTATTTTTAGACAAAGAGAATATATATTTTAATTTAAAAATTCTATTTTTTACATGTGTTTACCACCAAAATAGTTAAACATTTTTTTGAATATTTTAAATATTTATTCTTAAATATTAATTAATTCAAAATTATCTTATTAACATATTTTATTTTTTATTTAGAATATTTATCATAAATTGTGCATCGCACATAATCAGTCCTAGTATAACTAATAGTCATTAAATATGTCAAATGACTAAAAATTGTGGAGCACCTCAATTTTATTGTCCATTAAAAAAACATGACATCCTTGATTTTCATCTTATTATTAATATGAAAAAAAATCAATTTATAAGGAAACATTATTCCATATGAATAGTCATCATCTTATTTATATTAAATCATATCCTATAATTTTGGAATGTGTTATTTTCATTTTGAAATTGATAATTAGTAACTAATATGTCTTACATGGCAATTAAATTTATCATATAATTTATTACGATTTGATAATAATCCAAATTAATGCAATAAAGCAAATAACACAAAAATATGTAATTATTGTATTCAAAATAATAAAAATATATAATGATTTATGGTAGATTTTTCATATTTAGATATATTTTCATTTTATTAATCCTTCCATATTTATTTTACATATTCTCATTTTAAATAAGACAACTAATCATAATTCACACATTACATAATT
This sequence comes from Caryopteris x clandonensis, assembly GCA_028749325.2. NCBI lineage: Eukaryota > Viridiplantae > Streptophyta > Magnoliopsida > Lamiales > Lamiaceae > Caryopteris > Caryopteris x clandonensis. The sequence continues at coordinate 2,240,909 of JAPYKT020000008.1, read as the reverse complement.
TTGTTTCTGTAACTGAATTCAATTTTATATCTAATTATAACTAAAAATAATATTCTTATAATTGGAGAAATTGTTGCTATTTATTTTGTTTAGTCATTGGTTGATTATAGTATTAAAGTATTTAATTGTATTATAATCTGTTTAATCATTTCACGATTTTCACGGATTCATAAGCCGACAAAGAGTATCCAACTTTCATGGCCCACCTCTTTATTCTTTTTTTTTTTTTAGGGTTCCATATTCTATTGGTATCAACTTTGAGTTGCCATCTCTCTCTCTCTCTCTCCCCTAATTAAATATTAAATATTATCATTGTGTAATTTGACCACCTTTACCTCACTGTTTTCGTGTGGGTTCGGCAAAGGGGTGCCCTCGAATCGCTTCTTTTCTTCGTCTCTTCAACTTATGACTGGGTATATTGTCCCTGTAATTTTATTTAATTAAAAAATATTATTTTTTTAAAATAATAAATTAATAATAATAATTTTAAATAAATAAATAATAATATAAATCAAGTTGTATGATACATTAATTAAATATATTATCATTATTATCAAACAAATAATAATAATAATATTTTTGTGTATCCCTCATAGTTTCGTACTAGTTCAATTTATATGATAATAAACAAATTTATAAAAAAATCATATATATATGATGTGATAATAAACCTGTATAATATATAAATTAAAAACGTTTTTTATTTTACGTTATGATGTGCTAAAAATATTGTTATTATCAAAATTATATCAGTTTTTTTTCCCAAATAGATTATGTCTTTACATCGCACTGTCATGGGTTTGTATGGTGTGCCAAAAATATTGGATGTATCATTATGTATGTGTTTATATTTTATTCAATATTTTATTTTTTATATTGTATTATATAACCCAATTTTTGTAATGAAATTTAAATGATTTCTTTTTATTTTGTTAGAACATAAGTTTAAATCATTATAACTTTTTTGTAATATAAATCAATATTTGAATTAAATATGTAAAAAAATAAATATTTTGTATATCTGTTTATTTAATCGCTTTTAAATCTGAAAAAAAAAGAGTGGTTTTCAATTTTTTTTTATGTGCAGAAAATATTGTTAATATCATTAAATTATTTTTATGGTGTTATTATATCAATTTATATATAGTATTAAGTTAGTATAATGTCAATTGTATGTTTTTTTAGTTTATATTTAAATTCATGATAATGTAATATATTTAAATTCACGGAAAAATTTCTGTGAAATGGTTGTACGTGTGACACAATTTAAAATATTGCTTGTTTAACTATAAAGTATTACTTGTATAACTATAAAGTATCACTTGTTACTTAAAGTGTATTACTTTTGATTAGTTACTTTACAAAATAATGATACTTTATAGTTAAACAAGTAATACTTTAAATTATGTCATACGTGCAACCGTTTTACAGGAAACTTACTCTTAAATTCATGGTAAATTAAATTTTAGGATGTACAAAATTTAGAAAGAACATTTTAATATTAATGATATAATTTAAATTTTAAAACATCTCGTAGATGTTCATTGGATTATTGAAATAATATATTAATTTAATGAGTAATAGATGTAATATATAACAAGTTTCAAGGATGCTCACATCTACATTAACATAAGCGAATTTAAATATGTTCTATTAGTATATTATTTTAGCTTATTGGTTTAATTATTATAGGGATCAAGAAAATATGATCGTTTATCGTAAAATTCAAGCCAATGTTATAAGAGAGCAAGCTAAATGTTATCAGGGATTTCATTGCAGTGAATATCGATATAAATTGCAAAACAAGCAAATATTATTGTGGACTGCAATATAATTTGGCTATCTCAAGAGTTACGATTTGAAGGGGTTTAAAGATTTTGATATGTTATAATGACACTCCCGACAAAATCTCTATAAATAATGTTGTGTATCGTAAATTATTTTAAAATATTTAAGTTGTAATACTCTGTGTTGTTTTGCTCCATGAACTTACAATTATCATTAATTTGTTTTAATATTTTATAAAATTCATCATAATCATCATTATTATTATTGTTACTATGATTATTATTGTTATTGTTGATTATATTTTCAATTTTAAATATAATTAATGTTTAAATCAAACATTTTGGTCATAGTTTTAATCAATTAAAATTATATATATATATATATATACATACACAAGTCTATTACAATAAAAATATATTTATTATCATTTATATATACTTACTAAAATAAGTTGTTTATCTTCATGTTTGTACAATGTGTGGATTGATTACTAGTTGAATTGAAATAAGATATGTGAGTCTTGAATCAAAAAACATATGACTATGTGCGCAATACATTGACCTCAATAATATCTTTAAGATTCGTCAAAGCCATAAGCACTCCTTTCTCTCTCTCTCTCTCTCTCTCTCTCTCTATATATATATATATATATATATATATCCCGCGGCGGGGTGGGGGGGGGGGATTTTAAAATAGAGAAGGAAAAAAGGTGATGGAATATAGTAAAGAAGATGTGATGCATTCTATATGAAGCTTTCTCATTACTTTATCATACATATTGATGCATATATGATAATATTGTTTGTGCCCAATTTATATTTTTTGTAAGATTATATTATTTGGGCCCGATTTATATTATTTTGTATATATGAAGCAAGGTTTAAATTTATATTATCTATCTATATTATTAATAGAGTAACTAAATATGTTAAATGACACAAAATTAGGCATATATATCAATACTATTGTCCAATAAAAAAAAACATTACATGTCATTTTAATTTTTATGTATTATTTATATAAAATAATACAATTTAATAGTATGGAAACATCAATTCATACTAATAATGATTATCGTATTTATGTTAAATGTGATACTGTAATTTTGGTATGTATTCTTTAATATTTAATATATTGATAATTATTAATTAACATGTATTGCATAGAAAGTTTATCAAGTAATTTATTATGGGTTAATTAATAATTAAAAATTATGCGAATAACAAAAAATATGTAATAAATATTATATTCAAAATTACAAAAAATATCTAATTATTTAGGGTATATTATTCATATTCAAATATATTTTTATTTTGTTCGTCCCTATATTTATTTGGGTTATTCTCATTATAGGTAAATGGTATTATATATTTTGTTATTCTTTTTGTGTAATTTAATTTAATTATATCTCTATTTATAACTATATATATGTGTGTGTATGTGTGCTAATATAATTACAGATCTTGTTGCTACGTAGATAATATATTTATTAATTTGATTATTATACCATTTTTTTCTTCTACTATTTTTTGTAACATCTCATAAATCTCACAAATTCCCTGCTCAATTCTTAGAATGATCCATTATTTGACCAATGTACTTTTATTATAAACTAGTAATGTTCTGTGCAATGTACGATTTGTAATATATTTAAAATAAAATAAATTATAATATAATTTCAAGTAAATAATATTTAAGAATATTTATATCACTGTATTATTTTATTAGTAAAGACATATAAATATATAATTTTATATAGAAAATATTCCTTCCTACCCAAAATAAGATTCTCGTTTCTACAATAATAGGTTAATTGATTTCAAATTAAATTAAATAATAAGATATTTACAAAATTATTAGTTAATATTTATTTGCAACCCAAATACAATACAAATAATGCAATAAACAATCATTATTTAAACATAATTCAAATAAGCAACAACAAATAATTGTAATTTTTAAATCTAATAATTCTAATTTATGTGATATGGGTGTAAAATTAAAAAAAATCATGAAAAAATGAGTAGTTTGATGTATTACACGTAAAAATCTAATTAAAAATGAAAATGTTATTTGTATTTTCATAAATTGGAAAAAATAATTTTCAAACGTTAATATATTATTTTTTAAAAATAATTTAGCTTTTGAAAGCTGAAAATGGACAAAAAATTAGTATTTTCAGTCCACGTTTCGATTTAACTTTTCGATTTAATAATAATGTCAACCAAGTTGGAACACTTTTATGTTTGACAATATTATAAAGTTCAACTTGAGTTCGAGTTCGTTAAGCATACCTCATATCTAATCGAGCTCGACTCGTATTCGGCAAGATTAAAGCTCGACTCTATTAATAATAAAATCAATCTCAAATAAAATATTAGAAGTTCGATGACATTTCAAACAATTTTGAACAATAGTACATTCAACTTGACTCGAATTGTTTACACCCCGACATCTCTTATAAATTAGGAATATAATTTAAGGGAAAATTTGCACGGAGAAGTAGAAGTCACGTATAATTGCATGGTCTTAAAATTACTTAATTGATGCTATTGTTTAAATGCAGAGTGCAAATCATTCCATTTCATACAAGTAATTAAATGTATTAATTATTCGACAATTAACTCTTTTCATTTAAAAAAAACATAATTATGTAATTTAATTATTTAGTTTTAATTTTAATTTCTTACATGTAAAATATTACAGATCATGTACCGTACAATGAAATGTTCTTATTATTGTAAAATATTAATACAAAAATAATCACCTATCTAATTGGATACATTAGGTGATTAAATAAATAAATTTAATCTAAAATAATTAATTATTATACTATAAAATTTAAGTACATATTTAATGGACATATTAAATCATAATCACGTTTGGTAGGTTAACATTTTCAATTATAATAAATTACTTGGATCATCTGATACGAATAAGGGTAATTAATAACAGCTACTTATTTATGTATTATTACTATATGTATTTGCCAAATGTATGTTGAACAAGAAATATACCTATAATATAATTTTAAGTAAAAGATATATTAAAAAATATAGTTATAGATATCAAGAACATATATTCTCTCTATTTCAAATAAGAATTTTATTTTATAGTAAATTAATTACTTAATTATATTAAAAATATAAATATTTAAAAAGTGCTAATATTTTGATCTACTAGTGTATCACTCCGGCGGCAATTTCATTTTTAACCACTTGAAAAAAATTACTATTTCTATCAAAAATAAAGAATCATGTTTTCTAAAAGTATAATTATTTTTTGTATTAATTTAATGAAGATACAGCTTCTCAAAAATTATAAATGTATTTATATAATTTTTTATTTGCTAGTTTGAATTATTCATTTATATATAACTTGTTTGTAAGATTTAAAAAAAAAATTTACTTTAACTAATAAAAGACTTGACATTTAAAATATAATTCATTTTATGAGTTAATTTATTTTTTGAACGAGACTTTTTTTTTTTTAAGGGGAATATTTTCTACCTACACTTAAATTTCATTCAATTTTAACAATTCTACCTTATTCTAGTACTATTTACCATCGTTGATTCAAAAAATAAGTACCACTTACAGTTGTTCGTACAGGTGAAATTAAAATTGCACCACCATATTCTATAACAAAATAGTATAATAGAAAAATTAACTAAATTTTTTAAACTTGTTTGTAGAAGCGAAATTAGGGTCATGCCACCCAATCCTATAACAACATAGTAGGAAAACTAACCAATTTTTTTGAACATACATAGAAACAATATTTGAGTAAGTTTCTTATGTTATAGTTGCACGAACTTGATCCAGAAAATCTGGAAAAAAAAAAAAAAATTGGCTTAAGGAGTGTTCCTAGCGGATTTATCTCACTTACCTAAAAATAAAGTTTGAATGAGTGTTTTATGTTAAAGTTGCTCCATCTTGACCCATAAAAACTAAAAAATGCATGAATTCGTCGTAAGGTTTGCCCCGCCGAATTTATCTCACCCACATAAAAAAATTAAAATCCTTAAAATAAATCTCTTATGTCATACTTACACGATCAAAATCAAAACATTCTAAAAAATATACAATTCTTGTTTGAGGGTTGCCTTCAATTTATCCACTCATGAAGAAATTAATAATTTTTTAAATATAAAGATTTTTTTAGGTAAAAAAAAAAAATCATATTATTCACCGTGAAGATATTACTTTTATTAGATTCATTTTTACAAAAAAAAAAAAAATAATAATAATAATAAAAAAAAAAAGTTTAGGCTAAACCATAAAAACGATATTAGTGCTCACCAAACTTTAGCTCTTCTTCTTCAATGGTATCACACAGCGTCCTCCCCCTAGTTTCCGGCAGCCACCTAAGAAACAACGCACAAATCCCAACTGTCCCCCCGAACACCCCGTACGACAACCACCCATTCTTTCTTCCCGCAGCCACCAGCAGCGGGCTTCCAACTCCGCTCAAAACGACTGCCTGCCTCACCATCGCCACCGCCGAATTCCTCACACAAGTCGGGAATAATTCCAACGTGTATATCAACAACACATTCACCGCCGTACAACCGCTGAAAAATGTCAATAACTCAAAAATCTGAACCAATTTATTCCACTTCATCAGCACCACACACCCCACACTGCAAATCCCACTCAGTAAAGCTAACCCCATGACGGAACCCTTTCTGTTGAGTTTTCCGATCAGAATAAATGTTACCAATGACGCAGGCAGCTCGCACAATGCATTTAAGGTAACACTCAAGTACAGATCAAACGTTAAGCTGCCGAGGGATAACGGCAAGCCGTAGTATATTGTTCCGAAGCCGAACGCCGCCGCCATTACCCCCATCAGTCGGCGGAAAGCCCACCGTTTCTTTACCAAGATCATGAGGGCCGAGTAGATGTTGTTGAATTCTAGTGATTTATCAGACCATTCCACAAAATTCTCGAAAAAGCTCTCTGTTAATAAATGGCTCTGATCGTTTTTAGCCATGCTTGTGAGCGTTCTGATGAACTCTTCTTTTCTCCCGTTAACGAAAAGCCATCTGGGTGATTCATGAACTGAGAAATACACTGAAATTGAGTAGATTATACAGGGAACACAAGTCCAGAGGTACATTAATCTCCAAGAAGAACCCTTTAGCAAAAAAGCTATAATTGGAAGAGATAAAAAGCCGAAACTGAACCATATAAATCCAATTATTCCAACATTTCCTCTCCATTTCTTTCCGACCAGTTCACTGGCAAGAACAAGAGCACAGGTCCCTATCGTGGACCGTCCGAACCCGCTTATGAATCTGAATCCAGTGTACATCCATACATTAGTTGAAAGAGCTGTAAGAATCCCGGATAGCGACATGAGCAGGCAAGATAAAACCAGCAAATTCTTGCGACCCAAAGATGAGTCAGCTAAAGTTGGTAGCAGAAACCCACCGGCGAGGCAACCCAAGAAGAAGGACGAGTCCGGAAGGCCCATGATAACCGGGCCTGAACACTCGAGGGACCATTCGGATACGATGGATGTAATTGCAGGCAAATCCCATGACCAAGAATCGTCGGGAAGCTCGCATATGTTGCAGGAGAGCAATGAGGAATCTTTGCAGCTCCAATTAGGTAGAGCGTCTGTAAAGACGGCAATGAAGGTTTGTTGTGCATCGAAGAACCATGCAAGTGATAACAAGGTGGATTGGAGTAGCTGCCTCCGCCCCAAGTCCCCGATACAGTGTTCGATTATATCGTCGAGGTTGCGCGGCGGCGGTGGCGTTGACGGGGACTCAGTCTGTGAGAGCAGTGGGTTTGGATCCATCATCTTTGGATGATTGGCTGTTGCATCAATAATAATATCCAAACGTTCGCTCAAGATTTCATAGCCAATGACAATTGGAGTACAAATGGCCAATTTTTTTGTGGAAACAGAGGTCCATTTGTTTAAGATAAGATTGAGGTGTTACTTGCAAGTAATCAAAATATTTTGGGCAATCAGGTTTTTACTTGAGAAATCCTTTGAAAATGACACTAATGAACATCTATGAAAAAACCAACATTTTCAATTTAATTTTAATGTTGCCCAATTTCAGCAATTCTAGTACATTATTTAACATTATTAAAAAATGCTGACGTAAACAAGCCGATTACACCATAAGAGGATTAAATCGTAGACTTTGAAGAGAATTACATCGTAAAGACTTTGAAGAAATTTTTTATAGTTATTTTCTTAATTTCAAAATAAAATTCATCGTTAAGTAATTTTCATGCCAATTTATAATAATTATAATATATAATAAGTTATTATAAAAATTATCTTTTTAAATGAAATACATAAATATAATATATATACATATTTTTTTGTAATAATATTTATTTTAAATAAATATATCTCTTAAATTTTATTTTATATAAAAATATTCAAAATATCAAAATATACTACAATTAACCTAAAAATATATACCTATATTATATTTAAAAATTAAGATTTTATTTCTGTACATATGCAATATGGAGTTAAGGATTATTTTTTTATGAAAAGAGAATTATTTTTCATAAAAATAGAATTGAGATGAGAAAGATATAAGCTTTTGAAAATGGGGATGAAAAAGCAAGAAAAAATATGATTGGCTAGTAGACTTTCCACAAAAAAATAAGTAATTTTGGCGGAAAAATCCTAAAACTCTATTATTGTTGTTGTTTATTATTATTATTACAAGATGTTCCCCCATGCAATGCACGAGATATTATATATTTTTATATTAAAATATATGATAATATTATATTATAATATTATAGAAAAAAGTACATAATTCATAATCTATATAAATATTATTTGATTTTCAATATAATTAGTTTATTTTATTTTCTAAAAAGTTGTCTCATGCAAATAATGAATTTCACAAAATTTCAAATTGAATTTTAAGTCTAAATCCAACAGAAATTGTCGTTCCTGCTATAATTCCTTAAACTTTATAATAAATATGTCAACTCAATAAAAAAATATTAAGGTGAAACAATAGATTATATGAATTAAACTATATTTTATTTTTTAAATACAAAATTATTTAATATCTTTATATATGCATACATGCATATACAAATTTAATCCACTATTCATTCAAATCCAACACATATATCAAAATAAAAACAAATAATTCAACTTATAAAATAATATATTCCACATGGACATTTACTATTCTTTAGGGATTCTTCTTTTATATGAAGTAAAAAAAATAATTAATAGTATAATATTTTGATTTTTATAAAAATATATTTATTTTTAGATATAATTCATATAAAAAATTAATATATTATTTATTCAAATCCAACACCAATATTAAAATCAAAATAAATAATTTAATCCAAAAATTATATTATATCCATAAAAAAAATATATATCATATTTTAAACATAATATATTTTATTGTTTTAATAATATATGATAAAATAATAATAATTATTATTATTATTATTGTTGTTGTTATTATTATTATAAAAATTTACATCATAATTATTTATGTCAATTATATCTATGTAAATATTATGTGATTTTATTTATTTATTAAAAGTTATATTTATTAAATAATAAATTAAACAAATTTTCATGAATTTAGAGTGCTCCCAACTCAATACAAAATTTTTAATTCATAAAAACCTAATAAAGTGCAATAATAAATTGTAATATTATATAAAATAATAGTATAATATTTTTAATTTTATAAAAATATTTAATTATAGATCAAATTAATATAAAAAATATATTATTTATTCAAATCAAACACATATATCAAAATAAAAATAAATAATTCATTTTATAAAAACTATATTATGTCCAAAAAAATTTATAAATCATATTTGTAGGCAATGGTTATGTTTGTGATGTGCTTTTCAAGTTATGCCCAAAATGGATACAATTGTTGTTTATATGCTGGAGTCTTTCATTATGTGGCATGCTACATTAGGACATATCCATTTTATAGCCTGCCTTGGTTAAGGAACTTGAAAAGCATGCCTCCATTTCATATTGATCCAAAGCACAAGTGTGAAACTTGGCTGAAAGCTCATAGTGAACAAAGTAGTTTAATTCATCCCAATTTTATATGATTTAAATGTTATGCAAACACAGTGTTGGAATAATCACTTCATTATTTTTTATATCTTTTAAAAATCAAAGATTAAGCATAAAATAGGTTCTTATTAAAAATGAGGTTGAGAACCAGCTCAATAAAAAGAATAAAATGCTTAGAAGTGATAGAACAAATAATATAAGAGAATTAAATATATAATTAGGAGTAGTATTTTGGACTAGGAGTTAATTAGGGCCCCACACATGAAGATTAGAATTTTTAAGCTCATAATGAGACCTTGAGGGAGTCAATATATAGAACCGTGAATGTCATAGATGGGACTACGAATTAAAGTTGGATGTGGATAAATTTGAAGAAGAGGTTTTAAACGTTTTTCATCAACGTGCAATTGAATCATCTAAGGATTCTCGCTAGTGTGTGTGTGTGTCCATATATATATATATATATATTATACAAAATATATGTGTGTGCACATATATATTTACTTTTTATATTGCATCAATAATATAAATGACATAAACTTATGTGTATCGAATACACCATACAATTCAATCAAATAGTATTACTTGTTTAACTAAAAAATATTATTTGTTTACTTTTAAAAAATTACTATTTAAACATATTATTTGTTAGCTTCAAAAGGTATTACTTATTACTCTAAAAAGTATTATTGATTTATCTAAAAGAATATTACTTGTTGGGTTGCACAACTCACTCTATGTACAAGTAATACATTATATATAGAATATATATATATATATGTGTGTGTGTACATATATATTACATATATTTATATGAAAAATGGTACAAATTTGCCCTTAAACTTATACTTCAATTTTAAATTGGACCATAAATAATTTGTTTGTCCAAATAGACACTTAAACTTTTTAACGTCAATTAAGCCCTGCACTATTAAATAAAAAAAAAAAAATAGGGCCTCCTTATATATAAAATAATTAAATAAAAATATATTAAAATAAATCAAAAAATAACAACATGCATTATAAAATTATTTCATAAGCTAGACTTAAGATAATAAAATCTAAAAATTATTTAACAAATCTGAAAAAAATATTTATTAATTCTGGATTTGTATTTTTACAGATTTTAATTTTTATTCTTTACTTTATTTAAATAATCTTCTGAAGATCTATCAAATATTTTTCAGATTTTGTTTTAAAATTTTAAAGTATTAAATAAAATTTAGAGTTCATGTTGCTGATTTTTTTTATTAATTTAAATATATTACAATTTTAACATTAACAAGTTTTAATGTATTTAGTCATTTTACTATGTAGAAAGTCTTACTTATCTTAAATTTAAACATTTAGAAATTTATTTGATCTATTTAAAACTTAAGTGCCCATTTGTACAAAATAATAATTTAGTTCATTTCCACTTTGGTTAGATTTGTTCCTTTTCTTGCTTATGCACAAACTATAAAATACTATATTTCAATAAATTAATTTTTCCAGTATTTTATCTCTATTCAACTTTATTTCACAATCTCAAAATTTTAAAATTAAAATTATCATGATCCTCAACACCTCCTACATCCTCACAAAACAATATCCCTCCATAATTTTCATATTCAATCACTCTCATAAAAAATATATGCGAAATCAAGATTCAATCAGTCATCTCACTTTCGCAACTCATTTTCGTTTGAAGATACAAAAAATAAAGAGTGAAATTAAAAACACAAGCTATCACAATATCCCTTGTTCATTTTGACGATCCCTTGAAAAGTGAGGCCACCATCCTTCATAATCTCATAAATGAAACACTCCAAGCAACTGAACAAACTAGATAATGGCAAACTAGACCGTTGGCAACCTAATTATTACTTCCTCCGTCCCAAAAGCCATTTTATTGAGAGAGGTTGAGAATTCACATTATTTCTTAAAGAGAAACGAATGCAAATCAAACCAAGACCTGAACTGTGTGGATATTTATTTCCCACACGACTAACAAAATAATTCTAGTCAAATGCATCTATGCGACTAACCATGAATAAAGTGTGCTACACACCAAATACTTATCAAAAATCTCACAGATGTGTAATTATTCCAGGAGCTAAAATACTGCAAAAAGAAACTTCTCCAGTCGGATCCTTTGATATGTGGGGGAACAGTAGCATACTGCCTGGAAAATGTTCATGAACACTTATTCTGTCATCTAATCGAAAATGGGTGTAGTAGAAAATCTTTAAAAAGCTCCATATTTCTAAAGATAATCATCATTGCTCACTCAGGGAAACCTCCCTTACAAGCTTATCCATGAGCTTGCATTTCTTGTCAAGCCTCCACCCTGGGTTGCTCTGCATAATTCAAAATTATCAGATCAATATAATTATGAGAGAGAGAGAGAGAGACCTGAATGTAAGTTACATAAAAATAAAAGCTTGATAAGATTCAGATTTATTCCAGCGAATTCAATTGAGTATCAAATCTATCCTTTAAACATGGAAAAGTAAATTAAATAAACAAACAAAAAATACATCTATCCAACTAAGTACATTCAGCTATATGTATTAAATGTTTCCATTGTTTTTAAATTAGACATATGTTCTCATTTATATCTAAAATGTCATTTTTAATAGTTTGTTTCCAATTCATTTTAGGTCTTCCCCTTCCCCTTTATTTGAGTTGATTAATCTTTACTTTCTGTATGTCCATTTGTAACATATAAAGTTCCCTATGAATATGTCTAAACAAAACATGTGTCTCTGGCACTACGCCCACATCCTTTCTAATACATTCATTCCCTACTCTACCTAATCAAGTGTCTATACACATACATCTTAACATTCTCATTTTTCCTGTTATAATTTTTTCTACATTTTTTAAATAATCTGAACTATTTAGACAGAACGGTATTTCATGAAACAAGCGATAATCATCTACAATGGTAATTTAATATTAGACCAACAATCGAACTAAGAAGTCGCAAATGTAGTAGGAAAGATCGAGCACAACTAGTGAGGAAGCAAAAGTGATATTGGTGACACCATTTGACATGTTCTCTGAACAACAAAAGTTGGGTTACTCAAAGTAGCTCAATCTACTTACATATTAAAAGGAGGTCCAAATGAGGACAGGTGTCAAATGTAAGAAACAACTTTTTTGTGTAATTTTCTGATAAAAAGTAATGTTTTTAATTAATCTCATCTATATTTAAAGCTTCTTTTTTAAGACTTGATTGAAACTTCCTTGAATATTGCAATTACTAATCTGAAAATTACATGCCCACAATTGTAGGAAACAATTCCATTTAAATTTCACATATATATATAGTTAATTACTCATTTACAATTTTAAGAAATTTACAAAATTAATATTTTTTTTTATTCTTTTTATTTTTTAAATAAAACCCATGGGGCACTACACTAGTTTGATAAAAAGAGTAGCAATTGAACAAATGAACCAAAGGAAAGGGACCAAAAAAATGGCCCAGGCTTGTAAGATCATTAATCCAATATAATGCCTCCCACTGCAGCTCGCCCCAACAAAAAAGAGCCACTCAAACTAGAAGTCCCTCGTTGGCTCTCAAAGTTAACAGTGTCCAAACTTTTAACCATATGCTCTTTCACTATCATTTAAGATCGTATTATTGCTACAAAAAACACATTTGTGTTTCATACATTGATCATCACCAAAGCCCAAAGTAAAGCTGTAGAAAGGTTCATTCTATTTTTGAAAGAGTAATCACTTTTTTTTAGCATAAATGCAAAATTCCCCATAAGATTGGTTTAAAGCTGACAGAGAATAAGAGTTTAAATGCGCCACAATTGTGGTAAAAATTTCAAAGGAATAAGAGTTTAAACCTGCAATGAGAGAACAGCACGATCAGTAAAACGCTTTACAGAGTCAGGTGCACTTGCTGGGAGAGTTTTGGCCACTCTTTCTAGCTCTCCTTGCTGTTCCTTGGCAGTCACTCTATCTGGACCACTATAGTAGTCGACAATCTCTTTGATAAGAGGAGCTTTCTTCATTGTTCTTTCAATAATTCTCTATAATGCATAAAATCAAAAGATAATAAGTCTTAATAGAAACAGAGCAATTAAGAAAATTTCAGAGTGACACCCCACTTAAAGAAACAAAAGCTAGCATGCATCCAGAAGAGTACTAAATAATCCATCCCTTGTTAAAATCAAACGATAAAATATGGAAACTTCATAAGACGACAACCATAGAAGTAGAAGTACAAATAAAATAGCAAGATAGGTCATACACCAGGAACACACAAGATGAAGAGATTATGTATGAGAAGCAATCCTCTCATCTTTCTGCTGATTCCAAGTGTCTCTATTTAATGTCTCAGTGTCCTGAAATTTTATGTACCTGTGAAAATCTAGTAGAGAAAGTGTCAGCCTACATATTTGAGCTCTATCATGTTTAGCAGAATCCTTTATGTGTGGAACATAATTTATGTGCTCTATAATTACTTTTTCAGTATAATTTATCATGTTTAGATTTCAAAGATGATGAAGAACTATAATCACATTGAAAAATAAAATTATAAGAAACCAACTCATTTGTTCCATTTTCTTTCCCCAGAAACAATAACACCTTAAAGGTAACCAAAAGTCCAAGTTCAATTCAATTACAAAATTTATTCCTTCTTGCATTCTTGTTTCAAAAGAAGTAATATGCTTCTCAATTCAAAAGGATGCAAATCAATATCTTGCATTGGGTTGTACGAACAAGCATGCATCCAGCCATGAATGACTACCAAAAAATTTCATGTAGCTATTTCGTTGATAACTTTTGTTTACAGCATCGAAAGAGTTTTTACTAAATCCATTGGAAAGTACTCACATCTTTTGGCCACGAATTTAAACAAATATGCAACAAAAATATAACAAAATGCCAAGTCAATCCTTCCATTCCACATTTTCCCTTTTTCAATGGAACATAGAAGTCTCAGTGCCAACAACTAATGGGAAAAGATCTGTGTAGCTAGTCTCACCCTCTCCCTGTATTTCCCTATTTCCAGAACAAGAGTTTTTCAATGCCATTACATATTGGGAAAAACTTTGAATGCAAGAAACCACATCAAGTTATGTACAATGTACATACTATTATAAGTGTACGTATCATACTATCATCATCAATCACAAATTAGCATTACATGTGCAACCCAACTTCAAACCTTCCAAATCACTGAACATATGGAACTACTAAAACCACACAAAAGAAGCCACGACATAACCAACATTTGCACACTGAAAATTGCTGATGTTGCATTCATAATTTCACTTTCCATGTAAGCAGTCCGACCACCACGTCATCAATTTCCGGCGAATTATCGAACACCAAACAGAACACAAGAGTTCAATCAACAACATATATAAACAAGTTCTAGAAAGATTAAAAAATGAACTAACCTAATTCGGAATCCACAAAAAACCAAAACAACATAAATGGTGCAAAAAAAAAGTCCGTATATATAAAAACAGACAATTGAACAAGCAACACAGCCTCAGAAATCAACCACCAAATCAGAACCTAACATTAAACTGAAACAAGCTACTATATGAAACACTGTCCTAAATTTCAACCAGACCTGCAATTAAGCCAGATTCCTCCAAGTTTTCGCTGCCCTCTAAGGCTCTTACATCCACCCATCTAACAACACAACCTCAGAAATCAACCACCAAATCAGAACCTAACATAAAAGTGAAACAATCTACTATGAGAAAAACTATCCCAAAATTCAACCTGACCTGTCTAGCAAATGTTAGAGATGCATTTAAACCAGAATCCTCAGAGTTTCACCGCCCTCTAAGGCTCTTACAGGCCACTCATCTAGCTGGCCATCTATTTGTATCCACATTATTTTTAGTTTCACATTTTAAAATTTTTATAACCACAGAACAGTCCTTTCAACTCTTCTAACTAATTCAAACGAACAAGATGTTATATCTACATCATGGGTTATGACTATATTCACAACTTTGGACAACTATCAATAACCCAACAAGATGATTTGGCAGCTGGATGTCAAAGCACAAAAGAATGAACAAGAGGAAAGAAGGGTGATAAAACAAGAATAATAAGACAGGAAGCTTTAGTCCCATTTTCTGCAAGATTTTATGTCTCGCTAAAGTTCATGCTTCTACATATACCATGACCATTTACATTGTCCATTAGCATCAAGGTTTAGTAACAAAATTTGTAGAGGGTTCATGGACATTTCCTACACCAGTAGTAACAACAGATGAGGTTTATAAGTTGCTCTGAATTCCTTTAACTTGTAATAAAGGGTTCGTGTATAATTTCCTAAACCCGTATTAGTATATAAATTCTCCGAAGACCACTAAAAAGAAAGTATATCACAGAATTGAGGAATTTTCAGTACATCCTAACACATGGGCTTCAAAAATGACACAATAAAAATGACTCAAGTGCCACTTAATTACATGAGATATTGTAAGTTTGCTAGGAACTTAGGAACCAAGGCACGGGTAAATAAGTAGATTCAATTATACCTCCCACTCTTCCTGACTCCGAATCCCTTCATATGCCACGAGGAATGGTTTCATCTTCTCAAGTGCATCACGAAGAGGAATGTGAGGTTTCTCATCAATATCCGGGTTTGTGCCGAATTCCTCCATCAAGTACTCTGGTTCGCATTCAATCTGCACAATGGGCCTCCAAATAATAACCAAATGAAGTCATCAATATCAAATGGAAAATAAAAATATACCCCCCTTACCCTTAAGTTCACGTCGAATGCATCTAGAAGAGCGTTTACGTCAGAGCGTGGGTCCTTGAGGGCCTCCTTGTGGGCCTCACTGAAACACATCTCCTCAGCAACTTGATTCATTCGGTTCATAAACTCTGGTCCCAATACCTGAGCCAGTTCCTCCTCTTCAGCTGGATCTAAATCCAGTTCCTCATCATCTTCAAGTTCATTATCTTCATGTTCATGCTCAACTTCCCCGTAGCCTCTTGCCCTGGCCCTGCCCCTACCCCTACCCCTTCCTCTTTCCCCACTAGCGCCTCTACCACCTCTAAAAGCAGCAGTACCTCTCCCGCCCTCTTGCTCTCCTCCCCTCGACAATATCTCCCTCGCCCTATTCACCTTCTGCTCTTTACTCAACTGATCTCCAGTAGAGCTTTTATCGGCTGCTGCCATATCAGAAACAGGTGACAGCCGTCGGCGGATGTGTCGATTCTCTACCGCAGGCTTTCCGAATTGTGGCCCAAGTGATTTTATCGGCTTCCCCCGACCCGTTCCTGATACAATATCCATAATGCTGCCCGGAAGTGATTTGTCTTGCCCGGGAGGTACTTCAGATTGAGCAGAATCATTTAGTTTTTCTTCGTCGAAGAGAAATGGCATTTTGTCATCAGATTTCGGTGGCACGGTGGATTTTGAGGGAACAAGACCACGGCCCCGGCCCAAGGGTGCAGACTTAGAGTCATTGTTCACGAATGAAGAGAATGAAGGGAGAACGGGGGAGGAAGGAATGGGCTTGCCTCTGCCTCGACCATGGCCATGCGGGGGTGGAGGCGCACCGTCGTATTTGGGATTATTGGGCTCGTTATCCGTGGGACTATCACCGGGGAATCGGAAAGGGCTACCGCCGCCGCGGCCTCTACCACCACCGCTGGAAGATGAGGTAGAGAAAGCGGAAGCAATTGATGAAGAAGTTGAGGCGCGGTAGGGGATTTTCGCGATACTTCTTCTCATATTGTGATTTAGCAAGGAATGAGTTGAATCGAGAAGTGGCGCTAGGTTTATGAGTCAGTTCTGTGCTTCTTTGTGTTGTTTCTTCTTTTTACCTTTCTTTCCTTTTTTGCCTTTACCTGCCAATCTTATTTATATTAATATAATAATAAATTTACCGTTATTTCCAATTTCTAAAAAGAAAAAAATTTAAAAAATAATGTGTTATCTGAAAAAAAATTGTTTTTTTCTCTCTTTTTAAGAATATTTTGTCTAATATGTTAAAATACAAATAATATTTTTGTTCCTACTATATTTTTACGTATAATATATTAAATTAATATTTTATACCAATATCGCATATATTAAAATATATATTAGATGTGAAAAATCTAAACATATTTTATTGATTATTTGAGTTAAATTTTAATATTTATTGTGTATTTTATTATTTGTATTAGATTTGTACTCCAAATAAATATTGACTAATAATCTTTAAAAACATATTAAATAATTTAGTTTAATCTATCGACAAATATATTATAGAAACAAAATTTTTATTTTAAGGAGGAGGAAATATATATTTCTTAATACAAAACTATATTATTTAGGGACAACATTCATTGTACCCATTAGGCAAACTCTTATGTGCCCAAAATATAAGAAATGATATTTTTTTACCCAAAATACCAAATTTGTCTTGAATGAAATGAGGCTCACCCATGTGACGAAAACAAATATAATTATCTTAAGGGAAATCGTGAAAGCTTCCCAAGTTTCGGTTATCGTTAAAACCCCCAATCGACAAACCTTACACTCCCAATTGCTAAAATCAAATTTGTAATTATTGAATCATAAACACCTAACCGTGAAACTCAATCATGTGACTGTCTGTAAAGATTGAAAGTTGCAGCAAAGCTGAAAGAATGCGCATGGATCCGTCTCTTTCCACCAATTCCGTCGCACACGTAAGTGAAATAAAATTCAGACATTTGGAGGTAATTTTGTTGACTGGCCACTCAAAAATATGGGTTAAATGTGATTTTTTTGCTTTTATGAAATGGTGGATGTATAATGTATTACTGTGATGACGAAGGTTAGATAATTCGTATGTTGAAAGTAGCTTTCACGATTGTATATAGCTTTCACAATTCGTTTGTTGAAAGTAGCTTTCACGATTGTATATATCTTTCACCATTCGTATGTTGAAAGTAGCTTTCTTGTTTTCACGATCCGTATGTTGAAAGTAGCTTTCTTCATTTCACAAATCGTATGTTGAATGTAGCTTTCATGATTCGTATGTTAAATTAAGTTTTCATGATTATATATAGTTTTCACGATTCGTATGCTGAATTAAGCTTTGACGCTTATGAAAGCTTTACACGATTAGTCACCACTTTCACAATTCATAGCTTTCACGATAATCTGTAGCTTCTACGATAAAAAGTAGTTTCACAATTATTTTTAACTTACACGATAGTGCATAGCTCTCATGAATTTGTTGTGTTTCACAATTAGATGTAACTGTGACATATGTGCTATTTTTCACGATTAAATGTAGCTTTCAGTGTCACCCATTCGTGTAAGAAATTTTGTATTTTGTATTTTGAATTTTTAGTACCATTATTTCTTGTACCGAGAAATGTTGTACTTTTTTCAGGTTAGTTGGGATTGGAAGCATAGACCTATGCAGGCACATAAGGCCAGCATAAACGGTTATGTGAGGCTATATGTTATTGATGATATAAATAGGCATGTAAATGGGTAGGGTAGGTATGGGTACGCCTCCCCCATGCCCTACCCTAATACAAAATACATTATCCTTACCCTACCCTATTACCCATTTATTTGTTTCGGGTAGGGTATGGGTATACGGGTACCCGCAGGTAAACGGATTACTCATTTATATGTTATGTTACATGAGTAAAATTAAATTGTCTTGCCCGCCATGCAAAAAAAAATATTTTTTGGAATAAAAGTGCATTTATTGACTTCCTCCTTAATTAAAAATTAACAAAATATAATATTACTAAACATGAACACAAATCATCATGATATAAAGTAATAATAATAACATCAAAAATATAATATTTATGTGATCATCGATCACTTGATTCAAATTAGAATTTTTAGGATATAAAAATAATTAAAATAATTAAATACTACTTTTTAAAAATAATTAATGTTTATTTTATTATATATAATTTTATAATATATATGTGTGTATATATATCGGGTATACGGGTTGGGTAAATGGGTAAAGTGTTAAACCCATACCCTACCGGCCTACCCTTACCCTAACATTGTTTGGCGGTCGGGTAATACCCTACCCGTTACCCAAACTCTAATGCCCTACCCTGCCCGATTACCCGTTTACCCGCGGGTTACCCTACCCTATAAGTAAAATTGACATCCCTATATATAAAAACAGACTTACATGCTATAAACAATCATATTTGTCTGGAATTTAGAAAATCCTATTTTGGGAATTTCATGCTCTTATTTTATCAAGGAGTTATGTGCAGTGCAGGTATTCATGCACTAATAGTGAGAGAGGTAGTTAAGAATAATGTTGAACATATGAGTTTTGGTTCAAGGTCGGAGGAAAATTTGTCTGATTCTCCATGTACAAATATGCACAGGTGACGGGATTGAGATTCGGAGACTCAAATTTCAATCCAAACGGGGATCACACTCCACCTGAAGCAGGATTATATTCCAGATATATTACTCGATTGAAGAACATACCCAGATTAGATGATATTCGTGATCTATTCATCAGGGGACATTTTCGAGTTGCATCAGTTGACGCAGTATAGGTTGCAAAGGTCTTGTTTACCTACTACATTTTATTTGGATTGAATGGGAGAGATTATCATAGGAGAAGTACTCTTTCTAGCCTTGATCATTATATACGAGAGGTTCTAGTTTCACTCACACGCTCATATAATCGTCGACTACCGAGTTATCATTTCTATGGATGTTTGCTCACATTGATGATACATCAGAATGATTTGTTGGTAAATTTTTTTAATAAAAATAGTTAATAATGTTTTCTCATAAATATTTATTTGTCTTAATCCTATGCAAGTTTGGGCATGTGAGTCAATACCACTACTGGGTACGTCATGTGCAAATAGAGTCTCTGATGTTGTATGTGCAACAACTACACTGCACTCGTTGGAGTTTTTGAAGAATTGATATGGATTTTATCTGTTTCTTTGATGATGAGGTATTTGTGTTTTAAAATTTTAAATAACTTTAGATTTGTAAAATATATTGAATATATATTTCAATAAATTAAATTATTGTATATTGAGTGTTTAGGGACATTGGAGCCAACATCGAAGAAACGAGAGGAGACTTATTAACAGTCTATAGATGTTGACTTGCGTACTCGTATTTAGTACAAACATAAAAGGTCAAATTTCAAGCGAGTTGCCAAAATCATTACCTAACCGTGCCATTACAGATCGATCAGATCGTACAGTTAGAGGTCGATCGGATCGTTGTGTAAGTGACACATCTGCACCACCTCTGGTGCCACATCATGACAATTGTGACCAGGATCATGGGAGTAGGCGACTGGTGGGCCATTCGTCTGCTTCTACGATTAGAGATTCAAGTGTCTATTCTAGTCAAGACGATCCCCACCTAGTTGATCCTAGACCTGCACCACCGAGTTTAGAGAATACTAGGCAGGATATTTAGGGTTTGTTGGATGTCATGACTGCCAAAATTCAAAAGGAGATTGATGTTTTAGTGAAGCAAATTGATAGATTTGAGAAGAATTTACCAAAGATGATCAAGGAGTCGATAAAGAATATCTTTCCATTTGTTGAGACTGGTCATGAGGGCTTGGTGGTGGAGTGGATGTTGATTTGGACCATCTCTTTGACACCCTTGTTGCTGCACATCGTACATCAAAGTCATGAACATATTTTTCAGATAACTCTTGCAAATATGTATCCAATTCATTTTTGGTGGTAGATTTTTTTTTTTTTCATTCTCATCATCTCACTCATAGATGAGGTAACCTCACCCTCTCCCATTTCTTCTCTCACTTTCTTATAATCTCCAATTAATGCTTTCAAAGTTGTAGTTACCATATTTGCCTCATCATTTTCATCATAATGCATCTCATATTAAACAATAAAAAATCCCATCTTATATCGGTCTAACACTACAACAATGAAAAACAAAACATTTATTTTGTTAACAAAACCTCAATACTTGTCAATTTTCAATCTCATTTGTATCCCCATTTCCTTCAACCAAGGATCATCACTTTTTACAAAAGTTTCCAAATCCTTTCAAATTCGAATTATTTCTAGAAAACATATGTTTGCAGTACAATGCAAAGTTACCAGACAACTTGGTGGTGACATCATAAAACCATTTCAAAATTTTGGTAAAGTGAGCAGCATGATCCCAATCAGTTTCCTTTGGCAAGTCATCTCCAAATTCACTTACATGTTTATATCCATATCCCCTAACTTATCAAAAGTTTTTTGGAAACTCAAGGCACTCTCAATAATTAAATAATTCAAGTTCCATCTAGTTGGACAATTAAATTGCAAAGACGTCTTAGACTTAATGGTTGCAATCTCACAACATTTTTTTAAATAAATCCAACCACTGAGGGCTCCCTCTGACATATCTAACGGAATTTCATATTTTTTTAACAGACTATTGAGCAATTTCTAGGTCATCATTAACAATCAATTACAAGATTTGAGCAAAACATCTCATATGAAAGGCCTCCCCACCCAAAACAAAAGCGTTTTTTCATCATTTTTTTCTTTAGCTGTTGAACTGAAGTGTCATTTGATGATGCATTGTCCACAATTATGCACATAACTTTGTCTAAATCCTACTCCTCCATACAAAAATTAGTATCATTTCCAATGACACAAAAAATTAATATTTTTTTGTCGTAGCTCACATGTCCCTCAATTAATTTCTTTCAAACTTCAATTGGACATTTTTTGCAAGTTACCTTAAATGTTTCCATAATGCAAAAGTGACCTACTCTTGCTCCCATAATTATTACTGCAATAAATGAACTTACATCTCCCTTTCTCATTCCCATAAGAATCTTTCAATTTCTCAAAAAACTCTCATACTCCAGACCTACTCTTACCCAAGGGATCGAAAGAAACATTTGTTACCTTCTATTGCAACTGATTTGAATCAGTAACTTTAATTGGACTAGGAGCACTTGATGTATCTGAAAATTGACATTTTTTAGCACCGGAGTCTTTTCTCTTACCTGATACTGCAAATTAATTCAATTTAAATACTTAAATAACTCGAAAGATTAAGAAAAGTACTTCTTGTATGCATAAAAATTATTCAATGGCATTTCTTAGCTTTGAGGTGGCGAAGTCTTTGTAGGTCTCGTGGAGACACTATTTTTGGTTCTCCTGTGCAGCCGAGGGACGATTTAAGGAGGGAAAAATTGAGAAGGGGACACACATGATTTTTTTGAAAGGAAAAATTGAGATAAAAGACCCTCCAACATAGTTTAGGGTTTTTTCTTTGTTTTATATTTTTATATATTATAGGTTATAATAATAATAATTAAGTATTAGGCATAATATTAAAAGTTTTTCTCTATTATGAATAAGAGAAATTTAATATAAATAAATAAATTTGATTACTATGATTAGCTTATTATTATTATTATTATTATTATTATTATTATTATTATTATTATTATTACTACTACTACTACTACTACTACTATTATTATTATTATTATTATTATTATTATTATTATTATTATTATCATCATCATCATCATCATCATCATTATTATAACTATTGTTATTATTATCATAATAATAATAATAATAATAATTATTATTATTATTATTATTATTATTATAAGTATTATAGACATATATATTTTTAGAACGTTATTATATATTTATGAAAAAATTATGATTATGCTGCATTGTGCCATGTAGAAGGGAAAAATCCATTTTAAAATCCATAGTAAAATTATCAATTGCCAATTAACAATAATAAGACCTACTCATAAAATCCACTTATATAAAGTAGTCTAAAATAGACTACTCTCTTTTTATATATTGTAAGATTTTATGTTATATGAAATCTTAAAATAGCAATAATAATATATACTATTAAAATTCACAAGTAATTGTAATCAATTCAATATTGCAATATGAAGAAAATAAATTAAAAGATAAATATAAATTTATATATGATTATTTATTTGTAAACGGTTCTATTCGGTTCTAATTTTGGTTCTTCGATCAGATTGGTTCAGTTTGATTAAAAAATTTGGAGTGATTCAGTTCGGATAAAGTCAAATAGTCAACAAATATATATCGATTTGGAGTGCTTTCGGTTTGGTTTCCTCCGAGACCCATGCTCACCCCTACTCTCATCCATATTGACCTTAGCAACCATATAAGTAGCATCATGGAAGTGGTTATTTCATTCAGGTTTAAGTTTGATTTTGAAAAACAATTCTTTCTCAATAAGAGACTCACTCTGAAAAGAAACACCTTTGAACATATTCAATGTAATTGAAAAAAGTTAGAATAGCTAAATTAAAATATAATTATTTATCCTATGTAAATTCATTTGATAAACAAAACATATCTCTTATTGGTTTCTCTCATCTCAACAACAGTCTTTCCAAACATCTCAAAAAAAAAACATTATCTCATGAAATAAATAGACATTGATTATCTTATCTAGAACAAGAACTTGTATCTTGTACTTAAATCAAAATATACTCAACGATTATAATAACAACAATAACTTAAAATAATTCAAAACATATATAATATACTCAACATCCCCAAGACAACATGCGTCGACTTAGTGATACCTCCACAAATATGCGACAATAGGCATCACAAGTACAATTATGACTTGATAGGAATATTTATAATAAAATTACAAGATTAAAAATAAAAAACCCATCATGACACAACAAGTTTTGGAAATAATACACACACACACACACCAATGAGTTTGTTCTCATACAAATTATCAAAATTCAATAAATCATCAAATGCTATGAAGTACCATTCAATATGAAAAAGAGTCGTAAAAACCTTCGTCATTCAGGTTTGACAGATAAACACAATCTTGAATTTGTTTCTTGTTGTTTTGTAGCTAATGTTATTGTTTGTATTCCGTAACGACATAGTTCTTGATGGCAAAAACATGCCCATCCACAAGTAATTTTTGATATGTGTCAATTTGATTACCCTATTTGTCACATGTATGCGAGTTTCCTATAATAAATAAATAAAATTTTAAAAACATACAAGAAGAAGAAGAAAAATCAATATTGTGGAAGAAGAAACCAATATACCTCCTCATCATAAAATACACATTTATTGTTTAATACTTTATTGTGCTTGTCATATACTGAGCAATATAAGAACGCATCAGATGTATCTTCATTGCCTACTGAATTTTTGATTGATTAATCTATCTAACCAAAGAACCGGAGACATTCATGTTTGATGTGATAAACACAATCTTGAATTTGTTGCTGTTTTGTAACTAATGTTATTGTCTGTAATGACATAGTTCTTGATAGCATAAACATGTACATCCACAAGTAATTTTCGATATGTGTCAATTTGATTACCCTAATTGTCACATGTATGCGAGTTCCCTATAATAAATAAATAAAATTTTAAAAACATACAAGAAGAAGAAGAAGAAGAAGAAGAAGAAGAAGAAACCAATATACCTCCTCATCAAAAAATACACATTTATTGTTTAATACTTTATTGTGCTTGTCGTATACTGAGCAATATAAGAACGCACCAGATGTATCTTCATTGCCTACTGAATTTTTGATTGATTAATCTATCTAACCAAAGAACACAAGGGAGACATTCAGGTTTGATGTGATAAACACAATCTTGAATTTGTTGTTGTTGTTTTGTAACTAATGTTATTGTGTATAACGACATAGTTCTTGATAGCATAAACATGTACATCCACAAGTAATTTTTGATATGTGTCAATTTGATTGCCCTAATTGTCACATGTATGCGAGTTCCCTATAATAAATAAATAAAATTTTAAAAACATACAAGAAGAAGAAGAAGTAGTAGGAAAAAAAAATCAATATTGTGGAAGAAGAAACCAATATATCTCCTCTATCATAAAATACACATTTATTATTTAATACTTAATTGTGCTTGTTGTATACTGAGCAATATAAGAACGCACCAGACGTATCTTCACTGCCTACTGAATTTTTGATTGATTAGTCTATCTAACCAAAGAACACAAGGGAGACATTCAGGTTTGATGTGATAAACACAATCTTGAATTTGTTGTTGTTGTTGTTTTGTAACTAATGTTATTGTTTGTAATGACATAGTTCTTGATAGCATAAACATGTACATCCACATTATTTTTCGATATGTGTCAATTTGATTACCCTAATTGTCACATGTATGCGAGTTCCCTATAATAAATACATAAAATTTTAAAAACATACAAGAAGAAGAAGAAGAAGAAGAAGAAGAAGAAGAAGAAGAAAAAGAAGAAGAAAAGAAGAATCAATATTGTGGAAGAAGAAACCAATATACCTCCTCATCATAAATACACATTTATTGTTTAATACTTTATTGTGCTTGTCGTATACTGAGCAATATAAGAACGCACCAGACGTATCTTCATTGCCTACTGAATTTTTGATTGATTAATCTATCTAACCAAAGAACACAAGGGAGACATTCAGGTTTGATGTGATAAACACAATTTTGAATTTGTTGTTGTTGTTTTGTAACTAATGTTATTATGTGTAACGACATAGTTCTTGATAGCATAAACATGTACATCCACAAGTAATTTTCGATATGTGTCAATTTAATTACCCTAATTGTCACATGTATGCGAGTTCCCTATAATAAATAAATAAAATTTTAAAAACATACAAGAAAAAGAAGAAGAAGAAGAAGAAGAAGAATAATCAATATTGTGGAAGAAGAAACCAATATACCTCCTCATCATAAAATACACATTTATTGTTTAATACTTAATTGTGCTTGTCGTATACTGAGCAATATAAGAACGCACCAGACGTATCTTCACTGCCTACTGAATTTTTGATTGATTAATCTATCTAACCAAAGAACACAAGGAAGACATTCAGGTTTGATGTGATAAACACAATCTTGAATTTGTTGTTGTTGTTTTGTAATTAATGTTATTGTGTGTAACAACATAGTTCTTGATAGCATAAACATGTACATCCACAAATAATTTTTGATATGTGTCAATTCCATTACCCTAATTGTCACATGTATGCGAGTTCCCTATAATAAATAAATAAAATTTTAAAAACATACAAGACAAAGAAGAAGAATCAATATTGTGGAAGAAGAAACCAATAAACCTCCTCATCATAAAATACACATTTATTGTTTAATACTTGATTGTGCTTGTCGTATATTGAGCAATATAAGAACGCACCAGACGTATCTTCACTGCCTACTAAAATTTTGATTGATTAATCTATCTAACCAAAGAACAAAAGGGAGACATTCAGGTTTGATGTGATAAACACAATCTTGAATTTGTTGTTGTTGTTTTGTAATTAATGTTATTGTGTGTAACAACATAGTCCTTGATAGCATAAACATGTACATTCACAAGTAATTTTCAATATGTGTCAATTTGATTACCCTAATTGTCATATGTATGCGAGTTCCCTATAATAAATAAATAAAATTTTAAAAACATACAAGATAAAGAAGAAGAAGAAGAAGAAAAAGAATCAATATTGTGGAAGAAGAAACCAATATACCTCCTCATCATAAAATACACATTTATTGTTTAATACTTAATTGTGCTTGTCGTATATTGAGCAATATAAGAACGCACCAGACGTACCTTCACTGCCTACTGAATTTTTGATTGATTAATCTATCTAACCAAAGAACACAAGGGAGACATTCAGGTTTGATGTGATAAACACAATCTTGAATTTGTTATTGTTGTTTTGTAATTAATGTTATTGTGTGTAACAACATAGTTCTTGATAGCACAAACATGTACATTCACAAGTAATTTTCGATATGTGTCATTTGATTACCCTAATTGTCACATGTATGCGAATTTCCTATAATAACTAAATAAAATTTTAAAATTATACAGAAAAAAATAAGAAGAAGAAAAATCAATTTTGTGAAAGAAGAAACCAATATACTTCCTCATCATAAAATACACATTCATTGTTTAATATTTTGTTGTGATTGTTGTATACTGGGCAATTATAAGAGCACACCAGACGTATCTTCATTACTTAGTGAATTTTTGATTGATTAATCTATCTAACTAAAAAATACAGGAACACATATTGTTTTAAAAGAGATTAAATGATAAATTTAATAAAATGACAAATAGGGAGGTTTTGAGTGGTCTAACAGTAACCTTTTTATACATTTAAATTAGATGAAATCTGCATTAAATAGTGACAAATTAACTAAAATTCTAATCGAGTGATTTCTTAAGTCGTCATAATTTTTGGCACATAATGGATGCAATCTATTCCCATACACGATGCGATATATTTTTAATACACTGTCAATTATAAAAAAAATTCTATTTCATATAGTGAAATACATTAATAGTTTGAGTACTTCAATGTAAATTAAATTTAAGGTGCCATTTTTGTATTCACTAATTATATATTTGGCAGTAGCTATATTTGTGTTCAACATATCCTTTGTTTTATATATTTTCTCAAAATATATTTCATATTTAGTTTGTTTTTCTACTACATGCAAGTCAATATCCAATTATATAACATAACCCAATTAGTGGAACAACAATTAATATATCTTATTCCATTCTTTAATTCTTGAAACTTATATTTAGTTTGTTTTCATACTAGTCAATATCCAACAATATAAGTGTATCAAATGAGTGCCAGGCCAATCCATGTAATTTGTTATATTGTTTAACTAGTATGTTCTTCCGTGCATCGGGCAATTCATGTAATTTGTTATATTGTTTAACTAGTATATTCTTCCGTGTGATGCACGCACATATTATTATAATATAATATTATCAAAATTAAAAAATATATAAAAATAATATTTAAAAAAATATAATAATGTTCAATAATTTATGTATGTAGCATGATTATATTAAAGATATAAATATTATATATAAAATCCTATATAAACATTAATTAATTTATTTATAAAATACAAATTTCAAATTATCAAATATATAGTATTTTTTTTCAAAATCAAGCAAATTGAATAAAATCTTTTATATAATGTGAGATGTACTAAAATGGCCTAGTGTTTTAAGCTTCCAACTACATGTTATGTGATGTATTGGACTTATGTTAATTGTTCAGCAGCCTCACCTAAACAATAACTAATAACCTGTTATTGTTATGCTTACTAGTATTTCTTTTGTTGCACAATTTAAAATATGATAATATAATAAATTATTAAAAAAATAGTAATATAATTTTTAAAATAAAATACATAATTATATAAAATATATTTTTAACAAAAATTATTTAAAATAAAATATCTAACAATATAAAAGTATATTAAATATTAAAATATATCACAATTAATCTATGAAAACATATTTTACATTTAAAAATATATGCAATATGATATTAAAATAAAAATCAGAAAAATATGATTAATTTGATATATTTTTCATAAAAAAAGAAGTTGAGATGAAAAAATTATAAGCCTTTAAAATTATAGTGAAAAAAAAAAGAAAAGAAGAAAATATGATTGGATATCATAATTTCTCAAAATAGAAAGCAGCGTAAAAATGATATTTTTGTAATTTTTTTTAACTGTATTGATTTTATATAGTTTATAGATTAGAAATTTTAATTTGGGACAAAGATAATGAATATTGTTCAACTAGAAATATTGTGTATTCCAAAATTTGTAATATTTTGATAGGTCAAATTAGTGATCTTTAGAGCTTTGTCCTATTTTTATTATAAGCTTTTCTTATTTACTGTTGTCATGCATTTACATTTATTTCTCCAATTTTCAATAAAATTAAACATTCTTATTCAATAATCACACTTTTATAGTTCCCCTATGTAATTTTTTTCAGAAAAGATTAAACATGGGACATTTCATCCTATCATAAATATTTTAACACTTTTTTAATAATATGTAAAATTAATAAAAAATTATTACAAATCATCCAACCAATGGGTAAAATAGTAATTGCAGTTTATAAGTTGACTCCAATAACGACATAGAGAATTGGGCTGTTGTTTAAAAAATTATAGCTGCTGCTGAAAGCCCAAAAAGCTACGGTATAATTTGAGCCCAATGTGGAGCGACCCCCTCCGCAAACCCAACTTTTGCCTTTGTCTCCGGAATAGCAGGGCCACGCTGGTCGTTTGAAATCTAGTAGTCTCTTTGAGGTTTGGGATATCTGGAAATTTGAATGATCCCTCCGTTTTGTAGCTTTTGTGTTGGCACGCCCTCGCACACTTCTCCAATCATCTGTTTAATCTAGGGTTTTCTTTTAATTCTTGTTTGAATTTCCCTAGGGCACGCGATTTCTGAGAGAAGAAGAACGGGTGCCATTGTGATTCGCATGTAACAAGGACTTTTTTTTTTTCTTTTGAAAAATCCTATCTAAACCGTCGAGAGGGAGAGAGAGGGAGAGAGGGAGATGCCGCTGTTTATATCGGAGGAAGAATTTCGAAGGTGCTCGGATGATGCCGGGCTGTTGGCAGAGAAGGCGGACGCATTTATCCGGGAACTATACAATCAAATAGAAACGGTTAAGGCTGAGGCCGAAGCGGCTTCCATCACTCTCGAGCAGACATGTGCTCTCAACGAACAAAAATACGTTTCGCTTTCGACAGAATACTCTTCGCTCCAGTTGCAGCACTCGGAAGTCAATGCTACCCTCGAGCAGCGGACTTCTGAACTCGGACAGCTCCAAGCTGAGAAGAACCAACTCCTCCTCCAATCTGTAAGTTTGTTTTGAACTTCAACTTATGTTGCTCAATTGTTAGATGATGGTTAAAGTTTTGTGTTTTGTGCTATAAAAAGACTGAGAAAGATTGGGAGATAGAGAGGCTGGCGAGGGAAGCATCTGAACTTCATAGATCGAAGAAGGAGTTAATGGAACTGTTAGAGCAAAGGGACTCGGAACTCAGTGAGAAAAATGCCACCATTAAGAGTTATCTTGACAAAATTGTAAGCCAAATGTAGTCCATCATATTCCTTGTTAGTTATATGCATACTATCTTACATCTTTATTTGTGCTATTTGGTTTATGCTTAGTGCATTGTATGCCTTGAATTGTGTTGCCTAATGTATGTTTTTCATTGACTGGTCTATTATTACTGTGTATTTAGTTTTTATTTTGAATAAATTTTTCTCGAAATTGTTTTAATCCTTTGGTACGCTGATCATGTTCTGTGCTCCATCAATAATGAATGGTTTGCATTATTATAGCATTGAACATTTGTTTCATGACTTTCTTCCGTGTAAGGTTAATTTGACTGAAAATGCTGCATCAAAAGATGCTCAAGTGGCTGACATCGAGTCTGAAATGGGACAACTGCGCGCTACATCTGCTCGTCTTTTGCGGGTGAGCTAATATCTTTCTTTGTTAGAGTCTTTGGTGGTTTCAATTTGGACAAGCAAATTTTTGTAATACTTATCTTTTCCATTGTTTCTGATTTTTCTTCATCATGTTTAATTCTCTCTCCCCCCCTTAAAACCCTAGTCCTATGTCCTCTCAACAAGAAATGTGGATATCCTATTGGAATTAGTACATATGCACACTGCTATTATGCATAATTACAGAGTGCTTCAGTATGGTTCTTTGCATACTCCAAAGTAAAAAATCATTGATTCACATCTTGCTTTTATCATAATGTTGTATTACTTGTAAAGTAGAAATATAAGAAATATTTAGCATGAGAACACTTCATGTCAAGAGGGTGTGTTTAGTTGCATGTCGTTAGTGAACAGGGAGATCTTATGTTTTCATTTTAGACTTTAATATTTTGTGTACTTTATTGCCCGTGAGTTTTAAAAAGTATCTTTTACTTTCCACCCTGCATATTATTGTTCCCTTGAGCATTTAGTATTATGCTGCTCTCTGTAATGCAACGGTTGGCTGTACATTTTCTCTTCTCTTGGAAAGGTTGTGGAAATATTCATTTCATTCTTCTTTAATTTGGAGCCGAGCAGGAAAAGGAGCTCCTTGAGAGGCATAACTCTTGGCTTAATGAGGAACTAACGGTGAAGGTCGATAGTCTAATCCAGCTGCGCAGGGAAAATGGAGAGCTTGAGGCTGATATGTCTGCGAAGCTTGCAGATGTAAGAGTTAATTTTGTGCTCTCTTCAGAAAGAAAAGAGAATTTTGGTTCTTTGTAGTAAGATTGTGGAACTTGTTTTTCTACTTTAATCGTACTTCACTAAATGCATTGTGTGCTAATTTCAGCTTGAACAAAAATTTAAGGAGAGCTTCAGTTCCTTAAAATTCCACAAGGACAGAGTGAGGGAGTTGGAGGACAAATTGGCTTCTACGGAAAGAGTGTGTTTTTTTGCGAGTTCTTTCTATTCCATGTCTACTCTATTAATTATACTTTTGTTGGTATCTATCTCTTTAATTATTTGTTATTTGTCTTGTATTCTAGGAGTTATTATCAACAAAGGATGCTGCTGCGGCAGCGGAGGAGCGTTCATCTGCTGAAATCTCAACAGTAAGTTTAGCCATGCAGTAATACTTCTAGCTTGTCCCAATTCAATTTTTACCAATAGTGTCGTTGTGTGAGCTGGATTGCATTTATCCATCTATCTTATATGATTTTGCGTTGAACCAACCTTTGTTTGCAGCTGTTTCTGCAATTTGGTTTGAACTAAAAGTGATCGGCTTAGGGTCTGAATTCTAAAGAACAGTGTCATCTCTAGATCTTTTGTTGTCTGTCTGTATTGGTTAATATCTGGTGGCCAGCTAGGTTATTTTAAGATATTTGCCTATGATTAATTTTTTTAGTTATTTATTGGACTTTCAAGCACTTCAAGATGTGATGCTCCTTCATAAATCTGAGCGTTGCAGTGTTGGTTGACTTTTTTAAAAAATAAAATTATTTGTAGATGTCAATTGTATTAGCTATAAATGCATATGCACATAGATTTGCTGTATCCATGCCTTCGACTGCTGATTTATGTCTAAATGTCTTTCAACTTCGTAGGTAAGAAAACTTGTAGACTTATATAAGGAAAGGTCAGAGGAATGGTCCAAGAAGGCAAGAGAACTTGAAGGAGTCATCAAGGCTTTAGAAGTGAGTGCTGTTTATTCTGTTGAAAGCCAGTTTGCTTTCTTATTATGCTTGATACTTCTGTAATGTCGCAATTTATGCTGCTATACCTGAGCAGACTCACTTAAGTCAAGTTGAAAGTGAATACAAAGACAAGCTTGAAAAGGAAGTGTCTTTGAGGAAGGAAGTGGAAAAGGTATGCATACTATTATGTTTATATTTCTGAGGGGGTAATTAATATTTTCTTTCATATTGTTTTGCCTGTATTTTTTTTCAAAATTTCTGCTATCTAAACAATTTGAAAGTCGTATCCATGCATGCATATGATATATGATATGAGTCGCTGGAAGTAATTAATCTTATCTTTTGTGTTCTTTTTAAAGACTTTGCATTTTTCTCCTCTGTATGAGCTCAACGCCGAGTTCCTGTGATCATTTTATAATCTGAGGGGGACATAGATGATGAATTGTTATCCATTCTCTATATTACCATGTTGTTTAAGGTGCTTTAGGTCAAAACTATTGGAGCTGGAAATGGTTCCTTTGCAATGCTGCATGTGATAATTAGGTCATTGAGACAACCCAACTTGTTTGTTATATTCTGTTCAGAACTTGTTAATTTTCTATTCTGAAATAGCTCAATGCCAACTGGGTCTTTCTATGATCAAGATAAACCAAAGACGAGCATGGACTGATCCATTGTTGTACATTCTCTATATCGTTATTTCTTTCTTTTCTTTTCTTTTCTTTTCTTTTCTTTTTTCTTAAAGCAGAAATTCTAATACCTCAAAGTGCACCTGCTAAAAGCTGCAGGATCTGAAAACATATATTTTCTGTATATTACACAAAATCAGGAAAGGAAATGTTTTACAGTGACCTGAGTGACAGATAAATTATATTTTCTTTTAATAATGTTGTTTTCTTCTATGAATCTACACATAATACTAATTGCTTTTGCCTTTCGCCTTCCCTCTTGGAGCTAGGTGAATTATGATAAATTCTGACTTATATATATATATATATATTTGAATTTTTTCTCTTTCTTGCTGTCTTCCTTATTTATTTACATTATATATTTCTTTTGTAGGAAGCTGCTGATTTGAAGGAGAAGCTACAGAGTAGCAACTCGGAATTGGAAAATTTGAAGAAAGGAAACGAGCTAAAACTTCTTCCTCTGAGCAGCTTTACAACTGGCTCGTGAGTAGCTTTGCAACTATGCATTTTAATTGCAGATTTGACTGGCTAGTATATTTAAGGTTTCCCTCCCTTGTTTTAATTTTGCTATTATTATGGTGAGATAGTGATAGCTGAAGTTTTGAACTATTATTTTCTCTACCTGGCAATATGTTATCACCTCATTTTAGATAAATCCTTGGCACCAATTAATTATTAGAACTGGCCTTTCAAATGTAAATAGAGTAAATTGGTCAAGTAGTTGGAGCTACGGGAAAAATGCGAGGACTTTGGAATGGTAAACTTAGTTAGATTCATATTAGATTTTATCTATGCATATCTTTTTTACTGTTCCAATGTTAGTCTGATACTTATTACATCCATAGTTTCAACATATGTTGCTCGGAACTAGTACGGTATCCAACACCTGTAATCATCCAAGAGCTTTTCTTACTTTCAAGAGAGTAGGATTTATAGACACGGCAAAAAGGATTTGGAATTAGGATATGGGTACAGGGATACCTGTATAGGTAACTATATAAAAGTTGTACCTATAATTTATAATAGTTTTAAGATAAAGATTAGTCAAATTATAGAAAATGTTACTTGTGGTTATATTAAATGGGATTGGTTTTATGAGAAAAAGAGGAGAACAAGAGGTGCAGAAGACAAAGGGTAGTGAGTTGAAGGAAAGACGGGGTGGAGAAAGTTGACCTTGTTTTATGTTTCTAAGTATTAAATCCTTTTTCATTGAAAAGTCAGTAGTGGTCCATAGAGAGTACCAGCTGTCGACTTTTTTCACAACTAATTAATACTTATCTCCTCTGAACATCCAAACCCTAATACATACAATTGTTCAGGCGCTGAACTTTCGTCTTCATCTCCCCTCAAAATTTTCTTCTTCATTTCCAAACAGCTGAGTCCGCATTCTCAATGAAAATCCAGTGCACATCCTGTGTTGTGTCATTTGTGGTGTCGTATTTGCATGAGTACTTGCCCAAAATGAAGAGTCTCAGTGCAAGTTACTTGATCTTATGATGGTCTTGGTTCATTTGCATGTTGATAAGCTGGACGTAGTGGTCTTTTTACTGTTAAGTCTTTTTATCAACTCTGTTCTTCAGTGAAAAATTTGGACGCTTTGTCTTTTGTGTACATTTGTCCTTTTTTATGTTTTAATGTAATATAACCTAACATAGCTTGGAGTGTCACTGTCATTACTACTCAACACCTGTATTGTTTTGACTATATAAATGTGATTTACCCAATTTAATTGAAACACTATATGAAGTAAATAGATTGGACTTGTTAATGCAATTCAATATCCCTGATAATCTAGGTGCGGCCATGTAAATTTGATGTTTTGGGGTGGGGGGGATTGAAGTGCATTGGAAATTATGCCTTTCTAGTTAATGGAAACCATGACAATTGTGTCTGTTCTCAATGATGATAACAAACAGTGATCTTCTATGCGTCTATGTACGTTATTATATTTCTGGATGAACTAAATTGAACTAACAGGTGTCTGCAGCTAGCCTTTCAGAACTTATGTTTTTCTGAGCTGTGCTTGTGTTCTTACTTTATTTTATTCTCAGATGGCTAAACTCTGTTGATGCTCATGAAACGGTTGAGGATGATCGAGCAATTGTACCTATGATTCCAGCTGGCATTTCTGGAACTGCATTAGCAGCTTCACTCCTTAGGGATGGATGGACTGTGAGTTGTATATTTATTCCTATAATTCTTGTAATATATCTTTCAGGAAAGAAGCTGCAAAATATTCTCTATACTAGTTTTTTCTGGGGAAAAAAGGACGAAAAGGAAGGAGAAGGGTTAACTGTAGTTTATTGACAGCATAGCCCTCATCCTTTTACATCGTAGTTTTATTTTTTTAATTATTTGTGAAGCTGGCTAAAATTTATGCCAAATACCAAGAAGCTGTTGATGCACTACGACATGAGCAAATGGGGAGAAAGCAATCTCAAGCTATCTTGGAGCGTGTATGTTTTGTTGAACCATCTTTTTGCTGCTAAGTTAACAAGCTACACATACTTATTTGGTTAATATATTAGCAAATCCTTTTTACACCTATTGGCTCATGCAAACCATTTGTTAGCCATAATAGTGCTCTCTGATCTTGACCAATAGTGGTTGCTGGTGTGTAAAGTTTCAGATCCGTGAATTCTTGTATGAGTCACTTTTTTTGAGCTGTTCTTGACTTCCCCTGTTAATAACCAAGCTTTTTATGTACCTGTTCCTTATGCATCCTTTTTGTTCGTTCATTTTGGCTTTTGAGTTCTAGTGTTGT
This sequence comes from Caryopteris x clandonensis, assembly GCA_028749325.2. Classification (NCBI taxonomy): domain Eukaryota; kingdom Viridiplantae; phylum Streptophyta; class Magnoliopsida; order Lamiales; family Lamiaceae; genus Caryopteris; species Caryopteris x clandonensis. Next base: position 2,204,592 of record JAPYKT020000008.1, on the reverse strand, counting down.
TATACAAGTTAAGATAGGTTCTAGGAAGTGGTCACATTTTATGTGTTCTTGAGCTTTCTTGTTTTGAAGATGCAGAGAAGAACTCTGTTGATTTACTGTATAATCTTGTTTCTTGTTTGATGTTTTACAATTATAAGATTGAGACTAGGAGGTGGTCACCATCTCTGGGTTCTTCTTGAATTTTTCTTGTTTGGAAGATGCAGAGAAGAAGTCCGTTGATTGATAGTTGTGCTTGTTGTGGCTGCTAGGACTGTATATCTTATTTCTTTATGACGTTTTACATCATAAATTAAGCATATAATGTTGACAGTGTAAAGCTGACAATTGGAGTAAAATATGTTATTGTCAACTTTCCAAACTATAATCTTATTTTCAACAATTGGAACTTGAACTTGGAGAAAAAGTAGAAAAAAGATTAAATGAAGCATGAATAGTGGATCAAAATGTGATAGCAGAATTAATTTCAAGGTGAAAATTGAACTTATAATAACGTAAAGTTTTCTGATGCTTTATCACTACTTGAGACAATGTTCTCATGTGAAAGGTGTTTGCTCATAAACAATCTGAACTAGATTTGTTTCTCTGTGTACTTAGATGGTTGCTTTAGACCCTAATTGCCTTCTTTTCATATACTATTTATTATCTTGGTACCTGCATTAGTTTATTTTCTCCATTTGACAAGTGTTGCAGAACTGAAAATGGTTGCAGGATGTTATAATACTTTATGCCTCCTTTAACTACTTTACAAAATTGTGTTTTTGTTGACACAGGAGATAGTTGTTAAGATACATGCTGTTGTTATAACTGACTTTTCTACATGATGATTTCTTATTTTTTTAGGATTGCTGAAATGTCCTTTTTTATCTTTAGGTACTTTACGAAATAGAAGAAAAAGCAGGAGTCATTATGGATGAAAGAGGTATGTGCTTACTGTTTGATTGGCAGAAAGTGATGCTTTGACATAGTCTTACAAGTGGAGTGAAGATGTTCATATAGGGCAAGTTTAAGTATTCAATAACTGACTTGGTATTCGTTTGGAGGAAATTTGAGAATGAACTATCATCAAACCTTCTGCTTGCACATGCTAGTATGAAGCATATTATCTTGCAGTTTTTTGGTCTTGCCATGTTTCATTATTTCACAATTGTTAATGTATTATTAAGTAAATGTAGCTTCTTATGATGAGATCTGGCTCAATTAATTTATGCTTCTGCACTGAGGTTTTTTTTTTTTTTTTTCTCATGGTTAACCTTCTGTTCTTCTATTGCCTTGTATTGTAAAACAATATTCAAATAGGAAGAAAGACTATTGAGTCAAGACAAGTCTCCATTGATAATTGTGTTGCATGTGATATGTTATATAAAATTCAATTTTATACACACATTATTGAAGCTCAGGATAACAAGTTGAATTGATCATCTAAGAATTGTCTATCACAGAGGAACATGAAAGACTTGTTGAGGCTTACTCTGCTTTAGATCAAAAATTGCAGCAGACACTATCAGAACGCTCTGCTCTGGAGATCACTATTCAGGAACTGAAGGTTTGTCTTGTGTTTATTTTTAAAGTTGGGTAAAGTATATAAAACAATGGGCTCTGTAGATTACTTTACCTACACATTTTGTCTTCTAGGCTAGCGTAAAAAGGCGGGAGCGTGACTATGATGTTGCTCAGAAGGAGATTATTGACCTCCAGAAGCAGGTTTGAATTTTATATTTCGATTTAATAAAAAATGTGAAAATGTTATGTTAGTGGTACAGATAGCATTGTTCTGGCAAATCTTCTGAAAAATAACAGATCTTTGGATCTTTTACTTCCATTATTACTCAATTTTGTGTTGTTTTGTTCAGTAAGTTTTCTAAGCTTGACAATATTGCCTCATAGACCTATGCTCGTTCTTGTCTTAGGTGGCTGTTCTATTAAAGGAGTGTCGGGATGTTCAGTTGCGTTGTGGATCAGTTGTTCGTTATCATGATGATGAGCCCAATGCTGGTTTTACTGAAGCATTAGGCACTGAACATAATGCTGAGAATATCATATCTGACCGGCTGGTATATCTTTGCGTCATTTTCCTTTCAATGCAAATTCCTACCTTGAAAATAAAATCTGATGGGCGTTGAACTTTTTGCCTGTGCAGTTGACCTTAAAGGATATTAATGGATTGGTTGAACAGAATGTCAAGTTGCGGAGTCTTGTTCGCAGTCTTTCTGACCAGATTGATGAGAAAGAAGCAGAGTTGAAGGCAATAGCAAGTTTCCTCCAAAGTTATATTCATTAAGTTTACCGTATTTCTGCAATATTAAACACAAGTTCTCTTAAACAATTCCAGGATAAATATGAAAAGGAGCTTCAGATGCATACTGATGAGACTGCATCTAAGGTTAATGCAGTATTGCAGAGAGCAGAGGAACAGGCGCACATGATTGAATCACTTCATGGCTCTGTAAGATTCTTTGAGTGCTGGGTGTGTGTGTCGGTTGACTTCTGTGTGTTGATGCAAATTCTTTTATGTATGAAAACAGGTGGCCATGTACAAGAAATTGTATGAAGAGGAACAAAAACTTCGCTCGCATCCAAGTCATTCGCAGGAAATAGTTGCAGGTTTGTCCTGTTTATATCCTTTCTATGCTACATTCTGTCTCACTCTGTTTTTATCCTTGCTCTAAATTGCAAGTTTTATCTTGTTTGACCACTCTCCTGAAACGTCATGGATTTTGGTTCTTGTAGCAAACACTAAAAGAGTGTCTTATGAGCGTTAATGACTTTATTATAGTATTTGTTTCATTGGAAGTTACAAAGTTGGATATCAGATAGGAATCTCAAATTTACTAAAAATCACATGGCAAGTGATGTTACTGAGAAACACACACATTGTGTAGGGAGTTTTTGGTTAAGGGTTTTGAGTTTAAATGACTATTAACAGGTTGCTTTTAAACTATATGGTGCTGAAGGATTTAAGACCAGACATAGCTTAAAATTTTCCATGCACCCTTGATTTATTTTTATGAGTTTGAATCATTTGGCTTCCAGATACTACAACTCATAGAGCCAATTTCCACAAAGCGGTTAACTTTTATATGCTGAGGTGGTTGTTCTATCCTCTGGAGTTAAAATGATTTATGAGTTTTGGATGCTTGCTTGATTTGTTGAATTGTATAAATGCTTGATTTACTGAATTCTATACTCTCATATTGTACGTGATCAGTTTTACATTGATTCATCTGCATTAGCTTGGGTACAAGTACTATCTTAAGTTAATGTGGTTATCTCTTCTGTATCTCAGGCTTCCAACAACATATGCAATTTGAATTTGTCATAATATGTTATAAATATTATTCATTAGCTGAGAATAGATCAATTTTTTGTTCATTCTCAAAGAAACATGTGTGCCATCAGATGCCAGATATTTATCACGTGTTGCTTTCTCCATTTCATCTCTTTTTTTCCCGTGTTCTGCTCGCTGTAGAGCTCATTTCCATTGGCTGTATTCTCGTTATGTCATTATGGTTGCTTTATTGGTTATTTGCTAAAATGCACTCATTTAAGTGGGTATTTTGATCTTACAGAGCAAGGAAGCAGGGAGGTTGTGCTCTTACAAGATAGTAGCCATGTATGTAACCATGAAAATCTCCAAAGCAAAAATATATGTGTGTAGTGTGGCTCTATATCCTCATCCTCTTCTTCATATATTCCATAATTTTAGGATACATCAAGAACTGTGCAAGAGCAGGCTTTTGAGCGTTTGAAGAATCTTGAAGAGTTGGAAAAATATAAGTAAGCTTTGTGTGCAAAGTATGATTTATTTCTTATATGGTCATTTTTTCACATGCAACAATTTTGTCTCTCATTTATCGTTCTTATTTTTCATGTGGATGTGATAGTGATAGTAGTTGTATTACAGATGATTTTTCCTTTTCATTTTCACTTTACTCTCTAATCATCAATTTGAGAGAATGTTTTTTGAATAATAGATGAGGAAATTTCGTGATGAAGTAATGTTGAGGTAACAGCATGAGCAAGTGTCATGATGTACCATTTGAAGGCCGTCTTTTGGAAATAAGATGTACATGTCTGTAGTGGACATGAGAGAGACAGCCCCTATAACTTTGCTTAGATCCTTTCATATTGCTTGACTTTTTAATCTTTAATCTTGTATGCTAGATTGTTTCATGTAGTAGAAATCCTTATCCACTTTTATCTCTCTTAATGAATAATTTCCGTAAATTGTTTGTTTGTCATCTTGTGCACTCATTTTACTATGTCTGAGTATTCAGATCTCAAACTCCAGCATTGGTGTGGATTGTAATTTTGGTAGGCTTCTATCATGGTTGTTCGTTAGTTTAGATTGTTCACGATGTAGTGGTTACTTTTGTCACTCAAATCTTGATTTGTCTATACAAAAAGAGAAGTGAGAGAGCACCCATACAGCTAATTTTGTACCTGTGTTGATGGATTTGCTTGCACAATTAAGTGTTAGTTTTGGAAGGAACGTGGCTTTGTACCTCGCGTTAGCCTTATTTTATTAATTGATGGCCTTTTATTTTTTGTTCTTTTCTAGGAATGAAGTAATGTCATTGCGATCTGAGCGTGACAAGTTAGCATTGGAAGCTCAATTTGCAGTGGAGAAACTTGCTAGATTTATGAAGGAGTTTGACCATCAGGTTGACATGTTTGGAGTTGGTCCCTTATTCTCTGGCTTTTAATCTTTTGAAGGGGGACACCTACAGAAGATTAGTTTACTGGAAATCTGAGAATCTTCTTTTTAGCTAACTTGTCACCATGTTTTTTTGCTTATTTTAGAGAGAAGAGCATAATGGAGTTATAGCTAGGAATATTGACTTCTCTCGGTTAATAGTTGACTACCAAAAAAAGCTCCGTGAAAGTGCTGAATCTTTGAATGCCGCAAATGAACGATCATCGAAGTTAACAATGGAGGTAGTTTTGGCCTCCTTTAGTTATATTGACTCTATGATTCTGACAACCATTATAATGGAAAAATGCTTTATGTATCTATAGATGTCAATCTTGAAGCATGAAACGGAAGTACTACAAAACGCTGAAAAAAGAGCTTCTGATGAAGTTCGTAGTTTGTCGGAGAGAGTTCACCGACTACAGGTAGTCTTCATTGTTGCTTTGTAATTTTAATGACTGATGATTAGTTGCATATATTTTGTTTCAGAATTTTCATTTTTGATTTGTATCTTTTTTAGGCCAGCTTGGATACCATACAGAGTACTGAAGAAGTGCGCGAGGTAGCTATTGTTTCGCTAATCTGTTTCTATGTGTAGTTAGAGACTCTTAAACATTAATGATTTCATGGTTTAGGAGGCCAGAGGTATTGAGAGGAGAAAGCAAGAGGAGTATATCAACAAAATTGAGGTACTTCTCTTGTTATTTTGTTGTATATTCAACTTATGGAAATAAATGTTTTACTCTGAAGTCTCGCACACTTAAGCTTTGCTACTCCATCTTTAGAGTTTTAAAATACATTTGGGTCCCGATATGTAGATTCTCTGTTTGTTTGTAAAATTATGAAGTACTTAATGCAGAGAGAATGGACCGAGGCCAAAAGAGAACTTCAGGCAGAACGAGATAATTTTCGAAATCTTAGTCTTCAGCGTGAAAGTAATTTGAAGGATGCTCTTAGACAAGTTGATGAATTGAGGAAAGAATTGACAGATGCTTTGCAATCTGTCGCAAATGCTGAGTCCAGGGCTGCTGTTGTGGAGGTCCTTATTCTGAATACTTCATTCCTATATTGTATTAATTGTTGTTATGTGATATCTAGTTTGATGACTTCTATTGCTTGGCATTTGAGCTAGTAGTCCTTTTGACTGGTGTTGGTATTTTGTGCAGGCTCGTTGCTCTGATTTGGAGAGGATGATAGAATCTGCGAAGGTGAAGGTTTGCTCTAGGCCTTTTTTCTGCTACAGCTCCAACTTCACCCCCCACCCCCGTGGGTGGGTGGGTGGGTGGGAGAAGTAGACAAAAACAACTAAAATAAATACATGACCTAAAATTAGAAAAAGAATTATATTTTTGGGCAGTATTATGTTTTAGACATCCATAAGAATGAATATTTCTATATTGGTTTGTCTGTGTATTCCCATGATTACAAATAACATTGCAAGTTCAAGATTTTGGTCTTGCACTTCCTCCCCGGGTATTGTTTCGAAGAGTTTCTTGTAATTGCTCAAGCAGTTGGATCTTTCTTTAATGTTATGATTGGTTTGATTCTTGTTCTTATTGTGTCGTACAATACTCTGCAGGATCATGATGGTGTTGAAGGTGGTCCATCTTCTTCTACTGAAAAGGTACTTCTAGTATATTTGCTATTTATTGCATTGTAAATTTGTTTGTCCATGCCCTCCAACATTTCATTGTCATTTTATACTCTCTAAATGTTTAAACATTATGAATTTTAGAGGACAAACTTTAGTTTTTTCAATCTTCAATCTAATGCTGAGTTTGAAGTTTGAAAGCTGGGTTCTTGAATTATCATTTTTGCCTTTAATATTTTAATATCTTAACAGTTTGAGAACAACCTCATTGATTGAGATTGATTTATCTTCTTGTATATGTCAAATTGATAGGAACACATTTTTCATTTGAATTGTTTGAGACAAGGATAACCCCTGTACGTGAATTGTGATGAGATTCACTGACACGGCCCTTGCCACTATTCTCTCATAGCAGTTATCTAAGGATAAATTGGATTGCGGGTGGTTCATTACAGCCTGTTGTGTTGCCTGATTTTATTTTATGGATTGTAAACGTCATGTTTACCTTTATTCCATGTCCAGTTGTTTGCAACACTTAAATTATGTTTCGTTCCAATCTACTACCAACATCAGTGCCGGTAGCCTTAGGTTCTATCAGGAATCTGTGTGAGCCATATCTATAACATGTATTATTGTTATAATCTTTCTCAAACTCCAGTGAAGCCTTTCTCTTGTCAATGTTCTTGAGTTGCTCTTATTTTGCAAATTACACGATTAGGCAGCTTGGACTTATCTATTTTGAATCTTTGTTGAACTTCTTCTTTTGATTGGCTGTGACTGTGAGAAAGTAGTTCTTTAAATACTGGATATTGATTGTATTCATTATCATGTGCTTCAGATACTGGCAAACTTCCAGAATGAAATTGAAAAATTAAGAGAGGAAGCGGAGGCCAGCAAAAATCACATGCTTCAGGTAAGTCACATTCTAATTTGTGTTATAGCAACATTCTTATATTGTGTTTTTAGGTTCTGCCTTTCTAGTGCTGAATTTCTTTTGTCATTCAGTACAAAAGCATAGCTCAAGTAAATGAAGATGCACTCAAACAAATGGAATTGACACATGAGAATTTAAAAAATGAGGTATTCTTGATGTGTTATAGCTGTTGTTGATTATGTGATTGAATGGCCTCATTTTTAGGTGCAATTTAAAGCTATTGTCTCTGCAGGCTGATGAAGTTAAGAGGTCACTAGAAAATGAGCTTCATTCACTCAGAGAGCGTGTTAGTGAACTTGAGAGTGAATGTAAACTGAAAACTGTAGAGGCAATTTCTGCAACTGCGGGAAAAGAAGAGGCTCTTGCTGGTGCTTTGTCTGAAATTGCCAGTGTGAAGGATCATTATTCTTTTAAGATGTGAGTTTTCATATACCCACAACTGTTAAACTTTTTCTGATGTGTAATTGTAGTATTTGATGGATGGAATAAGAAGGTTAAAGTTTATATTCAGTATGTGATTACTTCAGCAGTATAAAGTCAATGAAGTTGAATATGATGCTACATTGATTTGAGATCTAGGAACACTAATAAAATATTTTCAAGTTGTAGAGAGCTTACACTTTACTGTAACTTAGGGTCAATACTAATTACAAAGATGGAATACATGAGAAAGATATATTAACACTGAACAAATTTTAAATGATTTCAGGTTAGTTGATTATACTATTTGCTCCAATTTATATAATGCTTACAAAGTAGGGATTTAGAGTATTGAATTTGATATTGTGGTTGCCATACATTGGTGATACATTACCAATTCAATGGAAGTCAAATATGGAATATTGTTTACATTCTGGTCTGGTAATAACTATATGCAATAAATATCTTTGCCAGCATGGCAGAATACAGCACATTAATGGCCACCTCATTGCTGTGGAGATATTGGCATTATGAGTAGCAAAACCAAAGAATTTATGGAGTCATTGCTTGTGTTTTCCATTTAGATCCATTCATTTCTATATAGAAATTGAGGCAAAACTTTTATTGTAATGAATGTGTAGAAAAAAATAGGAGTGTGATTGGATATGAAAAAAATTGCAACGATTATGATTGATGTGACTTGTCTTTTTTAAATGAGTGTGATTGGAAAAGATGAACAGTAAAGAAGTTGATGCAAGTAATAAAGAGAAAAAGTATGATTTCAATTTTTTTATACAGAGACTAGAGCGTTTTTCTAAAAGTTCATACAAAAATTAGAAAGAAATACATAGTGAATTAGAAAAACGCATATTTCATAGGCTTTTTTACTTAACACAAGAAAAAGTTTATTGAAAGGAAAGATGATAAACTATTTTATAAGCAAGCACATCCTTAATTTTCAATTTTCTGGTATCAAATTTTGAAATTTAGCAAATTGTTAAATGGACATTGATGCAAACTGATTCCAATACAATCTATAAAATTTGTCTGATATCTTCTTTGGCAGATTATCTTATTTTGTTAACTGTTCTGGTACCACCCTAGGTCACAAATTGCAACGATGGAATCAAGAATCTCAGCATTGGAACAAGATTTGGAAATAGAGCATAAAAAATGGCGATCAGCTCAAGACAATTATGAAAGACAGGTTTTTAGTAACCCTCTAGCTTTTTCTGCCGGTTTTGTGATTCATTTATAATGACCGTAAAAGTAATTCAGGTTTGCACAATTGGTAGTATAGGAGTGAACTAGTAAATAGGTGTCTAATCAAATTGTCATATACCTAGGAATGCAGGCACACACACTCTCTCAGTGAAAAAGACAATGTGCACTGTTGGTCCTTTTCAGACAGTCTATGGATTCAAGGGCAAGAGGTTATTTCAAATTGCAAGTTAAAATTAGACTTCTAGTTGTAGACTTCTAGTTGTAGACTTGTGCGCACACACATGAAATGAATGACCATGTGTACTGCTGGTCCTTTTTTGACAGAGTTTAAGGATTCATGGGCGATAGTTTTCTTTTGGTATACAAGTTAAAATTTGACCTCTTGTTGTCTACGTGTTAGAAATAAATGGTTTAGCAATTTATCTTCCCTGGTATAATCGATACTCCTTAAGTGGTCCTTCTTACTGGCGTGCTTAAGTTTGATACTCTTCTTGTTTCTAATGCTTGTGATTGTGCCAAAGGAAGTCGTGACCATATATTGTTCATTGTTTGGATCATCTTCTCACAGGTTATTCTGCAGTCAGAAACTATTCAGGAGTTGACAAAAACATCTGAAGCCTTGTCTTTGGTGCAAAAAGAGGCATCTGAGCTCCATAAAGTTGTGGATCTACTTAAAGCCGAAAATGTATTATTCTTTTCTATTTAATCTGTTTTGTTCTAGTTTATTGCATGCATATAGGAGTATCTGTTGAGGTTGAGAAGCAGAGAATTTCACTATATGTTGGATTTCTTTGCTGATGTTTTTTTTTTTGAAAAAAGTTTGTACGATCTTTGAGATTTCAATTGCTTATCTTTACAGAGTGAGCTGAAGCAGAAGTGGGATACGGAAAGGTTGGCAATAGAAGTTTATAAGAGTGAGGCTGATAAGAAATACAGTGAAGTTGATGAGCTGAACAAGATTTTGCACATTCGGCTTGAGGCCATGCACATTAAATTAGCTGAGAAGGAAAAAGGAATTGCTTCTGGAAGCAGTTCCCATAATCTTGCTGATGATAATGGGTTGCAAAATGTTGTGAATTATCTACGGAAGTCCAAGGAAATAGCTGAAACAGAGATCTCTCTATTGAAGCAAGAAAAGCGCCGTTTACAATCTCAGCTAGACTCTGCTTTGAAGTCAGCTGAGTCTGCACAAGCAACACTTCAGACAGAGCGATCAAAATCTCGAGCTTCAGTGTTTTCCGAGGATGAATTTAAATCTCTTCAACTGCAGATTAGAGAGCTAAATTTACTTCGTGAAAGTAATGTGCAGCTCAGAGAGGAGAACCGGCATAATTTTGAAGAATGTCAGAGACTTCGTGAAGCATTTGAGAAGGTTAAGGGTGAAACAGAGAATTTGGAGAAGCTCCTGAGAGACAGAGATGTTGAGTTGGAAGCCTACAGAAAAGAAATTGAAAACCTAAAGATGGAAAAATTGCATCTTGAAAAGAGAATTGATGAGTTGGTGGAGAAGTGCAAGGATGTTGATATTGATGATTATAATCGCCAAAAAGAATCTTTCCGACAGATGCAGATGAATTTGAGAGAGAAGGATGCACAGGTTGAGGAAATTAAGAAACGTCTATCAGAAAAACAGGACGCCTTGTCAGTTTTAGAGCGAGACATTGCTAGAAGTAGAACAGAACTGAATGAAAGAGAGACAAGGATTAATGACCTCTTGCAAACTGAGGTTTCTTTAAAATCTGAGGTGAAGCGATTAAATAATCTTGTGAGGAGGAAGTCTGATATCTTGGCAAAGGAAAAGGATGACATGAGCAAAGAGATACAAGCCTTGTCTAAACAATTGGAGGAGGCTAAAAAGAGAAATATAGGGGACTCTGTTGGGGAGCAGGCTCTGAGGGAAAAGGAGAAGGAGAAGGACACCAGAATACAAATTCTGGAAAGGACACTTGAAAGGCATAGAGAGGACCTGAAGAAAGAGAAGGAGGATCATCATAAAGAAAAAGAAAGAAATCAGAAAATGAGGAGAACAATTCTTGAATCTCGTGATAAAGTGGTTCAACAAAAGACAAAGCTATTAGATGAGCTGGAGAAGCATAAACATGCTCTCCAAACTCTTCAAGTTGATGTGGAGAAATTGAAGAGCTCCAGAAGCAGTCAGTCTGAGGGAGTATTTGTGGCCCAAGATTTCCCCATTGCTCAGTTGGATGATTTTGCTTCTGCATATTTCCAGGCTGTGGATAATTTTGATCAGGTTACTCAAGCAGCTGGGGGTGACCTTGATGCTGCGACCACCAATGCTCCTTCTCTAGATAACACAACTGTTCAGGTAGGCACGTCATCAACTCAAACCCAAGCTGTGCCTGCTGCTAATGTTCCTTCAACAAGAACAAATGAGGAAAAGGATAAACGAGTTGTTATAAAAAAGGCAATTGTTAAAACTGGAAGGAAGCTAGTGCGTCCTAATATTGTAAAACCAAAGGAATCTCAAGGTGATGTTGAGATGTCTGAAGCAGATGAATCTAACACTGGATTGCCATCTCATACTTCTACAGAAATTCAAGGAAATGTAACATTACCCACAACTGGATCTCTTCGTAAACGTCCATCAGCGTCATTTTCTTCTGATATCAAGGAGGAGACGCCTGCCTCAGAGGAAGCAGCCTCCGATGTGCCTACACCTCTGCTGAAAAAGCCCAAAGCATCAGAGAGTGTACAAGAAGGTGGTGAAGAGCCATCTGCTGCTCCTATGAAGCCTTCTGAAGAAGTGGTCATTGAGGAACCATCAGATGATGTGGTAAAACATATTAATGATAAGGATGAAGCTGTTGATACTGAAAAGGATGAGTTTGAAATTGGAGGGGAGCAAATGGAAGAGCAAACTGGAGATGAACAAGTTCAGCTTGAGCAACTGAGTGACACGGTCGATGTTGCAGATGTAAAATCTGACAAACCTAGTGAAACTATACTATCTGATGATCAGCTGAGGGATCAAACCGAACAGGACATCCAGCATATAGTTTCTGAATCAGGTGGTGACAGAGAAGAGGGAGAGCTAGTTGCAGATTTTGCTGATAATGATGGTGATAGCAATATATCAAATGAAATTGGAGGCCAAGAAGCAGGAGAATTTCAGGCTGAACAGTCAGTAGACCGTGAGAAATCACCAAGTACGGAACCAGCCTTGGAACTTGGGGAGATTGATCCATCACAGACTCCAGAGGACGAGAAGACTGGTGACATAACTGAGAATATATTCGACGGTTCAGATAAGGTTAATGATGGCACAGATCCAAGTGCAGAAACTGATCCGGCCCTTGGGTCTTCGAGTGTAACTGCTGAAGTACCATCAGCTACCTCTCCTGTAGATGTTGGGACTTCAGAACAAGGTGGATCCACTCCCACACAGGACACAGGAGGGAAACCAGTATCCCCTCAGAATAGCAAATCAACGACCATTAATCTACAGGAGAGAGCAAGCCAAAGCAGACGTCTAAGACAGGCTGGCATGGTTTCTACTTCACCAACCAGAGCTCGTGGCAGAGCAATTCGTGGTCGTGGTGTAAGGGGTGGCCGCACTGGACGTGGGCAATCACCTGGTTAGGGAGGCAACTGCTTTTGATCCTGGACTGTGCATTGGTATTTTGTTGATATTCCAAACAAAAGGAGTTATGGAGCGTTTAGGTATAAGCTTGACTAAGGTTTATGTATTCGATTCACTAAGTACAAATTTAAGCATGTTTTTGTTATGCTGCTCAACATTAGCCACTTAGCAATACTATTTTCACAAGCTCATTTAGATACATATATATGCACACACATCTCTGCTTGTGTGTGTCTTTATAGTTACGAGTTTTGGAGATGAAGATATATAATTTTTCTTGAGGATAGATCAGGTCGATGGCTTACACAATGGAATATGTTTGATTTGCTATTATAACCAGACAACCGTTTAGTCTGGCATGCTCATCATAGTCTTTTGAATCATATATACTTGGAATTTCTTTTTCCTATCTATTACTAAGCACACCCTATTCCTTAGTATTGTTTTACGCAAGAATGGGATGTGTTTAGTTATGTTTGGGTTGTGAATAGCAACACCCTTACACGCAACAATGTCAAATAAAAGTGCGACTTTATTAGCACACAACTACCGAGCTCAGCGAGATACTTGACCTTTTGGTTTGAGCTTGGGGACTCTAATATGAGTACAGCCAATTCCTCATTGTAGTTCAGTTTTCAGAATTGGGTAATCAAGAATTGAACTTCGTTCCCTCCATATTTTCCATTTTCATTGTATCCAGTTTTAATCGGAAAAGGTGACTTGGTTGCTGGAAACTGGAGACAGCGTTCCAACTGGTGATTGAGTTGTGCCTTGACAATAGATAAATGAAGAATGGAAACTCAAATGACTTGCATCACGAGAACATGATTGAAGAGCTCAGAAATTCTTTATTGGAAACCATTAAAGAACAATAACGAAGGATGAGTTTGGTTAAATTAAAAGAACAGTGGGTGAGAATTGTGACATTATTTTGCTTTCTTATTACAAGATGCTTACTTAATCAACGCTATAATCTTTCTCTACCCAAACTTCATTTTGAGATCAAATCTTAAATTAGTAGGTCTGACGAAGGCAACGTTGGAGTTGATTATTGAACTAAGAATGAAAGGTATATTAATGAGAGCACCAATTCCAGGCATGAGTGTGTTGCGTTCCGAGTCTACTCCAACCTGACCACAAAATATCTCTAATGGAAATGGCGGTGAGAATATATTATCTTACTCTAATTTAGGCCAATTGTTGGTTATCCTGTTATTTGGTGTATAGAAAAATATGAGAAGATTTAACATCAGCGGAACACATGGATGGTGTGTAACTGATCAAGAAAAAGAAAAAAATTTCTCCATGGCAAAAACCTCATTTTCTCTATTTTAAAGCCCAACTTTTTTGACCCTGTCTCTTCTTTTTTGCCCAACCTTCCATTTTTTAGAAAACATTATTTGAAACAACAATTTTTGTGCAGCTTCATTGACTTTACAACACCTATTTCTTAGGAAATTGAGTTTCAGTTCACACCACCTTCCTTTCTATTTCTCAACTGACCTCCTCTATATATAAATCAAATCATGTTAACGTTTCTCCAAACTTATATTCTATTTTAAATGTCCATATGCCTAAATTGCTGACTCATAACATATAAAACTTATTATTTACTTTTCTGGGTTGTTACAAAACAAAAACTAATAATAATAATAATAATAATAATAATAATAATAATAATAATAATAAAAATAAATTGGAATCTTACCTAACAAAGATGCTCAATGCTGACATGCCCTTACCGATATTAACAATAGAAAAATAAAATATTAATTACAATTTTCTATTTTATTTTATATTGTAATTTTATCATAAACATAAAAAATTATAAATAATATTATTCTATGTAGATAAATGAGAATAAAATCCAATATGATGCATAAATCTTGATACTCCAGCTCCAAGGAAATACAATAATATGAGTCCAGTGTGTCCAATATTTTTTAATACGTAGCAAGAACGAGCATTGCTTCTATATAAAGCTTCAAACAGCTATTTATTATTTTCCCAAAAACAAAACCCACACAATGTCTTCAACACCAGTCGATCCCAAAATTGATCCATATGGTTTTATGGGTCTATCCATCACACGTGCACCGGGTTTTTTTCCCAACACCCCCGCCTCTTCGGATCCAAATAATCCGATCCTCACCAAGGATATTCCCATGAACCAAGATCACAAAACTTGGGTTCGTGTCTACCTACCCTGGCGGGAATGCGAAAATACCAAACTACCCCTTCTAGTTTACTACCATGGTGGAGGCTTCATCCTAGCCAGTGCAGCCTCATCGATCTTCCAAAAATTCTGCTCCGACATCACCAAGGGAACCCCGGTGGTGATGGTGTCGGTGGAGTACCGTCTTGGCCCTGAACACCGCCTCCCTGCCGCCTTCGACGACAGCTTGGAAGCCTTGCATTGGCTTAGAACCACGGAGGAAGAGTGGGTAACCAAGTACTGTGATTTGTCAAAGTGTTTCTTGATGGGAACTAGCGCCGGAGGTAACATAGCGTACCGTGTGGGTTTAGAAGCAGCGGCATGCGCCGATCAACTGATGCCTCTAAAGATCCGAGGGCTGATTTTGCATCAACCCTTCTTCGGAGGGGTGGAGAGGACTCCATCGGAGATAAGATTGGTCGACGATGAGAAGCTGCCGCCGCATGTGAATGATATAGTATGGAATCTTGCGTTGCCCGTTGGGGTTGACCGCGACCACGAGTATTGTAACCCAATAAAAGGGTTCAGATTAGAGCTAGTGGAGAAGGCGAAGAAGGAAGGGGTGAAGCTTTTGGTGACGGGGTACCAAGGGGATCCGTTGGTAGATCGACAAATTGAAGTTGGCAAGATGTTGAAGGAGAAAGGTGTTGATGTGACAGAGCAGTTTGGCGAAGGAGGATTCCATGGAGTTGAGTTCTTTGATGACTCCGCAGCTAACATCTTTTATGATGTTTTAAAGAAATTTCTACTTACTTTTTGAGATTTTTATTGTGATTATGAATAAGTTTGTATGCGTTCAAATTCTCTAAATATATTGAATTTAATAAATATATTTTATTTATGATAATTATATTTTTTTAATTAAAAAATAAAACATAAAACATAAAAAAAGTAAAAAAAGAAGAAGAGAATAAGAATATTTGTATTTTTTTTTTGTTTTTTCGATATTTTTTTGAATCAATCGTGAGACTTTCCATATATGGTCGAGCTTAATTTTGTCAAATATAATTGTTCGAACACACATGTTCATGTATGAAACTTATTTATCGAACAAGGATGAACATGTTGACTTCAGGCTCGATTAGAACATCTTACTGAACAGATGAAGTAATGTTCGACCACATATGTTCGTTTTTTATATTTTATATTTTATTTTTAATTAAAAATATAATTATCATAAATAAAATAATATTTATTAAATAGGTGTATTTAGAAAATTTAGTGGGACAAACAACTAGACTCTAAGTTTCCCTTTTTAAAGGGTGATAGTAAAGTTGTTTGCAGCCTAAAATTATTAAATAAAAATATTTAAATTTATGAAAGTAATAAAATTGCATATTCAAAAACAAACTTAAGCTTGCATGTAGTATAAAGCTTTGTAAACACACAAACTTAAGGTATATATAATATGATGATTATATTGGATCAAAACCGAGCAGTGGGTCCCACAAATACATCAAAACTTCTTATTTTTTGTTGTAATTTTATCGTGTTCATGATTTTTTTTTTTTGCAAATGTAAATAAATTATAATGCAACTATAATATATTATACTAAATATAAAAAAAAGGTTAAAAATGAAATTCAAGAAAAAACAATGGAATTAGTAACTGAACATGCGAGCAACAATGTTAAAATACTTTAGAACGCAACCAATACCGATAGACAACAAAACTATTTTATGGATTTTAACCAACTATGTTTTATTATATCACTAGCATGTTTCGAATTATAATTTTCTATTAATTATATAATAAGTTCAAATTTTAAATAAAATATTAATTAAGATTCATATATAATTTAAATATACACATGATTGTTCCATATTCTTTTTTATTTATGTGAACAACCATAATAGTTCAATAAATTACAAATATTAAAACAATATAAACATCTAGATAACACGAACCTATCAAAAGAAATTGAATGGTCTTATTAGAAAAATATTTTTTTCTTATTTAAATTATCTCATATTTTTATGAAAATTATAATTGATTAGTTTAATATAATAATCATTGTTCTACTATGTTAGTATATATATAGATTTACTTATTTAATAAATTTAAGAAAATAATCAAATAAAACTAATTGATCGTCCAATCACGTCTAATAATAAAATCTAACATAAGAAAAATAACTGGAGTATTTGAATCTAATTTTTCATTTTAATATATATGATAAAACTAAAGATTGTAAAAAAGATTAAAAAAATCATTAGTATTCAAAGAATGAAAAAACTTGTTGAAAGAAACAAAATAAAAAACATATTGCAGTCTAAATTCATTGTTGGATAAGAAAATTTAGAATAATGGTTTACAATCTTAGCCTCTAATTTGTTTTAGTATGTATGTATGTATATCTTTATATTAGTATTTATGCAATTTCTTGTATTTTAAAGTCCATCCAAATTCAAAGTATAAGGAAACAAGTGACATAATTAGAATATCATAAATTATTTAGAATTGAATAACCAACAAAAACATCACAATTATTTTTTAAAAATTAAGAAAAACTTAAATAATTACCATTATTAAAACGTATATATATATAGCCAAATAGAGCCTTGCCTTTTCTAGTAATAAGGCTAGGCGGGGAAATGAAAATAATTTTAAATTAAAAGGGTTTGTCTTTTATATTAGTAAAGATTAGTACATGACCTCTGCGATGCACGGAAGATATTATGTATAATATTTTATATATTTAATATTTTATTTTGTTTAGTGTTATATGTTTATTTTGTTATATTATATTATTTTGGGTAATTTAAATATATAAATTAGTATACTTTTACATGTAGTTCAACTTTAAAATAAAAAAATTAACATTTTCTATTATGAATAATTTATACAAGTGAAGTAAATTCCTAAATTTCTTTATATTTCGTGAAGCTTTGTATAAAATACACATAAAATTTAATAAACCATCTGAAGAACTATTATTATAATTGAAAAAAATATGAACATATATAACAACAAAACAATCAACATGAAATAAATTTAAAATATTTCAAAATGAGAAATGTAAAACAAAAAATTTGTGTTACTTCAAAAAAAAAAAATATTTCACAAATTTTGAATCCATTCACTATAAGGTCAATGTAAGTTTATTATTTCTTCAAATCTTACATTTAAATTTATGTTGAAAAAATTAATATATTATATATTATATTATATAATCTAGAAAATTTAAAATACATGTGACCTTTAAGAGTTATTTCCACGAACCTCTTCGAGCCATTTTTTGTCGGCATGGATCCAGGTAGCTGCATCTCATAAACTCGATCAATCACATCTTATAAATCAACCAAAAAAATTAATATATCTGATTAGAATAATACAGAGAAAAATTATAAATAATTAAAACTATAATAAATAAAAAGTAGATTACCAAACAAAAATGGTTCATATTTCTTCTTTAAACCAGATATCTAATCGAATGATTTGAAGTTGAATCTGTTCATAGGAAACAATGAGTCCCTAATTTCATGAACCTTTGTTTTTGTCATAAAAATTGAACTGATATCAGAGAATATATTTAATTTTTCCTCAAATAATAGTTTTTAAAGCTATTGATGTGTGAACTTCTTCCTTGACCACAAATAGTATCACCTTGCAAATATAATGAAATTAAATATATTAAATACTGCATGTTTCACACTATCCGTTTTATCATGTTTATTATTAAACTTATTTTTTGACGTACGTGTTAATCCTTAATAGCACACTCAAAATTGAAGATCTCATATTTGTCTGCAAATGTAGGTACATTGTTAGCTCGAACCAGATGAAGTCTAGGAGTCCAATCACTTCTCTTCGAATAAACATCTTTCACAAAGTTAAAAATAATTGACATTACAAATCAATAAAGCAAGGTCAAAAAAATATATGAATAGTGAGAGTACACAATGTAGACGACACAAAATGATATACTATTTATAATAAAAAATCAGTTCAATAGATAGTTAGGTATTGCTGAAAAATCTAGCAATCAGTTCAATATATTCGTACATATCTATCGTGCAGATTATTTAGATATGAGATGTGTTACATATATGAATAGATTATTGTAGGAATTGATAAGTTAAAATTAACGTTCCAAATCTTGTAATATTACTAAATAAAAAATAACAAAATTTTCTTAAAATCCAGAAAATATAAATATATTATAATATTATAAATATATTAAATAAAATGCTTATTGGTTAGGAATATAATAATATTTCCTAAAAATTCATCTTTCCATCTGGGGACGAAAACAAATATGTTACATATTATTGTGGGAATTGATAAGTTAAAATAAGGTTCCAAATCTTAAAATATTACTAAATCAAATATAACAAAATTTTCTGAAAATCCTGAAAATATAAATATATTAAAAAAAATGCTTATTGATGCACTATTTATAATAAAAATTCGGTTCAATAGATAGTCAGGTATTACTGAAAAATCTAGGAATCAGTTCAATAGATTCGTACATATCGGTATTCTATGGGGCAGATTACTTAGATATGAAATATATTACATATAGGAATATTCAGTTTAATAGATAGGTATTGCTAAAAAATCTAGCAATTAGTTCAATAGATTGATATATTTCCTAAAAATCTGCTTTTCGATTTGTGGTAAGAAAAATGGGTAGGAAAAATAATAATAACAAATATAAAAAAGTCAATTTACTAGTATATATATATATATAATATAAAAGAGAAGAAGGTTAAAAGCAAAAATAAAATTCAATGAGCGATGCTATTTGAAAATTAATGATTATTTTTTATAATTTTTGTATTGCTTCCGAGCAATGTACTGTTTATAATATGTTTAAAACTAAAACGTACTTTATAATATAATTTTAAGTTATTTAATATTGAAGAATATTTAAAAAAGTTTTAATTTTACTGATAACGACATGTAAAAATATACTTTTTTTATAAAAATATATATTTCTATATCTCAAAATAAAAGTCTTGTATTTATAATAAGTTGATTGATTATATAAAAAAATATTCTATTATTTTTGTAAAAAAATATTAGTTAATATTTAATGTAGTTCATATCTAATAAAATAATCCATTACACATTAAATATTAAAATCTAATCTTAAATAATAATTTTTTTTTGTTGCATCTAATATTTTATTTTGATATATGCAATATTTATGTGAAGCTAAAGATGTTTTAAAAAAGAATTAGTTTAATATATTAAACTTAAAAATCAAGTAAAAATGAAAATATTATTTGTATTTTAATAAATTAAAATATTATTCTATAAAAGGAAGAAATACAAAATTTAATTAATCAAAAGCTTTGAGATAATTTTTCAAAAACTAAAACTTGTCGAGAAAATTATATTTAAATTATTTCATTATAATAATAGTAAGATACATGTTTGTGTTTGTGTAGGTAAACCCATGTGGAAGCAATAAAATTATGAATTATACATTTTCATCTGTTTGCACTATTGAAATCTGCTGGGTTATTTTACCAATTTCTCACTACAACATCGTACATTTAATTTATTTCTTTTGAAAGGAAATTAAATTAAATTCTCCAAGTAAAAATGCCCTCATTAGTTTAAACTTTGTGTTAGTAGCTGTTCATGATAAAAGAAAAGAAAGAAAATGCTAATAAGAGAGGAGTGCAAATTATTATTAATGAGCTCCTATGTACATATGTATATACATCATTTCCAGTGACTAAAATATCATCTACATAAACAAGGAGAAACAGAAAGCTAGAACATTTTTTGAAGAACAAAGAGTTATCATATTTGGAAACTTGAAAATCCAGATATAACAAAAACTGTTCGAGCATATTGAACCAAGCTCTGGGAGCTTGTTTCAACCCGTAGAGAGATTTATTCAATTTATACACATGTTGTGATAGTGTAGAACTAACAAATCCGTCGGACTGTTGCATATAAACTTGTTCCATCAGTTTTCCACTGAGAAATGCATTATTAATATCAATTTGTTTAATTCTCCAGTGATAAGTTACAACAAGACTGAAGATTTATATGATTGTACAAGCTTTCACCATCGCGCTAAAGATTTCAAATTATTCAATTCTGGGATGCTGCTGAAAACAGATCAACAACTTAAAAGAAAAAATTGTTTTGGCTGTGATTACCGTCCAAAATAGAGAGGGTAAGAGAAGCATACAAAAATAGAGAGAGAATGATGATAAGAGAGAAGAGTGAAAATTATTATTAATCAGCTGTCTAACTGCCTTTCTAACTAACACCGACTAATGTGTGCATGCACATGTATGCACACGATAACACTTTGCCATTTATTTAATTATCCTCCTCCCAAAAAGAGTTGTATTTTATTTTTTTAAAATTCTACTCAGTATTAATTATTAGATAAGTTTTTAATGATACACTCGATAATTATAATTTTTAGGTCAAATATAATAAAAAATGACAAATATTAAATAAATTAAGAATTATAATTAAAAATTGAGCCTACATAAAATTATACTTTTATCTACTTTGACAAAAAATAAAATTATATAACTTTTTTTAGATAAGGAAGAAATATAAGATTAGAGGACAAAATATTTATACAAATAAAATAAAATAAAGTGCAGGTAAAAAATCAAATCAAATGTAATAAAAGCGATACCTTATATAGTAAGCGACTACAAGGTCAACGAGAAAGTCACGTGATGTGAGGAGAAACGGGTCCCGTCACGTGCGCTCACATGGCCCATTTATCATTTGTCCACCTGCAGGGCTGCACCCTGCACCTTCCTTTCTATTTTTCAACTAATCTAAGATGTTAATTATTTAAGGGGTTTTTTTTCAAAATAATGCAAAAAAAAAAAAAAATTTACAAAATAGGTATGTTTCCGAACAGTTTTTAAAAATAGGTAAAACGTCACCGCCGGTGACGTTATTTCAAAAAAACGTCACCGGAGGTGACGATTTTAAATTAAAAGAAAGAACGTCACCTAAGGTGACGTTCTTTCTTTATGATATAATTATATATGTACATACATCATATGTATATATCATATACATGCATATATATATATATTATATATAGATACTGACATATATATATACACATATATATATGTATACATATATATATATAACCTGTAATATATATATATATATATGTATACATATATATATATATATAACCTGTATTATATATATATTTCAAATATGTATATATATATATATATTTTTTAAATTTATTAAGTGAATATATAAGAAAATATATATAATAATAATAATATATGTAATAATAATATACAGAAATATTTATTAAATTAAATAATAAATTTTTTTATTAATTCATATCTTTTAAATTAATAATATATATAATAATAATATATATAAATTTATATATATTATTATTTATAAATATATATTTTATAAATATATATATATGTGTATATATAATATATAATATATATATATAACTAAAAACCTTAGATGACGTTTTTTAAAGGTGAGGTTTATTGTATTTTTTTTAAATTTCATATATATATATATATATATATATATATATATTTATGTATTATTATTAATTGGCACAAAACTTTGGGTTGGAATGTTCATTATGCAAATTTATTTAATTTTTTAAAAAATTTGGTTAGTAGATGTAAATGATACAAAATAATAAATAGTTTGGATTTTAAATTAATTGTGGTGTGCTGTTTTATTAATGGACGGCTTGTATAGAATGTGTAACAATTATGCAGTTAATTAATTTGGAGCGAAAATGAAATGATAAAATAAAATATTGAAATTAAAAAAAGTACATGTTCGCGAAAAATTTCTTTTTGTTATGTATATACTATAAATTATAAGTAAACATAGAAAATAATACATAAATAAAGAAAATTCAAATTCACTTGAAAACTAATATGAAAAAGAATATCAAAATTAGATGCAAAATTATGAAAATTGCAACTAAAATTTCATTGTAATGAATGTGTCATGGGTATAAAGTAAGTTTTTTTTTTTTTTTTTTTTCAGATCAGTAAATAAAAATAATTGTTTGTTTGTTATGATCTATATTCACACCTATTACAAATGACCTCCTGTACCACAACCTCGATTTCTTCTAGTTCGGCGACCTCTTCCTTCACCTTGCCCGACATTTCCTGATATTTCTTGTTGTCTCCTTCGAGTTCCACCTCGTCTACCTCTTGTGTTGACAACGGGTGGTTGTGGCTGTATGTCTTCTTCGACGTCATCTTCCTCCGAGGTTGGTGTCAAATGAATTGTCATTCTGCTGGAGGATGACGTAGAGTGGTCTGGTACATCCCGGAAAGTAGCCACATCTGAATACT
Organism: Caryopteris x clandonensis; assembly: GCA_028749325.2. Taxonomy (NCBI): domain Eukaryota; kingdom Viridiplantae; phylum Streptophyta; class Magnoliopsida; order Lamiales; family Lamiaceae; genus Caryopteris; species Caryopteris x clandonensis. The sequence continues at coordinate 2,181,613 of JAPYKT020000008.1, read as the reverse complement.
GGAATTGAATCGGAGTAGGACGGACATAGTCGTAGTTTGGCATATTGCTCGTGTCTCCTGCTCCGAGGTCAACGTTCATACCAGGAAATGGCGAGTGAGTGGACATTAATGGATGGTAGGGTGTCGGAGTATACGGTGGTGTACTCATTGAAGGCCTATATACATCCGACATATGTCCTTCAGTTTGGTATTCGGGCCGCGAAGATGTTGATGCAAAGTTCGCAGGTGGTGGCATCCGAACTTCAGGGGAACGACGCCTTCTAATTCTCATATGATTTTCTGCTTGACTTTGCGTCTGTTGTTGATGTACAGGCTGGGTATACGTCATTTGCGGAGGCTCGGGGGACAGTCTCTCAATTGTTCGCTCTATATTTTCATACAATGAGAGCTGTTCATCTAACAAACTATTAAGTTGGTCAATGTCTAATCTATTTCTATTCTGTATATTTCTCTTCATGGGTTCCAATTGTTCGATCTACAAATAAGATAAAAGATGTATATTAAAACACCAATCATGTTGAATAGATATAAAATTAATTGTAGAACTGCATATATGTTGCGTACCATGTAGTGCATCAGTGAAGCATCTCCAGTTTTTATTCCCATTATGTCATGCGTATCTACAGGGGATATAAAACGACGTGTAATCGAGTTATACCAATCATAGTAATCGGGTGTCGTCGTTGGGTTCATTACATATTGGGTTCCCGTGAGATACTCATGTCTTTGATTCCACTGATGAACATACTTCGCGTGTATGTCCATCCAGTTGGCATTTTTTCGCCCTTTACGATCAATCTGATGCACGTTCGTCTTCCAGTCATCAAGAGGGTCGATCCGATTAGGTATGTCTTGCAACATTCGGAACTGACGTAAGACTCTTTCTGGATGATGGAACTCCACAAATGAGAAAAAAATCAATGGACATATAGCTCGTACATTGTCCGAGAAGCACCGCGAAGGTAAATGGAGTACTTCCGGTTGCGACCAATCATATGGATCCCATGTAAACTGATGACACACAACAACCAAAAACCAAAAAACATACATGTGTTTTTAATTAATACATATAAGAATAATTAAAATGAAGTAATAAATCGAACCTGGTCATGTGTCAATTTATCCAATATTTCTCGAAAAACCTTGACCTGGCGCCTACCAGTGTGCACGAAACTGCTATCAATATTCCACCTGTTACATATATTTTACTAGTTAATCAGTAGATGCATTACATTTGGGTGTGCACTGTAAATATTACCAATAACGATAAAATAACCAAAACAACATGGCTTGCATTGTAAATATTACCGAGCACCGAAAGGGGGGACAGGGAGTGTACCACCACCCAAATGATCAGGTCTTTCAATTTCTTGCATATTTAATCTACTCCTCTTATATACAGGTACAATAGAAGATATGCGCGACCATGCCCAAATCTATCAAATATTATGAAAACACAAAAAAAGAGTAATTACAAAGGTTACGTATGGTAGATTCATTAATATATCATAAAAAATTTATAAGTACCTGTAACAGTTGAACTGGGCCACCGAGGTTTTCTTTATACTCCAAGGCGCCATCGCACAAGTGACGGTATAGAGAAGATAGTACGGCACTGCCCCAGCTGAATTCAATAACTTTCTTTATGTCTTGCAGACATTGTAAATATACTAGTGGTAACAAATTTCCACTGGCATCAGGGCACATTACACCGCATATCAAGAATAAAGCACATGCCCGAGCATATTGCTCGACATGTTCAATTGTGCTATCATCCGTCACTGGATGCGATCGCATATGAGCGGCTAAAGAGGTAGCTCTAATCTTTCCACTTTTTATGTGGGATATGTCTGGCGTGTAACCTAACATCGCCTGACAGTAATTAGCCCACTCATTTGGAGACATTGTAGGATCAAGTCCGCACACCGGATCCCCTTCAATCGGCAAACCCCATATTAAGGCGACATCCATTAAAGTCACCGTTGCTTCACCAACAGGCAGGTGAAATGTATGGGTTTCAGGCCGCCACCTCTCCACCAAAGCGGTTATTAGGTGGTTGTCCGGGTAAAACCTCCCGCACCTATACACACCATAGAGACCCATTTGAAATAACAAATCTAGTACGCGTGTGTGGATCTCAGACCCTTCCTGGTCAAATAATTCCCAAAAATCATTATCGCACCGCCTAAAGCGAAAGAAAAAGTTCAAATCACCGTCGGGCTTCAGTAGGCCCTCGGAAATGTGCTGAGATTGAAGGGTGAGAACGGTCGGTTCCTTCGGGCCATAGTGGTTGTGTGAATTAATATCCATTATCACTGCAAATGAAAGAACAACATTAAAAAAATTTATAACATATATCTATTGATATTAAAAAAAAAAAATTAAGTTACAAGTAGAACAAAAATATATTCAAGTATGTGATACTTGGCTCCATAAAACATACCTTTTTATACAAAGAAAATAAAGACGCGATTGCAGCAGTAATAAATTCTTCCAAAAAACGAGGTGAGCACAATCAATGTTGAACGAGAATTAAGAAGGAGGAAAATGGACGAAGAATGTTGAAGAAGGAAAATGAAATGAAACGTGAATAGAAGGGAGATATAGTTGTCATTATATAGGTGTAAAATACAGACTGTTGATGTGATATATGCATGCTTCAATTATTTCTTCACGGCAAACTTTTTTAAAGGCATTCCTGAGTTTTCAAACTTTCATTAAATGCTTTAAGACTTTCGTAATTTCTTAAACTTTTTATAAATGCATTCCTGCAATAATAAAGTATTCACGACAAATTTCTGAGGAGAAAAAGTCACGCCACATCCTGCAATACAGTAAATATGGTCTCCTCTGTAAAGCTGCAATGATAAAGTTTGCACGACAAATTTCTGCAAAAGTTGATGTGATTCTTCAAATAATGCATGCAAATAATGCATGCTCAATTAATGCGAATGTGATGTTTATAGTTTTTTTTATATATATTATATATAGATATATATATATATATTTCTAATAAATATTTACAAATAATAATATATGTTTAGAATATGTATACATATTTTTATTTAATAAGTAAATATATAAAATGATATATTACATTTATAATTATAAAAATGGATATAATTTAATTTTATTTAAGATAAATTTAAAAAACTTTGTTAAATTTAATAATAATTTTTGATTATTAATTCATAGTTTTTAAATTAATAATATATATAAATATAATAAAAATATATATTCGAATATATATATATATTATTATTCAAAAATATATATATATATATATATATGTATATTATAAATATATATGATATAATATACATAATTTTAAAAACGTCACCTTAGGTGACGTTTTTTTTAAAACGTCACCTTAGGTGACGATGTTTCGTTTTTTTTTAATAATATATATATGTATTATTATTACATATATATATATATATGTATATCTTATTTATTTAGAATATATATACATATTTTAAATTAATAAGTAAATATATAAAATGATATATTAAATTATAATTTTAAAAATAGATAGGATATAATTTTATTTAAGATAAATTTAAAAAAATATGTTAAATTTAATAATAATTTTTGATTATTAATTCATAATTTTTAAATTAATAATATATATAAATATAATAAAAAGATATGAATTTATATATTTATATATATATATATTCGAATATATATATATATATATTTTTATTCACAAATATATATATATATATATATGTATATTATAAATATATATATGATATAATATACATAATATTAAAAACGTCACCTTAGGTGACGTTTTTTTAAAAACGTCACCTTAGGTGACGATGTTTCCTTTTTTTTTTTTTATAATATATTTATGTATTATTATTACATATATATATATATATCTTATTTATTTAGAATATATATACATATTTTAAATTAATAAGTAAATATATAAAATGATATATTAAATTATAATTTTAAAAATGGATAGGATATAATTTTATTTAAGGAAAATTTTAAAAAATATGTTACATTTAATAATAATTTTTGATTATTAATTCATAATTTTTAAATTAATAATATATATAAATATAATGAAAAGATATGAATTTATATATTTATATACATATTCGAATATATATATATTATTATTCAAAAATATATATATATATATATGTATATTATAAATATATATATGATATAATATACATAATGTTAAAAACGTCACCTTAGGTGACGTTTTTTTAAAAACGTCACCTTAGGTGACGATGTTTCCTTTTTTTTTTTTTTTTTTTTATAATATATTTATGTATTATTATTACATATATATATATATATATCTTATTTATTTAGAATATATATACATATTTTAAATTAATAAGTAAATATATAAAATGATATATTAAATTATAATTTTAAAAATGGATAGGATATAATTTTATTTAAGGAAAATTTTAAAAAATATGTTACATTTAATAATAATTTTTGATTATTAATTCATAATTTTTAAATTAATAATATATATAAATATAATGAAAAGATATGAATTTATATATTTATATACATATTCGAATATATATATATTATTATTCAAAAAAAAATATATATATATATATATATATATGTATATTATAAATATATATATGATATAATATACATAATGCTAAAAACGTCACCTTAGGTGACGTTTTTTTAAAAACGTCACCTTAGGTGACGATGTTTCCTTTTTTTTTTTTTTTTTTTTTATAATATATTTATGTATTATTATTACATATATATATATATATCTTATTTATTTAGAATATATATACATATTTTAAATTAATAAGTAAATATATAAAATGATATATTAAATTATAATTTTAAAAATGGATAGGATATAATTTTATTTAAGGAAAATTTTAAAAAATATGTTACATTTAATAATAATTTTTGATTATTAATTCATAATTTTTAAATTAATAATATATATAAATATAATGAAAAGATATGAATTTATATATTTATATACATATTCGAATATATATATATTATTATTCAAAAATATATATATATATATATGTATATTATAAATATATATATGATATAATATACATAATGTTAAAAACGTCACCTTAGGTGACGTTTTTTTTAAAAACGTCACCTTAGGTGACGATGTTTCCTTTTTTTTTTTTTTTTTTTTTTTATAATATATTTATGTATTATTATTACATATATATATATATATATCTTATTTATTTAGAATATATATACATATTTTAAATTAATAAGTAAATATATAAAATGATATATTAAATTATAATTTTAAAAATGGATAGGATATAATTTTATTTAAGGAAAATTTTAAAAAATATGTTACATTTAATAATAATTTTTGATTATTAATTCATAATTTTTAAATTAATAATATATATAAATATAATGAAAAGATATGAATTTATATATTTATATACATATTCGAATATATATATATTATTATTCAAAAATATATATATATATATATGTATATTATAAATATATATATGATATAATATACATAATGTTAAAAACGTCACCTTAGGTGACGTTTTTTTAAAAACGTCACCTTAGGTGACGATGTTTCCTTTTTTTTTTTTTTTTTTTATAATATATTTATGTATTATTATTACATATATATATATATATATATCTTATTTATTTAGAATATATATACATATTTTAAATTAATAAGTAAATATATAAAATGATATATTAAATTATAATTTTAAAAATGGATAGGATATAATTTTATTTAAGGAAAATTTTAAAAAATATGTTACATTTAATAATAATTTTTGATTATTAATTCATAATTTTTAAATTAATAATATATATAAATATAATGAAAAGATATGAATTTATATATTTATATACATATTCGAATATATATATATTATTATTCAAAAAAAAATATATATATATATATATGTATATTATAAATATATATATGATATAATATACATAATGCTAAAAACGTCACCTTAGGTGACGTTTTTTTAAAAACGTCACCTTAGGTGACGATGTTTCCTTTTTTTTTTTTTTTTTTTTTTATAATATATTTATGTATTATTATTACATATATATATATATATCTTATTTATTTAGAATATATATACATATTTTAAATTAATAAGTAAATATATAAAATGATATATTAAATTATAATTTTAAAAATGGATAGGATATAATTTTATTTAAGGAAAATTTTAAAAAATATGTTACATTTAATAATAATTTTTGATTATTAATTCATAATTTTTAAATTAATAATATATATAAATATAATGAAAAGATATGAATTTATATATTTATATACATATTCGAATATATATATATTATTATTCAAAAATATATATATATATATATATATGTATATTATAAATATATATATGATATAATATACATAATGTTAAAAACGTCACCTTAGGTGACGATGTTTCCTTTTTTTTTTTTTTTTTTTTATAATATATTTATGTATTATTATTACATATATATATATATATATCTTATTTATTTAGAATATATATACATATTTTAAATTAATAAGTAAATATATAAAATGATATATTAAATTATAATTTTAAAAATGGATAGGATATAATTTTATTTAAGGAAAATTTTAAAAAATATGTTACATTTAATAATAATTTTTGATTATTAATTCATAATTTTTAAATTAATAATATATATAAATATAATGAAAAGATATGAATTTATATATTTATATACATATTTGAATATATATATATTATTATTCAAAAATATATATATATATATATGTATATTATAAATATATATATGATATAATATACATAATGTTAAAAACGTCACCTTAGGTGACGTTTTTTTAAAAACGTCACCTTAGGTGACGATGTTTCCTTTTTTTTTTTTTTTTTTTTTATAATATATTTATGTATTATTATTACATATATATATATATATATATCTTATTTATTTAGAATATATATACATAATTTAAATTAATAAGTAAATATATAAAATGATATATTAAATTATAATTTTAAAAATGGATAGGATATAATTTTATTTAAGGAAAATTTTAAAAAATATGTTACATTTAATAATAATTTTTTATTATTAATTCATAATTTTTAAATTAATAATATATATAAATATAATGAAAAGATATGAATTTATATATTTATATACATATTCGAATATATATATATTATTATTCAAAAATATATATATATATATATATATATATATGTATATTATAAATATATATATGATATAATATACATAATGTTAAAAACGTCACCTTAGGTGACGTTTTTTTAAAAACGTCACCTTAGGTGACGATGTTTCCTTTTTTTTTTTTTTTATAATATATTTATGTATTATTATTACATATATATATATATATATCTTATTTATTTAGAATATATATACATATTTTAAATTAATAAGTAAATATATAAAATGATATATTAAATTATAATTTTAAAAATGGATAGGATATAATTTTATTTAAGGAAAATTTAAAAAAATTTGTTAAATTTAATAATAATTTTTTATTATTAATTCATAATTTTTAAATTAATAATATATATAAATATAATAAAAAAATGAATTTATATATATATATTAGATATAATATACATATGTAAAAACGTGTCCTCTGCAAAGGCTGCAAAATAATAATGTATTGAAGACAAATTTGTGCGGGGCAAAAGTCACGCCAAATTTAATGCAAGTTTGAAAAAGGAGAAAGCTGTTTTCCAAACATTGTCTTCTTCAATCACGTGAAAGGAAATAATGCATACCAAATTAATGCGACGTTGACGTGTTCAGATTTTTTTAATATATTATATATAGATATATATATATATTATATATTTATAAATAATAATATATATTCTGAATAAGTATATATATACGTGAAGACGCTCTGTTTTCTTTCACTCTCAACTTTAACTTCTCTGTTTTCTTTCACTCTCAATTTTAACTTCCTTCTCATCACGTCTCCTTATATACTCATCCATCAAGTTTGTCGTTGAACTAAGGTTAGTATATATATTTACTTTCATAACTGAATGTTTATTTGTTTTCGTATATACATTCATATGTGCATAATTTTTCATGTACTGTATGTTTTAACTGTTATGATTTACGGACGGTTATGTTGACTAAGTACAAGTTATTTAAATATTTAAAATATTATTATAGGATATTAACAAAAAATTAAATTTAAACACTATAATAACCCTTACAAATTATGTTTGATAGGTATGACTTCAACATCAAGATCATCAGCATCAACTTCCACACGAGCAAATAGGAAAATCACATACAAGGTTTATAGGTCTATCGTTAAAAAATCTACAAGTTTCGTTCAATTAAGAATATGTAATCAACAAGTAAATGAAGAAGTAGAGGAATTGAGGATAAAAGATGTTGCTGCAAACGTGATTTCCAACATGCAAGACCAAGAAATACAGAAATTACGGCGACGTGTAAAGATGTGCCGAGATGAAGTCGAATGGTCATCTAACCGTATTTCTGATTTACAAGGTCGTGCTAGGCAGCAAGGAAAAACCTTAGGGAATGAAATAAACTTACTACGTGGTACTATAAGTAGTATAACAACGGAAAAAAATAATATAATAGAGCAGCTTGGGGCTAGAGACGGGCATATAAACGCCCTACAAAACGAGGTGAATGATTTGCGTGCTCAATTGGATAACGAAAGACACCAAAATGATATTATCCAACAAGAGAGTACGGCTAACTTTAATCACGTGAATATGATGCGATCACGCATAGTAGATCTTATAGATGTCACCCCTGGCTTGAATATGTGGCAGGGTCCAGTAGATAATGAAAATGTTGATATAGAAGAATTCGTGGATGATAATAATGTTGTAGAAAATGTTCCCGAAAATGATCATTCACAGAGTGATGTATATTCCTTGTAAATGTATATTGGTTGTGAAATATAATGCATTATTTAACATGCTTTTCATACATATGTTGTTTTGTTTGTTTAAATAATGTAATATTTATTTTGTTTGTTCTTCATTTTTCTTTTTAATTAATATATTCCACAGTGAAAAGTACATACATATAATATATTCCAATCAATGGCGAGTACACGAAGAGTTGCAATTAGAGTTTATTGCGGAGGCGAAATTTTACATGAAAGCGGAAAAGTATTGTATAGTTCTGCGCCTATTGGTTACACACGAATTGATCGAAATACAGACTTATCTGCATTGAAAGATCTAATTTATCAATATGTTGGTGTGGCTAAAGACCAGTTTCATCTGAAACTTTTCACTAAATGGGGGGAAATATACGGTCACAATAATATTATAGAGTCTGTAGTTCAGATTGAGACTGACGATAATCTTAGGTTCTTCCTAGATCCTAATGATGGAATAAACTCTATGGACATATTCGTTGAGAAAGAACCATTTGAAAATCTTAGCGAACATGAAGGTATGCTTATGAGCCAGGAGTGGGGATATTATATATCGTTGCTGTCCGAACAGGATTTGCCCACGACATCAAGCCAAGATTTAACTAACCCTTGTGATTACGTGCCCGAAGTCACACAGGGATTGGAGAACATTGCTTTCACAAACACTTTATTAAGGGAAGAATGTAGTGTCCAAAATATCAGTATTGGTCCTAGTAATACTAGGAATGAACCTGAAGATATAATTGGTCCTAGTGATACGGCCAATATAGAAGACACGGACCCTTGTGCCGACTCCTTAGGTCCAATTTCCTCATCTGAAACGGAAGTTGAAAATTCAGATGAAAATTTGGATGACAATGAAGCAGTAGTAGACGAAGAAGATGTTACGGCAGCTAATGTAAATTCCGATGGTGTCGAAGCAACAATCAATATCGACTTCGACTCCAACATTCCATTTTACACAATGAGTGGACCCGAAGTTGCAGCTGACTCCATGCATGATCCTACGTCTTCATGGGGAAAGTTTTACGATCCTAGCCGGGGGATAATTGAGAAGGACATGTTATTCAGGGATAAGAACGCTTTCGTTGCAGCGATTAAGGATTTCTCTATACGACATGCCAGACGTCAGTTTCGAGTTGTCGAAAGTAAACCCCTCCTTTTAGTTCTCAAATGTCAACACAGTGCTCCTTCTCAAGAGTGTCCTTGGTATGTTAGAGCATCATTTAAGCAAAAACTGGGGATGTTCAAAATAACCAAATATGGTGGAGATCATAGATGTTATATGAATGATATATCTTCTGATCATCGCAACCTGGACAAAAATTTCGTAGCTTTCTTGATTAAGGAAAATGTTCGGGTCAATCCTGCAATCAGCGTGTCTGAGGCACAAGCAGACGTTAAAAATGCAACCGGATACTCGATTTCTTATCAGAAGGCATGGCATGGTATTAGACGGGCGATTGAGAACACTTACGGGACATGGGAGAGCTCCGTAAGAAAGCTGCCTAAGTTTTTGGGTGCATTGCAAAAGTGGAACTCGGGCACTATTGTAGAGTGGAAACACTATGACACCAACGTCCCACATAAAAAGATTATCAAATATGTTTTTTGGGCGTTCGAGCCTTGTTATACTGGGTTCAAGTACTGTCCACCGATTATCAGTGTTGATGGGACACATCTATACACAAAATACAAACATAAAATGCTGATAGCCGTTGCGGTGGATGGAAACAAACAGATATTTCCCCTAGCATTTGCTATTGTAGACGAGGAGAATTTTGAATCTTGGAAGTGGTTTTTGGATTTGATTTGCAAGTACGTCATACGTGGGAGGGCTCAGATGTGCATTATTTCAGATAGAAATGCAGGTCTTTTAAGTGCAATCGAGTCAATACCAACATTTAATGCCCCACATGGAGTGAGTCGTTTTTGTTTGAGACATGTTTGTTCAAATTTCAATTCGCATTTTAAAGATGTGCAATTGAAAGATCTGTGTTGGCGTGCTGGATCTGAACACCAAATCATTAAGCATAACAGTGTTATGAATGAAATCAAAAATCTGAATCCAGCTGCGTTCTTGTATCTCAATGAAATCAATAAAGAACAATGGGCTTTCGCGCATGATGGTGGCTGGCGACATGGTATTTTGACCACTAATGTGTCTGAATCGTTTAACGGTGTCTTAAAGGGTGCTCGACGTCTTCCTCTAACAGCTATAGTGGAGATCACGTTCAAGCGATGCGTTGCATATTTTAGAGAACGAAAAAAAGCTGTGAGGAGAATGCAGAGTAATGCACAATCATATACTGATTTTGCTCATTCAAAATATCAGTATTGGTCTCATATGTCTGTGGGTCATGTGGTTACCCAGATCGATTACCATGAGCAATCTGCTATGGTGGTCACGAAACCAAGACCAGGCAAAGGGGGCCACATGCATGCTGTTAGGCTTTCTACTAGAGACTGCTCTTGCGGCAAGTGGACCTTATATGGTATTCCATGTTCTCATGTGATGAGTGTATGCGCTGATTTACGGATTAATGCTACTTCATTTGTGCAACCGTATTATTGCTTGGTAAACTACAAGCGAACATATGCAGCTGCATTCCAACCCTATTTAGGGGAGGAATATTGGGATGAGCCTGATTTTCAGTTATTTCATGACACCACTTTAAGAAACATTTATCGCCGAGGAAGAAATCGAAGGACGCGAATTCCGAATGAGATGGATTGGCCTCAAGCACGAGCTAGACAACATAGTAGGAGAAGACATGCTCGTCGACAAGGAGAAGGAACCAGTCAACAACCTCTTCGACATTCTCAAACATTGCAAACACAAGAAACTCAACAAGCAAGCTCACCATCTGAAGATTTCTAATATCATCTACAAACCTTATGAAGATTTGTGTAATGTAAGTGATTATGTTAAAGGGAAAAAACCATGTTATATGTGGAGTTTCATGGTTTGATATATGTGTAATTTAATTTCGAATTTTTTTTACGTCACCTCAACAAGAAACAAATATATATATATATATTATTGAAGTATCAAATATATATATATATATATATATGTCAATATCATTTACCTGCTTTCATTTACGTATGCTTTCTACATTTTTCTTTATATGTTACTATGCAATTAATACAAACGTCCCATCAACAGTTTTAGTAACTTTATGCCCAAAAGCAAAAAAAAAAGAAAAAAATAAATAAGGGACCAGGAAGAAACCATTATAAATATGCGTGTGCTGAGTGATTTTACTTACCTACAAATATGGATCATCCCTTAGAATTCTCTCCTCTTCCTCCACAATCAAAATGCTATAACATGTTTGAAGCTCAGTTCTACTCCAACACCGACTGGACAAAGGAAATGGAGACCGTGCTTGTGGATACTCTTGTGAAGGACGTCGAAGCAGGTGATTGGGAAATCGGTAACCATAATAGCAACTGCTTGTTGAACGTAAGAAATGTGTTGAAGAACCAATTCAAGGAGCGTAACTTCTCTTACGTTGATGTGAAAAGGCGGGTTGATTTGCTACAATCGCGTCACTACACATTCAAAAAAATGATAATAACGGCCGGATTACGTATGGTTGGTGAAAGACGGTATATAAACCATAAAGACTACTGTTGGCGTTTATGGGTAATTTTCTCTATACTTTAAGAAATCATTTATTTTCTTCATTGTAAATATATAATTCACGCTTCTATTACTTATTCTTACATTTATAGGATCGTGATCCCAAAATGACAAATACAATTGCATACCTAATGGATGATGAGCCATTCTTCGACCAACTTGAGAAGCTTTTCAATTTTGAAGATAATGATGTCGTCAGTGGACCATCTTCCTCAACTAGGCAATAAAATGAATTGGTTTAGCTATGACTGCTATTTCAAATATTGGACTTTCATGAATATTGTAATGGTATTATTGTATTAATTATTGTATAGAGTGATATATAGATATCTTAAGTTTGTAAAAATTATGAAATAATTTAATAAATAAAGTTCATTATTATTAGATAACATATATATAACACAACAACAAACTATTATACCGAATAAAAGACTGAATTCAATTCACGAGACTCTGTAAAAACTGACAATTGACGAGAGTCTGAAAACTGAAAAAAAAAATTGATTCATTGAAATAAAGAAATAACGAAAATTCAATTATATATTATTTTAAATTATAATTTTTTCATCTTAAATCATGAATTTCAAAAGTAAATTGTTATGATGTTACTTAATATATATTTTATATATTTAGTTAATAAATAAAATATTATGTATATATATATATATATATATCTATATATAATATATAAAACAAATAAATAAACATCATCTTGCCGTTTTCTTAAAATCTAGCGTTTATTCAATTATTTTTTTTACTTAATAAATAATATATATATATATATAATTATTCAATAAATATATTTAGAATATATATATATTTTATAAATATATATCTATATATAATAAAAAAATAAAAAATTGTTAACTTAATTGAAATTATGATTTAATATATATTTTTACTTAATAAATAATTTACTTTTAAAATTTATAATTTAATATATGTTCTTACTTAATAAATAAAAATATATATATATTCAAAATATATTATATACATATAATAACGAAATTAAAAAAAAACAATAAACGTAAAAACGTCACCTACGGTGACGTTTTTAGTTATATATATTATAGGTTATATATACATATATATATATTTATAAATAATAATATATATAATATCCGAATATATATATATAAATTTATATATTATTATTATTATTTTTTTAATATAAAAGATATTAATTAATAATAAAAAATTATTATTTAATTTAATAAATATTTTTTATATTATTATTATTACATATATTATTATTACTATATATATAATTTTTTTATATATTTACTTAATAAATAAAAATATATATATATAAATATTCAAAATATATATTCTTATTTATAAATAATAATTTTATAAATACATATATATATATAATATATATTATAAAAATAAATTTAAATATTTCTTTTATCTTAAATAAATTTATAATTTTTTTATTCTATTAATTATATTGTAATATTTATTCTTATATATTTACTGAATAAATTAAATATATTATATATATATATTAATAAGAATATACATTTAAAATATATATATATATATATATATAATACAGGCTATATATATGTATATATATGTATATATATATAGGCGGCAGTATCTATATATATAATATATATATATATATATGCATGTATATGATATATATATATATATGATGTATGTACATATATAATTATATCATAAAGAAAGAACGTCACCTTAGGTGACGTTCTTTCTTTTAATTTAAAATCGTCACCTCCGGTGACGTTTTTTTGAAATAACGTCACCGGCGGTGACGTTTTACCTATTTTTAAAAACTGTTCGGAAACATACCTATTTTGTAAATTTTTTTTTTTTTTTGCATTATTTTGAAAAAAAACCCTTATTTAAGCATCCATTTCTTAATTGCTGAGTAATTATATGAATAAAATTTAATATTTACTTATTTGGGTGAATAATTAATATATTGAAATATCTCCCAACATCCTTATTATATTCGATATTTGATGTTTTATTTTTTATTTTATAATAATTATTATATACTTATATGTATTAAGCGATATTATTAATTAACAGATGATAGTATTAAAATAATGAAACATTAATATTCTTTTATTTTATTTTATATTTAAACATTATAAATTTATACCAGCATTCGTTAATAATATTATTATATATACATAATATATATTATTCAATTTAAATATAAAATAAAATATAGAATGTCCCTCAGCATAAAATGGTTCTAGAAATAATTTAATGCTTGATACTTCAGCTCCACTCCTATATAAAGAAAAGCTTCAGAAAACCTTCTCCAAATCTGTGCAAGTAATTCTTCCAAAGCCACACTATGTCTTCAACAGACATCTCCCCGGTGGATCCAGAAATTGATCCGTATGGTTTTATGGGTCTATCCATCACACGTGTACCGGGTTTTTTCCCCAACACTCCCGCCTCTTCGGATCCAAATAATCCGATCCTCACCAAGGATGTTCCCATCAACGAAGATCACAAAACTTGGGCTCGTGTGTACCTACCCTGGCAGGAATGCCAAAATACTAAACTCCCCCTTATAGTTTACTTCCATGGTGGAGGCTTCATCCTAACCAGTGCAGCCTCATCGATGTTCCAAAAGTTCTGCTCCGATATCACCAAGGGAACTCCAGTGGTGATGGTGTCGGTGGAGTACCGTCTCGGCCCTGAACACCGCCTCCCCGCCGCCTTCGACGACAGCTCGGAAGCCTTGCATTGGCTCAGAACCACGGAGGAAGAGTGGGTGACCAAGTATGCTGATTTATCAAAGTGCTTCCTGATGGGAACTAGTGCGGGAGGCAACATAGCGTACCGTGTGGGTTTAGAAGCGGCGGCGTGCGCCGATCAACTGATGCCGTTAAAGATCCGAGGGCTGATATTGCATCAACCCTTCTTCGGAGGGGTGGAGAGGACTCCATCGGAGATAAGATTGGTTAACGATAAGGTGGTGCCACCTCATGTGACTGATATATTATGGAATCTAGCGTTACCCGTTGGGGTTGACCGCGACCACGAGTACTGTAACCCAATAAAAGGGTTCAGATTAGAGTTTGTGGAGAAGGTGAAGAAGGAAGGGTTGAAGGTTCTGGTGACGGGGCACCAAGGCGACCCATTTGTAGATCGACAAATTGAACTTGTGAAGATGTTAAAGGAGAAAGGTGTTGATGTGACAGAGCAGTTTAGGGATGGAGGATTCCATGGAGTTGAGTTGTTTGATGACTCTAAAGCTGACATCTTTTATCATGTTTTGAAGAAATTTCTGCTTACTCTTTGAGATTTTTTTTTTTAAGTGATGGCATGTTTGTTTGTAGTAAATTGATTGTGATATTTACCGAGCTTTTTGAATCTTTGCTGCAGAATTATTAAATAAAATATTTAAATGTATCAATTAAAGATAATAAAATTGTATATTCTAAAATAAATTAAGCTTGCATGTAGTATATAAAAGCTCTGTATATATCTTACATAAAATTAAGGTAATAAAGCATGTTAATAACATTGTATCAAAATATACGTGTGTGCGACATGTACATTATTCATCATCTTGATAAAAATATTGATACGATTTTTGTTTGATTCAAAATCAGCTTTTACTATTTGTGATGATCTAATTCTACCTGGGGTGGGGCTAATATTCTATTTGTTGACAGTCCAACCCCACTATACAAACCCCCCCTAACTCACATAATGGATGTTGCAACATTTCGAAAGAAATTCTTCCTTAATCTAGAGATTGGGTTTTCTTTAAGTGCATCGAGTCAGGAGTAGACATTATCATCTGCAGATAAGTTTAGATTATCTTTCATTATTAAAGTGGAATAGTATAACTAAATTTCCATTAAGTGTTTGTTTTTCGTGTTTGTGTGTGTGTGTGTGTGAGTTTTTTAATAGATGTTAATGAAGTTTCTTTTGGTGCTTGTTGGATTTGTAAGGAGGTTGGAAATATTGGTAGAAATTGAATCACCACCATAGTTTAGCAAAAGACATAAAGATGGATTTGGAGCTTCATCAAAAAAAAAATGAAGGGTCGGCTATGCCTGTTTTTAGTTCCTAAAAAATAAATGTAGTTTCAGTGGGACTATATTAGGGCAAATTTTTGAATAAATGCCACCACAATATTGAAGATAAAAGATCTGCATTTTTGTAGGAATTTTATCATCACACGATAAATTTTAGCAATAGATCGTGTAATTACTAAATATTTCATATTTCCGGTAGATATAAATGCAATGAGCGGAGCTGATTACATAACATTCTAAGATTGATGTCATTTTAAAAACTTCTGTAGCTTGTCAAGATGAATTCTTCTTCCTTCTTCAAAAATTCCTTGAACTGGTAGCTCTATTAGGGGAGATTTTTTTTTTACAATTTTTGTTATGTTAAATATTGTAGAGACATTTAAGTCATTTACATTGTCCGACCAACAAAAACCAAAAAAGTAAACGGAGGACTGTTATCCAGCATAAAATCCTTCCATGTAAAAACTCAGGATAAAAGAAGAAAAATATATCCAATTCCTCATCTTAATACCACCAAAGTAAATTCACCCCCAATGTATGACTGTTGTATTCAAAGCTTTCTCAGGACGGCCTTCAGATGTGTCTGTAGGCTAGTGACATTGGTGGCCATCTCAACCACATAGCTCAGTTCTCCATTTACCATTTCAAACGCCCGGTTTATCTCTCTCACCTGCCATCACCACCAAACCAAAATGTCAGATATAAAATTTTTGTCATTTCATAACATCTAATTCATCTTCGAACTTTATGATAGCTGAAATATCACCAAAACTAAAAGGAAACTTTTTATAAAAGAATAAGACCAGTGATGCTTTATGGAACGGAGTGTTGGCACTTAGGTACTAAATAGAACATGAACAAAAAATATGAGAGTATCTGAAATCAGAATGTAAAATTGATGTGCAAACACAATGAGTTCAGACAAATAAGAAATGAAGATATGAGGTTGATAGTATAAGTAGCCCGAATAGATGACACACTTAAGATCTGTTTGACAACCAGTACACTATATACAGAGCAAAAAGTTAATGAAGTCAAACTGAAAGGGGAATAGAAAGATCTAACAAGACTTGGAAAGAAACTGTTAAGGAAAAGAAATGTTACACTGAAAATAAATAAAAAACCATGCATCTCGACCAAACATGATGCAAAATTATCAGATAAGATCCCATATAGGCTTAGTTTGTTTGTTGTTGTTGAACTTCATGACAACCAGCGAATACTTTGTCATTGCTGGAATCAGTTTTAAAGTGTATCAAGATGGTCACATAGAATAATGCTTACCGACTCGATTGACAGGAATTGAGAGTCAGCCAGATGTTAAAAAATGATCATTCAATATCATTTTTGCAAATATATAGTTTCCCCAACATTTTGTTATGGAAGGGGAATATGTATGTAGCTCCAAAGATTTTATATCAGCCATCACGGCAAATGCACCCTGTTCCAAACCTTCCTCCAATAAGCTCTAGATAAGCAGATCGGTGTGTTTATCAAAATGAAGCCTGTACCAACTCAGTGCGAGTTTCAATCGAGGATTCGAGTCCATGAAGAAAAACTTGGTAAAGTTGGAATCATGTATAGGATGCAAGAGGTTTCTGTGGAACAACATGAAGATTTTGTTGAAAGCTAATAGATTTGAACATACCTGGTGCAACTATGGTTACATGTTCAAACCAAGCACAATTCGTTCAATCAAAAGGTGGAATAAACAAATAGAATCGCCTTCTCACCTGGTTTGTCCTATTATTCCAGAAAAGGTACAAGATAAGGATTAAAGATAAAGCAAAAGTAATACTATCACTAAACGATAAGGAATCCAGATACCTTCTTACCACACAAGGTGACAGAGAAGGTTTATGGGAACTTTGGATACAATAAACTAAAAAGAGGAGGTAGGCTGATTGGCTTAAAATCAAGCCAAGAATTAGAGAAGCCTAGCATAGAGCTTGTTGATTTATCAAGTGACTACACACTAATGTCAATAATAGGGAAAAAAAAGAAAGAAAAAGGAAGCTCTTGAAATAGTTCAACAAAAATGCAAAATATGTTCTCTGGAGTGCATTAAGCCTCTTAGGTTGCATTTGGATCAAGGTACATTGAAATGCAAGATTTAAAATCAATGGATTTCATAACCACCTAAATCATTTACAAATTAGTTCAAAAAAAAAGATCGTGGATTTTGAATCCATATTAATCCAAACAACTTCCATTGGATTTATCGCTAGGATTTCAAATACTTCCTCGAATCTTCAGTCCAAATGTATTTACCTTGGAAGCATTCCCGACTAATGTGCTCTTTAGCTTTACACTTCTTTGTTCTGCATTGTATATGCCTTTCTGAAAAGTAAAACATAGCATAAGAACAGAATTCCTTTTTTCTTTTTTAAAGATATTGCACTAGAATTTGTCATATGCGAAAGATTATAAGAGTCTGCATACTTGGTGAACACACATAAAACAGCAACGCACAATTCACATCAGACTCTAACCAAAGAAAAGATACTTAACTTAGGCATTGTGGGCAGCTCGGGGTTTATTTTCCACAATGTTACTCGCAAGAGAATCAAATTCTTTTTGTGTTTCTGAGAACGGGTAATTCTACTTCCACCAAATTTCCATTTTTAAGAAGGTAAATAATTTCAGATGAATCCCATGGTCGATGCCATGGGACCCCCACCCCCAACATGCACTCATTTATGATTTATAACTAGTACGGAGCATTCAGCAGCCAATGTTACTAAAAAATCTAACAGCAGATACCAGCTGAACTGTAATTCCTAATAATGCACATACAATTAAAAAAAAAAAAAAAGAGAGAAGATATTCAGACAATTATAATTCTAACAAAATTCACAGCCCAAACACAAAGATTTTGATCTTTTCTTTTTCCTTTTCTATTTTCTAGTTTTCTTAATCTCCTTCTCTCTCTCTCTCTCTCTCTCTCTCTCTCTCTCTCTCTCTCTCTCTCAGTAATTGACAAACTATTGAAAAAATGATTTTGCAAGGCCCAAAGAGAACATCCAGGAAGGAGGCTTGAATTTATATGCTGTACTAAACAATGAACTGTGCCCTTTTTTTACTTGGGCAGCCTAAACAGTATAAAGAAAATGACATTTCCATCTAAAAATCATCAATGGATCATCACCCCTATTCAGACCTGTACTTCAACAAGGCCAGTACTCTGAGAAATAACAACTTCAATGGTGCCATCGAGTTTAGGACGCCAGTACCCACTCTCAGAGTGCATTGGTTCTCCGCTGCTCAATTTCCAAGTTTTGGATGAATAAGCTACAACCGGCTATAATCAATAATCATTCGATTAGAATTGCTCCATAAATCAGAAAAGAATTCAAATTAAACGGCGAAACAATCGAACAAAAGAGTACCTTGTTAGGAATGTGAGAAAATTGAAGCTCTTCGGTATAGTTGAAAGGGGAGATGGTGGGAAAACAGCCCTCTCCTTGTCCTTTCCACGTGCCCAGCAAGTATGACAGTGGCTCAACAGCTGGGTGGACGGCAACTTGCGGCGGCAGTGAGGAGTTTCCGGCCATTTCTGTCGAATTGCTTTCGTTTGAAATGGAATGTTCTGTGCCGTTTCTGTCTTCAAAGTTTTGAGACGATTGTGTGCGTGGATTTGGGATGCGGATCCTCTGCAGTGTCCAAAACACAGCAATTACAGCCGTGCCTCATACGGTGCCGTTTCAACTTCCCTTTACTTTCTTTGTTGGTTTTTTCTTTTTTATTTTGGAACTTGGTTATTCTTCTAACTTATAAGCTAGTTTTAAATATTTTATTAAACGAAATTATTTCATTATCTTTAATTCCCCAATGTATACAAAACTTGTAGATATCATTCTTGAACATTTTAGTATTCTATAAACAAAATATTTATTTATTTATTTTGCTTTAAATTGAAGAAAAACATCTAACTTAATAGAATTATTTCAAAACAAACTAAATATTATGATGGCACAGTATAATAGTAATGCTATCAATATATAACCTTTTTGCAATCTTTAATAATACAAAAAAATATGAAGAAGTGTTTTCTTTTGGTTTTAAGGTGGCTGGGGAAATTCAGATTGTAATTTTATTTTATGTGAAATTTTAAAAAAATTATAAATGTATGTCTTTCTTAGAATTATATAAGGTAGAATTATTTTTATAGATGTCAAACAACGATAAGAAACTTAATATTGATATATAATTATATTATGAGAAGTGATGTGCTGATTTATAGGATAATGATGCTGTAGTGTTATGATAAGATTGTAAAATTTGGATGGAAAAGTCACAAAAGAAAATTACAATGGATCACAAAGTTCAAAATTCATCCGAATTAAAATTGAAAGGCACAAAAACTAAAACTAATAAAATATGTAAATAGAATAAAAGTTTAAAAAATAAATTAACTTACAATGAGAAAAAGATTATTTAATTGCTTAATAAGATTTGAAAAGAGAAAAAAGAAAAACAACAAAGGTTGGGACAAGAAGCAAAGGAAAAAAGAGCATGGTTGTAATAGATAACTGGATATAATTCTTTAAAGTTACAATGAAAAACGAGGGAAGTAAGATTCAATCTTGTAACCTCCTTGATAAGGAGGTCCTTTGCCACCAAGCCTGATTGAATTTTTGTGTTAAATTTAAGTATATATTATTTTATATCAATATTTTGGACATATTTAAAAAAATATTAAAAATAAAATAAGTTGGATATTAATTCATGTTTTTTTTTAAGAGTACAACCTAGATTTCATATCCTTTATCAATAAGTAGATGAAATCATGTTAATTTTGAAACAATTGTTTTATATTTTAGCATATGTTAGAAATAATTAAATTTAATAAATTTTATATAATTATAATTTTTATCGTAATTGAAAAACTTGAAAAAGAATATATAAATTGTCTAACGTTGTGTGACTGGTAAAATGTTGACATTCAAGATCTAAATTAATTCCATCATTTTGTATGTTATTTGTTTCTTCTTCGAACTTTATCATTATTTTGAATTTAATTATATTAAAATTAAAGACTAAATATTGAGAATAATAATATGTTTCTGACTCGATGTTGGTTTTGATGTTGAGGCTTCATCTTGGTAATTTTTTATTTTTAAAATTTTAAACGTAACTCGTTATAAAATAATTTTTTTAATTAAACAAATAATGCTATTATATTCTAGCACACGTGCAGCTCGTGCCCAGCGATTCTGGGTTACCGCTGGCATGAGTAATATTTTTTTAGTTAACTCAATAATACTTTTTAGCTAAACAAATAATACCTTTTAGTTAAACAAGTAATATTAAATAAATATTTTTTTTTAGTTTGAATTGAATCTTTACTAATATAATAAAAAAATAATCTAAAAGAAGAATTTACCATTTATTTACAGTTAATTAATAAATATTACAAATAATACTTTTTAGTTAACCCATTTATACTTTTTAGCTAAACAAATAATATATTTTAGTTAAACAAGTAATATTGAACAAATTTTTATTTAATTTTAATTGAATCTAAACCAATATAATAGCAAAGTAGTCTAAAAGAAGAATTTATCATTTATTTACAGTCAATAAATAAATATTACAAGTAATACTTTTTAGTTAACCCAACAATACTTTTTAGATAAACAAATAATACATTTCAATTAAACAAGTAATATTAAATAATTTTTTTGTTTAATTTGAATTGAATCTATAATAATATAATAACAAAGTATTATAAAAAAAGAATTTATTATGTATTTACAGTCAATAAATAAATATTACGAGTAATACTTTTTAATTAATCCAATAATATTTTTTAGCTAACAAATAAACCTTTAAGTTAAACAAGCAATATTGAACAATATTTTTGTTTAATTATTAGAATTAAATCTAAACTAATATAATAACAAAGTAGTATAAAATAAGAATTTATCATTAACTTATAGTCAATAAATCAATATTATGAGTAATACTTTTTAGTTAACTCAGTAATCATTTTTAGCTAAACAAATAATACCTTTCAGTTAAAGAAGTTGAACACATTTTTTTGTTTAATTTAATTGAATTTATACTAATATAATAACAGAAAAAGAAGAATTTATCATCTATTTATAGTCAATAAATAAATATTACAAATAATACTTTTAATTAACCCAATAATACTTTTTAGCTAAACAAATAATATATTTCAGTTAAACAAATAATATTGAACAATTTTAATTGAATATATTCTAATATAATAACAAAGTAATCTAGAAATTTTTTTTATCATCCATTTACAGTCAATACATAAATATTACCTAATAATTCTTAGAAAACTTACTAAAATTTTGATTTTTAATACAATTAATCATTTTATATTTTAATATTAGTTTCAAATTAACATATTTTTAAAAAATGAGTAATATTGTTAAAAGATAAAGTAATAATATTTAAATGTAATAAAAATATTTGTTTAATTAAAAAACTTCTATCAAAACGTGTGAAGTTTAGAATCTTAAGGAATAATAATTTATATGAATGAATTTTTAAACCTAAACAAAATATATAAATAAATTCACAAACTAATAAGTATGTAATAATTTTATTTTTAATTATATTGAATTTTAAGAAAAATATTAAATTTTATTTTTATTTGTCTGAAACAAAATTAAATTGAAAAGAATCATATTTGTGGGGTTTCGAACACATGCCTATCGTCTTGAACACTTAAGTTCATACCAATCAGATAGCATGATCATTTGATTAAATTAATGTAAATACAATAAAATAGCGTATAAAAAAAGAAAAATAACCAGCAACCCGATTGCACAGATCCGTTTTACACAAGTATTTGCACTTAGAGTATTTAAGATACTTCAAGATTTGAAATGTGATTATGTGGGATAAAATTGGTGATTATTGCAAATGATATTAAAATCTAGTAAAGAATGTATATCTCACATCAGAGGAACAACAGAATGTTAATTTTGAATATTTTAGGATAAAAGAAAAGGATGGTTGAATATGACTAGTTTTTATAAGCTTTAATATTTTCATTGTATATTAGTATTTTATAATTTAAACTATTGATTCTAGTCTTTAACTTTGTGATAGTAGCAAGAAAAAAAAAATCAAGGTCAAACTATGATGAAATTAATTCAAGATTTAAAGGTTTTGAGATCAAGATTAAACAATTAAAATTTGGGTTAGTAGATGATCACAAATTTGTTTGTGGTCATATTAGGTCATAAACATTAAAAATAATATTTTATTGGAAAATAATTTGTAAGTGTTGATTTAAAAAAGGTATATAATTGAAGTAATATACATATATGTATATATGGCATGAATGTGATGATACACTTGTGGATTTTAGCTCTGATCATATGTTAATAAAGATTTTATTTGACCATAAGTTAATATAAAAGTGAGATATTAATACTGAGAGAGGTTAGATTATTATATGTTTGGAAAAGCCATTACAGCTTTATCTCCATTTAGAGGTTGAACTAATACATTTTATATTCTAAGTTTTGAAATCTTGGGAAATTTTACCAGTAAATTTGTAAGTTAAACAATAATTATCATGAGATTTGAGAAAATTAATATAATAGTAGATGATTCTTATTTGGGGAAATTTTATAGTGAAACGGAAAATATACTTTAATTTTTTCATTTCAAATTTATTTTCTGCAAATAAAAATCTTTAAGTCAGTCAACTTTTCATAACTTCTAATAATTAACATCCATATTGTATATTATATAAATATTGTATAAGATCCCAAACCTAGAATATATTTTGTATGTTATATTTGGATATTTGAAAATAAAATTTATATTTAAAATAATAATATTTTTTAGTTTAATATTTTTTGTAATGAATATAATCTAGAACTTTAACATTTAATGAAATATGTACAAAGATATATATATTATTCAAACATTTTATTTATTTTATAAACTTGGACCATTAGATTAGTTTACTTTATATATATACATATACATTTATTTGTTCATTCATTTATTGTAGAATATGTGTTGGATTTGGGTAAGAAAAAGGAAAGCGTTGCAATCTTAAGTTAACCAGGCTTAAGACCATTTATGCGAGTCCAGACACATGAATTTTGTGATTAATGGCACGTGAAAATATTATAGGAAACATTAAATTATTTATTTCTTTAATTTATTAAGATAAATAGACAAATAATTAATATTTTAATATAAATATTTACATATCAATCAAATATTCCCAAGTGCCTCAATCATATTTTTTGGAATCAAAATCATATCATATATAAATATAAAAGTATCAGCTTATGCAAAATGTATCTTCCTATTGAAAGATAAAAAATATCGTCAAATTATGAATGACTAATCAAATCATATTATTTCATTAAGTGTATATGAAAATAATCTATATCCTACAACTATATATAGTGTTATACTCTCCACCGTAATTGACATCACAACTAAAGTTGAAAATTTTCAAAACAAAAAAAAAAAAATATATATATATATATATATATTCAAGAAAGTTTTGGTAGATTTGAGTTTTTAGTTGAATTTGAATATTTATCGTAAATCATATTTTGTGGCAAGTTTGAGCTACGAGATAACATTGATCACATATAATTTTTTATATTAGATAATTTGATAAAAATAATAATTTACTTAAAAAATCACATAATTTGGTTTATTTATATATTGTAGATATAAATATGTTCAATGAAGAACATTTTAGTCAAATGAGAATTAATTTCTTTTTGGTCAAAACTCTTTATACATATGGAAATATGAGATTCAAACTCATATCACAAGCCAGGCCCTCAAAGGATCACTAATGAAATACCATATTTAAAAGTCCATTTACTTCGCAATTTAGACAAAAATGGAATTGTGATGTAGGGATCTTGGGTTGAGACGGGTGATATTTTAGTAGGTAAATTAACGCTCCAAATGATGAAAGAATCCTCGTATGACCCCGAAGATAGATTGTTACGAGCTATACTCTGAGGGGGCAGGGATGGCTATATTTTTGGGAGCGAACTCCGGGCAAATATGAAGCGCATGCGTACAAGTTATGCCTTCGAATAAAATACAATCCCGAATCCGCTTTATTTATGAACAAGGAAGCTATAATTCCAGTCAAGAATTGGGGCCTCACAATCATTAGCCAATAGGCTTTTCTCTCATGCCTTTCTTCGTTTATGGTTCAATATTCTGGTGTCCTAAGCATAAATAACCACACCAATTCATCCCGAACTTGGTGGTTAAACTCTACTGCGGTGACGATACTGTAGGGGAGGTCCTGCTGAGAAATAGCTCGACATTTATAAAAATAAATAAATTATGCAAATAAAAATAAAAAGTATTATGTTTGAAATACATAACCGGCAGAAAATAATGAGATCCAACATACACGAGAATTTTCACTTTAATAAAAAATAAAATTTGAATTGCAATGATTTAAATCCGTATATTTTCAGTGGATTTAGGTCGAATCCAATTCGTTAAGCAAATTTTGAGCCATGTAATTGTTACGCACAATTTTTTGAGTTTAGGTATTAAAGATTTCAAATTTAATAAAAAAAGAGAAGGATTGTAGTACAATATTTTAGGGTGGGGGACGGAAGTAGAATCTGGAAATTAATTCCAGACCAACCAAGATTTCTGAGTTTGGAAAAGCCGTTGCTGGCGTCGTCTCTTCTCCTTTCCTCCCTCCACGTCTCTCTCTCTCTCTCTCTCTCTCTCTCTCTCTCTCTCTCTGTACACTTGTATTCTTTATTCAGGTGGAATTTACATGGACTCTCTTTTATCCCTTTTCCTCACTTCCCGCATTTTCCTCTCCAAACGAATGCCCATGATTCTACCGACAACCACAACAACAAATTAATCAAGTCAAATAACAATCATCATTGCACGTTGTAGCAATGGATTCTATACACAACCCTTTATTTCCTTCTGAGATTTTCTTCTCCTTCTACAATGGCCTCTGCCAATGATTGTTGATCCATTTTCCCTAGTTTCTGGAGGGTATCTCTCAGCCCATCTGGTGAGTTATTTCTGTCTCTTCCCTACAACCCCAAATCTAATCTTCAACTGCAAATGCTGCAACATCTCCTCTTGCATTACACGTTTCTTGTATTGATGCAATTGCAACATGAGATGTTGCGCCATTTGCAGCAGGAAATCAGGTTGATGTAATGCTTATGCACTTGCATGCGCGAGGATCATATTGATACAGCAAGAACATTCCATATTTAGATCAAGACACTTTACGATTTTGTGCTTGGTTCTTTTTCCATCATTTGCTTCTTCAAAGATTTTTTAAGAATCTTGTGGTTCAACCCCTGGCCTAGTTTTTTTTGTCTATGATTCGACATAAACTATTAGGGGATGCAATAAGTTACCAAAATGCTGGAACTGAGGTCAAAATTGTTTTTAATTTCATTCTTTAACCTTGCATTGGTTCTTATTGGTGGTTAATTGATGAGATAACTGAATAAGAACCTCTTCTTCATTACAAATGCAGATGAATCACGCAAAATTAGAAGACAATGAATGGAACCCGGGCAAGATGGAGCAGGCTCCCAAAGGCTCTACAACAGCCACCTCAAATGCATTGCAGGACTTAAAGAAATCCGAAAAACTGCCAAAAAGAAGTGCAAATCCGGCCGGTACCTCACCATTTGAACCCCTGTCTATCGATCCAAACTCCCGGCTTAATTCAGCATCGACTCACAAACCACCAAAAGATTACAGAAGAAATGATCTCTTAACTCCAACGGGTGCGAATCCGTGCCCACTGCCCACCCCTAGAGTAATCAAGAACCCCAATTTTGTGACAAGTAATACAAAGAGTAATTCCGATAGTACATGTGCACACCTCAAGCCTCATACAGGTGGTGATGTGAGGTGGGAAGCCATTAACTCTGCATCTTCAAAAGATTCTCCTCTTGGTCTCAGCAATTTCCGCCTCTTAAAGAGGATCGGCTATGGAGATATTGGAAGCGTATACCTTGTTCAGCTCCGAGGAACCAAGGCTTTCTTCGCCATGAAAGTTATGGATAAGGGCTCTCTTATAAGCAGAAATAAGCTACTTAGAGCTGAAGCAGAACGAGAGATTCTTGGTCTTCTTGACCACCCTTTCTTGCCTACTTTGTATTCTCACTTTGAGACTGATAAGTTATATTGCTTGGTCATGGAGTATTGCAGTGGAGGTAACCTTCATTCTCTGAGGCAAAAGCAGCCCAATAACTACTTTACAGAAGAAGCTGCTAGGTATATCCTTGTTTGCTTCTCTCTCTCGTGTTGAAGCGCAGTTTTCCTTTGGACGATATTTAGTGTTAGTATTATACCCAAATTGATTGTCAGAAAATATATTGGTTTATATACAGTTTGATCATTCTTTTCAGTAAAATGCACTTGTTTTTCATGTTCAATTTGTCTGGTTTGTCACATCTATACCACATGAATCTTGAAAAGCATATACAGTCTAGATTTGACATTATCCTTTTTCAATTTTAATTTCTTTTGGTTTTACAGATTTTATGCATCAGAGGTGTTGCTGGCACTCGAGTATCTGCATATGCTAGGAATAGTTTACAGGGATCTAAAGCCAGAAAACGTTCTAGTAAGAGATGAGGGCCACATTATGCTCTCTGATTTCGACTTATCCCTCCGTTGCTCTGTCAATCCAACGCTCGTAAAATCATCATCCGTTCATAATGCAGGCACTACCAACGGCGGCCTCGTAGACGACAACAATGCCGTGCGTGGTTGCATGCAGCCATCAGGCTTTCTTCCCTACTTCCTACCCTCCAAAAAGAATCGGAAAGCCAAGTCCGATTTTGGGCTGGGAGGGAACAGCGGCAACTCCCTCCCAGAACTAATGGCGGAGCCCACAAACGTGCGCTCCATGTCCTTCGTTGGGACCCACGAGTATCTGGCTCCAGAGATAATTCGTGGGGAAGGGCATGGAAGCGCGGTGGACTGGTGGACGTTCGGCATTTTCTTGTATGAGCTCTTGCATGGGATGACTCCTTTCAAAGGGGCCGGAAATCGGGCTACGCTGTTCAATGTGGTGGAGCAGCCTCTGAAGTTCCCGGAAAGCCCACATATAAGTTCGTCGGCGAGGGAGCTTATCAAGGGGCTATTGGTGAAGGAACCGCACAAGCGAATCGCGTACAAAAGGGGGGCTACTGAGATCAAACAGCATCCTTTCTTCGAGGGCTTGAATTGGGCTCTGGTAAGAAGTGCCACTGCACCTTTCGTTCCCGAGCCTGTGGATTTTGGGCAGTTTGCTACCAAAGATTCTGAGAAGAAGACTGCAGATGAAAAGGACAAGAACAGCAGTACTAATTCTTCTCATGCTGAATTTGAGTATTTTTAGGATGAGCGTGTGTGCTCGAGTATCCAATAGCTTGCTTTGATTTTCAGTTCTGAAAAAAGACTATGATGTATAGGTTTTTGGGTCGGAAAATTTTGTGTAAAGGTTGGCAGAAGGGCAGTTTTTGTACATTATGCCATAAAGTGGGTCAATAGAAAGAATGGTAATGCTTGGGTTTAGACGTAAATTTGAAGGGGGAAAATGATTAATTAGTTTGGATCCCACAAATGTGGCTATTCTCCACTTTTGACCTCTATGTTCAATAACAGTCCATAGTCTCGTCCGTTAGATAGTTAACACAATCATCGAATATTATGTTAACATCTAACTAATTTATTGAAAATTATTTATTAATTCACATATTATCAGGAAAAATGTATAAAATATAAGAAATTTTTTATAAAATTTAGCAAAAATATAAATATATTCAACAATAACAAATTAAATAATAGGATAAAGGTGAGACAGAAGCATGAAAATATAAAATTGTAATAAAAATGAAAAATAAAAAAATAATGAAGAACTATAAAAAAGGTAAGAAACTAAAGTAACTTGGAAAAGTATAAAAATAATATATATATATATATTCACACAGATATAAACGCAGAAAATTATGAAAACAGGAATATAAAAAAACTATAGAAAAATATGAAATTATAAAATTAAAATAAAACTCTGGAAAACTAAATAAAATGAACTACGTAAAAATATAAATTAAACAAATAAATAGTAAGAAAACTATGACTAAATATAATAGAAACCAAAATTGGATAAAATATAAATACAAAAATATATAAAATAGAAACTTATTAAAAAAAAAAAAAAAGATAAAACACACACACACATACATATATAATAAAGAAAACAGAACACTATAAAATTCAAGAAAAGTATGAAAAAAAAAAGGAAACTTTAAAATTTACACTGCAATATTTTAAATAGAAAAGAATATATATATATATATATATTTTTTCGAAATTTCTTTTGTAATTTTGTCAGTTGAACTTTTATTATAACTACATTTTTTAATTTTCATAAATTGGTCCTAAATTTCTTTTTAAATATTTTTCATAGTCTTTTTTTTAATTTAAATTATTGTTTTCCTAAGTTTTCTTGGTTTAATTTTCTACTAACTTTGAAAGGAATTTTTCTGTCATTTTTCATAATTTCTATTAGTGAAACATTCTTCTAAAAAAAAAAACCACAACAAATATAATTAAAAATATTTCTTGATTTACCTTTATACATATAAGGACATGAAAATAAAGTATGGCATGTAATTTACAATTTTTATGATTAGATAATTGAATCGAGAATGTCCAATTTTATGCCATTTGGCATATTTGGTGGCTTTATTAATAAAATACGATAGATTGAAAGACACACACGAACACACATAATACGTTACTAAAAATAAAGAAAAATAAAAGAAATTTTACAGAATATTTTAACATCCTTTACCTTTGTAAAGTATTTTTTTTAATTTCAAACAAACATGTATGGTTATGGAGATCTAATAATATTAGAATTAATTTCATTTAAATTTCAATTTAATTAACATAAACCAATTTTAATTAGATAAACATAAGCACCACTAATTCAAATCTATACTACATTAAGACCTATTTTTTTTATTGGAAGCGAAAAAAATAAATTGAGATTTTGAGAGGCCAAATTTTAGGCAGAATAATTCAGACAAATTTTGTTTGAGTGAGGTAGACTCACTTGTTTCATGTCAAATCAAAAAGTTGCCCCAATTAGCTATTTTCTAATTAAAATTAAGAAAAAAAATTATATTTATAGAATTAAAAAAAAGAAGAAGATGGAACTTTGATATAACGTCTTTTCTTGACGGTCAAATCAAACTTTAATGAAAAAAAAAAACAAATTATTTCTTGAATTAATACTATAAACTCAAGTCCTAAACTTAGTTGTTTGTTTTTTCGAGTTAGGCTATTGCATTTTTTAAAATAGACCAAATAAGCCTCTCAAATTTTAATTATACAGCAAGTAGGAGACAAGGAGTGTAGGACCCTCCTAAATATTAAATTAACAAAATAAATTTAAAAATATTCTATAAATCTATAAATCAACAAATTATATTTAAATAATTTGAGGTCTTTTGAGAGTTTTTGATTAATTAAATAATTTTAGATTTTATTATTTATTTTTATATATTTATTAAATTTATTTTGTTATCTTAATTTTTAAGAATAGCCTATTTATTTGGTAATTAAAAATTTAGGGGCTTATTTAAGTTGTTTTAACAATTAAATATTTTATTTGTAAAAAATTTTAAAACTTAGTTTTCAATTAGAGTTAATTGCATAAAAAAGCATGATCTTTGATAAAATTTGTATTTCAATCAAGACCTTTTAATTGTTGCAATTTCAAGCACCAACTTCCCAATTTTTGCAATTTAAAGCACATAATTGTTTGTTGAATTTTTTTTATATATTTAACTTAAAATATTATTACTATTATTATTATATTTGAGATACTTTCTATGAAATTATATATAAGAAACTATTCTTCATATATTATTTATTTTACATATGAAACAATGATAAAATGATGTAAGAAATAATGTTTTGTATATTATTTATATTACATATGAATAGATAGCAAACACATGGTAAATGTTTTTTTCTTTAGTTATATGGAATATCTATGAATTCATGCATAATTAATTATCTAGTTTGTCTACTTGAATGTTTGAAATCAAAATTAGAATTAGATTAAAGGACATCACTTTAAATTTAATTATAATTATTATAATGTGAGATACTAATTTATTTGTTAGTACATAATCCAACATTAAATTAAATTAAAATTATTAAACATATTTGTTGGTACGATATTTGTAAGATTTTTTCATATGTAACACAAATAATATATATAAAGAGTGGGTCTCTTGTAAAGCGGTTGCATGTGTGACATGATTTAAGGTATTACTTATATAACTATAAAATATTACTTGTTTAATTATAAAGTATTACTA
The DNA here is from genome assembly GCA_028749325.2 of Caryopteris x clandonensis. Classification (NCBI taxonomy): domain Eukaryota; kingdom Viridiplantae; phylum Streptophyta; class Magnoliopsida; order Lamiales; family Lamiaceae; genus Caryopteris; species Caryopteris x clandonensis. The sequence goes on along the minus strand of JAPYKT020000008.1, from coordinate 2,149,612 downwards.
TTTTTTAAGGTAACTAATCAGTAGTAATACACTTTAAAAAATAGTGATATTTTATAGTTAAACAAGTGATACTTTATAGTTAAATAAGTAATACTTTATAGTTAAACAAGTACTACGTTATATCGTATCACACCTACAACCGTTTCACATGAGTTTTTGCGATATATAAAATATAATCTCATATTTTTACCACTATTTCATATGTATTATAAGTAATATACAAAATATATTTCTTATATATTATTTCATAAAAATGATTTCAAATATTATACTAATAATAATAATAATAATAATAAATAATAGTAATATTTTAAGCTAAATATAAAAAAATTAATATAAAATGCTTTAATTGCAAAAATTAAAGAAATGATATTTTAAATTAAAAAATAAAAAAATTAAAATTAAAATTAAAATTTAATAAAAAATTATAATATTTTATGTAATTAACTCATAAAAGTAAGATATTAATTTAGGAGCTAATTTATATTTTTTTTATCAACTCTAATTCCTTCCAAAAAAAATGAAAAAACACGATTGCTGGTGGGACCCACCACAGCTGTGGCCACGTTTTCCATCCCTGCATATTCGTTAAAGCAACCGGCCGTCGTTTAGAACAGCCGGCCATCATATAATATACTCAGAAAAAAGTTGAACCAAATATTAAACTTATTGTAGTTCCAGTTATATTTTTACTCTATTTTTTAGCTATAACTTGAGCAGATAACCGAGAAAGAATTTCGCGCCAATCGCCGATGGAATTCGACAAGATTAAAGTAGTCAACCCCATCGTCGAGATGGACGGTCAGTCCCATTTCCCCTTGTCCTGCCCCGTTTTCTTAAAATTGATTCTTCTGTACTTCCCGTTTTCAAAAGTATTTATTTATTTTTGTTTTTGGGTTATTTTTATGGATTGGATGAACACAGTCCTATTATCTGGCAGTTGCTATTATGACTTTGTAGTATACCTGGAATGATCCTTTGTTAAACCACAAAAACCGAACTTCTCTGTTATTTTTGTGGGTTTGGGAGATAAACCCTTATGATTCTGGCATGTCAGGTGAGGCATGATGATTTGATAATATTTAAGCAATGGGATGATGTTAATTGAATAACTTGAAAGCCACCAAATTATTGTATTGTTATTCATTATGTGTTCATAATTGAAGTTCTATTATCTAATTGTCAAAACCATTTGATAACGTGTTTCAGTTTGATGCCATATTATAGGTATCTTTCTCAATTAGTGTGTGTGCTTTTTAAATCTATTTTCTGAAGTGATTCTTTTTTAGATCAATTTATAGTTCTCTTTTGGAGATTTGACATGATTTGTTCGAGGAATTATGCAAACACACTTGATGGACAATGCAAGGGAAAAAAAATAAAAATTCCATCTATGTAGAGACAGCAAAATACTGCTGCATATTTATCTGCTAATACCCACTTTGATTGTACTGTAAATGGAGAGCATGATCATCATGATCTCAGTGTAGAGTTTGTGCAGGTGATGAAATGACTAGAGTAATCTGGAAATCTATCAAAGAAAAGGTATAAATACTAGTTTTGTATTCCTCGTGAAGAGGAAAATGATCATCATTCAGGCTTTGTAATGATTTTGCATCATCTGCAGCTTATACTTCCTTTCTTGGAACTAGACATAAAGTATTTTGATCTTGGTCTTCCTCATCGTGATGCCACTGATGACAAGGTTACCATTGAAAGTGCAGAAGCCACCCTCAGGTATGTATTTGTTCAATTTTTTTGTTTATACCTTTGAAGGCTCACTTCGATGCAAAACTATATTCCTTGCTTCCTTCTATAGACTTTCTCAGCTTATCTGTCTCTTTTTTCACGATGGTTCAATTAATTTGATAAATTTACATGATTAATTAATTTTGGTATCGGCATTATGGTTTTAGTAGAATGACATTGCCATGCTGTAAAATTTCAGCTCTCTGTTCTTAAAATTCAGAATACAATTTTCAACCTTTTGAATTGTGCAGATAATATGAAGCTTATGTTTATCCTTCTATTTTTTTTTTCTCCCGTTGAAATGTAGTTATTTATGTTCTAGGGTAATAATTTGACTGAGTATTCTATTGGTACAAGCTATCCTTGGATAATTTAACTATGCCTTCCCCTCCACCCCTGACAAATAAGAAGAAAATGATCCCCCCCCCCTCCTTTTTTTTCTTTGAAAATTATTGATTTCTCGTTTTTTGTGACGCATTAGAAGAGTTTCATGCTGTCAACTTCTTTTGCACCTTCATCTGGACCGTTAAAATTTTTATTTTATCTTTCTGCCAGAGTGAAACTCTAAAATTTTGTTATTCATTTTTCTTTTTTCCTTCAATGAACTCTAGGTACAATGTGGCCATTAAATGTGCAACTATTACTCCAGGTATGCATTCTCCAGTTCAACTTTTTAGTCCAGCGAACACTTGAAGAAACCATTTTTTTTACACTCATAGCTAATGATATCTTGCTTGTTTTCCTGAACATGCAATTGAATTATCATTAATACACCATCGCTTGACTCGTTTAAATCCAGCTTAAATTATATGCCATGCTTGTATTTTATATTGACGTTTTTGTGATATTTTGGTTAATTAAAAATAGACGAGGCCCGCGTTAAAGAGTTCAGCTTGAAGCATATGTGGAGAAGTCCAAATGGAACCATTCGAAACATCTTAAACGGTTGACAAGTTTCCTAAGAAGTTTCTTGATATGAAACTTTTATCTGATCACAGTTGTGACTGGGAATGTGAATTTCACTTGCTGCAGGGACAGTATTTAGAGAACCAATTATATGCAAGAATGTTCCGCGGCTTGTCCCAGGTGCTTCTTATGAGTTAGTTTGATCTGTAACTGGGGTTTATTTCCCATCTTTCTAATATTGGTTTAAACATTTCGAGTCTTAGGTTGGACCAAACCAATATGCATAGGGAGGCATGCTTTTGGCGATCAATACCGAGCTACAGATGTAGTCATTAAAGGACCTGGAAAACTCAAGATGGTTTTTGGTAATATGTGCTATTATCGTCTACTTGTTTTAGCACTCTGGTTGTAATTTTATGCATGGCCATTAAAGACATATGATGCATGTTGCAGTGCCAAATAGAGGTGATGAGAGAACAGAGCTGGAAGTATTCAATTTCAAGGGGTCTGGTGGTGTTGCTCTGTCAATGTACAACACTGATGAGGTTTGAGTCTAGAAATGTCTTTACCATTGTTTCTTGTATTACTTTTTACTTTTCAAATTGATAATATTGAATGCATAGGTAGAGATTTGCTACTGGTTGTGTATTAGCCAAAATTAATACCTGTCTTTGACTAGATACATCCAGTTTGTATCCAAATCTACCTGTATAGGCCACTTTAGCTGCAATTTATATCTTTTTTCTCTGGTTGAGCCTTTTCCTTTTTCCTTATAACTTTTTTATGGTGTAAATTGCATTTAGAAAAAAAGATTCTAACTCTGAAAGTTCTGGAAAGTATAAGGTTGAACAAGTTAATTTATAGCTTTATTCGTGCTGGTAGTTCTTTTTTCTTCTATCAGCCTGTTCACCAAGCCTGTTCACCTATGTGAGCTGAATTGCTGATTATGTAGTACATACCATCAATATTATGCTCAGAGCCTGCTAGTTTTGGCTTACGCTAGCTAGATAATGTATATTCCGCTGAGAAGACATTAGGCAACTCTCTTGTGTGAGCTGTGATTAGAGATCAGAAAATTTCACTGATTATGCTGACCGCGTATACTAAAATGCTCTCACCATGTTTTAACATATACAAAGCTCACAATTCATAAACCATTCTATTTTTCGTAACTTTTGCATGGTGGAGGTAATAATATACTTCATGTTGTTCAGTCTATTCAAGCTTTTGCGGAGGCCTCAATGAACACTGCCTACCAAAAACGGTGGCCACTCTATCTTAGCACCAAAAACACCATTCTGAAGAAGTATGATGGAAGGTAGTCATTTTATTCTTCTAGTTTCTCAAGTTCTCATTTCATGCCTGCTAGGGGAAAATGGTTTCAAATATTTTTAACCAAACAAACAAAGTCGGTTTTTACATATTTCAACTTTTATCTAAACCAATCAATATTTATTCGAACCAAAACCTTTTTGAATTCGGTTTGGGTTGGTCGGTTTAATGAATAAATGGATAAACAAAACAAAAAAAGAAAAAAAAGAAAAAAATTCAACTAACATTAACTTAGAACCATGCTATTAATCTTAAAAAGTGCTCAATGTTATGAAAAATGGTGAAAATATCTCTAATTAGACCAGTAGTGATCAAAATAGCCACTTAAACAGCACTGAAAATATCTCTAAATAGACCAGTAGTGATCAAAATAGCCACATAAACAGCATTGAAAATATTGAATTCTGCATGTAACTCCAAAATATAGAGAATTTAAAGCATAATTTAATGATAACTGATTTGGTTTGGGTGTATTGGATGTTCATTTTCTTAATCCTAAACCAAACTAGAAATGCAATGTACAAAAATTTTGCAACCATAACCATCCATAATCAAACCCATGGTTTTCAGTTTGGTTTGATCAGTTTGGTAAATCTTTTTTGTACAGCCCTAGCCAGCCCCCCCTCCTCCACACCCGCCGCCGCCACCATGGAACTCTCTTTATTTTAATTAATTCTTCTACTACTACTGTCTTTTGTTTTTTTTTATTTTTTCTTAAATTTTCTTTCTTGGCTTTCAATTCCTCTAGGTTTATGGAGATATTCCAAGAAGTTTATGAACGAGAATGGAGGTCCAAGTTCGAGGCTGCTGGGATTTGGTAAAACTAAGTTTGTGAAAGAGTGAAAATCCAGGTTAAACTTTTAATATTAATATAATTTTTTGACTCAATAGGTATGAACACCGTCTTATAGATGATATGGTTGCTTATGCTCTAAAGAGTGAAGGAGGTTATGTTTGGGCATGCAAGAATTATGATGGAGATGTTCAAAGTGATTTTTTAGCCCAAGGTTTGTAAAATCTTCGTGTACATCTGGCCTTTCCCTGAATAAATGTAGTACAGTTGTTTGCCTCTGTTGCATTAGCTGATGTTACAAAATATTTGTTTGTCTTGATGCAGGATTTGGATCTCTAGGTTTGATGACATCAGTGCTAGTATGATTGCTATATCATTGATCTTATCCGGTTCTTCTTTCTTGTACATTTTTCCTGTTTCAGTAATTTGTATTTTTTTGAATAGGTATGTCCAGATGGAAAGACGATCGAAGCAGAGGCAGCACACGGCACAGTTACGCGCCACTACCGTGTTCATCAGAAAGGAGGTGAAACTAGCACTAATAGCATCGCATCAATCTTTGCCTGGTCACGGGGGCTTGCACACAGGTAGTGGGATAGGGGTTTTTGCTATTAGTTTTCAGCTTCAACTTTCAGCATTTCCAGTGTTGTTTATGAGGTTATATTGGTTTTTTGTTTGAAATTGAAAGTATGTTTGGATGAATAATTTTGGAATTTTCTGTGCTATAGGTTTGAAAAATGAAAATATGTTAGGTCAAGTGTATTGATGTATGTTAATGTGTGTCCCTTTGTATAATAATTGTGTGGCAGAATGGGTTTCTAAAAGTACAAGTGATGGGTCTTTTTCTTAGGAACCGAGAATGAAGAAATGGTTTTCTTTTTCTTGGGTGAGAACAGGAAGAACAAACATGGTTTTAGTAAAAGATCGAAAAGCTACCTTTTTAAATTTTTTTTTTGTTGTGGCGCTATAGCATTCAACTATTGCTTGCATACAATTCTTCTTCTTACTGCATATTCTTTAATGTTAATAGGGGAAAGTTAGATGAAAATTTAAGACTGTTGGAGTTCACAGAGAAGCTAGAAGCCGCCTGCATTGCAAGTGTCGAGTCTGGAAAGATGACCAAGGACCTTGCCATTCTTATTCATGGGCCTAAGTAAGTTTGCTGTTTGTAATTCTTTGTTTTTAATCTGGCACACATTTCACTTAGATGTGTTTTCTTGCAGGGTGTCCAGAGACAAGTATTTGAATACGGAAGAGTTTATTGACGCCGTTGCTGAGGAGTTGAGAGGCAGGCTCTGGAAAAAAGCAAAGCTATAGTCTTCATTCCTAACATTGTATGAAATTGTAACTGCAGAATGTGATGCCATTGCTGATTTTTCAAACCTTGTTAAAATTTAAATATGGAACTCAGAATAGTTCAATAATTATGTGCTATATTGCTAGGGCTGAAAATTAAATAAAGTTATTCGACACTCGATTTAAGCTCGTTCATTAAAAGTTCATCTGAGCTCTGTTTGATAATAATATCAAACAAACTTGTATGTACATTTATGTTTGATAAAACCTAAACTTCGACTCAAGCTTGTTAAGAAAAATTTATTAAAATAAGTGTAAAATATCAAATTATTCGAGATTGACTTGTGTTTAATTTGTTTAAAGCTTGTTCAAATTCAATACAATTAATAATTAAATCAATCTTAAATAAAATAGTGGAAGCTCATTTTAAACATTTTGCGCTCTATCTTAGACTTTATGAACGCAGGGCAATCTATGTCTTTAGAGTCTAATCAGTAGTCATTAGCATTAAAACCTTCCAGAAGCCTCTCTCTCACTCTCTGTCTCTCTCTCTAAATGAATCAGTAAAAGGGGTTTGGCGTTAAATGATGGATAGTTGATTGAGTGGGCAGCAGCTATTAGTAACCAGCTGCTGCTATATAAGCAATTAGGTTAGATATATTAATACCATTTCAGGCTCAACTTTAAGAATTGTCAAATTTTGATAGCTTTGTAACATTGTCTTCGAACCTTATCATGTATAAATAAAAATATATTAATTATTTAAATTAATTTAATAAGTCATAAAAATTATAAATTCAAATATTATGTGTGCATACCATGAGATTTCAAACTCGTTAAATATGAAATTAAAATAATAAGTGATATTTTCCAATTTATGAATAAATATAATTGCAAATTACAATTAGGGTCACGTTTAACATTATGAAGTTTGAGAGTAATTGCATCTACTTCTAAAAATCAGTGTTTAATATTGCAGCTTAAATGCAAAGAATTAACCTTTTTATTTTATACACTATTCTTTGCACTCAAAATTTAATATCATTGTAATTTGCGTTGTCCCATTCATACTTCATAGCCCAATTTTTTAGTTTTAATGACTGAAAACTGGGAAGTTTTCTAATTTTCAAAACTTTGGGGGGCTTCTTGTAATATTCAGGAATCTCAAGGACTTGAGTCCAAAGTCAGTTATTAAATAATGCAGCGGTTACAATTCACGAAGACGAATTGAATATGATTGGGAAGTTTTAGAAGCAGCATCAACAGTGGAATTCAACGATGTTACTCCAAATTATCAACTTTGGCGTGCTCCCATTTCTCAACAATGCAAATAATTCGCCTCCCCAGAATGCCCATTTGTCGAGGAGAAATTCTGTGCGGCCTTATTCTGCCGTCCGTTGTTTCTCCGACCAAGCTTGCACCAATATTCCGGTCCACGATGTTGCCGGAGTTTTACACAACAAGGTCCTTTTTCTTTTCCTTTAAAAAAAAAAAAAAAAACTAATCGAGTTTTTTATTGGTGGGTATTAGGTATTCATTTTCACTTCGGATGATTTCATTCATTTCTTTATTTTTGTATCGTATGGAAATGAATACAGGTTCTGGTATCAGCAGCTGTATCGGCTGCGATTGGGCAGTTGACGAAACCATTTACGTCATATATATTATACGGCAAGAAATTTGATCTGAAAACTGCCTTGCAGGCTGGAGGATTCCCTTCTACGCATTCTTCTGTAATTACTTATCTAAATCCTCATTTATTTCAATGGATAATCTTAGTTGATAACTGGTTTAATCTTACTGGGTGTTATTCATTCCCAAATCCCAGGCTACTGTAGCTACTGCAACTTCTCTTGCGCTTGAGAGGTGGGTGAATGGGTTTTTGTTGGGTTGTTTTAGTTATGAATCTAGTTTGATCTTTGGTTTTTGCTGGATGTGTCATTTTTTTCCTCTGGGATTTTAACCGTTGTTACTACCAACTTTAAAATGAATTCTGTATGTTTGTTATTGCAGGGGATTTTCTGATGCAATATTTGGTCTAGCTGTAGTTTATGCTGGCCTCACCATGTACGATGCCCAGGTTTGTGTTCGAAGTTTGCTTCTCTTTGGATATTCAACTGTAGTGACATTTCTATGGAATTGAGAAATACTACCTCCATCCCATTGGTTTTGTAAAAGAAACATAATGGAATTGAGAAATACTACCTCCATCCCATTGGTTTTGTAAAAGAAACATACTTACAGAAACAAGGCTTATTTTGGGATGGAGGGAGTAATACACTGCCTTCCTATTAAACTCTAATTGGCAATGGACCCGAGAGTGACTGTTAATGGTATCAGAATCTGTTATGGACCTAAAATTAGTAATTTATATATATAATCTCTTCGTTTGTGTTCAATTAAATCTGTTACCAAATTAAGTATCTGAGGTAGCTCATTGAGTTGAGGCCTTTCAAGCCATCAAAGAAATCTGTGGTTAGATATTCATTCTTCCCATTAGTCTTCTCTGGTGGATTGGGACTGTATGTGGGGGTTAGGAGATTAATTTCTTCTTATGATAGCCATTATCTAGAACTTGAGCCTTGTAAAAAATGCACGTTTTCTCTTACAGTATCTATCTTAAAGCTCATCTGATGTGCATGATCGTCTGTGTTTAAGTATATGACGTCTTGGAAACTCTACTGCATCACTGGCCTCTAGACCCTACATTGGTATAAAATAGGCATAGTATCCACCCTTGATTTGCAATCATTTACAAAAAACGCACACTTGTGTGTGAAATCATGAGTAGATACCAGTCCCAATATAATACACCATGTGTAGGGTGTCATCCACCGTGCACGACAATCTTATGCAGCCATTTCAGCTATTTTGTGATTATTCAAAATTTATCTTAATCCTTTTTTCCAGGGTGTCAGAAGGGAAGTGGGCACCCATGCAAAAGTATTAAACAAAGTTCTGCCAGGAACCACCCCATATTCAACTTCCTCAAGAAATGATAACAATGACGTTGTAAATTCTTATTCGAGAGAATCATCTTCAAATTTAGAGAGCATTGACCCTGTTTTCGTGGAGGAACAAAGTTCCTTCGAGAAAATGCCAAAAAATTCTTCTTTGTTACTCAAGACTGACAAGAGAAAGCAAACCAGTACCTCTTATATAAGTTCTTCTGATGTAGTGTTGGATGAATCAGAAAGTGTGGTATCAGCATTAAAAGAATCTATTGGTCACACAGAAATTGAAGTTGTAGCTGGTGCATTTTTGGGTTTGGTCGTTAGTTTAGCAATATCATCCTATTTATAATACAGACAGTATGAGGAACACATCCTACACCTGGTGCTGGTAACCACAACGCATTGTACACCCACCCACTTGTGAGCTTGTATGTAAATGTGTGGTTCTTACTGCAACCAGTTTAGTGCACTGAGTGCAGGATCGAGGGAAAGCATGATTTATTCATCCATTGCTTCATGGTATGTAGGTTCCTTGTGGTTTGATACTACACATAAGTTCAATTAATCTCAAGATCCATATAGTACTCTTCTAAATGTTTGAACCCTAATAGTTAGATTCTCGATTCAACTCAAAGAATCATAAATTGTCTACTTCTGTTGTCAAGAATTTTGTTGCACGCTTTTATCATGACAATTTGGCCTTAATATCTTGTCTGGTATGTCGTAATACTTATTACTTATCATAGTATTCATTAGTCTGAATCATGTCCCCAACGTGTGATGATACATTGAAATCGGTTCTTTTGATTCACTTAAACGCAAAAATTTATATGCATAGGGTGCACCGTATAACCCGGTGTAGAGTATTACTTATTTAACTTAAAAATATTATTCGTTTACTTAAAAAATATTTTTACTGATGTGTTATCTTAAAAGAAGTAGTAATAATTTTTCAGTAAACAAGTAATAATTTTTAGTTAAACAAGTAAGTTTATCATTGTTCTGTATAACTCGATTCGTATATTTATCATGGTTGAATTTTATTTTCTTACACTTTCTTTTTTATCTGTTATTGTACATCTCTTGATGAGGAGAAAGAGAGTAAAATTCATTTTCCATTTCTTCCCTTTCCTGTTTTATTTATTGATTTTAGACTGATTTTTTCATGGATTTATCCCATCTCCATCTCAAAAATAATAACTCTGAAACTTTGGTGCAAGTGTGTGTTGTGTGTGTAGAAGTTAGAAGAGTGAGAAGATGAACAGTATGTTTTTCTTGGAGGAAGAAAAGGAAAGAAACAAAAGGGTACTATTGTCCATTTATAAGATAAAAATTGAAAAAGCAACATGACAATACATAGCAAACGCCTCGTGCATTTCAAATTCATCAAAACTGATGGACTTGGAGATTTTGTTTAGAATTAATGAAATCACATAGGAGTTTCACACAATTTCAAAATTACAAGTGGGTTTCGCGCCGAATTAAGAAATAATAAGAGGATTTGACACATTTTACCTGTGGCGATGGGAATGCTTAACACATGAGGAGCCATGGTGGATGAAACTGGATACTTGTTTCTATTTTCTTTTCCAATTCGGTAGTGGGGGTTGATTGGTTTGGAACATAAAGAATTCCTACAAAAATATAAGAAATTGGAATCTGTGTTAAGAGTAAGGAACATGAAAATATTTACGAATGAACCAATAAACAATCATGCAAACACAGTTTAAGTTTGAGAAAGTCTTCAATTAGCTAACTCCCTTACATCGATTAGCTCCGCTGATTGACCCATACTCGTTTAAGCCGTTAAGCTTAGAGCTAGGGTTTAAGCTTAGCTATGGAAAAGGAAATTGTCATTACCTGATGCATTGTCCAGACTATTCTTTGAAACAATCATACACCATTTTAGCCAATTCTCATCAACAACATATGTAGCCCTCACTACACTACTGCATCTTGTCCAAACACACTCTATTTTTTAGTATATAAAATAAGGAAGGATTCATGCATGAAATCACAAATTAGTTTTGGACATATTCTTTCACATCTTATAAATAAGTAATTCCTTAGCCTCACCCCTTTTCTTTGCTTAATTCTCCTCCACAAACCCTACTTGCATCTTTTCCTTTCTATTTGAAAATTCAAACTTATGATTAGGAATATCAATTTTATCCGTAGAACTGGGTTACCCGATAGATAAATAAGTAATCGGATAAAGTTATTATGATCGAATAAGATAAAGTACTGGTATAGACTATTACATGAATACTTTCCTCATCTATCCATTCATAAAAATATATATTATTATATAATTATTAATTTGATCTAATTTATTACATATGTAATACATTATATAACATAAAAAATTATTATATAACAAAAAATGTAATATTGACATATATATATATACACTATATGTAATTTTATTATTACAATTTATATACTATATAGGCATATTATATATTATTCATAAATTTTAAAAGATATTCGAATAATCCGATTATCCGATAAATAATACCAGAATTTTACCTCGATTTAATAGAATATAGAAGGAAAAAAGCATTTTCGTACCCTACCCGACGTATTTACATTCCATCAACATTTCTTTATTTTGTTTTAGAAACAACCTTTCATTTAAGTATTAATTGACTCTTTCATCTACTTGTATAAAGACCCGCTACTCTTTTTTCTTCTTTTGAGAACAAAGACCCTACCTTTCTTTAATTAATTAAAGACTTGGCCTCTTACTTAGTCTATTGATTTTTTCTACATACACACACAATACTAAATATTCGAAATAGACTACCGCGTCGCGTCGCCTCGCCTATATAAACGTTCATTATTTATTCACTTGTACTACCCTAGAATCATTTCCCAATTCTTGTTCTATACATTCAATCATGCTCTTTCTCACATTACTATGTCTCCTAAACTTTCATACCACTGTAAGATCAGCAGACAGCACTTCAGAAACATATATTGTCCACGTCAGCTTGCCTTCCACCCCAACTCTGACCTCTGATTCAGATGATTTCCAAGGGTGGTATCACACATTTCTGCCCTCAACTACCCTCTCTAGCTCCTTAACCGACGAGCCTCGCCTACTTTATGCCTACCACAATGTTTTCAAAGGCTTCGCCGCCAGGCTGACGCCGGAGCAAGTGAAAGCAATGGAAAAGAAGCCCGGTTTCATCTCGGCCCGGCCCCAGAAGATGCTGCCTCTCCATACAACCCACTCTCCAAATTTCTTGGGCCTAAACCAAAATGTGGGATTTTGGAGGGATACCAACTATGGTCGAGGCGTGATCATTGGCGTGTTGGACAGCGGCATAAATCCCAACCACCCTTCGTTCAACGACGAAGGGATGCCTCCGCCGCCCGCCAAGTGGAAGGGGAGGTGCGATTTCAACATGACATCGTGCAACAATAAGCTGATCGGAGCAAGACACTTCACCATTGGCAACGGTACGCCATCCGATGAAAACGGACATGGCACGCATACTGCAAGCACTGCTGCCGGAAATTTTGTGAGGGGTGCCAATGTGTTTGGTAATGCCAATGGAACTGCAGCTGGAATTGCACCTCTGGCTCATATAGCCATGTATAAAGTGTGCGACCGCAGCTGCTCGGAGAGCGATATTCTTGCTGCAATGGATATGGCTATTGACGACGGTGTAGACATAATCTCACTCTCTCTCGGCCAGTCTGCGAGAAACTTCTACGACGAAAACATTGCTGTGGGGGCTTTCAGTGCAGTCGAAAAGGGTATATTCGTCAGCGCCTCAGCTGGAAACAGCGGCCCGGGTTTTTATACTGTCGAAAATGGTGCTCCCTGGCTTCTTACGGTCGGGGCTAGTACCATCGACAGGAAGATCAGGGCAACAGCATTGCTCGGAAACAACGAAGAGTTCGACGGTGAATCCACCTTTCAGCCTACTGGTTTCCCCTCAACTCTGTTCCCTCTTGTTAGTGCTGCATCTTGCCTACCAGCATCATTGACGAACCTCGACGTGCAGGGAAAAATCGTGCTGTGTGAAGTAGGCGGAGGGATCTCACGGATAGCCAAAGGCCGAGCAGTGAGAAATGCGGGCGGCGCCGCCATGATTCTCATCAACCGGCAGCCTCAAGGCTACACCACATCTTCCGATTCTCACGTTCTACCTGCCACACATCTCAGCTATGCCGATGGATTGAAAATCAAAGCCTATTTGAATTCAACATCATCCCCGTTGGCCACAATCGCATTTAAAGGAACCATAATTGGCGACGAACATGCCCCAGCGGTCACAGATTTTTCGGCCAGGGGGCCGAACTTGGCCAGCCCCGGCATACTGAAGCCCGACATTCTTGGGCCGGGTCACAACATCCTTGCAGGCTGGCACGTCTCGGTAGAAAACAACACCAACACGAAGTCCAACTTCAACATCATATCAGGAACCTCAATGTCGTGTCCTCACCTCAGCGGCATCGCAGCCTTACTGAAAAACGCGCATCCCGATTGGTCTCCAGCAGCAGTTAAATCCGCTATCATGACTACTGCCGATCAAGTGAACCTAGCTGGGAACCTCATTGAAGATCAAACTCGAAGGCCAGCTACTCTTTTCGCCACTGGATCGGGACATGTCAACATACTTAAGGCTGTGGATCCAGGGCTGGTTTACGACATCCATTCAAATGACTACCTACCTTACCTCTGCGGATTGAACTACAGTGACCAAGACGTGGCGATCATCGTGAACCGCCCTGTCAGATGCTCAGAAATTTCAAGTATATCCGAGGCAGAGTTGAACTATCCTTCGTTTGCCATTTCTCTGGGAAATGCTTCTCAGACATATAACAGAACAGTTACCAATGTTGGCGAGGCGAGCTCGGCTTACAATGTCGCGATCGCGGGATTGCCGGGTGTTGAGGTGAGGATTGAGCCTCAGACTCTACAATTTATTGAACTCAATCAGAAAATGACATACCAAACAACATTTAGAAGATCAGCCAACGCAAGCAGTGGAACAATAGTGCAAGGATTCCTTACATGGACTTCTGCCAAGCACTCTGTCAGAAGTCCTATTGTTGTTTCAATCGAATGAGAAAGTGACAGTTCGAATATCATATTTGGTGAAGGGATGTGAGCAGTTATAAACTTCAAGTTTATGCGAACTATATATCAATATTGATTGGCTTTCATGATTCTTTGCCTTAACTTGAAGTCTGATAGTCATTATATCTATCTCTATATGAACTCTTTCTCAATAGGCCAGAAAAAAAAAAAGATATATATATATATATATATATATATATATATATAGATTACTTTTCATCATTAAAGTATTATGTTTTATTAATACAATATTAATTTATATTGAACTAATTAATTACCAAAAACATAATTAAAACAAAATTAGTCAGTAAAAACTAATTTGTTTTAAACAATCGAAAACAATTATTTTCACCAAAAAATTATTTTGTTTTAAGCGCATAGCTTCTAAAATGCACAAATGCAAAGTAGGCACAGGATCCATACATTTTTTCAAATTTGAGGCAGTGTTTGAGTTGAGTTGTCCTCTCTCCCATCTCTTGTCTTTCCTTTCTCATCTTCCATCACTTTCACTATCTCAACCAATCAAATAATTTCTATTTCCTTTTTTATTTTATTTTTTAAGTTTTTTTATTTAAATTTTTAAATGCTTATAATTTTTTCGTTTCAACTCCATATTTTATGAAAAATATATTAAATTAATTCTTATTTTACGATCTTTATTTTGACATTCATTCTTCATAAATAAACATAGAATATTAATTTTTAAATATAAAATATGTTTATAAGGTTAATTGTGATATCTTTACTTAATGTAAAAGGAGAAACGCTAAAAATAAGGAATTTGACATATGTCATTACCACAATAAATTGACTAAGAAATCTATATCTATTTATATTTATACTTAATATAAAAAGAAAAAATTTAAAAATATGATAAAAAGACACATGTAACTTCAAGAAATTTCTACATTATATACTTCAAATATGTATTAGAAAAAAGTATATGTAAAAAAAATAGTTTTTTTTTCTAAACCTAAAATTCTAAACTTCAAATAAGTTTTTTGTTAAAAATTCAATTTTGACATGTGATATATCAAATTAATCGTCTTTTCACGATTTATAATTTGATATCAATATTGCATATATTAAAATAAGTATTTTATTTAAAATTTATATTAATATAAAAGCAGTTTGGCAAAATTAAAGAAATTTTATTTTTCCACCTAAAATTTCTTGCAAAAAAAAAAAAGAGTTTGGCGCATGCACAACATGCGCGCTATTATTGACACGTGTAATGTGGCTGAGATTCTGGGCTAAAGTAGTTGGCCAATCACCTTTTTTTCTTTTTGTCTCTTTTTTTTTTCAGCTCAAATTTTAACCACTTATAACTTTTACATCTCAACTCATTTTTTCATTAAAAATATATCAAATTAATTTTTTTTCAAGATCTTTAATTTGATATTCATATTGCATGTATAAAATACTTTATTAAAAATATTAGTTATTTTTATTTTAATTGGAATATATTTTTATATTTAAATTTTTTTAATATAAAGTAAAATTGTGAGATATTTTTATGTAAAATAAAATTATATTTTATATATTATGAATTTTATTTTAGAAAAATTATATTATTATTTTATAAAATTATTTATTCACAACATAAAAGTAATAAAATCTCACACTACACCATAATACGACATGAAACAAAATACACAATTTAATAATTACATTACTATTAATGATAATTACTATTATATTATGACAAATATTACAAATCGTACAACACACGGGAGAAATACTAGTATGAAATAGTTGTTTTATAAGTTTATTTGAAATATGTGTTAGTTTGAATAAAAACTAGAAACTCACCCGTGCGGTGCACGAAAATTGAAAATAAAAAAATAATTTACAAATAAAATGTACTATTAAATTATATAATTTGAACTGTATTTAATTATATTTATATTCTACAGTTATAAAATATAAATCTGACATATATTTACATCAACTTTAAAAATAAACAGTAACACATTGTTATTGCATAAAAAGATTTCAAAAAATTACATGGAAACAATGTACAAAATAAAAAAAAGTGAAACATCAAATTTTACAAATACTGAAATTACAAATTTTGGAAAACTTCCTTATACACAATATTTTTTGTTGAGGTAGCGTTCTGATATCTTTATCATCAATTAAAATCTTCAATCCCTTGCGATTTGTTACTCTTGAAACAGCCACATACAATTGTCCATGACTAAAAACAGGTTTCCTCAACAAAAGTCCAACATGTGAGAGCGATTGACCCTGACTCTTATTTATTGTCATGGCATATGACACAATAAGAGGAAATTGTCTTCTTTGAAATTTAAAAGACAACCTTGAATCAGACGGTGTTAAAGATAATCTTGGGATTAAAACTTTATGCCCTTCATTAGCTCCATTTAGAATCTGCGCTTCCAGAACGTGATTTCCAAGCTTTGTAATAACCAGCCGAGTACCATTACATAAACCAACAGTATGATCAATATTCCGCAGTAACATTACAGGAGTACCAACCTTTAATTGTAATTCATGATTTGGAACACCTGAACATCTAATACCATTAAAAAATTCAGTTGTGTGTACATCGGCCAAAAAATCAACATTCGAATCTGACTTGCACGCGCTATCGGAACTCAAATATGTTTTTGCATCACCTAAATTCAATGATGTCATGTATTCATTTACCGAATCAACAACATCAAGAGTGGGTGCTAGTATGGCACGATTTTTTAGGAAGGTGGGTTCATCAAGAAAATTTGGTAAAGACGCATAAGTACTCTGCACAATACTTCGAATTGGATTAGAAGAATATGGTAGCAAAATATCTGGAGGAATTTCTACTTCTGAATAACCATCATGATGCATACCAATCGTTCCATCCCCAATTCGTGCAATCCAATCAGAGAAATCTTTCAACTCAATCAATTCCGACTCAGATTAACATGGATTTTGAAGCCTCATATTTTTAGTTAATCTCAACACCTTACATTGTTGCCAAATAGGGGATGAATTAATGCTTGCATGAACAATATCCTGACGTGTGCCTTTTGGTATGACTGGCAATATTTGTCTAAAATCTCCACCAAAAACAATCGTTTTACTGCCAAATGGTTTATGCTTGTTCCTTGGATTGGATAATTGCATGATATCCTTCAAAGTGTTGTTTACAGCTTCAAAACAATGTCTATGAATCATAGGAGCTTCATCCCATATTATGAGCTTCGCCCTGACTAAAAGTTCAGCTAATTTGCTTCCTTGAGTTATAGAACATGTGTCGTTCTCAATCGGATTAAGTGGAATGACAAATCTTGAGTGAGCCGTTCTACCACCTGGCAACAGAAGTGATGCAATGCCACTGGAAGCCACGTTTAAAACAATATCTCCCTTTGATCTGATTGCTGCAGACAACGTCCTCCAGACATACGTTTTACCAGTACCACCATAACCATAAACAAAATAAACACCACCCTCGTGTGAGGCAACTGCATTCATAACAGTATTATAGACATTTCGTTGCTCATCTGTGAGATTTGATATCATAATGGAGTGTTCATCACCTAAAGCAGCACGATTGTAGCGTAGCTCTTCATAGACTAATTTATTTTGCACACTTGATAAATTATTCATATCTGGATACGGTATTTTATCAAATTCTCTCAAACTCGTACCTAGTACTCGCATTATTTTCTCGATCTCCACCAGAGTAAGATTCTTTATTTCAACGTCATCCATATTCAGGTCTATAAAATGTAAACAAATATAATTTAACACAGTGTTTAAATACATTCATTTAAGACATTACTTAATTGTCCAATGGAAATAAAAGAGCAAGCAGAAAATACTACGCAGCGTACCTTGATGATTAAGAACGCGACGTTGTCTGTATAGTATGTCGTCTGACAAATATGTCCAACACATGTCCCAAATATCTTCTGGCTTTGTTAAATTATTAGATGACAGCAAAGTTGCAAACAAATATCTCAATGAATGCGCAGATGACCATTCACTTGCTTCAACTATGCCATCAATGTATTCCTTGTCATCGTCCAATAAACCATGGCCATAACACGCTTCTCGAAAAGTTTTATATGTAACATTTCCTACTGTTCTTAGGTCTTCATAACAGGTTGGACCTTTGATGATATTCAGTAGACATCTTAAATAATACATTTCTCCGCTACCAGGAGGCACATAAAATATTCGACCTAATGAGAATCCGCGTTTTCTTTTTGTCCAAATTCGCTTGTCCCTTTTCCAAACAAACTTTTGTGGGTATTCAGCGTAAATAAGCTGCCGTCCCTCTTCATATAATTTATTGGCCGCAAACCACGCCAAAAACATGCTCTGGTTAACCGTCGGACGGTCCATAACACTATCTATTGGATCTACATCTGAAAAAATAACTGATTGTTGATCGGGTAAATGAAAACTCAAACGTTCCACGGATGGATTCTTAAATTGAATTTCAAAACCAAGGATCCTCCACATAGCTTCACATGGAGACACATATCTACAATCATAGTACATGCTAACCTCATCAACGTTTTCTGATGTTTCCTTATCACCTGCACTTTTATAGAAAGAAGCTGTAACTCGGTCGTGTCCTTTATTCACATATTTAAATAAATACTTGATCGATCGAGATTGATTACACCATTCAACATTCAAATGTGCACCATACTTAAGTAATAAATATATGTTGTGAGGAACAACATATCTATTGTCAAGCTCCACTCCACTCTTCACGACCGTCCTACCATTATCCCTACGACAATAAACTGGATAACCATCTTCGTCAACAGTTGTATTATGAACAAACTTTTTGGGAAAATGTTTACTACACCCATCAGATGACATGCATGGAGACTTTGGTCTAGCCGCACCACACGGACCATGTATCATGAACTCACGAACTGCATTGTAGTAATTAGGATCTTTGTTTGCATCGGGAATCTCTGCTGAGATTATCCTATCAATGTCGTTGGGTGTAGGATACTTATCTTGTTGATCCATAAATAATAATATATGAGCATGCGGTAGACCACGTTTTTGAAATTCAACTGTGTAGATCACTGAAAAAAATATATATAAGTGACAAACAAAATATTGTAATAATTGCATAATGATAATAAACACTACAAATGTATGCCAGAGTCACTTAAGTTATTTCATAATAGTTTAAATTAAACTACGTACGTGAACGAACTGCACCAAATATTTTATTTTGTCGTAAATCCTTGATTAGACCATCCAACTTCATTTTGAAAACACGACACACCACATCTGGTCGATCTTCAGCCTTCAAACCTAATTTTTCCAAATAACGGACTATTTTCGGCCACTTTGGGTTACACGTGAATGTTATAAATAGATCTGGATACCCAGCCCATCTACATATTGCCATCGCATCCTGATAATTTTGAATCATATATCTAGCTCCACCAGTAAAAGTTGAGGGTAGTATAATCCTCCTTCCTAGAGCACATGGATCAGCCTCACCACGGAGCAATGCTTCAGCTAGACCTTTATACATTTCACAACGTAACTGCTTTTGGTGTGTTCGAATGTAAGTCAACCTACTTGATTCCACCATGGTGTATGCATCTACAACAAATTGTTGGGTTAATCGTTTTGCACAAAGGATGTTTTGAGGAATATGTACTCTGTCATGCAATCGGTAAGAAAACCACTCTTTCATGCTGACTGACTTTCTTCCAAAACCATTACTATTTGTACAATCAGAGAAAGGTATGTCCTCTCTATAACCGTCTTCACCATAAGGAAACAACAAAGGATATTGTAGCGCAAGGTACGCAGCATTCAATTCATTGATCCTCTTCAGTTGACCAGATTTGGTCTCAACAATTATATCTCTATCGCCCAATGACTCATCAAAATCACCCACTAAAAGAGCAGCAACTTCAGATGCCGAAGGTAAATTATACCTCCTTGCATCTTGTCCCCTCCTACCGATTAATCTCAACATCACATTTGAATTATCTCCAGCATACATGTTATCTCTAGCCATTCGAAAAGATTTCACCAGTACATTATGTTCGTCCAACATTGCTTTCAATTCTGAAACTATTTCTGAGTGTAGATTATTGCTAGTGTCATTATTCCTGCACATTTCAATTTTATATATCCTTTAAAATAGATGTGATGAAAAAAAATATTAAGTTTTTAAAATTATTGAGAAATAACATACCTAACACAGTAGATTCGGTTGCTTATTTCATTTTCAGTGTCGTATATATATAGTTGGGCAAACTTTGGCGTACATCCTTCAGTTGGCAACAAACTTCCCATCAAATGGTAATTATGTCCGTGTAATTTAAAGATAGGTGGAGAATTGCCTTGATTGGGTGAATGATCAATTTTACCACCCATTGAGGTAAAAGAAAACATGTTATTATATGATCTTATATTATCCATAAAATGTTTGCTCTTATCAGTCAATCCACGAAAAAGATCGTTTAAAAGATTCGGTGGCTCTTTTAATGGAGGTAGTTGGACCTTCCCTTGACTACAACATCCTGAGTACTTTGGTTGACTGGCTTTAAAATATGACCGTAATCGTTCCTCGTACCAAAAACACGCACAACAATATTGACAGCTATACGTTGGATCACCGTAATCACAATATTCTGAAATATACATGAACGTTAGTCATTTTTAAATAATTTAATTGTAATTTTATGTCTATAAGTTGAAAGAGCAATGAGTAAGTACCAATGGCTACAACATTATCTTCATTATCTGCATAGCCATTAACTGAAAAATTCAATTTATATTTAATGAGTAAACATATGTAAAGATGGAATTTTAAAAAAAATTGCAAATTTCCATAGAAAATGGATTTCATACCATCATTGGTTAAATGATTTGGTGGACCTTGAGGAAGATCTGAGAACTCCGTAGTTAGAGGAATTGTTGAGGATGTAGGATTGTTAGAGAAGTCATGATCATGAGTTAAGTTCACAAACATACAATCATTAATACCATCGATTGTAGTTGATTCAGTAGTTCCATTCATGCCTATATTTAAATTTGATGCGATAATCTGCCCAACCCTACTGCTTGAAGAAACTTTATAAAAAAAAATCCATCAGTAACATTGAAGTTGACAAAGTGTAACTAATTTGATCACCTCAATTTGACAAAAAAATTGTACCATTTGTAAGATTAATTAAAGTGGTAACTGGCTGTGAGAATGTGTTCGTCGAAGTAGTCTGAATTCTTCCAAATGTATAAGTATTTAAGCTAGGATAAGGATTTTCTGTTTAAAAATAAAAAATTAAAAAATAACTAAATTATATTATAACCTCAAAAAATGAATTGTGAAATAATAACCAACATAGTATAAGAAGAAATTATTTTTTTTACATTACATAAAGTTCTTGCAAATACAAACGAATATATTATTTTTTCTTAGCAATGATTGAAGTATAGTGTAATTAGACCTAATTAATATAATTTTTATAAAATTTGAAAAAATTCAATTTAAGAGCTTTAAAATTACAAAAAAAAATTATCAAAGTTTAATATTTCTTATTTCATAATTAGTTTTGATAATGCATATCATATTTTAAATTAATTATTATTATTAGGATTCAAAAATACGGAATTTATTAATATCATAGCGCACAATATTCAACATTTAAAAATTATTTACATACCAAAATGAAAAATATATTTTGAAATATATCATTTACAAAATATAAACTAAATATTTAAATGTACATATACCAGAATTTAGGTAACAAAGAAGTATGGTTAAATTTATGTAGTAAAATAAACAAAATAATTCATAAAAGGAGATAATATAATTAATAGTTAATTTTCTAAAATTAAATAAATATTTAATAGTACAACACACTATCTACTCGACGTTGCTGCTCCTTCAGTTTTGTAATTCTTTTAGTCAATAAAAATTAAAAATAAAAAATAACAAAAAAACAGGTAAATCTAATTGTAAACTAATTTACTGTAAAATAATTTACCATTTCTAAGATCAGTCAAAGGGGTAACTGACTGTTCGAATGAATTCCTCAAAGTATTTTGAATTCCATCGAGCACCAAATTTTGTGAGCATGGAGAACGATTTTCTGCTACAATAAATAAATAACCAAAGCATATGAACAATAATAATAAAAAAAAGGTAATGTAGAATGACATTAATTAATTTATATGTGAGTGATATGAACATAGTAGCTACGCCGGAAATAATGTTACATTAATTCATTTATTCAGACTTTCATGAATGAATATAAATTTGGAATAAAAAAATAATTAATTATTAATTACATAATTACGTATATAACTATTTATAAATAATAATAAGTTATTTGCCAAACTTTAATACAAAATTACCCTCTTCAATATATTTAATTTAAATTATTTATATATTGAACAATCTGTAGCAAATCAAATATTGGAAATTATAATAAAGAAAGTATATTTTATGAAATATAGAAAATAATTAAATTGCTATGAAATTGAAACAAAATTTTTTTTTAAAGGTAATATATTTACAATTGTGTCATTATTTAATTTAGGCCCAGAATTATAGCCTAACATAATGTATAACGGACTATTACTTGGGCCATTTCTTTAATTTATTGTAATATTAATTAATGGCCCTTAAACGTATAAGGAGTCGGGCCCATTTGCAGAGGAGGCCTTCAGGCCTTTTTCTTTTATTTTTTTAACTTAAAAAAAAAAAACTAAAGTGTAATCGAAGACGGCAAGTCATTCCTGAAACCCTAATTTCTAACGTACATCTCCATTTTCAGAAACAAAGTCTGTGCGGCCAGACTTGACACCGTTCGGATTCTTTCTGTTTCGAAACAAAAGAATGCGGATGAAATTTTCTTCCTTCAATCTATTTCTCATTCGGAATCAGACACTCATACCGATCCATTAGGTTTGTACCAGTAAGTTTTCCAAATATTCTTTTGTTAAATTTGGGGGTTTCTACCCTAATTTCTAACATCGTGTTTTTATTTCAGAGCAAAGTCTTTTATAAAAGACTTTTCACCATTCAGATTCTTTCGATTGGAATTCAAAAATCGGAGGATTTCTAAGATCGGCAGTCAATTCATGGTTTTTTGAATCGGGTTTGGAGTCTTCGACTTTACAAAAAGATAAGCACTGTATTCTACGGATATTCAGCTTTCGATTTGTTTTGGGTAGATGGCTGCCTTACTCCGATATGAGCTATTGGGTTCGGGATTGGTCTAAAACCTAAGTGTACAGAAATACGCTTAAGGTTCATTTCGTATATTTTTAAATATGCGAACAGAAATAGATGAAGTATGCTTTCATCGAACATATTTTTGAACCAAAATTAAGAAAATGACATAGGTATAATTTTTGTTATACTGTGATGTAGTTTGTTGTTAGTCATGACTTTTCACCATTCATATTGTTTCTAATGCAGAACATTGGTCTTGGAAGGATTTGTAATTTATGCATTCAAATGATGGGTATTGAATGGTGTTATGTAATACCTGGTGTTGAAAAAGCTAAGTGTTCTATCCTAAGATTGTACATATTGTTTTTGCTCTCATTGATGGATTCCTACTCTTGTTTGCTTTGTTAGGTTCGAGATTGGTCTATAACCTTAGTGTTGAGAAATAGACTTAAGGTTGAATTCGTAGATTTACAACTACGCGAACAGAAATAGATGAAGTATTATTTCATCGGACATTTTTTAGACGAAAATGAAGAAAATGGCTTTCCTCTTATTTTGATAAAGTGGCATCACTAAATTCTATAAATTCATGACTATTAACCACTCATATTGTTTCAGTTGCAGAAAAAAGAACGTAATTTCTAAGTTAGGCATTCAAATGCTGGGTATGTCATAGTATTAAGAACAAAATTAAATCTATTTTGTATGTTCTGTAACTTGTTATGATTATTGTGTCTTTACCATAATATATTTGTATGAACTCATGGGTGGGCTGGATTTGTGCAAATGTAACAACTGTATGCATAATTGAGCAATATTTGGGTCAGTGCAATTTTTTTGCTGCTCAAATTTAGAAATATAATTTATTTAGAAAAATTTGTTTAAGTATGATGTTCGCAGATACCTGAGTATATACAAAGCTATTGTTTGAGTGAATGAATTTCTGCAAAGTTTCATGGATTATTGTTTTTGGACAAACTATTTAATACATATGTATTTTCTAGTGTGTTTGAGCTGTTATGAAATAAATTTACTCTCTTCTGATTTCCTACTTTTTTTGAAACAGTATTACGGTAGACAAAGTATAGGGCAGCAGCTGAAGTATTGAAAGGCAGCAGCTAAAATTATATTCAGGTACTTTATGTTTTTAGTTTAGAGTTGTTAAATTATTAAAATTCAGTTTCTAAAAAGGTACAGAACTGAAGTACTCTTCAGATTTGATAATAAATGATTTTATGAACAAATGTACAGATATATCTCTACTGTAAACCTTAAGTAAGTGTTTTAATATACTAATCTGAAGCTTCGAAAAGTTGGAGTACTTTAATTTGTACAAAAATGATGAGCATTAATCTGCTAATAGAGTTTTCAGAAGTACAGATATTAGGGATAACTATTCACTTTTCGTGCATGTATAAACTCTTAATATTCAACTACTTTAAAAATTCTGACATGGAAAAATTCAGAACACTAAGTCTATCTGATCTGTATATTCTTCTCAAAAGTTAAGCAATCTGAACACTAACCTTCATCAATGTTTAAATCTATTTTACGTTTGTTGTTTATAACCGTAGAGCGTGTTAGCTTTCTCATCACTGTAGGTAGAGTGTGATATCCTTCTTTGGGAGTGTTGCCAACAAATTAGAAAGTGTGAAGTATGGATTCAGAAAAACATAGGCCTTCTTATAGTGTTTGAAATGTGTAAATATGACTTTTTATAATTATTACCTAACATAGAGTAATACAGTAATAGAGTATAGACTAATTGAGTAATAGAGTAATATAATAATATAGGTTTGTAGAAAGAGTAAAGAAGCAGTTCAATTTACTGAATAGAAGTTTTTGTCAGTTTTCTGACATGCTGTTCAGTTGACCATAATATTTTTGTTCATCTTTACCAATAAAACAGGTCAAACTACTGCATATAGGAAATGAGTGATAAGTTTTCCAAAATATTTTACTAAAGGAATGATAAGTATACAAAAATATTATACTTAAAGATATTATTGCTTATTAAGATACTTTGTTTGCCATTCTGATACCCTTTGTTTGCCAGAAACTAAAGTTCAGTTCATTTTCATGGTTTAATTTCCTACAGATTCCTCTACTACTGAATATTTGGAAGTTTTAATGTATCAAACGGAAGCTGTGAAGAAGCCTGCAAAAGATAAGTAGCACTTTCTCTAGTGTCATTTTAAAATACCCTTTATCGAATTTTTAACCTTCTATAATACTCAATTTAGAGATTTATTTAGGCTTTTAAATATTTGTATAATGAATATTGTTGATTTGTTTGATTGTTAATTCATGACTATGTGTCCTCTGACTGTTATTTGCTTGTTAATCAGATACTTTGATATATTATAGATATTGGTTATAAACTGATTTAATGGAGTATTGGATATTGTTTCTTTGATTTCTATTTACAATGACTATAGTTCGTATGCACGTAATAACTAAATTCATAACTTATGTTAATTTATTCATAGATAAATGTTATTCACATCCATCATTATTCACTAAATTTTATTATGAAGAGATGAACTAAACTGAGTATATGATATAACAGGGTTAAGTAACTAAAATAATGTATTACTTCTGTTAGAGTTTTAGTAGTTAAAACAGAAGCTACAAATAAATAAATAAATCTGTTATTTGTGTAATTCTGATAAAGAATGTAAGAACCAAATATGGGAAATTATTATAAAACTCTGAATAAAAAACACACACAATAAATTTATAAAACTTAAAATTAAGATTACTGTAATAACATACTAAGTACCCATACTAAGTACCGAATCCTTCAAAATATTTAACAGATTCAAAAGTCATAATCAGTAATTCCTTATAGTCCTGAAGGAACATAAACATACTTAAATTTTAGAATCCAAAACACCTTCTACAGGATAAAAAACAACGTGGAGTTAACCTTAAAGTTCATTCAAAATGTCGTGTTTCACTTCTGACTTACAGTTTCTTCACTTCTCCTGCTTAATGAAAACTTTCTTCCTGTCACTTGCATTTGTGGAGAACTCATCAAACAGCTTACGCTTCACAGATTTTTCTTCAAGTTTGTCTTTTCCTTTATCCACTTTAGAGACACTCTTAAATGGTGTGGATACCTCACATTCTGAACCAACAACCTGGAAAAAATTAATTCATCTAATTAGCGAAATGAAAGTGATAAATTATTGAAACAAAGTTAATTTCAAAATTACCTCATAACAGTCCAGTACATCGCCTTCATTCTTGCCCACTACATGGGACCCCTAGTTTTATAACACAAAGTAATGAAAATATGGCAGTAAAACTTGTAATCATAAAACGTAAATATATATAGATTGATAATAAGTACCTGACTTCCTGCCAAAGTAGTAAACGTGTTAGAGATAACACTATTCTCCTTACTGATCTTCTTAACACTGTAAGCTCCATAGAAATTACTAATATGCTCAGGTGCCACTTGAATCTTCAAATATACCTCCTGGTCTAGGAGGTTGTCCATGTCCTCAGGATATAAGTCAGCGTCACCCAACTAAAAAAAACATAAACAACAAATTGTTTATATAAGATGAATTCAATTTATTTTGTTTAATAGGAAAAATAAATATTGTGATAATTAAATTGAGAACCTCCAAGTTATGTTCTAGCAAGTCCAAAGCAGTCTTCCCAATTAATTCAGTGCAGTGCTGATCCCATAGTAAAACAGATGCATTGTCCGTGTCATCTTGAATAAGAACTTGCATTTTATACCTTTGAAAGAATATATATATATATATATATATAATTATATTAAAGATGAAGATTTTTGTGTTTATGAAAAGAAACAAAGTTAAATTTCATGAATTACATCAAACCTTGGCATCCCAGTTGAATCAAAGAGGTCACAATTCACACAATAAAATTTGTGTTCAGCTTTACTTATCTTACGATAGCACTTGGGGCAGGATAGATACCACCACTGTCCATTAGTTTCAATTGCCATTATTCGGGCAAACACACAGAAACTACCAACCTAGTAAAAAATGTACAAAAAACAATAATTACTTACGATTTATAACAGCATATAAATAAGATACCATTTCAAATTTAAAAAGAAGCAACAGATACCTCTCCTAAGGTTCGGATCTGTTCGATTGTGCGTACACTACCTGCTCCATTTACTAAATCATCATGTTCTATAGTGAGAGTAGGAAACGACGTGTTTACTGCAGGTTGTCCATTACTTTGCACTGAAAACCTGCATACAAAATTTTTCATTATAACTTAAGATAAAATCTTTAAATACTAAACATAAAAAAAAAAAAAAAAAGACTGAATAATAGTTTTAACTTTGACTTAAATTCGGAAATTTCACCTAGATCACCATCCAGTATTAACTTGGTTGCATAGTAGGTAGTAGAAATAGATACTCTATCTGTTAAGGAGATATGAGGAAGAAATTAATTTGAGTTTGATGTGCTGTGATAGCACTCTGTATCAAAGTTTAATAGAATATTTTTCTATTAGGAATACTTTACCTCTATAAAGTTTCCCCCGACAGAACTGCAAAACCATTATTGGAGCCTCACCACCAATTCTTACACGCTCCATCATCTGATCCACATACTCCCCCCAAAGTGTACAGTACAATCTGTTCTGTCTGCACAAGAAGTATTAATTAGTCAGCTGCATATTACATCAAAAGTAAAAAAGTATTCAAGTTAAGTCTAAATAATAAATATAATTTAAGAATATATTAGAAATAATAACTGATGATCCTCCAAAACTACTTCCATCCATGTTGTTGTTTCTTGCTCATTGCGAACACGGTTCTGACGGGGACCAACATTACAGACCCTACCAATGACATCTGTCAACGAAATATAAATTAAATGATTACAAAGTGTGAAACTGCATAGAATTAATATTACATAAAAAGGTCAGATTGCGGTAATAATACCAAACATCTCATTTTCTTTCATTTCATCCACATTGCAAATTTCCGGGAATGGTTTGAAATTAAACAGCTGCAAAGGAAATGCTGCATCATAAATTTCACTGATTTTTGTATCATGAATCATTATTAGCATGTAACGGTGGTTAGTTGTCTTGTAACGCATTTTGTTGTTTGTTACAACAAAGTTTTTGATTGCAAAAATGCTGCCTTCTGTGAAGGTAACATTGTATCTCCGCATTAAATCAGTTCTAAAGGTAGCATGGATTCTTTCACCCTACATACAAAAAGATTTTTGATCAGTAGAAAGAAAGTTATAATAGAGATGAATAAATTACTGAATCTATAACAGCTTCTATTCAGTACCTCATAGTCATGAAATATACAGCTGGTGCTCTGAATTCTCATAGGATTTCCATAAACAGGGAGCTGGTAGGATCGAATCAGTCGAAGCTTGACAGCCCACTTCGTACTGGAAGGACCAACATCTTTCAGGAGAGAGAACAATGGAGCCATTACACACCAATATTATATGAGGAAGAAATCAGATGAATAATAGGTAAGTGCCCCAATCTGAAAGTTAGTATATATAGAAGCATGTTGGAATTTGTAAAGTCAGTAATCCTTGGTACAAATAAAAATAATAAATAATTTTTATAGAATAAAAATAATAAATATTTTTTGTAAAATATTATAAAGTATTAATTAGTTGTTTCATTTTTAATATTATTTTACTGATTTTAAATATTTATATTGACTTTGAGGAATTATAGATTGAGTTTGAATTACAAAATTCAATTCGTTGTGCAATTTATTATTTATTGGAGAATATTCTTGACAAAATAACAATGAGTATACATATGAAACTATACTTCAAATTGATTTGAGTGAAACCCTAAAATTTATAATTTCATATAACCATGTGTTATGTTACTCATTTTGAGATTTTCGAATATATGATTTGTGCTAATTTCGGATTCTAGAATTATAGGACTTCTCATTTCTTAAATTTGTTGTGAATTGTATGATAAGAAATTACAATTTTCCGCAATAAAAATTGTAGTTTCTTCTCATACAACTCACAACTAATTTAAGAAATAAGAATTATAAATCTATATATATATATATATATATACTTATAAAATAAATATTTTTATTTTTTCGTTCAAATGTAGTTTTCATTTTAGTATATATATTTAAAAAATTATTAATTTTATTCAATAAAATTTAAATTTGCATTAGATATGTTTACAAGATTTGAATTTTTTAAAACTATAAAATAATATTCATATTTACAGTAAATTTGTTGGTATATAAATAAAAATGTATTAATATATTTATCAAAATTTACTTAACATTAGTGACACAAAAAATATGTATAATAAAATATATTAAAAATTTAAAATTGTAATATTTCACGCGATAAAAATTATAAATTCAGATATTAAGAATAATACTTATTTTTTCTAATATTTTTAGTAATAAATAATATATTTTTTAATAATAAAATAATACAAAAACAACTTATGTACATTGCATATGAACTATAGGAGTGCATGTCCCTAGAATCCATTTAATCTCTAAAGTCGATTCGTT
The DNA here is from genome assembly GCA_028749325.2 of Caryopteris x clandonensis. Lineage (NCBI taxonomy): Eukaryota > Viridiplantae > Streptophyta > Magnoliopsida > Lamiales > Lamiaceae > Caryopteris > Caryopteris x clandonensis. Next base: position 2,119,771 of record JAPYKT020000008.1, on the reverse strand, counting down.
GCTTGAATATGATTTGTGTTACTCATTGCTATTGTCTGTGTTATTTTATTTTAAACTATCAATCATAAATATTCGAATCTTTAGATAAAGTAGAATAATATAAGCGAATACTTAATTGATTTTATATTGGACAACCCTTGTAGATACTATACATGTTATCACCATAGTATTACTATAATTTATTCCGTGCACTTGCGAGTTGTTGTGCTTGGTCATATTATACGGACCGTGCTTTCTTTGCACATACCATGTTTTGTTGCAAGATACACTCTTAGCTATCGCGATTTGCGAGATACTTCAGGACAACTTAAATTTGATGATGACAATATGGTAACAAACAAACCCCTTAGATTATGTAATTAAGGCCAAATATTTGGCTCCCTAACTTCATCAATATATTCTAGATTATCCTCCAACAATCCTCGTGCATAACAAACATCCCAATAAATGTCGTATTTAATTGTACCAACTTTCATGATATCCTTGTTACTCTTGTAACCAATAACCCTTCTTCCTTGGTTTCCACTCTCTAGTCGACTGCTTCCAAACAAACTTTTGGAGAATTGAACATAGGTAGGTGAATTTGCCTGAGCGTATTTCTTATTGGCCTCAAATCATCCCAAAAACATACTATGATTAACACTATTTTGATCAAGTAATGTATCTAATAGTTGATTTTATGAAACACGACAATCTACTCATTTCTAGATGAAAGTTCAAGTACTTAATTAGTGGATATATGTACTGTGTTTCAAATCCAATAAACCTCCAAGCAGCTTCACATGAAGAGTTGTAATGACAATCATAGTTCATGTTAATTTTATCTATTTTTGTAGCCTCTTCTTCCTGCCAAGAAGATTTATAAAAAGATGTTGTAACTTGATCATGTCTTTTATTTATGTACTTGAAGATATACTTAATTAATAGCCCTAGGTAGGTTGCACCACTCCACATTCATGTGTGCTTCATACTTCATAATTAATTATGGGGTACCACAAATTCATTGTTCAACAAAATTTCATTCTTCATAATAGTTTGACCGGTGTTTCTGTGTTTGTAAACTGGATACCCCTCATCATCAATTACATGAAATTCACTAATTTGATAAATCGATTCAAGGATTTGATAAATAAAAAATGTAATCATCTTCTAGATTCCTATAATATCTCATATCATATTATTTATTGCTAAATTTCTAGGTTTCTTACCGTATCATTTATTTCTAAATTTCTAGAATAAACAAAATTTTGAATTATATATTTATTGCAACAATTATCTCATTATTGATTTTGAATCATATATGTCTCATTAGATGACCTAAATTTCTAGAATAAATGAGATTTTGAATAAAAATTTTGTGAATAATTAACAATTGATTTTTTTATCTAATAATAACAGAGTTAATCCAAGTTAAGTAAGGATGTTTAGGAGTGAAAGAAAAAAAACAGAGAAAGTCATTTTGTTTGTCTCTGTGTATATATATACTATTTTTGGAGGAAATTAAAAAAATAAGAATAATTGAGGCATCAGTTTTTTATATATTTTGGAATTAAGGTTAATTAGTTATTTACTATTATTAATAATAATATAATTCATTCATTAAAAATATATCATATTTGGTTTTTTTTTTTTAAAAAAGAACAATCCAAGTTTAGAAATCTAATTTGAGTGGAATATTTTGTTAGGTTCTAAAAATAATCTGTACTTCTCTCTCTCTCTCTCTCTCTCTCTCTATATATATATATATATATATATATATATTAGAGGATCAAATTAAATTAAAATAATAATTATGATAAATAAAAAATATATATCTATTTAAGAAATTGGTTCATTCTTATATGATACTCAAAGACACTCATAGTTGTTTTGTATCTTTCTTGACATAATTAAATGAATTAATTGAATGACAATTAAAATAATTTAAATAACCTTACAAAAAATAATTTTTTAAAATAATCTCAGATTTTTTGTTAAAATAATTATTTAAATAGTTATATATAGTTATCAAGTTTGTACTTATGTTGGTATAAATATAAATTTACTTATTGAAAATATTTAAGATAGAAAATTAAATAAAATAAAATGGTTAGTCGTATTTAAAAAATTAAAATTATCTAATACTATTGTTATAAAATATTATATAAAAAACTTACTTACAACTCAAAATCAATATAAATAGTCCAACTCACAATAAATTTTCAAATCAAATTAAAATAATATATTAATAAATAATTTAATTTTATAATTTAATATTTCATTTTTAATATATGTATCTTGAATATCAAATTAAAGACTGTGAAAAGATAACTAATTTGATATATTATACGTAAAATGAAAAACATTTTAAAAGAGAAAAAACCTAATCAATAAGATTTTGACAACGCAATAGTTTATCTATATACCAATTGTGTGTATACCAAAATTATGAATAGAAGACAAAAACATATCCACGAAAAATTAAAAACATAACATTATAATTTTAATCTTTATTTTGCTTTAGTGTGTGTGTGTCTATATATATATATATATATATTCGTTTTAGTGGTGTGCATGTCTCTTTTTTGTTTTACACTGCAACAATATATATATATATATATATATATATATATATTTAATCATCTTTTGTTATTTTATCTATCTTTGTAACCGTTGGTAATTAATCATTTTTAAGTTTTCAAATTTCTCTTATATTTTAATCAAACTTTGTTTATATTTTTCATAATTATCTATTTATCAAAATAGATTAATATATAGAATTGATAAATTAAATATATTAACGAATAATTAGATGAAATGTATATTTATTTAAATATGGAAGTAAAAGTATAAATGAAAATAGTAAATTGACATAGTGAATAAAAATGTGATTTAATAGAGAGACCATAAAAATTACTGTTTGGATTTATAATTGTTAGAGGAAAAGTTTAAATGTATTATTTATAACTTATGATACGGCGATCATAGAGTATCCGTAGGATCATGACTATAGATACCATTAGAAGTAGTCGAAGGAAAATTAAAAAAATCTGTAGAAATAAAGTAAATTTATTAATGTAGAGCCACACAAGTAGCTGAATCTAGATATAAAACAGGGGACCGTATTTAGTGTGATAACATTAATTTTGATTCACAAATCCGAAAGGCTCTACTGATGTAGCTCATGCCTAACTTCTAGAGATGTTAATGGGGCGGGGCGGGATGGGAGGGGTAGTAGAAAATTCAGATCCATTCCGTAACTTTATATTTTGTCCTGCACAGTAAATGCAGTTACATGATCGATCTTATGTGGAGCGGGGCAATTTCATATTTTTTCAAATAAATTTTTATTATATTATTTGTATATTGAGTTTCACACTTTATGTATATAATAATAATAATAATAAAATAACAAACAAAAATTTTAAAAAAATTAATTTGCATTTAATTAAACTAAATAACTATATATATATATAATTGTTTTTAATAAATAACTTTAATGAAACAGGGCACGACAACATAATACAAACATAAAATTCAGATTTGTCCCATCTCAAAATGAAGAAGATTGGAGCTGGCCCAAAAGTCCGAAGACAAGACTAGTCAAAATTGACATCCTTGCCAACTTCCAATATCTCAAGGCAGGAGGACATTCACAAATTCAATTGAGGATGAACACATATATTACTATTTTCGAGCACCAAAATTTAATGCAGAATTAATATCTCTTTAATTACATTTTACATTTAAAAAACAATGCAGCATAATTAATGTCGAAATTAATATCTTTTTTTTTTTTGAGTATGCAAAGGAATAAGTTAAGATGCCGAAGTTGTGTATGACCATAGAAAAATAAAAAGTACATCAAGCTGGTCCAAAAATACTCAACCCACAAAATTATTTCTGGCCTTCAGAGCTCGTCTTTTTACTTAATCAGATAATGTTTGATGCATAATATTAAAATTTATTATTCTATATTATGTATTAATTATATGCTATTATGCAAAGTTGTAATATTGTGTATTGATATGATGTTTGATTTAATATATTAAGATTGTGTAAAATGTATATATATTAACGGTTATATCTTCTAAATATAGATATATAAAAAAAACTAGAAATTATAATTTTCATGTTTCCAAATTATTCTTATAATGTTAGGAATATTAAGAATATTATTTTATCTTTTTAAAATAAAATTTTATAGTTTATAATTTTTATATGATTTTGTATTTTTAAAATGCAATTTCCTGATTTTATTTTTTCATAATTTACTTAATTTTCATTTTCGATCATTATTAAATGTTATATTAATATTATTTTGTATATTTAAATATAACATTTAGAGTTTCATGTTTTATAGTTTCTAGATTTTCAAATTTTAGAAAATGATTTGTAATTTTAAAATTTTCAGATTTTAAGTTTTTTTAATCTTCAGATTTTCATTTTTATAATTTCAAGATTTTTATATTTTTTTTCATAACTTCTGAATGTTTATTATTTTTTATAGGTTTTTAAATTTGAGACTTCTAGGATTATTATTTGTTATTTGCAAATATATGTAGAATAAGAAATATTTTGAAGATATTTATATATTTGGACATGTGTTGCATATAAAATAATTTCATGTAATTACTTGATTACTATAAATGTATTTTATCCATGTAATAGGTTGTATCTATAATTATATGTGAGAAGGATAACAAGTAGCTGATCAATTCATTTATATTACTTTAATAATTATCAATATTACAAAATAATCATAAAATAAAGAGGGATACACTATCTATCAAGTCTTTATCCATCAAATAAGCGTGCCACCAATGTACTTTTTGTGAAGACAACTGAAAATCAATTTAGATCAATAAATTAAAAAAAAAAATTAAAAAAATTAAAAGAAGAAGCAGCAGCAGCAGCTAACCTATGTAATATGACATAAAAAGTGGAAAAAGTCAACTCAAAAACAGGGAAAAAAAATACAAATCTGAGCTGATGTTTGCAGAACATGTATCATAATTATGCATGGCCTCCATATTTCTACCTTTTTATTAAATGATAATTCCAATGTATGACATTCATATTTATGCTGCGAAACCAAACAAACTACTAAACAATGTTCTTTAGGGAGTGTGTGTGTGTGTGTGTGTAGTGTTTGTTGTAGCACAAGTTTTATCGAAGTAAATATATCAGTAATTAACAGCCACTGCCCAGAATGTGTTGCGTGTTTCTTCTCTTTGTTATTTGCCTTTCCAGTTTTCGCCCTAATATTGCACAGAGCAGACAACAAACTTACATAGTTCATGTCAACCTTCCAACAGATCATGTGGTCGGAAAATCACAGGATCTGGATAGCCTGTACCATTCATTTTTGCCAGAACCGTCTCGAATGGGCCACAAATACCGTCATGTAATCACTGGATTTGCAGCAAAACTATTTCCAGATGAAGTGGAAGAAATGGAGAAATGGGAAGGAGTTATACACGTGAGGCCTGAGAAAAAGTACGGTTTAAAGACGACTTACAGCCCAAACTTCTTGGGGCTGTATCAAAATCTTGGTTCCTGGCCAGGCTCAAACTATGGCAAGGATGTGATAATCGGAGTTCTTGATAGTGGAATCATGCCGGGCCACCCCTCGTTTGACGATGAAGGTGTCCCCCCACCCCCAGCTAGATGGCGAGGAAAATGTGAGTTGAAGGGCGTTGCGTGTAACAACAAGGTTATTGGAGCAAGAAACTTTGTCTGGATTGATCCCGAACCCCCTATAGATCAAGACGGGCATGGAACTCACACGGCCAGCATTGCTGCTGGAAACTTCGTCCCAAGTGCTAGTGCCTTTGGTCAGGCCAACGGCATGGCATCCGGAATGTCCCCTCTTGCTCATTTAGCCATTTACAAGGTGTGTCATATGGACATGTGCTTGGAAAGCGACGTATTGGCTGGAATGGAGGCAGCGGTTGAGGATGGAGTTGACGTGCTTTCGTTGTCTATTGCTGGAAAATCTACTCCTTTCTATGATGACGGTGTAGCTATTGGTGCATTTTCGGCAACCAAAAAGGGGATTTTCGTGAGTGGTGCAGCCAATAACAATGGTCCAGGCAGTTCTACATTGGCAAACGAAGCCCCCTGGATTCTCACGGTTGGTGCAAGCACTATTGATAGGCAGATATTAGCTACTGCGTTGCTCGGGAACCAGGATGAATATGAAGGCCAGTCTCTTCAGCAGCCAAGTAATTTTCCCTCCACATTACTGCCTCTGCTTTATGCTGGCAACGAAACAGAGGCGTGGTGCGCCCCTGGATCGCTTGACAACACTGATGTCAAAGGGAAGGTCGTTTTATGCCTTAGGGGCGGAGGCGTTTCGCGAACAGCCAAAGGTCAGACGGTGAAAGATGCTGGTGGAACCGCCATGATTCTAATGAACGACAAACCCGATGCATACAGCACTGTGGCTGATGTGCATGTACTTCCAGCGTCACACGTGAGTTATGACGCCGGCGAAAAGATAAAAGCCTATATAAACTCAACCTCCGCCCCAACTGCAGCCATTTTATTCAAAGGGACAAAAATTGGGGGGAAGACTATTGCTCCAATGGTTGCATCATTTTCCTCCAGAGGGCCTAATTTGGCCAGCCCGGGAATCTTGAAACCCGACATCATCGGCCCTGGTGTGAGCATTCTTGCGGCGTGGCCTGAATCAGTCGACAACTTCACAGACAGAAAGCTGTCGACCTTCAACATGATCTCCGGTACTTCAATGGCATGCCCCCACCTCAGTGGGATCGCAGCTTTGATAAAAGCCGCACATCCTGATTGGTCACCGGCTATGATCAAGTCTGCCATTATGACATCTGCCACACAAATTAACCTCAACAACAGGCCTATTCTTGATGAGAATTACGAACCTGCCACTGTCTTCGCCATTGGTGCTGGCCATGTCAATCCATCGAAAGCACTACAGCCGGGGCTCGTTTATGATATCTCTGCTAGTGAGTACATTTCTTATCTGTGCTCCCTCTACACCGAAGACCAGGTAGCAGTTATTGTGAACCAAAATATCAACTGCACAAAACCCATACATGAAGGTGTGCCTGAAGCAGAGTTGAATTATCCCTCATTTGCTATCCAACTTGGCTATGCTAGCCAAGAATATTCGAGGACAGTGACAAATGTTGGAGACGCTGACTCGACTTACCGTGTTCGGGTAGTGAGTGTTGGGGGTGTGAACGTGGAAGTCGAGCCTAGAAAACTTAGATTCACAAAGGTGAACCAAAGGAAGACATATAAGGTTTATTTTAGTAGGCAAGAGTTCGCTACGAATGGATCATATGTTCAAGGCTCTCTTGTTTGGGCGTCTGCACAACACATTGTCAGAATCCCCATTTCAGTGCAGTTAGTCTTAACATATACGCACAATAAATGAGTGGCAATTCGGAAGTATTTATCCATATTGCTGCAAAACATAAATCAAGAAAAACCTTCTTTTTTATATATATATAGACACATATATATAAATACCATAAATTGTGCATTGCTGACGCAACAATGTTGTAGTTAGCTATAGGTAGAAATATTGGACCCTTTTGATATAGGTACACCAAAATTGATAAATTGACATATTTTCATACAAAAGTGATAACGTCAATGCAAATATATTCTAAAAGAACATAACCAAAATTCAAACAAAATGAATAGCAAGTATGTAGATGAATATGGTATCTCACATGTTAGCCTTTAGAAACCCAAATCCCATAATCATCCATGGAAAAAAATACATAAATAATTGAGAATTAAAATAAAAAATAACAACCCACGACACAAAAATTTACATAAAACTTTAAATGAGAGAAAATTCACAGTTCACGTAGAGAAAACAACTACTGTATAAAAAATCTTTACAATCAAGCAAACACTCTCTCCCAACATCAAAATCACCCACCTTTCAAACATTTTACTAATTCACACCTTTTACTTCTTAAAAAAAAAAAAAACTAAGAAACACAATATATAATTTAAAAATAATTAAAAACAAAAATTAAGGTACATTCGGTTGGTATTCTTGAAATTAACACTAACAGATTTTTTAAATAACCATTAGAAATCTTCAACATTTGTTTCAAATCTGATATGGATAGATCAACATTTTTTTTTTAATTGAAAACATGGTCTTACTTTTTTAGAGAAATTATGTAATGCACAAGGGGGACTGCTACTCCATCATTAAGTTTTCAACATTGAATAAGAACCCTTAGATTTCTTTATCTGTTGCATGGACTACAAGTTCCCCATTTTAAAATATTAAAATTATTATTGTTATTTTCATTTTTTATTTTTTATTTTTGGTTTCTTGCACTTCAAGACCAACTTCCAATTGTACATATTATAATTTGCATCAAAGATATTTTTATGTCAGATACTAGTAAAAAAAGTTAAGAAAGCTAAAAATGAAAAAATAACATAACAAAAATATAATTTAAAATAATAAAAAATACATAGAAAATGAATATGTTACATTCATCCATCATACACTTCTCTTATTGTATTGCTTCAAGTAATTATAATCTTTTATTGTATCATCAAGAACACTTATATCATTTATGATCGATTTTTATAAATATATTATTTTGTCTAAATTTAATGCTAAATTTATGCGTTAAAGCTTGTTATAATAATCCCTAAATTTTCATGTTAAATTTCTGAATCTTTAATATAACTTTAATTCTTTTTAATTTTTTTCAATATCAATATAGTTATGTAATATGGATCCACCAATATTTTCATAAATTCAAAGTAACAATGTTTCTAACAATGCTAATATTATTAATGTAGACTAACCCGCTATAATGTGTTTTTATAAACTTTATTTTTCTTATTCGGAATATTGCCTTTTTATAATATGATATATTTAATAGATGGCTTAAATTATTATAAAATACTCAAATAGTTGATCTAAATTTTAAAATTTATCTATACTTATCTCTTCTTTTTCCCCTCAATTTTAGATCTTCTCCCAAAACAATGCTCAACCCTAACAATTACATACAATCGCGCACACTACCTCATTTTTTTGTTTATATTTTTAGATTTTTTTTTTTTTTTTTTTTTTTTTTATTGACACACAACATTTTCGTGAAGCTTGTTTTGGTGAAACAACAATTAAGGTATGTCAATTTAATTTTTTTTTTCTTGTAGAATAATGATGTATTTTAATTTTTGTTTTTTTGTTATGTTTATATAACTTCTTTATAATTGTTGTTATATAATTTTATTAGCTATTGTTTTATCTTTTTGTAATAATTTTTCTATAAATATATGTATATTGTATAATTTGCTTCATATTAATATATCGTTTATTTTACTTTTATGTACGAAATGAGTAAATGAATAAATTGAAAATTTTAGTATATTAAGATTTAAAATATTAATATTAAAGAATTCTCTAAGTGCATCTAATTTAATAAAATATTTTATGGGTGCGGTGGCTCGAAATCTAAAATATTTCACCGTAAAGGCCAAACTTGATAAATAACACAAATTTAACATTATTTTTTAAACTTGATTTGGTTTCTATTCTCAATTGCAGAAATCTGCCTTGTTTTCTTCTTCTCCATTTTTCTTTGAAGTTGGAATTGCAGATTTATGGTTTTCTTAATATTTGGCTCCAGATCTGAAACATTTCACCATGAAAGCCAAACTTATAAATAATACATGCTTAATACTATTCTTTAAATGATTTTTTTCCAAACTTGATTTTGTTAAGAATTTTGTGTACAAAAATTCATATATGTATATATATATGTGTGTGTGTGTGTGTGTTTTCTGTATGTGGGCACGTCTGACGGACTTAATTAGCGACTCTATGTTACATTGAAATCTAAGTCACCCACATACAATTGTCTGTTAGCAAGAATTCTTTTCCTCCTTTCTTGTTACTGATCTGAGAAACAAAGAGGGTTTTTTACAGAGAGAAGAAGAGAGGATATGCAGAAATTTATGGTATAGATAAATTACAGAGAGAAAAAAAAGCTGGAATTTTTTATGGGAAAGCAGAGAATTACGGAGGTTTAGACAATCAGGTTGGAATACTGATTCATTTGTTTGTTTTTTTATTTTTTAGTGAGAAGGGTATAAGGGGTAAACATGGGGTATATTTAGTAAAAAAAAATTATTAATTTTTAATGGGTATAATTAGACTTTGGGATATGTTTAGAGATTCTGGGGGTATGAATAGCCGCACCCATGTTTTATTTATGATATTTATGTCCTTTTAATTAAAAACAAAAAATAAAACATAAAAAAGAATGAACGTATATTTTCGAAAACTACTTCAGCTATTCGGTAGGATATTCCGAATAAGTCTTAGGCAAACATGTTTGTTTTTGTTCGAAAAATAAGTTTCGAACACAAACATATGTGTTCGATCAATCTTGTCGAATACAAACATATGTGTTCAACAAATCAAGTTCAAATACATACGAGTAGGCGTGCAACAGATTCAAAATAAAATATGAAAAAAAATAACAAAATTCTAATGTTCTAGTTCTCTACTTTTTTCTTCTCATTCTTTTTTATGTTTTATTTTTGTTTTTAATTAAAAATGTATAATTGTCATAAATATAATATATTTATTAAATTAAAGTGTATTTAGAGAATTTGAAGGTGCGAATAACTGCACCCATAAAAGAATTCTTTGCGATGTGCAAGCAATTTTTACAATTTGCAACAAATAAAAACAAAATGTACTAAACGATCAATGTTTAAAATACTACTTATAATGAGTGTTTATTTATAATTTTGTAAACTTGTATTTCATTATATAAATATATATATATAATTAGATCCTAGCAATTTTTCTTTTGCAAATTAATTATTAGGTACAAACTACTATTTTATTTGAACATACAAGAGATTTAATTATAATTTATTTATTTTTGACTTTTAAATCATATATCATATTTTAAAATATTAAAAGTTCACTGTCCAAAAAAGACCATCCGCCCCAAAAATATCTATAAGTTAGATCTTCTGGGGTACCCGTACCCTTGAGGTAGTAATAAAACCCACTATTTTTTAATATTACATTTCTCATTTCAAACCATGATTTATTTATTTTTTATGCAACATGATTTATATGATTTTTCATATAGAAATCACATGAATTATTGGAAAGGATTGATCATGATTCTAACTGCAGTGAAGTAGTACTGCAACTAGTTAAAAGATTCACCTTCACCTCATCACATCAGGTCTCTGCAAAATGCAGCATTAAAAGAAACAATATATATATATATATATATATATATATATATATATAAATTTTTTTTTTCACCATAATACCCCTCTTACCAAATCTAACTTTGAATAGCTTTCCAGAATTCAGAGCCTTTTGTCAGCTCAGCTCTTCTCTTAGCTTCAGTATTTCAACCCAAATTCGTCTTTACCCAATCATTTTTTTATATATTATCACCTGAATTCCGTATGACTTCTGACTTTGCATGATTTCAATTGATTCTCTCATTTACTATGGGCCCGTTCAGTCGGTGTTCTTTAAGGATCGCACCTTCGGATTCTACATATCTGTGTAAGGATTTTCTTGTTCTTTCTCAAATAACGCAGTTGCAATTTATGCTTGCAAATTGGAACTTGCTTCTATGGGTTCCGAGGTTTTGGTCAACTATTGATTAATTGATTGTTTGTTTTGGGAATGCTCATTCCGGATTCGCAAATGCTAAATTATGGTTGTTTTTCTGTAGAGAAGAAGAAAATTAGAAACTTTACTGTGAATTTTACTTCAGGATTTATGTGTGCGTCATTTCTACTGTCGGGAGCGGATCCCCTAGTTAATTTACATAATTTGTTCTATGTTCTGCTCTTGTCCCTTTATCTAAAGGCTCAATTTTTTAGTCTAAGATTTCCTGCTGAATCACACTCCTCTGTTATGCACCAAGAAAAAGAAAGAAGTAAATGGGTTTATCATTGTGCTAAGAATTATGATAAAAGATATATATATATATATATTTTTTTTTTTTTCTTTGAATAATCGATATAGTTTTTTCTGCTATCAGCGTGTCTCATCAATAGCTGTATGGAGGTTGCAAGATTTGTTGGTCCTATAGTTTTTGTATTGGTGATTTCTGTTGAATGAAATATGTACCATCCTGAACCCTATATTAGCTCAAGCTTTATTTGCAGGAATCTAGTAGATCGAAGTGAGCCACTAGACTGTGGTACCAGCAAAAATGGAATCCATAAGTGGAGGTAGTAATGTGAACAACAATGCCAATTTGGCATCTAAACAGCGCCTTCGCTGGACCCATGAACTTCATGAGCGATTTTGTGATGCTGTCGCACAACTTGGTGGCCCAGATAGTGAGTTTCTTTTCATTTTCCTGTTCCACATATAAGAAATCCCATTAAACTTGTAATGCATCCTTTTTCCTGAGTATTTAAGAAATGGAATGATAGGAGAACCTAGTTAGATAAATGAATGACTTCCATACCGTGTGTCACACTATTCAGCTGACAAGGGTAATAGGCATAAATGCATTTCTATCACTTTGACTATTGGGCAGGGACTTTCAACTTCCACTTGGTTGCCCCTTCTGGTGTCTAGGAAGACCAAAAAACAAATTATTTGTTTTCAGTGTTGAGAATATTACAGACTGTTGAGCATTTTCTGTAATTATATTTTGAATGATGGGTTTCAATGAAGAGTTTAACACCCGACTCCAGTTGTCATTCATAGTCTCATTAAGGTTAGAACAATTTCTGATATTTTATTCCTGTATTTCAGGGGCTACTCCTAAAGGTGTTCTTAGAGTTATGGGAGTTCAAGGGCTAACAATTTACCATGTAAAAAGCCACTTGCAGGTACGCACATAAGGGAATGCCTTTCGAGTGTGGTTACATCTGTTGTTTTTTTTTCAGCATTTTACCATAGAAAAAGCCACTCCTCTGGTCTTGCACTAACACCAACCCCCCTGCGCACCTTTTTTCTCACCGACAGAAATACAGGCTCGCCAAGTATCTTCCAGATTCTTCTTGTGATGGTATGTTATCTTATTAACTGTACTTTGTGAATGGTGTAGATAGCAGTCATTACAAATTTTGGGATCTATAGGAGTAAGTTCTCCTTGCCCATTCATTATTCACATTTTCATATGATTTAATTCGAAGGGAAAAAAGCTGAGAAGAAAGAATCAGGAGACCTTCTTTCAAGTTCGGATGGTTCATCGTAAGTGCTCCTTACTCGCATTTGTCATTCCTTGGAATCATCTGCATACGTGCATGACAGTTTTATAATTTCAGTCACTTAGAAACTATATATGCAATATCGCTCTTCCCTATTCTGAATTGTTCATTTGTATCTGTTGACTATAGTAGTCTCTTTTGTTATTATGATGATGTTCGCATGCTAGGCATTATAGTGAACATAACATGCCATTTCATCCAAGAAATTTCTTTTATCGCCATAGAGGAATGCAAATAACTGAAGCGCTCAAGCTGCAGATGGAGGTTCAAAAGCGATTGCATGAGCAATTGGAGGTAAACATTTTTCTTTTCCAATTTTCTCTGCTGTCCCATGGATTCTATATTTGGTGCACGATGGTGTTGAATTTCTGTGATTGTTACTTCTAGTACCTTGCATTTTCAAACCCTTAAATGATGCATCCCTGCATATTGTATGAATAGGATAATTCAATTTTTTACCTGAATTATGAATGCAGTGAACTGTGGGATGTCCATTTTTAAAAATCGAATTAATCCAGAGACCAAAATACACACACACACACACACACACTTCGTCTTTATCTTTTGTTGTCAAAAGTATTTTAGTTTATAAAGCTTCTTCCAGGTGCAAAGACAGCTGCAGATGCGCATAGAAGCTCAAGGGAAGTATTTAAAAAATATAATCGAAGAACAACAACGCTTGAGTGGAGTTCTCTCAGAAGCCCCTGGCACAGGGGTTTCTCTACCTAGAACTGGGGAGTCCGATAACAGAGCGGACCCACCAACCCCTGCTGCAAATTGGGAGCCACCTTTTCCAGACAAGCTTACTGAAAAACGCGCTTCAGCCAATAGTCTTTCCATGGATGAATCTTTCTCCTCTCACCATGACCCAAAAACCCCTGATTCTGATTGTCGTGTGGCTTCACCTATTGTTATGCGAAATGAGAGACCAGAGTAAAATCAGCATGTAGATAATTGGGGGTTCACTCAATACTGGTGTCGAGATTAAGCCCTGCCTTACCGGCTGCCAAATTCAATATCCATGCCAAGAGAGTTGTCTGATTGCAACCCGTGATTCATGCTGGTCCATGTTTGCACCTTAGATTGAGATACCTACTGGTATTTATAGGGTTTACAAGAAGAATATTTGGTTTCTGTTAAGCAAGTGCTTTAAGCTTTGATTCTGAGCATGTGAATACACGGAATTGCAGCCCCTCCACGATCTCCTGTTCGCCTATTTATCCACTCAGGTGTTTGAGTGGAATGGTTCTATGAGCTACTTTTACGTGCGAGCAGTTTTTTTTTTTTTTTTTTTTTTGTCGTAACAAGTGATCGGATGCAATAGCATTCCTTGAAGGATAAAGCACCGCATTTATGTTATTTCGAAAAAAAAGGAATAACATTAGACAGCTTTCTTGGCCTGTATAATCACAATAAGTGTGTTACTACTAAGATAAACGAATATTTGGTTCTCGGCAAATACGGTGTTAGTGGGATTTTAATATATTGTTGCTCATTATTATCAAGCCTTATTCCCTCTACTTGCAACGGGTATATGAATATCCCCGTAACTAAGGATACAGTAAATCCCCGGCAGAATCTGAAGTCTCCATTACCAATACTTATGATGTCTTTCCTCATGACGCAACCTTGTTCGAAGCATGAACTTCTTCTGCAAGCGGAATAAGCACAATGTAACAAGCATATGCATTTCCAGCACACTTCGTAGTCCTCCAGCTCGTACCCAGTTCCTTGCAACTATAGCAAAGTGTTAATTGGTAGGGAAAATGGTAGAGCTAGTTAGTGAGAATGATGGAGAAGTTGGTTCTAGCAATTTGTGTCAGGCTTTATAATGCCGTGCAGCTTCCAACCACCAAATCCAGCCAAACAGAATGCCTGGTGTTGAAACCAAATTATGTTAGATGGAGATATATGCAACACACTACTGAGTTTTCACCATAAAACACAAGTCAATAAGTGCTGCCAACTTCTACCACAACAAATGAAATGAAAATTTAAGATCGTAAATTAAAAGAGAAGATCAGAGAACAATCATTTAAATCCCAATTCAAGGTATTGACAATCTTTACTCCGAGTCTGGTACAATGAAGGCTTACCAAAATGAAAATAGGAAGGTCAATATTCACACTCATAAAAAGTAAATATATTAAACAGATGAGAGAGAAGAAAGATATCAAGTTGACATTAACACAGATGTTTTCCTCGTAAGTGCAGTAAAAATTGGAAGAACAAGAGTGGAAGCCCCTGATTGAAGGATACAAACGCTTTTAGAAAGTCCAGAAAAGATACACCTCAATGCCCTTCGTTTCAAATAGGTCTCTAATGATTTTCAAAACCTGAGCCTGTTAT
The DNA here is from genome assembly GCA_028749325.2 of Caryopteris x clandonensis. Classification (NCBI taxonomy): domain Eukaryota; kingdom Viridiplantae; phylum Streptophyta; class Magnoliopsida; order Lamiales; family Lamiaceae; genus Caryopteris; species Caryopteris x clandonensis. Next base: position 2,104,195 of record JAPYKT020000008.1, on the reverse strand, counting down.
TCCATATTTTGGATTTAAATATGGAAGAGAGAAAGCTCTGTGATTTAAATATAAATGTCTGCTATTCAATATTTTGGATTATAATCACCTCAAATGAAATTTGGACTTAAAAATGAATAAATTGAAGAACAACTTCCGGCATGTCATAGGAAGCACCCCTATCACCCTTGCACTGATGACAAATCCATTAATTAGTATTGAAGCTTGGCATGGTTCTCTGCAGCACATGATGGGTTTTTCCAAGATATTTAGTGCTAAACCCCGAGAATCAAAGTTTTTTACCTTTTTTTACCAGATGCTGTCTCCTTATTCAAGAGAAGGGTGTGAGGCATCAGTACCAGGAAATGTTTCACTGACTAAAATCATGTATGTGGAGACAACCCACAGTCAATTATCAATTTCACAGGATATAGTTTTAAGTTTCAAAGGAACTTATTTTCTAATATGTTTTATGGTACGAGTTCTTTCTGCCCCCCCCCCCCCAAACAAAAAATTACCAGAATTAGCAAATCAATGAATTCCTTGCCGAGGCAACAACGGCACATCTACACTAAATATGCTAAAGCAGCATTCATAATTTAAATATTTTAACTCAGATGATAAAAGATGTTACAAGTACCACCAAGAGGCGTGACAGCTGCATCTTTTAGAACCAAAAGAGGTATCCACAACACAGTATTGTGAATGAAATTTAAGTAGTTATGAGATACTAGTATTTCAAAGGGTAGTTCATTAAACAACATTCATCAGATAATCATTGCTTCTGCTATCTAACAATAAAATAGAGGTAAAAAATGGAGTTAGCATTTCGTTTTTCTTCCTTATAAGTGCAAATTTTTAATATATATTATTAGTGCATTCTAGAATAACTAATTATACCAGTAATTGAGCATGTTTCAGTTATTTAAGATGTTAAAATTGCAGTGAAACATTCAATAGTATCTAAACTACAACATAGAAATAGTATGAAGGACCTCATCCCATGTTTTCCCAGTTGCTTCCAGCAAAGCAGCATTGCAAGTCTTCAATTCTATGGAGGCACCAGACAACATGGAGGCTGCCTCCTCCCATCCCTTGTTATGCCCCATACACCTGCATAATCATTTGAGATTCAAATACCTGTACAATATTACGATATGTTTCCATTTTCTAGAGGAAAAAAAGAAAAAAAGATAAGAGTAGAAGATTGTTAATAGAGAGGGATAAAGAAAATACCAGACATTTAAATAATTCAAAATACCTCACTTCTCCTTGCTCAATACAATGCAGAGGACATAATTTGTTTGTTTTACTTTACAAATTTGTTTATCTATTTATTGTCTTTACATGGCAGTGTCTATAGCAAGCAAATGGTGATGGCATAAAAATTGACCTTAGGAAGGGTTTTTTTGCAGTAGAATATTACCTACCATCACACATGATTACATTTTTGTAGATAGTGGTTCATAAATTATAATGTTTGCATATTATGTCTATAATAAAGTCATCAGAACTCACATGATTGTAAGGATCTCATTCCTTGAGTATTTACAGATAGCTTGTCGAAGGTGCTCTGCTGTTTGCCCATCCATTGCTGCAACCGAGTAAAAGCTTGAGATAAAATGTACTTCCGCTTCCAAGAAAGCACGGACTTTCTCCTGCATAATTTTCAATGTTTCCCGTGTTCTCTGTGCATCACTACATCAATGCATATAACTAAATACTAACTGAAATCATGAATCCATATTAGTTGACAATTAAATTTAAATTCAGAAGTATATCCAACCTGGATAGTATAAGTTCGGGAATCCAGCCCAACCGCTCAAGTTGCTGTGACAGTTTGACAGCATCAGCTCGTCCCGATTCACTCAGAGGCCGATCATGATCTATTAAATAACAGAAACTGTAACTCACCGGTAAAGCAAAATATTATCAGTTAATTCTACATTCAGGAGCTAGATTATGAGGAAGCCAAGCAGGGGAAAATTTTGAGCCCGGAGTATTTGTCTTCCCTAAATTCATCGCGAATATAATCCTAGATCATCCACATTATCCATACTTCACCACTGAACATCGAATTATAAACAGTCTTTCAGAATGCATAACCAACAAACACAAACCGGTCCAATTTGCAGAACAAAAGGTGACCAAATACGGGTACCTTTTAGGGAACGATTTTCCCAGGAACTCTTGGCGTGGCGGAGCAATATGAGGCGGCGGGCGACGGATTCTGGCGGAATATCGATTGAGGTCTGGTCCTCGGCCGTATCAATTACCAATGAATTCCTGAGAGAAACCAACGGTTTTCTTCTAGCTCGGCCTGTCGTGAAGCAGTGAAATTGTGGTGCGCTTGTATTAGCGACTGGTATCAGCCCAGCGGCACTCATGGCCGTCAAAATTCGCCAAAAAATAAATGATAAATTAGAAAAACTAAGGATATTTCTTTCTCAGAAGAGTGAACCAATATTTGGTATGCTGTGTTTTTCGTTTCACTGAGTCCTGAATTTTCGAATGCTGGTGATACCTACGATTTCTGACACTCGCGTTTGTTAATAGCGTTTTTGGCTCAAGGAGACATTCTTCTTCTATTTATTTACTTATATTAATGCAGTCTATTACATTTATTTTATAAATAAATAAAATAATTAAATTAAGATAATATATCAATTATAATTTTTTTAAATGATTTTTTAAAACTATGAAAATAACCAAAAATAGTTTAATAAATTAAAATATTCAAACCAACATAAATATTTAAATAACACACAACTAATAAAAAAAATTAATAATGTTATTAGAAAATTAGTTTTTTATTTAAATAATTGCATATTTTTATTAAAATAATTAATTGAATGGTTTTATATAATTACTTATTTAATAAATTTTAGATTAAAAATTAAATAAAAAATTGATTAATTCCATTTAAATAATTAAATAAAAATAGTCCAACCAATAATAAATAATCAAATCTAACCTAAATAATATATTAATAACTATTTTATTTTTTATGATTTAATATCTCATTTATATATATGTATTATGGATATCAAATGAAATATCGTGAAAAGATGATTAATTATATATATTATGTATACAAAATTAATTACAAATAAAAAATTATTTGTATTTAAAAAGGTTGTTAAAAAAAGAAAACAAACCAATAGGATGTTAGACAAAACAATACTTCTTGTGTACATCAAATTTATAAATAAAAGACACAAAAATAACCAGATTCAAAATTAGGCCGGAAAATGAAAAGAAAATTTGTATTTTTAAAATTGTAACTATCTTTTTGCTTTAGTATATATATTGATTTATTTTTCTTAAATTAAAATTGCTCTCTTGCAATACACGATTTATAATACATTTAAGAATAAAATTAAATATATTTATATTATAATTTTCAGTAATTAATATTTAAAAATAAATATTTAATGGTATGCAAAAATATTTCACTATGTTTACTAATAAAGACATATAAAAAAATATAGTTATGTAGGTTGTATTCTGAATCCCTATCAAACCTAATTATAGTAAGTAAACGCACCCTTTGTGATCTATTTATATAAAATTTCTTAGGTCTCCTCATCCCTTAGATCTCCTCAGGAGTTTAGGAGTTTTAAATGTTACGGGTCTTATATCCAAGACTACGTCTTTAGATATTTTTTTGGGTTTGAATTAATTCATAAAAAAGATTCTTAAGCCCTAAAGATTTCTCAAGATTCTTTTGTATTTTTTTTTACTTAAAGAATATATTAAAAAAATTATCTATCTTTAATATAAAAGGAAACCTCTAAAAATATGCTAAAAAATACATGTTACTTCAAATTGTATTTTACATTTTTACTTAAAAATATATTTAAAATTTTATATGTAAAAAAAGTAGTTTTTTTAATTAAAATTTTAAATTTTAAATAATTTTTTGTTACAAATTTATTTTTGACATGTGATATATCAAATAAATCGTCTTTTATGATCTTTAATTTGATATCAATATTGTATACATTAAAATAAAATATCATATTTATAATATAAAATATTTTTTTATGAGTTTACTTGAAATATATGTTAGGTTTGAATAAAAAATGGATGAAATTCTTATATGAATTTGAGATAATATAAAAAATACCAAATATTTTTATAGAATAAAAAAACAAATATCTTATAAAATAAAGATATTATACTATTCAAGTATATAATTAGTTGCTTCAGTTTAATTTTTTTATTGATTTTAAATATTTATATTGACTTAGAGAAATTATAGTGGGTTAGATTAAGCTTGAATTCTAAAATTCACTTCGTCATGCAATTTATTATATTTATTAGAGAAAACTTTTGATAAAATGACAATGCAATATACATATGAAAGTATATTTTAAATTGATTTGAGTGAAACCGTAAAATTTCTATTTCTTATATATACTCCATCTTAAAAATGTTATATGATATTTATTTTTATAAGCAGAAAAAATTAAAATATAAAGAAAAACAAACACACACACGGTATATTTAGAAAATGTGTGGGAGTTTTTGTTTTTGTTTTTGTTTTGTATCATTTAAAAAAAGATTATTAGAAGATAAAAATGAAAAAGACACATCTCTTCAACACTATAAATATGTATCAGTCACAACAATTGAATTTTTATATTTTATATGTATTTTATTTACACAATGACCTCTTGCTTTGTTACATAATTATATGTTATAATGTTTATTTTTATTTCATATTACTTATGCATTTTATAATTTTTGATAAGAATAATATAATTTTATAATATATTAATAATGTTCCGTGCATCACATTAACAAATATCTAAAATGTACAAAAATAACTTCAGCCCATATATTAGTATTATTCAATTATTAGTTAACTTTGTCAAAAAAAATCTCCACCTTTCCAAAATTGAAATTGATGCGTGGAATACAATTTCCGTTTTTCTTCTCTTCCTAAAATTAATCCACTCGGAAAGTTTTGAACCATACTTTTAACGAACAAGTTGTTTTTATTTATTATTATTATTATTATATATATATATATATATATATTTTTTTTTTTTAATGTGTGCTATTATTATTATTATATATATATATATTTTTTTTAATGTGTGCAAATTATCGGCTTGGTACAAAGTGTTTCTTGAAAAGCCCATATCCCCCTTCCCTCTCCCTCTCCATCTGCCTCTCCGAGTCCCTGTTCTCTAGAGTGTAGCACATCCAACTATTACTATTTACCCCCAAATTAGGATAATAATGCCGTGATTAGGGCAAGGGTCGACAACGAACAGTGCGCGAACTTGCAGTTAAGGCTTAGTTGTTTATTCATTCATTATTTTCCTCTTTGTTTGCTTGTCATAAGCTATGTTTCCGGCTGCCAAAAGCTATACTTGACCGTTTCTGAAATTATATCAGTGAATTTTTTGTGGAGGTAATTTCTTCTTCCATATACCGCAATGCTGCTGGGTCATGATGATGGTGGAGAAGACCTTTACGTATCAATTCCACTTGGTGGTCCGATATATGTCCCGGATCTTGTAGGTCCTCTTACAAGAGTCCCGGACTTTGAAACTCGTGTGTATCAAGAGCTTCAGGTATGCTAATTAATGTTTTAGGTATTCATATGTTGTTTCTTCTCTTTTGTTCTTTTCAAAATGTCTCATTGAGATGATGCTCCAAATAATTTCTGTTAAAAATTACTATTAAGTTCTGTCCATTCATGCAGAGTCTGGAAGAAGAGCTGTCTATAGGCTCTACGGAGATGTGCGATGAAGAAATTTCGTAAGCAGTCATTTCTTTCCTAATCCTTCGTATCATAAAATGACAAAATGGGTTGATTATTGCTGTTTGATGTTTGTTGTAGCTACAATTATTTGTGTTCATTCTTGACCATATTGAGCATCAGTGGTGCGTTGCTAAATATATTGCAGTAATACTACTATTTATAAATAAAACTACCTTTCCTCTTTTTTGAAACAGATGAAAAACAGAATAATAAGCTCTTATTGAGCATTAGGTGTGAGAAGTTTTAATTTATGCATATGGCTTTCTCCAAATGCCCTTCTGATTTATTAGTTCTAGTTTGTATTGCGATCTAACATGGATGTTGTTATGGAGAATTATCTCATAATTATGTGTTGAAGTTTATATTGTCAGATAAAGCACATCTTCACTGCGTTGCACTTAAGTGAAATATTTTCTCCTTAGTTACGGCTATGTGATGGGCACTCAATCTATTTGAGAGGTTGTGCCACTAAGTCATGTTCAGTTTCAAGTAGACAAGAAATGGCTTCAGTTTCTAATGATTATCTGCTATCATCATCTATACTTTTCTGTGCTCTTAATTTTGGTCTTGTATGCATTTATTTATGCTTGACTTTATTTTTTAATAAACCAGTCATTGTTAATTTTTTTCACTTTCTTGTTTTTGTTTATTGTAGAGGCCTTTTCTTCTCTTGATTTCTCTTCGCCAATCTAGTGGACCATGCATTAGTAATTTCTATCTTAAATACCTGAACTGATGCTTCTTAAATTTAATAGGGTGGATGAACTCAAAATAATACGGGAGGAAGAGTTAGTGAGTAAAGCATTTGAAGAAGCTTTCAAGGTAATTGCTCTGAAATTCCTATGAAATATGCGGCGCATAACTTTTGTGGTACCTGAAAATTTCTTTCTATGATAACAGCAAAATGGTGAGTTGGCTGTGGACGCTTCGCAAGTTAGAGAAGAGCATTTAAGCCCCAGGTAAGGTAAAAGAGACTAGTTTCAGCACCTTTTCTCATTCTGTCTAGATTGTGTTGAATTGAAATATCAGTATTTCTGGATGGCCTTGCCTTTCTTTCCTGCCTGCATTTTACAGGTGTTTGCCTCGCGAGAATTCTTCTCGCATTTTCTTCTTTGTCCATTGGTAAAATTCTTTTCCATTTGTAGATGCATGTATTTCTAGTAAAATTCTTCACTGCCATTGCCTTTCTGATTCATTACTCTACTGTCCAACACGTTGTGTTGGTAATTGGGTACCAAATGATGTTCTGAGCCAGTCATTATTGTTGTTCTACGATTTCATCTGTGTTATAACTTACTATATCAAGCAAATTATTATCAGCTTGCTTTCTGTAGGTGAAAGATATTGGTTTGTTCACCAAAAACAGAAAGAAAGAAAAAAGATTCTGGCAAGCTTTTCTTGTGGGGGAGTCCCATTGATGGGCTAAATGGGTATATTTATGATGAGATGGCTAAATCTTCTGCTGGTGCTAATAATCATCTTGCCTAATATCTATTGGCTTTGTTGTGTGTTGGGCATGCATTTAAAGCCATTGCAGTTGGCTGTGAAGTATTGATTCTGTCTTGATATACATAATTTGAAAATAACTAGAGAGAATGCTCTGTCTCTTTTACCCACAAATTGAAGGGAATAGGGATGAACATATAGGGCCTTGGTGACAATTCAATCATTTAGCTGGACGCTATGGATAATGTGCTTAATAGTTAATAGTTAGTTTAATTAAAGCCATTTCTGTCTAAGGATAATACCTTTGCCTGCAACCACTGCTCCTTTTGGGTAATTTCCTGTTGTAAGCTTCATTGCCATTTACCACATTACTCAAATATAAAATATTTCAGGTGTGCTGAAGGTTTTTAATAAATAGTCATGTGTTATTTGCTCATCTCTTTTAGAAGATATTGTTAGCAATCGCGAACCCTTATCTTTGTGTTTTATGCATCACACAGAATGACTAGTTGGTACCTTTTTTTTTTTTTGTTCTATCAATAAATCTCACAGTTTTGTCTTATTGCATGGATATACTATGATTGGATATTCTTTGTACTAATTTGAGTGCTTTTTGGGATTTCCAATGGCACTTTTGTCAATGATTTGCCTGGGTGAGTCTCACTGAGCACATCTGACCTTGCTTCTCTCTCCCAGTCAAGCACCATTTGTAGTTAGGATGTGAGAGGCTTTGACCTTATATGGGTGGCAGGTTGCTTATATATTTTTCATGGGGTCAAAGTATTTGTATCTGCGAGAGCAGAAAACAATTTTGATTTTCTGGTTTTTTTTAATTCTGAAATAGGTCAATCTGCTGAAGATCTATTTAATTTATTGATATTTTTGGTAGAGCACTTGATTTTATGATGCTTCTGGTTTCTAATATGAACTTTCCAGGAGAACAGATGATAACTCTGCATCTGGTCCGGAGCATGGTTGCTTGCAAAATCTTGAAGGGGATAGGAAGGCAATTGTTTCAATTGAATCATTCAATGTCTCTCCGCCTATAGCTATCAATAACAAGAAATCAAACAAGAACCCTCCTGGGAAGAAAACAAATAAGAGGAAGTATGCCACCAAAAAGAATCAAAGGAAGTGCGTCACCAAAAAGGATCAATCTTTTGATGTATGAATGCATGGATTAATTATCATTATCTCGTCTTTTTTCTTCTTCTCGTTTTCACTATACTAATGTGTGTTTTTACTATGTGCCTTTCTCCCAGGAAAGCTATATTGCAAGGGTAGAACAACTAGCTAAAATTAAGCAAAAGCAAGAAGAAGATAAAGCAGCCGTGAGGTTGCATTCATTCAAGTAAGCATTTCTGCATTTTATGGACTTATTTTCATCTAAGTTTTTACCGGCTTATTAATTTTTATTTTTGTTTTGTATTCTTACTGTAGTAATTCCATGGTCCCTGGATGTGGACCAAATACCAAAGCTGATAAGATCAAATCTCTGAAATCTGGAAGTGTGTCAAAAAAGGTTTTACATCTATCCCTGTCCTGTTCTCATATTGTTCTCATATGAGTCATTATAGATATAGGGATGGTTTAGGATCTCACTTTCCATGTTTTGCACATCATCAGACTTTTGCACTGCTCATCACTATTTATGGTTGGGTTTCAATATCTTATTTGGTCCATTTTTTATTAGTTATTTCAATGATTTTCAGGATGTGGTAATGACTAAATATGAGAGGGTCAAGCTCTATAAAAGGCTGCAAACATGCAAGAATTTAAAAAGTATTTAAAGAAGTTTCAACACTTGTTTTGTCATGTATTGTTAAATGGCGGGGCTTTGCTTTTTCCAACTTACTGAATTAGATCCTAAGTGCTTAGAACTTGTGTGTATTAGTACTCTTTAAGATATTTTAATACACTTTAGTTATCAGATTAAGTTAATCATATATGCATGTTGGTCCTAGACTTCAAGTTTGAGTGGCAGCAGTTTGATTTTTCTTGGCGGTAAGATCTTCATGCAAACACATGAAGATGCTACTTCACATTCTATGTGATAACTGTCATGCTGTCTTCTTTGACTTATATGCAATTGCACAACCATCTTCACCCTAACCTGTTTTCTTCAGTTTGTCTTGAGGCTTTAAATGATGCTGATGTGCTGATGTGCTGATATGTTAATTGAGATCAAGGCCAACCTGTTCTCAGTAGAGTCCTTTCCATTCCACTCATTATAAGTTGTCCTGATTTATTGCATGTCGTGATGACAATGGCAGGATTACATGTCTGAGGAGCAAGAATATATTAAAGTTAGTACTTTCCATGTTGAGGCCTCTAATCGTTTTCCGGAAAGTATAAGTAAAGCTTTGAGAATACAAAATTTCAATGGGAAAAATAAAAGGCAATATAAGTGTTCTATTTTAATTCTTTACTAGATTTTAGGGTATCTTGGAAGTCAAGAAATGCAGCACTCAATCAAATTGAAATAATAAGCATGGTAGCTCATACAGGGTCTTTTTTTCTTCTCTTTGTGAATCGAATGACATTGTTGCTCGTCCACCCGGTGGTTTTTCTTGAAATTATTTGCTAAACTGATTTGTTTCAATATTTCATAGGTTTTTTTAAATGTGTGGCAGGTCAGAGCCTCAAATATCGGTGATAATGTGCCAGTGCAGTTTCCTGAGGCTGTCCTGTGTTTTGAGGTTTATCATAGCAGGAAAACATGGGTGAAGGTATAAGGACACAATTATTAAATTATATATTATTATTATTATTATTATTTATTATTATCATTATTATTATTATTATTATTATATTTTTTTTTTATAGTTGTTATGGATTCAGATCCTAGAATTTTGTCTCTTTCTGATTAAACTGTTTTGTGCCGTTATGAGATATTTTTGAGCATAAATATGGGAAAAGGTGCTTCACATGTCTTGGCTTGGGGTGTGTAACCTCTAGAATTTCATACTTTATTTTTAAACATAATGATATATTAATAATAAACTGTACTGTAAACATAATGAACATTTGTTTTATGAGGCGTGTGTTGGAAAATTCTAAGAAAAATACACTTTTACAGCTCCAAGCAGTTATGGTGAGGACTTGGGGGATTTCAGATCGTCTCAGGGACTAAACAAACTTAATATCTAAGAAATATGCTGCTCTGTGGAACAGATATTTTGGTTTTCACACATCTGTTCAGAAGTTTTAGGTATACACTTTAGATATAGTAGATTCTCTAGAGTTAGACTCGTATTCGACATTCGTGAAAATGTTGACTAGTAAGCAGTGGCTGATCTAGGATTTTGAAAATGACAGTAAAGTTGATAGATAATAATAAGGTGTTTTCTATATGCTCCACCTCCACCATTTTTTCTTAACACGCCACAATTAAATTTTACACAAAAATAGGCATAAGTGAAATGATGGAAATGCCCTTTTAAGAAGGGAACCCTTCTCTTCTTCACCACCATGCCTGCTCTGACAAAATATTTTCTTCTTTAACATGAATTTATTCACGCTCACATCATTACCCTGAAAAAAGAATCCTCCAAACCCAAGCTATCATGCAAATACAAATTCCCTACCAAATATCAAAATTTTCTTGCGACCACCATCACATTATCTTTAGTCATTTCGACTGCAAATAACAAAAATACTCAGCCACACTTGATCGTAAATGGTCGAACATGCTCGGTCATGTTCGATCAGCATCAGTTGAACACATAAGGTCTTGTTCGAATGGCCGTATATATATAGAGACTTGTTTGACCAGGACCTACTGAATGTACTTTGCCTCATTCAATGAATCAAATACTGATTAATATTTGTTAATTTTTGTACACCTGAGCTCTTATTTTTCATAAATAGTGGGTAACTTGTTGAAGATAGAGAAACAAGGGAAAAATAGATGGGCAATCATATTATTCATTCGGTCAGTTCTTCCGGTTCCTCCATTGTTGATTTGGGTTGGACGAGAGTTGGGTAAAATTTGCATAGGATTAGGGGACTCATTAGGAAGGGTATAAGTGGAAGTATAAGTGGTGTATTTAGTAAATAGAGTTAAAAGATAAAATATAAGTGGTATGAAAAAAAAATGTGGTGTGGAAAGAGGTAATAGTGGTGCATTTAGAATCACCCTAATAATATTACTACCATGTAATTTCTGAAAAAAAATTGGGGAACTAATTTTTTCTTCTTTTTAAGGCAAAAAACAGATTTTTTTTAAAAGTTGGGGGTACAGCTGTATCCCCATGTACTGTTCTCCCTCCACCCTGCTAGTAAGCGGGTTCTTTCAGCAGTAGCAGCAAGAAAGAAACATGCAGGAAATAGTGACTATTTTGTTTATGATTATTTGTTTCTCCAGTGAGAGTAATATACAATAGAATGTTGCTTCAACATATAAGTCATTTGTGATTTAATGCAAGAGAACTGTTTCAATTACTTAAAACCACTGACAAATTATGAAACAAGTTATGGATCAAATATGATAAAAGTAGATAATTCTGGAAAAACTTATTTTGTTGCTCTAATGACTGAATATTGAATATATACAAATTCTCTTTAGTGTCTTTCAGTTGTATTACTTGTGGTATCTCATAATGTTACGTACATTTTGGACATCAATGTAGTAATTGATATCATATTCCACCCTGATAAAAACAGAAACCAGAAAATCAACGGAAAACTCCGCTGCCCAAAGCCACCAGGCTAATCACAATATTATTCATAAGATAATCCCAAATTAAACCCTAATCAGGGATTTAAATACCCTCCTAATTACCAAAAATAGAAATCCTAATAAACATAATCAGAAAATCCAAATAACAAAATTAAAAATAAAATATAAAACTAAAACTCCTCAGCTAACGAACAGCCCACGAACAGTGGGCTTAAGCCCGTCCCCGCCGTCGGTAGACCAACAGGGGCCTCGGTCCCTCCTCCAGGCCGAGCCCCTGCTCCCGCTCCATATCAATTCCATCCTCCTTCGAAACAACCTTGTCCCCAAGGTTGAAATCCGGAAACTGACTCTGAAAACTAGTTTTACTCAACCAAGTAGCATCATCAACCGGCTGCCCCACCCATTTGACCAACAACTGCTCCTCCTCCACCCCCTTCTCACGACCAGTCCTCCACGCCAGCACCTCCTCGGGCTCAAATACCGGCCCCACAGGTAACTCCAAACTCTCTGGCAACTCCGCCTCCACGGGATGGTTCCCCACCACCCGCCGCAGCTGTGACACATGAAATACGGGGTGTATACGGCTGGTGGGTGGCAAGGACAGCCTGTACGCCGCTGTCCCAATTCGCGCCTCAACCACAAACGGCCCATAGAACTTGGGTGACAGCTTATGGTACGGCTGGCGGAACACCGTAGACTGCCGATGAGGCCGAACCTTCAAGAATACCTTGTCGCCAACTTGGAAAACCACCTCCCGTTGATGTTTGTTAGCCTGCTTGACCATACTGTGCTGGGCCTTTTCCAAATTACCCTTCAAGCGCGCCATCATAGCATCGCGGCTGCCTAGAACATCCGCCACGGCAGCCACTCTACTTTCGCCGGGCAAAAATCGGCGAATGGTGGGAGGTGCCCGCCCATACACAATCTCGAACGGAGTAACCCGGGCAGCCGTCTGAAATGCAGTATTATATCAATATTCAGCCCACGGAAGCCACCGTAACCACATCTTCGGTTGCTCACAAGTAAAGCAACGCAAATAAGTCTCCACCACCCGATTTAACACCTCTGTCTGGCCATCCGTTTTCGGTTGGTAGGCGGAACTAAACTTCAATTGTGTCCCAGATAATGCAAACAACTCCTTCCAGAACGCACTGACAAATAAGGAGTCACGATCACTAACAATCGACCGTGGAATCCCATGCAACCGCACCACTTCCTTAGCAAATATTTCTGCTACAGAACGCGCCGTGACAGGCGGCTTGAGTGCTATAAAGTGCCCATACTTGGACAAACGATCCACCACCTCCAAAACCGACGTATACCCCTTCGACTTGGGCAAGCAGGTAATGAAATCCATCGAAATATCCTCCCAAATCAGTTCCGGAATAGGCAATGGCTGCAGCAGCCCGGCCGGCGACATCGCTTCATACTTGGCCTTTTGGCAAACCAAGCATTGGGCAACATACTCCTGGACTCGACGGAACATGCCCCTCCAATACACATTTAACGCCAATCTCCTATAGGTGCGATAGGTCCCTGCATGCCCCCCTTCCGGTGTATCATGAAATTCTTCTAACAAACGAAGAATCCACTTCGAGTCGGAGGCCAGCACCAAGCGCCCCTTAAAGAATAGTCGGCCCCCCAACAGCTCGAACCCCGGCTTGCTCGTGGGTTCCGCTTCCAATGCCCGAACTATGCCTCGCACAAACTCATCCTGCTGTTGCTCTACCCCAACATCAGCTAATCCCAACCACTCCGGTCCACTAACCGCAACCAATAAGGCCTCTTCTCCCCTTCTCGAAAGGGCATCAGCCGCGGCATTTGAGACTCCCGTCTTATACTCAATCACAAAATCATACCCCAGTAACTCCGCCACCCAAACTTGCTGCGATGGCGTCGCTATACGCTGAGTGAGGAGATGTTTGAGGCCGCGATGATCTGTTCGCACCACAAATCGCCGCCCAATCTGGTATGGCCGCCAATGTTGTACCGCCAAGGCCAATCCCATCATTTCCCGCTCATAGACCGACTTGGAGAGGGTGCGATCCGCTAAGGACTTGCTGAAATATGCTATAGCCCGCCGTTCCTGCATAAGCACCGCCCCAACACCCGTGCTCGACGCATCACACTCCACCACAAACTGACGATCAAACTGGGGCATAGCTAACACGGGCGCCTCAGTCAATGCCTTCTTAAGGCGCTGAAACGCCTCCTCGGCCTCTGGTGGCCACACAAACTGAACTGGAGCCTTCTTCTTCAGAAGGGTCGTGAGGGGGCGAGCAATGAGTCCATATTCCCTCAAGAACCGCCTATAATACCCTGTCAGTCCCAAGAATCCCCGGACCTCACGGACCGAACGAGGCCTCGGCCAATCCACCACAACACTGACTTTCGCCGGATCCATCGCCACCCCGGCCTGAGAAATAATATGCCCCAAGTATTCCACCTTGAGACAACCGAAGACACACTTCTTCTGATTAGCCCTGAACTGATTCTCTGCCAAGATACTCAACACTAAATTCAACTGTTCCCGGTGGTCCGCCCACGACCGGCTGTACACCAATATGTCGTCAAAGAAAACCAATACAAACTTCCTCAAGTAAGGCTGGAATAAGTCATTCATGGTGGACTGAAATGTAGCCGGAGCATTCGTTAAACCAAAAGGCATCACCAGAAATTCGTAGTGCCCGCTATGCGTCCTGAAGGCGGTCTTGTGGATGTTCGGTTCGGCCACCCTAATTTGATGGTAACTGGAATGCAAATCTATTTTGGAGAAAACCACAGCTCCTGCCAATTCATCTAGCATCTCCTGTATCATCGGAATGGGATACTTGTCGGGAACAGTGGACTTATTTAGCTCGCGATAGTCCACACATAATCGCCAACTACTATCTTTCTTTTTAACTAATAGGACCGGGCTCGAGAAGGGGCTCGAGCTCGGCCGAATAATGCCTGCTTGCAACATGTCAGCAACCAACCTCTCAATTTCATCCTTCTGCAAGTGGCCGTATCTGTATGGTCGAACAGACACGGGCTTGGCCCCCGGGGCCAACACTATTCGGTGGTCCGTCGGGCGACGTGGGGGCAGCCCTCGTGGCTCCTCAAACACCTCGGCGTGCTGCCCGAGAACACTATCCAACTCCCCAGCTGTAGCATCAGATAGTATTGTAGGTTCGCGGTCAAGAACAACTGCCCAAAATTCGACCTCCGTGGTCTTGATCAGGGTGCGAAGACTCACCAAATTCCGGCACATCGCCGGATTCCCCCTTAACTCCACTCGACCTCCACCCCACTCGAAACTCATGGTTAGAGTTTCCCAATTCGTGCGAACTTCCCCCAACGTGGCAAGCCACGCAACCCCCAGAATTATGTCAACCCCGCCTAGAGCGAACACATAACAGTCGGCCTTGATAGCACACCCTGGCAAAGAAATCGGTAGTTGTCTACACACCCCTTCCGACTCCTGTCGATGCCCGTCTCCCAACTGCACCCCAAATCTGCCCGTCTTATCCGAATTCAGCCGAAGTGTGGAAACCAAGGATGAGGAAATAAAATTATGGCTCGCACCACTATCAATTAATATCGTCGCCGTGCATCCGCCTATGACACCCCGAAGCCTCATAGTGCGGGGACTAAAATTTCGGCCATAGAATAAACCGGAAAATCCCCATGTTCTCCATCCGAACCCACTTGGTCGTCCTCAACTTCCTCTTGCCCCGTCACCTCACAATACTCATACTGCTGGAGATCCAACTCCTCATCCTCCTCAACCAACATCACTCGCAGATGTTTGAAAGGGCAGTCATGCCCGGGTGTAAAAGGTTTCTTACACTTAAAACATAGCCCCTTCGATCTAAGATCATCTAATACCTTCGGCGGAAGTCGAGTGAATCTGGAACGGGCAGAGGACTGACCGGACAGCCCGGAGTTTGTTCCCGGAGACTGCCCAGCCGCCCTAGAAAAACCGCCGGTCGTCCCCCGCACACTGCCGACTCCTGCTGCCGTACTACCTCCCCCAGACGGCCTCGAAAAATTGCTCGAACGCATCCCCGAACCACTGAAAGTCTGACTCCCTCGCCCTCCATTCTGAAAAGATAGATTATCCTCAATATCTCTGGCTAGTTCCATTGCCGTCTCCAAATCATTTGGGCGAAGCAGCCGTAATGAGCCCCGAATCGGGCCCTTCAACCCGTTCATGAAATAGCCTAAATAGTGTGCCTCAGTCAGTCCTGGAACCTGACCCGCCAATTGGACAAACATAGAGATGTAATCCTCCACCGTTCCGGACTGCCTGACCCCTGACAGTCGCTCGAACCTGCTGCCCTTGAATCGCGTGTCAAAACGCGCCACCAGCGCCTGTGTGAACTCGTCCCACGACATACCTGGCTTCCGCGCCCGCATCCACGCCAACCAGTGCAAAGCCGGCCCATCCATGGCAACCCCAGCTGCTGCCACCTTCCTCTCCGGCGGAGTGCAGTTCAATTCGAACTGTTGCTCAGCCCTAGCTATCCACCCAATCGGATCTTCCCCCTCAAACGATGGTAGAAGCGCCAAGGCAGCGCCCCTACGCGTCTGATCGACCACGGCCTCCACCACAGTGGGTATGGCGGACGCCGCCACCTCCCCTTGTTTTGCACCAGCCGCTGATTGTGTTGCACCCGCCGCTGATTGCCCCTCCGACGACGGCTGCAGAATCGCCTTCGACAGCGCAGCCAAGGACGCTGCTATTTCAGAAAGTTGCGCACCATGCGCATCCAATTTCTCCCTCACCTCGGCCTGATCGGTCTCCAGCCTATCCAAACGGTCGCTGTTCGATCTCGTCATTCCGGCGGAAACGGGATCCGGCAGGTTGGACCAATTGATAAAAACAAAAACCAGAAAATCAACGGAAAACTCCGCTGCCCAAAGCCACCAGGCTAATCACAATATTATTCATAAGATAATCCCAAATTAAACCCTAATCAGGGATTTAAATACCCTCCTAATTACCAAAAATAGAAATCCTAATAAACATAATCAGAAAATCCAAATAACAAAATTAAAAATAAAATATAAAACTAAAACTCCTCAGCTAACGAACAATCCACGAACAGTGGGCTCAAGCCCGTCCCCGCCGTCGGTAGACCAATAGGGGCCTCGGTCCCTCCTCCAGGCCGAGCCCCTGCTCCCGCTCCATATCACACCCCTTAGAGCATATGAATATTGCCCTGTATGTGATATTACCATGAGTATACTCTTGTATATGATATTGCACATTGATTGGGCTTTTTTTTTTTTTTTTTTAATAACTCACATAACTTGGGAACTAATATCTTTCTGAGCTGCCTGTTTGTAAACTACAATGGTCAGGTATTCATTACTGGTCCTGATTCGTTATTTCCAGGATAATTGATTTTTATCTCACATTTCTTTAACTAATGATTTCTCACACATTTGTAGACTCAAGAGTTCCTGGTTCTAGGACGGCAACTTTTGACTGAAGTAAGAGACAAAATATATTGTTTGACAGATGAGATAATGAAGAAGGCGGGGCGATATGATCCTTCTGGATACTTCTTAATAGAAGTATTTTTTCTGACCTAAGAATTCAAACTAATTCAAACTTCTCTCACTCAATTGAGAATCCTGCTACTGATGCCTCTAGAATTGTGTTTGCAGGATGTTTTTTTCAATGATATGAGGGAGTTCTCTGCTGTGGACTACAGCAAGACTATTCTTGATTGGCTTAATAATTCTACAAATGATGCACTTGAGAAGTGGGAATTCATTGTTGCTGGTGAATTACAACAGAAGCAAAAGGCACTTCTGGGCTGTGAAAATAAGCATCAGTTGCCGTGGTTCAAATCTGTTCACATGCAGACAACTAGATTTTGTGACATAAGATTTCGACTCGGTGCTGGATATCTTTACTGTCATCAAGTATGTTTACGTAATCTCTCTTGTTTATCAATTCTATATGCCTTCCTGATCTCTATATTGGCATGCAGAGGAAGTATATGTTTTCTTTATAGTGGCTGTAAACGTTGTTTGTTTTCCACCACACTAGGGGGATTGCAAACATGTAATTGTAATACGGGACATGAGACTTATTCATCCAGAGGACGTGCAAAGCCGAACCGCTTATCCACTTGTCACACTTCAGCAAAAGCTCCGTTACAAGAAATGTTTGATTTGCAAAATTTACAGGGCGGCTAAGGTGACTGCGGGGGACAAATGGGCTCCATCAGATCCCTGCTATTTTTGCGATGTTTGTTATTATATGCTTCACTATGTAAATGGTTCTCTGCTGTATGGTGATTTCAAAGTGTATGATTATTATCATGAGTAACTCTTGTGACTGTTGACTGCTAAGGCTGTAAAAGAGTTTGGTTTTGAGTTCCTGAGTTGAGGTTTAACAATCATAGAAGAGTGATGTCTGCTTGGCTCAATCAGACATGATCAAAAAAAAAAAAAATAGAGTTGTACTAAATAAAATAAAATAAAAAGTTTTTCCTATTTTGTTAGTGATGCGCATCCAACTGAAAGCTGACGCTATCTGTAACAGTGGTATAGAATTTTCATGATCTGGCATGAGGGCAAAATGTGTTCCAAAACCCTCCAAATAACATATTATAACATTTCGTAATATTTTTCTCATGTACGGATTGAAATATATATATTTTTTGTAATAAAATTATGTTTAAGGAAAACTAAGATATTATTTAATAAAAATTAAGAAAAGATATTAATAAAATTATATCAGATAATTTTTTTCCCTTAAAACACTCAAATACTTTTATTTTTCATTAGAAAATTAATTTAATTAATGTTAGATTTTGCGACATAAGCCACCACAAATAATAAATTTGTCATTTATTAAATCCAACTTGAATGTTATAATCTAAAAGTACAATTCAAATATTATAATTTAAATACACATATTTCATATTTTATTTTTATAGATTCAATATAGATGTTACATTAAAGATCTTAGATGATTAATTTAATATTTTTCATATAAATATGGATAGAAAAATAAAAACAGTTTAATGTTTTAAAATTATCTAGAAAAAAAAAAAAAAAAAGAAGGAAAACAAATAGAGGGGAAGACTGCAAAACCCCAAAGCCAACCAGCTCTCTCTACTTACACGCTTCTGCTCTCTCATTTTCTTTATATTTTTTTTAGGTTCGGTTATTCGTCTTGAATTCTTTAAATACACCACAATATTTTTTTTTAAATGATATATTATTAAATTAATTAAAATATCTGTTTATTTAATTTCTCCAATCTGTTCAAGACTTATTCCGAAATATCCATCTGAACAAGTGAAGTAGTGTTCAACAGTGTTGTCAAACACTACTTTAGATTTTGACAAGATGTTTCCGACCGAACCTTAGGCCAACGTGCTTGTTCTTATTCAACAATTAAGTTTCAAATATGAGCATATGTATTCGACCAATTCCGTCAAACACAAACAGGTGTTCAATAGATAAGGTTCAAACACATACAAGAGGCGTGCGATAGGTTCAAAATAAAACGCTGAAAAATGAACAAAATACGAATATTCTAAAATAAATATTTTTCTGTGTATATTTTTATTTAAAATACTTATAAAACACATAAAAATTTAAGTATTCAAGAATCCTAAAAAAATAATTTGGAAGACAAACTTTTATTTTTTTTATTTTTTATTAAAGGCCAATTTAAACGGTAATATAAAACTTGTGTTAAATTAATATTGTTGATAAAATAATAAGATTATAACTTTTCAAAAAATCTGTATATAACTACATAATTTCAATAATAACATAAACTAATAATGTAATATAATTAAAAATAAAAGCAATAGTAGTAAAGAATGGAACCCACTTTCGTAAAATGGTCACTGGCTGGCTGGCCCGTTCTATTGGGTGAAGAGAGCCCCTTATAAATATGAGAAAAAATTACTATTAGGCCCCTCTATTAAAATATGACTCAATTTAAACTAACTTTATGCATTCATATTATGTATATATACTATTTTTTAGCATATAAAATAAAAATATTCTTAATTAGAGACACCTTATTACTTAAAATACTAAACTAATAACTATAATTATTGAATTTAGTTGATTAAATTTAGTTAACAACTTTTATGTGATCCCAAATTAATTAATTTAGAGATGTTTTACTCTATTTGTCTAATAAGAATAAGATTTTTTTCCCCACAAATATGTGAAATCATAATAAATTTTAAGAAGAATCTAACAAACGATGACGACGAAACAACTCAGGGATAAATATTTTGTCTCTGTTAACAATATATTGTCTATAAATTACATTTTAAGATGAATATAATAAACGACGATAACGATGAAGCAACTTAGGGACAATTATTTTGTCTCTAGCAATAATATATTGTCTATAAATTAAATTAATAACCCATTTTAGATGAAATAGCATGTCAATGAAATGCTAGTTCCGAAGATTTAAAAATAGATTTCCCCCCCTTTTTTTCATTTTTTCATTAGTGATTGAATTTTGGTATCTGATATCAAATTAGAGACCCATTTATTTGTGTGATTAAAGATGATTAAGATCCGTATAGACTGTTTAATTTTTAATTAGTAACTAATTACACACAGTAATGATATAATAAGTTTGTATGCTATTTTACATCATTAGTTTGAGAGTATTATTAACCATGCTATTTTTTTGGAAACAAATATTAGTAAGGGAGTTTCTATCCCCACCACAAAAATTACTCTCCACACCACAACACATTTTGGGACAAAAATAGACATTCATAGATTGACCAATATACCCTTAAAAAAATAAAAATTATTTTGGTGTAGCTTCACTGAGAACATTTTCAGAGCTTCCCTTTTCAACCGTACAGTGTTATGGTTAAAAGGGCAGTTAGACTGCCCTTCTCCTGTGCACTTGTTTTCTCCAGCCTTGTCAAAATTTGGAGCTCCCTCACATGTTTGTGGTCTTCTCCTCTATCCACCTGCATCATCGTCCATCTTATGGTGCTGATGATAGTAGCCTCTTCCGCCTTCCACCGCCGCCACATTAATCCTGACGATGAACTCACTGTGGGTGTCCATCAACATGCCATGCAAATTGCTGAATCACTAATAGCATCACCGCCGCCCCCAGCTACGCCACCACCCACAGAGACGGCTACATGTACAGAAGCCTGTTACGAAGTCAGAAACCAGATTCATCAAAGGCCATTGAAGAAAAAACAGTAGCAGCAGACGAATGGAAGGACGTGTTTGTGGAAGACGAGGACACAATGGAGGCGACGTGGAAGGCGAACGCCTGTGGTTGTGTTCGGCCAAGGCACGCCGAACGCCTCGCAGGCTGTTCGGTTGACCAGCGCCGAACATCTATTGTTATGTTCGGCCTGTGCTCGCCGAACATCTTGCAGGCTGTTTGGTGGACCAGCGCCGAACGTCTATGGTTATGTTCGGCCTGTTCTCGCCGATCGCCTTACAGGCTGTTCGGTGGATCAGCGCTGAACGCATCGCGGTTATGAACGAAATTGTCGCCTTATGCATTTATGATCTTCGCGTGATGAGGGGGTGGAGAGAAGGGAACAAAATTGACCCTAGGTTTCAGAAAATGAGCAAAATCGCAGATATGTATGGATGGAGAGGGTTCGCCGCTGAGGGTTTGGGGTTGGGGGGAGAATTTCGTCGCCGGGTTGCAGAAGGGTTTTGGGTAATTTTTCAATTTTTAAATTTTTTTAAAGGGTATAATAGGTATTTTGGGGGTGGGGTTAGTAAATTTAAATTTTTAAATGTATTTTAGTGTGGTGTGGATAGTAAATATGGTGTGAAAAGTAATAATAGGAGTATATATAGAAACTCCCTATTAGTAATATATTGCACATCACGTATTCAATGAGCTCAAAATCATTAATCCGATTTCATTTCATATCTTTCTTTCTTTTTTTTTTTCTTTTTTTTTTCTTTTATTGTTTCATTTGGTTGTTATTTGGGTGATTAAATACCATACCAAAACCTCCAAATAATAAAACATCTATCCCGATACTTCACATGGTTACAATTTGGCGTTAAGGAAGGGGTCCTATTGCTATAATAAATCTTGATATCGAAAATTCAACCTAGAAGATGTTTCATCACTCTAGATCCCATTACACTCAAGAAAACACATGAATCAACGAAGACATGCTCTTGAGCCCTTTCTGCCTCTCATGCCGTGGATGTTCCCTGCATGCCGAGGAAGGGTAAAGTCGAGTTCAAGAGCATCTTTACTTGATTAGCCAGGTTTCCTCCACGGATTTCACTTCTATTCTTATGAGCTTCGAAGATGAAGCATATATCACAACCGGGAGAATTCCTACAGTCCTACAAAGGACTATTGAAATGCTGAGCCAACAACTACATACGGCAGAGAAGAACTTCCCTGTAACTCACCCTAGTAATGATTTCGCATGTCCATCAGAGTACCAAAGACAAGGGGGCAATCTCAAAATGACCCAATATCATCTTGCAGATGAAGGACCCCAGGTGGGGGCCCTCATAATGAAGCAGGGCGACATTATGGGCCTTGGAGATCAATATCCCTGACAAACAAGGCCGCGCACCCGCAACTTCAAGTTCACACAGAAGACAGAGTAATGAAGAGGCTAATACCCTCACCACGACCTAGAAGATCCTGGGGGTGAGCTTCCCCTTGTACAAAGGAATGTGTTTGGTTGGGTACAGGTTCCAAATCTTATCCTGAGCCCATAAATCAACCGGGCTATTTCCAACCCTGGCCCCCATATGTCAATACAACCTAAAACATCAAAGATCCCCACAAGCAGATTACAATGACCACAATGCTTGGGTAGGTTGTTACTGTAGATACGCCCCAACACCCCCATCAATTGCATGAAGTCACACTGCACCTAGCCAAGATCATGTTCGAGGCAAAGAAAGGAATTAATGTTGAGTTCATGACCAACCTGATCTAGATGAGGAAGTGATTAAGTTGAGGCAAAGACTAGCTCAGCTAGAAGATCGTCGGTAGGCTGGAAGGCAGGTCACCCCTTTGACCTCGAGTTCCCCCTTTTGTGAAAGGTTGCTAGCAACGCCCATCTCAGCACATACCAAATTTCTGCAAATCAGACTTTATTATGGCAAAACAGACCCTACCACCCATTTAAAAATCTCTTGTGGAGAGCTTCATTCAGCCTCAGAGGTGACTCTATGCCGCAGCCCTCAATAAAATATAAATAAATTCGCATGATGAAAAAGTAACTGTAAAAAAAATAATTTTTATAGTATTTATCGTAGTTTAATAGTGTATACTGCATTAAATAACGAGCACCACTAGATCAGGCAGTATCTACTGTACAAAGCCTTAACAACCAATTAGCTTACAGAATGTGATGTAAACATACTAAATAGATTTAGCAAGAAAACATGCATTAAACACACACCACACAAAGACACGGAAGAGAACGAGATAGGAATAACATCAAATCTACTACATGTGAATTTCAGCACTATCAATATTTATCCCCATTAGTCACAACATAAGGCATTAGATAATACTTAAAAGAAAAGAAACCTTAATGCACAAATCTACCCATAAATCAATATACTGAATGCTTTCAAAAAATTACCTTCCATTTGATTTTTTATTGACTCAATTCCCTCATAAGCGCCCTTTATAAATAGAAACATTTTCTGGCATAGCACTTTCTTGGCTTTCTACTCACTAGGCTCTTGATTAAGTCAAGTCATGATTGGGAATGTAGTAAGGTCAGCTCGCCATCCCCAATCTGTGTGCACAAAATGTTCTTCTAGAAAATGTGAAATTTTAGCCCCATGGCCCCATATTTCTCGATGGAAAAGAGGTTTGTCGCCCCCACTCAAAAGCACCACACTTATAAGGGTCTCGACGGGGCTACGAGCTTTTCCGTTTCTCTAAGTGACTTTTTACCCTCAAAACCTGCCCTTGTCATAATACTTCGGACCAAAAAAAACCAAAAGTTGAATCAGTTGAAGAAGAAAAGTTCATCACAAACACTTGCAATAAGGAAACTCTTGAAAGTTCAAATGTTTCAGCATTTGAGAGACCAGATTCTCAGCACTGCATCCATTTCTCCACTGTAGCCCAAGGGTAAAAAATTCTGTAGTTACATCCTCTTCAGAAGCCAAAACCTCAGAGAGGTCATTAGTATTTGAGCACTATCTTAGCTGATATCATGGACACTGTTTTGAAAGTCTTCAAATAAATTATTGCCTGTAGCGTAAGATAGTATTTGAGCAGCAGAAAGTCTTCAATATGATAACTTAATCAGTAAAAAGGTAAAGAAAGAAAGTAGTCAACATCTTGAGTTTTTGCTGAATTCTTCTAATAATTCAAACCACTATAAATGGTAACCTCAGCTCTTGGAGAACGGAGAAAATTTTTAAAGCCCTTCCATGCATAGTAGTGGAACTGGAAACACAAGGTCAAGTTGTCATGCCCCCATAAAATAATCTCAAGAGCCCAAATTACATAATCTATAGTTACTATTAGCTCACCAAAGTTAGGACTGACTCAATATTATATTATACAACAAAGTCTAAGTAGAAAGAAATTAAACGTGGAGCATGGTTCGTAGGATTTTCTGGATGAGGGTGTTCCACCTATCAGGAATCTCTGCTATTACCTATAGAGGCTTCACATATGACCTAGTCATAGGATGAATGAAAACTAAGAGGATGCTCCTCATCCACATAATTTGAACTAATTTAAGTTTACTGTGAAATAAGCTGCAACGGATTTCAACATGTAAAATTTGATTTATGGCTCATTGGAGGCAAACCAATATGTCATGTTAAACAGCATTGATGTAACTAGCAGAATACTACTTCCAGATCTATTGACTTTTAGGTCACATGAGAATAACTTGGCAAAATCAAATACAGCACACGTCTCAGGCATTATTACTCATTCAACACAGTATGGCAAACATCATACTCCTTCCAGATTATATTTTCTCAAATACACAACCAACAGAAAATTCACTATACAAAGCTGATATGATGGAACCAAATTACAAACTTCTAGACATGAAAATATGCTTGTGAACTCACACAAACATTGGATAACAGCTTTTATTCGACATTTGCTTCTGTGTCTTCTATTATTTTCGCATGTAAATTGGGAAGTCATGTACCTGTCAACAAATACAAAATAAGTTTACAAATGTGGAAAGCCTAACCAAGAGTAAAAGATATCTGATTGAACTGAAATCAAAACAAAATTGAAACTAAATACTCAGTCTGACGGAATTTTAGATATATGCCTTCTTTTTCTCAGAACTTATTTGTTTTTCAATTGATCATGATTTACGAAGCTACAACTAAGAAACTGCACCCTATCATAGTGATTTGTTACTCTATACTGGCCAAATTCAAAACAATTAAAAAAAAAAGTTGAATCTGTGTTAAGATTCATTACTACCTTGAATTTTTATGGATAAATTCAAAGAAGAACAAACAAAATCATAAAAACAAAAAAAAATATATTAACACCTAAAAGGGATTTACCTCCACTGTCCATTATCTTTCGATTTCACCAATGTAGCATGCTTCCTCACGAACCACCAAAAGTAGGTGATAAAATGCTCCCAACAAAAGTGCCTCCATCTATAAACATAGCTGGAACTCCATCAACAATCATGTTTTTCAATGTTCCCTCTTTTATATTGTACACAGCCAAACTTTCGTCTTCAGTCAGCAACACAACTTCCTCATCTCCTATATAACATAAAAGCTTAAATATATCCCAGTCATAATCACCATTGACACTGAATTTGGTCCACGACTCTACTAAACCATATTCTTTCATTATCCAAATATCAGTTTGGCTATTGCTTCGATTATCAATCATACAAAGACATCCTCCAAGAACGATAAGTCTATTAAATACAAATTTTTTCACATCAACACCACTAGGAGCAGGAATTTGAACGAACACCTCATCTACCAAATTGAAAGCAGCAATCACAGAAGCATAACCCGATTCCCGACTACTAGCTAACCAATGGATAGCCCCATTCACAAAAGCCCCCGAAGAAAGTTCAGGAACGGCATGATCATAGGGAGAACTCTCGACCCTTTTCCAAACACCCCTTTTCACAGAATACACATCCACAAATGTATCAATACAGTCTGGCTCATGTTCATTGTCAGTATCATAATAAGAAAGTGCGACGACTTTATAATCGTCGCTAGATCTATCATACCCGAATCCATGCATACTAAAACTTTCTCCCTTACTTAAAGCTAGAGGTGAATCTGGTATTTGTACCTGCTCCAAAGTAATCGGATTCACCAAAAACTTCTCATATTCCTCATTAACTAATAAAACCAACCCATCACAAGAACCCACAACCTCAGAGCAGTTATCTAAGAAATCGAGCTTTCTAGAAGTGGCGTCGTCTTTGATAGTGGCTATGGAGTGGATGCAGTGAGATGGGGTGATGAGAATGAGATTTTCTTGGTGGTGTTTTCGGGTGAGGTGGGATTTGATGAACTGAGGGGTTGAGAGCAGAGTGTGCCATGATTTTCCCAAGCATCTGCACCTTCCTATGGATTTTGGGGGGAGCCGCGAGAATATATCGATCAGAAGTTCTTGGGGAAGATCAGAGTTCACCATTTTTGTTCAAAAATCTCGGAGAGTTTGAGATTTGATGTAGGACTAGTGTATTTGACCGTGTAGATAGAATTCCCCATGAAACAATTAACCGTAGTTTTCGATGATTTGACCAAACATAAGTACAAGGACACGATCGCAGCTGACTACTGATACCTGTCGGACTACCATTGAGACAGAGAGAGAATTTCAAAGAATGTGTGCGAAGAGCTAATGAGATATTCCACCTGCTACAAATATACATGTTTTCTTAATCGCCTACTTTTTATTTTGGCAGAAAAGAAAATTGAGCTTTTGTATTTTGTTGCAACTTCAATTGTATGTTTGGTTTTGTTTAGGGGGGTGTTGATTGCAGTTGTTCCATTATTATTTTGTGTTTCTTTAATTATTTAAAAAAATATATTTAATATAATTTTTTTAAAATGTTAATTACTTAATAATATTTTTATTTTAACTTTTTATAATCAATATATCATATTAATTCTCTTTTTAAGATTTTGATTTTGATATCCATTTACCATATATACAAGTAAAATATTATTTTTTAAATATACAATATTTTTATTAAGTTAATGGTCATATATTTTTTTATTTAAAATATTTTTATATAAAACACAAATGTGAGATTATTAGATAAAAATAATTTTTGGAAAAAAATAACAATATTTTGAATATTATAATAAATATGCCATATCAATTCTTCATTTTGATACCTTTATTTTGACATTTGTTTTCATATATAAAAAAAATGTTAATTTTAAATATAAACTATTTTTGTCAAAATAATGGTTTTATTTTTTGTAAATAATTTTGACATGTAAATTCAGCTTTCTTGTTTCTTTTTCTATAAAAAAAGTATAAGTGTATATTATAAAATTTAGAGAATATTACAGATTCCCAAACTTCCTATACAAAGGTTGAAAAGCTTCTATTGGACAAGTTATGTAACACAGATTCTTTTTTTTTTTTTTTTTCGTAAATCAAAACATTATTCCATATTAATACACAAATTTAAAAAGTAAGAAAATAAACTCAAGTTAATTCTAGGTAAGATATGAGTATAGAAGGGTAAAAATTGAAATTCAATTTTCGAAATTCTCCAACTTCACATAATATATATTTATATATATATATATATAATTCAACTTTACATAAATAGTACATACGACACAAGTAGGTTTCTTGTCCTGAAACACCCAATTTAGCATACAACTTTTCAAATACTATTAGGTAATTTTGCTATTACACCTATTTTTAATTTTCTTAATGAAATTTCAGTTGGACATTTCGGCCCGTGATGAACTACAATAACAAGCTATTAATTAACTCTCAATGTCCAAACATCTGCCCTATTAGTAACTTACCTAATTCACACATATGATCACTTTTGCCTTCAAAAATGAAAACCCTCCCAAGGGGATAGTCGATTCCTATTTCTCTGTCAAATCAACTACTTTGGACAAAGACACCACAAATAAAAAATTGTGATTTATTATAAGTGGAAATCTCTATTCTTATTTACGACATAAGATTTTCTCATCCACTTTTACTAATTGTCCATTGTTTTTGTTGATGCACGATGGGAATAGGACGGTATAATCAAGATTTTATTTGTATGAGCTGGTGTAGATGGTATATAAAAATAATAAACATGTCATGAAGGAATGAAACTTAAGTTGTGTGGTTAAGAAAAAATTTCCCACAAGTAGCTAAAAATATGTGGACGTCCCTTGAAATCTAAACCTTATTCGTGCAAATATTGTGAAGAGGTTGATCAATGACACAACTCCAAATGCAATAATCCAAAGGCTCAAGATCATCCACCTGGATTGACAGCAAACCATCTCCATCGAATTTACTATTATGGAAGTTTTGATCAAGAACTGGAAGGACAAGTGAATTTTGAAAACAAGATTGATCAAGATTTGCAACAAAAGTGTCCTTGGTTTCGTCCATGCAGGAACACGGAGTAACAAGATCCTGAGGGTCCAAGAACTCGTATGCACCAAAGAAAGCGCCCTCTTTTAGCCATGGAAAATCGAAAATTCCAACCGTGGCTGCACAGCCCTCCTCATCTCGGCCGTCCAAGGGGAGGATGGTCTCTTGTTTCTTGTGTTCTATCTTCTCGTCTTCTTCATCTCTTGTCCTCTTCCGACTGTTGTCTCTCTCCATATCGCTTTTTTTGTATAATTTGAAAGTGAAACACTAATAAAAAGGAGGAAATTAGAAAAGCATCACAAGCTTAATGCAGAAGCAGATGCAGTAAGTTAGATGCATGAATGAAGAGAAAGTGGATCTATATATTGATTCATTGATCCTTTAATGAAGGTGACAACCCTCTTCCGATCTGTAGAGATAGAGAAAATGCAAATGTATGCAGTATTACTGTTGCAGAGGGAATTTTGCTTCAAAAATACCACATATACTCTTCTTCCAGATTATCCTTAGTTTGGTAAGACCCTAAGATCGCGCGCATTTTGCGTTCTTTCCTTTTAACTCTTCCTATATTTCTTACTTCCATTTTATGAGCAATATTAATTGCTTAATTATATAAAAAAAAATTTAAGATAATAAACCAAATAATATTCTACATTAAGTTTATCCCCTGCAAACCAAACTTATACATAATATAACTATGTTTTTATAAATTAAAAACCGGGTCTTTTATTTTCTTTTCCTTGTCCCAAATATATATATATATATATATATATATATAACCATAACATCTGTGGGTATTAAATTTAATACTCCTACATCTTTTAAAATAAAAATACAAAAACCTTGTTTGTATAATTTTTTTTGAGATTGAGGGAGTAACGTTATCAATTATTTCAATAAAGATACCCTATTTAATATATTTATAAATCACTTATTTTTGTAAGCATATACAACAATTATTATATAAAAGTAGAATATTTGTCTCTCGTCACGAGGAAACAATTTGATAAGTGTTGCGTATTGGATTTTTTAAAATATAGTTTGATTAAATAATTTTCAAGATTTTTAATCCTTTAAACCTAAATTTTCTATGTTATAAATGATTTTAAAATTTTATTTAGTTAAATATATCTTTTTATTTTAATTGGTCATTTTTAGATTTATGAATTATTTTTCATATTTTATTTCTCAATTTCCCAGTTAATTTAAAACAACTTCATATTTTTGGTAGTTTTGAGTTTTATTTAATGATTTTATCTTAGATTCATTAAATATTTTGGTAGTCATTCATAAATTTCGTGTTTATTTAGGAAACTTAGTGATTTTATTTACTAAATTAATTTTTTTAGATATTTCAAATATAATTTATGACCATTTTGCACTTAAGTAGAGAAGAATCTCAATCAACATATAATTTATTGTGATAATTTCACATCCGCAAAAATGCACAAACAACCCTAACTTAAGAGATCACGTGAGAGCCACGTGCAGTTTTCCTACTAAAATAGGTAACTTGTGGTAGTGATTTGTGTATATAAGCGTAAGAAATCCTATATATATAAAGGATGCAAGAGGCTCTTCTCGCTTATGATAAATCTTTTGGGCATGCCATCAACCTTGTTAAGTCGTGCATAAATCTTTTGGGCATGCCATCAACCTTTTTAAGTCGTGCATTTTGTTCAGTAGAAAAGTGCGTATGGACATCAACGCAAGTATATATTTGAAGTCTGGCAACCCCTCAGAATTGTACGTTATATATCTCTTCCTCTTTCTTGTTGGACGGAAACAAAGAATGTTGAATTCTTGTAAGTAGGGTAATAGGGGGGATGACATAAGTATATAAATGGGCTTTTTTGTTCCTCTGTAAAGTCCATAAACCTTTAACACTGGAGGAAGGCGAAACTATGTCCCAGATTTGTTCATCCATCATTCACAAGCTCAGGAAGTTGCAGGCAATGAAGAATTTGCTCACTTTTATCCAAGTTATAAGCTCAGCAGGAAAACTTGCGGATAGAGGCCAGCATATTTTTTAGCAACTTGTGAATCCAAGATGTTGGTCGACAAGCCTCACCACAGAGTTGGCTAGACTGTCTGCGGCTTCTTGGGTCAATGCTTCAGCATACACTCTTACCACATCTTCTGTTCCCGAGGGTCGTATAAAACATCTTCCTCGCAGGTGTTTGGCTGTCACAAAGAATCAAAGAGTTCTCGTAAATTTCTTGCTTACGAAATATTAAAAAAAAAAGTGTGTGTGTGTGTGTTAATCAACCTATTTATCTGCTTTTCCAAATTCATTCGTCATGACAATTATATAATAAGTTAAGTTTCTCTATCTTATAGATATACTTGATAAAAAAAGTCGGGAAGCTGTAATTTAATGGAAAGTACTAAATTGGTCTAGAAACAATTTAGTTTATCGGCTTCCAGGTGGAGGAAACTATTCCTACGAATGTTAGAGCATAATAGATGGCAGTGTTGGAATATTCACATCCGATATGGGTCATGTATGTACATATCAGACAGCTCACGCTGGTCTTGCCATTAGCACGTGGATCACTCTTATTTGTTGGATGGAATTTGTTATTGTTTTTCTGTTTGAGGAATGATCACGTTTTCTTGTTGTAGTTAGGATTCTAGAATAATCCTTCACAGTCTACATAAATGTAGCAGGAACCAGTTCTTTTGTATTAGAATAATATCAGCAATATAATAAGATGAATGCAGCATATTGCTTGCATTTTACTTCACATGGTATCTAGAGCTAAGGTCTAACGATGGCACCTCCAACGCGTGCACCAGCCTGGCCGGCGCTTAATGCCGACGCTGCCAATGAAGAGAAGCAGATGTCTGTGTATGAAGATGATCCACTCTTTCTCCACAGTTCGGATCATCCAGGGATGACTCTTGTCTCATCTCCTTTGGATGGAAGCAATTTCCTAGCGTGGAAAAGATCGATCAAAATTGCACTTGATGCTAAAGCTAAAAGTGCATTCATTGATGGAGGCTTTGAAATACCAGCTGAAGATTCAAAGGCTCTCAACCACTGGAAAAAGGTAGATGCAATGGTGAAGGCATGGATACTAAATTCGATCTCCAAGGAAATGGTGGAAGGTTTTATGTATGCAAAAACAACTAAACAATTGTGGGAGGAAATTTGTCAGCAATTTGGCCAAAGCAATGGACCTCAGCTCTTCCATGTTCAGAAAGAGCTGGCTAATATCTCGCAAGGTAACAATTCTGTATTAGTCTATTTTCATAGGCTTAAGAAACAGTGGGATGAACTTAATGCTTTAGATCCACCTCGAAAATGTTCATGTAAGTGTAATTGTGGAGCTGGAAGACATAATACAGAATTAGATGCTAGATTGAGGTTAGTACAATTTCTCATGGGGTTAAATGAGACTTATGAGCATGTTTGCAGTCAGATTTTGCTACATGATCCGCTGCCTACTATTAATCAAGCCAAAGGATCTTCCACAGGTAGCTGGCAGATTGGTAAAGGAAGAGGAAATAATTTCAAAACCAAAGAAGAAAAGGCAATGTCATATTGTGAGCTTTGTCAAGTAAATGGTCATGACAAAACAACTTGTTTCAAAATCCATGCTACCCGGATTGGTATAAAAGGCCAAAAAATCAGAGGAGTAGAAGTATGGCTAATATGGTAGATGTGAATGCACAAAAGGGGAGCTGTACTGATTCAGAAGGAGGAGGCAAGGGAAATATTGAAGCATTAATCCAGAAAGCAGCTGATAAATATTTCACTGGAAAGGAAAGCAAGACAGGAGGTAAAGGGGAATCAGCTCCATCATATTTTACTGAATTTTGGAGGTATTTCGTGTTCTCAATTTGCCTTATCCACGTATGAATGTATAAGACAGAGGGACTGGATTATAGATTCAGGGGCTAGCAGACACACGTGTAACGCTAAAGCCCTTTTCACTTCCTTATCACCTATATCTCCACACATCACAGTAATTTTACCCAATAGTTCACACATCACTGTCACACACATTGGAAAAGTAAAAATAGACAGCTCTTTAACTCTTTCAGATGTCCTCTTTGTGCCTCGCTTCAAATTTAATCTCTTATCTATTGCTCATTTAACTCAACAAACACCTTTCAAAGCAGTTTCCTAATCCTCTCATTGTGAAATACAGGACCAGAAGAGTAATGAAGTTGTAGCTGTTGGGAAGTTGCTTGGCAAGCTATACGTTCTTCAACACAGAGTCATCAAACCTAGTCCAAATAAATGTATCACCAATCATGATGCTTCTCTTTTGTCTAATATAAGTCCTTTGGAAGAATGGCATAGGAAGTTGGCCATACTTCCCCACATACATTTAGTCATCCGCATTTTCTTAAACATGTTCGTAATAAAGTTGCAATAAAATCTTTGCATTCTTGTGATATTTGTCATAAGTCTAAACAGACTAGATTATCCTTTCCGAGATCAGAAATTCAAACCAAAGGCATATCCGATATGATTCATACAAATGTTTGGGGTCCATATCATAAGAAATCTGTTACTAATGCACCCTACATGTTAACCACAGTTGATGATTTCAGTAGGGGGACATGGGTTTTTACACTTTCACATAAAAATCTGGTGTACAAAATTTTGAGGGAGTTTTTCAGGATGGTAGAAACACAATTTGGTAAGGCAGTAAAGGTTGTTAGGAGTGACAATGGGCTCGAATTTACAAGCAAAGAGTGTCAAGAAGTATTCAAAAATTTGGGAATTATACATCAAAAAAGCTGTGTCCATACTCCCCAACAAAATGGGGTAGTGGAAAGAAAGCATAGACACTTGTTAGAAATAGCAAGAGCCCTTATGTTTGAGTCCAATGTTCCAGAAAAATTATGAAGCTATTCAATTCTTCATGCAGTATATATTATTAACAGATTGCCCTCAGCTATTCTAAATTGGCAATCACCTTTTCAAATCCTTTATGATAGACAACCCGACTTTAGCAATTTGAAAACATTTGGTTGTCTAGTGTTTGCTTCAAATGTCAAGCCACATAAAAATAAATTTTCCCAAAGAGCCTATAAATGTGTCATGATAGGTTATGTAGCTGGAAAAAAGAGTTTCAGACTCTTTGATATGGATACCAAACAAGTGTGTGTCTCTAGAGATGTTATCTTCTTTGAAAATCATTTTCCCTACAAAGACCAACCTGAACCCAATCATACACTTCCTATACTTGATTTACACTTCATAAGCAATTCAGATAATACAGATTCTGTACCAACTGTGCCAATGACTTCCGTTTCAGATCCTAACTCTTCTCATGTCACTTCTCCTCTCCTTGTCAAAAGACCCATCAGAGAAAAACATAGACCAGCTTGGTTAAAGGATTTTGTGACTGCAGCTTCACTCAAGCAACCGCCAGTAGCTGCAGTATCATGCTCCACAGATTCTGCTCCAGGTTATTCCATTCCTACCTTTCCTTACACCATTTCTTCTTCTACTGCCTTTGATTGCACATACTTGTCTTATCTGGCTAACCTGAGTCACGTCCAAGAGCCTCAGTACTATTCGCAAGCATGTGGAAAGGCAGAATGGGAAGAAGCCATGCACAAGGAGATCAAAGCCTTGGAGGACAATGAAACTTGGACTTTGGTGCCCCTACCAAAAGACAAAAAAACCTATTAGATGCAAGTGGGTGTATAAGGTTAAGTTGCATCCAGATGGCTCCATAGAAAGGTACAAAGCAAGGTTAGTTGCTAAAGGGTACCATCAAATACAAGGGATAGACTACATTGACAGCTTTTCTCCTGTTGCTAAATTGGCTACTATGAGGATGTTTATTGCTTTAGCAGTTGGAAATAATTGGCCACTTTGTCAATTAGATGTCAATAATGCCTTTTTGCATGGATATCTACATCAAGAGATATATATGGTTCCTCCAGAAGGATATACAAAAGCAAAGGCTGGTGAAGTGTGCAAGTTGCCAAAATCACTTTATGGATTGAAACAGGCTTCCAGGGAGTGGAACTCAGAATTCTGCAAACAATTATTTGCTTATGGATTTACACAATCCAATGCTGACCATTGTTTGTTCTTTAAAGGGACAGAGCGTCTTTTTTGGCCTTATTAGTGTATGTGGATGATGTTCTCTTGACAGGAGCTCATATGAATGATATCACTGCTCTGAAGAATCATCTTGATAAGCTTTTCACCATTAAAGACTTGGGGTTTGCAAAATATTTTATGGGATTGGAGCTGGCCAGAAATGACAGTGGGATGTACATTAATTAGAGAAAGTATATACTTGATATTTTGGATGACATGGGGTTAAAAGGATGCAAGCCCACTTCTACTCCTTTTCCACATGGTTTAAAGTTAAGTTCAGTTGATGGAGAGAAGCCACTAGAAAATTCTGAACAGTACAAAAGACTTGTGGGCAGGCTTCTGTATCTTAATTTGACTAGACCAGACATCACATACAGTGTGCAACAACTCAGTCAATTTGTTACTTCACCATGTCATACTCATTGGGAGGCAGCTTTACATGTTATTAAATACTTGAAAGGCTGTCCCTCTTTGGGCTTATTTTATCCTTCTAACTCTGAATTTTCTCTCCAAAGTTTCAGTGATGCAGATTGGGGAGGCTGTGTTGATACTAGGCAGTCTTTGACAGGTTATTGTGTCTTCATGGGGGGTGCTTTGATCTCACGGAAGACAAAAAAAAAACAAAATACTGTGTCTCGTTCATCTGCAAAAGCTGAATACAAGGCTTTAGCATCTACGGTCTGTGAACTTCAGTGGATTCAATCTGTGGCATTGGATTTACAGATACTGGTAACAGTGCCTATTCCTCTTTGGTGCGACAATAAAGTTGCTATTCACATTACGGAGAATCCAGTCTTTCACAAGCGTACAAAACACTGGGACATTGACTGCCATATCGTTCGGAATAAACACAAGGAAGGCTTCATCAAATTGAATCATGTCTCCACCACAACTCAATTGGCTGACATCTTAACAAAAATTCTTGGAGGCCCCCAATTTCGGTTCTTAACTGTCAAGTTGGGATTGGTGGATGTTCACCACCATCCCATGAGGGGGGATGTTGGAATTTTCACATCCATGCATATACATGATATATGGGTCATGTATGTACATATCAGACAGCTCACGCTGGTCTTGCCATGAGCACGTGGATCACTCTTATTTGTTGGATGGAATTTGTTACTGTTTTTCTGTTAAGAGGAATGATCACATTTTCTTCTTGTAGTTAGGATTCTTGAATAATCCTTCACAGTCTATATAAATGTAGCAGGAACCAGTTCTTTTGTATTAGAATAATATCAGCAATATAATAAGATGAATGCAGCATATTGCTTGCATTTTACTTCACAGGCAGCCAACTCATCTGTAGAAATGCATCTCCTCCTAACTATATCAAGGGGCAGTCTTCATGTTCAGCAAGTGACATTAAGTTGCAAGGCAACTTAGTCAAAGGGACTTGCCCAGCAAAATAAGTTTATAAATTAAACAGTAGAGCCGTAGGGGACCACATATAAGTTGTCATATCTTCCATATTTTTGTGGTATATAAATAAAAACAAAAACAAAAAAAACAAAAAACTAGTAACCAAATAGTGACTACTAATTATTCGCTTGTGTACCAGTAATACCAGTTGAGTATAAGTCAACCAATATCATGACAATTTCACCAAAAAGTAAAAACATAAAATTAAGTAGACCTGTAAGCAAAAGTTCACCTGTTTCAGCATCGATTGCTTCTTGTATACCAGCAGGGCTCACAACAATAGTCTCTGCATTTTCAGTTATGACAGCAGTTCTGTCGACAACCTTTACCTGAACAGGTGAAGATGAATGGTTAAGTACTCAACTTTACAGGGTGTTTCTTTTGGACTTAAGTGGGTTGGGGGAAATTGAACTGTAAAATCGTTGGCCGTGGGAATTCTAAAATCTGATGAATGTTTTTTTTTTTCTGGGGTTGTACTGGGAATATTGTTCCTATAGATGTCAAATCAATGTTTGGGGAGCTAGTGTCGGTGTATTATTATATTAGGAGAGATGGTAAAGTTATGAAAGAAAAATACACTGGAATGTAATGTCTAAAGTCCATACTAAACCCAGAAGAAACAAAGACTCCATGAATGGAAAATCTTAAAGAGCTAATCTTTCGACCAATCGACTTCAAAGATAGTTTCTATGTTTATGAGCATGTAAGATGACGCGGTTGGGGGGGGGGGGGGAAGTTGATCCCACTCCTGGACCAATCTTCCTAGGTTCGAGTCACCATTGGGGGGGGGGGGGGGTTGATCCTTCTTAGAATAGGAAGTATTAAAAAATAATGTCTGAGAACATTAAAAAACAAAAAAGTATGTCTCGTAGGCAATTTAAAAGACTCATACTAATGCCACAATGTCAGTACCTTTGAATAGAACACCAGAACTAATACTTCCAGCAAAAGAATCGTATTTACATTAGGGGGTAAATAGTTAATGTTAGTCCTGTTTATAGATCAATACATATCATAGGAGGGGTTTGTCTGTATAAAACGGCACTGCTATACTAACTAGCGTATTATAATAAATACTTATGAACCTTTAATCCCCCAATAAGATGAATCCATTGTGCGCAAGTTGGACTTGAGTTGGGTTTCATGTAACCAAGGTTCTCTCCTCACTCTTAGAGCAACCAAAAGACAATACAAGATCTGAAATAACCCCCTTTGAATCATTTTGTAACTTTCCAGGTCTCATCTGCCCAAACCATTTGGACAGTTGTGTTGAAAATACATAGAAATATACTGACCTTAAGTTGTCTGCTAGGTAAATCTTGATAAAGCGCATTCCATTTATGGATAGACCATCCCATATACTGTAAGATAGCCTCTACCAAAAACAGCCCACTTAATGCATCTCCAACAGCTTGATTAATCAACTTACTGGCAGCCAATAATCTCAAAGCAGCCTTCTGTTGTTCTGAATCTGGAAATAAGCAACAAGTAATTATTCGCTTCATCAGAAGAAAAGTTTATCACAAAAGGGCAATAAAGGTAGAACTAGAAGTAACCTTTTGATGTTGATGATAGATCATTGTTTCTAATCTCTAACCAGGACAGAAAAGTATCTGAAAACAAGATAGTTCCATGTCCATTTGCCTCAAAATAAATACCAATGTCATACTCGGCAGCTTTTTCGTGCAGGTATTTCACTCCTGTTGGAGTTAAAACAACTTCCAGGCCCAACTGTTTTAGGTAATCAGTGGATGCACCATTAGCATAAGCTGTCTGTACCACACCAAGAGAGGCTTGATAAGATTTATTTGCTTCTCCATCTTCAGGCCCATAAAGGATTCGTAACTGCTCCTTTAGAAATAAAGCAAACAAAGACAATATCTTGTCCCCATCAACAAGGTCAATCTTGTCACTATTTGATAAAACTGAGAAATATACAAGCCGATCAGCATCTCCATCCAAACTGGCACACCTGAAAAACTAGAATCATACAAGTTCACCGTTTCCATTCCCCGCCAATGGATTACAAGTATCTTTGAAAACAAAATCTGAAACATTTTGTAAAAGTTGCATATGACCAATCTATCTTGGTTTTCATATCAAATATCATGTCAAAAAGTTCATTAGGTCTCAGAGAAAACCATAGCTTGAATGATTTTGCAAAAGATAATTGAAGCTGTAAATCACATTATATAACTTATTAGGGATCAACCACAGAATATCTATAGAAGACTCCCACTTGTTACCACCAATTTTGCATACAAGTAGATGTAGATGCAGGTAAGATATAGGCCAGAAGAAATTATTATTTACTAACTCGTGAAGCAGACAAATCATTCTGAAATGCTAAGATAATACTGTAACGGATCTAAGACAAAATGTGTGCCAAACAAAATTCAACCGACATAGGTGAAACAAAATAAGCTATAATTTTCATTAAAAGGAAGATATTTCCTCCATCTCTTAGACTACCACATAATTACAAAAGTTACAACTTATTGTTTTTAGATGAAATTTAGAGATTTATCATAAAAGTGCTTAGGCATTGAAATTTAACTGAATATGACTAATAAAAGCAATTGGAAGGAGGATATCTCACCTTATGCCAGCATCAGAAGGACCAAAATTGCGAGGAACCACTTTCTCTTTCTGCACATAATCAGCACCTACACCTTCATTAAGAACACCTTCACCATAGTTACGAACATCAATATTTAAATCACCCAACCTTGTCTTCAACTTCTTAAGCTTTTCTCCTCCCACACCATCAGCCGCATCCACTATCAGCTTGTCACTCACATTTTTGTTGCAATTTTCTTGAGGACTATAATCCAACAAGCACCTGAAAAATTATATAAGAATCAAAATGGGCGCCTATGTCAAACTCTAATTGGATCAAAGAGTAAAATATAAATAAATAAATAAATTCAGAATATGTGCCACTACTTTTAACTAACCTAAAAGAAGTCAAAATATTTTCATAATAATTGAGTTCAGATGCCTCCATGCCCTTATTTTTTTCACGAACCATCCAATGCAGTTGAGGAGTGGTCACAACTCCCATATCTGTGGCAGTGGCACCCATAATTGAAGTTATGCCCTAATAAATGTTAATAAACATACTTGAATCAGTACTTCAAATAGACCCCTAGTACAGAGCTAAGAATATATTTCAAGCACTTGCGGTTAACATTCATTCTAAAGGCACAAACATGCAACTGCAAGTATGAGGATAGGAAGGGCAAAAGAGACTTAAGAAAAATAAAAGACAAAAAGACTATAATTTATTGCAATTGAAGAACCAAATTCTGAGAGGTCACTTTCTTAGACAAAGGTTCTCCAAGTGAGATAATGCACTTAGAGATATACCCAAATGCAGCTTGAAGTTAGAAGCCAATAAAGGGGCACAAACAACTAAAAATATCTAGAAAATACAAGGCACAGGAATAAGAATGATAACAAGTTAAGTGAACCGGAGCAATAACAATACTTGTTTGGCGGCCTCCAGAAGAGACATCCCGCTGGGCCTAGTGTCTCTTCCCAATAAAACTTCAGCTGCAGGTGTTGCTTCAAGTGTAATACTTTCCTTGTTTAGAAAATCCTCTAGCAGCTGTTATGATAAACAAGAGAATATCTCATTCAGCATAATACGCATACAGAGATAAAACCAAGACAGGAATGTCTCTCAGGTACTGAAATTATTGGAATCCATCATCTAAAAGTCTTCACATGGTCAAATCCACCCAACCCCGCTCATATGTCAAAGTGATGCACCTCTCTTTCCAAGTTAAAAAAACAAAAAAAAAGACACATCTCCAAAAAATGTAGCACAAATATGATCACATAACAATCTTCACCCAAGTACTAAGTATCCTTTTTTTTAATTCCCTTTTTTCTTTATCAAGTTCTATTCTAAGTATTGTTATTGAATCAGGCATGTTTTACCAAAGAACAGCTACATACTCCAAAAATAAGGAATAATTTCTTAACCATTTCCACTAGTTTATTGAAGCTTAAGTATTAGGTAGGTCTGCTTTTGTACCTGGAGGAGAGAAAGAGGATCTGGGGCATTGGCAAGGGCATCAGCAAAGGGTTCCCAGCTCTGAGTGAGCATTCCACCAGATGGGTCAGCCACTTTGACCCCATTATCTGATACCTGATTGTGGGAAGCGGTGATCATTAGCCCAAGCGCCGATCTCGTCTGAACGGACCTGAGAGCCGCCAGTATCCCCATCCGGAACACCGTCGATTCCAGCAACGATGCATCGGCCCTGAACCCCGACGTGCCATACGAAAACTTCACCCCTGCACCAATCAAACTTTACTTACATAACAAAGAATGCCTTGGAAATTGGCACTAGTGATTGATTGATTAATATTGGAATTGTACCTGGTGGCGGGGGGAAGCGAGATGCAGCATGAAGGAGGAGCGATCGCTGCTCTTGGTTCATTCTCTAGCTGTTTGGTCCCTTTGTTTACTTTTCCACTAGAACAAAATATACGAGGTAACGAGGAACCGCACTGCTGAGGAATCTTAATGAAGGGGCTGCCAGTGAAAAACCGGTGTAAAATACACGAGATGCCAGTTAAATGATTATATATTTGAGAAAAAATCCGTGATATTATTTAAATGTCCATGAAAAAAATTTGTTTAAATTACTTAATATTAAAAATGATATTGAAGCTTGTACCCAAATAATAAAAATATAGATAATTCAAGTAGGCCGGCTCTATTCAATATAAAATAGATAATAAGATAGACGATATAAGATAACTTTTCCACTCGCTTGAAATTACATCTTTTTCTTCTTTTCTTTCTATTCTTCGCTAACTTTTTGCAATATAGAAAACAAATAAATATTTAGAAATACAAAACTAAGATTTTGTTCTTATTACCAATTATATTTACTTGGATTGTTTACCATTATGGATTTTTGAGTGTGGTTTCATATTTGATAATGGAGTACATAAAATATCAAAGAATTTAAATGTGATCCGATTTGTAGACAATCTAGTAAATTAATTATGCTATAATAGCTAGGTGGTACTGTATATTCCTTCGGTGGCATCAAAGTCGAAAAGGTTAGAATTTGGTCTAGATTAATGAATTTTTTAAAAAGTATTAAAATTAATTGAAATATGTGTAGTCTGTTGGAGCCCTTTTTTAGTTTGATTTTCGATATGATTTGTTATAAAATGAAACTAAATGAAATTAGCTTTGTATTAGCAACTTAAACCACTTAATTTCGTTAAGAAATGAGAGAGTTGGTTTTTTGAAGCTATGGTTGCAAATTTGAGATTTGGACAAAAATTAGTCTGACTTTGAGTTCTAATTTACTTCTTTCATGATGCATTTATTTTGACAGAGATTTTTGGACATCGTTTCATTATATTTCAAAAAATAATATCTACCACAAACGTGGGTAGAAGACTATTTTCAAGTCAAATAAACAAGTATAGTAATGAATATTA
Source organism: Caryopteris x clandonensis (assembly GCA_028749325.2). NCBI lineage: Eukaryota > Viridiplantae > Streptophyta > Magnoliopsida > Lamiales > Lamiaceae > Caryopteris > Caryopteris x clandonensis. The sequence goes on along the minus strand of JAPYKT020000008.1, from coordinate 2,062,773 downwards.
GTCTTCAAGGGCTTGTTTGCTTTATTTGATAGAATAATATATGATAAATAATATTAGAATAAGTTATTCAACATTATTTATGAATCTGATGTTTGTAATGTAGTATTACAATACATAGTATTCCTCAATGAATATAATATAATGTTTGCTATAACATATTAAAATTGGGATAATGTGTATAATGACTTTAATATCTTAATAGTTTTAAATTATTTACAATTTCATCTTAATTTTTTTTTAATAACACATATTTTCTATATTTTTTATTCCATTATTTTGCTGATAATTTATTTTCAAATTATATGATTTTTTCAAATTGATCCAATTATAAAATATTTAGGAATTATTTTGCTGACATATTTATTTTTTTCAAATTCTATAATTTTTTCTTATTGATCCAATTACAAAATATTTACAAATTCATGCAAACTTGTGACATAATTTCAGTTCAACAATTGTCCATTCGTAATTCATGTGCCAAAATGTATAATTGAATAGTGTAGTGGTAAATTAGGGTAGTGAATAAGTATTAACAAATTTAAGAGCATATTTGTTAAACATAATAAAATTAAATATAATATTAAAATATTCCTAAAAATTGTGAATCCATTAATTTTAGTATAATTTTTTAGTACATTCTCAGGAATTCAATCTATAATGTTATACCATCTTCGTTTCATATTTCTACGGTTCCTTCGTTGTCTTGTTTCAAGTAGGACAAGTAATAGAGAAATAACAACAATTGTTTGATGCATAATTTCTTCTATATAATATATATATATATATATAGAAGAAACCTCAATTATATATTTAAATAGAAATAAACTCCTAAACTAATGTTTGGAACAATTGAACACTTTATTTTTCTAAATGTAGCAAATAAACACCTTATCTATTCAATTGAAAACAAGTAAATATTTATGTCCAAATTATATAGAAAGGTGTTAAAATTGTTAATAATTTCAATTCACTGTTTAACATTCAACTGAAATGATTCTGCATATAATTGAAGTGAGTAGGATTCTCGTTTTTTGTTAAATATTATCAGTATTACTTTTTATTGAAAATGTATTTTTTTCTTATTCAAAAGGTATTACTACTTATTTGTTAAGTTGAAAAAAAAGTAATAATACATCATAATTTATCATCTATTTACAGTGAATAAATAAATATTACGAGTAATACTTTTAAGTTAACACAATAATACTTTTTAGCTAAACAAATAATATCTTTCAATTAAACAAGTAACATTGAACAATTTTTTAATTTAACTTGAATTGAATCTATACTAATATAATAACAAAGTAGTCTAAAAGAAAATTTTATCATCTATTTATAGTAAATAAATAAATATTACCTAATATTTTTCTAGAAAACTTACTAAAATTTTAATTTTTAATACAAACAATCATTTTATATTTTAATATTAGTTTCAAATTAATATATTTTAACAAAATGAGTAATATTATTAAAATATAAAGTAATATTCTTTAAATGTAATATTATTTGTAAAATTTTGACAAAAGTGAGAATCGTGGAAATCTTATGATTAACAAATATACATAATTCCTCCCGCTAAAAAATATTTACCAAAATTTAACAAGCAGTCATGTATTTGTTTTTTTGTTTTTTTCTAAAAGTAGTAACATTGAGCAATTTTTTTAGTTCAATTTCTAAACACATATATAAATATATGAATTTTCAAACAAAGTAAAAAGTAAATTTTATCATCTACTTATAGTAAATAAATAAATAAATATTACCTAACAATTTTTTAGAAAACTTACTAGAATTTTAATTTTTAATACAATTAATTATTTTATATTTTAAAATTAGTTTCAAATTAATATACTTGAAAAAAAATGAGTAATACTGTTAAAAGATAAAATAATATTTAAATGTAATAATATTATTTGTTTAATTAAAAAAATTCTATCACAACGTGTAAAGTTTAGAAAGGATAATAATTTATAGGAATAAATTTTTATACCTACCAACAAAATATATAAATAAATTCACAAACTAATAAGTGTATCAATTTTTTATATAAATAATTTTATTTTTAATTATATTGAATTTTAAGAAAATTATAAAAAAAATTATTAGTGTTTAAAATTGCAATTATATATATTGTAAAATAATTATAAATGATTTAGAAAATAAAATAGTTGATCAGTATTTTAATATTTTGTAAGCCTGCTCAATATTTTGATATAAAATAACATAGTTTCATATAAAATAACATAGTTTCAGAATTTTCACAAATGCTTTGTCTTGATGGTAAAATTGATATATACTTCACTGATAAATACAACCCATCCAAATTCATCTTTAGAGAAAAGGCCACAGCCCACAGGTACAACGGACCTCAGTAATGAATATCTATCTCCCAAGAATTTGTTCCTATGGGAACATTAAGTTTCAAAAAATGTTGCTCACTGCTCGACTCGAATTCCACCTCTTTCATATTCACATTGCACAACTTTGGCTTCAAACTGGAATAGGCTCCAAAAACACCTTCCCCTCTTCCTTTGATCCTAATAGTATTGCACGAAGAATCATCGACAGCCTCAACTGCATCAATGGCCCCTCCGGAGTTGTACATATTGATCAAGCCAATGGGTGCAAATTGAATTTCTTGAAAAACCTGCAAGATTTGGAGACAAGTACCTGTGTGTGTATATTGTTTGCCTGACAACTGAAAAAGATGGTGCTACTAGTGAGTGACTACCTTGATTGGAGATGCTGTGAAGACATCACATTGTAAGGTTTTAAGGTTGATGCTTAGCTTTTCATGCATTGGAAGTCGAGAGAGAGAACCTGAAAGTTTTCATGAAAAGAATAGTTCTGAAGAAATAGATTATAATTGAAAGTATCGGGAGCAAAAGCCAAAAAACTAGTCTCAAAACCTGATTGGAAGGAAAAGACAGCAAAGTCTCCCGTCCACGACTGTGGTATAATTTCTGAAAGATAATCAATGTCTGCAGGGGATATATCTCCAGAAAGCTCAAGGTCATCTAGTTGAACAGAATTCTCAAGACCAGGCCAGGTTCCTGCTCCTTGGCAGTTAAACACAGCAACAACTCCACAAACTTTATTCAGGTTCCATATCTTCATCAGGCTTTTTTTTATTGACGTAACAGAACAAGTCATTAAAAGGCACTGACATATAACTTTTTTGCAGCTGGGGGGGGGGGGTGTTGACAAGAAAAGATTTACCTTTTCCCATCCATAACAGGATCGATGAATAAACAATCACGGCAAGGTCTTCCAGGATATTTTGCCCTCAGCACGGATCCATCAGGGAGCACAAGCCTTTTTAGTATCTCAAAATCATGCTTTCCAGGTTTATCACTGAGTTGGATAAACATGCATTTTCATGAGATATAGGCAGAAATTTAAAGACAAAATCAGCAAGTTTTAGGTCCAAAGAATGTTGAATGCATTATTTAAGGTAATGGTTAGATGATCGCCTGCCCAGCTATGAAAATGCTGGTTTGCAGGCATATGTAGTTATCCTGTAGCAAATAAGGGTATTAAATAGCATACCTTACATAGACTCCACAGCCTCCAATTGCTCGAGCAACTGCATGAAACTCAGCTGCATCATGGAGGCTCTGAAAGTTAATGAAAACAAATATAATCAATATTCAATGCTGTCAAAGAGAAGGTAGTTTTATCATGAAAGAGCATTTTCATACATAGAACATGTCCCAATCTGGGACGAATACTTCACCAAAGAATAAGCTGTTATAAGCTACAGCAGCTATATGCAGCGTCTGCGTTGTTGGGTCTTTGGGGTAATAATCATCTGATGCACGCGTAACGGCACTAGTTTTCGAGCTGTCACCATAAATGATAAATGCAGCTGTAACTATTTTAGTAGTGTAAGTGACTGCATTGAGACATTTGATTACTCGTGCATGCATAATTAGCTGAAAAAAGGAAATAAATATAGAATTTGAGTTTTTGGGTTTAGTACCTGTAAACAGAATCTGTGTTCTGAGCCATACAGCAGATTATTCCATTGTCTTGGAAGTTGTTGGATATAGACTTTTCAAGAGATTGATGGAAGTGTCTGGTAAGTGAGCCCCGACCTCCGGAATCAGTGGCTACTGTTTCTAGAATGTTCTGTACATCAACCTTAACTCCATCGACTTCCTGGGATGCAAGATAACTATGCAGATCATTGTAAAATTCAAATATTCTGTCTGGATCAATTGTACCAACACCATACTCCTCCATACGGTCCATAGCTATATCCCTCTCATGAGCAAGATTCCCTGTTGATTGCAGTGGGAACTTTAATGTGGGATTATATTGCTTAGTTCCTGGGGAATTCGGGTGAAGTCCACCCCAGTATCCCATTAATGCATGCCATACATACACATACCTGGAAGAAGAGAGACATACATAGTCAAGAAGGAAATAACTAACTGTGTTCCAAGAAAAAGAAATAAATTTAAGACATCAATATTGTGTTTTGTATATTAACTCAATGAAGCCGGAAAAATCTTAAGAAAAAAGAAAAAAGAAAAAGAAAGAGGACCGAAAGGAGAGCAAAATAAGCATACTTGAGGCCAAAGGTCCCCTTTATGTCTGAAACAAAGTCCTTTAGACTGTGTGGCTTGTTGCTTGAATCATCATCTGCAACCTTCCTAAACTTCTCGTTTTCTCTAATGCTCATCAATCTCGCCCCAAATCTGCATTTTCATAATTAGTCTAGTTATATCACATAAAAGTTCTCCCACTTGTTACAAAAGAGAAGACAATTTAACTTACTGCGACCCTTCTCTGAAAGGCTCTCCCTCCTTTTGAAACTCATTGGTTGTATCTTGCCATCCATCATCAATTATTAGGAACCTTGCTGGAGTTCCGCCTTCAGACAAGCTGGGAGGAAGACAGAATGAGATGCAGAGCAGTCAAAGAACTAAAACATAAAGTGAAATGAGTAACCTCATGCACAAATATTTCTTAAGATCCATTTTTTATTTAAATACACATTGACAAGGCATAGCTGGGGAGATTTCACATAATGGAACTGACAGCACATGCCGAACTTACAGCATCGCTAATATGTAATGTAAACTCTATAAGGAATATAGGCATAGAATTTTTGAATTCTTTCGTTCAAAAATTGATGAGTGCCTGAGGTTTCAAATCCATTGATGCAAATCTTTCACCATCATATGTCAAATTATCTAAATCCCAAGGCATCAAACGCCCTAGCTCACAAGAAAATTGATAATAAAGAGTTGAATGATAGGATTAAACATCAACAAATTTTAGTTTTCTAATTATATATCCACATTAATTCCACAACATCACATATAACTCACAAACCACGGCCGGGTTAAAAAAACTCAGTAAAGTTGAAGAAAACAAGATGTAGTAAACATAAACACCTTTTTAGTCCATCTCTGATTCCTTGAGGATTGACATCTTGGTAAAAAGCATCCCAAGTGCACCAACCAAACCAATCTAGCATCCCAGGCATCTGCATCAGATAAAAGTTGTTGATTCAACATAAATTAACTTCATTTCACTAGAGACAGATTCATGATGGACTTGCCTGTTTCGTCTCTCTAAGTGCAAAAGTTCCAGTGTACTTTTGCAGGATCCTGTGCATTGCCTGAGGTCAGTAACCCTATTCATGAACTTGTATTCTCTATATGCAACAAAGATTGCCAAAATAGCAGAATGTCATTAAACTTGGTAGTTCATCAATATTAAGAAAGGCAACTAATTTCTATAAGGTCATTTAATCAAATCTAGTTATGAATTCACAGCCCCTATTGCGGCCCACCTACTTCATAGATTCTGTGATTAATTTGAATGGGTTGATTCCAGAGTTCACGAAAACTGCCTTGAGAGACGCTGGTGCAGTTTTGGTGGAATCACCTACAAAAACACGAGAAGCTTACATAAGAATACACAAGAGACACGTATAAGTACTAAATGCAATACGAAAAAACAGGAAATCAAGAAGAGAGTAATATAAAATCACTGGAGCAGAGTTCTTGAGAGGCCAAAGTTTTACCAGCGTCCTATCCAGGAGAGACTTTTCTCCAAAGATGCATCCAAATTTTTTAAAAATAATTTTCTATTCAGAGTATTTAGAGATAGATAAGGATTACTCGCAAGGCGAACAATGATAAAGAGACTCAAGATCCCCACCAGTTTCAACACAAACTTCGAGCTCATCAGATAAGTTTCCCTGCAGGCTGCTCCTGAATTCGCCATCTAATATGGGCAAAAACAGTACATAAGTCGTGTTTCCATTAGGCTCTTTAGAACTTGGTTCTTCTCTTGCCTCAAGAAGCAACATCTGAGTTTCAACAGGAATGTCCTTCGCCGAATTCCCCACTCGTGGTATCATCCACCAAATCTTGAACCTGAACAGCGATAGCAATCTGGCATCTCTGCAACGCATTTACATTATGTCATTACAATAGAAGTATAATTTTTTTATTTGCTTTTCCTTTTTCATTTGGAAAGAGAATCGGAAATTCCATCTTCATCATATATATGTAAAATTTATTCAATGCCACCATTGTTATCATGGCTTCGGTCTGAATTCCTAAGTTTTAACAAACTCAAATAAATATAAGCATATTCTGATATATATGACCAAGGGCCAAGAGATTTAACAAACATTGAAGTTTCAAACTAACTTCGATAGGAATTCATAACGACTAAATCCATAAATGCATTACACCAGATAATAATGACTCAAAAAAAAATAAAAAAATGCGTACTCAATAACCCCAAGCTTGAAAACATGACGACAATCGCTCTGAGTAGAAGTAGCACCCAAAAATGCCGATGAGTCGGAGCATGGCGTCATTACAACATTATCAGGGACGCCCACTAGCGTATCCCTCCCATTAAAGCTTAGAACTCCATCTTTAACCACCGGTGCCGCATTGACGAATATAGAATACCGTCTGAAGCCTGCTCTACGAAGGCGTAGAGACCCATTTGGAAAATTCTTACCATTAGAAGGTAAAATTGGAGATACATTATTGAATTTGAATTGCAGAGTTCGCATTGATGTGCAAGCCATTACTGCAATGGAGTTTTCAAGTTCAGACAGTTATGAGCGTTAAGAGTCTGTTTTATCAGTTTATGTGACTACAAGAATTACACGTGTGCCGTAGAAGTTCAAGATAACTTGTACGAGTCCAACTGCTGGACCGTGCCTAATTCAGTACATACTCACCAATTTACGGGTCCTCGTGGGCAATTGAGTTATTTATAAGGCTGACACAAAACACAACTAGATTGTATCACTGGAGAAACATAATTGACTACTCATCAAATTGTTCGTACTAATGAGATGAACAATCATTCCTTATTTTTCTTATGTGGGATAACATTTCATATTTCACTAATCTTCAATTATCTTTTATAATTATGTTTTCAACTTTAATCATTAAATTCTCATTTATCAAAAATTAAATTTGAGAAAATCAATATTATATACTTATCTACCCGAATATATATTGTTATATTGTAACTTATTTCCATTCATTTCAAATGACTTATTTCCATTTTTAGGTATACACAATTGAGTATTTTTCGACCCTTTCTTATTATTTTGACTTGTAAAGTTGACCAATTGATTCTTGCTAAGTTCATTAACAACACCAGAGCCATATTTCTCTTGTTCTTTCTTTTAACATCTTCAAAATTTAATCGATGAGAAGATATGCATTTATCTCTCAATGAAATATTTATTTGTGTAACTTTATATTCTGGTGTAAATGGGAAAAAATAAAGAATGAAAGATGAGAGAGATTTAAAGAAAGAGTATTCGAAATAACCTCAATTCTCCATTAACTATTTTTTTTAATATCATCCCATGTTCATTAATGACGTCACGTACAGGAGAAAAGGCCTTGGTTGATGGAGACAGAACCATGAGGAGAAAAGAAAATAAAACCTTTTTTAGCTAAATCATGATATATAGTTACAAAGAATTGTCGGTAAGGGGAGTCCTTCTGCACTGGGGAAAAGGCCTTCGTTGATGGAGTTGTGAGACTGCGGTCAGCTGGCACAAGAAAAAAAATTAAATTGTGGATAAATAATATTGCAACGTTCACTAAGTCAAAATGAGTCGACCTAATTTTATCTTTCGATCGGCTGAATCGATCTTAATACTCTTTTAAAGAGATTTCAGTCAAACTATGAGTTCAATTTAGAGTTTAGGCAATATGGTCTGTTGGCACGTATCGGAAAGGTGGCGAAAGCAAAACAAGAAGCCCATGGCCGAGCTCACAAGTGTGTGCACTACAACCGCCGTCACATCGCCACCATAACCGATCTGACAACTAGCCAACACCTCGAGTAGCGACCTCACAGCCATGATGATCAACATGAGTGACAAATGACAAACATACAGGCAATATATATGTCACCAGCATGATCTGGCCATCCAACCGCCTTCACCAAGCAAGACCATTAGGTATAAATAGTAGTTAAATCAAATGTAAAATAATGTTGGTTTTTCTTAAGCAATAAAAAATGATTGACTGCTCTACATCTTAGGGGGGGGGGGGGGAGGTACAGATATTGCGGTGGAGGTGATCCCCATTGTGGGAAACCCACCTCTTCTCAACTGCAAGGGAAAGAGGAAGTACTAGCTACTGTAACTATTTGCACTGTCAAAAAATCAATCCCAGAAAACAATTAGCCCAACCATATTTGTACCCACCAAAAACCAAATGAAAATCACAAAACCAACACTATATTGAATCCCCTCTATATGTTCTCAATAATTGAAACAATGCCATGTTTTATTAAAATTTATGTATGATCAACGTTGTACAGCAAACCAAGTATTGGGTCGACTATCTTTCTCTGCCTTTGCTTCTCACTTGAGCATTCCTGTGGTGGGCCCCATCTTGTGTAATTTCCCTCCCCTTCTCCACTATTTCTGGCCTTGTTGTAATGCTTGGCTCTGCTCTTATCTTCCTCACATGCTGATGATGAACTGCTCCACTTGTTCCAGGCGCAGCAGGTGTTGTACCTTGGCCTTCACTGGATCGCTCTTTAATGGTGCTGCTTTTATCCTGCTCGAAGAAAAGAGCTTGAACCACTGTTCTTAATGGCAAACGCTCGTTCTTAACAGCATGAGATCTTACTTCCGCCGACATTTTTTGGCAATCTAGAAACCTGCATAGCTCTTTCTTGTCTTCTTTGCTCACCTCAGGATGTTCCTGTTTTGTTTGTACGTACGTTAGAGAGAGAGAGAGAGAGAGAGAGAAGATTTCTGCATGTATACCTTGAGATAAATGTGAGAGAGAGAGAGAAGATTTCTGCATGTATACCTTGAGATAAATGTGAGAGAGAGAGAGAAGATTTCTGCATGTATACCTTGAGATAAATGTTGATTGCCTTGTATAGATCGTCGTGTTGGGGCCGTGCGATTCCTGGGAGGGTTTCAATAAGAGAGATCATCTTTCTAACTGGCATCTTTGCATTCTTGGCAACCACTTGCAGGTACGAATCAACGAGCCTTCCGACCTTAACCAGTGACTGGCTCCGACCTGTGCAAGTTTGTCTCTTCCACATCCTCAAGAAACTGTGCAAAACTGTCCTAACCAAATCTATGTCGTATGGAGTTTTATCCTCGTTAGCCGATTGAGCTGGCAATAGCAAGTCATTCAAAGTGGCCTCCTCTAGCTGCAAAGCAGAGAACCGCAGTAGCTGTGCTTTCGTCACTGGAGACACTCCAAGTGAGCTCGACTGGCTGAGGAGTCTGAGCAAGAACTTAACAGAGACAGACCCTTTATCTGCTGGAATCAGGCTGACAATCGTCTCCAGAATTCTGCGTTGAGACGATGACCTCCCGTCTAGTAGCCAGCAACATGCGTAGACGTGCAACGCCTCACCAATGAGCTGGGGTTGCACCATTTTGCTTGAATTAATTGTGGTGACAATGCATCTGAACATGTCTATGCCAAGACAAGATATGTCCTCTGTCCACCAATCCTTGGGGTGGCGCTTTTTTTCGTACCCTGGCCTGGTATACGTATAAGACCATGTAACCTGAAGAGTTTCTTTAGTCCATATCAAACTTTCTACACGTGATTGCAGAAAACAATGGAACGCTATAACTAACCTGTGATGGAGGCGTGAGTATCTTGTCCACAATGGACTCAACGCATCTCCTGACAATGCCAAGATTCTCGGACCATTCGTACACTCTCTCAGTGTTGTGCAGAGTAACAACAGAATCCTTCCAGCCTTGAAGAACGCATGAGGAGAAGAAGGCCTCTAACTTAGCTACAAAGTTACCATTTTCAACAGATTCGGTCATTCGGAGGAACTTAGCAGCACAAAAGGCGGAGACGAAATTGTGGGCGCTGAGGTTGATTGTGATCCCATAACAAAACTTAGCACACAGCTCAAAAGCCTCCTCGCCTCCAGGGATGTCGTGCAGCTCGATGGCCACATTGCCGGATTCGTCTTTCATGCGTTGTAATAGGCCACACTTTGGAAGAAGAGTGTACTGTAGTTTGGTACAAAGGATTAAGATCTAAAATGATTTCTTTCAGCTTCCAGGATTAGTGTTACTACAAACACAGAAGTTTACCTTATGGAGAAGATAACTGATATTGTTTATCCGAATGGTGAGGTCGCTTCGTACATCTGATAGCACGGTCCTGAAAATTTACAAATGATCAGCTTACAATTTCAATTTCATCACCTGGAAAAAAAAAAAAAAAAAAACAAACAAACAAAAAAAGGAAATTTGATATAAGAAGTTTTGCTTACCTAGTGGCTTCATCTGTGTAGAAGGTGTCTGGATACGTACCGAGTTTCATAAACTTCATTTTTGCAGAAATTAAGGCCTTGCAAAGAAATCTTCAGACAGTGGATGATATAACTCAGCTTCCTATTTCCTGCTATTTCTGTAAAAAAAAATTCAATATCTAAGCTAGATTTTGAGAGAAGTGCTAATGTTCAAAATGTTTTTTCTACCACTCCATAATAAAATATGTTTGTTATCCTTTCTTGAAATTGGTAATATATCTTAAAACTTTTCTAACATATCTCGAAACTTCTATGATTGATAACTGTACAGTGCAGTTTTGGCTTATAAAGTGATAGAAACCAACATATCTCGAAGTTTATAATTTTCAAGATATGTCCCTAACTTCGAGAAATTGATGAACAATATAATTTTTTTATAAAAAAAATCTCTCACTACGCAAAAAGGTCTAAAGTCGTGGGTGTGAGAATTTTAATGCAGAAGGCAATACATAATACTAAGGAAAAGAGGGAAGAAAGGTACATTTTGAGCAATAGGCATACATAACAAAAGGTGTAGTCAGTGAAGAATTAATAGTTTCAGTGGCATGGCCATTCGAATCTTTCCTGATGCACTGTCCATCTTTTTGGGAACTACCCTTTTCAGCTTTCAACTTTTTGCAATTGGAATCTTAAATATAATGACCACTGCTCCAAACAAACAATGGTGGTTCATGTTTTTAAAATTCAAGGTTTCTTGAGGGGACAAAATAAATCATGGAAAATATGGAGCCACCTACATATGTCCAAGACACAAAATTGTGAACCACAGAAAAGCACCATGTCTGAATTACCTTACATAAATATTCTCTTCTTTACCTAAATTTGGTAAGAGATTGATTTCCATTGTCCATGCTGCATTCAATAATTTACTGAACAGTAGTATAGCTAGTGGCTCTATCAGCTTTACAAATCAGTTTTTTATGCAAGGGAAAACACCAAATGGCCACTCCTATTAGCATTTCACTGGAGAACTGGTAAATACATCAGCCAAAAAAAAAAAAAAAGTCTGTGATAAGAAGCGTTCAATTTTCCGCGCTCTTGCTATAGTTAAACAATCCTCTTCGGAATATCTTGCTAACATGCAGAATTATAGGATTCAAATAGCAATTGAACAAACTAGAATCTGAATGGTAGTGTCACAAACTTACCTGAAGGAGTAGTAGATTCTTGTTGAATCCTAGGATTCACAAAGCAAAAATGATCACACACACCGATATGTATATAGTTACTCAGAAATCTCCCTCCAATCTAGCTAGCCAACACAAAGGGAGAGAAAGTGGAGAAGAAAGTCAAGCAGAACAGAGAAGCAGCCTGTTTATGAGTCAATAGCCAAATTTGAAACATCCCATGTAAAGAAAAATGTATATTAAAGGTGGGAAGGGTTAGTCAACATAATAATGCTTCATAATAAAAGTAATGATAAACTGCTTTAACATGGAAGAAAAGCATATACCATTTCATGTCGGTATAAGTTATACGATTGTTGTATCTAAAGTATTCATACCATCATTTATGTACAAATAATTTTTTTGTGTACGTTTAAATGTATAAATATAATCGAAATTTTTTATTTTTTTATTTTTGTGTTAAAAATCAAATTAGTCTGAACTAAAGTTAAGACACATTCAAGACGAATTATCATATCACTAAAATGTAAATTGTTAAAATCTAGAGATATTTTTTTTTGTCTCTACATTAGTTATTTAATTTCTATCTCTTATGGAAATAACAAATAATATGTCTTTTAATATTTGGTTGCTTATTCGTCACTAATTAGACATGAATGATGTAAACGTCTACATACCACTTTTTCATCATCATTGTTTACTAAATGATCATTATCATCTGTCACAAACTTGAAGATTTCTTATGATACCGTCTAAAAAACAAAATAAGCAAAGAATTATATTTTTGACAAGGTAAAAGAATATTATATTTTGTTATTTAGGAAAGAAAGAATATTTTTATATACCATTTCCTCAAGTACTCTCTACATTTACCAACTTTTTTCTTGAAGTGGGGAAGCCCTACCATTTGCTGAGAAAATTAAGTAAAAATTTGGGAGCGGTGGGACCATATGTAAAGATCCTCTATCATACGATTCCCATCATAGTTTTCCCCACTAGTTTGGTGAAGTCGTCTTCTCAGGATGGTTCTGCTTGTACTGGGTGTCGGCCACGTGTCGCGATGGTCACCATCCGATGATTTTAGATCTGTGTTAGGTGGTTTCGGAGGCCGACCGGCGACCGCCATTTACCATGCTGTCATGTCGCATCCAATGCGCATGCGCGCATCGCTTCTTTCTACTGTAAACTCACTCTTAGTTTGATTCAACTTATGATGTCTTAACCCATTTGTTGGTTTTGAATTTCTCTCAGGATCTACAGGTGACAAGCAGCAAATGCATGCGCAGCTCACATGGCGTGGGTATAATGTGCATGAAACACTCCAGCCCTTGCAAATCTTAATGGAAATCCATTTACACCCTTTTAACTTTGCCCATTTTTAATATATTACTTTTACTATTGTGAATTTTTTAAAATGATTTTCAACTTTTAAATTTATTCAATTTATATATAATTTCGTAAAAATTTTAAAAGTTTAATGAAATTTTCCTGACGGTCAATATTAAGAATATGAGATATTGATATACATCGACAAAAAGTAAACAATTGTTATTTTGGGAAGAAGATAAATTGCCTCATTTATTCCTTGTTCTTTAAAGATTACACAACATATATATATATATATATGTATACTTATATTTTTTTGAGCTACTGAATTGTCTAGATTAACATGTGTCATTTTATTTGGCTACACTAGAAAACAAGTCTAACAACCTTGATAGCGCAATAATTATTTTCTAATTCTTGGATCAGCTGCTGTAGGATTCCTTGTGCCATTGCCAATGCATGCATGAAGGTCAGGTGCTCCTAATCCCTTGTGCCCGTACAGTTGCAAATTGGCTTAGAAAAAAGATTGATATTAACTATTCTTTAAACAATTTCAATTTGATGTTTCCTTGAAGATAAATGAAAATAAATTGTAAAATTAAAGTCTACATTTCGAATAGATAATTTTAGAATATTTACTTTCTTAATTTCAATTTCGCATGAATGAGAAATTAATGCTTAAAGTTAGCAACTAAAACATGAAAATATTGAAGAGAAGATATGTGGGGATGAAAAATTCCCATATTGGAAAAACAAGGAAAGGTTGTGCATCTTATTAGTATGAACACTTTGAAAAAGAATAATTAAGTATGCTTCTATTATCATGCAGCCTTGTGGTCTTTTATGTTTAGCTCCAGTAATCATATGATGAGTAAGGAATGTAACTCTTGTCCTATGGTGAGTGATCTAATAAGGGATTTGTGAGATTATGATCCATCAAGCACAATGTGCCTAGTGATGATCACTCTCTTGTTTGGGATGAGGACCTTATACCTTTTTAGATGGATTGTATCCAAGGAGAATTCCATTTTCTAATTTGGGTTGAAGCTTATGTTTGTTATAGGATCTCAAATAGGAATAACATAGGTAGCCAAAAGCTTTGTGACTTTTTAAGTGTTCAAAATTGAAGAATTTTAAAGGTTTTTTGTTTATGAGGAGGACATTGGAAACAAAGGCATTGTCCCAATATCTTTGTGAAAATTTTGAGTGAGCTAGGAGAGCAAGATCAATTTCAACAATTTGTTTGTGCTTCTTCTCAAACAGTTCACTTTGCTTTGGAGTATAAGGACGTAATAGTCTATAAATTATCACTCTTCGTGGAATATTTCAGTGATTGATTTAAATTATGTCTAGTGTCACTCTGAATTGATTCATCTTGGTATTATAGTGATTTTAATAAATGTTTTGAGATGAACTAATGCATCTGACATTAGATTTCAGTTTAAGTAACTAGATCCAAGTGTACTTGTGGTTGAATCAATAAAACTGGCATATTTTGACCCTCTCTCCATGTGTCACTAGTTGGTTACATAAATACTAATTCATCTTGTGTAGGTCATTTGCACACCAGCTGCATGCATTAGACCGGCAAAAAGTTAGACCCAAAGTAGTGCAATAGGCTAGAGACCCGTGACCTGGAGAGTTCCACTAGCCCAAACCGCAAACATATTGCTATATTATCAATTTGACTTGAGTGTAGCCCAATTCAATGGGCCCAGGTCCGATGAAATTCTTCGATCGAGTGGCAATTGGGTCGGTCGGGGCACTCATCCCCATCTCGTGAAGAATTGGGGAACGATTGGAAGGAGGTAGGTTAGGAATAAGGCGCGTGCATATATTATTAATATTTACTTTAAAAAAATAATAATTTATAATTTGTAGGGTAACAAAAGAAATCCATATGAAGTATAATGTTAGTCAAAACACTTTACAAAAAAGTTACCCTTTGTACATAGAGTATCTTCTATGTATGGTAAATATTGTGGTAGGTGGGGACTTGATCTCTACCGTATGATCTAGTTGATCACCACCGTCCATTGAGGAGGTGGAGTTGTATAAATAGGGGTCATCCCATTCATTTGTAATCATCGAAGTTTTCTATCAAGCTGAGCATCTGTATCATTTGCAGAGAGAGCAAAATACATAGATATCAATCTGTGTATAGAAAATAGCCAGAGTGAAAAATAGAGAGTATTAGTCTGATAGAGAAAATTGAGATACAATTTTCAGACTAAGTATTGTGAGTGTTTGTAAACATTTCTTCTTTTTTTTTAAAAAAAAGGCTTTGCAGCAGCCTGGAGACGTAGACCAAATTGGTCGAACTCCGTTATCAATTTCGTGTGTCCATTTTATTCCGCACTTATATCGCTTCCACAAATCTGAGTATACGGGAATCGGCGTTATTTCCCAACAATTGGTATCAGAGCCAGGTTGGTAGTAATTTCTGTCAAAGTTTCACGAGGTACTATTCACGTGAATAGTAATTTCCGCCAACGTGAATAGTGAAATTCGTCCGACGTGAATAGTAAATTCCGACCGGCGTGAATAGTGGAATTGCAGTGGTTCGCAGAAACAATCCAGATGAAGTCAGGTTCGAGTGGGAGCGATGGCCACAGACGAAGGAATGATGAAAATCAAGAAGTTCGATGGCACAGATTTTGGATTCTGGAAAATGCAGATAGAGGATCAACTCTATCAAAGAAACCTCTATCAACCTCTCTCGGGAAAAAGGCCAGAGGCGATGAAGGAAGAAGATTGGAATCTTCTAGACAGACAAGCTCTCGGAGTAATCCGATTGACGCTATCTCGAAATGTTGCTTTTAACATAGCAAAAGAGAAAACCACGGCGGGTCTTATGGCGGCTCTCTCGAGTATGTACGAGAAACCATCAGCCTCAAACAAAGTGCACCTGATGAGGCGTTTATTCAATTTGCGGATGAAGGAAGGCGCATCGACCGCTCAACATCTCAATGAACTCAATACCGTCACAACCCAGTTGAGTTCAGTTGGAATTGAATTCGATGAAGAAGTACAAGCATTGATACTTCTGTCCTCTTTACCAGAAAGTTGGAACACAACTGTCACGGCTGTGAGCAGCTCTTCAGGTAACAGTAAGTTGAAATATAATGATGTTCGTGATCTTGTTCTCAGTGAAGAGATCCGACGGAAAGGGTCCTGCGAATCATCAACCTCTTCAGTATTGCATACAGAGTCAAGAGGAAGAAATTCAACTAAGGGGAATAGATGTGGTTATCGAGGAAAATCGAAGGACAGGAGGTCCAAATCCAGGAATCCCGGTAATTCCCAAAACTCGAAGACTGTCGAGTGCTGGAATTGTGGAAAACCCGGGCACTACAAAAACCAGTGCAGGAGTCCACCAAAAGACCAAGAGACAAAGGTGGAAACAAATGTTGCTTCTACCTCAGGAGGAGATGATGCATTGATATGCTCTTTGGAGAGCAATGAAGAGTCTTGGATACTATACTCTGGAGCATCATTCCATGCAACTCCACATAGAGATTTCTTCGAGAAATACGTTCCCGGAAATCTTGGAAAGGTATATCTTAGTAACGATCAACAATGCGTGGTAAAGGTGTAGTGAAAATCAAAATAAACGGGGCCATTTGGGAGCTGAGGGATGTTCGACACATTCCAGATATGAGAAAGAGTTTAATCTCAGTAGGACAGTTGGCCAGCGAAGGCCATACTATGACCTTTCATGGAGATGATTGGAAGCTGTCAAAGGGAGCAATGAAAATTGCTCGAGGAAATAAGAATGGAACTCTCTACATGACCGTAGGGGTATGCTGTTCGATTGCAGTCGCAGCAGGAAATGACTCCTCAAATTTGTGGCATCAACGACTTGGCCACATGAGTGAGAAGGGGATGAAGATTATGCAATCAAATGGAAAACTTCCAGGTCTACAGTCAGTAGAGGTAGACATGTGCGAAGATTGCATATTTGGAAAGCAGAAAAGGGTTAGCTTTCAGACAAGTGGCAGAACCCCAAAGAAAGAAAGATTAGAGCTCGTTCACTCTGACGTTTGGGGACCAACAACAGTCTCATCCTTTGGTGGGAAACACTACTTCGTAACCTTCATCGATGATCACTCTCGGAAGGTATGGGTTTATTTTCTAAGCCATAAATCTGAAGTATTCGAGGCTTTCAGAAAATGGAAAGCTATGGTTGAAAATGAGACAGGTCTCAAAATCAAAAAGCTCAGAACCGACAATGGTGGTGAATATGAAGACACCAGTTTCAAGAAGTACTGCTATGAGCACGGAATCAGAATGGAGAGAACCGTGCCAGGTACGCCTCAACACAATGGCAATGTTGAGCGTATGAACCGGACGTTGACAGAAAGAGCCAGAAGCATGCGTATCCAGTCAGGACTACCGAAGCAATTCTGGGCAGAAGCAGTCAACACATCAGCTTACCTGATTAACCGAGGTCCATCGGTTCCATTGAAGCACGGAATACCAGAGGAGGTATGGAGCAAAAAGGAGGTAAAACTATCACACCTAAAAGTTTTCGGTTGCGTAACATATGTGCATATCAGTGATCAAGGCAGAAATAAGCTTGATCCCAAATCCAAGAAATGCACCCTCATTGGCTATGGCGAAGATGAGTTTGGCTATCGCATTTGGGATGACGAAAACAAAAAGATAATCTGTAGCAGAGACGTGATTTTCAATGAAAGGGTGATGTATAAAGACAGGCATAAAACTGATGCCAATAACTCAGAAGAGAGTAAATCAGCATTTGTAGATGCTGATGATGTTCCATCTAGTCCTACGATGGAACCGATTGTTGCAAATCCTCAGGAAGAAGAGCTCAATGAAGAAAATGGAGCGCAACAGCTGGACACAACAGATCCTCCTACTCCAGCTCCTGTATTGAGAAGGTCTTCACGACCTCCCGTGCCAAACAGGAGATATATGAACTATATGTTGCTGACTGATGGAGGAGAACCTGAAAGCTATGATGAAGCTTGTCAGACCGGAGATGCCAGCAAGTGGGAGCTTGCTATGAAAGAAGAGATGAAGTCTCTGATCTCCAACCAAACATGGGAACTAACTATGTTACCCAAAGGAAAGAAGGCACTTCACAACAAATGGGTGTATCGGGTGAAAGAGGAGCACGATGGCTCCAAGAGATATAAAGCCAGACTAGTAGTCAAAGGATTTCAGCAGAAAGAAGGAGTTGACTACACCGATATTTTTTCTCCCGTTGTGAAGCTCAATACTATCAGAACAGTATTGAGTATTGTTGCTATCGAAGATCTTCATCTTGAACAGTTGGATGTGAAGACTGCGTTTCTTCACGGAGACCTAGATGAGGAGTTGTACATGCATCAACCAGAAGGTTTCTCAGAAAGAAGGAAGAAGAACATGGTGTGCAAATTGAAGAAGAGTTTGTATGGTTTGAAACAAGCTCCAAAACAGTGGTACAAGAAGGTTGACGGTTTTATGCACAAGGAAGGCTTCCAGAGGTGCAATGCCGACCACTGTTGCAACTTCAAAAGAAATAGGTACAGCTATATCATTCTACTACTTTATGTCGATGATATGTTAGTAGCAGGTTCAAACATGGATGATATAAGAAAGCTGAAGCAGCAACTGTCAAAGGAGTTTGACATGAAGGACTTGGGTCCGGCGAAGAAAATTCTTGGAATGCAAATCACTCGAGATAAGCAAAATGGGTTATTGCAGTTATCTCAAGAGGAGTACATCAATCGTGTTTTGAAGAGATTCAACATGAATGACGCCAAGCCAGTGAGCACACCCTTGGCCAGTCATTTTCGATTATCCAAGGATCAGTCCCCTCAAACCGAGGAAGAGAGAAAGTTCATGGCTAAGGTTCCTTATGCCTCAGCCATTGGAAGTTTGATGTACGCAATGGTCTGCACGAGACCAGACATTGGCCATGCAGTGGGAGTTGTCAGCAGGTATATGTCAAATCCAGGAAAAGCTCATTGGGAAGCAGTGAAGTGGATTTTGAGATATCTACGAGGCACTAGAGAGAAGTGTTTGTACTTTGGTAAAGGAAAGTTACAAGTACAAGGATACGTAGATGCAGATTTTGCTGCTGACATCGATAGTCGAAGAAGCACCACCGGGTATGTATTCACTGTTGGAAGTACAGCTGTTAGTTAGATGTCACAGATACAGAAGATTGTATCTCTATCAACTACAGAGGCCGAGTATGTAGCGGTGACGGAAGCCAGTAAAGAGATGATATGGCTTCAAGGTTTGTTAACAGAATTGGGATTCAAACAGGAGAAGAATGTTTTGAATAGTGACAGCCAGAGTGCGATACATTTGGCGAAGAATTCAGCATTTCACTCCAGGACAAAACACATTGGGCTTCGTTATCACTTCATCAGATACCTATTGGAAGATGACGTGTTAATGCTGGAGAAGATCCAAGGAAGCAAGAATCCAGCGGATATGTTAACAAAGGCGGTGACGATCGACAAACTGAAGTTGTGCTCAACTTCAGTTGGCATGTTAAACTGACAAGACCAGAAAGGCTGCTGCATTGATTGAGGTGTGAAGACAGATTGAAATCAGTCTTCAAGTGGGAGATTGTTAGTCAAAGCACTTTACAAAAAAGTTGCCCTTTGTACATAAAGTATCTTCTATGTATGGTAAATATTGTGGTAGGTGGGGACTTGATCTCTATCGTATGATCTAGTTGATCACCACTGTCCATTGAAGAGGTGGAGTTGTATAAATAGGGGTCATCCCATTCATTTGTAATCATCAAAGTTTTCTATCAAGCTGAGCATCTGTATCATTTGCAGAGAGAGCAAAATACATAGATAACAATCTGTGTATAGAAAATAGCCAGAATGAAAAATAGAGAGTATTAGTCTGATAGAGAAAATTGAGATACAATTTTCAGACTAAGTATTGTGAGTGTTTGTAAACATTTCTTCTTTTTTTTTTTAAAAAAGGCTTTGCAGCAACCCGGAGACGTAGACCAAATTGGTCGAACTCCGTTATCAATTTCGTGTGTCCATTTTATTCCGCACTTATATCGCTTCCACAAATCTGAGTATATGGGAATCGGCGTTATTTCCCAACATATAACTCATTGACACTTTATGTATCATCTTTTAATAATTTTAACTTTATAATATAAAGTATACAGGTTTCACAAGTTGACATATTTACGGCTGTCACATTATTTTTTCGATTAGAATTTGTGCATATTTTGGGGATAGAACAATCATTCTGAACCTCAAAAAATAATTAAACATAAAACAAAAACAAAATGACTTAAAAATGACAGAACTTGTATAAAACTTGAAATCATCAAAAAAGAAAATTCCAGAAAAGATAAAAATTGATATTACATATTTTTAAAAAAGAAAAAGGAAAATTCGTAGAATTGATAAGGGAAACAAGAAAATTTAAATAAAGTACCAAATGACCTGTACTTAGATCAGTTTTTGTTGTTTTACCTAATTTTTTATACCTTTAACAAATTATTATGTACATATATGTTATGTTTTATATGTTAAAAATGAGATAATATACCAATAATTGAAAAAAACAAAAATGAGGTATTGCACTGTGTGTCAATCCTTAAAACATATTGTGTGCAGTCACATTTAAAAATAAAAGAGGTATCATTAGAAAGAGGGCATCACTAATTAAACGGAAGATATGCTATCATTTCAAACTATCCACCAAATTTACTTTTCATAAAGCAAAATATTAATTTAAAGATCGATGTTGGGACAGTTTACTTCAAATTCATTTTTTGTAAGAATTTCTGAATTACCCACGTGGAATCCACTTCTGTTGTTTCCTCCACATACTTTATTTATTATTATTATTATTATTTTTTTATTTTTTATTTTTTTTGTAATAAAATCAATTTTATTTACTATATAGTAATACAAGTAATCAACATGCTACTATCAGTGCACAGATAATATTGGCATCTCATTGTAAGCTAATTTATATTGGGTAATATTTATATTTATCATTTATATGGTTTTGTAAGCTCAGTTTTTATACTTCTCTGTTTTTTGTTTATTAAATTATTGTCTTCTGTCAAATTATTTATATAATAGTTTATTATTGATTACTATTAATAATTAAACTTTATTTAAATCTGATTCATAATTTTCATAAATACTATATATATAAAAATATTGTTAGTCAACACCAAGCATCAGCCAGCCTCGTTAGTCAAATGTTTTTTCTTTAATAATTATTTTGATTTATAAAATATTATTGATAGTTTATCATAAAAAATATAATAATTAGAATAATAGACCAAATATTATTATGGTGTCCTTGTGATCGTAGAATGCGCTTCAAATTTCAACACAAAGGTGCGCTATTTTTTTTAAAGTTAGATCATAAATATTTGAATAATTTTGGTTTATTATAAAAAATTTACGTGTGTTGTTGAAATTTGAATTTTTTAATTTATTTGGAATAGTTATTTTGCCGGTTTCTTTCATTTGAAATATACAGATGGAGTCTAGAAAGAAAGTTGCGTTCACTCCTGCTCCAACATTATGTACTGATGTACAGCAGATTATTCTAATCTTGGTGCCTTCGAATTTGAGAGAGAGTTAGTGAGTGAATATTGTTTTCTGTAAGTTTGCTTTCTTAGTTATTTTAGTCGGCTTGAAATTCATTTTGAATTTCAAGTACGTTAAGGATCGTAGAAGTTTTATTCGATTCTTTTTGTAATTCACCCTAAATCAGTGAATACATTTGGCCTTCACAAGTCATTCTTGACTTGTGAAAATTTACCCTCGGTGTTATTTTTATTTTCCTCTGCTGTTTTCCATTGGTACTATACTTTCATGCGTGTGTGTGTGTGTGTATATATAGTTGGTACAATATTCAAAATTTTCAGTTGATATATTTTTAATATTTTATCCTTATTCTTTTTTTAGCCTTATATAAGTATGAAATTTTGAATTAGATAATCTACTGTGTTCAATTTTATTCTATTTTTTTGTATGTTAGAAAATATTGGGACATTGGCGCTCTAACTTACATATGTGAACATTGCGCTGTAATAATTTTGATACAGTGGGTGGTTAAGTTCTTCTGCAAATGCTACGTATCCAAATATGCTCTTTGTGTTGTATGCAAGAAATAATACAACTTTCATTACTTAAGATGTCACCTCAATAGTTGTCTGACTACAATTTGAAAATAATACGAAGAGCAAACACTATTTTAAAAATATCACATCATACACCAATATGTTTTATTTCACATATATGAGCGGAAAAATCGATTTTGGATGTTTCTCTATCCATAAATGAATATATGACTAGATTGAATAAAGACAATAGCACAACACATTTCAATTTAGATAGCCCTTACAAATTGAATAAAAATATTAATTTGTTGAATGATCTCCATACACCTAAAATCTTTAATGAGATTAAATGTTTCGAAGTACCTAATTGCGAATTTATTTTAAAACTTGGTGCTCTAGTTATTTTGTCGCAAAACATTGATCATTCATTTAGCTTGTTCATTCGCACTTGAATGGTTGTTACTAAACTTGTCAATCTTCGTGTGGAAGCAAAAATTCTCACATATTGTAATGCAGGTCGAAAATATTTAATTGCTTAGATATATGTGACTCCATTTATTAAGAGAATTCGTTTCAAATTTCAATATACATTTTTCTTTTATTATCACTTATGCTATGACTATCTCTCTTCCTTATGGGCCTCTTTCAAAGAAGCTTCTTCTAGTTATGGACAAATTTTAGGTTGTAATTTCCAGAGTTACTAGTGTGGAGGGCTTGACGATATTGCTTTGGAATGGTGAGAATAGAAATGTTGTGTCATACATAAGATCATATTCTACCTTATAAAGTATTCATAATCAAGATGGAATTGGAGAAGTCTCTGATATGGTTGTAGTGTGATTCGATATTAGTCTATCTTAAATATAAGATTACACTAATACACTTTGGGGTCATATAATTAAACTTTGAGGGCCATTTCGAGATCGCAAATTTATGGACTATGGAGTTAAGGAAAACTTAAAGTATTTGATAGGTATTATACATCTATATCAAGATTAAACATCTTTTTTTATAGAAGTCATTACTAGAAAGTTCTAGGTTAAGTGTATAACAGAAAAAATCATGTCTAGAAATTAAAAAACAAGAATAATATTGAATTAAAATATATATTGAGTGTAAATAAATATCGTAGGTACATATCTCCACTAAAATCCTCTAATTGTTTTTCTTCTTCTAGTGACTTTTTTTTCAAATTTAGGATAGATACTTCAACTTTGATTTGCTCCAGGCTTGAATTTTGCTTTGCTTACCTGAATCTAAGGGCTTGATGCCTTAATAAAGAATTAAATGTTGACTTTGGAAACCTCCAAGAAGAATCCCTTCAAACATGTGAAGAATGTCATTGAATTTCCGAGAAAAATGTTTGATTTGATGATTTTTTACTTATAAAACGTTGAGCAGAAGGAATTAGCGCATTTACTAGAGATGAACCTGTAGAAATTCTCTAAAAGATCTTGACTTCTCAAATTATGTTTTTCGAATTATAAAGATAACCATATTTATAGTTGAAGGTTAGGAGTTCTTTGCATATGTACATGATGAAATGTTGCAATTTTATTAGTCATTCAAGATTTGATGGCATCTCTTTTCTTTAATATGAAGATATGATTTGATTTGATTTTATTACAATAATATTAATAATTAACATGATTTAATCTTGATTGTCAAAATATAAGAGTTGGACACTTGACGATATTTGATTGCCTGGATAGTATTTATATAAAAATATCAAGATTTTCCCTATTTATTATAGAAGACAATTTGATTTGATTCCCAAATATATATATATATATATATATATATATATATAATACATTATTTTCCTTCTGCCATCATCTATTGCTCATAAAAAAAATGTAAAAGTTCCAAATAAATTTTAATAGGCCAAGCTTCTTTCATCGGCCCATGTCATCGACTCCTGTGAAGTGATGAGACTTGAAAAATGAAAAGATTTACTAGATCTCCAATTATGTGGGCCCATAATTTCGGCCCATTTAGGAGAGGCCTAAGCCCACCATTATTTCGTGCAATAGGACTTTTTTACAAACCTTCTTATTAGCCATCGTAACCATGCTATAATCATAGAGATATGTTCGTCGTTGTTAAATAACTAAGTGGAAGAGCAAATACAAATATGCATGGATGAATTTTTTCATGTAAAGAGTTGAATCCTAGCAAAAAAAAAAAAAAAAAAAAAAAAAGCAAAAATGTGCGGATTATAGCTAATCTAACTAGGATGTGTGAAAAATGTGATATATTTTCAAGAAAGTAACACTTTGTAGGTAAAATGTAATACTTTATAAATTTGTTAAAAATATACTACTTTTTATGATAAAAAAATTATTACATTTTTATAATAAAATATCAGTCCAAAATAATTAAGTAGTAATATTTTTTTAAAAATAAGTAATATATTTTTAATTTAAAGTAATACTTTTTAAGATTGAATATATATATATATTATATATTATAAATAAATATCTTAGAATATGTAAACAGTTGGTATTTAAACCATTTTTAGCATGCACGTTTTGTATATGAAAGTCAAATAATAATTGAACAATACAACTATAGACGATCCCTTGTTCTTAGTGGGGATCTGTAGATCACCTTTGAAACTCTAAGTTTGTACATGCCTAACTTTAAAAATATAATTAAGAATCTCAACACATGACTGGAGAGGGAGAGAGATATGCGGGAGAGGAAGAGATCAAAATTTCTCCCTTCTCTCACAATAGCGACGTTGATTTGTCTTATACCTCTCCTTATATCTCCATGTATCGTGCTTCTCGGTAAGGCTGGACTATAAGTATCTTCTAAGTCATTAATTAATTGTTAGAATTAATTATTGAGCTCAAAAAACTATTCTCAATTAACTATTGATATCTACCATTATTTGAGCCTAATTAATTATTTTCTCACAAATAAACGAGCACAATAAGTAATTCTCTGCATGATTATTTAATTATTTAGGCTTAATAATTAATTTATCAAACAAATATTATTAGCCTAATAATTAATCCAATAAGAGTTAATTAATTACCTATCTTCATTCCAATGCACCACAATTTGATTATACATTTGATCATTTATGTTCATCACTTCACCTAGTCCAAGTGTATGCAATTCAATTGCAAAATTGATTAATTCAATTAATTAATACTTTGAATTTTTCAATCCTTAGATGCTCAAGAAATTTATTTACTCATATCCATATTTATAATTCCTCTCTGGTTTCCTATCCAATTATTATCCTATTTATTTATATTCTCAAGCATGCAAAATTAATTAATCACTTTGGATTTTACGATCTTTAGGTATTCAAGACATTCATTTGTTAATATCCATATTTATAATTCATTTCTTATTTCCTATTTAATTATCATCCTATTTATTTATATACACGGACATGTAATTCTCTAGATTTTACCAAACTGAGTTGAAATAGGGAAACATTTTGTACACAAGGTGTTCCTGCAATCACCAAGATCCAATTTTGACAACAAATAAGGATGAATGCATTTCATCCTCAATCATTTAAGAGAGGATGGTTAACTTCATCAAAGCAAAGGAAATAGCAAGTGGAGTGAAATAGGGTTGAGATCACATATTTGTAAATGATGGTTGCTAAAATCCCTCAACATGCATGTGTTTCTCCCCTCCCCACAAACTTAAGATGGAAAGCAAAGTCAATGCGTATGGTCATAATTTTCATATCAAATTACAAGCAAAAATCAATCACAATGTACACAAAAAAAAAAAAAAAAAAAAAAAAAAATTAAATTAAAAAAAATGGAAATAACACTAATTTTGCTCATAAGGATTCATAGCTCTCACAAGAACATGCTAAAAATCATATACTATCAAATGGAAACCTAAACTATAATCATTATTTGATTACAAGTTATTTATGATTTAAACCTAAACTTGCGCACAACCCCGTGTAATTAAAAGTAAGTTTAACAATTATTCCAAGCGATTCCACGTTCTTAGCGATAATTCTCCGGATAATTGGATCGCATGTTGATCAAGAATGTTTGAAACCTCTTTCTAAGTTTATTCACACCCAACCTTGTTGCATAAACACATAGTGTAGCTTGATTCTCATATATTTGTATAGAATAAGATGTATAATTTAGAACAAACATATAATTAGGAATCTTACATCTATCTCCAAGACGGGTTAATTACCTAAATAATGTAAAAAAAATAATTTTTTTATAAAATGGAGTGATTTTAAAAGTGTTCCCAAAATAGGTTAAAACGTCAGCGGGTCTGACATTGTTAGGAAAAAACATCACCGAGCGTGACATTTTATTGTGGAAATAAAAAACGTCAGGCCCACTGACATTTTTATTTTCAGATTATATATGTTACATGTAATCCTAAACTGATGTATGCATGTGTTATATATATATATGCATGTAGATATATATATATATATATCATTTAATTGTACTTACTGTCATAGTATATATATATATTTATATTTATATTTTTTTACTTATTATTTATTTTTATTATTCAATAAATTTTATTTATATTAATAAAAATCAATAAAAATTATCTTTTTATTTAAATTAATTAAAATATAACATAAAATATAATTTTATATTTTTCTTACATAAATATATATTTATTTCTATTATATATATTCAGCCTAATTAAATTATTTATAAATAAATTTCAAAAAAATTAATTAATATTTATTAATAATTATAAATTTTATATTAAGTATCATTTGAATAATTTAAATAAATGGTTATATACATAAATTATATTTGAAAAAAGAAGAAAAAAAATAACATCAGCCACTAACGTTTTAAAAGAAACGTTAGTGGGCCTGACGCTTCTTTAATTTGTTTTGCTTAATATATATATTCTTTATATATATATTAAAATATATGTAATACTTTAATTTAAAGATTCATTTATTTTTTAAAACATCAGGGCCACTGACGTTTTTTTTTTAAAATGTCAGTGGGCCTAACGTTATTTTAATTTTTGTTTTTTAAATATAATTTTTATATATATTTATTTAAATTGTTCAAATAATACGTTGATTTTTAAAAATTATTTATAATATAATTTAATTAGGTTAAATTAAAATATATATTTTTTATTGGTTTATAATTATAGTATTAATTTATATATAATAGAAACAAATATATATTTATATAAGAAAAATTACAAAAAAATATTTTATGAATTGATTTAATTAATTTAAACAAAATAATATATTTTATTGATTTTTAATAATATAAATATAATTTATTGAATAATATAAATAAATAAGAAGTACAAAAATATTAAAAAATATATATATATATATATATTCAGAAAGTAATTACATATTATATAAATAATTCTATATCTTTTATATATACATAAATATATATATATATACGTCGATATATATATATTATATTTTGTAAATAAAAACGTCAGTAGGCCTGACGTTATTTTAAAATGTCAGGCCTGGTGATGTTATTTTCATACAACGTCACGCCCAGTGACATTTTACCGTATTTTGGGATACTTTTTAAGATCAAACCAATTTTTTAAATTATTTATTTTTTTACATTATTTAGGTAATTAACCCTCTCCAAGACTAGACATTAAGTAATTTTTTTGGCCTTAATGAATTTCAAAAGTTAATTCCTAAGCCCAAAAAAGATTACTCTTAATTAATTATTTAAATCTAACATTATTTAGGCTTAATTAGTTATTTGTCCAACAAATAAAACTAGCCAAATTATTGACAACAAACATTACTAAATGGACTCATAGGTAAAAGATATAGTCTCTTCACTTCGTTCTCTAATTAATGTCTGGGGCTTGGACATTTAATACGGAACAATAATTGATATTAATTATTATAATAATCTTCACAAACTATGTCGATCTGTTGACCCATAACAATATCTCATCTCTTATGATCCGGTCGTGTGTCTTATGCAAGATCTTTATTGAATACGACGAGTATATAAAATATAGAGAAACAGTCTGAACATATTTCTCTGTGGGCAAGCAAGTTCTATCTTGCCATTACATTGATTTTAAATATAGTTCCACCGTAACCAATGACTCTCGTTTGACCTCTCAAAAGAGGTTTAATGGTTTCAAGAGAGGTTTAAGAAACCAATCAAATGTATCTCAGCGTCGATATCCATGAAACGGAATATCCACTTTCTGAGTAATGTACCGTTCGATGCAAGCACGCGACACAACTCAAATATCCTATTAGTTATTGCTCTTATTTGTATTGCTCATATATGTGCTTGTTTTATCAGTCTTAATTAAATGGTTGTTTGTGTAAGAATTTCATCAACTTGCCATAACATTTGTTTTCATGTATTACAAACAAAATATGTGTATGACAATATTTAATTGTATTAGTTGGATGATTCACAATCTTTCTATAAAGAAAATTAATCTTTTTGTTGTGCTTTAATTTAAATAAATAATTTTGCATAGAAAATATAAAGTAATATTTATTAATAAATTGTATGTCAACTCATATCATAAAAAAATTAAATTTTTAAAACAAAGATTAATAAATATCAAAATAATGAAAAAATTAGGTGAAAATTTAATTAGTTAATTTTTTTGCATATAAAATACGGAAAGATAATTATTTTTAAAGAAGTAAATAACAAAAATAAAAATAATACAAAAAGTGTATTAAAAATATGCAAAAATTAGGTAGATAAAATAAACAAATTAAAAAAAAAAAAAACTCACCGTTGACAACATAAAAATCATCAGATATCAATTCTCTAATCATTAACTCCACAAATTCCAACAATATTTTTAATAATACTCTAATCGAACATTACACACATAAATTTTCACAATAAAAATATAATAAAACAACATGTTAAATATATTGAATTAGAAAGAAAATGAGTGAGATTATAAGAAAAATAAAAAAAAAAGTAAATAATAAATATAATGTAATATAATAGAATTCTAATAAACTACAAAATTGGATTCCTAAGCCCGAACAAACATAATGGACATCCAAAATCGTAGCGACGCCTAAGGAAATGAAATTAATGTTAAAGTGGTCTACAGTTTGCTGTCTTCTCATCAGACCACAGCTTGCAACAGAAACTCCTTCTAAATGCTGGTCCCCTCGCCTTAAATTATTACATCAATAATAATTGAAGGCAGCATTTAAGGCCTCGTTTGGCTACGCAATAATTCACAATTTACGACAATGCAGTAAATCCAAGATATTATTATTATTATTATTATTATTATATAAAAAAAAATTAATCGTAATCCTTTGCTCCGCTTGTTAGTTGTCACAGACTTGGAGGTACAAAAAGCAACCACCAGAAAGCAGTTTCTTTGCATATGTGGTGCCCTTTTTCACTGCCGAAGCTAATTTCTGAAAATTTTCTGGTGATTGCAAATTAGGTTCTTTTCTCTATCTTCTCCTTCAACTTGTCGAACTTTTTCTTTTCTCTGTGTCGATTTGTTTTCTAGATTCTTTTTAGTTAGTGCTGTGTCCTCTCTAATTGTGGATCTGTGTTAGGATCTTCATTTTAATTGTGGGTTTGGGATCAAGATCTGATTCCGACGGCAGATACCATGGATTCTGCTTCTAACTGTCTCTGTGTGTGAAATCTGCCGCACTTCATCTTGAGCGGACTGATTCACTGCCTTTTTTTTTTAGTCTGGTGGTCCTTGATACCCTTTATGAAGTTTACTTGCTGGGTTTTCCTTTTCTGATTTTCTGGAAGTGGGTTTCATTTTTCACCTTTGTTAAAGCCTCTTTTCTGGGAGAAAAAAAAAATATGAGTATGGATTTGTGTGATTGACTGCTAATCTTTATTTGTGACATCGTTCTCTACTTATTTTCCTTTTTCCACCTTTGGGTTTTTTGGGTCTCTCTTTTGATAAAGTTCCAGTGGAGCTATTTTATAAAATGGGATTTAAAATGCATACAGTTCATTGGGATTCAGGCTCTGGTTATTCATCATCATTTTCGTTGAAATATTTGTTTTGACAAATTTGCTACAACTATTACTTATTGATACAGTAATTTTAACTGATTCGATACCTCAACATCTTATATTTGAAGTCCCTTTCCGTATAGCACTTACAATTAGTGCACAAACCACTGCATTGTTCTTACACACATTCAGGACATCAGTAATGATTTATGGTGATGTTTGTACACTATTCCCTGTTCAATTAAGTTGTCGAAATTTCTTCAATTGATATGTTTGAGAACTTATGTATGAATACTCATTGTTTTTTTCCCATTGACAGGTTGTGGTCACTTGGGTTTGAGATAGATCAATGTTTTGCATAATGATGATAGCGCTATAGCTATTTAGTCATACCAAGCACAATATTTGGATCTAAACAAGTGTGTTGTTTCTGTGATGTCTTCAAAAAATCACTCTAGAGCTCCCGTAGAACTACAAGTAAAAGTCATTAACCATGCAACCAAGGCAAATGATCACAAATCGTTGCCTTCTCAAAATTCAAAGACCAACAAGCCTAACCCTGTTAGTCCTGAACAATCTCCTAAAGATTCTTCGAATTCGGATGATAGAAGCTACCAGGAAACTTCCATTGATCGAGGTAAAAGATCGTCTGGGCTAGGGAGTGTAAAGGACAGTTCAGTTTCTCCAAAGGTTAGTGAGCGTGCTGAGTTCATTGAGAGTGGAAAGAGTAGCATGTGTAGAGGAAGCACGAGCAGCGATGTGAGTGAAGAGAGCAGTTGTAGTAGCTTTAGTAGCAGCATCAACAAGCCTCACAAAGCTAATGATATGCATTGGGAAGCCATCCAGGGTGTTCGATCCAGAGATGGTGCATTAGGTTTGAGTCATTTCAGGCTCCTTAAAAAGTTAGGGTGTGGAGATATCGGGAGTGTTTATCTGGCTGAGTTAAGCGGAACAAAATGCTATTTTGCGATGAAAGTAATGGACAAGGCATCTCTTGCTAGTCGCAAGAAGCTTGTTCGCGCTCAGACAGAGAGAGAGATACTGCAGTCACTGGACCATCCCTTCCTACCTAGTCTCTATGCCCATTTCGAGACTGATAAATTTTCGTGTTTGGTGATGGAATTCTGTCCTGGAGGAGACTTACACATGCTTCGACAGAGACAACCTGGAAAATATTTTTCCGAGCATGCAGCTAAGTAAGAACTCTTCTTACTATAGCTGAACTCCAAGTACACACCTTCAAAGTTTTCATTTATAAATTTTTCTGTGCTGTATATAGGACAATCAAGCCATACTATGCAAACAATTTCATTCTTACTAATGCATCATTTAATGTTTTGCCCATTATGAAATTTTGTTTTAACTTTCGAACTGATTTCTTTGCGGCTTGTTATTTTGGTGATGGTCCTAACTAGAACATCAGCTGAACTGTTTCAGATCCTCCTTGATTTCCAGGGTAATAGTTAAAGCTCTAATGTATTTTTGTAACTGAGAAAGTTGCACTATAGTAGTTAAAGATGCTGGAATACTTGCTAATTCTCTCATATTACTTGTCCTTTCTGTAATACTCGTAGAAGTGATTCCCTTTAAATTAAGGGTGTGAGTTAAGGATTTCCAAATGTAGGTTCGTATAGTACAAGCATTATAGAACAGAGGACTACTAGAAGTCTAGAAATCAAAGAATTAAGATGATATTGTATGTAAATTCAATGAGCCATAAGCGGTGTGACCGAGTTACATAAATTCTTATAGCTCAATATATTTATCCATCACTTATGTTAATTCTCTTGGTACAGATTTTATGTTGCTGAAGTGCTGCTTTCTCTGGAGTATCTACACATGCTTGGGATTGTTTACCGTGACCTTAAACCTGAAAATGTCCTTGTTAGGGATGATGGGCATATAATGCTTTCCGACTTTGATCTTTCACTCCGTTGTGCTGTCAGCCCGAGAATGGTAAGGACCTCATCCATTAACCCAGACCCTCAGCATAAAAATTCCACCTACTGTGTCCAACCAGCGTGCATCGAACCTGCTTGTATTCAGCCATCATGTGTTGTCCCAACAACATGCTTTTCTACACGACTCTTTTCCAGCAAATCCAAGAAGGAAAAGAAGCCCAAAAATGAGATAGGGAACCAAGTTAGCCCACTTCCTGAACTGATTGCGGAACCCACAAATGCTCGGTCAATGTCATTTGTTGGGACCCACGAGTATTTGGCACCTGAGATCATCAAAGGTGAAGGGCATGGAAGTCCAGTGGATTGGTGGACTCTTGGGATCTTCTTATACGAGCTTTTGTTTGGTAAAACTCCATTTAAAGGATCTGGCAATCGGGCCACATTGTTCAACGTTGTCGGACAGCCCCTTAGGTTTCCGGAATCCCCCGTTGTGAGTTTTGCTGCTAGGGATTTGATTAGGGGTCTGCTTATAAAAGAGCCCCAACAAAGATTAGCCTATAAAAGAGGTGCAACAGAGATAAAGCAACATCCATTCTTTGAAGGCGTGAATTGGGCTTTGATACGCTGTGCCACCCCTCCTGAGATCCCAAAACCTGTTGATTATGAGCGAATACCCATTCCGGCAGCACCGAGGAACGAGAAGGCTGCTAATGCTGTTACTGTTACAGATCAGAAGAGCGATAAATATTTGGAGTTTGATTTCTTCTAGTTAATTTTTGAATTATGGAAAGCTTGTTTTAAATTATGAAGTTGAATTAGAAGTATTCTTTTCAGCTTTGTGGCCAAGGTTTGTCCATTTATTTAGTTAAGTGAAGGGATTCACTCACTTGAAGACTTGTCGGATATCGTATCACATGGCCACAGGACATATGTGAGCTAAAAATTTGTGCAGTGTATAATAGCTTTCTTGTCATTTTTAGGAAAGATTGATGAATTTAAGACATGGTAGGACCAAATATGACACCCCCATCAATCCATGTGCTCGTGTTTGTGCTCACATTTTAGCCAATCCAATCCAATCAGCAGACATTGCTAGCTGTGAGCCTGAGACTTTGTACCATCTTGTTTCTTATTTTGGTAGCAGACCACAAAAGATTATGACAACACTTTGGTCATGGTAAAGGTTTGTCTCCTCATCATTTTACTTGATGAAAATGTCTTCAAATTTATGTAGTCTCTTTTCCAGATCTTTTTTTTTTGTCCATAATTGCAAGATTACAGTTGTATGGTTGCTCTTTTGAGGTTTGGTTCCCGGAAATCAGTATACGGGTCCTCCTCTATTGTCCTTAAAATGCAGTACCGAGTGCTACAGTGTGAAACAACGAGGCAGTAAAGTGAGATTGCTAATATGAGCTGACTCACAACCTGCTGACTCGGCTTATACGCCAGCCATCACAGCAGCAGGTATTGTCTTTCATGTACAGCAGGGGATCCAAATCCTAAATTTATTCCAACGTGAGCTAACTAACTCTCAACCTGCTGACTCAGCGTACAAGCCAACCATGTGAGCTAACTAACTCTCAACCTGCTGACTCGGCGTATAAGCCAACGATCACAGCAGCAGGTATTGTGTTTTATGTATAACAGAGGATTCAAATCTAATATGCCAATATATGTGTATGCAGAGTATGTACAAACCCATAATTATGCCTATTACAAAGCAAATTTGATTGTATAACTTTCTAAACCGTGGCAGTTCAGGGTAAGCAAATAGAAGTTCAAACAATGTGATTTAAATCTTAAAACACCCACAAGCAACCGATTCAGTTCTTGATTGTTCTTGGTCTTGGGAAAGTCTTGGAGTTGGATCGGTTGCCTTGGGCGATGGAGAGGGAGAAGAAGAAGCGGAATCGATTGTCATGAGCTCAGACACTTCCTTTCCTTCACATATGATCTTAACCTCACAGTACTCCGGTGCACTCTGCAGTATCTGATCAGCCACTCCGTTGCCCTTTCTAGACCTCATCCTCCTAAAAATTTCACAAGAGAATCGAAGTTTCAGAGACATTGAAATGTTGAGAGTGAATTTGAAGAATGTGTAGATTGTACCTTACAGCAGACTTGGTGGTACCCAGGACCAACTTTCTTGCATTGAGAATGGGAATGAGGTCGAGTATAGCCTTTGCTTCCATTTCACTTTCAATAAGTATGGTGTCCACTTTAACCTTCAGATTTCAATCACCAAATATTCATGCTTATGTATATACATATATGAAGTTCAATCAGAAATATTACGTCAGTTCAGATCATGAACCTGGGAAGCAGAACAGACGTTCATAAATTTTTGAAGGAAATCTCTCCTCTTGCCTCTTTCTTGAGTAATATACTTCTCCTTCTGCTCAGGGTTCACTTGATTTACAGGCAACTTCCCCACTGCCATTCAAGAAACTATCAGCGGTTCTGTCTGTGCGCGTGAGAGAGAGAGAGAGAGAGAGAGAGGAGGGGGACAACTTACATGGCGTAGGGATGAACTTGGTCTCAGGGAAGACATGAACGAGAAAAACAAGAGCAGAGGAGGGATGAATGACGGCGTTATTGAGTGTCCAAACCAATGCATCCATGCTCAACGTCTCGTCTCCTTGCTTTCCTCCAATCACCACATAAACAATATCTTCCCCTCTCTCCTGAAAATCAAACGAAAACACGCTTCCCTCGACTTCTTCTTTTATTGATCCCAGCTGCTGATGAACACGGTCGTTATTACTACCATCAAACACTGGATCGCTCGACAAATCTTCTTCGATCTCGCTCACTCCACCCCCTCTCAAATCCTCCCATTCATCTTGATAGTAAGCTCTCGCTGCACCAGAATTCGCCGACGAGCACCCGATTGTCAACTTGGACGCCATTAATTCTCACGTTGATATTTTGAAAACAAAGGGCTAAAGGTCGTGTAACCAATGGCGTGAGTGTGGATTTTTCTTCAACCTTGACTTCTCCAAACTCCAACATCAATAATGGCACAAAAAGACATGCATTGATTTTTCACGACGACGAAACTAACTGATTAATTAACATTACCTTTTGTCTGTAGCTCTGATGAGAAAACCCCACGAAAGATCTTTTGACAACTGACCCCTTTTTATTACAAACTAAACTTCTAATTTTGAATAATAAGCAAAAACTTTTTATCCTAACCTATGTGTGGTGGTAAGAATGCAGAAAGCAGGGCTTCTCGAAAATACAGTTTTTAATGGAATCTGTGCTGATGACATCTATGTTTTCAATTATTGAAGCGGATCATGTTCACATATTCATTCAAGAAATTCGCTTCTAATTTAATATACCCGGGGGTTGTTATTTTAATCTAAAATTAGTGTGAGATAAAGGAATATGCGAATACATACGGGTATCTAGGCTGTAAGGAAGTAGTCTAAGGTCAATGTATACGGTAAGTGTGTACCAATTATTTAATTCGTGTGTGTACTCATGGATTGCTTGCGTATAGTGTTCTATCTCAACCCAACTACTCATAATTTTCTATTCATAAAAAAGAAATTAAAAAATTGTATGTGGAGACGAACATCTCTTTGTTTAAGTATTATCTTACGCTCTATTTAATGATCTTTAGATGAAGATATCTGATACGAAGCCCGGTACGGTAGACCAAGAAGCCCATGAAAAGCCCAAAGACACAACTTGAAACCCTAACACTCGGGGTGGCCCAGAAACTACAAGGATCAGGAAGTTACCAGTATGGACAGGGGACTATGTATCATAGATCTTGCGCCTTGCAGTATGGAGTGTGATGTGGACCACATAGTAGGCAGAACTGGTTCGCACAACCTTGATCTGTGCATGGGAAGAAGAGCTCATGTGAAGTCTTTGAGCACGATAGAAGCATTAATTTGTAACTAAGCCTTAGCTTCCTAAGTATTGGAGATCTGAGCACACCATATCAGATGTGAAGTTCCGTTGTTGTAATACTTTAGAGTAGGGCATAACTGGTCAGATGTGCCACAAGATGTTATGTCCGAACTGAACTGGATACTTTAGAGTAGGGTGGAGCTGGTCAGATGTGCACACAAGGTGTTATGTCCAACTGAACTGAATATAGTGCTGGGAAGAACTTTCATCCCACTTAAAGAAGTACGACTCATAACCACCTTTGTCGGAGCTTCCCTTCTGCATTAATTCTCTATGATAGTCGGGAACAAATCTCACATTTTACGGAATTAAGGTACACTTATATATTTTTTCCTAAGAAGATATATAAGAAGATATATTTCACATTCAACACACATTTTTCTATTATTATTCACAAGTATTTATCTCTATAGAAGCTTAAAGGATCATCTCTCTAACTTGAGCGTCGAAGTATCCTCTCTAACAAGTATTATTAACAAGTATTTATCTCTATAGAAGCTTAAAGGTCTTCCCAGCAAGGCTCTCAATGATTCAGATCAGCCCCCCCCCTGGTCATCTGTAGGTAAGTCTTCCTCATTATAGTTCATTTTCATTTATTTGAGGAAAGTCCTCCATCAAATGGCGTCGTATGTGGGAACGACATGATGTCTTGTTGGTAAGAATCATCTATACCCCATTTTCGGCTGGAAATATGATCATCTCAAAACGACGGAAGGAAACAATGGCATTCCTCGAAATCTCAACCCGGAGTTTGAATGAATGGTTGAACAAACAGTTTGAAAGGGCACAACACAAGGTATAGCTCCTACACCTATTGAAGGACAAAGTGGGATCTCGAATCCAAACTTAAAGGGTGATTCTACAGTCACAATGACCATCAGTCAAATAAATGGGCTTATAAAAATGACAGTGGAGAGTGCCCTAGCCAATAGAAAGTACTTCCGACGAATCCCCCTGTGACACCCCATGTCCCTGAACAAGTATGTCCCCCTCAGGAAATCAAAAGAGAAGATGAGGTTCCTCATAATTAGAGACCAAGAGTAGGGGAGGAAGGAATAGGAAAGAAGGAAGAAATGAAGTGAGTAGTCCAACCCCTAGAGACTGATCTCCATCTGTTAGAACAGGCGAGAATAGAACTGCAGATCGGGACTTTACCTACTTTGTCAATAAAAGTACTGTGAACAACTAGATATTGTCATTGTGAAGGGAAGTGGAGGAACTTAGAAGGAGGTAGGAGAGAAGTGAAGTTCGCCACTAAAACCATCTCCTCCTCTGAAGAAATATCAAATGATGGGCTTCCTGCCAGCTTTAAGAAATTAAAAGATAATTAATATATATATATATATATATATATATATATAATTATTTACCACTAGACCAAAAATGGATAAAAAATATAATTATTTTTGTACATTAAAATTTTTTTCGGCATTATAACTATGGTGCATACCATTAAACTTTTTTCTAAACCATTCACCATTATTTTACAATATAGTCAAATTACAATTGTAATCACTATTAAAAATAAAATTTATATTATCCAAAATTTGATATAATTAAAAATAAAATTATTTATGTACAAAAATTGATATACTAATTAATTTATGAATTCATTTATATATTTTGTTGATAAGTACAAAAAAATGTTAATTCCTACCAATTGTTCCTTCAAATTTTAAACGTTACACATTATTATAGGATTTTTTTAAAAACTAAACAAGTAAAATTGTTACAATTAGTTTGTAGAGAGAAGTTTTTGGAATAATTTTGATTTGTCTTCATAAAAAAAAATTGTACTATCATATTTATTATATTAATAGAAAAATTAATTTAAAATATGAATCAAATCGAACTAATTATTTTTCTCAAAATTTCAAACATCACATGATGTGGAAAAATATTTTTTAATAAAAAATAGCATTACATTTTAGATAAATAAAGAATACCTTCGACATTTAGGAAGTATACATTCACGATTGAGAAAAAGTATTAGAAATTTTCTTAATAATATATATGTTAGCGAGAAGGGATAAATAGTTGAGGAAGAATGGGTAGGAAGTTGTAGGAGTTAATGAATTTTCGTTGATGATTTGTTTTTTGGGAGTTTATTCTTTTTTTTTTTTTATCGTTAACTTTATTGTTGAATTTTCTCAATACTTATTTAAGAATGAACTTACTGTCTTGGTATTGCAAATGTTTATTTTTTAATGTTAGAATTTTACATTCTTGATTTTCTTTTTGTGTTCTTGTGATAATTGCGTCTTGAATAACTGTGTGTTTGATTGACTTATTATGTACAATTAAATAGTAATACCTTGAAATACAAAGAGTAATACGTTTACGGTTAAACAATAATATCGTTGAATGCAAAGAGTAATACATTTAAGTTTAAGTTGTAATACGTTTCAATACATAGAGTAATACCTAAATGTAATAAGTAATATCTTTCAACACAAAAAATAATACATTTACGGTTAAACAATAATGCGTTTTAATGTATAGAGTAATATATTTACAGTTAAAAAGTAGTTCATTTCAACATAAAGAGCCATACATTTACGGTTGAATACTAATATCTTCCAACATAAATAGTAATATATGTACAATTAATAAATAATACCTTTCAACACAAAAAATAATACTTTTATAGTTAAACATTAATATATTTTAACAAAAAAGTTATACATTTAAGGTGAAGTGATAATACATTTCAATAATTTACTAATATCTTGAAACATAAAGAGTAATACCTTCACGGTTATAAATAATATATATATTTAGAAATTGAACCAAAAAAATTGTTCAGTTACTTATTTGACTGAAAGATGATACTTATTTAATTAAATAATGTTATTTTATCTTTTAATAGTATTACTTATTTTCTTAAGATACAATAATTTGAAACTAATATTAGAATATAAAATGATTAATTGAATTAAAAATTAAAAATTAGTAAGTTTTCTAAGAACTTATTAGGTAATGTTTATTTATTGACGGTAAATAGATGTTAAATTCTTTTTTAAACTACTTTGTTATTATATTAGAATATATTTAATACAAATTAAAAAAAAATTGTTCCATATTATTTATTTATCTAAAAAATATTATTGAGTTAGACTAAAAAAAGATTACTTGTACAAGTCATAACCTAAAATCGTTGGATAAGAGTTACATAGAGCAGCATGTGGCTGAAAGCCAATTGTTTTATTTTTTATAGTTTGGCTTTTATTTTAAAATCCGCCTACTTGATCGTGTTCCTTACTAATTTATCGTGTTCCTCACTAATTTATTTCTCTTATATTTAAAGATTGCAATTTCCATTTTTTTCCATGCAAGAGCACAGTAATTACTTTATTTTATTTGATAAACATAACAAAAATAAAAAAGGATATTATTTTTATGATTTTTTTCCTGATGAAATGATGATATAACAGAACGAATATGAATATACAACTGTTATATATATATTATATATATTTATTGTACAGTTTTAAATTTAGTGGCTGTCCTCAACTGACCAGATGTGTCATTTCAACCAATTAATGATACAAACTAATATACGTACTGCCTAGAGGTTGATCTTCTTTGTCTTTTATTCAAGTTCCGACTTCAACATTTTCTAGGAATTTGTATGAACACATATTCTGTTCTTACAGTCAATAATTATGTCCTCATAATTTTCACGTTGTCCCTCTTTCAGTGTCAACTTTGGTAGGGGCCCAAATTTTCTGTTATCTTGTTTAAGTAGCGCTGCTGCATTTATTTCATCTCCTGTTCTGACCCTTCAAAGGGTAGCCATTTCTTTGATGAGAGAGAAACCATTTACAGTGATTTTTGTACCGAATTCAATATGTAAACAATAATCAGCATTTCAAAGAGACTTTTCTTTTTCTCTCTTTTAACAGAAAAAAGAGAGAAAGAGAAAAGAAGGATCAAAGAAGGTATAAGGGGGCGGGGAGGGGTTGCCTTTCTTGAATCTTGACCCCATTAACTTTCTCTTTCCTAAAATTAAAAGTGGAATCCACACTTGTCTTTCTCGTCTTCTCTTTCTTTCTTTTCCTTCCTTTATAGTTAGAAAGTGAAAAAAGTATTTTACCAGAATTTTAAAGTTAGAATTGAATATATAGTATTTAGAAGTTTATTTCTGCGATTTTATTTGAATTTTATCACTAAGAAATGGCTGTGGTTCCGCAAGAAGCCATCAATCATCTTGAAGGCTTAATGGAGGAAGGTTAATATTCTGATCTTTCCTTTATGCACCCCCCCCCCCCCTCCTCCCCCTCCTTTTTTGTTCAAGCAATTTACCTTTTATCTTGTGGAATCTATGCAGTTGATGAATCACTTAAACGAACATTCCAGGTTCGAATCCGTTTTTCATTTTTAATTGGAATTATGTTCTGCTTGATTTTGTGTGAACTCATCCTTAGAATGTCAACTGTGTGTCAACATCACTTTTTACATTGATTATATTAAAATTTAGTTATTTGGTTTTTATTTTATTTTTATTTTTTGTAAATTAATCTAAGCAGTTACAGCAGCATACTTTCCATCTTCCATTATTTATGTTTTATGTAAAATCTTTCATCATTTCACTCAATTTGCAGAATGTACATCAAGGATACCCTCGTGAAACTTTGATGCGTTTTCTGAAGGCTAGAGAAGGCGATGCCACAAAGGCTCACAAGATGGTCTGATGAACTGTGCCCTGAAATAAGTCTCCATTTAATATGTGAATAATCACTTGTGCTGAATTTTTTATTCTGCGATTTTGCAGTTGGTTGATTGCTTGAAGTGGAGACATCAAAATGACATTGATAATATGCTCGCGGTAAGTTGTAGACTACTATGCTTCAATGATTTAATGACTACACAAGAATTTACTCCCTCTTCCCCAAAACAAGACTCCTTTTTTGGGATGGGATGTTGCTGGAAAGCTTATGTGTGCACATGACCTCTCACTACCAGATTCCGGTATTGGTTTGGACAATGAAGTTGATCTGAAAGAGTTTCCTGCTACTCAATCTTTTTCATCACCTTAGGCTTTGGTTGGTGTTATTGCCAGCCTTCTTGGGAAATTGTTTTTGGGAGAAATAGTTTTTATAGAGGGATTGGGCGCCTGTGGAAATGAGAATGTATTTGAATGTTTTATCGGTAGAAAATAGCATAATACATTTTGGGCGACATGTTATTACTGCAGAGTTGTGTAATTTTGTTGGGAAAAGATGATGTTGTTTTAGTGAGGTCAGTGTACGTATGCTAGAATATCTTATATGCGGTTATTTGATTGAGATAATCATCTATAAGCATTCTTGCAAGAACCATAATATATAGGGAAATAATTTTTTTATTGGTGGTTTGGCATCTTTATATCTATTATGTACGACGTTTGGTACCCCGAATCTTGATTGATTTATGTTGACATAGATGAGGACTTATCAGACTATAATGCAATCAATCCTACATGAATTCTTTGGGTAGTTTGAGTTCTTCTCGCCATTTTCTCTTTCTATCTGGATGATGCAAATCCAACCTGCCTACAGCTACATTTATCAAAATCAGAGTTTCTGCTAAACAAATTCAATTTTACTGCAGAAACCCATTGTTCCCGTAGAAGTTTACAGAGGAATACGTGGCTCACAGCTTATAGGATTGTCAGGCTACTCGAATGAGGTGAGCTGTTGATGGAGCAGGAGAGTAGCTTAACTTTTATTTTAGGAAATCATATTACTATTACCTCTTTATGCTTAATTTGGCTCTCTCATTTTTGAATAGGGTCTCCCTGTCTTCGCTGTTGGAGTAGGCATGAGCACATTGGACAAAGCATCCGTGAGTCTCGTTGCTAATTGTTACTGTCATTGGTTTATACTAATTTCATCGACACATTGTGGCATGACATGACTTTCTCACTTCAAAAATCTTCTAACGTGGGTGAAACTAAGCTGTTACTTCCGATCCTCTCCCAATTGCTATCAATTAATAACAAGTAAATTATGTTTGTACCACTAATTATAGAACCTTATCGTTGTAACTTAAACCCAATCTAATGTATATGACATGAGACGCCCTACTAAAAGCATGGGATCAGTTTAAAGAGGCACTGTAGTACCTACTGGGATTTGCCTTGGGGCAGGCTTGGCAGAGGGGCTTAGCTAGGTGCCTTGTAAAGAACAAAATAGTTATAACCCTCGTATCAATTTGCTTTGAGAAATGAAGCGTGTGAAGATAGATACGCTTAAGATAGTTTGGACATGTATGGGAGATTTATAGATGACGCAATACAGAGTGGAGAAAGTAGAGAATCATTAACTCAAATTAAAAGGGAAGTGAGAAAGACCTAAAAAGACTAAGACATGGAAAGAAACTAAAAACACATGTTGTACTTAAATATAGATAGGAACGTGTCTTCTCACCAAGCACAATGATGAGATTGATCCACACAGCCAGCATGATATAGTGAGACGAAGGCTTAGTTTATAGTTGTTGAACAATTAAAAATTTGGAAATTATGCTTCTTAGTTAATTCTTGGAGTTTTTGAGGTTTCTGTTTTTCATCATTGTTACCATTTTGTATTACCTTTGACTATATTTGTCTTCATTTTAGGTCCATTATTATGTACAATCCCACATTCAGATTAACGAATAC
Organism: Caryopteris x clandonensis; assembly: GCA_028749325.2. Classification (NCBI taxonomy): domain Eukaryota; kingdom Viridiplantae; phylum Streptophyta; class Magnoliopsida; order Lamiales; family Lamiaceae; genus Caryopteris; species Caryopteris x clandonensis. The sequence continues at coordinate 2,019,982 of JAPYKT020000008.1, read as the reverse complement.
CGGGATCGTGTGATTTTGGTGAGGCATGCCTATGCTTCCTTTCTAAATTTTCCTTTTTTGATACATCAGACTAATTACATTTTCGTTGTAGCCTGCTGCAACAAAGAAGTACGGGAAGCATGTTAGCCAATGCATAAAGATTCTAGATATGACTGGGTTGAAACTCTCAGCATTAAACCAGATAAAGGTACAGTAACATTCAACAAGAAACCTCTATTTTGCCAGTAATTCTCTTTTCTGGAGTGATTAAAGATGGTGGAATTCTGTATTTTCTTTTTTGCAGCTCATGACAATTATTTCTTCTATTGATGATTTAAACTACCCAGAGAAAACACAAACTTATTACATTGTGAATGCCCCATATGTCTTTTCTGCTTGTTGGAAGGTTTGTCCCACTTCTCTCTCTCTCTCTCTCTCTCTCTCTCTCTCTCTCTCTAATTAGTATCTTCTGAAGATGCCATACTCATAATCATTGAGCCGTTGTCAGGTTGTAAAGCCACTTCTGCAGGAAAGGACAAGAAGGAAAATTGATGTGTTGTCTGGTTGTGGACAGGATGATCTATTGAAGGTAATTTCTTGGCCCTATTGTTTTTGCTTCAGGTTCCATTGAAATAACTTACTATATAAGATTTCTTGGTCGTCTTGTTTTCTTTCACCAATTTTATTCTGCGCAACATGAATCAAGAATCCTTTCTTCATGACTATGATATAATTCTCTGGCAAGCTAAGGCTTTGGAAAAATCTTTTATCTTTTGGGTTTTGGGTGCAGATAATGGATTACTCCTCACTTCCCCATTTCTGTCGTAAGAGATTGTCTGTCGCCTCAAAATATCCAGACAGTTCTTCCGAAAACTGCTTCTCCTTGGACCATCCTTTTCACCAACAGCTTTACAATTACATTAAACAGCAGTCCTTGGTTTGTGAAGCCATCGAGCCTGTAAAACAGGGGTCTGTCCACGTTACTTTACCTGAAGATGCTAGTGAAGAAGACATTGCTAAGACATTAGAATCTGAGTTGGAGAAGAAATTCAAGAATCTGGAGAGATGTAAAGAATCATTCAAGGATTTGGATATCAATGATGACAATTCTAGCTAGTTAATCCAATACTGATCTTACCCAATGGCCACAGATGGTTATGCTGCTAAAATATCAACTAAAAAGCTGTCGTCTGTCTTCAAATATATTGTTATACTATCAGATGTATATTGCAAACATGTTGTTGTTCACCTGAGGTCCGTAGTAAAGTAAATACAGGAAATTTTATTTAATTTTCCACCATATTTATGTAAAGTTTATAGGGTAGTTGCACTTAGCCAAACCGTGTATTTGTTGCACTTAACCATCTGAACTATGAAAATCATCATTTTATTCCATAAACTTTATGGTTTCTTTTGGAATTATGTGGGGTGATTATATTTTTAAGCATATTCCATATACATATATATATATACATATATATAATTATATAAAAAATTATATATCTTTATATATAGATATATATAGTTGCATATATATATATATATATGGATGAGGCATGAGGCATGAGGCAATATGCATATACATGTATTTTGAAAATAAAAATGTCAGGGTATGACGTTTTTATTTTCAAAATTAAAACGTCAGACTCGGTGATGTTTTTAAAAAATATCGTTACAGAGCGTGACGTATTACTTTATTTTAGGCCCACTTTTTAAACCTATTTTATTTTATGAATTTTTTTTTTTTTTTGTTGTTGCAATATTTAGGTAAATAACCCCGGAGTTGTTAGATGTTATTAGTAAAGGAGTAAAATCCAAGGGGACTGGGGTATTCATCCAAGTTGGTTTATTATTATATTACTCTTGCTCTTGTGTTCCAACATTGTTAGTGCAGATCTTGAGAATTTGCACAAGTGTTGCCAGATCGTCACTACTAGATGGAAGTCTGCTCTATCGCAGGCGTAAGAAGAAGACGGGCTTAGCCCATTAATCAATATTTCTAGTATTCTCCTTACAGCATTATGCTTCTATTAGTACTTAATCTCTATTTAATTATGTCTAAATAATACTAGAAGTAAATAAATTAACTCAAAAATACTCTTATGGGCTTACGAATTAATTAAGGTAAGAAAATAACCTAAAAGGTCTTACCTTAAAGATGGACCCAACATATAAAAAGTAGGATTCTGAAGCCCCCAAAGAATAGAACTTTTAAGCTTACAAGGAGTAGAATTCCTAAGCCCACTAGAAAGGGGACTTTTGTTGTCTTTTCTCTCCTCTCATGCATTGAGATTTTCCTTTATAATTTAGTTCTAGATTATATATCTCATTCTATACAGGTATACGAAAATCAAGTTACATGGTGTATTTATGCATCAAGACTGGGTGTTGATTGACAGTACGGTACCAGATGAAATAAATAAAGAACCACGAAATTAAAAATATTTACAAGTCAAGAATGACTTGTGAAGCCAACAGGGCGAAAATTATCCACTAATGATTGTGAATTACAAAAAGGATCGAACAATGTTTCCTACGATCCTCAAGTACTTGAAATCCAATATGGATTTCAAGTTAACCAAACTAACTAAGAAAACAAACAAGGAAAAACAGTGTATCACTCAAACTCTCAGTGTATGATTCGATAGAAACAGATTTGGAAAATCCGCTCGATGAACAGTGCAGGATGTTGGAGTCAGAGTGACGACAGCTTTCTTAGCGACATCAGTCTGCTGCTTTCAGAATATTTGGCTCGTAATTTTCTGTGTCTTTTCTCTTCCTTCTTCCGTCTATTTAAGGAGAACTTCAGCCTTCTATTCTTCCTCTTCCTCTTTATCACGTTCAAGGAGTGGTGATATCCACTTCTCCCTCTTTTCCTCAACCGTCTCATCTTCAAGATAGAATATTGACTTGGTCTACACCAGCTTTCCTATTCTGAGGGAATGTTTCTTGATGACCAAGTTTAGAGAATCTTATCTGATCTTTTATTGAGGAAGAAATCGGCAAAAAATATATTTATTTAAAAGATTTGAGAAATTCAAATCTTAACAATCTCCCCCTTTTTGCCTTTCTTCCCAATTCCACAAAAATGACTACAAAATTTCCAAGATCAAATAAAGTAATGAGTTATCTCCCCCTGAGTTCAATCTCCCCCTTAATTCATGTGTACAGACGAATAAGCCAAAATATCAAATACGGCAATATCTCCCCCTAAATTCAATCTCCCCCTTAATTGAAAGAATACTTACATGGTCAATGTTAATTCAAATGCATCGAGACACATCACAATTTTCAGTACTACAAGTCTTTCAAAATGTCATGCATATATCCCAGAAATAAACATTCAGCATCAACCTAAGCATCAACCTACACAATAGTATCAATAATATTCTTAGCAGTAAGCATTCAGCATCTCAGCAAATAGTAGCACAGCAGACGACATATCTAAAAGCAAGAATATTCAGCATTCAAACATTCATGACATAGTAAAATATCTAGCAGTAGTTTGAGCAAAATATTCAGCAGTCTTCAGCAACAGTTTTACTAGCAGACTATTCATCATCACCAGCGAGCGGTTTGAAATTAAAAATGTATCCAATAAACCAACAAACAATAAACCAACAAACTTATCAGTGTAGTGTTCCTTCAACCGAGATCTGAATCTCCAGCAGCATCGTCATCAGCACCGGCAACAGCATCAGCATCAGCAGCAGCATCGTCATCAGCAGCAGCAGCATCAGTGTCTCCCCCTAATTGGGAAGAAAGGGCATCCCATATGGCGAGTAGGTGCTGAATCTGCTCGTCCAAGGCTCGAATTTGGCGAGCAACAAAAGAACGGGAAATAGGGATGGTATCATCTGAGGGAGAGACAGCTGCGGTAGAACTGGAGGGAGTGTCAGAAATCCAAGGAAGGTCACAGCGTCGGTCCCCTTGCAGAAATCCTGAAAAGACAATAAGAAATCTCGGGGCTTTCGAGAACACGTCAGTGATAGCTGGTCTAAATCCCTGCTGACTTAAAATGTTGTAAATAAGGGATGGAAATGGAAGGAATCCACCTGTCTTACGGCCTGCTGCAGTGATCTGTTCAAAAATAATGTGGCCCAGATTGACTTGATTCTTCATGCCAAGATGGTACAATAAAATTCCCTGCTCGATTGTGACCAAGGAGGTGTTGCGCGAGGGGTACCAATTGTAGACGGCCAGTTTGTGCAGAACAGAGTACAGGGAAGATAGACGGGATGCCGGGAATGGCGTCTTCCATTTTTTCACCATGTTGAGGGTAATTGCCTAGGCCACATCGTCAAGATCACCGGACCAGCTGTGAGAAGCCATGGGAATACCTCCTAATTCCATATTTATAATCTCAGGAGTGATGTGGTACGGGTTCCCTCGTACCATTACTCGGCCAAAAGTCGGATGGAACGCATCATCAAAATGAAAGGAAATAGAGAAATAACAGCAATGAACAACTTCTTGGACGTAACTGGAGGCATAGCGAACAGCAGATAACAAATTTCGACTTTCAAAGAATTTGTCAAGATTATACTTACGAAAGTTTTTGAGGTCGATGTGCCTCTCAGGTAAACACGGTCGAGTCTTGAAGGTATCCCATTGTCGGGGATCAGGGCTTGATCCGGGAGACGAAGACTCTGTCTCTCGAGACTGAGAGTGAGTGGGTGAACGGTCAGGAGACGATGAATTTGATTCAACGGGCTCTGGGCTGGCAGCATTTGGTGAGGAAGCAGGTACTGGACTCTGCGGTGAAGAAATGGGATCAGGTGACGGCGACAGTTGAGCTGTAGAACGACGAATGGGTTGTTTCTTTCTGTGAGACTTGGTGGACGGCTCCGGAATAGGCTCAGGACTGGCGGAATCAGAAGGAGATTTATCAGCAGGTGACTTCGGGGGTACAAATTCCTTGTCGCTTCCGTCTGAATCAGAATCCGGAAAAGAGTGCAATCCGGATGGACGTGAAGAGGACTCTGTGCGCGGCAATTTCCGGGACGGAGTGCTCATCTTCCGGGCAGATAATCGTGCAGAGCGACGGCTGGGGAAGGCTGGTTCACCCAACTTTCGTTTAGACTTACCAACAACGGAGACATCGGGAAGGTCATTAACATCAATAGGATAGCCTGGGTCTCCGGGAAAAACTTGCATCAACGGTGGAGGAAAAACCACATTGACTGCCGAAGGAAGTGGAGATGAGGCGCGGTTAGGGCTCGAAGGAGATGAAAATGGAGATGAGTGTACCGCGTCGAAATCGGGCGAAGGTTGAGCCGCCTTCTTGAGCGACGGGCGTGCAGGCTTTTCGGGTACGGGGCGCGAAGATTCCTCGGGCGACGCCGCAGGTGCGGTCGTCGAGGCAGGCACAGGAGAGACTGAAGCGAGCGGCTGCAATGGAGTCGGTGTGGGAGCGACTGGACGCCGCAGGCTCGGTCGCCGAGACGGGAGCGAGCGGCGGTGGAGGCATCGGCACGGGACCGCCTAGCGACGGTGCAGGTGCGGTCGTCGAGATGTGAGTGAGAGTGGTTGAGTCGGGCGGCTGCGATGGCAGCAAGGGTTCGGAGGTCGGAGCTTCAGGCGGCGTCGGCGGAGTGGGCTTCGAAGGCGCCGTGTCGAGCGGAGACGCGTCGATGGCGGAGATGCGAGACGCTGCGGCTGGGATTTCGGCAGGAGGCGTCGAGACCTGCGGTGGAACGGCGCCGACCGTGGCGGCGGTGACTTGGGCCAGCAGCTCGACGATGTGGACGAGAATCCTTCGGGAGTTTTCGTCGGCCATGAGTTGCTTGTTTCCTCAGAAAAATGAAGTGGGTTAGATGAGAGAGAAATTTAGTTTTGGGAAGGAGATGCAGTTATGTGAGATGAAGGAGGAGGAAATAAGTATGCACAGTGAACTTATATCTTTAGTCCTAATCTCCTGGGCAGTTATTCATCCGGTAAGGAAGAGAGAAGTGGGGAATGCCTGGTGATATGTTAGGGCGCGAAAATCTCAACTGTAATCAAATTCAACCTCCCCCACTAACACAGGGACACACGAGCATTTTTCCAAGAATTTTTAAGGAAGCAGATCTTTTTCAAACAAAATACAAAAATACCAATTTTCAAACAGCAAAATATTGTATATTTCAGAGGATGTGTTTGAGGATTTTATGGTATTGAGTAACAGACAAATTTCAAACAATAGTATAAGTGTTTGGGTAATATTTTCGACAGGAACTTTGGCAATTTTTTTTTTTTTTTTTTTTTTACGAAATTCAGGTAAGAATTCCAGATTCTCATCATATTTTTCAAGGTAGCATCGTCTAGCGAGCGCCGTGCCCCCCAAGGTACTTTATGATGTGAGGTTGGAAGAATAATTCGGAAACACCCTTTTTACGTAGAGAACATCGTCGCAGCGAACGCCGTGCCCCTAGTTACTCAAGCATTTCATGAATTATTCAACTCATCAGTATTTTACAAGGTAGCATCGTCGTAGCGAGCGCCGTGCCCCCCAAGTTACTCTATTTGATGAGTATCCTTAGCCTAAGATTCCCAAATTTTTTATTTTTTTTTAATTGCCAAAGGTGTTACAGAGGTAGAATATACAAAGATTTACACATATATGTACAGATTCGAACAGGGATTAGTTTACATGACACATAGACCAAGAGATTTCCTAAGGTTGGAGAATCTCTCGTAATCAAGAGCTTTGGTGAATATATCAGCTATTTGATTTTCAGTATTAACGTATTCTAGTCGAATAAGATCTTTTTCCACCAAGTCTCGAATAAAATGATGACGAATATCTATGTGTTTCGTGCGTGAGTGTTGAACAGGATTTTTTGAGATATTTATTGCACTAGAGTTGTCACAGAAAACTACAAGAGTATCACTAGGATAACCGTAGTCTTCTAGCATTTGCTTGAGCCACAATAATTGTGTGCAACACCCTCCCACTGCTACATATTCAGATTCAGCAGTAGAGAGGGAGACACAGTTCTGTTTACGGCTATGCCAGGAGACTAGGTTATTCCCTAGATAGAAACATCCCCCACTAGTGCTTTTCCTGTCATCAAGGTCCCCTGCCCAGTCAGAGTCACTAAATCCTACCAAGTTCGTGTTTGTGTGTTTGGAATACCAGATACCAAGATTAGAAGTTCCAGCAACGTACCTGATTATTCTTTTGACAGCTTTCAAATGGCTCTCTTTGGGACATGCTTGATATCGAGCACAGATACACGTACTGTACATGATGTCTGGGCGACTTGCTGTCAAATACAATAGACTCCCGATCATTGATCTGTACAATGTTGGATCAACATTTTGTCCAACATCGTCGGTGCAGAGCTTCTGTGTCGATCCCATGGGTGTTTTAATGTGTTTAGCATTTTCCAGATTAAATCTTTGAACAAGGTTGCGAGCATATTTGCTTTGTGATATAAAAATGCCGTCGGAACTTTGTTTCACCTGCAAACCTAAAAAATAGCACAATTCTCCAACCATACTCATCTCAAATGTTGATGACATGGCTTCCACAAACTCATTAAGCATTGCTTTAGATGTAGAACCGAAGACTATGTCATCAACATAGATTTGAGCTACACATATATCACGATTTGATCTTTTTATAAATAGTGTACGGTCTACTTCTCCTCTTGAAAAACCAAAGTTCAACAAAAATTCAGTTAATCTTCCATACCACGCCCTAGGAGCTTGTTTCAAACCATAGAGGGCTCGATTAAGTCGATATACATGATTAGGCTTATTAGGGTCCTCGAACCCTTTAGGTTGTTCGACATAAACTTCCTCTTTCAAATTTCCATTTAGAAACGCAGCTTTAACGTCCATTTGATGAAGAGTTATTCTCATGAAGCATGCAAGGGCTAAGAGTAATCTGATGGATTCTATTCTAGCAACAGGGGCAAAAGTTTCATCAAAATCGATCCCTTCCACTTGTGTATATCCCTGTGCTACTAATCTTGCTTTATTTCTTACAATATTTCCAGATTCATCAGATTTATTCTTAAATATCCATTTTGTTCCAATTACATTAATTCCTTTAGGTCGGGGAACCAAATACCAAACATCATTCCTTATGAATTGATTTAATTCTTCATGCATGGCGTTTATCCAAAAACTATCTCCTAAAGCTTCAGAAATATTTTTAGGTTCAATTTGAGACACAAAACACGACGAGTTCACTTCATTAAAAATGGATGAAAGACAAACAAATTTTACCATGTCTCTGTAGTTCACGGGATCCTTTTGTCGTGTGGTGATTCCTTCTTGAACATCCCCAATTACTTGAGTTATTGGGTGATTCTTCCGTATTCTGCCCGGTGGGTCTCTTCGTTCATTCTGTTGGATAGACGAGTTGTCTGGATTTTCTATTTCGTTTTCGATTTCTGGAACGGAGGATGATGTTGGTTCTGTGTCGAGTTCAACATTCAGTTCAACATCTTGATCTGGCGTTTCTAGAGTTTCTTCATCGTGCCTGAGTTCCAGATATATACTGACATTGTCTTCTTCTGATTTTCCTGTAAGATCACTAAAATCGTCAAATACCACATTTACAGATTCTTGAATGGTCTTTAATCTGAGGTTGAAAACCCGATAGGATTGACTATTAACACCATATCTAAGGAAAATTCCTTTGTCACTTTTAGAATCAAATTTTGTGAGTTTATCCCGATCATTCAGAACATAGCATAAACATCCAAAAACATGAAAGTATTTCAGGTTTGGTTTTCGCCCATTAAAGATTTCATACGGTGTCATGTGTGTGCCAGGTCTTAAGAATACTCGATTTGAAATATGACAAGCAGTGTTAAGGGCTTCAGCCCAAAATCTTTTAGAGAGATTTTTGGAGCTAATCATAACTCGGGCCATTTCTTGTAAGGTTCTATTTTTCCTTTCAGCTACACCGTTCTGTTGGGGAGTCTTAGGTGCAGAAAATTCATGTATGATGCCTAGATTATCACAAAAATTTGAAAATAATGAGTTTTCGAATTCTCGACCATGATCTGACCTTATGCGTGATATGCAAGTTCCATTCACATTTTTGAATCTAGCATGCAATTTTCTAAACACATCAAACGTTTCAGATTTTTCTCTAAGAAAATTTATCCAAGTATATCGGGAAAAATCATCAACTAAAACATATGAATACCTTTTACCTACTAGACTTTCAATTTCGATTGGACCCATGAGATCCATATGGATCAGTTCAAAACTTCGAGTAGTGCCTATAAACTTAAGGGGATCATGAGAAGTTCGAGTTTGTTTACCTTTTTGACATTCTCCACACACAATCTGCTTACCTTTCTCTAGTTTGGGCAAACCTTTTACAGCATCTAATCTTATCAGCCTTTCAATATTTCTGAGGTTTGCGTGCCCTAACTTTTGGTGCCATAGGGTTGTCTCGTCTGTTTGTGAGGTGTTACACGTTAGGGTTTTCCCAACCAAGTAGCAATTGTCGCTTGACCTTTTACCTGTCATAATACAAATATTTGTTGAGTTAAACACTTCACATTTGTCTTTGTTAAATTTTACCTGTAAGTTATCATCACACAGTTGACTTATGCTTATCAGATTTGCCATTAAACCGTCCACATGCAAAACATTTCGAAGATTGGGAAAACCATCAACCGAGAGGGTTCCTTTTCCTATGATTTTTCCTTGTGCTCCTCCACCATACCTTACTGTTCCTCCTTGGAATGATTCATAGTTGGTGAGAAATTGTTTTGATCCTGTCATATGTCTTGAACATCCACTATCGAAATACCAAGATTCAGAATGATTAGTTTTAAAAGCAGTAAAGACAACATGACATGAAACACTATTTTTACGGACCCATTTTAGATTCTGACAGACGGCTGCATTTTTTGATTTCAGAATGTTGTGATGAATGTTGTGCAATATTTGTGGCGACATGTGATTTAACGAAAGATCAGTTTTCAGTTTTTGACAGTATGGTCGTATATGGCCTGGTCTGTAACAGTAATGACAAATATACTTTCTTTTTCTTTTGACTACTGTTTTTTGAACATTGCTATTTTCTCTAACAAACACAATGGGATTTTGATTTGGAGTTCGAGTACATGCATTGACCACAACAGAATTTTCAAGATATCCAATTCCAGAATGTCCTATATTACCAACAGTTAATATTTTGTCAAGTCTAGATGTACCTGTATTCAGTTTCCTGAACGTTTCATTGGCGATTTCGAGATCAATTTCTAGCTTGCTTATTTGGACATCCTTCTTTGTGAGCGTAGATTCTAATCTGGAGACAATCTTTTTCAATTCTTCATTTTCTTTCATCAGGTTTTCAGCTTCTTTCTGTCGTAAATCCAGATTTTTGAGCAATTCAGTTTGTACGGCTTGGATTTCCTTGAGAATATGATTATCTTCTTCTTCCTCTAATAATTCTGCATCACTCGTACACCCATTAAAACAGTTTAAATCAGAATCTGAAAAGAAATTATACCTGTTGGAAGTTGTCGAACTTGAAGGGGTAAGTATCTCCCCGTCTTCGGAAAAATCGTGGATTGATGTTAGCAACGCAGCGGCTTTGATTTCTTCTTCTATTGGATGCATTTCATCGATTTCTTCTTCACTAAGTGTTATCCACATTGATTTTCCATGTTTCCGAAGAACGTTGGCACATTCATTAGCGTAATGACCGAATCCTCTGCAGGCACGACATTGAACGTCATCAAGATTTCGGGTCTGATTTCTGTATTGTTCAGGGGCTGCTTTTCGTCCATAATTCCCTTTTGGACTAGCTGGATCAAACGTCTTTTGGGAGGAGGATTCCGTTGTTTCTTCAACTTTTACCTTTGCATTTTTCTTTCTATTATTGAACTTCTTGGTAAGATTGTTGTACCGTCTAGTAAGAAGGGCAACACTCAAATTTTCTTCTGGACCAATAAGTTCCACGTCTTCTTCCTCATCTTCATCTTCGACTTCCTCCTCCTTGGACTTTGAGATAAACGCTGTAGTTCTTTGTCCTTTGTTATACAGTTTCTCTTGATTCTCCATGTTCATCTCATATGTTCTCAGAATACCAATTAAAGTGTCTAATTCTAAGGTATTCAGATTATGAGATTCTTCTACTGCACAGACTTTAGGATTATACCTGGAAGGAAGAGTGCGTATCACCTTACTTACTAACGTCCTGTTGCCGATTTGACCTCCAAGGGAAGCTGCTTCATTTGATAGGTCTATGACACGATCATAGTAGGTGGAAATCATTTCGTTTTCCTCCATCTTCAAACTTTCGAATTTATCATGGACCATCCGCAATTTTCTTTCTCTTACGGCGTCGCTTCCTTCACAGTGTCGTTCCAGTGTATCCCAGGCTTCCTTGGCAGTAGTGCAGTTTTTGATCAGTCTATACATATGGAGATCGACATTGCCCATGATGATGTTCAACGCCTTCTCATGATAGTTTTTCTGGGCGATTTCTTCCATCGTCCATTCTGTCTGAGGCTTGATTACGGTGTCCCCATCTTGATCGATTTTCTTTGGAGGAGTCCAGCCTTCGGTGACAACATTCCATGCCCGAAAATCTACTGATTTTATAGTTTGTCTGGTTCGGTACTTCCAGTAGTCGTAGTTGTCTTTTGAGAGGAGAATCGGTCGTGGTTGATTGAAAATATCCATTTGGTATGGTACAAATCCAGAACCTCACTTAGTATGTCAAGTGACTGCTCTGATACCACTTGACAGTACGGTACCGGATGGAAATAAATAAAGAACCACGAAATTAAAAATATTCACAAGTCAAGAATGACTTGTGAAGCCAACAGGGCGAAAATTATCCACTAATGATTGTGAATTACAAAAAGGATCGAACAATGTTTCCTACGATCCTCAAGTACTTGAAATCCAATATGGATTTCAAGTTAACCAAACTAACTAAGAAAGCAAACAAGGAAAAACAGTGTATCACTCAAACTCTCAGTGTATGATTCGATAGAAACAGATTTGGAAAATCCGCTCGATGAACAGTGCAGGATGTTGGAGTCAGAGTGACGACAGCTTTCTTAGCGGCATCAGTCTGCTGCTTTCAGAATATTTGGCTCGTAATTTTCTGTGTCTTTTCTCTTCCTTCTTCCGTCTATTTAAGGAGAACTTCAGCCTTCTATTCTTCCTCTTCCTCTTTATCACGTTCAAGGAGTGGTGATATCCACTTCTCCCTCTTTTCCTCAACCGTCTCATCTTCAAGATAGAATATTGACTTGGTCTACACCAGCTTTCCTATTCTGAGGGAATGTTTCTTGATGACCAAGTTTAGAGAATCTTATCTAATCTTTTATTGAGGAAGAAATCGGCAAAAAATATATTTATTTAAAAGATTTGAGAAATTCAAATCTTAACATTGATAAACTTAGAGAAAAGGTCATGAACGTCTTCGATCAAATGTGCGATCCGGTCATCTGAAGGATTACTAATAAGAACGTGAATCACTTAGTATAATTGCTAAGATTTCTTTTAATTACGTATATGAGTCCGTGCAAATATAGACATAGCACATAAAATTAATTTTAATTATTTATTTTTGTTATATATTTTATATGATTTATGAACTAAATATTTCAATATATGAGACTACGAAGAAAATTAATTGAGTTTGTTTAATCCGTTATGGCTTGTTGTGTAAGGCTCGACAAGTACATACGAGATGTCTAATGTTATTAGTGAAGGAACTAGATTGTATGTTATATTAGTTCTATGTAAATCTAAGTTTAATTTTTGTTTTGAGAAGTTTATCAATAAAAACAATTTAAGGAAAGTGTTAATTATTATATTATTATTGGCCTTTGTGCTACTACATTGTTTGTGCAGATGACTAAATTTCACACTGCAGTGGGTGTTGATGTAACATTATATAGGAAAATATATGTTTGTAATAATCGGACAATTATTTAATTATTTAATTGGGTTGGAAATTGAAAATAGTGATGGGTAGAATTTTATAGGGATTTCAAAATTGAGAAAGGAAAATCCGAAAAGAATAGGTTGAATTTACAATAACACCCCTATACATGAATGAATAAATAAGACACAGTTTGGGCTAGTCTTACAAATGATGACATAATGATTAGCATTTTTGTTCAGAAATTTCAGATGGTTCTCCAACTTCATCACTGGGATGTTCTACACGCCATTTCTCAAGTTCATCTTCCACCAACTTTTTTGCGTCCTCCGCCATCTCTGCTCTCTTCAAAGCATCCTCGATTTCCGATTGTATATCCTCATTCTCTTTCAACATCCTCTCCACTTTCTCCAACACTTGATTCTCGCTCGCTTTTATTCTCTGCAAATCGGCCATTAGAGTCGTCACTTTTGCATCTGCGTGATTTCTACTTTCCTCTATCTTCTGATTCATTGATTTGAACTCGTCGATGGTCAGTCTAATCTTTCTAGAAGAATCTGAGTCAACACCTTGAGTTCTAGGAGAATTATGGATTTGCTCATCTGCCAGCTTTTCTGCAGCCTTAGCCTCTTCAGCCTCCTTCACTGCATTCTGCAGCTTTTCATCAATTTCTTTGGCTGCCATTATTGCTTCTTTTGCTTCTTGCCTGTGTAATTCAACTTCCTTTTGTAATTCTTGTGCTTCTTGTCTATCCCTTTCAGCTTCTGTTAATAATTTCTCCAGAGATGATTGCATTTCACCTATGACATTCCTTGATTTGGCTGTTTCAAGCTCATTCTTGCTCTTCTCTAAATCAGCTTGCATGTACCCCATTCTTGATTCTGCATCTAATGCCTTGTTCTCGCACTCTGAACGCTTCCTCTTCACTTGCTCAAGCTCCAATTTAAGTGAATCAACGCTACTTCTCAGTGAAGTTTCTTCGGCTACAATTTCTTGCAGTTCCTTCTTAGCATGGTCAAGTTGTGAAGCTACGATTTGTAGCGAGTTCAGATCAGAAGCACGCACATCGTTCAGTTGTTCCTGCAATACCTTGATAGCCTCAGTTGCTTCTTCTAGCTTCTGAGCTAGATTTTCTTCAGGCCCATATTCCTCTCTCAAACACTTGATTTCTTCTTCAGCCACTTCCTTGGCCGACTTATGAACTAGTAAATGAACCTCCTTCTCAGCAACAAGCTTCAAGTGTTCTTCTTGGGCCTGGAGTGAGTCGAACTTCACCTGATCTAGTGTTTGACGGAGCCTAGCAACTTCTTTTGACAGTCGTGCTTCTCTCTCTAAATTAATTTTGGATTTTTGACGAGCATCTTCTATAGCCTGAAAGGCAGCTAGTTTGGCCACAAGAGCTGCATCAAAATCTTGTCTTATATTTGCAAGCTCTTGTTTCGTGGCAATGAGTTCGGCAGAAGAGGCCTTGTACCGTTCTCTCTCAGTTGCGAGGTCCATTTTCCAAGCATCGCTACCAAGTTGAGCTTTGAGGGATTGTTGCTCTTCAAGCTCTTTGGCTCTACGTTTGGCAGCTTCAGTAGATTTAATAGCGGCTTGCTTGGATTCACTTAGAGTTTCAAGCTTGGTAGTGAGTTCCTGGAGGGTTCTGTTAGTCCTCTGAAGATCCCGTTGAGCCTGAGCCTTTGCAGCTTCTGCATTTCTGAGTTGTTCTTTGTAATGATCAAGTTCCTTAAGGACCATGTGATGTTGTGTCTCCTTCTCCACCAGTTTTTGCTGCACATCAAAACCATAATCATATTTCTACGCCTTCAATTCGTTTTATTCTATATAGTATATAGTACATACCTCTTCTGCTTTAGTCTTCTTGGTGACAGGCCTGGCTCTTGGGGAAATAACTTCACCAAATAAACTTACAGCAGCCTTAACTGATTCAAAGGGCGCCCTGGTATCGATTTCTCCAATGTCGGCTTTAGGGGATTCAGTGCGCGGTGCTGCTGCTGCTGGAGAACCATTAACTGCTGCAGCGTTTGGAGACCCAACTGACCTCGGAGATCCAAACCCATTTTGCAGAGTTCTTACTGTAAAACCAAACATTCTTCTTCTACCTCCTCCTTTTCTTCTATTACAACACACAAAACAATAATGGTGAATCTCCTCATCATGCAATATCCCATAAAACCATCATTTTATACATTTCTTTCATTAATTTATCAATTTCTTGGTACCTTTAAACAACATGCATTTCCGAACAAGGCCTTCCTGCTCCCAATTTCTGCAATAAACACCAGCTTTCATAAACAAAACAAAAGTAGCATTGAAAGAAATGAAATGGGTATGAGGTATCAACCTGATATATGTAATACTAATACCGCGTATCAAAAGCTCAACCCTCACTTTCAAGGGTGCATGGAAAGAGCTTTAAAAATGATGATCAAAAGAAGAAAAAGAAAAATGGAACTGAAAAGATGAATATGTTGTGGGAAAGAATAAGCATGGAAGATGATGGTTTGTGGAAGCGCGACTACTCCGCTTTCATCATTTCACTTCCCCCTCTTCCTCCTAATATTCAGCTACTTCACCAAATTAACACATATATTCATTTTTCCTATTTTAACCCCACTAATACTTATCATCTATCTACACATCCACTCCTCACATATTATTAATAACCCAATAATTAATACTTATACTACTGTAAAATTATAATAAAATTTAAAAAATTTCTACTCTATATATAAATATTTAATACATTAAATTTAAATAAAAGGTGATTGTTCTTATATTAGCTTTGACACTATGCTTATATTAACATTTGTTTTTTAAGAAATTTATGAGATTGATTGGATAAGAAATGAAAAAGCTCTAATTTGTGTCATGTGCATTAACTTTATCATAATTACTTTTTATATGATGAAGACTAATTTTAATAATATTATTTTATAACTAAACAAATACTTAATATATAAATAAATATAAATATTCAACACGTTAAATTTAAATAAAATCTAATTGGTATAATTCAATATTCGCAAATGAAAATTTAATTATAAATGTACACAAATTAGCTTTACTCTTATAAATATCTATATTATATTAATAATGATCAATATTCCTATGTTTAAGATACTTTTTTAAAAAACATATTTTGCAGAAATATGAGGATGTTGGGCTTTTTTCTAATAAAATACATCTATGCAATTTATAAAAAATATTATCGTAAATATTTTGTAAAATAATAATATTTGAATTAATATGTATTAATATAATATAGAAATTTTCTTAACCATATTTTTTAGAAGTGATTTAAATTGAATGTATTCAAGAATGTTCAATACTGACTCATTATTTACGTTTCTTATATTAGTGAAATAACATACACATATAAATAGAGTTGTCGATTTAAAGAGAAAAATCTATATAGATTTGGCATATTTTGTGACCATATAAATAACCATATTTTGTGACAATATCAATTATATAGGGCTTAATTTTCTGAAAATATAATATGCATAAAATCTTCAACCATATTATTCACAAACTAAATGATGTGATGAACATTAAATTAAAACAAGTGTCTCCCAACATTAGTGAATAATTATCATATTCATTTGGTTATATATTATATGATGTTGAAATTTTTATGATCTCGATAATTAGAAGACTTAGCCACATCATGAAATAAGTTTTGGTGGTTGAGATAATTAATGTTTCAAGTCATAAAATTTACGAGAAGAAATATTGTAGGATTCAAATATGTTTGCATTAAGTGGTATGTCACTCAAGAATGTGAAAATTAATTAATAAGGTCCCAATAATGCTAAATATTTAAATAATTAATTGGGAGTAATCTTTTGAACTTAAAAATTAATTTTAGAAATTAATTAAAGTCCAAGAAAACATATAAGTAGAGGCCTGCAAGTAAATTTAAAAGAGGATTAATATAAATTGATCCCATGAGACAACTTTTGGCCACTTGAACACACATGCATAGGAAGAGTTCGAACAACTCTCCTTTTGTGTATTCTTCATTCTCTCTTCTCATGTGTTAAGATTTTTAATTATAGATTATTCATCTCGTCTTAAACAGAATATACAAGAAACAAGTTGCACAATGTGTTTATGCATCAAGATTGTGCATTGCTAAACTTATATAATCAAGCTACCACAGTATGTCTACACATCAAGATTAGACGTGAATAAATTTAAAGAGGATGTTTCAAATGTTCTTGACAACATGCAATCTGATCATCTATGAATTTTCAATAAGAACATAGAATAACAAATATGTATATTGTTAAACTATTATTTATATTATATATATGGGGACATGCAAAATTAAACATAAATCGTAAAAATAATTTTAAAATTATTTCTTCTACTGCATATTTTGAAACAACGTGTGACCTAAATATTTTACCATCCTTGACTCAAACTTATTGGCCACTAAAGTCTCCTCTTCATATTTTTCAGAATCTGGTAAGAGAAAAATATGTAGGTCACAAAAAGCATGGCCGCAGCCAAAGATGGATTTCTAGTAAAGAAAAGATTTGAAATTTTCCATCAAAGGTTGTTTGTAAATTCTATCATTGTATATAACCCTAAAACTTCAGAATATAAAGGTAAAAATGTCTTGTACTAATTTTAAGTTTATTGCACGAACTCCTTTGTGCTAATAGGACGAGAACAACAACCTCTTGCCTTGACCATCTTTCGAACAAAAATTAGAGAATAATGTAAGAGTTCAATAATAGATAAATCAGCCTATTAAAAGGCTTACGATGGATGTATACGTACAGTGGCACTTGTGACCGACCTTCTTCCTGATAAATCACATCTTTTTTCTCATCTCTTTTTTGCATCGTCTACTGTACTTTCTTTCGTAGATTAATGAACTTAATGTCATTCATTTTTCATTTATTATATATAATATATAAAATATAATATAATTAAATATTATTTTTTATTGAAATTGAATCTAAATTATTAATTAATTCTCAATACATTTCATAACAAATTTACCATATAATAAATAATTAATAATTAACAAATCTTGTAATTTATAAAAAATATATATTAAATTCAATGAATATTTCTCACATACATAATACTGTCACTATTGATATAAATTAATGTTTTTATATATCATATTCAATATATTTATTTGTCTAAATATTATGAGAAAAATAAATGAAACCATTGAATTTTTTAATTTTATTTATCGAAGAATTCTATGTCATTTAGCACATCTACTACTTAATTAGGAATATAGGTAACTTTTATGAAGGGTTCGTTTGTATAACTCATAAATCATTCAAATCAATCCACGTATGTTGCATTTTGACGGTTTTCCTGTTTTAAGAGGTTGTTTATTTTAAAATGTAGGTGTTCGTAGCACATTTAAATGAATACATCCAAAAAAAATTATATTCAAATGAATAATAAAAAGTTATGATTTTATTGCAATAGGGTAGAATAAGATGAAAATTATAAATATTTTATGAATAAAAAAAATATATATAAAATAATGAAATGCCACGTTCATCAAAATAAGTAAAATTCGAATGGAGAGGAGGTCGGATCCTCCGTCTACAATCCAAATAAAACATTGCTTTGCTGAATTCATTTCCCTTTCTACTTTCCTAGCAAGATAGTAGGCAGAGGAAAGCACGAGTTTTTGGTTAAATTCATACAAACAAACTACACGCAGTCATGCATATAACCAAAATTTATGAGACCTATGTCTAATAATAGGGGAGATGTCATTGGGCAGAATCTTCCTTCGATCTTCTATCCTCTGTTTCACCACACTCTCTTTCCCCTCCACAAAAGGGTCTTTCGCCACCTCAAATCCATTCCTTACGTCTAAAGGTCCGTAAATTCAAGTCTAAAAAGCAAAAAAAAAAAAAAAAAAAAAAAAATCTAATTGAGGGTTTCGACATCGATAGTTATCTGAACCGGGGAATTTTGTTTCTTAATTGTTTTAGGGAGATTAACCAAGAACAGGGTTGGGATTTTGTTGACCCGCAGATCTTCAATGAGTTCATCTGCATCACCTGCGTTACCAGTTCCGCAAGTTGAGAGACTACTGGAGGGCACACATGATCGTTATGGTGGAGTGATAGTTGAAATGACGAGTGAGCCCTTGGATCCTGTCGTTTTTGCTTCCTTGCTCAAAGCCTCCCTTTCCCATTGGCGACAGCAGGTTCCTTTCAATTCACATTGGCTCTGATTAGAATTTCTATTTACGGAAGCTGCACAAGGCTTTTCCCTGTATATTCAATAAATAACAAAGATTACTCTAATGTTATCTATTGAATTATGATAACAGAAGCACTGGATTTCCGGCAGCTTCATCTTTTCTTGAGGTCGGAAATAGTATATTTGAGTCCATATATTTTGTGGGCTCTGATGCTTTAAAATTTGAGCTATCATGAAAGATTGTAGTACTCAAATGAGACCCTGTTTTCTTTAGTTTTATTGCTGCACTGATAGCACTATTCTCTTGGCACAATCTTGTGTTTCTCTCCAGATTTCCTTTAGTGAAGTTGTAGTGGATAAAGAAATAAAGAATTAATGCACACATATTATGCGCTTGTGCTTCCAAAAGGACTATTAGCTGAGCAATATGTTTTGGTTCAGTTCTTTGCTTGCAAACTATATGTTTGCATATATTATATGTAGTCCTTGTTTGACATAAATAACAGTAGGCTATTAATTCTTTTCATTGGGGGGCTATTGTGTGTGTGTGTGTGTGAGGTTGGGGGGGGGGGGGGTTGGTGCTTTTTTTAGATTTATAATTAATATGGAGTATGATGCTGGATATCTTACTAGTAGGCTTTTCACCTGAGTTGGTGCAGACTGATTCCTTTTTCAGTGACTACATAGGGTCACTTAAAACATAGTCACCAGGTTAAGATGGGTTATGGTTCTGTAACAACAGACAAATTTCAGCGGGGAAATATGTTTGTACACTGAGCTATAGGTGGATTGTGTTGCAGGGGAAAAAGGGTATCTGGATCAAAATGCCTATCGAGCTTGTTAATCTTGTTGAACCTGCTGTTAAGGTTAGTTATGCCTCATGTTGTATTTGAAATTCTGGGGCAAAGATCTGATGGAACTGTCTTACCTTATTCTCCACTCTTTTGATTATTTGCATCTTATGTTTCAGGAAGGATTCTACTTTCACCATGCAGAACCTAACTACTTGATGCTTGTGCATTGGCTTCCTGCTACTGCAAACACTCTGCCAGCTAATGCTTCACATAGAGTGGGTATCGGTGCTTTTGTCTTGAATGAGAAGAATGAGGTATGCTCCAATGTAAACCTTTTTTTTTTTTTTTTTATGGCTCTCGTAATTGATTTTCTCAATATTCTCGCCTAATTACTCTGCTACAGGGATGCATTACATTTGAAATATTACATATATTACTAAATCTCTATGTTTATTTTAGTGAAACCTTGAATACTATTTTCGGATTTTCATCTGCATTTTTAGTTCTATCATGTTTCTTCTAAATAAGTAATCCAGCCTTCACCACTTCCGTATTTTCCGGTGATTGTTCTACTTTATGATGAGTCAAAATCGACATCAATAGACTGTTAACAACATCAGCTTCTTTCTGTATATACCAAAAAGTTGTGCATTACCGTGCTTGTGTTGGGTTAGTGTTAGTTGCTCATCCTGATTAAAAGCAAATCCTTGATGCATGGTCTGAACAAACCCCACTGAAGCATAGTGTCCGTAGCTGATTTTTCTATTTATTTCATCTTAAATATTACTCATCAAGAAAGAGATAGATCTTTAATTATGGTTTTCTGATGCCTGCTTGGACATAAGCTCCTCAATGTTGCTTACAGAAATTAATTTCTAGATATGTTTAAATCTTGGATATCAAGATAAATTTGTAATCAAATGCGTGCCTCTTCCGTGCCAGATTAAGGCTCTTTATTTTGCATCAGTTTATGTTACTTTATATAAAAAAAGTTGTGCATTGCCTTCTTATGTTGGTGGTTACTAGTAGTTACTTCCCGGTCTAAAGAGAACTGTTTACTATCATTGTCTGAATGAACCCATCTGAATCTCAGACTACAGTAGATTGTTCGTGCGCAACCTTGATCTTAGAATGCTTCAATTCCTTTCAGCCTTAACTATTTCATGGGGAAATACTTGATTGGACATAATCCTCAACATAAATTGTTCTTGATATGTTTGAAGTGCAACAAAAAATCCTCCTCTTGTTAGATTTAGGTTCTTTTTATTCTGCATCAGTGTTCTAGATCATAAAATGTGTGTAATGCATTCTCTTGTTTTGGTCAAGGACGTGCCGCCTGTTGTCCTTATTTGTTATTTGGCAATTTCTTACAGGTTCTGGTAGTTCAGGAGAACAGTGGTCATTTCCGGGGAACAGGTATATGGAAGTTCCCTACAGGAGTAGTTGATGAGGTAGGCATTAGGCTGCTAATTACTGGAGGACAATAATCAAACAAAGAGCAATTCTGCAGCCTTTGCACTAACAACATGCATGTCTGGGTGTGTTCACAGGGTGAAGATATCTGTGATGCTGCTGTCAGAGAAGTCAAAGAAGAAACTGGAGTAAGACAATTTTCTATGTCTTTGTTTTGTATTTGATAAAGTGCAGAATCTTTATTTATTTTGATCAGTTCATGAACTGTTCTTTACTGATGTTATGTTTCAGATTGATTCGAAGTTTTTAGAGATACTGGCGTTCAGGTACTATCTTAAATTTCAATATTTTACCTTGAAATTTCAGTATGCATTACGTTCTTCCCCTTATGTTTCACATGCAGACAAAGTCACCAATCTTTTTTCGAGAAGTCGGATTTGTTTTTTGTGTGCATGCTGCAACCGCTCTCTGTAGACATTAAGCCACAGGAAGCAGAAATAGAGGCAGCCCAGGTCTGCTTTCATGAAATACTACTTTTAGGGATGAATACAAGTAACTACCCTTAAGGTTTTTGCCTCATTACAAAAGAACCAGGAGAGTTTGCTTTCTTACAAATAAGAAAACAAACAGTCGTGGTCGTGGGTTCATGCAGTTATTCTTTCTTTTAGGACAGTACATGTATTTTCATCAGGAAATTAAAATTCTGAAATGAAGTTTTGACATGTTTGCAGTGGATGCCGTATGAAGAATACGTAGGGCAGCCATTTATCCAGAAACATGACCTTCTTGTCAAAATTGCTAAAATATGTGCAGCAAAGAAAGACGGCAACTACTCTGGATTCCAACCATTGCCATCCACAACTGGTTTCTCTCATAACAACAGCTTTTTGTACGTCAACAGCCAAGCCCTCGACTCCTTCTCTAAGCCTTAAGGCTTCTCGCCCGGACTCTGCCCACATTCCAAAATTTGTTTTCCTATCTGGAACCAGTCACAATAGCCGTGGTTAGCAATTTAATCCTAGCCTTTTGTACAAACCTTTTTCTTTTTTTAAATTTAAAAAAAAAAAAAAAAAAACAAAATTCCTTCCGAGCCAGGATCAGACTAGGTCAAATCATGTAAAGTGAAACTATCATAAAATTTATTCCATCTATTTATTAATAAATTTAAGAATTTATTCCACTTAACGCACCAAATTATCACTATTTTTAGATATAAACCACTGATTTTTTTTAATTATTAATTGTTTTTTTTCTTATGGTGTCGATAGTCGATACCAATCAACTTTGTGGGATTTGCATCATTACAACTAAAATGAATATGCATCGTTATTTTTGTTGGATTTTGCACATGTGAATTTCACACGAGTACTCACCATATATTTCAGATCAAATTTCATAGGATTAATGAGACTAAATTTCGCGAAAAAGTCAACAAACAATTCACTTATAAAAACTTTCAAGTGAATTTAGACAATGAGTTTTTATGAAAGATAAATAACACGTATAAGAATGATATATTCAAAATTCAAATATTTGGATAATTGTAATCATATATTCTGAATTTTTAAATTAGAAACGTAGGACTTTGTAAATCTAGATACAGAATGATAGATAATTCATATAAAATAAAATACATATATGATTGTGATTAAATTTTAAATGTGACTCTAAATATTAAGAATGAAGGACATATTAAACATTGAAGGAATTTGGATAACTATAGTTCTACATTTTAAATTTTCAAACCAGAAACGTCGGACTTTATAAATTTAGATATTTAGTGATAGAAAATTCATATAAAATAAAATAAATATCCAATTGGAGTGAAATTCTAACTGTAGCACAAAATTATAAAAAGAAACGATATACTAAAAATTTCATAAAATTTAGAGATGAAAAAAAAAATCAAACTTTCTGCTTTTTTTAAAATAAGAATACCGAAAATTGAAAAGAAGGAGAAAGTAGGTTGAGACGATGATAACCTCAACTGACAAACCCTAGACTGACCTACTCTAATTTTCTTTACTGACTTTGAGATGTAAGTAAATGAGTATAAACCACCCTATTCAAAATGTATATTTAGTCTTGGTATTCTATTGGGTTTTAGGCCTTGGAATTTGGATTTTTAATATTAAATATAATTTTATTAAGCCCAATTATAATTTAATAACTTTACATCATGATGTTAATTAAATAATTTAATCATGTTTTTGCTTGATTTTATTCCACATAAAAATTATAAAATTATAAAAATCATGGAATGATTTTATAAAATCATGAAATCATAAAACTTAATAAATAATGATATTTCATAATCTCAATTATCATTCTATTAATTTAATTCAATTAATTGTGCATAAACCATGAAAATCAAAATCTTATAATTGCACATATAAACATGGAAATTTTTATTGAATCACTTAATCATGCTATATCTTCAATTTCATACCATAAATCATAATGAATTTCAATTAGAATATTTCATGATGAAGTCATAAGAATTCTCGTAAAATTTTATAATCGTAAATTATTCTTTTAGTAACTCTAATCATGAATTTGTACATAAAATCATGGAATTTCAATATAAATTTGCCTTACTTAAATTATATCATGTAAAAAAATTATTTAATAAATAATAGCAACTAAAGTCATATAATTCTCACATGAAATTTTAGAATAATTTCATATTATGAAATTAGAAAATAATGACCATTAATACTTTTATAGAAGCAATTTTAATAATATAATAAAACTTCGAATTATCACCCCCAACATATCCTCATGTGATTCTCAAGTAACTAGAAGATATATCTAATTATTACATGACATTCATAAGACTACAAGTCTAAGGACTAGTCATGTACTATTGCAACTAAGAAGTTCTTATTTTAACAAGATATATCTAATAAGACTTTCATGCTAATCTTGTTGAACTTGTTCTCCAGCAGGCATCTGCATACATGCATTTGTGTTGCCACACTATTATGTGGAACACAATATCTTCATCTTATGAGCGGCCATTGTATGCACCAGTTTTATTGAACTATTCAATGTTCTATCTTGAAAAGTTTTTGACTCGAAACTCATTCAAGGCCGAAGTCTTAAAAGACTTATATTTCACCTACCCCGTAGCTTATTTTGGTCTAAGAATTTCATCTAATATTGTTGCAAATATGAAACTTAAAATAAAAGATAAAATGATAATGACTTCATTAATATGATTCCTAATAAAATTGTTATACATATAAACTATGTAAGAGTATAATAAGTCAATTCAATTGGTGCATCGGGCACACTACTCTTAACAGGGTAGGGGCTGGGGGGGGGGGTGTTCCTAGAACAAAGATCCCTCTTACATTACATGGGTAATATTATCTTAAATATCCACCCCAATTTATTATTGTTGTTGTTATTATTATTATTTTTTATTTTATTTTTGGGGTGGGGGTTATGATTTTTATTAAGAATTGGCGTATGTGAATGGGTATAGATAGAAATAGTTGAGGCAGGCTTGACAAATTGACCCAGGCTCCACTTTCTTGTTTACCGAAGATGAAATGGATAGATGTGTTGGTTTTTGATTCAGGGTGCATAAGCTTTAGTCTCTGTCGTATTAAAATTAAATTAATAAATATGCAGATTAGGCCACCAACCTAACACACTTCAGCCCTTCATTTCCCAACTCCCAACTTCTTCTACGACGGCTAGTTCATGCAGATGAAGTACTGACTATTGTACCATTGGTTGACGACACCATAATTCTGACCTTCATTATATTTTAATGAGTAAAGCAGAAATAGCATTGAGACATATGGACCATGCAATGCCTTGTATATAAAACCCAAAGGTGGCACCTATAACTTCCATATATCCTTCCTTTTCCATTCATGCAAAGTCTGGGACACATGGACTTAGTGAAGATGATTTTCTTAGTCTTTCTTTCCATGGGAATTTTTCCAGCAAACGCTAAAAGAAGAGGGGAGATGACGGCGCAATTATCAAGCAGGGAAGAGGTGGTGAATTGGGCTGGTTATGGGGAAGAACAGCTCTCCACAGTTGTGATAGGTGGGAAGCTTTTTTGCAAGCGAAAACATCCATATCCCGTCTCAGGTCTCTCTCTCTCTCTCTCTCATCATGTTATCTGTAGACGTTAGTCTCACTGGAGGTGGTAGATTAGAACAATCCAGCGAGTGGGTTTTTCGGACATAGAATCAGTAAGCATAACTAGGAATTAGTGTACTGTAATGAAAGATACAGCGTTCCCATAAATCTAGGCTAGGAGGCAACTGATCAGCTGGCCAGTTAAACTAGAGATGCATGGCAAGGGTTCCTGAATATGGTTCACGGTCCACAGCTGTCGGTTAATATTCATGCACCTTAATCGGCCCTTTGGACCCAGTTATGGTCCCTAAACGTCAAATTTCACAGTTAAAGCTGCTTCGACACATCTTTTGTTTGTTTTTTTTTTTTTTTTTTTAACTCTTTGAAATTCATTTTTTATATACGGTTTTCAAAGTGTTTTCTATACAATTTGACTTGTGAACTTTTATAAGCACGGATCTTGGTAGCTTAGTAGCTTGTCTTACCATTATTTGGTGTTGGATCAGATCCCCCATTCAAAAACTCTTCTAAAATTTTAGACGTTAAAAATGATTTAAAATTTAAATTAAGAGTTCTTATTTAAAAGCAACAACTGGAGACAAAAATTAGAGGGGGGAGGGGAGAGGGAGGGTTTAGAATTTTACAAAATCCATATGTTGTTTCAATAATTCAACAAGCATTCCCTTTTTCGAGCAGAAAAGTTGATGTCGTTTCCTTGTTTTTTCGTTAAAGTCTCGTACAAGCTCTATGAACATTAACTGATACCGAAAGGAATAGGAGGAAAATGTATAATGATGTTAATTTTTTAGCTCAAAAAAGGGATCGAGTGCTGAATTATCAAAACCACGTGGAGACCTCGCTCAGAGTTATGAAACCACCAGGGGACGTGGTACAGTTTACACATTAAAAATAAATAAAATTACAGCTATGAATAAGGAAAGCAAAAATTTAATTTTACAATTTGGACTACAGATTTGTTTTTCAAAATAAAAAATTAAATTAATAAACCAGCCTTCTTCCTTTTCATTTTTTTTTTCCCCTCTTTATCTACCTTATTTCTCTATACTGGTCCGAGAGAGAACAAATAAATAATCAATAATATCATGTATTCATGTCTAAGCGAAGACCACATGAGAAGCGCGAAAAGCTTAGCCTGAAAATATGGGTTCTTCCAGCACTAGAAAGCTAATATGAAGATACAAACCTTAAAGAAAGTGTTGTATAAATGTTTGCAGGTGCATCAGTGGCTGTTTTCTGTGGAACGAGTGGGAAAACAAAGAGATCGTGGGCAAAAGGCACCACCAATAGTCATGGACAATTTCTAATTGATCTTCCCTCACATCTCCATGCAATTCCCAACTTGGAAAAGATATGTCTTGTTAAGGTTCTTCATCTTCCAAAGAGTTGTCCCTGCAGGCACGCTTTTACAGGGAAACATAAAGGAATAATAAAGCTGACATCAATTGGCGAAGGTGTCCGTATTTACACCACACATAGCATACATTTGATGCCAAAACCTTCACAGGAGTACGTGCGACATGGAACCAAGACAAAACATACAATATCTGTCCTGTAATAAAATGGAGACTATGTGTATGGGTTAATAAATTATGGCTCGGGATGATGGCGCTTTAGTCACCCAGGGTCGCAGCTTCAATTGGCTTGCTGTTTCTTTTCTATGTAAATTTTGAAAGTGTTGTGTGCTGGAAATGCTCATAGAGAGAGAGAGAGAGAGAGAGATGTAATCATGCTGAACTCATGTTTGTTGGCATATAAACATCATTTATGAAACGGACTCAAGCAAAACATATATGTAATGCTTAAATCAACAAATGACTTCATGCAAAAATGTATTCTGATCTGTGAACTCAGTTCAACCTCGTCCATGAATATCATATGGGCTAAATGATCCGTCAAACATCATCAAAAAGTTTCACAAATACTAACTATCCATTAAACATTGGAAGGGACTGCTAGAAACAAGGTTTACTGCAAGAAACTCCATCATCTCTGCCTGTATAATACAGTTAGGAAGCCTCCGAAACTTTCTCGTTTGACCTAGAAATGACATATTCAGCAACATCAGCACAACACTTAAGCTTATCTGCCTCTGCCTCAGGTATTTCCACAGAGAATTCTTCCTCAAAAGCCATGACAAGTTCAACTCTGTCCAGGCTATCAAGACTCAAGTCCTTCTGGAAATCAGCTTTTTCCGTAACCTGTAACATGCAATTCATTAATAATTTTAAGTTCTCAGGACAGGAAAAAGGAATAATTGTCGAGAAAAGGACTCCATGTGAAGAAGTTAATCACCTTATCAGAATCAATCCTGCCAAATTTCTTCACCAGCCTCATCACTCGTTCCATTACCTGATCCTGGTTATTACTTGCACCTGTGCTGCATGCACACATCAACTGCATATATCCGTACGTTCCATTCACATCTTTTGGAATAAGACGCCCATTCATAGGGATCTGAATCCTTAAGTAACTCAAAAGAGTTTTCCTCAAACTTTGCATTTTCTTACTTAGAAAAAATATCTAAGAAATACTGGAAAGACGAAAAAAAAAAAAAAGTAAGCACCAGCATGTAAAGTTTGCAAAGCACAAGCATGCAAATATGCCATACGTTTAAGCAAAATGAAAAAAAAAAAAAAATTGATACTTATATATCACAAAAAAAGAACAAGAAACAGATTGGATTTCTATGTTAATTGTTGTTCTCCTAGATAAAGTCAGCTACCCTCTCTTTCGCAAAACATTCTTCAAGAATAAAAATCCGTAACCAGGAAGTCACCTGGTTCGACAGTTAATAATATCACTACTAAGTAAATGACTTTCATGGATATACAATCTAATTAGAGCAGAGGGGGGCTTCAGCCCCCTCCAAACACAAAGTTTAAAAAATATCTCAATGTCCTGCACACTCGCATATACATTCTACTAATATTGATTCTTATTAATGCGGCCCCCAAAATCATCCAAGATTAATTAGCCCCCAATTCGATTCGTCAAGCTCTGCCCCTGGTGAAGAGCAATACATTGGATATACAGAGTTTTAACAATAAATGCACAGTTTAAAAAGACAATATTTTTCTAGCCTGTGCTCTTCATGATACTCATTCCGATGAAATTCTAGAGCAGTTTATAATACTCCTATATACAGAAGCAAAAGCTCAAAGATACTCGCACGAAAATTGGTGGAGCCAATGAATCAGTAAACACAATAATACAAATCCAATACATGGAAAAAGTAGAGAAAAATATCCGATGATATTGATTATCTATGCGAGATGAATAAAAAATCAAAACTTTCCAGATAGTTACATCAATGCGCAGTAAAAAAAAAGTCATGAAACAAAGGTGTAATCGATTAAAAGTCTTAATGCAAAGCCACATGAAATCGAAGCAACCGGGGACAGAGCTGCTCATATTACCTGCTATCTGCTTGCTTAAATGACTCAACAGAAAATCGTTCTGAAAAATGAAACACAACGATTAATAAATGGGCCTGCTTCACAAATGGGCTTTGAGATGGACATTATGAGTAGTATATTTGCAAACCGCGCATCTGCTTAAAATCATTTTCTTGTTTTTAAATAATAGTGATTTTAAAATGTTTGTTAAGTTGAGTTTCAGAATTAATCAAATGTATATTCACACTTTATTTTTAAATTTTTTTTTTGAATTATTTATTTAGAAATCATCCAGTCTTCCAATTTTAATTAAAATCACCTATATTTTTAAACATTACCTACTTTTAATTTTTATACAAACTTAATTTTTATTTTTTTAAAACACGATCAGAATTAATTTTTATACAAAATAAATTGAAGTAAGAAACAAAAGAGAATAGTTTGTTTTTCTTTCAATAGATACATATGATCAAATTTGGGCGACATTTGTTGACGTGGAGTGAATTCATAATATTTTTTCTGATGGACTGCACTGCAGCCGTTGAATTCATCCTAATTTGCTTTCTTAAAAAGTCCCAAATCAAATCGGATAGATAGGGTTTCCCATCTCCATAGCTAAATTCTGAAATACCAACACTGCAGAGGGTTTGAAAAACGTGAAAAAAAATTAAAAAAAAAAAAAAAAAGAAGGAAGAAAACAGAGAGCCTGTGTTTGAATAAAGTTGGGGGCGTGTGTGGCACAACAAACCGTTGACAATCTGGTTGTGTATAATCAAATGTATAGCAAAAAATAATTTTTGTTTTTATTTATGATATAGTAGGTTGTTACAGTAATTATCAAATAAAAATATTTTATTGGGGTGTTTTAATATTATTATATTGTGGAAAGTTATAAATGTAATAATTGAATGATTAGTTAATCATTAATTTTTTTGTTGGATATTGTGGGTTTAATGATTGGTGATGAATGCTTGATGAATAATATATATATATATACATAATATATAAATAAATAACATAAATAATGAATAATTAAAATAAAAATAAAAAAACAAACATTATATAAATACTATTATATATGCTTAATATATGCAATATATAAATATATCCATGTATTAATATAAATTTGTACAATAAATAACAACATAAATAAGAAACGTAAATTATATAAATAATATCTATATATATATATACCTAATATATTCAATATATAAAAATAATAAATATACATATGTTAATGTAAATATATACAATAAATAAACACCCTAAATATTATATAAATAATATAAAAAATGTAAATTAGTATCTAATAAGTGTAATAATGTAATATTGATAATAAATATAAAAATAATGTTAATTATATAATTTTTATATTATATTTATAAGTGTATATAAAACATAATAATAAACTTTAAAAAATGTAATATGAAGATCTTCAAAACATCAAATAGTAAATAAGAGAGAGAGTCGATAGTGAATTGCGCCCTAATTCCAAATCCACAAAAATGGCATAGCTTCAAATTTGTACAAGTCGGTTGTTTTGCTTAAAGTTTAAAGAAATCTTATCATCAAACTCCATTTGTCTACTAGCTTTGACGGCAGATCTCCACCGTGCCAACAGATTCTTGCATTGTCGACTTTGAGAGGTACATGTTTACTATTTTTTCTTATTTATTTATTTATTTATTAGTATTATTGGATGATTTTATTGATTTAGAGATGTGGAGGTTGTAGTTCGGTGAGCTTCATGAAAGATAGCTATTGATTTAGATGAGCTTCGTTTGAAAATATTTAACTTTCCCAATTGATGTTACGACATATTGTGGTGAAATTCTTAAGGAGGAACTCGTTGTTTATTAGATATGAAAATATTTATTATATACTTTTAGATACAAATTTTTAAAATTGATGACTGTATTTTCTTTGAGTGATTTGATCTTGAATATTCAAACTATCAAACGAGATGTTTTTACTACCATAAAAGCACCGATAGTTTACAAGAAAAAGTGAACTACACGTCTGAAATTGAGTGAATGTTGACAACTCAATTGGTCACTGCTACACTAATAGTAGATCTTTAAGAAATCATTCTAAAGTGAACAAAGTTGGAGAAGGCGCAAAATTAATTGAAAAAAATCAAAACTTGAGAAAAGTCTAAAGAAATGGAAGACTATAACTGATTTTGTTGTATGTTTGATTACTATATTGTTGAGTTTCTTGTTTCCTATGGAAGATAAGAAAAATATAGGGTGGCTTTTGATGTTTTCTTAAACTGTATTTAAGGAGTAATTATGAATCAATGTACTATTCTTGGATGGATAGAGAGTTTTTTTGTGAAGATCAAATCATAAACTTAACTTAGTTCCAAAGGATTTGTTATCTATATTACATGAAAATTGATCATTTATGAAATCTTTATAATATAAGTATATTCGATCAAATATTTTGTACATTTTACGAATAAATTCATCCCCTATGTCAAGAACAAAGATCGACCTTGTAAACAAAAGACAAACAGCACAAAAGCACAATCTCATCCAACACTTTTATTTACTCAATACCAATTCAAAATTTTAACAAGAAGCCTTGCACTATTAACTAGAACATAATTATTGTACTTGGACATATTTTGCCTTTCTTCAATCTACCTCTCATCATCTAAATCTACTGGTTGCTTATCTCAATCTTCACCAAGACCATCTTCTTCACCATGGTTATCATTTTCACCACCACCTTCTTCCAAGTTTGACATATTTGTTGAATGAGCAGCTTCAGGACCTCCATCATTTATCCCACCATTAACAAAAATGAAAAATATTTTATGTCCCTTCGACACATAATTCAATCTTCATCTTACTACTATCATCACACACAAATTTTACACCATACTACTCTTTGATACTTCATAAGCAATTCTCTTAAATGACCTAAACCCTGACTTCTCAACTTCATCAACTAGGTCATAAGAACCGAATTTGTTTACATTAAACTCATGCTTCGATGTATGCGATCTCCCAATATAATGAGCAACGCTATTTTGGATGTCATAAAGTGTAGCCCTCTGGTGGAAATAGAGCGAAAATATATTCTCATACCGAAACCTTAATTTATTATTAAAAAATAAAAATAAAAACCCAATGATTTAGTTTTAGGGCCTTTTGACTATGCTTCATTCATCAATTTTCCATTATCTTCTTCCAAGTTGCTTGTCTTTTCCTCTCTTTTTTCTTTAAAATAAAATATGGCTTCCCACAGCAGCCCATTTGGTAGCTCTACATCCATAAGTTAGAGCTTGAAATTAATCTGTAGGTATATAAATAACAAATTAAAATGGTGGTGCATTTCTATATTATGTTTAAAATATCATGTTGTAATTAATAAATAATAATAAAATTAAAAATATTTACATAATTAACCCATATATTACTATAATAATATATTATACAAATATATGTTTATATATAACAATATATATCTTGATGCTAAAATAATAATATGATTCTAAAAATGTGTGTATTGTTATATATTATAAAGATATATCATTAAAATAAATTTGTTACTTTGAAAATATTATATTACATAAAAAATTGATATTAGAACAAAAGTAACATTTCCTCTATCCCAAAAAAAAAAAAAAAAAAAAACAAGATTCATACTTAAAAATTACCCAAAAAAAAAAGATTCATACTTAAAAGTTACCTAAAAAAAAAAAAAAGATTCATACTTTTAAAGGACAAAAATTAAGGACTCATTTTATTACTTAAAGTCAAAAATTGGATTTTTTATATTTCAAAAATAAAATTATGTATAATAAATGAATCAAATCAATAAATAAAATAAGTGATATAAACCTGAATTTATAGTTTTTGTAGGAAGTTGTAGCTTTATCAAATTGATAAAAATAAATAATTATACTCTACACTTTTTACCTTATTCTAAGTGTTTCTCTTAAGAAAACTACTCTTATTCTTATCATAAAACGTATTACTTTTGGTTTTCTGCTCAAATTTAACAGTATTTTGTATACTCCCAAATCTCAAGCTCCAGGTTTGAATTTCTTCGTGAGAGAAAAATGTTACTTTTTTTTTGCATCAAAATAACCTTTAAGAGTAAATAATAGATGTACTTTTGAGGTAAAAAAATTATTTTTATCATAACAAACGTTTTATTTTTTTTACTTATTTTTAAAAGTGTTATATTTTTCATAAAAAATAAAAACAATTACTTTTGAGGTAAAAAAAATGTTATTCACGAGGAAACAATGTTAGTTTTGAATAATTACAACAAATTCATGTAATTTTAGCGTAAATAAAGAATTATTACTTTAACGAAAAAAATTGTTACTCTTGATGTAAAAGTTTATTTTTATTATAAAAATTGTTAAGTTTTAAATCTTAAAAATGTTACTTTGATCATAAACACCGTCGATTTCAAAATATAAATTGTTAGTTTTGAAACATTACAACAAATTTTAAACATTTTAGTGTCAACAAAAAGTGTTACTTTAAAAAAACAGTATTACGTTGGAAACAAAAAGCAATTGGGAGTGTCAAATAGATCGAATCGCAAGTTTATTAATGAAGTTGAGACATAATTATTATAGATTTTGAACGAACATGAACCATTAAATTTTTCAAATTATAACAATAAACAAGAGTAAAAAAGAAATATTCGAGCATGTCTGTTAATATCTTCTAGGTCTCATCTTTAATTATGGCAACTACATATTGCAATTGGGAGTAAAAAGTAAGAAATGATTGAAACAATTTTATAAGACCACTAATGTAGCTTCTACTGAAGTTTTTGGAAATTTGTAAAATTTTACAAAATACTTTGGAACCATCCTTTTTTTGTTTTTATTCATTTGTAATCTTGAAATTTTAAGTATAATTATTATATTTATTAATTCTACTATTAGTTCACGGGCGTTGCACTAATGTGCAATACTTTTGAAGACATATATAGTGGAATTTAAACTAATTTAATGTGTAATTAAGACCTTTAATTCAATTTATTGTTGGTTAATTTTCCAATTATCACATGAGTTGGCCAAAATTAAAATAAATAAGGATCATGTATATATTGACAACTTTAAAATTTTGATGGAAATTGCAATAATTTTGTGCAAATTTGAATTTTTCAAAGATATTATTTAATAATATTTTAAAAATAATTTACATATTTTAATTTTGATATTTGGATTATAAAAATATTTTTTAATTTTTTCTTCCTTTTTAAATATTTTTGGTATTAAGATTTCAAAAGTAATTTATTAAGATTTTAAATAATGTTCAATTTCATTGCAATAGATAAATTTCTGAATATATTCAATATTTTTTAATTTTTATATTTGTTACCACGTAGAACAATTATATGTCATAGAAAAGGTCTATGATTATAGGTTATATGTTAGTAGTTTACATCCATAATTTTAGCTTGCAAAATTTAAAATTGGGTCTCCACATGGACTTCACATGTAATTTCAGCTCGATTGGATCATTCAAACCCAAACCCTCAATCGGTGAAATTAAAAAATTGATATCCTAAATATGGGCTTTCTACTATCTGAATAAAGACAAACCCCATAAGCTACTGGATAAAATGAATAATTATACCCGTGAAAATTATAAATTAGGTAAGGTGATGAAAAACTTAAGAGGCCACGTCTCATTCACTAATGTTGTGGTATGTCAAAATTTATATGCTCATGTGAATCACATGTTAGAAGGATCCGGATTATAATCTTGAGCATTTTTTCATTTTCTTTAAATTATTGTACAGTAAACACATAAAAACTTCATTTATTTTATAAAATTTAAAAATTTATATTAAATATATTTTTATGATTTATTTTGCAATAAAGCCTTCATAATATTCTTTATATTAAAAAAATTAATGAGCTTTAGAGCATGAGCTTTAAAGCCTTCAGTAATTTGCATTTTTAGACTAAACCAAGAAGGAGGTTATAATGTAATTATTTATACCAAATTTACCATATTATTTTTTTGAATGAATAACTTATCCACTTTTATAAGTGATGAGATGGACAAGGTATGAGGAACGAGTCCATATCTCAAACAAATAAGGAATGGGTCATTAAATTATAAATTCAACGGATGTACCGTGTGCAAGAAATTCCACATAAAGTTATCATCTATTTGATTCATGAAATAACTTTTAGTATTCAACAACTTAAAACACTGTAATATTGAAAAATTGATAATCATGCATTAAAAGAGTAGATTACAAGAATAATTAATAATTGTGCAATTCATGATTGTATAATACTAAAATTTAACAATTTTATAAAAAAAATTAAATTTTTATATGATCGTAGCTCGCACGGAGTACACCTACTATTGCAATAAATTAAAGAATCACGTAAAAATTGAGGACATAAAAAATTTAATTGAATACCAAGAATTGAATTTTTTATAGCTATAAAGTCTATTCGCATCTAACCACTAATAAGAAAATATACAAGACAAGTCTGCCACAAATAGGTAGGGGGGGTTATGATGCTGCAGTTGAAAGCTAATGTTGCTCCACTGCACTTTTTCTCCACCTTTGATAATTGATTGATTGCAGTTGAATCATATAATTATATCACCACCAAATATTTGGCCGTTCATGTACAATCACCATCCTCTTGCTTCCATATAAATCTTTCCAACTGCCTATCAAATTCAAGATTCCATCTTAAATACAACAGATTCCATCTTAAATACAACTCCTATTTGCTTTTTATGATTTTTAATATTTCTAATAATATAATTATTAAATTATATATTTTGTTTTATGTTATGTTATCGTCAAATTTTGTTATTTTTATATGATAAATAAATAATTTTATAAAATAATAATATATTTAAATAAAATTCATAATATATAAAATATGTTTTTTATTTACATAAAAATATCTCACAGTTTTATTTTATATAAAATATTTTAAATATAAAAATATATTATAATTAAAGTAAAAAAATTAATATTTTTTAAAAATTATTTTTATATATGCAATATGGATATCAAATTAAAAATATTGAAAAAAATTATGATTTTTATCATAGGTTACTTCATTCTAATATAAACATATTTTTTTACTATTTATTTAGATATAAACTTTTTAAATATATCAATTCAAATGCATCAACATCGTATGTACCCCACCACAGATATATTCTTACCCAACCATATTTTATTTATTAAAAAATTAACACTCCAAAAGGCGAAAGAGAAAGTAGGAAAGAAAAAATGATGATAGCAAACTTTGACAATATTTAGGATGCAATTATGGAATTGGCCGATTAACGGTGTGGATTGGACATCTCTTTAAATCAATTAATTTCTGCTTCTTTAGGTAAAACTGCCCATTTAACTTTCATTTATTCACTTTAATTAATTAACTTCAGGGACTTTTAAGTTTTTCTAGATCTATTAAAGAATTTATAGATTTTATTTTTAAATTTTAATTATTAGATATTTATTTTTTTATAAATTTTTTTTAATATATTTCTAATTTAATTGGTTAATTTTTAGATATATTAATTTTTTTTAAGATTTGTTTAGTTATTTTTATCTTTAGGAGTGTTTGAAATAAACTTTTGTTCAAGCTAATTGAAGAGTTAATTTGTACCTTTTTTCATTCATTAATTATATAGTGTACCAGTTGGTGCAATGCAAAGTATATAATAAATTTTATTATAGTAATAATATATACTGAAATTATATTATTATTAATATTAATATATATATATATTTCTTTTTCTTGCTATTTTTTTTCTGTTTTTGTTTTATATTTTATTTTTTTAATAAAAAATACAATTACCTAAAATAAAATATTTAGTAGAGAGATAACAATTAATTTTAAATAAAATATACTTAAAAATTTGAGGTACGAATATTTATTTAATTTAATTTTAGTTACGTTACAGCTTCATTTATTTCCAGTTGGCAGACAAGAAGTTAGAAAAATAATCCACTTTACGTAAAGTAATCACTGCTCCCAGCCGCCTCTTACAGCTTCTTTAATTTGTACAGTCCAAACATTAAATGTCCATTCAAATCAGTATTTTATTTCATTTCAATTCCTACAGAGTTCTTCCGAATTCGATTCATTAAACACAGAAAGTAAGTTGGGACATATTTTTCAATTAATAAAATTAGATTCACATATGTGTAATGTACGATAATTTGTCCTTTTTTTATTATTTGTAATATTTACATTTTGTTTTTATAATATAAAATGTAGTTAAGTGATAACTTTAAAAGAAAAGGCGTACGTAAATAAAGAAAAGCTCTTGTACTTATTAGCAAAATTGCAAATATATTAATATATATTGATAACAATAGAGAAGAAAATGCATATTACATATTTTTAAATAATTCATATTACATATAAAATATTTTCTTAATAAAAACATGGTTTTACAAAAGAAATTTTGTTAAAGCAATTTTTAAAAAAATAATAAAAATTACACGTCAGGGTCGAAGAAGGCGGTTCTGCAGGTAAGGGGGCCGCCTTGCCTTTGTTAATATGAAAAAGGAAAAAAATTGATTTTTAATTTCTCTTATTGGTTATTCCAATTTTTTTACTTAAATTTAAAATTCAAATATTTTTTATATTTTATGAATGATATATCAAATTAATAATTATTTTTTTATTTTTAACTTAATAATTGAGTATTGTATATGTTAAAGCAAAATATTATATCTGAAATATGCAGTATAAAATTTTATTAATTGAATTTTTTTTTATTTTGCTATAAATGTTGGGTTTAAATAAATTGTAGACTACTTTATTATGTCCATTTGAGCTACTTACATAAAAACTATTAAATATTTTGTTGATAAAACTTGAAATATTATAATATAAATTATAATTCATCTGTTTACCTTAATATTTTTAATAGTTAAAATATTGGTATTGAGCTTAAGAATTATAATGAGTTGAAAAGCTTGTATAAAGTTAGAATTATAAAAATATTATATTTTAAATTGAATAATATTTATATAAATTATAATTTATATTTTATTTTTTATAGTAACAAGAATATAATTTCATCACAAATGATTAATATAACAAAATTATTTATATTTTGTGCATCAAAACATATGAACATCTAATCTAATATAGTTAGAAATTAAATAAGTTGCTGGAGTTGCTTCTTAATGAGGGGAGGACTTGATGAATCTCATCGATATAATAACTCACATGATTGAAAGGAGAATAATTAAGTGACATAGATCTCGAAATTTTACAAAAATAAATGAAGTTCAAGTCTATACTAAACAAATCAAGCGTTTGGTTTCGCAAAATATGATAAGGTTTTCATTGAAAATCAATATATAATACTACAAGTGAGTTTCTGTGTATCGAGTGTATCATACATTTGATTTATGGTATTATTTGAATACAGAACTTTGATAAATTTTGGGCTACTTTGATTTCGGTTAAAGCTTGTAAGGTTTGGAAAAAATATAAAAACTCATTTAAAAATTATTATAAGAATTTTGGGGTAAAATAAGTAACAAATTTAAACTTGACGATATTTTAATATAAGGAGAGATGGAGGATGGCGGTGGAGAGGAAAAAGGGTAACTTTGACATTTCGTATAGCACGCAATTATATTTAGAAAAAATAATAAAATGGAGAGAGTAGAGTTTAAAAAGGAAAAGTTGTAAAATTAGAACAATAATTTTAGGAATTTATCAAAAATAGAACATTATATTTTTAGGTTTGTGAATTAGGATAATAAATCTTTAATTTTTATTATTTTAGAGCAAATGATGCGATTCAGAGTTTTCACTGATTTTGAAGAACTCTTTTTACTTATCGTGAGTGTAGCCATGGAAACAACTTAGACGACGAAAAAAGCAGTTGACATTTAGACCTTGTCAATATTTTTTTATTTTATTTTATTATGAAAGACATCATCAAAAGTCGTCTTCACTTTAAAAAATAAAATAAAATATTTGCTCAACATATATATATATATATATATATTCATGATTTTGTTACTAGCTCATATTGAAAAATTAAATAGAATTTATTTTCCCACATACTTCAAATCAAATTTAAGATTGAATTTGATTACTGCATATTTGTAAGAATTCAGGATTGGATTTTGTGAACTATAAATTGTTCATGATTCAACTACAAATTATATATAATATGAAAGTAGTTTTAATTGATATCGATTAATATAAAGTTAATTTATTATATATTTGAAGGAAAAATATTTTTATTGGGTATATTTTTTAGGGACTCTTCCTTTAAAGTTTTTTAAATAAAATTTGTTTTGATCTAAAAAAAAGGGTTTTTTTTCAAAATAATGCCAAAAAAAAAAAAAATTTACGAAATAGGCATGTTTCCGAACAGTTTTTAAAAATAGGTAAAACGTCACCGCCGGTGACGTTATTTCAAAAAAACGTCACCGGAGGTGACGATTCTATATTAAAATGAAAGAACGTCACCTAAGGTGACGTTATTTATATGTATCACATGATATATATATGTGATATACATGCATATATATATATATATAGATACCGACATATATATATATACATATATATATATATATATGTATACATATATATATATATGTAACCTGTATATATATATATATATATATAACCTGTAATATATATATCTATATATATATATATATATTTCAAATATGTATATATATATA
The DNA here is from genome assembly GCA_028749325.2 of Caryopteris x clandonensis. NCBI lineage: Eukaryota > Viridiplantae > Streptophyta > Magnoliopsida > Lamiales > Lamiaceae > Caryopteris > Caryopteris x clandonensis. The sequence continues at coordinate 1,980,518 of JAPYKT020000008.1, read as the reverse complement.
TATTTTGTAAATTTATTAAGTGAATATATAAAAAAAAATATATAATAATAATAATAATATATGTAATAATAATATACAGAAATATTTATTAAACTAAATAATAATTTTTTTATTAATTCATATCTTTTAAATTAATAATATATATAAATTTATATATATTATTATTTATAAATATATATTTTATAAATAAATAAATATATATATATATATATATATTTATTTAAGATAAAAGAAATATTTTTTTATTTAAGATAAAAGAAATATTTAAATATATTTTTATAATATATATGATATATATATATATGTACTTTTTCACTGTGGAATAAATGAATTCAAAAGAAAAATGAAGAACAAATAAAATAAATATTACATTATTTAAAGAAACAAACAACATATGTATGAAAAACATCGTCACCTAAGGTGACGTTTTTAAAATATGTATCATATATATATAATATACATATATATATATATATATATATATTTGTAAATAATAATTTATGTAATATTCGTATATTAATATATATTATTATTTTAAAAATTATGAATTAATAATAATAAATTATTATTAAATATAACAAATTTTTTTAAATTTATCTTTAATAAAATTAAATTATATCCAATTTTATAATTATAATTTAATATATCATTTTATATATATACTTATTAAATTAAAATATATATACATATTGCAAACAAATAAGATATATATATATATAATAATAATAATACATAAATATATAATTAAAAAAAAATTAAAACATCGTCACCTAAGGTGACGTTTTTAAAAAAACGTCACCTAAGGTGACGTTTTTAAATTTGTATCATATATATAATATACATATATATATATATATATTAGTAAATAATAATTTATGTAATATTCGTATAGTAATATATATTATTATTTTAAAAATTATGAATTAATAATACAAAATTATTATTAAATATAACAAATTTTTTTAAATTTATCTTTAATAAAATTAAATTATATCCAATTTTATAATTATAATTTAATATATCATTTTATATATATACATATTAAATTAAAATATATATACATATTGCAAACAAATAAGATATATATATATATATAATAATAATAATACATAAATATATAATTAAAAAAAAAAATTAAAACATCGTCACCTAAGGTGACGTTTTTAAAAAAACGTCACCTAAGGTGACGTTTTTAAATTTGTATCATATATATAATATACATATATATATATATATTAGTAAATAATAATTTATGTAATATTCGTATAGTAATATATATTATTATTTTAAAAATTATGAATTAATAATACAAAATTATTATTAAATATAACAAATTTTTTTAAATTTATCTTTAATAAAATTAAATTATATCCAATTTTATAATTATAATTTAATATATCATTTTATATATATACTTATTAAATTAAAATATATATACATATTGCAAACAAATAAGATATATATATATATATAATAATAATAATACATAAATATATAATTAAAAAAAAATTAAACATCGTCACCTAAGGTGACGTTTTTAAAAAACGTCACCTAAGGTGACGTTTTTAAAATTATGTATCATATATATATAATATACACATATATATATATAGTTGTAAATAATAAAATATGTAATATTCGTATATTAATATATATTAATAGTTTAAAAATTATGAATTAATAATAAAAAATTATTATTAAATATAACAATTTTTTTTAAATTTATCTTAAATAAAATTAAATTATATCCAATTTTGTAATTATAATTTAATATATCATTTTATATATTTACTTATTAAATTAAAATATATATACATATTGCAAACAAATAAGATATATATATATATATATGTATATATATTTAATACATAAATATATAATTAAAAAAAATTAAAACATCGTCACCTAAGGTGACGTTTTTAAAATATGTATCATATATATATAATATACATATATATATATATATATATTTGTAAATAATAATATATGTAATATTCGTATATTAATATATATTATTATTTTAAAAATTATGAATTAATAATAAAAAGTTATTATTAAATATAAGAAATTTTTTTAAATTTATCTTTAATAAAATTAAATTATATCCAATTTTATAATTATAATTTAATATATCATTTTATATATATACTTATTAAATTAAAATATATATACATATTGCAAACAAATAAGATATATATATATATATATAATAATACATAGATATATAATTAAAAAAAAAATTTAACACATCGTCACCTAAGGTGACGTTTTTAAATTATGTATCATATATATATAATATACATTTATATATATATATATATAAATATTTGTAAAAATTTAATTTATGTAATATTCGTATATTAATATATATTATTATTTTAAAAATTATGAATTTATAATAAAAAATTATTATTAAATATAACAAATTTTTTTAAATTTATCTTAAATAAAATTAAATTATATCCAATTTTATAATTATAATTTAATATATCATTTTATATATTTACTTATTAAATTAAAATATGTATACATATTCTAAACAAATAACATATATATATAGATATTTAGTAGATATATATATATATATATCTATATATAACATATATAAAAAAAATGAAGCATTATTTGTCGCATTAATTGAGCATGCATTATTTGCATGCATTATTTGAAGAGGTAGAAGACAAAGTTACATCAACTTCTGCAGAAATTTGTCGTGAAAACTTTATCATTGCAGCTGCAGAGGAGACCTTTTGATGAAAGTTTGAAAAGTCATTAAAGCATTTAATGAAAGTTTGAAAAGTCAGGAATGCATTTATAAAAAGTTTGCCCGTGAAGAAATAAATGAAGCATGCATATCTCACATCAACAGTCTATATTTTACACCTATATAATGACCACTTCATCTCCCTTCTATTCACGTTTCATTTCATTTTCCTTCTTCAACATTCTTCGTCCATTTTCCTCCTTCTTAATTCTCGTTAAACATTGATTGTGCTCACCTCGTTTTTTGGAAGAATTTATTACTGCTGCAATCGCGTCTTGATTTTCTTTGTATAAAAAGGTATGTTATATGGAGTCAAGTATCACATACTTGAATATATTTTTGTTCTACTTATAACTTAATTTTTTTTATTTATTATCAATACATATATGTTATAAATTTTTTTAATGTTGTTCTTTCATTTGCAGTGATAATGGATATCAATTCACACAACCACTATGGCCCGAAGGAACCGACAGTTCTCACCCTTCAATCTCAGCACATTTCTGAGGGCCTACTGAAGCCCGACGGTGATTTGAACTTTTTCTTTCGCTTTAGGCGGTGCGATAATGATTTTTGGGAATTATTTGAACAGGAAGGGTCTGAGATCCACACACGCGTATTGGATTTATTATTTCAAATGGGTCTCTATGGTGTGTATAGGTGCGGGAGGTTTTACCCGGACAACCACTTAATAACCGCTTTGGTGGAGAGGTGGCGGCCTGAAACCCATACATTTCACCTGCCTGTTGGTGAAGCAACGGTGACTTTAATGGATGTCGCCTTAATATGGGGTTTGCCGATTGAAGGGGATCCGGTGTGTGGACCTGATCCTACAATGTCTCCAAATGAGTGGGCTAATTACTGTCAGGCGATGTTAGGTTACACGCCAGACATATCCCACATAAAAAGTGGAAAGATTAGAGCTACCTCTTTAGCCGCTCATATGCGATCGCATCCAGTGACGGATGATAGCACAATTGAACATGTCGAACAATATGCTCGGGCATGTGCTTTATTCTTGATATGCGGTGTGATGTGCCCCGATGCCAGTGGGAATTTGTTACCACTAGTATATTTACAATGTCTGCAAGACATAAAGAAAGTTATTGAATTCAGCTGGGGCAGTGCCGTACTATCTTCTTTATACCGTCACTTGTGCGATGGCGCCTTGGAGTATAAAGAAAACCTCGGTGGCCCAGTTCAACTGTTACAGGTACTTATAATTTTTTTATGATATATTAATGAATCTACCATACGTAACCTTTGTAATAACTCTTTTTTTGTGTTTTCATAATATTTGATAGATTTGGGCGTGGTCGCGCATATCTTCTATTGTACCTGTATATAAGAGGAGTAGATTAAATATGCAAGAAATTGAAAGACCTGATCATTTGGGTGGTGGTACACTCCATGTCCCCCCTTTCGGTGCCCGGTAATATTTACAATGCAAGCCATGTTGTTTTGGTTATTTTATCGTTATTGGTAATATTTACAGTGCACACCCAAATGTAATGCATCTACTGATTAACTACTAAAATATATGTAACAGGTGGAATATTGATAGCAGTTTCGTGCACACTGGTAGGCGCCAGGTCAAGGTTTTTCGAGAAATATTAGATAAATTGACACATGACCAGGTTCGATTTATTACTTCATTTTAATTATTCTTATATGTATTAATTAAAAACACATGTATGTTTTTTGGTTTTTGGTTGTTGTGTGTCATCAGTTTACATGGGATCCATATGATTGGTCGACTCCATTTACCTTCGCGGTGCTTCTCGGACAATGTACGGGCTATATGTCCACTGATTTTCTTCTCATTTGTGGAGTTCCATCATCCAGAAAGAGTCTTACGTCAGTTCCGAATGTTGCAAGACATACCTAATCGGATCGACCCTCTTGATGACTGGAAGACGAACGTGCATCAGATTGATCGCAAAGGGCGAAAAAATGCCAACTGGATGGACATACACGCGAAGTATGTTCATCAGTGGAATCAAAGACATGAGTATCTCACGGGAACCCAATATGCAATGAACCCAACGACGACACCAGATTACTATGATTGGTATAACTCGATTACACGTCGTTTTATATCCCCTGTAGATACGCATGACATAATGGGCATAAAAACTGGAGATGCTTCACTGATGCACTACATGGTACGCAACATATATATAATTCTACAATTAATTTTATATCTATTCAACATGATTGGTGTTTTAATATGCATCTTTTATCTTATTTGTAGATCGAACAGTTGGAACCCATGAAGAGAAATATACAGAATAGAAATAGGTTAGACATTGACCAACTTAATAGTCTGTTAGATGAACAGCTCTCATTGTATGAAAATTTAGAGCGAACAATTGAGAGACTGTCCCCCGAGCCTCCGCAAATGACGTATACCCAGCCTGTACATCAACAACAGACGCAAAGTCAAGCAGAAAATCAGATGAGAACTAGAAGGCGTCGTTCCCCTGAAGTTCGGATGCCACCACCTGCGAACTTTGCATCAACATCTTCGCGGCCCGAATACCAAACTGAAGGACATATGTCGGATGTATATAGGCCTTCAATGAGTACACCACCGTATACTCCGACACCCTACCATCCATTAATGTCCACTCACTCGCCATTTCCTGGTATGAACGTTGACCTCGGAGCAGGAGACACGAGCAATATGCCAAACTACGACTATGTCCGTCCTACTCCGATTCAATTCCAGTATTCAGATGTGGCTACTTTCCGGGATGTACCAGACCACTCTACGTCATCCTCCAGCAGAATGACAATTCATTTGACACCAACCTCGGAGGAAGATGACGTCGAAGAAGACATACAGCCACAACCACCCGTTGTCAACACAAGAGGTAGACGAGGTGGAACTCGAAGGAGACAACAAGAAATATCAGGAAATGTCGGGCAAGGTGAAGGAAGAGGTCGCCGAACTAGAAGAAATCGAGGTTGCGGTACAGGAGGTCATTTGTAATAGGTGTGAATATAGATCATAACAAACAAACAATTATTTTTAATTACTAATCTGAAAAAAAAAAAAAAAGTGACTTTATACCCATGACACATTCATTACAATGAAATTTTAGTTGCAATTTTCATAATTTTGCATCTAAGTTTGAAATTCTTTTTTATATTTGTTTTCAAGTGAATTTGAATTCTCTTTATTTATGTATTATTTTCTATGTTTACTTATAATTTATAGTATATACATAACAAAAAGAAATTTTTCGCGAAGATGTAGTTTTTTTAATTTCAATATTTTATTTTTGCATTTCATTTTCGCTCCAAATTAATTAACTGCATAATTGTTACACATTCTATACAAGTCGTCTATTAATAAAACAGCACACCATAATTAATTTAAAATCCAAACTATTTATTATTTTGTATCATTTACATCTATTAACCAAATTTTTTAAAAAATTAAATAAATTTGCATAATGAACATTCCAACCCAAAGTCTTGTGCCAATTATTAATAATACATAAATATATATATATGAAATTTAAAAAAAATTACAATAAACCTCACCTTTAAAAAACGTCATCTAATGTTTTTAGTTATATATATATATATTATATATTATATATACACATATATATATATATTTATTTATAAAATATATATTTATAAATAATAATATATATAAATTTATATATATTATTAATTTAAAAGATATGAATTAATAAAAAAATTATTATTTAGTTTAATAAATATTTCTGTATATTATTATTACATATATTATTATTATTATTATATATTTTTTTTTATATATTCACTTAATAAATTTACAAAATATATATATATATATATACATATTTGAAATATATATATATATATAGATATATATATTACAGGTTATATATATATATATATACAGGTTACATATATATATATGTATACATATATATATATATATATGTATATATATATATATGTCGGTATCTATATATATATATATATATATATGCATGTATATCACATATATATATATATCATGTGATACATATAAAATGAAAGAACGTCACCTTAGGTGACGTTCTTTCATTTTAATATAGAATTTTTGAAATAACGTCACCGGCAGTGACGTTTTACCTATTTTTAAAAACTGTTCGGAAACATGCCTATTTCGTAAATTTTTTTTTTTTTTTTGCATTATTTTGAAAAAAAACCCCTAAAAAAAATATTGGTAGAAATATTATAGAATGATAACAAGATGAAAAACATTTTAAGAAAATGTGTAGCTATTCACACCCCCAAACTTCTAGATAATTCCCATTTACTAAATATATTTTATTTATGTTAATTATACTTTTTTAATTAAAAATATTTATAAAAAAAAGAGAGAAAAGAAGAACGAGAAGAAAATAGCAAGAAGAAGAAGAAGAAGAAGAAGAAGAAGAAGAAGAAGAAGAAGAAGAAAAAGAGATCAATTTTGCCGTCTTAATAAATCCTCTAGGGTTTGTTTATATATTGTGAAATTTTAGTCAATTTTTTATTTTTTGTGTTTTAAATGAAAATATAAATTGAGGAAGGATTTGGTTCAGAACATTCGTATTTTGTTTGTTTTTCCAGCTTTTTGCTTTAATTCCATTTGTATGCCTGCTCGTATTTATTCGCACTTGATCTGTCGAACACATGTGTTTGTGTTTGACTGGATTGGTCAAACACATTTGTTCGTCTTCGAAACTTATTAGTTGAACAAGGACGAAAATGTTGGTCTAAGGCTCGTTTAGAACATCCTATCGAATAGCTGAAGTAGTGTTCAGTAGTATCTATTGAATACTACTTCACTTATTCTACTGAATGTTTCGAATTAACTTTAGGCAAATTAGATATAAGAGTATTTTATTAATTTTATTAACATCTAATTTTGTATACAAAAATTAGGCGTATTTAGAACATTTGGGGAGTAAAGAGCCGCACCCTTTAAAAAAATGACATGTTAATTTTAAAAAAATTATCAATTATGTTTAAAATGTGATTAAACTATTTCGTGCTAAAACCATTTTGTTGTATGAAATTGTCATTCGGCAATCAAAATCAACAAAAAAAAAAAAAGTTCAAATTTAGTAGATTTGAACTATTTTATTCTGCTTATTATTTAAATTTGCAAGTGAGAAAGTATTATATGTTATTCCCTAACCCCCTTTATTTTGTTACCGTGAGTGTATAGAGAGGACTGAGAGAGGGCAACTCCCGCTTCCTTCCATCTGACCGCACGGGGCACACACATATGGTCCGAAATTTTCTAGGGGCGGCTGCTGAGCTGGGCGTTCCTGCGTCAGCCCAGTCGTGTCTGGCTGGCAACGGCGGTGGAAGCAACATCAGCTGATTAGGGCGGATGGCGATGCGACGACGCGAACAGCCTGGTGCTGCCGTGGGACTCCAGCCAACTCATTTTTTTTATCTAACACAAGAAACAACAAAAAGATTTTTATTGCATATGCCTTAAATCTGCTCTTGTATTTTAATTTTATAATACTATATAAATATAATTTAATATTACACATATAATTATATAAAATATCATGCAATAATATAATATATTATATAATATGAAATATGAAATATTTTATGATAATGTAGTAACATATAATGCAATATATTTTACAATTATATATATATATATAATAATAAGAATATGGTATTTTATATTAACATTATTATGTGGTGATGAATTTTTTTGGTGAAGAATATAAAGTGTGATTAAAAAATAAAAAATATGAATGGGGGTGGGGGTACCTATAATTTTAACCCTTTTATAATTTTCTTTTAATATGAGTAAATTGACCAAATAGCATAGGATTCCAACCGATGACGTCACACCTACGAAAGCACCTCCTATTTCAACCAAACCATTTTGTCATTAGTTTCTTTATATATTTACTTCTTTTCTATATCACAATCATTAAATAAAAATTATTTATTTTAAATTATTATCTTAATTGTGTTATTGTAAATTAAAATATTAGAATTTGCATGAAGCATGATTGATTTGATTAAAATTAAGAATAAAATTAGTTTTAGTGAAAAAGATGTTGGGAGTTAGAACCGTGTTTGGGTTGGGGGGTGCCCATGTGAGGGGGGTGCATGCCCCCCCATAATTGCCTCTCTCTATCACCAAACAATTCTTGTCCTATTACAAATTTTTAATTTTTAAAATGTTGCTTCTCTATGAATGAAACGAAAGCAGGAGCTACGGAGAATATTGGAAGGTGAGCTGTGCCAATCAAAGCCAGCACATGCAAACAGAGTAAAGAGTCAGCAATCACACATAACGCCTCCCCTCCCTTTTTCTCTCTCTAGGTAGAAAGAGAAAGTACATTTCCAAGTCAATTGAAGTGCTGTGCTCCATCACTCTCTCTTTGCATATCTATTAATTTCTTCCCACTATCATCTTCCTTACCTCGCTTTCTCTCTCTCTCTCTCTCTCTGTCAGAGGCGTCCATCTGCAAACGATAATTGTCTATTCATGGCACCAGAGAAGGTATGCCACGCGCCAACTTCTAATTATGTTTAGTTTCTTCAAGATTAATTAGTTTGAGTTTTTATACCCGTCTTCTCTCTGAAATGTATTTGTATATCTCAGGTAACTCCAATGCTACTCAAGGTTGATCTGCAGTGCCCTTGCTGCTACAAGAAGATCAAGAAAACTCTCTGCAAATTTCCTCGTGAGTGGTCTCCCTTTCCCCACCTCAATTAATATTCTCTCTCATCACCTATTCATATTCTAGCACACAGTAAAAATGTGTGGTGGATAACATTTTGTATAAATTATAAATCTTGCGATGGAAACTAAGGTGTGGGCTATTTTTGTGTTGTGACCAAGAGAAATTAGAGACCAAGTGTATGATGATAAGAAAAACACGGTCGCCATCACTGTGGTGTGCTGCAGCCCGGAAAAAATTCGTGATAAATTGTGCTGCAGGGGTGGCAAAGCTATCAAGAGCATTGAAATTATAGAGCCCGCAAAGAAGCCCAAAGACGCAGAGAAACCCAAGCAGCCTGAGAAGCCCAAGGATAAGCCGGAGGCGGCTGAAAAGCCCAAGGATAAGCCGAAGGAGGCCGAAAAGCCGAAGGATAAGCCGAAGGAGGCCGACAAGCCCAAATCTAATGGGAAAGCCGACAAGCCTAAAGCAGATGGAGCTCCTCCAGCTGAAAAGCCAAAGGAGGCTCCAAAAGCCGAGCCAGCTAAAACCCCGCCGCCAGCCGCGCAAGCGAAGGGACCCGAACCCGTCCCGGTTAATGGAGTTCCATCGGTTTTCCCATATTGCGGGCCGAGCTACGATCCTTACGCTGCCGGTCCGTATTATCATGGGTATGGATTTCCACCACCACAACAATGTTATGAAGGCTATGCATATGGGCATGGGCATGGGTATGCCTATGGGTATGGTGGGGTTGCACATGCCCACAAAGGCGATAACTACTTCAGTGAAGAAAACCCTCAAGCATGCACCATCATGTAATGGTCATAGCCATAGTCATAGCAATGGCATTGGGGTAATGCCATTATATGGGTATCACCATTGTTCGTTTCCCTCTTTTTTTATGGTTCTAAAACAATATAGAACCAAGGATATAGAAAGAACATAATTTCTATAGTGTCGGTGGGCATATTGGTTGTTAATGATGAGAATAATTTTATGTTTATTCTACTGTCAATGGTTCTTTTCTTTGCTTTTTTGTTTGTTCCACAATTTTCAAAGACTGCAACCAACTATAAGTCATTAACCAGAAGCCTGTCATCTTAAGGAAGCAGGAAACAAAAGGTAGATCTAGTTTGCATAATTCCAGACCTTTATGAATTAGTTTGTTAGAACATATATGAAAACGACAGCAACCCTAAAATGTAATTGAAACTCATTGTGCGAATGGGAACTGCAACAATATATGGTCTGTAACTTGTTGCAACTATGCAAAAACAGGACATTAGCAACTGCGCTCATTTACAACTATAAGATATGTAGTGTGTTGGCACTCAATAATTGAATAGTGGGAGAGGGATTCGTAATATATACCTTCTTTTAATTTTCTAAACAGTAATGTGGTCAATTATACACATAATTAAATGACATTTTTATTGTGTATGAAATAATCTTAAATGACATATAAATTGGAATGGAGGGTAAATTATTCGAGGTGGGTATAACTCAATCCGCAAGCTAAATATTTTTTGCCTAGTTGTAGCACTACAAATAAGACATTAGCAACTACACAATTTTACAACAGTACATATGTAGTGTGTTGGCACGATGTTCCATGTTAAAATAGTTGAGTTGAGTACAACTCTGTTCACGTACACAATAAATATCCTTCACCTTGTGTTCTTGGTATTCATCACGATATCCCCAAAGATATAATAACTAACATATATGAGATAAAAACACTCCAAATTTAGAGCTCCATCGAACTGGAAAATGTCGAGAATTGAACATTTTGGAACATGGATACAATTCTACCTAGTTATCATATGTAAATTTAATAATTAAGTAGTTTTTGAATAGTAAGAAAGTGGGTAATTGACAACGGGAACTAATATCATACTAAATTGAGGCAAATCAAATTTCAAGAACATACAGTCACTTGGTGCGTAGCTTTTTCGATTTCATACGCATAAAATAAAAACGAGCATTTGAATAGTAAAGTAGCCGTGAAAATGAAAAGTATTTGTTGAATTAATTTATTACAAGTTATTTAAATATCCATTGTAGGTGATTAGTCTTGATCTATGAAAAATACAATTTCGGTTTTTCATAATATAATAATATGAAAAAATAATTATTTTCAAATTCATTAATTTAATTAAGATTTAATGAAGTATCTATTTAATGTGACAAAGTGTTACACAAATTTCGACATATATGTATGAGCTTCGCCGTTAAAATTTATTAAGATATTTCAAATACTCTAAAAAAAAAAAAAAGGATTTACCAGTAATAGTAGATAAGTTGTTGTCTTTAGTTCTTCAAATATAGTGTCGTCTTACTTCATTTTTTTTATTTTTCGGTAATCTTTCATCCTAGGTTTTTAATATCATGCTTTTATACTTTATTCAAATGATTGCATATCACTGACTTATAAATGAACCTTTTAAAGTTCCAAAGATTATAGAGCCACAATGATTTATGTTATTGATGATTGTATTGAGTACTATTTATATTACTGCAAAAAGGCAGATTTGTTGGAATTTCCAAATCTGGTACGAATAAAATTAAGGTGGGACGGTAAGGCGCCATAACTACAAAGTAGATGATTAGATTAGCTGAAATTCAAACCCCAAAGACGCCCATTTTCCATCAAACACAGCACAGGCCATTTGTAGAGCTGGCCAATTAGCTCCCAAAAACCACTCCGCCATTCTCTAGCTCATAAAATATGGTAATAGGAATAATATATCCCCATCGAATTTTGAGTCTGGGCTTGCATTTAATTATATTTTCTTTTTTCCCCCTCCATGCTTTCAAATTTAGCAAGTAGCAACATACTTCCCGAACAGAGAGAGGACATTAGTAGAGCTAACACAGACCAAAGGCAATAACAGGTGAGACATTAACAAGAAATCACATCACTTTTAGCAATACAAATAATTAAATATTAACAAATATCTATAATAAAGACTAACTAAGCACATCTAATAAACGGGCAAATCAGCATTAGGACAGGCCAGTTAGCAACATTAACACTTGGACAACCAAAAGATTGATGGATATTTCAATAAAAGTAAAGAAGCAAAAGCAAATATGGTTTTCCCTTTTGGAATTTAATAACGAGGTCTATATTACTCAGAGAAGCGGCAAAGATCTGCAAGTATTTTATCTACACAATGTTGCGGTTACATGTGCCTGCAATTCAACCCTACTTTCTTTGTGCGTATTACTTTATGAACAGGTCGGCTTGAACATCAATGCGTTGGATTTCCATCAGCACTCCTGAGGACCCATGCAGAGCCTTGAGATATACACAGTTCCTGCAATACCTGCGGACAACAAAACAAAAAACACCACATAGGAAACACAGCTACATCAAGGATTTTAGTAGCTTTCATTTTTCGAAAACTATAAAGAAGAATCAAGATATTATGATATTACTGACATACACTACGAATATCACAACAACATGCATCAACTGTGCTTATATCTTAAATTAGCCAAAGGAATTTCAAATGACCATTGGAATAATTAGAAAGTGCCAATATTGTAGTAGTATGAAAGCACCCTCACCAGTATATGAAAGAATAAATACAGATAAATATTACAAAATTTTGATGGGCCTTTCTTAAAATGGTTGGAGATAATAGAGGATGATGATCAAGCCTCCATCATAAGCCGGGCAATTTAGATAAAGAGGAACACATAATTGTCCTCTTCCAATACCCAAAGTCAAAAGGAATAATTCCAGTTCGAGGAAACAAAATGTGAATAAAGAAGAATACAAAGGACACAGCAGCATTCTCTTCCTCCTACCCTCTTGTCTGTCCTATGCACAGACGTGCAATAACACTTTTTTAAGGGCACAAAACTAAGCCCAAACCTTATAGTTGGTTTGACCTGAATAGTAGGTGAGAGAATATTATTGGATCTTAAACAAGGCCAGACATGTATTAAGAAAAACCCAATTTCAGTCATTACATATATCGCTAGCTTCATTACCTTCTGGTACTCAATTTGAGATACGTCCCTTTCAAGTTTCATTTTAGCAGCTTCAAATATGGTAGCCTTTTTAAGCTTGGCATTTGGTCCTTCAGCAAGAAAAAGATCTATAACGACTCTTCTGCAAAGGAAAGTACCGTGCATCAATACACAAATCCAAAAATTGAGATGTTCCTTAGCAAAGAAGACAAGTAAATGCATGTTAGGTGAAAAGGCTAAACAGAGATACAACCTGAATGGATCAAACTTTTTATTATCTGGTGATGATATCGGAACACAGATGCCATGAATATTAACAGCTACATGACTGATGATTGCCTGAAGCTCATCCGGAAAAGCATCGATACTATTTGCTGCAGCGACAGCCTCTCTGGCAAATCCCTTTGAACGTGCAGACTCAGACACTGCCATATCCCTTAACCGCTGGCTAATTTGTTGAAAACTGAAATAGCATAAAATACAATTTCCTTCATGCACAACATCAAATACGAATCATCACCGAACGCCCTATTCCCCTCAAGATCCATTTGATCCAACAACAAATGGGGAAATAAACAAAAAAGTTGGAAGGAGATATAGAGTTTCCAGGAAAACCTCCTGGGAAAATGTTCAGTCACTTCAGCAGTTTTTAGCAATAAACCAAATTTATTGGAAACAACAATAGCTTAGAATAACTGTAACAATAAAAAGGAAGTCAGCTGAAGCTAGTATTCTTTCTTTAATTTTACTATGTTACATAGAACCTTGCTGCATCCACAGACCAACACTAAACAGTTTCTCTACAAATATAGAAATCTACAGACATACAAAACAACAGAAGTAAGACATAGATATCCATTTGCTAATCCTTAATTATTGAGTAAATCCTAGGTGAAATCTTCTATGAGGTAAAATTCAGATTAAAGATTTTGTAGATTTGGGGTTAGTTGAGACAAATCCTTAGAAATTAATTACTTATATAGAAATCTAAGGATGCTAGAGCAATTACATGAAACAGGGTAAAATAAAAGATACTCCCTCCATTCCAAAATAAATGTCAAGTTAGAAAATTTCACACAAATTCAGAGTCATATAAAATGACAAATATCCTTATTTAATTTATAATTGTTTTGTGTCTCCCTCTTCTTAACAACAATTTCCATTATTCAATGCTTATTTTAAATATGGGCAATTGGAACAATCTCTTGAAAATCCTAAAGTTACACTTAGTTTGGGACAAAATCGTTGTACTAAAATCACACTTATTTTGAGACGGAGGGAGCAACATTTAGTGTAGACCTTAAAAGTGTCCTGAACCTAGTGAATTTTACTTTACATTCAAAATGATCGTGCCGAATGAACTTGCACAAAGATACAAAAGTAAGAATGCATTCAAATGAACGAATCAAGAAAGAGCAGCACACAACACAAATATTACCAGAAAATATATTGTGAAATGGCAAGGACAACATATTCTCTCTGGTGTGTTTTCTCTCTCTCTCTCTCTCTCTCTCTTTTTTTTTTTTTTTTTTCCTTTTTTGGGAATTCCAGAATTTTCTTGGGTTTCTAAATTTTTTTATGAATTCCAGAGCAACAAAACCACAGGAAAAATTGACTTCTCCTCATTCTTTTCCCCCTAACTATCATGAGGCAAGATATAGTTGAATAACTGGCAACATGCTCACTTCAGTAGAAATAATGAATGATCAAATTCATTTTATTATACCCTTTCTGCTTTGGTGATCCAAGAACATAGAAATAAACTAGTCACAGAGAGAATAGTTCCACTAAACACAAAAGGATTTTGCTTCTATCAATTTCAGGTAACGTTTAGGGAAGGAGACAATAATACACATCACAGCGCACTGGTGGTCCCCAAGGATAAAAGAAGAAATTGACTGAATCTCAATCATCCACCCACTTTCCCCAACCCTACTGCTATACATATATCATATTAAGTTGTCCATTAACAGGGGCAAAGATATAGAGCTTCCCTCAAAGAGGAATTGAGAAAAAAATTGGCACATGTTGACTATAGCACATGTAGTCTACTAAATGCTTCTTTTTCACTTTTTATTTTTTTAATAAAGAAACAGGTAAATTTTATTAATAAGAGACAAGTACAAAAGAGATGAGGGATCCTTGACAAGCACACACACTAGAAGACGGACTCCAATCTCTAGCAATGTCTGATATAGAGAAGGCTTTCAAAAAGAAACAAAATAAAAACAGAATTCCTTCAGCGCATTGTTCTACAGAAGAGAAGTAAAGGGGCAGCATAGAGATTGATGATCCAAAACTTGGGAACCATACATAAGCACAGCACACCAACTTGGAGACAAAACGATATATGAAATACATTTTGTATCTCCTCGCAGGTGAGAACCTTTCCTAAAACCACTGATCATGAGAATAACTGAACCTTCTTAGGAACGGGAAGACATTTCTTGCATTTCAGAGACTCTAAGATTAAGGAAAATGAAAATCGCAAGAAACAGAAGACTGGCGAGGAAACCCATTTTTAAAAAGAGCGAAAGGGGCAGTAAGTTAATAGTGAAGATAAGAAATTCAGCATGACGAAGAAAACAAATGTGCAAGATGACAATTCCCCACCCAAATATCCTCTCAAATAAATGTTTGAATGAATATTTCCTCTTGTAACTATCTAATGGAAAGAGTATAATGCAATTACGATCAAGCAATTATAATTCTTACCAGAACTTGAAAACAAAAAGCTTCACATGAGAGTCTATCTCACCTGCAAACCTTTGTATCTTTGAAAAGTCTTTGAAGGGCTTTCACTATAGCCTCTCGAACATCTTCGGACATCCCAGTTCTGGTTGATCCACTTGAAGACTTTGTAGCTAGTATATTGGAAATTTTTGATGTTGTAGGGTTATAGGTGGTGCTAGACTTTGAAGAATTCCTCACGCCAGGCCCATTTCTTCCTCCAAAAAGATGACCATTAATATTCTTTTCAAAGCATTCCCATTCTTCCTCTTGTTTCTGTACAACAGAGGGATAGAGTTTTATGAAACTCACATCCGGAAGCTCTTTCAGTTTCCAATCTTTAAAGGCAGGTCTCTTGTTACCCAAAACATTTAGAACATCAGTCATAGCTTTATTTAGTTCAAGCCGTGGATGTAATTGGGACTCTTTAATGACCGTATCCTTGGTAAATAGAAGAAGCACATAATCCCTAGCTAAAACATCAGATCCTTGATCTGTTCCGTACACCAACGAACTTTTTGGAACCCAGAGTCCTTGAACTAACCGAGCATATTCCTGCAAGACTGCTAAAACTTCTTCAATCGATTCATCTGGGGCTAGGTGCTTGAGAGTGCCAAATCTGTGAACTGAAGGGTCCTGTTTCACCAGCTTCACAAATTAACTGATGGAATGTTATGTATCTTAACTAAGCAAATACCAAAGAAGGTGAAGAAAGAGCAGGTGGGAAACAAAGAAGAAGATGGAGGCAAAAGAAGGATATACGGGGCCCTATCTAATCAAAGCAAAATAGGATAAATTAACTAACTTCTAGTTTGTGCTTGTTACTGGTAACAATATTCGAAACCATTATTTACGGCGATCTAACCAAAGAGGACAGAATATGTGATTTTTCATTAACAAGCACTATAGTTTCCCTGAATAAAGAATAGTCCCAGTACGCAAACACAGGAATTCAACCAGCTGACAATAAGAAAATTGAATGACAGAAAAAATCAGTAATTTAAAGTTCTCATATCAAATCAGTCAGTCAGATACCTCATGAAGCCAAGTTTTAAACCGTTCTTTTAGTGGTAGAGCCAGTAAGGACCTGCAACATCATCATAATATTATATGAATATCGATATCCCACATAAAATTCAACTCAGAAACAGCAGGCGTAATGCTGAGTTTTCTGCAAAACAGGCATGCTTACAATAATAAGTCAGGTGAAAATATATTAACCAGAAATATGACAGCATTAGTTAGATAGTGCAGCTGGGAAATGAAGTCCTGATGGGAAAAAAGTTTGATCACAGAACACAGGTCAGGTAACTAAATTGAGCGAGTTTCCAACTCCTCCAAGAAAATGCCACCATGAAGCATATAAACCACGGACTACAAGAAATGATAGCCTCTCACTAGAATCCACCTTAGCAATATTTGGAAATAGATTCAAAAAACTGAAGGCAAAGCCACCTGTTTTATCAATTCAATTTGAAAACGAATCAACAGAAGAAACTTCTTCTCTTCTACATTGACAAAGCCATTGTATTTATTCACCTTTCTGAGTTTTTAAGAGATGCACTCGCAATCAGGTATACAAGGTATACTCAAGTAAAACAAGCCTTCAACCAACCAAAACAACAGGGAAAAAAATGAGAGAGAGAGAGAGAGAGAGAACCATGTACAAGGAATTGTAGGCCTGAGATTTGTATTCTAGTCAAGACAAAAACATTAGATTAAGATTGGACCATTTAGTGTGGATAGACCTTTATGACCAGTGCACTATAGCCAGGGTGCTAGAGTCAGCGATATTTTAGATGTTCTCCTTGTTAATAAACAAAAGAAGGAAATCACAAACCATATTTTCCAAAAACCAATTCGGATACCTTCTTGGAAATCTGGAATTGATACCGTCTGAAGTCCCAGGACACAAGCTCTTCAGATAGTCATACCTTCAAATTTGGAAAAGGAGACGGAAATGAATTAAACAAACAAATATGTACTAACGTATAGTGTCTCCAAAGCTAGACTAATATAAGAGAGATCTTATGATGAAGCTTTCAGATAAAAAAAATCTCGTGAATGCATACGGGCTCATGGAAAAGTGAATCTGTGAGCCTTCTTGTGCAATCATTTTTTGTAGGTATCCTGCTGTCGTATCACTCCTCACACTATGGTATTTGAGAGAAACCCAGTCCTGACAAAGGAACAACAATAGTGATAAAAGTAGAGTTGAAAAGTTTCAAACCATTAGACTTCCTCTACATTCCCCTTGACACATAGTATAAAACTAATTAAAACATTCTAAAATTTTAAAAACAATGAAAACAGAGAACAAGAGCTTTCTACAGTAGCAAATACAAGGTTTACTTGTGTGCTATTTCATCCTTGTTCTGAATAGTAGTTGCAAATTCTTTGGATCTTTGATTGGTAAAGATTAAGAAACAAAGTTACAAAGTGTTCACCGAACTAATGGTGGAAAGAAAGGAGCAAAAATAAAGCTCCACCAATAGCCCATCGGCCCCATCCAAAAGAAAATTTGTTAAAGGCACAAGGCACATGAAGGCTCCAAAAGCTCCTGGAGCCTAGTCGCAACGTTAAACACATACAAAGTATAATTGGTTATATACAGGATACAAAATAGACCAATAAGTAGAACGATGAGAAAGTTCTTCCCACATGTCTTGACATCATAATTATGTACTGACATTTCAGGTACTATTAGATTTGAAGAATGCATAGAATTGATACTTCTCTTTATTTCAGCAAATCAACTTACAGAATGAAAGTCTATTCACCATGTTAGATACAGGTTGCTAACTAACCGTCTAACAGCATAACTACATTCTAACTGATTAACTAATTCCTAACTGCATAACTGCATTCTAACTGAATAACTAATTTCTAACAGCATAACTGCACTATAACTGAATAACTAATTCTTAACAGAATATCTGTGAGTTATCTAACAGGTACATCCAGTGAACAGGAAATAAGACTATTAAGAGAATTCACGATAGTTATATCCTACGATCTACAATTATAATCATATTACTAAACTAAAAAATAATGAAGCCAAAAAGATCGCAGTGAAGATGTATTATGTTAACAAGCATGTCAAAGAAAGACAACTAACCATTTTCTTTGATATCCCAGAAGGTTTTGCTTCATGGTATTCTTCTAACTTCACTGCATCATCAACATTACTGCATGCAGCAGTCATCTCTTTAGGTGCCTTAGGATCAAGATGATGCATTGATGGTCGGAGTTGTATTATTTTATGAATTGGATTCAAGTGTAACTGCACGACAGACAAGTAAAAACAGTAAAACACATTTCAGCATTCAGAAACATCAGGGTCAAAGTAAGATCCAAAATGTATCAGGAATGCTAAATAAATTGGCCTTAAAGGGATTAAAAAACATGCCTTATTGCCAGAGAGAACGCCTATAGCATACCCACTTGCTTGAGGTGGCTTCCATGAACAAGAAAGTGTCTAGCAAGATATCAAATGCAAAGATATGATGTAAATAGCAACGTCCTCAATAAAAGAGTAAGCAACTAAATAAATAAAATTTGGGGTCTCATAATTAAAAGAATGAAAGGATATAACAATGACAAAGACAAGAGGTCACCTTAAATAATTTCTGAAGAATTGAGGATAATGCAAGAGTGCTCTAGTTTAAACACAATTCCACTTCTAATTACAAAGTTAAAGTTTCATGTCTCCTAACGTGGCATTCAAAGTGGATTGACATACATTATTCACTTAGTGCAATGAATTTTATTTTTTTCATTTTCATGTAAACCCAAAGCTTTTAGCAATTACAACATCTAGAAGGCAAACCTGTTTCTTCATCTGCACTCTAGGATCAGCATTGGAGTCATAATTCTTGGAGTTGATATCAATAGCCAGATCAATCTCAACAGCTGCACTTTCTGGGTTAACTCTCACCTAAAATATAATTCACAACATTTCATGGCATCAATTTAGCTTGCAGCGGATTCTTTTTATAACTAGGAAACAATTACGACAAAGATTTTCAACACACGTTTCATTTGCAGATAGAAAGTTGCACATACCTCTTTGCATAGTTCTTCCAATTCATATGGCCTCCACAGCGGCCTAAGTGGATATTGAAACACATACAGCTGGAGAAAAGTAACAATGCTTTTCATTATCATTTGAAATCCATCATCAATATCACAATACATGGGCAACCATAAATGAAGTACAAAAAGCATTAAGACACAAATGCAAGTGAATTTTGGCGCAAGGGAAAATTGCCACCTACCCGAGTCTGGGGATCAATAGAAGGAGTAAAGTAAACGTCGATTTCTCGAACAACTTCATCTTTAGGCTCAACTTTAACTTCCGTTTCTTCGGTTTCCATTAAATCATCTCCCTCCGCTTCTTTCACATCAGGCTTCACGTGGACATCCATATCAATTGCCTCGATCGGGTGTCCGGGCTTCATTTCGGGATTAACAGCAACGTCCATATCAATTGCATTGTTCGCGTGTCCGGGTTTTATATCAGTCTTAACAACATCCTCTTTCTTAGGTACGATTAATTTTTCATAATCGGATGTTGATGGTTCAGTTTTGGGTTTGGGTTTGAATCTAGAGCCTTTGGGCGCGAACCGAGCTGGCCGGTTCGGGCCCTTGGTCGGATTACCCAAGAACTCATCCAGGTCCATGCCCTCCATGACTTTAGCTCTGATTCTGCGACAAAATCAACGACGAAAGAAAAGAATAGCTATGCGTCGAAAGAGCAAATATGAAACTTGTGTTTGATGAAATGCACAGGTGGACATGGGCGGAGGTTTAGGCTAGGGTTTAATAGATTGCAGGGTCCCGGGTCGGCGGGGGCCAAGGGAGCAGTTTTGTGCCATTGGAAGCCCAAATGAGCGTGTGTGATTGGCTTATGATGGATTTGGAACGTCTTGCTGGATGAACACCCGGGGAAATGCATAGAATATATAATATATTTTGTTACCTTAAAATATGTGATAAAATTATATTATAATATTATAGAAACGCAAAGAATATATAGTGTAGTTTGTTATTTTAAAATATATGATAAAATTATATTATAATATTATAAAAAGGTACATAAGTCATATTTTATATATAATATTATTTAATTTAAAATATAATTAATTTATGTTTTATTGTATTGTTATTTTCTAAAAAGTTATCGAACAAATATAAATTGAGCAAACTTTTAAATTAAATTCAACACAAATTGTCTTTCTTTCAATAATTCCTTAAAACTTTATAATAAATATTTTAAGTCAATAAAAAATACTAGGTGAAACAATAAATTATATGAATTAAATGATATTTTATTTTTATTTTAATACAAATTATTTAATATATATACATATGTATACATGTATATATATACTAATTCAATCCACTATTTATTCAAATTCAATACATACATTAAAATAAAAATAAATAATTCAACCTATAAAATAATATATTCCAATCCGCATTTACTATTTTTTAGGGATTCTTCTTAAATATGAAGTAAGGATAATGATTAACTAGTATGTTCTCCCGTGTATGCACAAACATATTAATTTTTTTATGAATTTATTTTCATATAATTTTATAGTATAATATTATATATATTTATATATATAATAGGAGAAGTCCATCTATTTATAATAACACATATTTTTTCGCCTTTTTCATTCACAAAAATAGTAATATTAATTTTTTTTAATTTTTTTAATAGTAAGAATGACGGTTGTTTGTAAATATTTCAAAGAGTTTCAAAATGAAGTAGAAAAAAAAATTTTGAACATTAAGTGTAAGCACTTCGATAGGATCGAGGTGGCAAATACCTTAGTGGCACCTTCCAAGACTACTTAAAAGATCAAGGGATCTTATTAAAGTGGACACCCCCTTACACTCCGCAACTGAATGGCATTTCAGAAAGGAGAAATCGCACACTCGTGGACATTGTACACTCAAAAAACGTTTCACTCGATCGTCCTTCGTTCATTAGGGGTTCTGCCCTTTATACGGGAAATGAAGTTGTTGAACATAGTACCTTTCAAGTCAGTCTTAAAGACCCTTTATGAGTTGAGTCATAAGAAGGTTCACATTTACTCTTTCTTGAGGATTTGAGATGCGATGCATATGTCAAACGATTGGTTTGTGACAAATTAGACCGTGAGGTCTAGATTATGTAAGTTTGTGGGATACCCTAAGAAAATGGCGAGGTATTATTTTTATGATCCAGATGATCAGAGTGTTTGTCTCTAAAAATGCAAAATTTTTAGATTTTCAATTATATTTTAGTTATATACTATTCATGTTGTTTTATACAAATATACATGAATCAAGTTACCCTATGTGTCTACACATCAAGGTTAGGTGTGGATTAACTTGAAAAGGAGATTCAAACCTTCTTGAACAACGTGCGATCAGGTCATTTAAGAATTCTCACTGAGAACGTGAAATTGTTTGGTATACTGTTAAACCTATAAATAAATTACACATACGGGGCTGTGCAAGATTAGGCGTAGATGGTAGGAATAATTTTAATTATTTACTTCTGCTTATTTTATATGATTTATGATCTAAATATTCCAACATGTGAGGATCATTAAAGTTATTAATGTCTAGCATGACTCCATAAAAATGACTAAGCCCTAGACATTAACGGATGAAATGTTCGCAAAGTGCATCAATTTTTTTTTTGCCCATGAATTCTTTTAATAGTGTTTGTTGGACATGAACGAATGGATATCTTGAGTATGTAAGGATTGTGAAAATTTAAAGGAGAATAATTAATTTGTTAATTAATCTTGCAACTAGATTGCTTGCTATCGAACTAAGTAAAGTGATGAACCATACGCTTAACCAGATTCTTGTATGTTGAAACAGAAATAGATAATTAATAAATAATGGATGGATTAAATATTGGGCTAATTTATTTGTTAGACAAATTAATTATTGAGTCTAAGTAATTAAATGATCATGGAGAGAAATAATTATTGGGCTAATTTTATTTGTTAGATAAATAATTAATTAGATCGAAATAATGCTTGACAAATAAACGATTAATTTGGAGTAGTCTTTTGAACTCAAAAGCTAAATCTAAAAAATAATTGAAGTTGAAGAAGACATACAAGACCTAATCTTGGACAGAAACCCAATACATGGAAATGAGAGGAGAGCCCATAAGGAAACATAGAGGATCAATTTCTATTGATCCCCTTACAAGGGGATTTCGACCACCACAAGTTCACCACAAGGAGATTATTCTTATCTTTCTTTCGTGCTCGTTCTAACAGTATATATATGAATCAAACTATACCATATATCTAAGCATCAAGGGTGAACATAGATAAATTTACAGAGGATATTTCAAAAGTTAGACATAGATAAACTTACAGAGGAGGTTTTAAACATGCCTGATAACATACAACACAAATATCTGTGGATCCCCAGTAAGAACAAGGAATCACGTATAAGTATATTGCTAAACTATGATTTGAGTTACGGGGACATGTAAGTTTAAGTATAGACCATAGAAATAATTTTAAATTATCATTTTCGTTGCGTATTTTGTATAATTTATAATTTAGATATTCCAACAGTGTATAAGAGTCTACTTGCATTATGTATACGGGTTGATTATGTGTGTAACTTTGATTATCTGGATGCATATTTTAATTTATTATTAAATAAGTTAATTGGTGGAAAATATGCAATAGTTGAATTGATGTTGTTCATATAACTTGTTGATTGAATATCTCCGTTAAATACGTAATATTTTGATGTTTATATAATACAGTAACATGTATGTATCTACAAATGGTAATTAAGCGAACCAAAATTCTTGTTAATTATTTTTGAACACCTTTACCCCATACAGATAGGGAATAGAAAAAGGAATTTTGGTTGCCGTTGTAATTTTAAAAGTACACATGTAAATGACCATAAAAAAATAAGTAAATAAATACGAAACATATACAATACAGTTAATCCCACTATGACCGAAGTTATTATTGCAAAAATTGGCGAATACAACCATTATTAAGAGATTCATATTTTGACTAAAAACAAGAAAGTAATGGAACACTATAAAAAGGTGCACCTAATAAAAAAATGATTTTGGTAATCGATACATGTTTGTGTTAAACCATCCATAAGAACCATATCTATCCATGATAGACTTGGGTTTTTTTTCAAAATAATGCGAAAAAAAGAAAAAATTTACGAAATAGGCATGTTTTGGAACAGTTTTTAAAAATAGGTAAAACGTCACCGCCGGTGACGTTATTTCGAAAAAACGTCATTTTAAATTTAAATGAAAGAACGTCACCTTAGGTGACGTTCTTTCTGTTTTATTATATATATATATACACATACATCATACATGCATATATATTATATATGTATATACACATTGACATATATATATATAACCTATATTATATATATTTTTTAAATATATATTTTTATTAATATATATATATATAAATATATGTATATATTTATCAAATATATATTTATACTCTAAATTAACATTTTGAATATATATATATATTTTATATTTTATTTATTCAGTAAATATATCAAAATAAATATTAAAATAAAATTAATAAAATTAAAATATTATAATTTTATTTAAGATAATAAAAAATATTTAAATTTATTTTTAAAATATATATTATATATATATGTATTTATAAAATATACATTTATAAATAATAATGTATATTTTGAATATGTATATATATATATATATTTATTAAGTAAATATATAAAAATATATATTAAATTATAATTTTTAAAAGTAAAATGTTATAATTTTATTTAAGATAATAAAAAAATTATTAAATTAAATAATAATTTTTAATTATTAATTCATATTTTGAAAATAAATAATATATAAATTTATATATATATATATATTTATAAATAATAATATATATAATATCTGAATATATATATATAAATTTATATATTATTATATATATATATATTATTTATTTTAAAAATATGAATTATTAATAAAAAATTATTATTTAATTTAACAATTTTTTTATTATCTTAAATAAAATTATAACATTTTACTTTTTAAAATTATAATTTAATATATATTTTTATATATTTACTTAATATATAAAAATATATATACATATTCAAAATAAATAATATATATATAATAATAATACATAAATATATATATATATATATATGAAATTAAAAAAAAATTACAATAAACGTCACCTAAGGTGACGTTTTTAAAAAACGTCACCTAAGGTGACGTTTTTAGTTATATATATATATATATATATTATATATTATATATATACATATATATATATTTATTAATAAAATATATATAATATCCGATTATATATATATATAATTTATATATTATTATATATATATTATTTATTTTAAAAATAAGAATTAATAATAAAAAATTATTATTTAATTTAACAATTTTTTTATTATCTTAAATAAAATTATAACATTTTACTTTTTAAAATTATAATTTAATATATATTTTTATATATTTACTTAATAAATAAAAATATATATACATATTCAAAATAAATAATATATATAATAATAATACATAAATATATATATATAAGAAATTAAAAAAAATACAATAAACGTCACCTAAGGTGACGTTTTTTAGCATATATATATATATTATATTATATATTATATATACATATATATATTTTTATTTATAAAATATATATTTATAAATAATAATATATATAATATCTGAATATATATATATATAAATTTATATATTATTATATATATATATTATTTATTTTAAAAATATGAATTAATAATAAAAAATTATTATTTAATTTAACAATTTTTTTATTATCTTAAATAAAATTATAACATTTTACTTTTTAAAATTATAATTTAATATATATTTTTATATATTTACTAAATAAAAATATATATACATATTCAAAATAAATAATATATAATAATAATACATAAATATATATATATATATGAAATTAAAAAAAAAACAATAAACGTCACCTAAGGTGACGTTTTTAAAAAACGTCACCTAAGGTGACGTTTTTTAGCATATATATATTATATATTATATATTATATATACATATATTTATACAACACATACATCATGCATCCATGTATATATATATATATATATCTACACGCACATACCACAACATATATATATATATATACTCACACATATAAATATATATATATATATATATTCTTTGAATATGTATATATATATATATTTATAAAATATATATGTATATTATAAATCTATATTTTGTATATATATATATTTTATTTATTAAGTAAATATATCAAAATATATATTAAATTATAATTTTAAAAAGTAAAATATTATAATTTTATTTAAGATAATAGAAAGAATTATTCAAATTAAAGAATAAATTTTAATTATTAAGTCATATTCTAAAATAAAATAATATATATATATTAATAATATATAAATTTTATAAACATTATTTAAAACAAAGATTAATATTTAATTATTATTATTTGTAATTTAATTTGTTGAAAGAAATATATATTATTATTATTATTATTTGTAATTTAATTTTCTTCAAGAAATATTAATTTATAAAATTATTTAAATTAATGATTAATTTTTAATATAACTTAATAAAATTATTTAAATTATTTAAATTAATGATTAATTTAATATAACATAATAAAATTATTTAAATTATTTAAATTAATGATTAATTATTATTTAAAATTTAAAATTAATAAAATAATAATAAAAAATTAATCATTAATTTAAATAATTTTATTATGTTATATTAAAATTAAATTTATTAAGATATTATAAATGAATTCATAAATAATATAATTTTAAAAAAAGAATTTTATATAGAGTTTAAATACTTATATATATATCATAAATATTAAATAAAAAAAATACAACAAATAATTTTCTTCTAAACAATTTTAAATAAATAAAATTTACATAAATATTAGAATATATATATATATAATTTAGTTAAAGTATATATATATATATATATATAAACATATACATAGATGTTTTATTTTTTTCTTTAAAATGAGTTGAGGCTGTGTGGGTTCGAACCCACAACCTCTTAGAAGAGGTTACAAGTCTTTAACTACCACAGCACACCTAAGAATTTATTATCATTAATGACTAAATTTATATATAAACAACGTCACCTTGGTTGACGTTTTTACAAAAAACGTCACCTTGGTTGACGTTTTTACAAAAACGTCACCTTGGTTGACGTTTTTCAAAAATTATATTTATTTATTTTATTATATATATATATATCTATTTATATATTATTAATATATATATATATATATATTATTTTATTTTCAGAATATTAATTAATAATTAAAATTTATTCTTTAATTTAAATATTTTTTATTATCTCAAATAAAACTATAATATTTTAATTTTATTAATTATATTTTAATATGTATTTTAATATATTTATTTAATAAATAAAAAGTAAAAAATATATATATATATCTATATATAATACATTATAAAAGAAATTAAACTAAATAAATATATATACATATTGCAAAATTAATATATTTAGAATATAAATATATATTTTATATATATATAAGAAACGTCAGCTTAACTGACGTTTTATAAAAACGTCAGTTAAGTTGACGTTTTTATAATTATATTTATTTATTTTTATTCATATATATTTATATTATTAATATATATATTTATATTATTTTATTTTCAGAATATTAATTAGTAATTATAATTTATTCTTTAATTTAAATATTTATAATTTATTCATATAATTTATTTTATTAAATATTAATAAAATTATTTATAATTATAAATAAAATTATAACATTTTACTTTTAAAAATTATAATTTAATATATATTTTTATATATTTACTTAATAAATAAAAATATATATACATATTATAAATAAATAATATATATATATAATAATACATAAATATATATATATATATGAAATAAAAAAAAACAATTCAATAAACGTCACCTAAGGTGACGTTTTTAGTTATATGTATATTATATATATATATATATATATTTATTTATAAAATATATATTTATAAATAATAATATATATAATATCCAAATATATATATATAAATTTATATATTATTATTATTATTATATATATATTATTAATTTAAAATATGAATTAATAATAAAAAATTATTATTTAATTTAACAAATTTTTTTATTATCTTAAATAAAATTATAACATTTTACTTTTAAAAATTATAATTTAATATATATTTTTATATATTTACTTAATAAATAAAAATATATATATACATATTCTAAATAAATAATATATATATAATAATAATACATATATGAAATAAAAATAAAAATACAATAAACGTCACCTAAGGTGACGTTTTTAGGTGTATATATATATATATTTATATAATATATATTTATAAATAATAATATATATAATATCCAAATATATATATATAAATTTATATATTATTATATATATATATATATTATTAATTTAAAAGATATGAGTTAATAATAAAAATTATTATTTAATTCAATAAATATTTTTATATATTATTATTATATATTTTTTTTATATATTTATATAATAAATATATATATATATACATATTCAAAATATATATTATTATTTATAAATAATAATTTTATAAATACATATATATATATATAATATATATATTATAAAAATAAATTTAAATATTTTTATTATCTTAAATAAAATTATTACTTTTAATTTTATTAATTATATTTTAATATTTATTTTGATATATTTACTGAATAAATAAAATATAAATTATATATATATTCAAAATGTTAATTTTGAGTATAAATATATATTTTATAAATTTATACATATATATATATATATTAATAAGAATATACATTTAAAATATATATATATAATACAGGTTATATATATATATATGTCCGTGTGTGTATATATAATATATATATATATATGTGCATGTATGATGTATGTGTATATATAGATATGATAAAATGAAAGAACGTCACCTAAGGTGACGTTCTTTCATTTGAATTTAAAATCGTCACCTCCGGTGACGTTTTTTAGAAATAACGTCACCGGCGGTGACGTTTTACCTATTTTTAAAAACTGTTCCAAAACATGCCTATTTCGTAAATTTTTTTTTTTTTTTGCATTATTTTGAAAAAAAACCCTGATAGACTTCCAATTTTGCGTCATATAGCGTAATTAATAGCTGGAATAGTAATATTGCAAATTAAAAAACAAAAAGAAAAAGATAAAACAAAATTAGTCAACAGCACACACCACTAAGCAATCAACATTTACAACTAAATTCTCAAAACGACGAAATGTCACAAAGGCAAAAGAACACACGAACTAAAGCTCAAATTTATTAGGTTCTCCAGTTATCAAAATGAATTCCCCATCCGTCTACTTTGGCACACGCCCTTTCAACTCAAACTCCAAACTACAAACGCTTTTTTGTACGGGTAAAATTGGTACAGAACGCTAGTAGGAAGAGAAATTTCATATTAGTACCATGTGTTCTTCAAAGAATGACTCATTTCCAAAACCAACGAATTACTAACAGAACATATTCGATAGAAATGGTTACAATCCTAGTCTAAATGTTTACTTGTGCTCGCACAACTCCTAAAACAGAGCTTGCATCTCAGGCCTCGGCTGCAAGTTTTATCCGCTGGTGATGCTCTGCAACTTTGTAGTCAACAATCTCCTTGAATAGTGTGGGGTCCAGAACGCAGTCCGGCCGTCCATACACAGCTGCCTGAACACTTGCCATGAGCTTTGCAATTTCCCGGCCCGAAAATCCTTCCGTCTTTCGGGCTGCTTCTTGTAATAATTCATCTGAGATACCTTCTATAGTTATTTTCTGTGGTTTATTCTTAATGAAGCTCCCCCATCTTGACTCACCATCACCCTCACCACAGAGATACTTTGTCAAATAGAGCTTCAACAGTTTGAAGCGTTCGTCTTCTTGAGGAAGTGGGAACTCAATAACTTCATCAATGCGATCGGTGACAGCACTGTCAAGATCACCAGGCCTGTTTGTGGCAAGAACAAGGACAATATCTCTAGATTGGTCTCCAGTTCGGAAAAGCAACGCATTCAAAGCACTTCTTTGAGCTTCGCTCATGTGCGTGCTATTACGCCTACAGTGAAAGAAATATTAAGAATATTAAGATGGATCCAAAAGGAATAGTAAAATAATATTGTTTCAAACAATGTAGAAGCCATTTTAATAGTATAACCTTATAGTGGTGAGTAATTTAGCTATCACAAGAAATCGCATGCAGAAAATATTACATCTTACCACTAATGTTGATAAAATTTCACAAACTACATTAATTAGTTCATATATCTTACTCGCATCTTGTAACCAAATACTTACTCGCACAGGAAAGCATCAGCCTCATCAATAAACAGCAGTAGACCCTTCTTCGACTTTTTGGCCCAATCAAATATCTCATGTATTTTGGTAACAGCTTGAGGACCCAAGGGAGCGACATCTCCACCAGTCATCATGGCATAATCTAAGCCCTGCAAGATTAAAATTCAACAAAATTACAAGAGAGATGATGGAAGAAGCTACTACGCCAAGTCTCATCTTTCCAAACTATTACAGGTCATCAGACACTAAAAGGTTAGCAAAGTACATCACTGGAACAGAATACCAAACATAGGTAATATATGTATCCATGGTTCAAATAGATGGTCATAAAAATAACCATCGCTACAAACTTAAAATGAGAATATCCAACAGTCATTTAACTAATAAAAGAACACATTACCGATTTCCTAGCTATTTCCCTAGCAACCATAGTTTTTCCAGTACCAGGAGGCCCATAAAAAAGCATGTTCCGGAACGGCGCCTGATGGGTTTTGGTGTTTGATGTAGCCCGAGCAAGGTGCTCTATTCTTTTTTGCAGCGAAGGATGCAGGACAATGTCCCCAAGAGCAGATTTACTAGGAGCTGGTGCTGCCGCCTTAGTTGTGGTACTATAGTTAAGCACCTTCTTGGCTACTCGAGAACCTGCTCCAGACCATGGAAACTTCGACATAGATGATTCTCGAATTAGAGAAGGCTGACCAAGAATTCTATTGATATATCCCCACATTACTCTCGCACCTTCCCTGTGAGCACAAAAACCATTAGGAAGCAGTGCAACACTTACTTAGAAGAAGCATTTCGCGTTGTCACCTTTTCTTTTAATCAATCACAGCTGAGATTATAATATACATATTTTGACATGACATGGGATAGGTGCCCTACTTT
Organism: Caryopteris x clandonensis; assembly: GCA_028749325.2. Classification (NCBI taxonomy): domain Eukaryota; kingdom Viridiplantae; phylum Streptophyta; class Magnoliopsida; order Lamiales; family Lamiaceae; genus Caryopteris; species Caryopteris x clandonensis. Next base: position 1,949,042 of record JAPYKT020000008.1, on the reverse strand, counting down.
GTTACAAAATAGGAAATAAACTACAAAACTGAAACTGGTGGCAGGAAAACAAGAATTTCATTTTTCTGATATATGAAATATTTCCATATAGTGATCATGCACAAATTGTGAACAGATTATCATTAGAGGCTCGATGTGCATAGAATAATACAAACACTTGCACCCACACTGCAAAGAAAAAAGTTCAGGCAATAACTATCTGGCAAAGCAAATCACTTTTAGAGACAAATAAAAAGGAAAGGAACAGCAAAATACAGACCTAGTGGTATAAATTCCAGCAGCTAATGCAGTAGCCCCTCCAACAGTCATCACCAACTTACTTCTGTCAGTCAACAATACACGAACACCCCCTGCATAAAATAATAAAAAAAAAAACTAGAGGTTGATAAAACAGAATATGAAATGTTCTGCTCCAAAATTCAACAGGAAAACCACTAGGTCTGCAGCAAAAATCTTAAAAACAGATTTGGCCATGCAGTTTCATGTGGCCACCACATAAGAAAAACAATTGTCCAGGCAATAACTGCCCAGCATTTTTTATGGCATCCTAGACTCCTAATGACCTGGTCGAGCATTCCTCCATGCATTCATCATCAACACAAAATATGTCGCTTGCAAAGATCCGTAAGCCTTTCTCTTAAAGAAGAAAATTACTAACAATTATAAAGCTTGTGTCTATCTCAAAAAACATGAGCATCTACAAGAGAAAATCTTTTGTCCACCTGACATGGTTGTTTATCAACATTAAATAATGGTATTGGAGACTCATGAATTCAAGTATCCAATAAATAAACATCCGAATGCGATTTGATGCTTCCCACCATACACGAATAGTCACTTCATATGTAACAGAAGACAACTTCTGCTGGAAGAACATAATGTTACACTTTATACTTTCAGCTCAAGCATTCAAATAAAGAGCATGAACCCTCCACCAAGTGTTTTAACCTGATGTCTTTCTTCCTCTGTACAGGAGTCTTTTTGCAGCTCGTAAGTACTGGTCCTATCCTGACTAAAGAAGGATAAAATACACAATAAAGCATTCCTCACAGTTTGTTTTGTCTTCATCAGATTATCAAGTAAACAAGCAATCAACAGTCGGTCAGGATGGACAAGCTCAATGCTTGTAATAGGTGTAGTTTTCTTTAATTCACTTGTGCAGTATATTTACCATTCATTCCACAAAACACAACTTGTTCAATTTTGAAAATTCCTAGTACAATCTACTTACCAATAGCGCCCATAAGTTCACTACACCATTATCAAAGGTCCAAACAAGCCATGTACGTCATGTATAGTTCTATATCTACTTCTCTTGAGGAGTGTGTTTTCCCTTTCTTTCCCCAAAACACAATGATCCAAGGTCAAAACAAGCTGGGCTCCATGTACTTAAGGTGTAGTTCTATCTCTAATTCTCTTATGGAGCATGTTTTCCCCTTCTTTCCTCAAAACACAATTTATTCAATTTTATCTTTCCTAGTACAATCCACCTGCTAATATTGCTCGAAATTTCACTGCACAATGACCAAAGGCTACACTGAAATTTATTGGGGTCCTTGGACCACATCCTTCTTGTTCGAACTAGTCTAATCTGATTCCTAAGGATTTAAAACATAAATTAGCTGATACTTGAGCAACCATTATTGCACGTTAAAAAATGCGAGGAAAACACAAATATTGAGATGCTATGCTTTACATGAAGGGTTAATGATGCATCAAAAGTTAAAACATAATTTACAATTTTACATATTGAGCGATAAAATCAGTAAGAATAAATCATGTTTAGTGAAGTTTTAATGCCGTTATAAGGTGTGATACAAAATGTACTGCGCAACTATTCAACTGATGAAAACTAATATGACCAAGCAGCAATACGCAGACCATTAGGTGGATACGGACCTTCAATATGACTGAAAGTTGTATTTATTGCTGCAAGCCACTTGTCTCTTTCACCATTTATCCTTTCCAGAAGCATCCGCCTATTATGGTCTTCAGTTAATTTTGCTTCATGAGCCCGTCCTTCAGCTTCAGCCATAGCCTTTACTCTTATTGTTTCTCGCTCAATCTCAGCTCTCTCTTTTTCTGTCTGTCTCTGTTGAGCTTGTATCTGTTCTTCCGTTGCTCGTCTTGCCTGTTCTTTTCTTATGGACGACTCCTCTTGCATTTGAACCAATTCAGCATTATGGCGCCTCTGAGCTTCATGGTCTGTCTAAAATTATGACAGATAATTAATTGAACTGTACGTAATATTGCCAGAACCCCCGTTCTCTGTCTATGTTTGTGGGTTCAAAAGTAAGAATAAGATTAAAGGCCATAAATGCACTTCACTCAATAAATTTCATCCCCATTCAACTCATCAGATTAAACAAATCACTGAATAAGAAAGAGACTGCTCGCACCTGCATTCTTTTACGAGCTAATTCATCTTCGTATCTCAACATTTGTGCCTTAGCTTGAGCCTGCTGCTGATATAGGTTCCTCTGGTCTTCTGCCCACTTTTGCTGCTTTTCCTGCAGATTAAAGTAATCATATATATTAAACTAGATGACTATATAAAATCAAATATATTAAACTAGATGACTATATATAAACAGCAATTCATCACCAGAATCAGGTCAATGGGCTACATTTAAATAAACTCCACGGCCAAATGCCTGTTAGAATACTGGTGAATCATGCACATAGAGTTTCATTATGGATCCTATGCCAAACATTTTTATATGAGTAAGTTGAAGGAAACCTTTATTCAATCATAAGCAGCCATAAATAGGTGATTTGAATCTATCTATGCACAATCAACTTCTTATTTCAAAGACTTCATGCATTTGGCTGGATAAATCTAACAATCAAGACAAATATCAGCTCCACTGCTTAGAGACATATAAGAAACTAATTGACAAGGCAAGCAACAACAGGAAAAAACTTTTACAAGGCATATGCACCTCTGCCTCCAGTGATGAGGATGTAATAATCAATACATGAGGAGCACAGACTCACTCAGAAGAGATCCATGATTACACTAAAAAAATGTTGTAGCAATATAGATCTAAATAAAGGCAGTAAAAAATTGAAGCTATCAATTTGCTTAGTACTATTACTCTATGCCCTTCCCGTTCATGACAAAGGAGCTGAAATCACAATCTCTGAAAATCTATAACTACAAGAGAGTGTTTCTCTTAAGCATGTATAGCGCAAATGCCATGGACAGCTAACAAGTTCCTTTTTAGATACCTAAACAACCCATTCTTTCAATTCCCATATTTATTCTTCATATATATCCTAACTAAAGTTTGTAAAGGGAGAGAAGTTCTCCATCTCAAAGGGAACTACATGGAATTGATTCAAGGAGCGAAAAAAGGAACAACATTGAATCAATTAAAAATATAAAATACCACTTACTATATCAGCATGGGCTTGAATAGCCTCAAAATTAGCCTTCTCTGCGTCAACCTCCGCCAGTCGAGTCTGCTCCTGCTTTCTCATCACATCGAAAACCTTCACCGAGAAAACCATAAAAAGTTGTCAACGAAAAAGTCAATGTCCCATCAAGAAAAAAACAGAGCTGTACTAAAATAACCAACCTGCTTGGCATGAGGAGAGTTATTAATTTCTCTAAGAGCTTTGGCGCCCCTCTCCAACGATTCCGGATCAAAACCCCGTTTAGAGACTTCGACGGCAGGCTGAGAATCCGAACCGTTCGGAGGAGCCTCTTGAGAAGCCGAAGCAGAAGAAGGTGCAGAAGATGAGAATGGAGAGAACCGGAACGGCGAATCTGCGTACGCGCGGTTGGAAGTGGAGGAATACGACGCCGCAATGGCCGCCGCCGCCGCCGCCGCCAGTGATGAGACACGCGAAGCGGCCATTTCAGAGCTAAATTTACCCAAACCGGAGTAGAAAACTAGGCTTAACTGTGAAATTGGGAGGTTGGCATTGAGCTGACGAAGGATAGAAAAAGGGTTTAAGGGAGTGCCGCCATGAAATTCATTTCTTAAACCCTCTTTCTGTTTGGAGACTAGGGCTTAACAATCGGTGGATCACTTTCCAATAAGAAATGAACGCGTGGGTAAAGACGGGGAGATATTGGTAATTTCAGACCTAGTTTGATCCAAAACAAAAAACTGTTATAAAACAGCTGCACCAATCGGGACATGAATCATTTTTTTTTTCTTGGTCATGTCTCTTTTACCTTTCTTTTGCTTCAACAAACTTCTCTCTGGCACCCCATCTCCAATCCACTCCCCAACCTACCCACCCCTTGGCCAGCAACTCGTTAAGAATGTTCAATTCAGGGGACTAGGTACGAAACATATCCGATAGATGAAGGTGAAACTAGTCATACCTCCAGCGAGGTTCTATCCTAAAATCAATTCATAATAGAAGTAAGACAACTCACATATGAATCAATATATATTTCATCAAAGAATCTGTCGTCCAACGCCACATCGTGCTCATCGAACAATATCTGGAGAATCTTCATCAGTTGCCTCACGCACGCCACGTCGTGCTCATTGAACATTGTCTGGAGAATCTTCAGAATCTTCATCAGTTGCCTCACGCACCCGCTTGCTTCCCTTCGTTCTCTTTTCCTTTGACATTAATAACTACAATGATCCTAACATACTCTATGATCCGTTGGCCCATAATGAGATCTCATCTCTTATGTTCTAGTTGGCAAGGTCTTCATTGTATACGACGAGTGTAGAAAATATAGAAAAACAATTCCAACAAATTACTTTGTGGTCTAGCAAATTCCATCTTACATAACTAACAAGCTCATATTTGACCTTTCAAGAAATGTTTAAGGAACCTGTCAAATATACCAATCACAATTTTCTACCAAATGGTTTAAGTTATGATGTGAGATAAGTTCAATGTGATCGTTTTGGACGAACATCACATAACTAGCCTACGTGATGTCACATCACCAATATCCATTGAACAGGATCCACTCCCTGAATATACTTGAAATATGTCTTTTGGTTCAGCTTAATAGTTGGCTACTATGACACATATTCCTATGGTAAAACCAAGAAATCCACCACATGAAGTTATGTTTCCATAATTCATATTGCAAATTGAGCCAAGTTCAAACAAGAAGTTTTTTGAAGATCTAAATTTGATTCCAATCATGCAAGAGCAACTCGATCAATTATAATGTTCGGTTCCCAAATCAACACATCAAAGTGCAATTGAAATTAATCGAGTATTCAAAAACAAGATGCATGAATGTGGCCTAATGACATAAATAAATCAAGACTAATGACTAAAGGTTGTGTTCAATAAGAAGTAACATATTTTGATCACAATTTTCCTTGATAGCGAACATTATTAACCACATTAAAAAGATGTATATTTATAATGTAATGTACTCAAGATATTTGTATATTAGATATCTTTTCGATTTTTATCCATCATAAATAGTTTCTTTTTAAAAAAAATATTTCATGCTTAAATGAGACTACCCTTCATCCAGCAAAATTTGAAAACAGAAAATGGTGGCCCAAAAATAGGAAAATTGATATTACCTTTCAACACAACCAAACAAATTACAGATTGCTCATGTAGGTGTATTCTCCTTTTATCCCTTTTTTCTCCCTTTCCCCTTACTTTTTCCATGACCTTGAAATTTCCTAATATTCCAATAATAGTCAAACAAAGTTCAAGTGATTTTTTTATTTATTTTTTATTCATGGTCCCCACCCCATTATATATCTCTTCAAAGGGTTGCTCACCCGTTCATCGTGGACACATCTTAGTTACTATCAATATGTGATATATCTGTAAGATGAGTTAATTTTATAATCAAGACAATCGTATTAAATAAAACCTTTAGACATTAGTAGTAGTCATCAAACTATGTCTATGGTAAAATTAAATGTATATTAGTTTTATGAAAATATTGATGGATCAACAATATTAATATCAATAAAATAATAAAAAATAATGAATTTTTACAAAACTCTATACATTTGACGTATATATAGATAATAAATCATATAATGTCATGTGAAGTTATAATAAGATTTTCAAAATACGTTCATATAAAACTACTTGTCCTATGATTAGACTTGGAAATTCAGGTCTGCTCAGGCCCAACCAACCTAAGCCCACAGGGCAATGGCCGAAGTCAGTTGGCTCAAAATTTTATTGGACCACTAAATATTGAGTGTACCTAACCTTACACTCATAAAATATACTAAAATTCTTGGATCGACCCAAATGAGTCTGATCCTATTTTGGGCCTTGAAACTTACAACCTTGCCCACCTAAAATATTTGACTAATAATGTCGGACCAATTTTACGAGCTCTGCTTATGATGCAATGTGCATAACATATTCTACATTTAGGGCTTGTTTGGCAGACATCACAAAAATAGAATATATGCACCATCCCATTATATTATGATGTTTGTTTTAAAGGATGGGATCAATCTAGCCTGTTATATGAACTAATCCCAATTATATAATCTCTAACACATGTTACAATTGATCCCAATATCCTGTCTTCTTTTCCAAATAGGATGAGCACTAAATTTCCCAATATATCCTTGGTCATCCACTTCCAGAATTAATTGTTTAAAAATTTTGATTTCTTAGGGGCAATTTTAATAATGTATTTATGTTTAAAAAATATGAACTTAAATTTATTAACTCTTATTCACCACCCCTATTTCACAACTATTTTATTCAACTTGCATTTTGGCACATGATTCCTAATTGTTTTGCAGTGGATTCCATATGACAAAAAATTAAAGAGTTGGGACAAAAAATGAGCATATTAACAAAAAAACAAAAACAAAAAATGAGCATATTAACAAAAAAAAAAAAAACAAAAAACAAAACAAAAAAAGAAGGAAGAAAAAGACAAATTACATATCAATATAAAATATCATGTATTGTAATACTCCACTACATATATGAGAGATTGATACATAATATTAGCTAACAAAATCTAGTATTGTGTATCATACATTATCCTATCAAGTGAATCAAACGAGCCCTTATAAAATTGTAGTCAATATAAATTATTATTTATACTTTTTCATTTTTAGCAAATCGAATAATAAAATTTTGAATTGCTAGTATTTTTGACAATATTTACCAACATTTCCTTGATATTTCCTGATATTACCTCGATATTTCATGATTCTTTTACTAATGAGACCTTTAAATTATTAGAATATCTAGGATACAGAATAGGCAGCCGAAGTAATAATCAAAATTTATTCCTACGATCTATGTCCATACTTGCACAATCCCGTATAAATAATTAAAAGAGAGTTTATTCATTATACCAAGCGATTCACATCCTTAGCGAAAATCCTTGGGGTGATCGGATCGCACATTTGGTCAAGGACATTCTAAACCTCCTCTCCAAGTTTATTCATGCTCAACCTTAATCCATAGATACACGATGTAGCTTGATTCAAGTATTTCTTAATTATACCAAGATTAATAATTTAGACTAAAATATAATCGTGAATCTCAACACATTAGAGGAGAGAGAAAAGAAAGAATGAGAAGAACACAATGATGTGCATGTCTTGTATGTGTTGTTCTACATTCTTCATTCTCTCTTTTGAGGGATCAATTTATATTGATCCTCTAAAGTCTCCTCATAGGCTAAGGAGCTCTACTCTTTATAGGCTTAGGAGTCCTACTCGTTTATATATTGGGTCTATCTTCAAAATTGGGCACTAAGTGTCTTCTTGTGCTTAATTATTTCCTACAATTAATTCCTCAAATCCAAAAGACTACCCCCAAATAATTATTCAATTCTAGCATTATCTGAGCATGTTTAGTTTTTTTTTTTTGTCTAACAAATAAATTTTTTCAATAATTAATCTTCATGATTAATTAATTACTTAGGCATAATTAATTAATTTATCCAAAAAATATTATTTAGCCTAATACTTAATTCATCCATGATTAAGTAATTATTTATCTCAATTCCAACGCACCGGGATTTGGTTATGTGTGACGCCTTAGGTTCATCACTTCACCTAGTCAAGAGCAAGCAATTATATTGCAAGATTCATTAATCCGATCAATTAATGACCTTTGAATTTTCCAATCCTTAGATACTTAAAATATTCATTTGCTCATGTCCAACAAACACTACTAGATGCACCTATATATAAAAGATGAATTTGACGTGCGGATCTTTCATCTGTAGTTACCGTGCAGATACAGTGCCTCTTCTCAGTTCTTCAATTAATGTCTAGGGCCTGATAATTCAATACGGACCCATAATTAATATTAATAACTATATTGATCCTCACTGACTCTGTCAATTCGTTGGCCATTAACGAGACCTCATCTCTTATGTTCTGATCGGTGCCTTGTGCAAGGTCTTTATTTGATGAGAACAGTCCAAGCAACAATGAAGAAGAAGATGTCGAGCTGCAATTCAAAGGACCCGTTACCCGACTTCGTGCTAAGAAGCTTCAACAATATTTACAAGTGTTGATTAGAAGGAAGTTCGAAGTTGGAGAACAAGAAGATAAATGCAGCCCAAGAATTGTCACTGTGTTGACAATTGAAGATCAAGCCCAAGAAGATCAAGTTAATTAATTGACGAGTTTGGATCAGCCCATCTTTGATTAAATTCGTTAATTATGAAGGCCCAAGTCTAATTGGGACTTATTTTACCTAGTTTAGACTTTTATTATCTTATTTTTGGTATTTTTAGTTATTTCCTTAAAAACAGTTTTTCATTAAGGAAACAATCCTAGTTGATTAGATAGCCTTAATTTTCGTCCATCCCTTAGTATAAATAAGGGATCTATGTTATTTTGTTAGGGGGACAATATTTTGAGAAATAAAGCTTTTGCATTCCGATCTTGTCTCACCCCTTGTGTTCGAAATTATCAACTCTTAGAAGGATAGCATCTTTTAAGTTTTATCAAAGGTTTGTTCTAGATCGTCCAAGATCTAGGGTTAACTTGCTGCAATTCGTGAAGTTACTTGTGTTCGGGTTTCGCCGTTAGAATCATCGAGGTTCGAACAAGGTGGTGATCTTCTACCGATCACCATCGCCAATCGCCTGCCCCCTCCTCCACCCTTCAGCCTTCGCCAACAACAACAACCAGCCGTAAGTTATCTCATCTCCACCCTTCCCTAATCCTAACCGAAACCATATATTCCTCCATATTCAACCCTTCGAGCCTTAATTTCAGATTTGGTTGTGTTTCATTTTGTGTCGTTCATAGTTTATTTAATCGAGTCGTCTAGTCGTCGATTGATATAATTGAGTCGTGTGTTGAGCCCTTACATTACCGTCGTGTGTTCGTTTCTGTTTTCCGCGTACTTTGTTTTAATAGTGTGTTCTCGATACCCTTGAGATCACATCATAAAAGTGGTATTAGAGCCACGACGGCTTTACTGTTCGTGGTTCAACAATTGGTGTCTTGTAATTCTATTGAGTATTTCATGATTCGAGTTGTAATTTCGTTTCTTGTTCATTCATAGTTTAAAAAAAAAAAAATCGATAAAAAAAAACAAAAAAAAAAGAAAAGAAAGAAATCGATAAAAAAAAAAAAAAGAGAAGAATTGTTCTTGTTATCTTGTTTTCGTCCAGTGCATTAATCAGTCAGAAGAGGAGCGAAGAAGGAAGAGATCGATTGTTACCTTGTTGATTGCTAGATATATTAGGTTATTTAAGATTGTGTTCGCACTGGTGATACACATCCAAATCAAAACCTACCTTATCTGTTTCATCTCTTTTCCTTATTATCCCTTACACCCCAATTAAAACATCCTGTTTCCCGGTAAAACTTCAAACGGACGCCAATTTTGCTCCTGATCTCCGATTTTGCTCCATAATACCATTCCGAAAGCGGAACGACGAGACGAACAAGACTCACTGCTTTGCCGTGACATATAGGTACGGCAGCCCAAATTCCTTCATCTTCAAGGTGAAATCGTCCGTCGAATATTTTCCGGATTTCTGTTTCTTCAAAATTCTGTGCTTTTCCACCCCTACAGCCGACCCTTACCACATTGCAGCCTTTATACATCAAGTTTGAGATTGAGAGAAGACCTACGAGGTGCTGACTTCAAGTTTGAGATTTTCGGACCCATACATGCACACCACCACACACGTGCACCACCATATCTTTGAGTGATACACGAGTGGGAACAAAAGGAGTGAAAACATACGAGTGAACGTGAGGTTGTGAGGTTCCTTTCTTGTTTTCCTTTACGTTTGTTCGTTTTGCAGGTACCTCCCTACGAGGAGCTGACTTCAAGACGGAGATTTTCAAACCCATACATACACACTACCACACACGTGCACCACCATATATTTGAGTGATACACGAGTGGAAACAAAAGGAGTGAAAACATACGAGTGAACGTGAGATTGTGAGGTTCTTTCCTTGTTTCCTTTACGTTTGTTCGTTGTGCAGGTACCATGCAACCCGAAGATAATTCCAAGAAGGCAACCGACTTACAGAAGTCACCCAACACTTCATCATCGCCTACTACACCCATGGATGATGCTTCATCTTTCCAGCAGCCTAGTAATGCTAAATTTCAATATGAGGCTTTCACCCGAGACTATACTAGGCCCAATCAGGTCTTGGATACTACTTTGGAGAGGATCATGGAACGGCTTGAGCATCTCAGCGCTCGAGACCCAGTACCACCAGTTGTAGCTCAGCTAAACAAGCCTGTAAGGCCAGCACGATCGCCCCCAGCTATAGTTCAGCGACGCCAACCACCCGTGCAGGAGGACGAACATGACGTTCAAGATGAATATATGGGTGAAGCAGACTTTGGAGCAGAAATCGAGGCTGAGTATGAACCCCCACCTCCACAGAGGCGTGACCAACCACGTCCTCTACCTTCCCGGCGTGCAGCCCGCGCCGTTCCCCGCAGATTTGGAGAGACCAACAGCTTGTTAAATAACATCAAAACAAGCATTCCAGAATTCGAGGGTTTACACAATCCTGATGTGTACCTCGATTGGGAGCGGAAAGTCAACAAGATCTTTGAGTGTTACGACTTTCCCGAGTTGAAGAAGGTTTAGCTCGCATCTCTGGAATTTAGAGGCTATGCAGCCTCATGGTGGGAGAACCAGCAAGAAAGAAGGCGCCGTGATCGATATCCACCTATCGATACGTGGCAAGAGATGAAAGATGTCATGCGAGGACGTTTTATCCCAGTACACTATGAACGAGAGCTTGAAAAGAAACTGAATAGAATCAAGCAAGACACTCGTTCGATTGAAGAATACCACAAGGAGCTCGAGACCTCCTTGAACCGAGCCGGAAAAGAAGAGACCTTAAATGCTACCATCATTCGGTACATTGAGGGCATGAATCCGGATATTGCATGTGAAGTCGAGCTAAGAGACTTCGCCAGCATTGAGGAGATGGTGCACTATGCATCAATAGTCGAACGACAGCTCCGTGATGGCCGCCGCCGATCCAACCACTGTGCAGCACCTACACGGCCAACTTAGAGTCGAGTCTCTTCATCTACGCCTCCCACTGACCCCACACGTCCCCGAGGACAGCCTGTTCGACGTTTCGACAACTCTACCCCGCAGTCCAACCGTAGGCCCGAGTCTACGTCGCCTAATTCTGCAAGGTCGCAAAACACATGGCCTAATCCACCTCAGCAGTCGCCCAATGCAGCCCCAAATCGAGCTCGTGACATCCAATGTCACAAGTGTCAAGGTTGGGGTCATTTTCAAAGAGATTGTCCAAACCGGCGAATTATGTACCTTACGGAACAAAATGAGCTCGAATCAGCCAGTGAGGACGAATCGAAACAGCAAGGCGACGCTACCATTGGAGAGAACGACGCAGGGCAAGAGGAGATTGATCCGGATCCTGAGCAAGTCAGTTTAGTTACCATCCGGAGTCTGAGCATCATTCGAGAAGAGGAGCAAGATCATCAACGGGAAAACATATTCTACACCCGTGCAACGATCAAGACTCATACATGCTCCATGATTATTAACAGTGGCAGCGTCATCAACGCCATTAGTCAATACGCAGTAGATAAACTCGCCTTGATTACAAAGAAGCACCCAAAGCCATACAAACTGCAGTGGCTCACAGATAGGGGCGAAATCCGAGTTGTCTGCCAGGTAAGTGTCTCGTTCTCAATTGGTACATTTTCTGACACTGTTTTGTGCGATGTTATTCCTATGGATGCAGCGCACCTTCTTTTAGGTCGGCCCTGGCAGTTCGATAGACGTGTAGTCCACGATGGACGATTGAACACCTATGCAGTGGAGACCAACGGCCGAACCAGCATCTTGAAGCCGTTGTCACCCAAAGCCGTTGCCGAGGACCAGCAACGCATGCAAGAGAGGTTCAAAGAAGAGAAGGGAAGGCAAGCCGCAAAACGGACGATCGCCACAACCACCGATACCCCGACCAAATCTGACCCCGTGCAACCCTCCGCCACCGCCTCCTCCTCTTCAAAACAGCCCCCTCTCGACTTTTTAGCCAAGGATAAACCATCCGGTTCAGCTGCAAGCAATTCCAAGTCGAAAAGCTTGTTTATTTCGGTTAAAGGAGTTGAAAAAGCAGTTAAAGCAGGTTTGCCACTAATCTTACTTTCATATAAGAGCAGTGCTACTAACAATGATTGTTTGCCTAGTGATGTGCAGCCCTTGTTGGACGAGTACAGTGACGTGTTTCCGGAGGAGATACCAAGTGGTTTACCTCCAGTTCGAGGGATCGAGCACCAGATCGATTTTCAGCCCGGTGCCTTGCTTCCCAACCGCCCAGCTTACCGCACCAGCCCCGATGAGACGAAGGAGATCGATCATCAAGTCAAGGAGCTATAGGAGAAGAAGCAAATCCGTGAATCGATGAGCCTTTGCGCAGTCCCGGTGATTCTAGTACCGAAGAAGAACAATGAATGGCGAATGTGTATGGACTGTCGCGCCATCAACAAGATTACGGTAAAGTATCGTTTTCCTATCCCTAGGTTAGATGATATGCTTGATGAGTTATCTGGTTCTAAGGTCTTTTCTAAGATAGATTTGCGTTCCGGTTACTTTCAAGTACGTATGCATGAAGAGGATGAATGGAAAACAGCTTTTAAAACAAAACATGGTTTATATGAGTGGCTCGTCATGCCTTTTGGTCTCACAAATGCACCAAGCATGTTTATGAGGTTGATGAACCATGTCTTGCGTGAGGTCATTGGTAAATTCGTTGTTGTATATTTTGATGACATTCTGATTTACAGTGAGTCGTTACACACGCACCTGCAGCACCTTAGACACGTTTTTGACATTCTTAGGGAGTCAAAATTATATGGTAATTTGTCTAAGTGCTCGTTTTGCATGAAAGAAGTTGTTTTTCTCGGCTTCGTTGTTAGTGAGCGCGGTATAGAGGTAGACCATTCCAAAATCCAAGCGATTGAGGAATGGCCGACTCCTACATCGGCGTCCGAGGTCCGATCTTTCCACGGCCTTGCTGGTTTTTATCGTCGCTTCGTGCGCGATTTCTCCAGCATAGCTGCACCGCTTACGGAGTTAATTGAAGAGAGCTTTGGATACATGGCAGCACTATTTGTGGCCTAAGGAGTTCGTGATTCATACGGACCATGAGAGCTTGAAGCATTTAAAGGGCCAGCAAAATCTGAACAAGCGACACGCCCGTTGGGTAGAATTCATCGAGTCCTTTCCGTACGTCATCAAGTACAAGAAAGGTGAGGAAAATGTTGTCGCTGATGCTCTATCTCGAAGGTATGTACTTCTGAACTTAATGCATGCCAAGATGTTAGGTTTTGAATCGATTAAGAGCTTGTATGCAAATGATGCTTTCTTTGCTTCGATTTATGCTGCATGTTCGGTCAAGCCTAAGACAATTGATGGATATTTCGTGCATGATGGCTTTCTGTTTAAAAATTCGAAGTTATGCATACCTATGTGTTCTATGCGTGAGCTACTTGTTTTAGAATCGCATGCGGGAGGTTTGATGGGTCACTTTGGTGTGTCTAAGACATTAAACTTGTTGCATGAGCATTTCTTTTGGCCGCATATGAGACGTGATGTTGAAAACGTGTGTAGTAGATGCATTACCTGTCGTAGGTCTAAGTCTACTTCGCACCCGTTTGGATTATACACGCCCCTACCTGCCCCTAGTTCTCCTTGGATTGATCTATCTATGGATTTTATTTTGGGATTACCTAGGTCTAGATCGGGTAAGGATTCTGTGTTTGTTGTGGTTGATCGGTTTTCCAAAATGGCACATTTCATTGCATGCCGTAAAACCGACGATGCTGTTCACGTCGCCAATTTATTCTTTGTGCATGTTGTTAGATTGCATGGCATTCCTAGAACTATTGTTAGTGATAGGGATTCCAAGTTTTTAGCACATTTCTGGCGTGTTCTATGGGGTAAGTTAGGTACTAAGTTGCTCTTCTCTACTGCATGTCATCCACAAACGGATGGTCAAACTGAAGTCGTGAATAGAACTTTGGGTACCTTGCTGCGTTCTTTAGTTAAAAACAACTTGAAATCGTGGGAAGATTGTCTACCATTTGCTGAATTCGCATATAATAGAGTTGTTCATTCATCTACTAATATGTCCCCGTTTGAGGTTGTTTACGGTTTTAATCCACTAACCCCTACTGATTTGTTACCTTTACCTGTTGAGCATCTAACGAGTGTTAAAGGTATAAGAAGAGCTGAACAAGTGAAAGAGATGCATAAAACAGTTCGTGCGCGCATCGAGCAAGCCGGCGCACGTACAGCTGTCCAAAGGAACCAACGGCGCAAGCCAATGATTTTTCAGCCTGGAGATCGTGTTTGGATTCATCTGAATCCCGGTCGATTCCCAAACCTGCGAAAATCAAAGCTGATGCCACGAGGAGATGGTCCCTTCACCGTGTTGAATCGTGTCAACGACAATGCTTATCGCATTGATTTACCAGGTGAGTATAAGTGTTCCTCTACGTTTAATGTTGCTGATCTTTCTCCCTATGTTGCAGATGATTTCGAGCAAGAAGAGCCCATGAATTCGAGGACGAATTCTTTTCAGCAAGGGGGGAATGATGAGAACAGTCCAAGCAACAATGAAGAAGAAGATGTCGAGCTGCAATTCAAAGGACCCGTTACCCGACTTCGTGCTAAGAAGCTTCAACAATATTTACAAGTGTTGATTAGAAGGAAGTTCGAAGTTGGAGAACAAGAAGATAAATGCAGCCCAAGAATTGTCACTGTGTTGACAATTGAAGATCAAGCCCAAGAAGATCAAGTTAATTAATTGACGAGTTTGGATCAGCCCATCTTTGATTAAATTCGTTAATTATGAAGGCCCAAGTCTAATTGGGATTTATTTTACCTAGTTTAGACTTTTATTATCTTATTTTTGGTATTTTTAGTTATTTCCTTAAAAACAGTTTTTCATTAAGGAAACAATCCTAGTTGATTAGATAGCCTTAATTTTCGTCCATCCCTTAGTATAAATAAGGGATCTATGTTATTTTGTTAGGGGGACAATATTTTGAGAAATAAAGCTTTTGCATTCCGATCTTGTCTCACCCATTGTGTTCGAAATTATCAACTCTTAGAAGGATAGCATCTTTTAAGTTTTATCAAAGGTTTGTTCTAGATCGTCCAAGATCTAGGGTTAACTTGCTGCAATTCGTGAAGTTACTTGTGTTCGGGTTTCGCCGTTAGAATCATCGAGGTTCGAACAAGGTGGTGATCTTCTACCGATCACCATCGCCAATCGCTTGCCCCCTCCTCCACCCTTCAGCCTTCGCCAACAACAACAACCAGCCGTAAGTTATCTCATCTCCACCCTTCCCTAATCCTATCCGAAACCATATATTCCTCCATATTCAACCCTTCGAGCGTTAATTTCAGATTTGGTTGTGTTTCATTTTGTGTCATTCATAGTTTATTTAATCGAGTCGTCTAGTCGTCGATTGATATAATTGAGTCGTGTGTTGAGCCCTTACATTACCGTCGTGTGTTCGTTTCTGTTTTCTGCGTACTTTGTTTTAATAGTGTGTTCTCGATACCCTTGTGATCACATCATTATTAGATACGACAAGTGTAGGAAATACAAAGAAACAACCCCAACAGATTACTCTGTGGGTCGGTGAATTATGTCTTGCCAATACACTAATCTTAAACATAGTTCCACTGTAACCAACGGGCCTCCGTTTGGCTTCAACAGAGAGGTTTAAGGAACACGTCAAATGTACGACTTCCCTCATGTAGGATCACATGCATGCGTATAGTCTAAGAACTAATTGAAACACCTACATAAATTAGAACCTTGATTTTCCCATTGCGACAATAGCTACCCAATGGATCGAGTTTCGATGCAAAATTAGTTCAATACGATAGTTTGGGACGAACATCACATCCATTAGCCTACATGATGTCTCAGTACTAATATACATGGAATGAGATATCCACTCCTAGACTGACGTATCACTCACTGCAAGTCTATCCAAATCCTACGATATCCTACGACTGAAACATTTATGATCTCAACCACGAGATTTATTTTATGACCACCAACCCGTGCGTGACCAAGTGTACTTCTTTATTGTATTCATTTATGATCGTATTTATATTAATACAGAATGTACTTGAATATGTCTTTTAGGACAACCTGCCAAGACACATATTCCTACAAAAATAACTGAAATTGATAATTTTTTTTATAGATAATGATATTTCTCGATTATTTTATGACGTTTAACTACATTTTGACCGGTTTAATGCATCCAACAAATATCGATATTGATATTTATCAATATTTCAACATAATTAATAAAATATCCATGATTTTTTTTTATATTTTCGTTCTCCAAGCTTGTTTGAATTTGATAAATAGACATATCAATTTCCCCCTCTATCTATATGCTGAAAAATTGAAATATTGAAAAAAAAATATTAATGGTTTTTAGGTCATTAATTTCCTTCTCTTTAAATACAAACCTTTTTTTATTAGTACATTACATAAAAAAAAATTAAAAAAAATCTCCAAAAATTATTTACCAAAACCTCTCAATATGATTGATCAAAATTCATTATGAATTGAAAGAAAATAAGTTATAGTTTAATAAAAGATAAAATTGACATTTGAACTCCTTAGCAATTACATTTTGTTTAATCAAACCCACCAATAATTTTATTTTTCAAGGCCTTTGAGCTTTTATTTTGTTATTATTAAGTCATATTGTAACATTTTCAGAAAGTGGCATACACTCTTTAATGGTGGTAATCTAAAGTTAAAGTAAATTTTATTTTTGGCAATTTAACTTAAAACATTTGTTTCATTAAGTTGTTGAAGTTTATCATTTATTTTTTTATGTCTATAAAAATATTTTGTTTTGTGAAGTCCTTATAATTTTAAATTTTATTTTATTAGGCCTTATACAAATATAATGTATAGTAAAATAATTTTTAAAAATACTAAGGGATTCACAAAACAAAACATAAAATTTTAGAGACTTAATCAAATCAATATAAACTGCAAGAGTTTAATGAAAGCAATGTTTTAGTTAAAAAGACCAAAACTACAATTTGTTTTAATTTTCACAAACACCATTGGATGGTGTACAACACTCTCTCTTCAATTGTAAAAAAAATAAAAAATAAAAAAATAAAAAATAAATTTATATATATATATATATATGATAACATAACCTCAGCTAAAAATAGAAAATAAGATTTTTCAGCTCAAATAGTTTTCTATATTTAAAAAATCTGGAACCAATCAAATATTTTTCTTTTTTTCTTTTTTCACTTCAATTTTTAAAGGCTTATCATTTTTTTTTTATCTCAACTCAATTTTTTATTAAAAAATATATTAAATTAATCATGTTTTCATAATCATCAATTTGATATCGATATTGCATATAAAAATTTAATATTAGTTTTTAAATATAATTTTTCTTTTCATAAGTTAATTGTGGTATATATTAATATTATATATTTTTATATATATTGTGAGATATGTTTATTTTACACAAGTTTTTATTAAAAATATATTTTAGATATTTATATATTTATGTCAAAAGATTATAGATTATTATATTTATAATAACTTTATTATATCTATATATATATATAAACAAAATCACTTTTTTTCAATTCCGTTTTCCCACCTAAGCTTCATTACTTATTTAGAATAATTATATTATTATTAAATTAAAATTAGAAGTTTTTATTTTGGAGATTATGATTCGATTTCAAAATCTAAATTATTCCACAAATTAGGTGTTTCAAAATTAGATGATATCAAGATGAATATACTGCAATATTTGATACATAATTCGAAATCTAGATATTTTTTTGAATATTAATCAAATCACAGAAATATGAAATTCAAAAAATATATGAAATCTAACAAATATATGACTCAATTTTCTCGAGTTATTTTATCAAACAAAAAATATATATTTATATATATATAATTAAAATGACTTTTTTAAATTTTATTTTTTTCGGCCTAAATTTCAACCATATAAATGTAAAATTATATATATTTATGGAACTCTTTTAAGATACATTATTAAAATTTAATTGAAGAGATTAATATTAACAATCTTCGGGATTCGCTTAGTTTATATTCTTCAACATAAATAAATTCAAATTTTAAATATTTTTTGTTAACTCATTATATATTTAAAATAAGAAATAAATTTGTTAGGGACGTAAAATCATTGTAGTTTTATTATATTATGAAAAATCATTAACAATTTTCCTATAATTAAGCTATTAATTATTTAAAATCACCCAATCACATGGATAAAATCTGATTTTGTCAAATATGAAATTAAATTTTCTAACAATCTTACCATAATTCAAAATTATTTCTCATTTTTGTCTCTATCTTCTTTCTATATATTTTATCATGATTATTACTAAATATTTTAAGGTCTCTCTTTTTTGTTCTCCTTCATTTTGAAGTCTTTTGCGTTTTCTATTTTGAGAAAATAAATGGTAAGACATGTATGATAATATGTGTCACATTTCAATAGTCACAAAAACCTACACTCTTCAAAATATTATTTTAGGTTTATTTTATTTTTAGATTTTTTTATTCACCTGTTGCTTTCAATTTATCATAAACATATTTAATTTTTCTAACTATTTTTCTTTCTTATTTTTAAACGAAAAGTTCGTCCATCTCTTTCATGTTTCGTTTGATTATTCTTGTGATTTTCTGTTGAGATCTGCTAATTATTTCGACGTATAAGCACAGTGTGATTTTTCATTAACTTTCAAAGTATTTGTTTCTATCAAATTTCAAATTTTTGTAATATTATTACATTTAATTAGCAATTTGCAAAATATTTTTTTCCTTAATTTGACTATGTAATTAGCAAATTTTACAAGATCTGTACAAATATTTATTTTCTTTAATCTGCTGAAGTCGCTATTTTTTTTAATTTAATTTGATTCAATCTTTTATATTTTGTGGATATTATGTTTATCAATTGTGAACGAGGCTAATTGTAATAGAAGAAAGGACAAAATATAAAATTACAATAAATTTATACTCATTATACAAAAAAATAATCATTGAATTATAAATCTATATATTCTACAATTTACCATACACTAGTTATCTTAAAAGTAAAAGGACTTTTGATGAAACAAAATTATTATTGGAGAGCTCGATGAAATAGAATGTAATTGTCTGGGAGCTAAAAAATGGATTTTGCCTTAATCAAAAGAGAGTTCGTAGTAATATATTAATGAAATAATTTAAGCGTAGTTTTTCTGCCATTTTCAGTTTCTAAAATTTAAATTGTTAAATACAAATAATATTTTCATTTGTATTTCATGGTATTATATATAATATATTAAATTTTTTTTTGACGACCTTTAAATTTATTTATATAGTATATATATTGAAATAAATATTAGATGTCAAAAATAATAAAATATGTATAATATTAATTTACTAAAAATTATATTATTGATATATTTATTTAATTTTTAAATATATATCTTCCACCCAATAGTTGTAGAACACGTCATTAGTGTAATCTACCGTGACCGTATTCGAGCATAGTCTTTCTCCTCGCGTCTTATCCCTATCCCTCCCTAAAGAGGAAACCCTACTTCACCGGTCTCGACACCTCCACCCTGTTCCTTAAATTATTCAAACTTTCCAGTGAAATTGAAAAGTACAGAGAGACGAATATAGTAGTGGTTAAATTGAATAAGGAAAACACTAACGCCCAGGAACTCAAACACAGATTTCTTTTTACCTTTACTGCTAAAGAAAATTTCACCTGGCAAAGCAAATTATAACTTCGAACAAAGATTTTGAGCTGCAGTGCAAATCAGTTTAAGTTGGAGGCCATGCTGGATAGTTCAGTTTTCCTGGAAAATAATAGTGCTGCCTCAGCATCAGACGCGGCGGCGGTTGGCGGCGGCGGCGATTATTCGGGCGGCGAGCGAAACCGGTGGCCACGTGAGGAGACCTTGGCTTTGCTCAAGATAAGGTCTGATATGGACCTTGCATTTCGTGACTCCACTCTTAAAGCTCCTCTTTGGGATGAAGTTTCCAGGTCCAATTTCCATTTCACTTTTCTTCCTAACTGTTTTTCCCCCTCTTAGTTTCGTAATCTATTGGGTTAAGTTTGCTTTCATGTGTCAATTCATCTGCTATAAGTCTCGTGTGGTTTGAATTCATCTTAAATTGCATTTGGATTGAACAAGTTCTTTTCTGGAAGATGGTTTTGAAATTAAAAATAGCAAGTTCATTGATTTTGTATGGATGAGTGTATTTTTCACTAGGTTTGAAATAGCTATCGTTTTGAGCTTATTTTTGAAAGGTGATTTTGATGGATTTGAAATCCTAAGGTAACTTGAGTTTCTTCCCCAAGCTTTCTCCTCTAATCAACTCTTAAAATCCAACTCCGACCTTAAATTAGCTAGTCTGGACAATATTCATTTCGCTGTGCAATTTTTGTTGACTTCATTATTCTGATAGCTGGTTTGGTGGTTAGCTCTCCAATTTTTCTTTGTTTAATTGTGTAGTAGATGAATTTGCTCTTGCTATGTCAAGTCTCCCTCCCTCCCTCCCTCGTCAATATTAGTTAGCTTGTTGATTAGCTCAACGCCAAAACACGGGAGTCACTGGATTTATGGTGTGTCGTTGTTATCAGGAAATTAGGTGAACTTGGATACCATCGAAGTGGCAAGAAATGCAAAGAAAAATTTGAAAACATCTACAAATATCACAAGAGAACCAAGAATGGCCGATCCAGTCAGCATAATGGCAAAAACTATAGGTTCTTTGAGCAATTAGAAGTTTTCAATACCCAATTCTCATTTCCATCAACACCCTCGAACCAGATCCCCTCATTCTCGAGGGAAACAACACCACTAGAAACATCAACTCCAACCCCAAAACCTCAACCAGTCACATGTAGTCAAGCAATCTCCATACCTTGCCAGACCAATGCTGAATTCATGTCCGCCTCCACATCCACTGCCTCCTCATCGGGAAAAGAGTCGGAAGGAAGCGTCAAAAAGAAACGGAAGCTAGCTGATTACTTAGAGAAATTAATGAAGGATGTTTTGGAGAAGCAAGAGGATTTGCAGAACAAATTTTTAGAAGCCATAGAGAAATGCGAAAAAGATCGTATAGCTAGAGAAGAAGCTTGGAAGGTGCAAGAAATGGCTCGAATAAAGAGAGAGCAAGAGCTTTTAGCCCAAGAAAGAGCAATTGCAGCAGCGAAGGATGCAGCGGTACTTGCTTTCTTGCAGAAGATCACAAAGCAGACACCTTCACTGGATCCCGAAATTCTCAATCCATTCTTCAATAAACTCTTGGATAAACAAGAGAATATTTTGGAGAGATATAGTCACTTGCAAGAGAATGGTGAAACTTCTACTCAGAATGACAAACAAGATACTAATAGTGGTGGTGAGAATACTATCCAAGGGAGTTCATCACGATGGCCAAAAGCAGAAATCGAAACTTTGATAATGCTTAAAACTGATCTTGATTTGAAGTACCAGGATAATGGGCCAAAAGGACCATTGTGGGAAGAGATATCAACTTGTATGAAGAAGGTTGGTTATGACAGAAGCGCGAAGAGGTGTAAAGAGAAATGGGAGAATATAAATAAGTACTACAAGAGGGTGAAAGAGAGCAAGAAGAAGAGGCCCGATGATTCAAAGACATGCCCGTATTTTAATATGCTGGAGTCTCTTTATGCAAACAAGTCCAAGAAACCTCAACATCGTTCAGATTGCAACTTGAAGCCTGAACAAATCTTGATGCAAATGATGGGCCAACAACAACAGCAACACCAGCAAGAATCGCAACATTTGTTGGGGGACTATGGTGATAGTGATCACCAAAACCAAGAGGACGATGCAGAGGATGATGACAGCAGAGATGGTTATCAGATTGTTGCTGATGACCTGTCTTGAATGAGGAGATGATTCTTAGATTTTTGAAATGAAAATTTTGTAATATATTCAGTTGATGCTGTTGAGGAAATAGTTAGTGCTTTGTTCGGTTTTTGATATGGGTCTCTCTCTCTTTCTCTGGCTCTTGCTAGTTGGGCGCTTTTAGTAATTGATAGAGTTTGCTTGTACTAAATCATCATGAGTCATTATGTTGCAATAAAGGATGAATGCATACATGTGGTCAGTTGAGGAGTTTTGAGCATAAAGCTAGTCTCTGTGTGTGTGTTTTTTATTACCAGCTTACTCCAACTTTCTCGGTGGGCTTGTGAATAAATGGCATATACTCCCCTCCACCGCTGCTCCAACAGGCATAACTAAATGACTGCAATACATTCTTTCAGAAATGCTTTAGTATAGTTATTAATTGCTTCTGGGAAGAGATGATCTATTCCAAAAGCCAACATCCTTTTTCATTTGTAATCCCTGTTTGTACTGAATAAAAACATCTAGTGAAAATGGTTCTGAGGAGTACTTTTTGAAACTTCTATAGCTTTTTTAACCACTAATTTTTTCAAGATTTATAGTTCTTTGGACAGTTTTGCCCTTTTATAAGGTGGGGTACCTTTCCATCTCTCTGACTCATAAGTAGTTCCATGGTCATTATTTATTGTCACTTTCTTCTTACAAAAACATATGCCTCTCTCTACCAAAATTCATGAGGTGAGGTAAATAGCGGGAAAGTGTGTTAAACTTACAATTTGTACTTTGTAATTGTGTTGGTTCATTGGCGGAGATTGATGAACTCTATCTCCTTTTGATCTTTTAGAGACAAAAAATATATCAGTTGAGGATAATCTTCTTGAAATTCTCAAACGCCAGGGCTATTTTGGCTCTACTGTCATGGTTATTTCATGCGATTGCCACCACTAACACGCATCATCTACCAATTAAAGTCAGGGACACTATTTTCCCTATTACACAAAGACTGTTTATATGGAATATGCTTGATATGGGACTTGGAAACACGCCCCAAATATAATAAAGAAAAATGGATAATTTATTTAAAGATTATTTGAAGTTTAAGTTTGTCTATAAAGATGTTATTCCGATTGCATCTAAAAATATAACAGAAACATATTAATCACCTTGAAATAGTTTCTGATACATGTCATAAACAAAAACTAAATTTATTTGGAAAGAAACAATGATTGCAGTCAATAGGATATAAGTTTTTTGGTGACCCCTTTGATCAAGCCGGTGTTGAACTTGAGAAGCATATTATGGAGAAAATTCAAAGTCATCTTTGATATTCTAAAGGATAAGAAGCTGGGATAAACCTTATTATGAGTAATTAACTTTGCTGAAATTTTCAGCAAAGACTTGGCATATTAAATAAATTTTTTTTACATAAAATTTCAATTGAAATGTGAAGAAACTCAAAACGCAAAGAGTTTGCGGGTCGAATCAGATTTGTAAGAATCTTCTAAACTCACCGTTCAACATACACACTTCAATCATTTTCAATATTATTTATACAACAATAAATTAAAGCTAAACACTATGATTTGGTGATAACAAGAACAATAAATAATAGGAAATTGCATAAGAAGAAAGATTTTCGAAATGCAAATTCTCTCTATATTAGGGAGAGGGCAGACAACTGAAAAATCCAGAAAGAACCAAATGGTAACAAACATAAATCTGATACCAACATTAAAAGAAAAAATAATCTAAAGTGACTTGAATATAACTTGGAGAGAGAAAGAGCATCAAGATGCTCGAGGTCAGCCACGAGCAAGATTGTAGAAATCGAACATTGGTAGGGGCGGTTTAGTGCCACATTGCGCCTAGGCCGACTAGGCGCCGCTTAAACTTTATATTATGATTATTTTTGCATTTTTTCCTTATATTATATTTTTAATATTTTTAAAATATTGTACCATTGATATATACATTTAGCATTAAATTATGTATAAGTTTTTAACTAAAAATATGTAACAAAATTTTTAAAAATAAAAATTTTAAAAAAATATATTTTTTAGCTACCTAGGTTGACTAGTCACCCGCTTAAGTACAGAAAACGTATAACAGTGATGTTTTTCATATAATCAGATCAGTCAAACATTGCCTAGCCGATTTTTACATCACTGGCCACGAGCTCCAAGGCCTTCTCAGGTAGGGCGGCGGGGCGAATAGTTTGTATCCTCTATAATCAGGTGCAATGGCTTGAACCCGGCCTTAGCAGCGGCGATCATCTGATGGCGCCAAGAGTACCATATTCTGGGAATTCGTGAGGAACACCATTGCCGACGACAACCCATTTTCTTTTTTTGCAATGTGGAGTTTCAGGCCGTTGATTTGTACGTACTTGTGCTCTATCTTTTCCATCTTCAAACCCAACAAAATTGCATCAATATGAAACCCAACAAAATCACACAAGAATAATATCAAACCCAAAAAAATGGCAACAATATCAAACCTAACAAATTCGCACAAGAACAATTTTCGATTGATACCATGGACTCAGAATCGTACAAATAGCCAACGACTCAAACTCAAGCACACACCAAGAGAAACAGAGAAACGAAGAATTAAACAAAAAAAAAAAAAAAAAAAACTGTAGAAATAAAACAAAAAGTTAAAAAAATCAATAACGAATTCTTCAAAGCTTCAATCATCCAAAACGAGCATCTTCAGTTCCATATTTTGGGTTCGAATTTGAATTTTGTATTTGAGGTAAACCCTAGTTTAGTTTTTCTCTCTCTAAATTTTTGTTTTCTTTGAAGACTAAAGTCACCATTTCTTTCTTTATGGCCATACCAAATGAGGGTATGCTTATGTTAGAATATAGATGTTCTAAATATTATACTGGTTTTTTTTCAAAATAATGCAAAAAAAAAGAAAAATTTACGAAATATGTATGTTTTAAAACAGTTTTTAAAAATAGGTAAAACGTCACCGGCGGTGACGTTTTTAAAACTTAAACAAAGAACGTCACTGGCGGTGACGTTCTTATTGTTATGTTTTATATATATATATACACACACTATGTAATACATACATACATACATCATACATGCATATATATATTATATATACACACTCACACACATATATATATAACCTGTATGATATATATATATATTTTTAAATATACATTTTTATTAATATATATATATGTATATATTTATAAACTATATATTTATACTCTAAATTCATATTTTGAAAAAAAAAATATATATATTTTATTTTTTATTTATTAAATAAATATATCAAAAAATATATTAAAATGTAATTAATAAAATTAAAATATTATAATTTTATTTGAGATAATAAAAAATATTTAAATTAAAGAATAAACTTTAATTATTAATTAATATTCTGAAAATAAAATAATATATATATATTAATAATATATAAATATATATATAAGAATAAAATAAATAAATATAATTTTTTAAATGTGACGTTGTTTATATATATATATTTAGTCATTAAATAATTAATTATTAAATATGCTGTAGTGGTTAAAGACTGGTAACCACTTCTCAGAGGTTATATATATATTTAGTCATTAAATAATTAATTATTAGATAATAAAAAATATTCTTTAATTTAAATATTTTTTATTATCTCAAATAAAATTATAATATTTTAATTTTATTAATTACATTTTAATATGTATTTTAATATATTTATTTAATAAATAAAAAATAAAATATATATATCTATATATAATACATTATAAAAGAAATTAAATTAAATAAATATATATACATATTGCAAAATTAATATATTTATAATATAAATATTTTTTTTATATATATATATAAGAAACGTCAGTTAAGTTGACGTTTTTATAATTATATTTATTTATTTTTATTCATATATATTTATATTATTAATATATATATATTATTTTTTTTTATTTTCAGAATATTAATTAGTAATTATAATTTATTCTTTAATTTAAATATTTTTTTATTATCTTAAATAAAATTATAATATTTTAATTTTATTAATTACATTTTAATATATGTTTTGATATATTTATTTAATAAATAAAAAATAAAAAATATATATATTTTCAAAATATGAATTTAGAGTATAAATATATACATATATATATATATATTAATAAAAATATATATTTAAAAAATATATATATATCATACGGATTATATATATATATATGCATGTATGATGTATGTATGTAATACATAGTGTGTGTGTATATATATATATAAAACATAACAATAAGAACGTCACCGCCAGTGACGTTCTTTGTTTAAGTTTTAAAAACGTCACCTCCGGTGATGTTTTTTTGATAAAACGTCGCTGACGTTTTACCTATTTTTAAAAACTATTTCAAAACATACCTATTTTGTAAATTTTTCTCTTTTTTTTTTGCATTATTTTAAAAAAAAAACCTATATTATACATCCTAATTTAAAATAACAAAATCCAAGATAATTATTATAATAATTGATGCCAAACAAATTAAATGCTGATCTAGGAAACAGTAGAAAACCCCTTTCTCTCTCTATCTCACTCTCCTCTACCATCCTCTCACTCACACCCACCTACCTATGGCGGAGTATGAACAGCCACCGATCGCCTCCGCCGTTTCCAACCACCATATGATCCCCAAGGAGACGGCCCTCCAAGCCCTGAACACCATAATCCAGCTGCACTTTGAAAAAACCCTGGAGAAAAAGAGAGCTGTCGACCTCCAGAAAAAGGAGCTGTGGAAACTCTTCCATCTCTTCTTCATTTTCCTAGGGCTGGTTTTTCTGGGGCAGGCGCAGTCACCCAGGCTACAGTGCCGCCACTGCTGGGTCCCCATTGGCCTTCTTTCTCTGGCCCACCTTATCTTCTACGTCTCGGTAGCTCAGACCCTTCGCTGCATCAACGGCTTCAAATACCAGCGGCGCTGCCACAAGCTCACTTTGGGCCTCGCCACCGAGCGGCTCAGGCAGCTGAAGCTGAGGCTGAGCGGTGGCGGTGGCGTAGTGGATGAGATGGGGGAGGAGCTCGAGATTCATTATCAGGAGCCACCGGAGAGTTATTTTGGTAAGTTCAAGAGGAATTGGGCTCTACATTGTGGCTTCTTGATCTTCATTTATGGCTTCATGATTTCGTCCTCTGTAGTTCTTCTTTGTTTTTAGTTAAAGTTTAGATTTGGAGCAGTTGTATTTTGTAGAAAATAGGGATTAATTTATGCTTTCGTTGGTGAAATTAAAATGCAGTTGGGATGATGATTTCTTTCTATTTTGAATTTTTTTACCAACATTATTGCTGTCTGTTCAGATCGATTTGATGTTATCATCTGGTAATGGTTGTTGAGGCCAATTTCAGAAATTTTATTTTTCTCTTTTTCGGACCATACTATTCTCTGACTGAATCAGGGTAAGAAGAAGATGATCTTTCATTTTATTTTTCCAAGAGGCTACCTTTGGTTAGTATATGATTATATTATAATCTTACACCCCATTGAGATGATATTTAATGTTTTGATTAAATTTTTGTCCAATTAAATTATATATTGTATTTTCAGGAATGAATTACATATAATTTTTAAATTCTCTATTCAAAAACAATAAATAGTCGATTATTGTCAACTATAATTTACATTACAAAAGGGTGGACTTCTTATCTAGCATTAAGTAGTTATTTGAACACATTTATTGTAGAAGTTCACAAAAAGCAGATTAAAGACATTCTTCGTAGAAGTTCTTTAGAAGCAACATTCTTCATAAATGTCTATAGAAAGGACATTCAATTTTAGACAAGTTGCTAAAAGTTTGTTAGCATTCTTTTAGGTATTTAAAGACTAATTTTGTGGGGATCATCAGAAACAAACTTTAATTCAAAATTAAGTTATGATGATATGATGTCAAATTCAAGTAAGATAATGATCGAGTTATCAATTACAATATTAAATCCCAAATTTAACCAAAATTTATTGTTACAAATATTTAGCAAGCTCGGTAGGATAATTTCTACCTCTTATTTCTTCTCCAAATTCTCAAATATGAAGAAGGTTGAAGAGAAGTCCATTATGATCCTTTAACAACAAATCTCCAATCTTATCATTATGATCCATTATTTATCATGTTCAAGCACGTGATGCTTTGATTACAAAGTTAATAATGAATTAGATAAGTTGATACTGTAATGCTCCAATTTTGAAAATGACACTCTTCATAAAGTTAGTCAATTTTTATTTTTATTTTTTAATATTTAGGCTATGGAATCATATAAAATATGCAGTGAAATTAATAATTACTTTTTTTTACGATCTATGTCTATTTTTGTATAATTCCATACATGTAATTCTAATTAAAGATTTAGCGAAATACTTATCACAATTTCAAATTCTTATCGAGAATGCACGGGTGACCAGATCACACGTTGATCAAGGACGTTTGAAACTCCCCTCCAATTTCATCCACGCCAAACCTTCGATGCATAGACAAACAATGTAACTTGATTCTCGCATACCCCTTTTTAGAACAAGAAGAACAATCGAGAACTAAAAATATAATTAGAAATTCTCAATAGATGAGATGATAGAGAAGAGAGAACACAATACAAGGAGAATTCGACTCCCTTATGCATGCATCCCTTATGTTGCCGATTTTTGCCGTTGCAAATCAATTTATATAGAAACCCTTAGGCCTCCTTAGAGGCCTAGAACTCCTCATCTCCATTTGTTGTCATATCTCAAAAACTAGGTTTTTAAGTGTCTTCTTGGCTTTAATTAATTTTTAAAATTAAATTCTAAGCCTAAAAGACTATTCCCAGTTAATTATTTATTTTTCTAGCATTATTAGGGCATTATTATTTATCTGTCCAAGAAATAAATTTGCCCAATAATTAATTCTCTCTATGGTCATTTAATTACTCATGCTCAAATAATTATTTTGTCCAACAAATATTTTAGCCTAATCAAGGCATCCATTCATTCGTCTTTAAAAGGTGCTACTAGAGGGATTCAAGGCAAAAGATAAAATTTGAGGCGCGAATATTTCATCCATAATTACCATGCAGATATGGTCCCGTCTCTCGGTTCTCCTGTGAGTTGTTTGCTTCTATATCATGGTTTCTTGACTTTGTACCCATGATATCTCATATTTCTTTATATGTCAACTTGTAGATGTGGGGATGTGTTTTTGTTTGGAACCCTTCATTTTGTTTGAATGATTCAATAATGAAGACTCATGTCAGAAATAAGATTTCTTTTGAGATCAATTCCATTTCTAGAGATAAAACTAAAGAAGTGAGATGAGACCTTTTGCTTTTTGATCGGCCTTTATCATCATGTTACCATTGCTAGCGGTAAAGGGTTTGCAGACTATGATTCTCTGCGTCCCTCTTATCAACTGTGATTGAATATTATATATCTCAATTCTGCTTGCATTAATTTATAGCTGTGAACTTTAAATATATAAATATATAAGAGTATTTTAGTTAATTTATTTATGTTTAATATTGTAATAATTATATGGGATATGTTTAGAGGTTTCGTGAATATGAATAGGCCCTTCCTGAACAAATTTTCATAGAAATGAATTTTTTTAGTATTCGTTAATATTTTAATTGGTAGAAAATAATGGAATAAAATGAATATTTTCCCAACTCATGAGTGCGAGGAAGTCCTTGCACATGATTTATAGAAAGGACAATAAGATTATACAAGTATATATAAATTGTTGTTGATCGAGCAAAATGTCCATCAGTTCTGCTTCCTCCCGATAAGCTCTCTTCCCGTAAGCTTCACTTGAATTCGATGGAGCACTAGCAAGAATACACCGGAGAAGGTCCCGGCGTTGGAACTCCAACGATCAAGTCAGACCGATTCATTTTAGCAATCCATCTCAAAAAGATATTTTTGTGCATAAATTATAAGAGAGAATGAGGGAAGCGGAGAGAAGAAGAGAAGTAGAGAAGAGGGAGTGAGAGACCGACCTCTCTTCGGAGAAATCAGGCATATATATATATATATATAAATGTTAATGGGCTTCATCATTGGGCTTGGGTCGTGAATATTTTTAAGTGGCATAATTTAGCCTACATTAGTTGTAATTAAACAAAAAATTAAATTGAATAAATTTAGTTTATTGTATTCCACACGCCCTCAAGTTAATATAATTTTAAAATATGTCTGGCCTAAAATTCAGGCAAAGAGGATAAAAATAGGTTGTGTTTGAACAAGTATTGCAGAGATTAGTTGTCCAAAGTAAAAAGAAAGAAATTCTAATTATCCACACGACTCCGAGGAGCACGGCCAGCCCCAGCCCCTCCTTCCCCTTCCAATTATTAAAGAATCATTCATTCTTTCCAAGAAACATGTATGTATATGTCCTGTTATATTGTCTGCTTTGCATTGAAAATCATTATCAATTAGCTTGTGAATCAAAAGAAGCAAAAATGAGTAGCCAGAAAAACAAACCCAAAATAGTAATGAGAAAATTATGCCCCAACTTCGAGCGTGAAGATTCACTGGAGACTGTGTTGGAGGTGCCGATCCCAGAGGAGATGTTCTCAGGGCTTGGGAACAATGCGGCGCTCCGGTGGCAGAACATGGCGACGTGGATGAAGGCTCAATCCGCAGACAAGTGGTCGTCGCCCATCGTCGCCAGTAAATACAATGAGATGAGCTTTCTTCTCTGTATTGTTGGATCTCCTCTATTACCTTTTCAAGTCCAAGTCCCCGATCGTCCCGCCAATCGCCCCCCCAAGCCTTCTTCCATTGTCAGTATATACATACGTAGTGGTAGTTAGGCATGTTTAATTAAGTGAGTAACAAATTGTTTTGGTGGCATCTAGGAAGCTTCGACAGCAAAGTACATCGTACAACAATATATAGCGGCGACGGGAGGGCTGCCGGCGCTGAATGCAGTGAGCAGCATGTGTGTGATCGGACAGGTAAGGATTTGTTCATCGGAGTTTTATCAAGGTGATGAGAATGTGAAGTCAAAGAGCAACGAGGAGGCCGGAGGATTCGTGTTGTGGCAGAAGAATCCGGATCAGTGGTGTTTGGAGTTGCTTATCTCTGGGTCCAAGGTCATCTCCGGCTGCAACGGCAAGATTTCTTGGAGGCAATCTTCTAATCAACAAAGGCCTATCTCTAAGGGCCCCCCAAGACCCCTGCGCCGATTCTTACAGGGGTTGGATCCCCGGGCGGCGACCAATCTGTTCTCGGATGCAGTGTGCATTGGGGAAAAGATAATCAACGACGAGGATTGCTTCATACTGAAGCTTGACACAAGCCAATCAACACTGGAGGCACAGAGTGGCCCCAAACACGAAATCATTCACCACACCATTTGGGGATACTTCAGCCAGAGATCGGGACTCCTCGTAAAGTTAGAGGACTCCAGGTTGCTCTCCGTCAAGACCTGCAAGGAAGACGGTGATGTCTTCTGGGAAACAAGCACTGAGTCTGTGATCGAGGACTACAGGTACGTCGACGGCGTCAATATAGCGCATGCCGGAAAGACCTTTTTCACTGTTTTTAGATACGGAGAGCAATCAGCAAACCATAAAAGGGAGTTGCAGGAATCCTGGAAGATTGAAGAGGTTGATTTTAATGTTTCCGGTTTGAAACCTGAATTCTTTATGCCTCCCACTGAATTCTTTAAGCACAAGTAGTTAGGATTATATGTACCAACTGTCTTTCTACGTTAACAAACATGTTCATATAATTAAGTTAAGACAACATTAAAGTGTTTCTAAGTCCCAATCAGTATATAATAATATATAGCCGACATATATATATATATATAACGTATATAACATCATTGAGGCTGCATGAATCAATCTAGCCTTCAGACATAAAATGAACATTTTAAAAAAATCATACAAGTTATAATATCTGTATAAAAAATTCATAAAAAAGCATACGTGTGTACAATATATATCTAAAACATTCAATAATTAAAAAAAAATAAGGGAGAAAATAGACATTCTTAAAGGAATTAAAAAAAAAAAAAAGTAAGCTTCATCTGCTACATCAAACAAAAGAAATTAAATATTCAATTGATCCATCCACACAAAAGAACCAAAATATTCATTTATATCAAAGAATGCACATTAAAAAAAATATATATATATATATGTACGTAATAATATATCATAGCATATAGTCCATTCTATAAATAATTATATCTCTACTTATTTTCAAGAAAACTAATTTATTGATTGTTATTATTAACTAAGAAGATAACATCTACCTGTAGAAGCTCTACATTTAGGTTTGAGAAAATTGATGAACGCAAAATTAATAATTTTCTTGCTTAATTTTCTGATTATATTGTCTTGAAATATGTTATTTATCATGATTTTTGTGCTTACAAATTAAATTTGGGTTGTACAACTCAAAACAAAAATTGGTATTTTTCAATTAATTTTTATAGGAATTTAAACTCGAATTGTATGAAGCCTAAAGGCGTTGTCGAACTGCACAAGGTTGAACACAAAATTGGGGTAGATGAAAGAGTTGAGCAAGTTCCTTGAAAACAGGTGGTGAATACAGGGAGTGTAAAAGCAAAAGAAAAAGAATTGTGGTACGTGTGCGATGTTAGGCCGCCAAGGTGTCACGCCACCACGCACCTCCAAAACCTTGCTCATTGTTGCACGAGTGCTACTCTACCACGTAGGTTCTCCAACAATCCCTCACCAAACTTGCATGCGCGCCTGCCCCACACATGTTAGTTCATTAATCTTGCAATTAAATTACTGCTTCTTAACTAGGTGAAGTAATTAATTTAAGTATAAACTGATTTTTCATCTTTTGGAACTGAGAAAAATAATTAATTAATCATGAATTAATTAATTATAAAGTTAAATAATATTTGTTGGGTAAATTAATTATTTGAGTCTAAGTAAATAAATAATAATGGAGATAATTAATTATTGGACTAATTTTATTTGTTGTACAAATAATTAATTAGACTCGAATAATGTTAGGAGAAGTCTTTCAGACTTATGAATTAATTAAAGCCCAATAAGACATCTAAAAGACCTACTGGAGATGTGTCCAATATTTGGAGATTAAGACTTCTAAATTTCTGAAAAGATTTAGGCTGGAGGTTGTGGGTTGTGAGATTATGTCACAATTAAATGCATAATAAAAGGTGGTGTTTGTTTTAGGTTGAGATAAGATAGGTTGTTATTGACATGTCAAATCAATAGTTTTAGTAGAATTTTGTTTGTATTATTATATTATGAGAGATAAGAATTTGTAGATTTAATAATTGGTAATGGATTATATATATATATATGTTAAATGGATGTCAAAATAAAGATCTTAAGAAGAGAATAAATATGATATAATTTTTATAAAAAATGGATTTGAAATAAAAAAATTATTAGTATTTAAAAATTTTGGGTGAAAAAATATATATTAAATAGTTTTCTAATGATTGATGAGAGAAAATGGAGGAAAAAGAGGTGTAGAGTGGGTAGGGTTGTGGATAAAACAACCATAACTCACAATCTCGTAAACAAACACAGACTAGGTTGTGGCACAACCTACAAGCGATCGTACCCAATCCAGTCCAAACATACCCTTAGGGGTGAGCAGACCTAAGAGGATATATATAAATAAACCTCCAATGTGAAAATTAGGAACACATTAAATACAAGAACATGGAAAGAGATAATTCAATTATCATATTTTTATTTATTTTTTCTCATGTATTGAGATTTTTCAATTATATTTTTAGTTTTGGATTATTCGATCCATTTTAAAAATAATATACGGGAATCAAGCTACAGTATGTGTCAACACATCATGGTTGGGCGTGGATAAACTTGGATAAGAGGTTTCAAACGTCCTTGATCAACGTGTGATCCAGTCATCCGTCAATTCTTCACTAAGAACGTGAAATTGCTTGGTATATTGTTAAACATTTAATTAGAATTATATATACGAGGTTTTGCAAGTATAAGCATAGATCATAAAAATATTTTTTAATTATTTTACTTCCATTGCGTATTTTGTTTGATTTGTGGTCCAAATAATTCAACAATAATGAAATTATGGGGATCAATAAATTGATACGATCGGATTTTCCTATCAACATAAGAGAAGTTGGTTGCAACATACTCACGCAAGGAGAGAGATTCTCCATCTCTCCCTAGCTTAGCAATCTCTCCCTCTCCTCACATGTGTTGACATTTTCGATTATACTTTTAGATCTAGATTATTAATTTTGTTCTAACAGGATATACAGAAATCAAGCTACATCGTGTACGCCTTAATGTTAGACGTGGATAAACTTAGGTATGAGGTTTCAAACATCCTCGACACGTGCGATCTGCAAATCTCCGCTAAGAATGAAAAATTGCGTATAAGTATACTAAACTACGATTTGAATTACATGTACTGGGACATGTATGATTAAGCATAAATCATAGAAATAATTATGAATTATTACTTTCATTATACATATTGTATGATTTCTAGTCTAGATATTCCAACACATGATAAGATAAATAATTAGATATATTTTTCATAAAAAAACAAAGTTAAAACAAAAATGTTATAAGCAATAATGAAAAACATAATAAAACATATTTTGCATCATATTTTGAAAAATAATAAATGTAATTTCAGCATCGAAAATTGTAAGTTTGTCAATTAAATTATTTTATTATATCTTATACTTAAATATATAATATTATAAATTATATAGTAAAATAGATACCATAATTAGAAAGTAGTTAAGACATAAAGTTCTCATTCTGTCTATTTGATACTTTATATATATATATATATATATCACTTAGTTATAGGTTAAACTCAAGGAGTAGGCCTATGTCAAGTGGAGCCAATATTGGGCCAATCTCAACATTCTCCATCTTTGGTCAAAACAAGATAACAACCAATTTATGTGTGAAGGAGGTATTCAACCTGTGAAAAGAAAAACAAAGTTTAAGCAGGAAACACAAAGCTGAGAGCAAGAGTTCACAAAATCTGAGCTGAGAATAGAGTCCATGAGGCACAAAATTCAGCCAAGACACAAATACCAAGCAAGATACAAAGTTCAAACAAGACAAAAAGTCTAACAATGCACGAAGTCAAAATAACACATGAAATTTGAATACGATATGAAATCCAAGTTAATCATAAAAAAAAGAACTCGAATATCAATACAAAATACAAAGTCATGTGAAATTCCTAAGTTCTACCAACAAGTAGTACCAATCTTAATTCGTGACACACGATTGCTACAAAAGCAATAAATAGAGTAGTTTATACGGCTTTACAAGAGTGAAATCCTACGGTAAGAATTTTGTAAAAACATGTCGCGGTTTGTTGCACAAAGCAGTGGAAGTGGCGTACGGGCATCCAGCTGGTAGCGAGTCAGCAATAGTAGCGGCTTGAACAACAACAATCGCATGGGACAACACCTCGCGAAGACAACGGCTTGCATGGGATAGCACCTCGCAAGATTGTAGCTCGCATGGACAACGTTCACAAAGGGAGGCAGTGACCCGCGGCGCAGGGGGGCCCGACTCAAAACTGTAGTTCACGTGAGGGGTGGTGGCTCTAATTATTGGTTCGCGCATGGGGGACGGAGGCGGCGATTCAAGCAGAAACCCAGCATAATTCAAGGACAACAAATGTCCCGTCTCAATAGCTAAATCATTGCTCTCATTAATATTTACTCTTAGGTATCGCCGTTAAATTTGTCTTTCTTCTTAGCTCAAAATATTTCTTATATAATTGATTTTACGGTCACAATGAACTATTAATAAAAATTTTAAAAGTCAATTGAAATATATCTTGTGTGTTTGTGTTTGTCTTTGTCTCAAAGAAGACAGAGAAAAAAAGATGTTGGCCCTTTGTTCTTTTCTCGGTTGGAGAAGATAATTAATTAGGTTAAAAAAGATTCACTTAAGTGGCCCTCAAATGGGCTCAATCCCAAGATTTTTGTTTCCTACTTTTCGATTTTCACATTTCTATATATGTTATTACCGAATTTGATTTGTTTAAAGTTTGAAAATAGAATGACACAATAAAATAAATAAATAAAATATAATAATATAAATTCTGCATATTTTTTATATTTATATATTTTTTTGTTTTCAAATTTTATAATAAATTCATTTTATAATAAATTCATCGAAAGATAGAGGATTCATTTTCGGTTCATATTTTTGAGGGGTGGATTTCTAATTTTAGGTTATGTGGCTAACCTATTATGTAATAGTGCTCTTTTTCAGACAATTTCACACCTTTATTCTAATCAATAAAAGAAGTTATTAAGCGAACTGAAACATTGAATATTCTGAATAATTTCGGTACCTTGTAACCAACGAGAGAAGTTTTACATCCAGTTTTGAAAATAAATCAGTTTTTTTTTTTTTTTTTTTTTTTTTTAAAAAAAGTAAATCTCTAAACACCACCAAGAAAAAGAGAAATCCAACACGGCTGTATCAGGAAAAAGGCATTGATACTGTTTCCACCACCCTGCTTCCGAGGATATGATCACAAGTGACGTGGCGCCGTCTCAGTTGTGGGCCGCGATAATGACCAAACGACGTCACACAGGGTCCACGTGTACCACATTTACCTCCCACTCTGTCCGGAGGAGGGCCCCCTGCGGCGCAGCAGTAGGTATGAGGGGCCCATAGTAATGCATGACACGTCAATATACGGCGCGTCCGAATCGCCAATTCATGACATCATTGCTCCAAGGACATCAAAATGGAATCACGACCGTCGATTGTGGAAAAGACGGTGGGATCGTGTTGGGTCTTTTCTTACCGTTGGGGAGGCAGCACCTTGACTTAATTCTTATTGTTTGACACGCCACAAAGTGGAGGAGGTGTAAAAGGGCCCGGGCCCGGCCCGAATGCCGAAACAGCAAGAAATGGCAATGTAGCTACTTCCACTAATCTTTCAAGTAACAATGGTCGCATAAGTACCTAGAAAATAGACCAGACAATAAATACAAAAAAACCCACCAATTGTGGTAGATTTCTGCTCAAGTTAAGTCATGCATTAAATCTCAGATGCTTAATATCCAGACATTCACTGCCTTGAAGGTTGACAAACAACTCTTGAAACACAAATCATATAAACAAATATATCTAACTAGGAATTCATGATGCAACGAGTTAAAACAAAATGAGTTTATGAATCTGACCCACAATAACAACTTAATAATTGGACAAAACTTAATCTAGTTTGAGGGAAGCAGCAACCAAAACTCAGTTCAACGCCATGAAGATACTGTAAGCAGAGGAACATCATTCCAAGACAAAGACAGGAACCCAGGTGGAGACGAATCAAGAAGCTTGTACAATGAGCTGCTACTGTAGTTCCACAGAAGTATTTTTGCTTGGCTCATTGCATAATGGCTGAACACCAATGGCTGAAAACCCGCAGCTTGCATCAGAAACCTCCAGCTTTCCTTATCTTCCATGCGCTCTCTCCTCTCTTCTTCAGGTCCCACCACTCCGGCTATTCTCCGACCGAGCAACAGTCTTTCAACCTGGAGCCGCTCCAGTGAGTCCCGGGGCAAGCTGGGCTCCAGTGATTCGAAGAGTGCCGTGTAGTATCTCAGCGCATTCTTGAAACGGGGCAAAAACCCGACCCGGTTTAGGCTCACTTCGTATTCACCCAAAGTGACTACGCATGGATTCAGTGACTTTGCAACCTTGAGAGCAGCCGCAACACCTTCGCCATTCTCGTCCAGCAAATTATACAACTGAAGCATGAAGTTCACTGCTAAAACCTCATCCCCGTCCACCCGGAAACTCGAGGTTTTGAGTTCCTGAACGGGAGTCAAAACTGGCTCGAACTCGAATTCAAGTTCCAGCAACTTGGCGAAGTCTTGCAGCCGATTTCCGGTAGCCAAAAGCGAAGCCGCCGGACAGTCTCCGAGAGCCGGCGCGGGTATACCCGAAATGCGAATCCGTTCCGGTTTTCCGGAGGGTCGGGTTGCCAAGGCTTGCAGAAAAGCAGCCCACTGGATTCCTTGAACAATCCCAAAATCCACAATGTGAATCTTGTTGGCTTTCTCGGTGGCTTCTAAAATTGCTTGATTTGCTGTTAAATGGGCAAATTTAGAGTATGGGCAGGCATCGTTGAGGGCCTTGTATGTTAGAACGAACTCTTCAGAGGTGGTATCATAAATGGTGGATGCTTTGTCTGCTTGATTAGAGACTCTGCTGTAAAGGGCTCTGGAGAAGTAGTACGAAACTCGCTCCAAAGGATCTCCGTTTTCGGAGACCGATTCCTCGAGTTGAATCAGTGATTTCATGGCCTTCTCGGGTTCCGTCTCGGAGAGACGAGCGCAATCTATTAAGGCTTTAAGAATTGGCTTTGCTTTTGGCGAACTTTTAGAAGCGCCAGCCGTCACTCCGCAGTCATCCCTGGAAATTGCCGTTGGCTTGGATTCTTGCAAGCTAGAAGGCTGAGTTGCGGGAAGGGGAGCGGAGGTGGACAGGTCCCAGGCGGAGGACGGCGGAGGAGGCTCGGAAAAGATAACTCGGTTGAGATCCGACGGTGGGGCTGAGTTAATGCTGAGTCGACTCGGGAATGGATCGGTGGGATAGAGATGACTAAACTCAGAACTGGTTTGCCACGCGTCACAATCTGTCTGGAGGTTAGAGCTCTCCGTGGAATCTCCGCCACCCATTAAGCTCTCCATCCACTCATCTGAGTCGAAGTCGCCGCCCGGACCGCCGCATAAATCGGAGAATCGGAACCCAGTAGGGTGGTGGTCGAGGTTGGGGAAGTGAAACCCGGGTTCGGCGGAATCAGATCCGCCGGGGACCGGAAAGGGTTCGGCGAATCCATAGGTGGAAGCGGAGGTGGAGGTGGGGGTTTGGTGGTGGTGAGCGGCGGCGGAGGAAGTGGAGGCCGGAGGCCAAGGGGTGAGGCAGAAGGGGTTGATAGTGACAAGTTGTTGCTGGTGCTGCTGTTGTTGCTGCTCTTGTTGCTGCTTCTGCTTGATGACTTGCTGGGCAATTGCCATTAGATTACCACTATCAGTGCACATGTATGCCATTCTCTAATGCTTCTCTCTTCTCAAAACATTACAGAAAGTAGATTACTCATCCACTGTCGAGTTCCAAGTTACTACGGCAGGACTGAAGTGGAAGGGAAACTCAGTGTGAGTGAGTGAGGAGGGGTTGAGATATGAAAGAAGCGCAGTGGAAATCGTTGAAAAATGCACTGAAATGAATACTCCCTTAACTCAATTTCTCCCTCTACATTCCTCCAATACTGTACCACCGCAGAAATATGCATTTATCCCTTTAAATAATTAATTTTAAATCTGCATTTCTATATAAATGTATTGCTGCAAAATTCCAAAAATTCAAAAAACAAAATTAATAAAACAGCATCCATGTATATATAATAATAAAATAAATATTTTATTTTAATTTTTCTGTTTAAATAAAAATAAATTTATTAATTTTATTTAATAAAATTTAGATTTGCATCGAAAATGATTGAAAATTTTAAATATTTTAAATTATAAAATAATATTTATATTTACATCAGATTTGTTGGTATATAAATAATATATTAATATTAGTGGCATGAAAAATGTGTATAACAAAGTATATTAATTATTTAAATTTTGTAATATTTAATACCTATAAAAATTATAACTTCAAATATTAAGTATAATTATTATTTTTTTACTTATATTTTTAATAATAAATAATATATCTTTTAGTAATATAATAATATAAAAATAATTTTTGTGCATGACACGGAATCTCATAATAATTTCTTTTATAGTAATTTATATTTATAGTATAGTAGTATATATATATATATATTATGTATAAAATAACAGAACTATTAACTATTCTTGAAATCATTATTTTTTCCACCCTAATTTGATGAATACACGTGCCAATTCGACTAATCCATTAATTAGTTACTATAATTTTGAAAATTTTATAGTTTTTTCATATGCATGCAATCTTCGTGGACTTTTCTTCTAAATAATAAATTAAATTTGCCTTTAATAAGATTAGGTTGTTTCTTTTAATGTACTTAATTGTTATGAATTTATGTAATATATCTGTCATTATTTAATTGAAAATTAATTTACTATATACTTTATCTGTGAATTAGTATCTTTTAGGAGATTTTCCAATTATTTGATATGCATGTAATCGTCTAATTAAACTTGACTTCCACACAATCAACATTTAATTAATTGTTCTAATTTAGTAGAAAAAATTTAAAATGTGTGACACACTTAATTATATATTTAAAGATCTTTTTTAGTAAAATTAGGTTAGTTGTTTTAATGTACGCTAGATGGCTAGATTGCCACCTGTTCAATGTACAAGATATTATATATTTTATTATATTAATAATATATTATAAAATTATTGTTATTATTATAAAAATGTACATAATAATTATTTATGTCAATTATATTTATATAAATATTATACAATTTGATTTTTTTATATTATATTGCACTGTTATTTTTAAAAAAGTTATATTTATTAAATAATAAATTGCACAATTTTTTGGAGTAAATTTAGAATGTTCCCAACTTACTACAAAATTTTCAACTCATAAAATTTATTAAGGTGGAACAATGAATTATAATATATAAATTAATAGTATAATTTTTTTATTTTATTAAAAATATTTATATTTTTAGATCCAATTCACATAAAAAATTAATATATTATTTGTTCAAATCCAACACATATATCAAAATAAAAATAAAGAATTCAATTCATTAAAAACTATATTATATCCATACAAAATATCATATTTCAACTATAATTATTTATTTTAAAATATACAATATTGGTATCAAATTAAAGATAATGAAAAGAAGATTAATTGAATATACCATACATAAAAAATAAATATAAATAAAAAAATTATTTGAGTTTTTAAAATTTAATAAAAAAATAAAAAATAATTACATTAGAGATGGTAATAGACGTGTTAATAAATAGTGGAGGCATATATGTAAAGAAAAAAAATTCTAAGCATTCTTCTTTTTATATGATAGAAATATATTATAATTTAATTTTTTAATTTATTTAATTAAACAATTCTAGAGAAAGTATAGATACACCATGAAAAGACCTTGTAGGCACTTCTTTCTACCAGGAGGCCACAACAACGTTACAATCATTCTTAACCAGCTTTATTTTATTATAGTTATGCAAAAAGACTTCAAAATAAAATTCTCAAAGCCCGCTGGATCCCAGATTCTTAACCAGCTTTATTTTATTACAGTGCATACCACTAAATTATTTAATTATTTTTATAATTACTTATAATTACTTTATAATATAGTTAAATTATAATTGTAATTACTTTAGAAATAAAATTTTATATATAAATTTTTTAATTTGATATAATTAAGACATAACTATTTAGGTTAAACTTGATGTAGTTATAAATTTGTGTATTAATTTTTACATTTTGTTGATAGGTATAAGAAAATGTTTATTCTTATAAATGTTTCTTTCTTAAAATTTTAAACATCACACATTAAGCTAGAGTATTATTTTAATCAAACAATTAATGTTATTATATCTTAATAGATTAATTTGTGGAATTCATTTTTGGATAAAGTTTTGATACGTCATCGTAAAAATAATAACAATAATAATAAATTGTGTGTCATATTAATTATATTAATAGATAAATTAATTTAAAATATAAATAAAATCCTAACTAGTTATTTTTTGAATTTCTTATTTCTTTGTTTGAAAAAAGAAATATATATATATATATGAATTTTTGGTTTTTTATTTATTTAATAGATATAAGAAAATGTTTGCTCATTTAAATTGTCTCCCACAAAATTTCAAATGTCACACAATATAAGTTTTTTTTCATTACATTTTAGGTAAATAAATAATATCTTTCACATTTTAGGAGTAATGACGATTGAGCAAGGATACTAGGAAGTTCCTCAATGGTATATATGTTAGCGAGAAAAGACAATATGTTGAGAAAGAATGAGGAGGCAAGTTATATGATTAATGGATTATCTCTAATGATTTGTTTTTTTGGGGAACTTCTTTTCTCTTTTCCTCCCTAACTTTATCGTTAGATTTTTCTTAATACTTCTTTAAGGATGAATTTACTGTTTTGGTGTTATAAGAATGTTTTTGGTTGATTTTGTTGTGTCTATTCTTTAATGTGAGGATTTTACATATTTGATTAATTTTATTTTCGTTTTCTTGTGCCTTGAAAAACATGTGTATTTGACTGAGTTATTATTTACAATTAAATAGTAATACCTTGCAATAAAAAAAGTAATATATTAAGGATTAATCGGTAATATCTTTCGAGGCAGAAAGTAATACATTTAAATTTAATTGGTAATACATTTCAACACAGAGTAATATCGTTGCGGTTAAGAAATAAGATCTTTCAACAGAATAATATATTTACGGATAAACATGAATATGTTTCAATACATAGAATAGTACATATATTGTTAAGAACTAAATACCTTTCAACACAAAGAGCAATATATTTACGATTAAGTATTAATACATTTCAAAACAAATAGTAATATATTTACGGTTAAGAAATAATACATTTCAACACATAAAGTAATACATTTTATAGTTAAAAAGTTTAACACAAAGAGTTATCCATTGAAGGTTAAGCAATAATACGTTCCAATAGATAAACTAATACATTATAACACAAAGACTAATATTGTTTATGGTTAAACAATACTACCTTGCAACACAACGAGTAATACATTTATAGTTAATAAATAATATATGTGTTGAGAAATTGATCAATATTAGTTATTTTACTGAAATA
Source organism: Caryopteris x clandonensis (assembly GCA_028749325.2). Classification (NCBI taxonomy): domain Eukaryota; kingdom Viridiplantae; phylum Streptophyta; class Magnoliopsida; order Lamiales; family Lamiaceae; genus Caryopteris; species Caryopteris x clandonensis. The sequence goes on along the minus strand of JAPYKT020000008.1, from coordinate 1,905,855 downwards.
TTTTACTTGTTTAATTAAATAATATTATTTTATCTTTTAATAGTAATACTTCTTTACTTAAAATATATTATTTTGAACTAATGGTATAAATTGGTTAATTGTATAAACAATTTAAATTTTAATAAGTTTCCTAAGTAATTATAAGTTACTTTTATTTATTGATGAGATATGGTTGTAAATTCTTTTTTAGAGTATTTTATTATTATATTAATGTATATTTAGTGAAAATTAAATAAAATATATTATTTAACTAAAATATATTACTGATTTAGCTAACAATTATTATTGGATTAACTGAAAGATCGATCTGAGTAGAGTGCATATATCTAAGGATCATGAGATTTATTTGTAACATACTTATTTTATTATTTGCAACATACTTATTTTATGTGGCTCAAAGGTTGGCTAACTAAGTCAGTTTTTTGTTTGACGTGGTTAATTATGAGCATAGTTATATATTTGGAGATGAAACATACTCTATTGATTCAGGGATTCGAGATATTTGATTTTGTTCGACCAAATAATTTGAGGTATGTAACAAACTTCTTTGAGTTGTACAGGTGTATTAGTTGGGGGATAATTTAATAGATAACTCACCTCATATATTCATTTTTCGCTTGGCTACACACCTTATTTCCTGTATAAAAACATAAATGTGGATCGAGAATTTTGGATATATGATGAGTTGGATCAAATATGTATGAGCGAAAGATTTCAATTACATCCATATCTAATGGGTCTTGATTTGGTTATTTTAGTCGAACTCCAATGACATACTTAGAGTCTTGTCTAAGAATAACCAGTTCTTTTATATGTGATATTTAGGGTATGATGATATTTTATATATAATAGATACTCTTGTGTGTGTGTAAGTTAATCAATAATCATTCTCATATTTTCCTTTTACTTCAAGTTTTAGATAGTTTTTAATATTTCTCTTAGGGTTTAAGGTGTGTAATATTCGTACTACTCTTGAGTGTATATAAAATAAGAACAAGAATTTTAGTAGTTCATATGGGCCGAGAAGAACTGATTGTTCAAGAAAGAATTGTACGCAAATAGATGAATGAATTGTTGATCCCAAAAGATATTTTTAGTCTATTATATGAAAGTCATTAATATATTTCTATTATACGACTTATATGAGTTTATGTAATTTAATTCCCAACAGTACACAATACAGAAGCAAAAGCTCCAGCAATTCATATTTGTAATGGGTGAATTGACTAGCAGATATAAAAAAGAGATTACCCTGTATAAGAAATTGATGGCAGACTCTGGACACACAATTCAGTTATTAATGATTAGTTATTAATTTTGAGAGTAGCATTTGTAATGATGACTGCAGTCAGGAAGTGGAAATTGGTAGAGAAAATTTGTTGACTTTTCTAATAATTTTGGTATGTTTTCCATAATGTCATTTGCCTGGAATTAATGTTAGGTAGGTTCTGTTTCAGTGTAATGATTTTAGTACATGTAGTTCCCTAATTGTTTTGATGTATATATATAGTAGGGGTGGCAGTGATCATCAACCTCCTCACTATACATTCCGTTGGCTCAATACCCAAACAGAATGCGCACATCAATATGAATTTTTCAGAATAGCCTAACCAAATATATATCTGGGCATGTTATGTTATCACAGATCTGCCCATTGTGTTGATGTTTTTATTAACAAAACAAACCAATGCCCATTTCGCATGTTTAGAAACGTAGAATTTTTAAAATCAGTATTTTGGATCAGTATAATTTTTATTTTGATAGATCGAAAATTTTCCATCACTTTGTTACGATAAAATTTTGTTTTACTAGCCATCAAAATTCCAACAAATTTGTTTTATCGCAAATCTATTGGTGTACCTATTTACTAATGAATTTTAAAGTTTGCACAAGAGAAGCACTTTTTAGTGAAATAACTAAAATTTATTTTAAGTGCCGCCATTTGCATCCTCCCAATTCTCTAAATGCACTTTATTTAAAATTTAAATATAATTAGATATTTTTAAAATACTAAAAATACTATTATATTCAATTCGTCCAATTTGCTCAAGATATGTTCGGACATTTAGTTGAACAAGTGAAATAGCTTTGGATAGATGTTATCAAACATTATTTCAGTTGTTTGGTAGGATGCTCTGAACAAGCTTGAGGACAATGTGCTCATTCTTGTAAATAAGTTTCCAACAAAAACATGTGTTCGATCAATTCCTTCGAATACGAATAGATGTGTTCAACATATCAGGTTCGAGCATATATAAGCAGATGTGCGACAAGTTTAAAACAAAACAACAAAGAAACGAATAAAATACAAATGTTTCGAATCAAATCCTTCCGCAATGTATATTTTTATCTAAAATACTCTTAACACACAAAACTTCATAAATTTAAGAAGCAAGGCTTGATTGACACAACAAGATTGGTCTCTTCTTCTTCTTGCTTTTTTTTTTTTTTTTTAGTTATATAATTATTCAAAATAAGATATTTAATAAAAAAATAAAATATATTTTTTAATAAAATATATTTAGAGAATTTGGGGTGGGAATAGCAATAGCCATTTATTTTTCTGAGTTTTGTTTATGAAATTTCACTTAATTTTTTTTCTTAAATAAATCTCAAATGTCACTAATTATTATACTTTTTTCTTTTTAAAATCTTATGGATAATGAAGAAATAACAATTTATATATATATATATATATATATATATATATATATTGCGCGTGCGTTAAGCGGGTCGCCTCGTATTCCAGTTTACCACGACTCCGGGGGATCTGTTCAATTAAAACAGCCCTGCCTATGGATATGCCATTCCTCTCATCTCCTGTAAGAAAAATAACCAATCCTACATCTACGTGGCGTTGTCCCATTTCGTCCCCATGCAAACCGCCACGTTGCACCCTAACCGCCTCAACTCCTCTTCGTATATATTCATCCAACTGCCCGAATTCATCCATCTCTCATTTTATTTATTTATTTAATCATCTGTTGAAGAAATCAAGAATAGAGTTTCTCTGTGTATGTGAAGAATTTAACAATGGCGGGGAAGGGGACGGCGTTGCTAGTGGTGGTTTGTCTTGTTACGTTGGGGCGGTGCTGCTGGGGTGAGGAAGCGGCCGCCGATGACGTGAAGGCGTGGGCCCAAGGGGCAGAGCAGAAGTCTTCTGAGGCCTTCCACGATGCCAAAGACACTGCTGATTCATGGGCTGGTTGGGCTTACAATAAGTTCTCCGAGTAATCTCTCTCTCTCTCTCTCTCTCATAATTATTGACATACTATATTTTAAACGACAATTAAAAAAATTAATTGAGTAGAACTGCAAAGTCATAATTTGCTGTGCATTTAGGGGACTGGGTCTGGATACAGAGAGGGCCAGACATCTGGCTCAGAAATTCGTGGAGAAAACAAAAGATGCTGCTTCAGAGTCCACCGATACACTCAATTCTGCTGCATATGGTAACATTTATATTTTGTTTTCTCAAAGTTTGATCTTATCATGGGCGATCGAGTTATAATGGAAGGTATGCGCAGAGACATCAAAGTATGCCTCCGAGAAGGCAACGGACATGGCGGACACTACATCTGAAAAACTGGGCGATGCCAAGGAATACGCTTCCGAAAAGGCCGATGAAGCCATGGGGCTGGCTTCGGGTGTAGCTGCCAAGGCTAAAGGCAAAGCCTATGATGCTTCTGATAAGGCAAGTCAAGCGAGAGACCAGGCTGCTGATATGGCCAAAGACGCCTACAACTCGGCATCCAAAAGGGCCGAGAATGCTTACGCGGATGCGTCGGACATGGCCGGTGGTGCTGGGGAAGCGGTGAGGGATAAAGCTTCAGATGCGTATAGAATGGCGGGCGAAACAATCAAAATGGCGACAGCCAAGGCTGGCGATGCGGAGGATGCAATGTGGCGGGGGAAGGACAGAGCCTTCAACGCGTACGAGGATGCAAAGTCGAGGGTGCAAGACACGTACGAGTCGGTGTCAGAGCAGGCGAAGCAGAAGTATGAAGCGGCCAAGGAGAAGGCTTCACAAGCTACAGGCGATGTGGGTGCACAGATGAGCACCGGCACTGCAGATCTATGAATGATCTGCCAGTGATTATAATTTCGCACAATGGCCATCTTTTTAGTTTTTTCTTTTTTCTTTTTTGGTTCTTTTAATGAAGCTTGGGACAATGGCCATCTTCTTAGTTAATTCTTTTTTTCTTTTCTGGTGCTTTTAATGAAGCTTGGGATGTTAGTGTAATAAACATATGTGGTGGGCGGGAGCTGTTAATGCTGCTTGCTTTTCTGGACATTTGCAGTATGTAGAATCATCTGATCATCTTCTGCTTTTCTCCTTTAATTTACTTGTTCATTTTCTACTTTTATCCTTCAATAAGCTCCATAACAATTCCAAAAAAAAGGGTGAACTTATGTTCCAATAATTAAAATAATAAATTGTATTTTAAAATAAACCATATAAAATATATTTTACAACAGTATCTACATAGAAATATTTTTAAATGGAAACAGTAATGCTGGTTGTGGTTGATACACAGAAATATTTTTGCTAATTTGACATACCAATCAAAATTTTGGTACCATATACTTTTGAATTTTGGTAGGATATACCATACATCATAATTTCAATATACCAATCTTGTACTACCTCTATAAAGGAGAAGGGACTAATAGTGGAGAAAATAGTCATTGTTTGAAAAAAAATAAAAGGAAAAAAGATATTAGCCATCAATATATATGCATAATAGAAAATCTCCCTCCACAAAGAAATCATGCCTAAAGAAGGAAGTCCAACAACCATTGCCAAAATACCACTTACTGGGGTATCTTAATACACCATGTATTAAAGTATTGGAATATTTAGGTCATAAATAATATAAAATAAACTATCAATTGTATGTCTAAACTTGCACAAACTCGTATATTTAATTAAAATACTAATTTAGCAATAGATCAAACAATGTTAAGGATTTTAAAACATTATCTCTAAGTTTATCCATCTCAACTTTGATACGTAGACACACAATATAACTTTAGGTGTATTCTCATACTTTAATTAATTCTTAGAATTAGATCATAAGCCTCAAAGATGTAGGAATATGTGCCCTAAATGTTAGAATATCTAGGCTATATAGATCAAACGAAATACACAACGGAAGTAAATAATTAAAATTATTTTTACGATCTATGTTTATACTTGCACAACCCCGTATACGTAATTAAATATTAAGTTCAACAATTATACGCGGGAATTCTTCAGATGACTGGATCGCACGTTTGATCAAGGTCGTTTGTGACCTCCTCTCAAAGATTATCCACACCCAACCTTGATGCATAAACATGTGGTGTAGTTTGATTCTCGTATAACTGTATAAAACAAGATTAATAATTTAAAATTAAAATATAATTGAAAATCTCAATACACGAGAAGAGAGAAATGAGAGAGATCGGTCTCTCAATGCTATGGGCCGTTTTTTTCTCACCTTGGAGATCAATTTATATTTGATCCCTAATCTATCTATATGGGCTTAGGAGTCGAACTCCTTATGTTGGTCTTCTTGAGCTTAATTAATTAATTTCTAAGGCCGAATTAATTACTAGAGAAAAAATATAATCAGCCTAACAAATATTTGATTATTTGAGCTTAATTAATTACTTTTTCAACAAATATAATCAGCCCAACAATTAATTCTCTATAATTAATTAATTACTTGTGTTCAAATAATTAATTTGTACAACAAATATTATTTAGCTCAATAATTAATTTATCCATAATCGATTAATTATTAATCTTCATTCCAACATACCAGAATATAATTATGTGTGTGATCTTTTAAGTACATCACTTAACTTAGTCCAAGAGCAATCATTCATTCATGTCCAACAAACACTATTTAATTGAATAATAGGTAGAAAGTGAACTCAACATATGAACATTTCATCCGTAGTTATCGCAGACATATAATCTCTTACAAACAACTCTTATTTTAGAACAAATTGTGTAATGTGGCATAAAAATAATGCGAGCACATATTTCACTATTATCCTAGTTAGAAGTTTAGATAGATCAATTTGATGGCATATTTAAGATTTTGGGACTAATCCCTATGATATTATATGGCGGGAAACTACATCCTGCCTGTATTAAAAGCTACATAATCATTTGTGGGAAGAAGCAAACGAGTCCAGTGGATTATTAATATTCTAATTTACAATATACAGCATCTTATCAAAAAAAATAATGTGAACTTCATTATGGAAGATTATTTTAAACTTTCATTATTATAAAAAACAATAAAATTCCAAATTCTCCATCTTCACGCGTCAAAAAGAATATTGTTTAGAAAGAGGTAAATTTATAGAATTATCTTTTAAAGATTTACAGGATAAAACTGGCCTTTAGATCAAACATTAGGAGGCACCCACGACATTTACCAATTTTGATCAACCTTATTTCCTCATATAGTCTTTCTTTCTTTCTGGCGGGGGGTGGGATACGGCAGTTTTAAAGAATGTGTCGATTTCAATTTTCTTCTACGATTGAAAAGGAAGAACCATTCCATGGGTGGATAAAGACGACTCACAAACCCACGGACATAAATTAAAAAGAGCAAGTAAATACTAATCAATAATAGATTGTGGGATGTCAAAATATAAATATGACTTCCCAAATCAAGTTCTTCAAAAATTCTGGCTTTGTATCAACTCTAAATAATGTTCAAAGCTGGATTATATAATATCACACTGTAACCAACACAGCAGAGGATCTGGCTTACACAAATAACATGTGAATGAGTAGTGCTGAGGAATTCTGTGCCAAGATTCTTGGGAAATTCTTTTGTAGCCACTTTGGATGGAACTTGTGAGTTGGATTGAAGCAAAGAAGAAATTTCACAATCATTAAGTCAGCAGCAGACTGACATTTGCTTATCATTGATTCCACATGCATGCCCTAAAGCAAAACAGATGCACGAAAATTAATCAGAACAAAAAAAAAAAAAAAAGACCAAGCAGAACCTGCTCAAAACTAATAATCTGATAATTACAGAGCAGCAAAGCAAACAGAGCTGACATTAACACAACTAAGGATGCTGACATATGTTAAATACAAAGCCAACATGATCAATGATAACAGGAAGCTCAAGGTTAGAACCTTTGGAAGGAAGGAAAATTACGTAAATTATTCAGCAATTCTAATTATGTCATAACGAATACTTATACAATCATTAAGACCAGCCACTACAGTTTATAGTGTGAACAGAAATTTAGAATAAATGCCATTAATTTACAAAAAACACTATTACAATTATGTTGAATATAAAAGAGTGACTTCACACACTATATTCAACATCAATAGCAACAAATTAAGGTAATGGAACACAAATGAATTTTATAGCAGAAGGGCATGCAGAATTGCTTTCTCGGCAAGGCTAAAACATGATTCGAAGATCATAAGGCTTCAATGTCCTGCTAAAAGAACAGGTTTCAGACCTGGTAGCTGTGGTTATGCTTGTGCTTTTCCACACTATAAATAGATAGCATCATTTATGGAGCTACTAACAAAAGCCTTGAACAGAAGCTAGCAAATTTAAGTTGTCAATCAAACAATAATAATGATGCACTTCCAATATGTATCTCCATCCAAATGTTGTTCTCATATTCGTTAAGGTCAATATTTAGGTAAATCTCATCACCTAAAATTGTTGTCCTTGACTATTAGTTTTCTAAGCCATATGAGGCGTTATTTTTATGGCAACTCTTTTGCAAAATAATATTTTCATTTGTTTTCCATGTGCAAGGTAGTAACTGAAAGTTCTCCTGAAAAATATATATACAGCTAATATTTGTTAAAATCAACAAGAATGTAAAGCAAATATATCTGTTTTAGTAAACTCTTTAGTTAGACAAGAACTCGCCAAATTTTGCTAAGATCCTTAACCATGTGCATCTGTACATGAGTACTCAGTTTGACTTTATCCTTCTAATCCTTGGCACAATTGTGATTTAGACATATTTTAACTAATTGGGAAATTTTCCAAGTACTTCTATTATAATGGCCACTATAATCATGTTGGTCAATTTCAAATCAATCAATATAAAACCCACACCAAGGGAAAAAAAACTCTCTGGACATGCTCTTATTCCAATATTAGTCTAACAAAGCTTATCAGCAACATTGTGGCACAATCTTTTTTAGCATAGAGCTAAATTCTACTTCCCAACACATAACAGACTTACCAGAAAGAAATTAACAATTAAATATTGGAATGAGTTCAGATAAGATAGAATATCATACAATTTTCCATAATACTGGTGCAGGTGTATACAAGGAATGTACCCATCCTCCAGGAGCTTATTCATTCTTAACATGAGTTTATAATCTAAGGTTTATTTTTTATCCTCGTAATAAAATGGATATAGCTCTTTAGCTGCATCATCTTCTTCCACAAGTAAACCTGATTATACTCAATAATAAGATCCTTCAACAACACCAACCAATCAACATATGCAAGGAAATGCCGGGAAGATTCACACTCTGCCTCTTCTTAATGCAAACCAAAAGCCCTTAATATGCACAAAGCTCACACTTTCACGTTGACAAAATTATCACCCAGCACATAACACGTCACAAAGCATCATCATGTCACATATAGCAATTCCCCACCACCTATTATATCACTCGGCAAAGTCTCCTATCCATATAAATGAAAAAGTGACAATAATATCAAAATGAAATAACAAAGGGAACAGTTGGTAGTACATGTGGCGTCTAGCAAGCCATAGCAATTTTATTGTCCCCCATTGACAATTGTAGTTGTCCCTCGGAAAATTGCTTTTCAATCAAGTCAGATACAGATAACCACCTTCTTTTTTCAGCAAAAACCAGTGGTATTTTTATTTTATTCTCAATGTTGCAGTTTCCTTATCTGGATAGGAAAATGTGTTAGCCTTCTAGAACTTCCATGAATGATACTAACATTCTCCCATATATATTACGGATTGTTAAGAATACTTGAATAATCCTCTATCATTAAGAATCTACCCCAAAGTACACACCATCTATCCTAACTATACAACTAAACGCATTTTCATTCTTCACACATTATCAATTCTCACTACCCAAACATACCAATAAGAAAATATTATACCAAACATGGTACTTGTGAACCTATTTGGGGGCTAAGGCATAAAACAAACCAGTTGATGTTCTGATTAATTCACTGGGCTCCCATTAATTGAACCTCAATCACTTCTTTCACAATATGTCTGCGCAAGATCAACACTCAACACATATATTAACTTGGTGGCATCTTTTCCTCCAGAAAGGCACACAAATAATCTCTTAAATGTTCAAATCTATATCACTTTATACCAGCCTATCAGGATACCTCTCTTCACATAAATTAAAAAATGATAGAGCAGGGGCATCCTCTAGCACACCAACAAAAAAAAAAAAAAAAAAAAAAAAAAAAAAAAAAAGGCTTTCTCAAGAAACTAGAACTATATAGAGGCCATAATGTCTGCAGTTTCTTAAATTCACACAGTCGCATGAAGTGAAAATATGAGTCAAATTTCTATGTCAAAATATGCAACTCAAAATACAACTTATCTACATTGTTGGCAGTACTCGTAGTACTCTCCACCAATCAAAATAACAGCTGCTTAAGTTCATAAATAGAAGGAACAAAGGAACACAGATTTCAACTTAGGTTTTCTATTTCAATTTAATTTAGTACATCCATCATTAGAAATACCATGCAATACGAAGCAACATGCGTTCTATGAGGATTGTAAATACTCCTGTATTCGTACACAACTATGAGCTCAAAATAAATTAAGGAAGACAAAATATAGAAATAACGGATCAAGAACTGATTCTGACAATATATTTCATCATACAATAGCCCAGTGGTCAAACCCACTTCTCAATAAGCAATTAATAACCCCTAAAACACTTGAACACAAAATCCTGAATCAGAGTTTTGTGTTCTGCAGTGTATTTAGGAAGCCAACAACAAGACTAAAATTTCCACAATTTGAAGTACTCCTAAATATTAAAGGCTGACATATTTGTTAGCAACATGAACTTCACACTCTAAACAGAGCTTGTGTTAAATCCTGCTTGCTGAACTATCAACATGAGGCAAAATGGGAGATTTCTTGTCCCAAAAGCTTCCATCATGGTCTAAGTTACTGCTAGGCAGTGGATGAAGGATTAACAAATGGAGTAGAATGGAGACTTTTCAGTTTGTTTCTTTCCTCTCAACTAGGAGAAGGTAAATTATACTCCCGTTACAACAACAACAATAGAGAAACTTTTGCAATAACTCTCTATACATTAAAAGGTCTCGAATGCAAATCCCAAATTAACGCACACGGTGAAAATAGGGTTAATTACAAAAAAACATTCATAAACTATACATCAACTTTCAATTGTAACATGAACTTTAAAAGTAACATAAAAAACAACAAACTATGAATTTTCTTTCAGTTACAACATCGACCACATTTTCTAACATCAAAATGAGATGCCACCACCATCATATGCGCATCTACAAGGCCATCTTAGATCCACCACCTATTTTGCCATTGCCACTGCCATCATTGTGAATTGAGGGTGAAAGACACGACAAAATTTAACTTCCACACTTGATTCAAAATGAGGATAGCACTGAATGACGAAATATGTATTGGTTTGGAACGACTACGTCGAGCCGCATATAATAATGGTGGTGGCCTCATGATTCGATGTCAGAAAATGTGGTCGATGTTGTATTGAAAAAAAAATCATAATTCATGAATTTCTATGTTTCTTTTTAGTTTTTAAGTTCAGTTGCAATTAAAAATTGACTCATAGTTTAAGATTTTTTCCGTATTTAACCCGTGGAAATACCAAATCTCAAAATCTAGGCTTTCAATGTAAACACATTAAAAACTCAAGATGGAAACACAAATTCAAAAGTCACCTAGGTGAAATACTTGAACAATATGTAAATACCATAGGATATCCAACTCTAGCTCATAAGTTATAACTATATGTCTTCTCAAAGATTAAAAAATAATAATCATTAAAATAATTTTTAAAAAAAAATTAATAAATAAAAGAACGCTTAAAATTGACAAAAAGCATCTTTGAACCCTACAAAATTAAGTTTTATATCAATAGGTCCTTACACTATTCTTTAAGTCCTTAACTATCAAAAAGAGATGTATCAAGATCCTTCTCTCATGGGCCTTTAAAGTTGTACATACAAGATTCTGTTTTTGTGTGATATATTACCTTCCGTGGATGACATATAGGATAATAAATGACACATGATTACATTTGGACCCATGTATTAATTATTAGCTAATAATCTCACGACAAAACTAAAGCATGTGGAGAAATTCAAGACAAAAGTGAAGCTTCTATCCTGGAAACTAAACCTATTTTAAATTGAACATAGTTATTTGGTGAGGTGGAAATTAAACATATTTTAAATTGACACGTGATATCAGGTGGAATTTCACAAAATTAAAAAAGCTGAATTGATAATAATTAGATGGAATAGTCGAGAGTAATGGCAATTTCCATCAAATTCATCACCAAGGGACCTTCGGATATCACTTTTTGATAGTTAAAGGACTACCCAAAAATGAGACTTATCAACATAAAAGCTAATGACTAAGGACTTAAAGATGACTTTGCATTTACAATTCAACATCAGCTTAAGTTCATTCAGTTCAGTGCAATTATTTGAACCCAGAAAATTCACATAAGGAAAATATTTGATAATGTAATGCATTATTAATATAGATAGCACATATATTTCCACAACTCCTTTGGATTCTGAATTGAAAAGAAATGGAAATAACTACCCCATGTTGCTAATGCCACTAACTGGTTCCACAAACTGCAGCTGATGCTGATGGCCGTCCGGATGCGGCTCTATCTGCTGAAGTGGCTGCACAATACCACCATCAAGAGGCACCGCAGAACCCACAGTTGGGGCTCCCTTCCCTTCAACAAACCGCCACATGTACCATGCCCCAACTGACCTATAAGGCTTCCACTTCTCACACAACTGTTCCATATGTGAAGGCCTAGGCAACTCCTCCAAACCGTACAAGAATTGCACTCCTTTCCTAACCCCTAAATCACTCACTGGCAAAACATCCGGTCTATGCAACGAGAATATCATGAACATATGCACCGACCACGAACCTATCCCTTTCACCATGGATAGCATCGTGAACAATGACCGATCGTCCATTTTCACAACTGTATCATCCGATAGAATCCCCGATTTGTATTTATTTGCCAGGTCGTACAAATAGCTGGCTTTGCGGCCAGAAACCCCAATTTGCTTAAGCTGTTGGGAAGAGAGGGAGAGGACAGAATCAGGGCAGATGGAGTCCTCTCCACCGCAAAGGGAGACGAACCGAGTATAAATTGAAGTTCCAGCTTTGTACGCAAGCTGCTGATAAAGAATGCTCTTGGTGAGGGCGAGGAATGGGGGGCGGTGGGACTCGAACTGTGGCGGTGGATGAGTGTCAATTAGCGGGACCAGCAAAGGATCAGCAGTGCGGAGGTGGTGGATGGCTAATTCAATCTCCCCATCAGCAGATAAGGGTTTGATAACTTGGGGGAGAACTCTAGAAGCTTGTGAAGCGCTACGCCGCCGGTTCTTGGCGGTCTGCATGGTAGTGGGGGTGGCGGGAGTGATGGCAGTGGAGGTAGAGGCGGAGGTGAGAGCTGAAGCTGAGACGGAGGAATCATCGACAGTGATTTGAAGCGTAGAGGGTTTCTCGGCGGTGGTGGTGTTGCTAGAGAGTTTACGGATTTTTTGAGGTCGAATTGGGATTTTGGAAGGATTCTGGGGATGATGGGAGATGTCAGAGGCAATGGAATGGGAAGCCCCAGCTACGGAGGTGGGTTGAGGATGAGAAATCTGAGCAGTGGAGTCAGAATTGGGTGACAATTTGTGGGGTGAAGATTGGGGCTTAGAATCTCGATTAGTATTGGGGATTTCGATTTGGGACTGGGATTCTGGTTTAGGAAGGGTTTCGATCTGACTGTGGGTCTGTTCACCCATGAGAACGTAGCGCGACACGGAAACCAGTTACAGCTGTGAGCAGATTCTGAAAACGGGAACGCCGCTGCCGGTGGAGGTGGCGGAGGGTTGAGGAGGCTAGGGATTAGAAGGAGAGAGGAACGGAACTCGGGTTTATTTTCTTCGAGGAGATTGCGGTAAAATTACACTTTTTTGAAGAAATAACATCGCACGTGTGAAAAGTCTCGCCACCATTATTTGTATTTACAGAAAAATAAATAAAAAAATTGTGAATTTTTCAAAATACCCACTGCTCTCTTTTATCTTTTTTATTTATTTATCCATAATTAATTTTAATCCCTATTATACATTTATTTTTTAATTTGAATAGGCATTTATGATCATATGAGGTCGCTTTTGTATATCAAATAAATATTATATAAATTAATTTTAACTTATAATATAATATGATTTTTATGAAAAATATCTATGGTTTTGTGTTCTTAATCAAATTCTCTATATGCAACTAATTTTTTTTGCATTATTCATAAATTATTTATTCAATGACAAATAAATTCTAAATAATGATGTTGTCTCCAATTATCATATATTCGCACAAATTGGTATTTATTTTTTGTAAAGAGATTAAATATTTCAATTAAAGTCGATTCGTATTCACATACAATTTTTTAAATATCATGAACTAATGTTCTACATGAAACACCGGATGCTTGAAGGTTTAATAATAGTCGAACAAAAATTTTAAGCAAATTCTTTTCTATAACATTAAAACTAAAAGACATAGAACAAACTACTTTTTATAATTATTTTCGCATCGTTATATCAGAATATTTAAATAAATATTCGGTAGAAGTTATACCTTATGATTCACTGATGAATCCTCCATGAGGTACTTGCGTTTGACGCTAATCGTTCCCAACTTTGTCCGTGTTGTGATGTTTAAAATGTTTCTTCAATGGATAATAACTTCCTCAGTTTTTTATATACATATTCCAACCCATAATAACTGCATATTGTTTTACTATTTTGTAAATTTCTTTTGAAGAGAACGACAAAGATATCGGGCCTAAGTGCTTCATCCTGTCCACCTTCAGTTTGACTTTGAGTTTTTCGTGTACTTTGACTCTCTTGAATAGGATGTCATTCTTCATCGGTTGAGGATCACAGTTGTTGTACACCTACATTTAGGGCTATCAATGAGTCAAGTTGAGCTCAAAGACTGGGTAGGCTACCCTCGAGCTCGAGAATGTTGAGCTCGGACTCGACTTGAACTCGAAGCTCGTCGAGCTTAAAATATTTATGCGATTGCGAGCTTGTCTCGATTCGGCTCGAAACTCATGTTTATTCTAAAAGGTTTATTGTTATGGTCTGTTAATACGATTTATACAAGTTTCAACATTTTCAACCTTTCCAAAAAAAGTACATGAACTTAACATTCGAAAATAATAAATTTAACAAATAAAATTACAATGTACATAGTTAAATGTCTCACATCTCACAATTAAAATAAAAAAAGTTCAAAGTTTACACATTAAAAAGTTTCACAATAAATAATATTTCGTATTTTCATAAGTCAAACATTGTTACAAAATAATTAACAATTATCTTCTTCCTTGCAATTCTTCTTACTCTATGTTTTTTTTCATAAGTTTTTTTGAATAAAAATTTATTTATTACTCTTTTTTTTGGGTTAGATATATAAATTAATTAATTAAAACATAATCAAGTCTGTTCACGAGCTTTTGATATGAACTTAAGAAAGTTTGGCTTGACTCATTAATGTTTCGAGTCGAGCGTGAGCTGAGCCTAATCGAGTTTTGACCAAGTTTTGATCGAACCAAGCTCGAGCAGTTCGTGAGCCAGCCTGACTTATTGACACCCGTACCTACATTAATAGTGATATTAATAATAAAGACTTGAGAGAGCTATTAAAAAAAAAATATATATATATATATATATATAATCTAGTTGAGTTTCAAAATATTCTTGTCACTGATTGAAATTTCAATATCTTCATCATCAATATCTCGAAGCCAAAAGTGGTGGTGGTAGCCGGCATTTGTACTCGTTGGCATAGATGATTTTTCTTTTTGGATATACAATGAAGAAGATAATAATCCTCTACCTCCTCGTCCTTTTCTTTGGGTCGAGCTCGACAATTAAAGACTTAAAATTATATTTGAAATTGAGAGAGAGAATACGAGAAAAATAATAAATAATTATAATTGAGAAAGACTGAGATTTGAGAGATAATTGAATGAGATTGAAGACTTTAGAGATAATATAGAGAGACTGAGATTTGAGAGATAATTTAGAGAGATTGAGGTTTGAGATATAATTGAAAGAGATTGAGAGACATTATGAGAGATAATTGAGAGACATTAGACTTTGTGCAAAAAATGGGCAGATGAGGGGTATTTATAGGTAAAATTGAAAAAAAAAATTAGATGTTGAAATCGGCGGTTCCCAATTTCAGTTTGAAGTGCCCGATCCCAACGGCTTTTTAATATCAGCCGTTGATCTTCAACGACCGAAATTAACTAGTCATCAATCTTCGACTACTTTGCTAAAATCGTCCGAACCATTAGTTCTACCAATTTCGAAACCGACCAAGCTAAAATTAAAATCAAACCAAACAAAACTCAATTTTAATTTTGATTCAGAACCAAAATTAAAATTGGATTAATAATTAAAGAATGGTTGGAATGAGTTTGACATCAAGAATTCCCTCAAAATTGGGGAGTTATGGTCTTACGAGTCTTGGACCCCGCTATTGAAAAGTTGATATGTTCAGTAAGAAAAATGGCATATGCTGAGTGCAATTTTCCAATCACTAATATAATTAGGGTTGATTGTTCGTATAAGATAAAAACCAATAAGAATGATATATATTCTATACTTCCTCGATTCTTTTTTCAATAATATTTTAGTTATTAAAATACATGTATTTCAGGAACTCGAGTATGTTTTATATAATAACGAGTCTATTGAGTATCTATATTCAAAGACTGTACATTTTTGTTTTTATGGCATGATCATAAAAGTTATTAACTTTTTTCTTATATTAAATGGAGCATATTTATGAAATTTTAGAAGAGCACTTCCATTGATCAAAGGATTAAAAATGATCAAATAGATAAGTAAGAATTTTAAATGAAAGACTGATAATCCCAAAATATAAGATAGATGCAATATTGAAGTTGGAGCAATTCGGGGTCCTTTAAAATACTCGAACAAAATTAAAACATTTCAAATTCATTATATAAAATGATTTCCAGGATGTGGGCTTTAGAAATTTTTATTTTATTGCTGTACAAATTTTACATTCATGGATTTATTTTTGTTTTAATATATTCCAATTTTTTTATTTAATAAGAAAAATATATGTAAATAAATATTGAAAATGTGCATAATAAACACATTCAAGTTCATACAAAGAATGGTGTCAAACAAAAATATACATTCGAAAAGTACTGAAATAAAAGAAATATATGTCAATTCCCACTAAATTAGTTTATCGTTAATAAAAACTATGATTTTTTTTCTTCATATTAATAAAAAATTTAATACTAAAATCTAATTCAAACTAACAAATTATTGGAACCCTAAACTTTCTATATCACTCGTGTAACTTTACAATAATATTAAAAAAAATTGGTAATTAAATTTATAACAATTGGAATCATTAATATACCCTAATCATTCATGAATTGCAAATTATATTGGTTTCCTATTAATTAAAGTCATTATTATATCACAATCTTTAGAAATTCTAAACACACCCATAAATATTTGGTCATTATGATCCCGATATTCAAGAAATTTTCTATGTTTGTACGTCTTGATTTATAATGACTTATTTTAGAAATACAAGTTTTGTGATGATAGCTTCCCAACAAACCTCAGTATTTTCAAACTTTTTGATGAGATTATCACCGTGATGCTGGAACAACAATATATCGTATTGGTAAAATTGTAAAATTAATTCTCTTTTAATCGTAATTTAAAATTTTTGTGGGATATTTACACTTATACGCTACATGATCATATTATATTAGTGATTTATATTTTTCTTGTTAATATGTAGTATCTATGATTGATTTTGATATACTTAATGTCATATTATTTATTACAGAGGACATGTTCACGTTACTTACTATGCTAAAAAATAAAATTCTCAATTTAATATAGTAATATGTGGTGCATGTTCAAATATTAAATAAAATTTTTAAATTTCAACTAAAAAAATATACAAATTAAAAAAACCTTAGAAATTTCTGTCATGAAGAGTGTTGGGATTTTTGGAAAATTAAGCACATTAACGTCTGTTTTAGAACATTAACATTAGCGCTTTTATTCCTCACTTGATGTCTGTCATTCCCATAAAATATTTTGGCCATTACAGAGCTTGTCGGATGTCGAATTTCGCGGTCAAACATTTTTATCTTTTGTCTAAATTAATCACTGTTCGTGATTCTTTTTTACCAATGGTATTAGGGTAAATGTGAAGCCATTGGTGTTGGGAATTTTGGGGTTAAAACCACTATGTGCGTCCGCATGTGTATGTCGGCTTCTTTCTAAGTTCTCATTTAATTGTTTACAAGATTTATTGTTGCTTATATATAATACAGGTTTTTTTTTTACATGCACTCTTATAAGTAAAATAGTTAATCCACAATATATTTTTCATATTTATTCTTATTTTTTGAAGTAAGGATATAAGAAAAGACAAATGTTGCCATGATTTCAACTCCTTCTTTACAGACTTCTCAAATTAATGAAGTATAATAATAATATAGTTATTTTAAAAAAATGTTTAGATCATCTCCAGCAGTGTTCATTACTCTAGTGCAAATTATGCATTACTTTAACGTAAAATTTACATACTCTCTCAAAGAGTTTGCACTACTTTCTCCACTAAAAAATAATATTACACAATAATCTTTATTTTCTTTATTTTTATTACTAAATATTTGTTAAAAACATTATGTATGTAATATTATTTAACATTAAATTTTGAGATAATATTTATTTTACTTATATTCTTAAACTATCATATTCAAAAATATATATGTAAAATTGAATGTCGGGTAATGCTATGCAATTCTATTTAAATTTGTATATAATATTTAAAATCTCATATATTTATTTAAATTATATTTTTATTATTATTTAAATTACACATCATATGATTTTAAAAAACTTGATTTAATTTCAGTTTGGATCATTGAGATAAAAAATTACAATATTAAATATTAAAAAAAAGATATAATCATATAAAAAAAGGAAAAAAAAGTAGAGAATAGAGTGAGGGTAAATACTGACGCTAAATGCCAAAGTAGCTTCTTGTTGGAGAAGCTCTTAGTAGTTTTAAAAAATAAATTTTTGTTTTCTGCAAAAAAATATTTTATCTCACCTAAGGGATATTAAAAAATGTATATTGAAATACTAAATAATAATGTTCTAAATATAAATTTAAAATGTTATATTAAAGTTTGGTTAAAACATGCATTTTCAAATATATTATTTATAACAACGTTTGCTGAAGAATAAAAAACAATTATAAATAATGTTTAACACTTACTAGAGTATAATAATCAAGAAACAGGCCAAATTAAAACTAAATATTTTTGTAGAATCGGTCACTACTAAAATAAAAATTATAAAATTTGGAGAATAAATTAATAAAAATAATATCATATATAAAGGTTTGGATTTGAATGTAATGATTCTTGGCTTGATAAATTAATATTATGTTTAACGCAAAAATTTTGTGAAACGGTTGCACGTGTGACACGATTTAAGATATTACTTGTTTAAATATAAAATATTACTTGTTTAACTATAAAGTAACACTATTTTTTTTAAGTACATTATTGGTTACCTTAAAAAATAATGATATTTTATAAATAAATTAGTAGTACTTTATATTTATACAAGTAATAGTTTGAATCGTGTCATACGTGCAACCGTTTCACATGAGACTAACTCTATATTTAAGGAGTTATGATGTACTTAACAATAATTTTAAAAAAATTAAAATAGTGTGTGAAGTAAATTTAATTTTTTAAATATATTTTTTATAATGTGATTTTGAAACATAATTTTTGTGGAAAAAAGATGGGAGATAAGGTAGAGCGAGCACGAGAAGGATATAAAAATGAAAATAAGAGAGACCAAACGAGAGAAGGCATAAAAATGGGGAGCCTTGTGGTAAGCAGTGGCGTCTTTTCCCACAAGACATGGTGCTGTTATGGGAGTGGATCCCAATCCCCCGCATATCATCAGCTCCTCCGTCTTTCCCGCATTTATTTCCTACTCATAACAACCTATTTGGCATTCTATATCCATCATTTTTCTCTAGGACAAAGATCAACAAGTGGGTAGCTTTGTTTTTTCTTTATCGGAATTGAAATCACTCATAATCGTCAACTTTCCAGTAGCGTCTTCGTGAATGAGTAGTGAGGCCGGAGAAGATGGGCTGCGCAAGCCCCTATTGCACACCGGAAGCTGGTACCGAATGTCGGGCATGGGTTCCCGCCAGTCCAGCATTATGGGTTCCTCCCTCAACATCATGCGCGAGTCCATCTCCGTCGTTCTCTGCGTCTGCATTGTTGCTCTTGGCCCAATCCAATTTGGTTACACCGTCAGTTATTTTCTCCTTCTCACAAATATCTATCACAATTTCACTATTCTCATTTGTTTCGTGCAATTCAATATATTTTTTCTCGATTCTTTTGTTAAATAGTTGCTTATATATATATATATATATTTTTTTTTTTTTTAATGATTTTTGGCAATTTCTCAGTGTGGATACTCTAATCCTACGCAATCCGACATCATTAAAGATCTTGACCTCACTATTTCTGAGGTATAAGTACTTCTTTTATAATTTGCAATTAATTTTCATGTGTATGATTAATAAAAATATATGACTTTTGATTCTAATTTCTTTCTTTTCTCTATTGGGAAGTTTTCAATATTTGGTTCCTTAGCAAATGTTGGAGCAATGGTAGGTGCAATTACGAGTGGGCAGATTGCTGAACATATTGGGCGCAAAGGGGTACGATAATATTGTATATGGAAACTGCATTGCATTTTTTGGGTTCAGAGTTGCTTTGAACAATAACATTCAGTTTTCAACTGTCATGCTCAATGGTGCTAATATTTATTATAGTTATTAACCATTATCTCATTAACTATTTTGTGATACCTCAAAATGCAGTCACTGATGATTGCTTCGATTCCAAATATCATAGGTTGGCTCGCTATCTCATTTGCAAAAGTGAGTATGATATTTTGACAGTAGAAACTTATGAAAATTGATGCGGATACTTTTCGTAGTACTGATAATGCAACAATCTAAATATACTGGCTATAGGACTCGTCATTCTTGTTTATGGGAAGGTTGTTGGCAGGGTTTGGCGTGGGCATTATCTCATACACGGTAACTTCACTTGAATAGTTTAGATAAATGCCTTGTCGGAATATTGATTCAAGCTAATAATATATCCATATTTCTGATGTTTGAATGTACAGGTACCTGTATATATAGCAGAGATAGCACCTCAAAACCTGAGAGGAAGCCTTGGGTCTATTAATCAGGTTAACTTATTTCTGATTTAATAGATCGACGTTTACATACGCTTATTATTGGAATGCAGTTGCATGGAATACTTTAATCCATAAATCACTGTCTCCTTTAGCTTTCAGTAACAATTGGAATGATGCTTGTATATCTGTTGGGGCTTTTTCTGCCGTGGAGAGTGCTCGCTGTTTTGGGTGAGTTATTATATGAGTGTTATACTGAAATAAGATTCTGTTATGTTATTACCAAACTGTAATTTATTAGTGCTCTGGAGGTGCTTTGTCTTTCAGTACTATTAAGCATACAACTTCAATTTTTTTAGCCACTTTGATGAGAGTCGCAAGACATTGATGCTATTAGGTGTTTATTTTCTGGTTCTTTTTTTTAAAAAAAATAATAGTTCTGTGCAACCACTTCTTTTATTACATGATGTGACTCCATGCTACTTTAATCCTATATATTTAGTGCATTAATACCTCAATTTCACTTTCAGGAATTCTTC
This sequence comes from Caryopteris x clandonensis, assembly GCA_028749325.2. Taxonomy (NCBI): domain Eukaryota; kingdom Viridiplantae; phylum Streptophyta; class Magnoliopsida; order Lamiales; family Lamiaceae; genus Caryopteris; species Caryopteris x clandonensis. Next base: position 1,884,710 of record JAPYKT020000008.1, on the reverse strand, counting down.
CATGCACAATCTTGATTCCTGGCCTGTTTTTTATCCCAGAATCTCCTCGTTGGTTGGTATGAGTTACAATCTTGAGCCCCTCTTTAGTATACATCAGTTTTGTGTTTATTCTCCTAATTTTGGTTAAAATCTTAGGCTAAAATGGGCCTGAATGAAGATTTTGAAACTTCGCTGCAAGTTTTACGGGGATATGAGACGGACATCACAACTGAAGTAAATGAAATTAAGGTATCTCAGATTTCATGCAATAGTGATCTGTGTCTTGGTCTAATAGAAACTTTCTAGGGATATTTTACCAGACACCTGGTGCAATCCACCAATGAATTTTGACTACATATTTACACACAGTCGCCCACACACATGTGAATTTTGGTGATAATTCACCCGGTGGAGTGCACCAGGTATTTCCATATTTGATTATTTCACTAGGAATTGTATATAATGAGTTTGTACTTCTATATTGTGTTTTTTTCATGCCATGTAGTCTTTTTCCTGGTTTTTATAAAACTTTCTGTCATTCCATATCAAAGAATATCTCACATGCAGATGTTTATAATGTGCTTGTTTATTTAATGTGTGTTTTCTCCAGAGATCTGTGGCGTCATCAAGCAAAAGAACCGCCGTTCGGTTTTCGGAGCTGAAGAGAAAACGTTATTGGTATCCTTTGATGGTACATTTGATTATCTGAAATCTCAAGTTTCCCTGTTAACTGAATGATTATCTTTAGAAAACTTTTATCAAAAAAGAAATTTCTTTCATGGTTTCATGCATTCTTTGGGTTGATGGATAGGTAGGAATCGGGTTACTCCTGCTTCAGCAACTCAGTGGTATCAATGGTGTTCTTTTTTATTCCAGTAGCATATTTCAATCTGCAGGTGAGGCTACATGCAATAAACCTTTTTCTACAGAACTATACATCATTTCTTGCTTAGGGAATAATTCATTTTCAGCAGATAAGATAACATCCTGGTCCATTATTTATTGTTTTTAGCTTAATATTGGTATCATTTATATCCTTGAAAATGAGTTTTATTTCAGAAGTCAAATTGTAAATCTCTGTTTAACTTTGGAGAAACATGACCTCTTTTTTTTTTTTTAAGAGATGAAGGGAGTATGAAGTTTAACCAAATCTAGAAACAAGATATATTTGTTCTTTACGGGTGAGAAGGAAGATGGAGGAAGTATTAATTTTAACGAAATCTGGATAAGGATGAAAGAGAATATAAGCATACCATGATTTTGGAGTCAACTTCACAATCTGACTGATTTTTGTTAATTGTCTTCAATTTTTGAACAGGGATTTCATCTGGTAAAGCGGCAACATTCGGAGTTGGGGCTATTCAGGTAAACATAAACAAATTCTGAGATCAAAATTTTATTTAGTATGCATCCACAGTGTAGCTAACTATCCTACTATTTGTACAGGTCATTGTTACTGGCATATCCACAACTTTGGTGGACAGAGCGGGTCGTAGAATTCTTCTTATAGTACGCTTCTTTTACAAATTTCCTTGGTTTTGTATCTACTGTAAACTAGATGATCAACAATAAATAAACAGATGTTTCTGTTTGTGCAGGTGTCTGCCTCGCTAATGACTGGCAGCAACCTCCTTGTTGCAACTATGTTCTATTTGAAGGCCTGCACTTTTCTGCTACACACTGTGTTTCTTTTCTCTGTCTACTCTTTATATATATATATATATATATATATATGCTATATGTTTTACTAATTTTACGTTTAAAAAAATGATACTACACTTGTTTAATTGAACATTATCTTGTGTTGCTGAAAGCAGGAGTTTTTACCAGAAAGTTCTCATGCAGCCATGGAAGTAGTAGCATTAGTTGGACTTTTGGTATGTCTCACATGAGATATCGTAATGATGACACATCCCTGGTGGCATTTCAAGTTGTTAACAGATTTGGTTTTGCAGATTCTTGTGATTGGTTTCTCTATAGGACTTGGAGCTATACCATGGATTATAATGTCGGAGGTATGTGGAAAGTATACAAAAAGTCTTGCTGAACATTAGCCAAATGACGTGAATATTTGACTTCATTGTTGCAGATTCTTCCTGTAAGCATCAAAAGTCTTGCTGGGAGTGTAGCAACATTAGCCAATTGGTTTGCAGCATCAGTGGTCACAATGACAGCGAACTTATTACTAACATGGAGCAGTGGAGGTGCTGTCTCTTTCTCTGTCTCTTTCTCTTTCTCATATACTACTAATATGATGTTACCACGCATTTGACAGGGACTTTCACCATTTATGCCTTAACATCAGCTTTAACCGTAGCATTTGTGGCGTTGTGGGTTCCTGAAACCAAAGGAAAAACATTGGAAGAAATTCAGTCTTTCTTTAGATGATATCAGTTAATTGCATGTAGAGTAGCTGAGCCAGGAAAAGGACACAAACATTATGAATAAGTGTAATGATTGATATGTATTAAGCGATAGGTGTTTGGATCAAAATGCCAACCTGGGCTGGGTACTTCTAACCACGAGGCTTTTCAGTACAAGTAGTAGTACCTCACCCCTTTCCTTTCCTTTCCTTTCTCTACTCTTCCTTCGTCAATGCCAACCATAGAGGGATAGGGGCACAGAAAGACTCATAACATAAATTCATATGCTCCCTACTTTATTAAAAAAAAAAAAAAAAAAGGTTTATAAATGTAATAAATAAATATATATATATATGCAATATATATTATCACACTTTCTTTTTATTTTATATAATTTTTTTTTTGTTTAAAATTCCATATCTTCGAATATTTATATAATATTTCAATTTGATAGGAATATTTGATTTTGAAAATATTAAGGGTTCGATTTGTACACACTTAAAGTATGTGGTAACTGAAGATATATCACCAAGTACCAACACGAGGCTAAGCTTATGTTTAAACTAAAAATTAATCGGTTTGAAATTTTTATATTTGTAATCCACTCATATAACATCTCTTATTTGTATTTGCTGTGAATTTGTAAGAAAATGTGAAATCTATTTCTCCATAAGAAATGTGAAATCTATTACTCCATAAAGTTTGATAGAGAATTTGAGATTTGTATCTATATATTTGAGTTGTTAATCATGAGTATGTCGGGTGTACATGAGGATTGAGATCTTTTATTTTAAATAGTTTTTTTATTTTATATTTTAAAATAATTACTATACAATATATGAAGATAATAACATCAATAGTTAACACATCGTATTGTTAATTAATTTGAAACAAAAGATGAAATGGCGAATGAAATAGAAGATCCAGGGTTTTTTTTCAAAATAATGTAAAAAAAATAAAAAATTTACGAAATAGGCATGTTTTGGAACAGTTTTTAAAAATAGGTAAAACGTCACCGCCGGTGACGTTCTTTCTTTTTATCATATATATATATATATATACACATACATCATACATGCATATATATATATATATATTATATATATACACACTGACATATATATATATAACTTGTATTATATATATATAATTTTAATATATATTCTTATTAATATATATACATACTGACATATATATATAACCTGTATTATATATATATTTTTTAATATATATTCTTATTAATATATATATATGTATAAATTTATAAAATATATATTTATACTCTAAAATAACATTGTGAATATATATATATTTATATTTTATTTATTCAGTAAATATATCAAAATAAATATTAAAATATAATTAATAAAATTAAAAAATTATAATTTTATTTAAGATAATAAAAAATATTTAAATTTATTTTTATATTATATATATTATATATATATGTATTTATAAAATTATTATTTATAAATAAGAATATATATTTTGAATATGTGTATATATATATATTTATTTATTAAGTAAATATATAAATATATATATATATATAATAATAATAATATATAAAAATATTTATTAAATTAATAATTTTTATCATTAATTCATATTTTTTAAATTAATAATATATATATATATAATAATAATATATAAATTTATATATATATATTCGGATATTATATATATTATTATTTATAAATATATATTTTATAAATAAATATATATATATAATACATATAATATATATAACTAAAAACGTCACCTTAGGTGACGTTAATTCATATATATATATATTATATATATACACACACACACATATATATATATATATATAAAACCTGTAAATATATATATTTTTTTAAATATATATTCATATTAACATATATATGTATGTTAAGTAAATATATATATATATATATATATTCTTTATTATTATATTATATTAGTTTATGTATATATATTTTATAAACATTATTTAAAATAAAGATTAATATTTAATTATTATTATTTGTAATTTAATTTGTTGAAAGAAATATATATATTATTATTATTTATAATTTAATTTTCTTAAAGAAATATAAATTTATATATATTTTGTAATAATAATACATGAATATATATATATATATATTAAATTATAAATTTAAAAAATGTTATTTAAAAAAAATAAAAAATAAAAAAATAATTTTCTATTAATTACAGAAATATTTGAAAAATATATATATAATATATAATATAATATACATACACACATGGCCAATATATATATATATATAATATACATACAACATATGAAAACGTCCACTGACGTTTTTTCATTGCAAATTTTTTTTTTTTTTTTTTGGGCCCAAAATATATTGAGGTTGCGAGGACCTCGCAACCTCTTGGAGAAGAGCCCAGCTTTTAACCATCAAGGCACACGCAATGTTTGAAAATTTATGATAAAATTTTATATATAATATAAATTTAAAATATAAAACAATATATTTATAATATTTTTTTATTTTTAATTATAATATATATTATATAAAACAATTAAGGTGACGTTTATTCTTTTATTTTTATTTTTATTCTTATATATATATATATTTATATATTATTAATATATATATTATCTTATTTTTATAATATGAATTAATAATTAAAAAAATTTCTTTAATTTAAAAAATTCTTTTTATCATCTTAAATAAAATTATAATATTTTACTTTTTAAATTTATAATTTAATATATATTTTTATATATTTATTGTATTTATTTAATTTCATATATATATTTATATATTATTATTATATATTTACAAATTTATTTTGAATATGTATATATATATATATATATTTATTTATTTATTACTCATATATATATTTATATATTATTATTATATATTTACAAATTTATTTTGAATATGTATATATATATATTTTTTTTATTTATTTATTAAGTAAATATATAAAAATATATATTAAATTATAATTTTAAAAAGTAAAATATTATAATTTTATTTAAGATAATAAAAATTATTAAATTAAATAAAAAATTTTAATTATTAATTTATATTTTGAAAATAAATAATATATATATAATAATAATATATAAATATCTATAATTTTGGATATTATATATATTATTATTTATAAATATATATTTTATAAATATATATATATAATAGATATTATATATATAAGATAATATAATTTTATTTAAGATTATAAAATAATAATTAAATTAAATAATAATTTTTAATTATTAATTTTATTTTTATTTCATTTTCTTTTATATAATATATATATATTATATATAAAATTATATCATAAATTTTCAAACATTGAATGTGCCTTGGTGGTTAAAAGCTGGAGTATGGTTCAAGAGGTTGCGAGGTAGATTCCTGGCAACCTCAATATATTTTTGGGCCAAAAAAAAAATAAAAATGAATTCATTGAAAACGTTTTATGTATGTATGTATGTTATATATATATATATTTCAAAAATTTCTGTAATTAATATAAATTTATTTTATTTATTATTATTTTTTTTTAAATAACCTTTTTTAAATTTATAATTTAATATATATTTTTATATAATACATATACATATATTCCTAAATATATATATATATATATATATATATTGAAAAGGTAATATATTTAAATACCTATATATATTATATATAGATATTTATATATATATATATATTTATAAAATATATATTTATAAATAATGATATATATAATATCCGAAAAAATATATATATTTATATATTATTATTATATATATTATTTATTTTCTAAATATGAATTAATAATTAAAAATTATTATTTAATTTAATATTTTTTTTATTATCTTAAATAAAATTATAATATTTTACTTTTTAAAATTATAATTTAATATATATTTTTATATATTTACTTAATAAATAAAAAATATATATACATATTCAAAATATATATTATTATTTATAAATATATATTTTATAAATACATATATATATATAATATATATTATAAAAATAAATTTAAATATTTTTTTATCTTAAATAAAATTATAATATTTTAATTTTATTAATTATATTTTAATATTTATTATGATATATAAATATATATTTTATAAATATATAGTAATGAGAATATATATTTAAAATATATATATATATATATATATTTACAGGTTATATATATATATATGTGTGTGTGTGTGTGTCAGTGTGTGTGTGTGTGTATATATATAATATATATATATATATATATATATATGCATGTATGGATGTATGTTTGTATTATATATATTGTGTGTGTATATATATATAACATATAAATGAAAGAACGTCACCTAAGGTGACGTTCTTTCATTTAAATTTAAAATCGTCACCTCCGGTGACGTTTTTTCAAAATAACGTCACCGGCAGCGACGTTTTACCTATTTTTAAAAACTGTTCCAAAACATGCCTATTTCGTAAATTTTTTCTTTTTTTCGCATTATTTTGAAAAAAAACCCAGAAGATCCAAACACACGTATAAAAGAGAGTGTTATTTTGGGGTTTTTTTTCAAAATAATGCAAAAGAAAGAAAAAATTTACGAAATAGGCATGTTTTGGAACAGTTTTTAAAAATAGGTAAAACGTCACCGCCGGTGACGTTATTTCCAAAAAACGTCACCGTAGGTGACGATTTTAAATTTAAATGAAAAAACGTCACCTTAGGTGACGTTCTTTATTTATATGTTATATATATATACACACACAATATATATAATACATACATACATCCATACATGCATATATATATATTATATATATATACACACACTGACACACACACACACATATATATATATTTTAAATATATATTCTCATTAATATATAGATATTTTTATTTATTAAGTAAATATATAAAAACATATATTAAATTATAATTTTAAAAAGTAAAATATTATAATATTATTTAAGATAATAAAAAAATTATTAAATTAAATAATAATTTTTAATTATTAATTCATATTTTGAAAATAAATAATATATATATATATATATATATTTTTTTTCAGATATTATATTTTGAAAATAAATAATATATATATTACAATAATATATAAATATATATATATATATATATATTTTCGGATATTATATATATTATTATTTAAAAATATATATTTTATATATATATCTATATATAATATATATTATATATAAATGTAAAAACGTCTCCTTAGGTGACGTTTATTGTAAAAAAAAATTTAATTTCATATATATATATATTTATATATTATTATTATATACATATATATTATTTATTTTGAATATGTATATATATTTTTATTTATTAAGTAATTATTAAAAAAATATAAATTAAATTATAATTTAAAAAACTAAAATGTTATAATTTTATTTAAGATAATAAAATAATTATTTAAATTAAAGAATAAATTTTAATTATTAATTCATATTCTAAAAATAAAGTAATATATATATATATATATTTATAATTTAATATATAATTTTATATATTTACTTAATAAATAAAAATAAAAATATACATATTCAAAATATATATTATTATTTATAAATATATATATAATATATATTATAAAAATTAATCTAAATATGCATATATATATTTATAAAATATATATATTTATATTCTAAATATATATTTGTTATAAATATATTTGTTATAAATTATATTTCCAAATTATATTTGTTATAAATATATTGTTTTAAATTATATTTCTAAATTATATTTGTTATAAATATATTTGTTATAAATATATTTGTTATAAATATATTTGTTATAAATTATATTTCTAAATTATATTTGTTATAAATACATTGTTTTAAATTTTATATTTATAATATATATATAAAATTACACCATATAATTTCAAACATTTGCTGTGCCTCGGTGGTCAGAAGCTGGTTGGACGCGGCAGAGGTACCGAGTTCGAGTCTTGGCAATCTCAATTTCTTTAAAAATGAAAAAACGTCAGTGGAACTGACGTATTTATTTTTTAGTTTTTATTATTTGTGTGTATATATATATATATATTTTAGAAAATAAAATTACACAGAATAATAATTTAAAATTATAATATTTTACTTTTTAAAATTATAATTTAATATATATTTTTATATATTTACTTAATAAATAAAAATATATATACATATTCAAAATATACATATATTTTATAAATATATATATATATATATTATAAAAGAAAACAAAATAAAAAATATAATTTAGAAATATAATTTATAACAAATATAATTTAGAAATATAATTTATAACAAATATATTTATAACAAATATAATTTAAAACAAATATATTTATAACAAATATAATTTATAACAAATATAATTTAGGAATATAATTTATAACAAATATATTTATAAAACAATATAATTTAATATATATTTTTATATATTTACTTAGTAAATAAAATATATATATACATATTCAATATATATATTTACAATATAAATATATATATTTTATAAATATATATATATATACATATTTATATATTATTAATATATATTATTTTATTTTTAGAATATAAATATATATACATATTGCAAGTATATATTTAGGTTAATATATATTTAAAATATATATATATATAATACAGGTTTTAATATATATATATATATATATATATGTGTGTGTGAGTGTATATATATATAATATATAATAAATGAATAATAAAAAAAATATATATATATTCATTCATGTATGATGTATGCATGTAGTGTATATACTATATATATATATATGACACATAACAAATATAATATATATATATATATAAATCTAAAAAGGTCACCTTAGGTAACGTTTATTCTAATTTTTTTTAATTTCGGATATATATATTTATATATTATTATTATTATATATATATATCATTTATTTTGAATATGTATATATATATATATTTATTTATTAAGTAAATATATAAAAATATATATTAATTTATAATTTTAAAAAGTAAAATATTATAATTTTATTTAAGATAAAAAAAATTATTAAATTAAATAATAATTTTTAATTATTAATTCATATTTTGAAAATAAATAATATATATATAATAATATTATATAAATATATATATATCTTTTCGGATATTATATATATTATTATTGTAATTTTTTTGATATATATATATATATTTATATATTATTATATATATTATTTATTTTCAAAATATGAATTAATAATTAAAAATTATTATTTAATTTTATAATTTTTTTATTATCTTAAATAAAATTATAACATTTTACTTTTTAAAATTATAATTTAATATATATTTTTATATATTTACTTAATAAAAAAAATATATATATATATACATATTCAAAATATATATTATTATTTATAAATATATATTTTATAAATACATATACATATATATATATATAATATGTATTATAAAAATAAATTTAAATATTTTTTATTATCTTAAATAAAATTATAATATTTTAATTTTATTAATTATATTTTAATATTTATTTTGATATATAAATATATATTTTATCAATATATACATATATATATATTAATAAGAATATATATTTAAAAAAAATATATATATATATGATACAGTTTATATATATATATATATATGTCAGTGTGTATACATATATATATTATATATATATATGCATGTATGATGTATGCATATATAATATATATATATATATAACATGTAAACAAAGAACGTCACCTTAGGTGACGTTCTTTAGTTTAAGTTTAAAATCGTCACCTCCGGTGACGTTTTTTCGAAATAACGTCACCGGCGGTGACGTTTTACCTATTTTTAAAAACTGTTTCAAAACATGCCTATTTCGTAAATTTTTTTATTTTTTCGCATTATTTTGAAAAAAAACCCTGTTATTTTGTGCATAAAATTATTTTCGTACTCTAAAAAGAATGGACATAAAATGACTAGTTTTGAGAACAAATTTCAAATTCATTAAAAGAAAGAGGGAGTCTATTGTACATCGGATGCATTGTGCATTCAATCTACAATATTATTTATATAATTAAAAATTATTACTTATTTACTTAAAAACATTTTTTTAAATAAATAAATTAATAATAATAATTTTTAATAAATAAATAAAATATATATTTTAGATAAATAATATTGTAAATTAGGTTTTACAGGTAATCCAATACACAAATTTTTCTCAGCTAAAAGAAAAGGTAATTAAGAATGGTAAGGGACAGCGCACGGTTAAGATTCTTAAAAGAAAACAAGGGTGAAAGATTCTTAAAAATGAGGTCATTTGGTTTAGTTTATAAAATAAATTTCAGTTTTATATTATACTAGGTGAGATGTGTGCATTACACAAAGATTTTTTTTATTATATTCTGTAATGTAAATATATACTTAAATTATATATATATATATATAGCAAATAAAATCATTCAAACATATAAATTCAACAATAATATTGAATTTAAAAAAAAGTATTTTAAAGAATCTAATTTTAATGTTGCTGCATAAAAAGAAAAAAAAGATATAATTTACATAATATCAAATGAAATAGACAAATAAAAATGTACCTACTGTTCCAGAATCAAACAATTGTACGTGAAAAAATTAGATATGACATGATTTGTTTTTCAATCTATTTATAATTGATAACAATGAAAATAATATCCATAATTTATGGAATGATGAATCAAATAAAATATTTTAGTAATTAAAATTTATCAAAAGTAGTGATTTGCAAACAAACATATCATAAATAATAGATAACAAATTATGTTATATATATATATATAAATATATATATTAGCAATTTACAAAATATTTTTGTCATTAATTTGACTGAGTAATTGCCAATTTTTACGAGATCTGTACAAATCTTTATTTTCTTTAATCTGCTGATATCGTTATATTTTTTTCTAATTTTATTTGATTTAACCTTCTATAAATTGTGGATATTATACTTATCAATTTGTGAAAGAGACTAATTCTAATAGAAGAAAAGACGAAACATAAAATTACAACAAATTTCTACTCATTATATAAAAAATAATTACTGAATTAGAAATCTACACCTTCTACAATATATTATATAACTTGAATATATATATTTATATTACAAAATATAAAGAAAAAATATCTTACGTGCATCGCACATGTCTCACACTAGTCTTTATTTAAAAAAAAATGAATATGATGATAATATATAAACCCAAGTCAAGAAACAATCCTTGTTCTTTTGATAACCTAAGAAACCGGCTGAGATTGGAGAAGAATAATCTGTTCTCTGCATATTTTTTGCCAACTAACTACGGACGTGGATACAACTTATACATATTTAGTTTAATGCATTTTTATTAGTTTATTTTCTTGAAAAAAAAAAAACAACAACAACAATAAAATTGAACTTAATATTTTATTAAAAAAATTAAAATTACTTTTATAAATATATATACATATATATAATTGAAGCAGAAATCAGTACCACACGTGTTCGGCGTCACATGGGCAAAGTTTAATTAAATAATTAAAGTTGAGAAATAATAAAACAAAAAAATCAATTAAGAGTAAATTTTATAAATTACATATCTCAATAGGTTTTGAGATATTTTTTCACAAAAAAATTAAATTCCATTATCTATTAAAAAAAACTAAATACCTTTTAGTTGTAGCTAATTTGATAAGGATATTATAATAAAAACAAATATTACATTTAAGTTTTTGAAGACCTTGGTTTTTAGTCTCATAGCTACATTTTCCAAATATATGAAATTATAAATATGGATATCAAACTCTGAAGATTAGCTTTTGTAAAAATATTAATAAAAAATAGTTATCATACAAATAACAGAAAACTGAAATAGATTTATGAATTTTATATTCTTTGATATTATAAACATCTTAAATACAAAATGCTTTAATAATTTTTTTTCAATATGATACGGTTAAAATCCATATAAAATAATATATGTGTACGTTGCTTCTGCCACGATCCATTTTCCTATTTTTAACTAAGCTAGATGACTATCTGTGCATTGTACGGGATATAATATATTTTATTATATTAATAATACTAATGTAAGACCTATGCGATGTACAGAAGATATTTTTTTCTTATATTTTGTAATATAATCATATATTCAAGTTAAATAATATATTATAGAAGGTGTAGATTTTTAATTCAGTGATTATTTTTTTGTATACTAAGTAGAAATTTGTTGTAATTTTATGTTTCGTCTTTTCTTCTATTAGAATTAGCCTCGTTCACAAATTGATAATCATGATATCCATGATTTATAGTAGGTTGAATTAAATTAAATTAAAAAAATAGCCATATCAGCAGATTAAAGAAAATAAAGATTTGTCCAGATATCGTAAAATTTGCCAATTATATAGTCAAATTAAGGACAAAAATATTTTGCAAATTGCTAATTAAATGTAATTATATTACAAAAATTTGAAATTTGATAGAAACAAATACTTTGAAAGCTAATGAAAAATTGCACGGTTCTTATACGTCGAAATAATTAGCAGATCTCAACAGAAAATCACAAGAATAATCAAACGAAACATGAAAGAGATGGACGAACTTTTTGTTTAAAAATAAGAAAGAAAAATAATTAAGAAAATTAAATATGTTTATGATAAATTGAAAGCAACATGTGAATAAAAAAATTTAAATTAAAATAAACCTAAAAATAATATTTTGAAGAGTGTAGGGTTTTGTGAGAATTGAAACATGATACATATTATCGTACATGTCTTACCATTTATTTTCTCAAAATAGAAAACGCAAAACACTTCAAGAGGAGTGAGAACAAAAAAGAGAGACCTTAAAATATTTAATAATAATCTTGATAAAATATATAGAAAGAACAAAGAGACAAAAATGAGAAATAATTTTGAATTATGGTAAGATTGTTAAAAATTTAATTTCATATTTGACAAAATCAGATTTTATCCAAGTGATTGGGTGATTTTAAATAATTGATAGTTTAATTATAGCAAAATTGTTAATGATTTTCCATAATATAATGAAACTACAATGATTTCACGTTCCTACCAAATTTATTTCTTATTTTGAATATATTATGAGTTAACAAAAATTCTTTAAAATTCGAATTTATCATGTTGAACAACAAAAAACTAAGCAAATCCCAAAGATTGTTGATATTAATCTCTTCAATTAAATTGTAATAATGTATCTTAAAAGAGTTGTATAAATATATATAGTTTTACATTTATATGGTTGAAATTTAGGCCGAAAAAACAAAATTTTAAAAGTAATTTTATTTATATATATATATATATAGATTTTTTTGATAAAATGAATCGAGAAAATTGAGTTATATATTTGTTAGATTTCATATATTTTTTTAATTTCATAATTCAGTAATTTGATTAATATTCGATAAAATATATAGATTTCGAATCATGTATTAAATATTGAAGTATATTCATCTTGATATCATCTAATTTTGAAACACCTAAATTTATGGAATAATTTAGATTTTGAAACGGAATCAAAAATTTTAGAATAAAAACGTCTAATTTTAATTTAATAATAATATAATTATTCAAAATAAGTAATGATGTTTAAGCGAAAAAACGGAATTGAAAAAAATTATTATATATATATATATATATGTTACACATGAAATTATGTTCCTTTCAAAATCATATTATGTCATGATCAAAACTTATATGCCTCATATTCATGACTCTTAATTCATGTAATTGGTTGAATTCAATTAAAAAATGTAAATAATTACAGAGCTTTTAGTTGATTCGATCTGATCCACTAAAACACAGTACATCTGATGCCTATTATGCACATATAATTTTTTGCATATGTACTTTAAACATGATATTTTTAAAGCTACAAATTTTACGTTCTTAAATTATTCAAAAATTAGTTTTTTAAAAAAAAATATTATTATTATTATTATTTTAACAAAAAAAGCATTATGTTTAGTATGGGTGGAGCAAATCTATTGAAAAGTATTTTGGGTTATTTATCTAAAATCTCAAAAATAAAGATTTATTGTCCTAATTCACAATTAAAAAAAATGGTATTCTACTTTTGTCAGACCCCTAAAGTTATTGTCCTAATTTTGCAATTTTTGTAAAGTAAAATTATTATAGATTTGGTATGCAATATTTGAAAAAATAAATGTTAAATATTACATATATACTTATTTTTATATAATTTTTATCATATCTATTGAAGATTGTACCATAAAAAAGATTGTTAAATATCGTAAATAATTTATGTTATATATTATCATAATAATTATTAAATATTAGATATAATCTAGATTAGAAAGTATGCATCCAAACAATTATTAATTATTATTTAATTATATATTTTATAGATTATGCGAATGATTATATTTCTATACAAACAATTTATAATGAGTGTGTACATATATATATATATATATATATATGTGTAGACATAATGTTGTAGTGGATTTGAATATGACAAAGTATATTTATAATTAAAAAAATATACAACTTTTAGCTATATCAGTTATTTTCTACTTGTTTATAAAAAAATAAAAAATATATGTGAATTACCATATCACATTGCAAAGAACACATTTACTTTTTTCTTGTTAATCTAATAAACAAAATATATTATATTTTAATTTTCAATTAATTTACATTTAAATTAAATTTTAATCGCAAAAATATTGTTATATACTACGTTCTATACATAAACATAAATTCAATCTACTATATATAAATATGTATATTAATGTGGTTTATGTATTTATATATATTAGAGATATGCATGCATGTGATGTGTATATATAAACACATATATAATATATTTATTATGAGTGTGTGGGTGAGTGTATAATACATGCATATTCATATATATTGAGAAATAAAAATATAGTTGTCTAATATTTTTTTGTTCAGTTTGATCAAAGTATAAAACGTTAGGTTAAAGTATAAAACATTAGGTCTGATAATGTTTAATAATATTTTGGAGACTCTTAGATGAAAATTTGTGAATTATTTTATAATATTTTGATAATTAAGTGTAATATTTTTGTTTGGAATTAATATCATATTCTGCTCAATCAATTTGCCATAAAATGGTAATACAAGTGATGGTGGTGGTCCTATACAGTGGCTGTTGTCTCTGTGGTCAGCACTGCAAGTGCAAAATACTGACAGATTGAAACAAGCAACCCATCAAAGGGACCACTCAACAGCAACAATCCCGCAGGTCGCCATCGTCTCTCGTGCCCAACTGTAATGTAATGACATTCTTGCTCTAATGCTGTTGTTTCTTTCTTAACACTCACATCTATAATCATAACCAGGTACATTATGGTATACATACATGATCCAATTCAAACCACTGTCCCTGCTAGGAAATACTATATGTTTTGCAATTTGTACATATATATATATATGTAAAGAAAAAAATGAAATTCCTGGGCAACATGAAAGATGCCGTTTAACTAATGAAAGCCAGCTGTGAAAAGGCCCTGGCAATCTGATTCCCATCCCGACAGCTGCTGGTCTTGAAAATGAGAGGGAAGAATGGTTGGAGAAGAAGAATCGATGAACAGCTGTGAGATGGGTAAAGAAGAGTTTCCCTGCTGTGTGGGATTATAGTAAAAGCATGTTGAACTGCTGGCTTCAAAGCTGGTGCCAAGAATCTTCACAGCACATTGTTCGTGGCTGCTGGTTAGGCATTTCATTTACCATTAACTAACAGATCATCAATTCAGTGAAACGATTGCTTACCTCCTTGGTAGAGATGCTGAAGTCGAGCCTCGGATTTACAGTTGCCAGTTTCATGGAGAGGAACTGCAAGTTACAAAGACTTAGAAAATGTTTTTTCCAGCATCCATACATGAATGAATGAAGAGGTCCGTACCTCCACTTGCTTTTGTAGGGACTGAACATAGTTAATGATTTCATCAAGCATTCCAGCTTTCCCACTAACTTTGTCACATCCCGGGACTAAATCTTGCAGACATTTCATCTTCTTACTAATTTTTTCCCTTCTTGCCTGCACCCCACAGCACAGAAACACCATAAATTTCATCAGAAATGTTCCATTTTCCTTCTTGAGCGGTTGCCAGATACTTACTCTTTCGGCTAAGCTGTGGCTATCGGTGGCCTGCCCCCGTCTCGCCCTCACGTGAATGTAGTCCCCAACCTTGGAACAAGTGTTTGCTGAAGTTTCTCTTTCAGTCTTGGTAGTAATCTCTGATTTTTCCTCCTCTGTCTCGCCCCCGTTGTCGTTGTCTTCAGCATCAATCTGATAGTAATAACATCATTTCATGAAGGCTTAAAGAAACATAAAATTGATGTACAGAGATCATCAATTGTTTACGCACCTCTGCTTTTCTCTTCTTGGGGTTGTCTTTGAAGCTACTGTTACATTGCCAGTCAGACTGATTTGGAGTTGGGAGTATTGCTTCACTGCTTAGACAGTGATGATCAAATTGTTGATTGTTCCAAGAAAAATCAGTCTGATAAATGCGTTGTAGCATGGCTTTTTGCCTCTCCAGCAGGCTGATCGCCTCCATGTCTGCAACTAACCTGAATTGAGATATTATTATATTGTGAAGCGAAAATGCAAGTAAGATGAATGGATTTATAAGGGAGAATGGAATACGGATAAATGGATAGATAAGAAAGAGAATGCAAGTGCAGATGGAGAGTGGAGCCCAAACTCCATTGTGCCAGTGGTGCAGCCACCACGTGAGATTGTCCGCAGGAGTAATTTGGTACTGAAAATGAGATTTCTCTTTCTTCCTTTTTTTTTTTTTTTTTTTCTTTTCTTTGAAGAAGAAGAATCTTGAATAAATGAAAGAATAAAATAAGAAATTTGATTGATCTTATGATCACCCAAATCAATAAATTCATAGTGGATCGATGAAATAAAAGTTTGTAATTGTAGTTAGCATAAAATATGCATTTTAATAATCATTTAGATTGCATAATAATAATTGTGGAATAATTGATGAAATGGAGGAGAAAGAGGACTTTATGGTGACAGAGAAAGATGGTGGGAGATGATTTAAGGGTCCCTCCATCTGCCCAAACAATATTCCTCATTGTAAATAAATAAATAAATAAATTAAATATTTATGGAATAATACGTAGAGCCAACATATCCCATTAAAATGTGGGTAACAGATGGGATTGCTGCGGACATTGTCTCCTCCAACTTTTGTTGCCTTTTCTTTTTCTTAATTAATTATATGCAAAACTTTTTATATACTCTGTGCACCGTGTTATCTGATTTATAGTATTATTTATTTATTTAAAATTTATTACTATTAATTTTTTGGGTAGTAATATTTTTTAAATAAATAAATATATATTTTTTAGTTAAATACATAATATTATGGATCAGATATACAATGCATGTTATGTGCAAAAAAAAACTCACGAACATTTAAATAATTAAAGCATAACAATTTAGTAAAGTAAGATACAGTTACATTTTATGTACACATGATGTATTTTGAATGTCATCGGAAATCAATGGAAAAAGTGACGATACCAATAAAACATCTTTGTTCAAACCCTCACTATCCAATCCCCAACTCAAAATTTAAAAATAAATAATAATAATAATAATAATCTATATCTATACTAATATGATAACAAAGCAATCAATAAATGGTAAATTTTTGCCAAAACTCGTTGTTCAATTTTGGAATTTCTTTTGTAAAAATAAAAAAATAAAATATTATAGGTGGTAACTTATGATTAATTCATATTTATTTTTCAAATAATTAAAATACAAATAATATTATTGTTTTTTATAAGTTTTTTTTCTACGTGTATTATGTCAAATTAATCTACTTTTTATAATCTTTATTTTAACACTCATACTGTATATTTTAAAATAAAATATTAGATTCAAACCATATAATTATTTTGGGTTAGATGAGTTCATTTATTGAGGGTTCGAGTACTTAGGTTGCATACAAAATAAAATAATTTTCACAAAATAAAATATTATTAGATAATTTACGCTTCTTACTTTTTAAAAAATTAAATATATTTACTTTAATTTTTTTTTTAAATAAATAAATATATTATATATTATATCTCGAATGATTGAATAATTGTAGCTGCCGCAACAACAATAATAATAATAATAATAAAATAAAATAAAAAATGTGAAGATCCTAATCCTACTACTGACCTAACAGGCGATGAAAAGGAAGTTTGGCGCAAGCCCATTAACATTGTTTGTGCCACTTTCAACTTCTTTTAAACAACCAATTTTGGCCTCCCCACCATTTTGTTCCTACATCATATTAACTCAAGCCCATTCCCATTATGTGGGATCAAAGTTCAACTCAGATTTCACTTTTACTCATTTTCTTTTTTAATATATAAGACTTTATTTTGATTGTGTTGGATAATATTAAGGGTGTGTTTGGTTTGTGCTTAACTTGGTCGCACAAAATTTTAATTTTAAAATTTAGAATTGTGAAATAAAGTTAAATAAGGATATAGGTAAATAATAGAGTGTAGAATAAGTATATCGATATACATTAAAACAGATAAGAGTGACTTGATGCTAGTATTCGACCTAAATTGAATTCACCGTGAATTAGATATAATATAAAAGATATTGTATCCAAAAAGAAAAGTTTACTCTTCAATAATTTAGAACAAACAAAACAAATAATAGAGGGATAAGGTAATGTAGTCATGCAATAAATGACAAATAAAGAAATTAAAGAGATTCCAAGTGAGTTCGAAGGTGATTCCCCACGAAGATAATTGGAATGGTTAATATTGTCCAATCCTAACAGTTCCAATGATTATGTCATCCTTTCGGCCCCTCAAAAATCATCTTAAATGCAAATGGGTAGTTAAGTCGGTTCAATTGATCCTGCTCCTATAGAACTGTCTTCATTCACGGTAAATGTGACACATATGCACTTTTTTTTTTAATTAAAAAATAAAAATAAAGAATTAAAGTATGCATATGTATCACATTGAGCTACGACCAAACCTTTGAAATAACATTATTATAATAAAAGTGTCATATTTTTAATTTATTTTGCGCAAAATTGTAAGCAATTTGATGCATTTTTAACAAAATGTAAAATTTTGATGTTAAATTAGTTTGTGCATGAATTTATTCATGCAATATTGTTGTGATGCTTATATTCTACACAAATAAAGCATTAAATATTAACTTCAAAAAATAAATTTATTTATAAACTAAAATTTGATAAAATGTTTGAAAATTTTATTAAATACTAAGCTCTTTTACATATAGGTAAGATCATAATTTTAAAAAAAATTATTTTTCATTGAAATTTGTACGGTAGATTCATTACATTATTATAATGATATTGTCACAATTTTAATGTATTTTGCACAAAGTTGTAAAAGTTCTAACACTATTTTCGTAAAAAATATGAATGTTAAACGTTAAATTACTTTACGCGTGAAGTGAGTCATACAATATTTTTTTGAAGATCATATTCTACATAAACATAACATTTAATATTAACTTCAATAAATCAATATATTTGTGGTTTAGATTTCTTAAAATATTTAAAAAATTAATAAATATTTTTCCCCATATATATGGAAAAAATAGTAATTTTTAAAATTATGCAAACAACTTCAAATGATAGGCTTCGAGAACAAACAAAGATAATTTATAGATAATTATGCAAACAACTTCGAGAACAAACAAAGATAACTTCAAATTATGCAAACAACTTCAAATTTTTAAAATTATGCAAACAACTTTGAGAACAAACAAAGATAATTTATGTACGGATCAAAATACATTACGATCAAAGTTTATTATAAACTGTAAATTTCTTGTAAAATAAAAGGATACCTTCAAGTGTGAATGATGTGAATGAAATATGATGCATATGAAAACAAAGACATTATAAATATTATATTTTTAAAAAATTGATTGTCTAAATATATATAAGAAGAATTTCGAGGAACTTAAAATGAATGAAATATATCAAATAAATCCAACTAATTAGTCGATAAGAAAAAAAAATAGAAAATAGTATTCACACAAAACATGATGCCTTCTTAATCTAAAAAGTTAAAAAAAAAAAAAAAAAAAACAAAGTTAGAGACAAATATATTTAGGAATAATGACAAAATGTAAAGAAAATTAATTGTGATGATGGAGATGGTTCAGATGGAAAATGAAAAAGTTATGTGAGGAAGAGGAGGAGATGACATAATAATTGAGGATCCAAATAACAAAGAACACATAGGGAAACTTTGACTTAATAATTAAATACACATATACTCTAATTAAAACAAAAAAACAAAAAAAATTAAGTGTACATATATCATAATCCTAATAATTAGGGATTTATAAAATTTTTTGTTGATTATATTGATGATTGGAAGCAATAAAATGAGAAAAAAAATTAATCTAATTGGAAGCAATAACATCGGAAGAAAACAAATTAGGTATGATAAATTAATAAAACAATATTACTTAATTAAATATATACTAATTACAATCGTAATTATATTTAAAAAATTGAAAATACTAAATGCAAACAAAAATAATCAAACATTTACCTAGATTTTAAAATTATTTCTTTAGTTTTTGTTTTACATTAATTGATTTTTTTAACTTTTTTAGGAAAAGAACCTAAGAAAAATTTGACTTTTTAATTAAGTAAAAATCCTATATGCTTTAATGCAAATAAAACTAGAATCGGTGGACCAATTAGATGCTGCCAAGTTTGACTTATTGTTTAAATTCAAAACTTAGTGTTTAATAATGCAATTAAAATAAACCAAAATTTCTCTAAAATCATTTAAGATGATTAATTAGGATAGAAAATTACTTATATAAAAAATTATCCAATTATATGTGGTCATGTGTAATTCTAGAATTAGTAAGTATTTTGGGTGGAAAAATGCAATATTTTTTGTGTTGCTTCTGTCATTATTATTATTATTATTATTATTATTATTATTATTATTACACACAAAATAGTTTTAAAAAATACGGTATTTTAATTTCTTTTGTATTATGCGAAAAGATAATCTACAAATATATGTAAGTCACATACAAAATTTATCTCTTGCTTATTTATATACTAATATATTTTATATCACTTATTTAATTTATAATTTTATATAACAATAATATAATTTTATAACATAGTATTAATATAATAAAATATATTTTATTCTATGTATCGAATCGGCAAACATCTACTTACAGTTTAATTTGAAAACCATGAAAATATATGTAGAAATCTGGCAATTGATATTTGATAGCCCATTCAACTTATTAGACAAGTAACTGATTTAACCGAACGCAGTGGGATTTGATAATCCAACGGCTATGATAGCGTATTTCAAATATTTAAAACTGAACGATCGCAATTCTTCTGTGATAACGCCTCAGTTTTCCCTTCTTTCTTCACCTTTTCCTTCATCGTTACCACTGCGACAATTTTCTTATGGTGTTGCTCACTGCACTCACACACACAGTGAGAAGGAGGGAAGAGTAAGATATCACTTTGAAGTGATTAAGCCATCCAAATTCTTCAGGTTTGATCACAACCCAGTTTCATCAGTCGGAGTAATCTTGAATGAACAGTTTCTTGAACCCTTAAACCTTTTTTTTTTTTTTTTGTTATTTAAACCCTTGATTCTCTTGTTTTATTTCTATTCTGCAAAACTATATGTATCAAGATGATTTCCACTTTTACTTTGTCGCAGACCTTCCTATTGAATTCAATTTTGGAAAAGAAAATTCTTAGTTTTTCTTCACTATGTATATTGTTCCATTTAACCAGTAGTTTTAATCAACGGATATTTCACTAATGAGAAGGAATTGGGTTGACTTTCTTGATTACAAAAGTAGAAAGCAGTTGGAGGATTTGTTGTCAAGATGAATGATCTCATGACGAAGTCGTTTGTAAGTTATGTGGAGTTGAAGAAGCAAGCCCATTTGGATCTCGAACAAGAGAGGGACTTAGAGTTGGAGCCACTCAGCCGTACAGAACAAGACAATCTCTCTCAATTCTTCCAAGAAGTGGAAGTAATCAAGGGCGATATGCAGGAGATCACTCATCTCTTGCTTGATCTTCAAAGTTTGAATGAAGAGACTAAGTCCACTTACAGCGCGAAAATCCTTCGTGGGCTTAGGGACCGAATGGATTCAGACATGGTTGCTGTCCTTAGAAAAACCAGGATAGTCAAGACAAGACTTGAGGCGCTTGATAAATCCAACATGGCCAATAGGAAGATATCAGTGGCACATGCAGAGGGAAGTGCTGTGGATCGAACTAGAGTTTCGACTACCAATGGATTAAGAGCAAAGCTTAAGGAGAATATGAATGGGTTCCAAGCTCTGAGGGAAAAGATAATGTCGGATTACAAAGAGGGCTTGAGGAGGAGGTACTTTAATGCAATAGGGGAGTACCCAAGTGAGGAGGTGATAGAGAACATGGTTTCGGGAAATGGAAAGGTTGAAATATTTGAGAAGAATATGGAGAACAAAGAGAGGCATGAGGCTGTGATGGATATTTGGAGGAGTTTGAATAAGCTTCATCAGGTGTTTCTTGACATGGCTGTTATGGTGGAGACGCAGGGGGAACAGATCAACGACATTGAGTGTAACGTAGCCACTGCAGGTAGCTTTGTCAGTGGTGGAACCAACAGTCTTTTCTATGCAAAGCAGATGAAGAAGGAGAGCAAAAGGTGGATGTGTTGGGTGTGGGCTGTAGGATTTATTGTAATTTTAGTTTGCTTAGTTGCAATGCTCACAAATTAAAGGCAGATAGATGTTTGCAGTATTCTATGTTTTTTTTTTTGGGCTTATTTTAGGAGGATTGAAGGCTAAACTCCCTCTTGATAAGTTTTTTTGGTTGAGATTTACGAGTTATTGTAAGTTTTATTGGTTAAAACTATATTGCACATGGTCGTCATTTTAGTTTGATCTGTACATGCCAATGCCCTTTGTTTTTTCAATGATATACGGACATTAGGGGAAGCTACTTATATGCTACTGCTCTGGGTATGGGTAGTGCTTAAGCCAGTTGTACGTGCGCTATAAAGTCAAAAACCAACTTTTTCTCGAACATTTAACCGGGTGCGTGCAGACACTAGCAGCACCTTTTTAAAATGCTGCATTTAGCGATTTTGAAGCAAACATGAAAATTTATGTAAGGAGGATGCGTTTGAGGGATATCATTCTGCGTAGTCATGCAGAAAACTGACAACTGGTGGTACTTAACAAATTCGAGGACAGAATTTGGTTACAATTCAATCAGAGATCCAAGGTGAGAAATGTTTTATTCAAGACACAGATACATATGTGTGTAAAGAAGCTATTATTGATGACACAAGTTTGTTACATATAGAGAGAGAAAGAGAGAGATAGATGTTTCTTTTATTGGCTGCTTAACGAAGATTTATTCACCTTATCGCTCTCCAAAAAAGAAGAACAAAAATAATAAAGTTGATTAAGCAGTTCAAGCCGTGCTTAGATGTTGCTGTGCAGTCCAGGATTCATTAGGCTCTAGGTGAACCTCTCCAATCTGAGCCATCAATTCAAAGCAAAAAAAAGGAATGTCTAGTTACATATCTGTACAAATTCATTATAAGACAAAAAACCAGAGCTCTTAATAGCATACAACAAATTTTCTACTCTTCAAGAATAACAGAAGCAAATAAAAAGAGGCTCACACAAAACGCTGTTTTATTTGACGCTACGCCTGTTGAATACCATGTGGTTTATCAACTAGTCAAAAACACACAATTATGCGCACACCCACAAAAAAAATCTACACACACAATCACGCACACTTGTGTTTTCGCAATTCTATGGTGGATAAACCACCTGGTGTGGCTAGCCATCTAGACTCACAATATTCCTGGTTCTCCGAATCAAAGATAAAAGCACTAAGCGAAAACCTAACTTTTGATTATAAATAACAAAATTTTCTGCTTCAGAGCTTAAATACATGGGTAAAGTATCCAAGAGAAACATTATAAGCAGTTAAGAAGACACGGTTTTCAGTAAACATTAGTAAAGAACATAAAAACTGAGGTCACTCATACCTTGGCATTTTCAACGCACACAAAATCTTTATAACATGATTCCATCGTCAGATGCGGGTTCCACAGGACAGCATCTGACCAACTGCAATGAAAACATACAAAAGGTCAATGAAGACAGTTCAAGCGCGAAATGGAAAAAATCACAACAATTATAGAAAGCATTTTACTTTGTATTCTTGATGGTAATGACATCACCCAATCCATTGTCTAGCTTTATCTCCCCAGGAGCTTCAAGATAAATGCAATCTACAAATCCAGGAAATGCAACAGCATCCCTAGTCGAGAAATTATGGTCAGGAAAAAATAAGTTGCCGCAAATGCCACAAAAGTAGTTCTTTCAGCAGACTATACTATCAACACTCAGTAGATATTACAGTGCATTTTACCATACATTACTATTGTACAGGTTGGCCATATAAGAAAGTTAAGTACTTGCAAGACATAATTAGGGAAGAAGTACTATGAGTTATAAAGTCTACTCCGCCATTTTAGTGTTATAATGTTTGATTTTCTCACCGACTGTAGCACAGGCGTTATCTACTATAAGCATAACCAATTTCACCTCTACCACTAAATATACTTAAGTTTTTAAATAATTGTCACATAATATTTGATACAGACCTTGATTCCACACCCTCCAGTGGATTTTTCGGATCGGGATCTTTGTTCAGTGTTTTGCACCCTTTTAAACCTCTAACAGATGCCCCAGTTACCAGAGCCTGCACACAAGCAATTGAGGAGACAGAACTTTCAGGATTTCTTTAATAGATCTAACCTAGGGACATATGATGTGGCCAAAACTGTACAGTTGAGATTGGATTTAAGGATTTGAGGATGAATTTAAAATCCATGGTAGCAAACACATTGCAGGTTGTTTGGCTTGATATAGATTTGAAATTCATCACTTTCATTTTGAGCTAAGGTTTGAAGGATTTTTGTTGGGTTGAGATTAACTCAAATTTGGATGGATTTAGGATCCAATTATTTAAAACAATTGCAATTCTAATCCCTCAGTCCAAACGCCCCCTAATGTCCCAAAATCGCTGCTATTTTAAATCCTGAAACTCCAATGCAATATTACTTCATTTACATCAAAGTTATCAATTATTCCTGAAATTTCTATAAAACCAATCACCAAAATAATGAAATAATGACACTACTTGAAAATATTTACCCTGAAGTAGGTATGCAGGGCAGTAGTAAATGAAAATGACTTTTCATCAGTATTTGTTACTTTTAACTCCGTTGAGAGGGTATTATTGTCCAGAGTAACCTGTAGAAAGCAGCCAGAAGAATAAAAACGAGCTGAAGCGTAATGGGAGTCACTAAAAATAATATTAAGGTAAAGAAGACAAACATGAAAAACATTTAGCATTACAAACAGCATAAAGAAGCTTACTAACCTTGTATAGAGCTTGGAAACTGTAATCCCACATAGAACGGCTATATGGACCATCCTTTAGCTCCAGAGTAATTGAAGGATTTCCTTGCACAGTTTCAGAACTAACAATGGACCAGTCCATATTTCTAGCAAATCCATGCTGTAAGCCAGGTAGATATTCTTAAGGTAGACGTATTTTTAACATTGAAACTGGAAAGATACATCAAGTAGGACAAATTTATGAAGCCGGAGCTAAATGCATGTTAAGTGTAGACTGCCAACAGCTATTGGCTCAAGAACAAGATCAAATATTAACATATCAGAGCCTCAATAATTCCTAGACTATACACAAGTTAGATAGCAGCAGACCCTAAGGTAGTGTTTAGATTGATGGATTTGAAATCCATCACTCTCAACTTCAACTAATTTTTGAGGGATTTGGACTGATTTGAATTCCACAGCAACTTGGGTTTGATTTGAAATTCCATCTAATCTATTTGAAATATCTCATTCAAACATACCCTAAGTTACCAGGAGCAGGGGAAAAAGTACTTACACCATATGTGGTTGTGAAGTTGAGGAATTACCTGCTGAATGGAGCCAGGTCCAAACTGAGGAAAACAGTGTGGTATTCCTCCACTGTTTTTCCAGAAAAAGGCACAAAAGCATGATTTTGATTAGTTATTCTCAAATTTATGCTTGAAAGGAGAACAAAAATCATAACATCTGCAACACAATACAACCGTCCATACGGACAAACAGGCAAATCAGGTTGATAGAGTGTACAACTTAAATGCATTCAGGAAAAATAATGAAGAAAAGAGGATATACCCTAGATAAAGGCCTTTGGCCAATATGGAATAGCAAAAAACAGTGGTCAAACAAATTCTACGAAAAGAAAATTTATTTTGCAAAAATTTCAACTCTTTGCATAGTGATTGCTCAACACAACAGAGCATACCTAATGGGCTTCTGCCCCGTAAATACAGCATCTGGCCGAACAAAAAGGAGGTCTTTACTCTGTACTTTCCAGGATGTTACACAACCTCCATATAAGTATAGTTCTGCTTCGCTGAAAAATTATAGCAGCACGAATTACATCTTGCATACTCTAGAAGATAAAATTGATATATAAAGATTAGGAGAGGGCTCCGATATCCTTTAAATTACAGAGGATTTGAAATATAGTAAAATATTTAATGATATATTACAGGCATAAGACCTTTATGTGGTACAGGTTTGAACAGGATGGCTAGTTAATGGAAGAAAAAAATAGGCCAAGCATTAAACATTCTGGTAGATTGAACAGGCAATTAGTTGCTAGCAATAACAAGACACAAGTGCATCATCAAACAAATATCTATTCTGAAAAAATATAAAAATGCATTTGTCCTTCTCACAAAAGAAATAATTTTTGGTTCAGTAATAATCTTTTTCATGCTGAAATTGCAATTGAAATTGTTACAGTAAATTGATTGCTATCTTTTTCATGATATTGGATACATTACGCTCTCTCTCTCTCTCTCACACACACACACACATGCGGGCGTGCATGTGCGGGCAAATAAACAAACAGAAATGTACGCAGAAAAACAAAAGCCGAATACCCTTGATCCACTGAAGAGAATCATTCACAAATGTAGGATATGAGAAACAGATGCATATATCTACCACCAAGGTAATTGCATCATACAGAAAGAAAAGCTTTCGTAAAACATAGGGAGAAATACATTTCAAGTCCACATTCATTTTGAAGCGATTAATAAAGAACTAAGTGCTGTTCTGTTCGTTTACATTTGTCAAGTGGGGTAGCCCCTATTCTATAACTGCTAAGAACCTAGTCATCTAGCAATAAGAAAAATATCCATGGGGTATGGCATAATTGAATAATCACCAAATAAGTTTTAAGGAAGTAAACTAGGAAACAAGACTAGAAACTTTTAAAGAAAACTCTTCAAGCTTCATCACACAACATATTTAGATAATAAGGACATAATCTGCCCACCAGTTCAAGACATACTGATCATCTAATGTAAATCTTTTCCTGTTCTCTTCTCCCCCAATTTTAACTATCCAAACTCTGACAGCATTTATCAATAAAGTATTCATTTTAACAGGGCTACCTAAATTTTTATGTTATTCTTTATTTTTAAAAATCAAAATGGTCACTTCAAAAAGAAAATTAGTATAGGATCAAATTACCAAATGAATCCAGTTAAAACCAGGTACTAGATCTTCTTATAGCACTAGCCTACACTCAGAAATTAGATGATAATTCACAAAACAAGCACATTTTAACTTCACACGAAAAAAAAAATTGTGACTGTGTATACATATATAATCGTTAACCCGATAAAACAGCAGGGGGGAGCCGTTGAATTACCTTCCGTGAACAGAAGTCAAAATAACCTTTGGTAAGTCACCCAACCCCTTGGTAAGTTTCACATTTTGAACATCTGCGCTTGAGGACGCCATCGCTACACCAGAAAAACTGCAAGAACGAGGCAAAATTATATGGTCCTTCTTTTAAATCTCCTTTTCATTTTTTCCTTAGTATAAACAACAAAATTGCACAGTCGACGATTGAGGATTGAATATGTACTCACCGGCTGACTCGGCGAGGTCGGGCGGTGGAGGCTGTGAGGGAGAAAGACCATGTTATTGGCAGTGCCACCATCTCCGGTATGACTACTTCTGTGAGAAATTAGGATATTCCCACTGCTTTTGGTTTTTTCCCTTTTTCTTTTTATGTTTTGTTTCTTATGATGGAATAAATGCGTGCATGAAATTGGAGATCGGTTGCATCGACCAACAAAAGATAAGGTATCAAAATTGGATTTATACTTTGTTCTTTCTTACCTGTTGAAGTAGGATGTGGGTCTGCACCAATTGAGTGGAAATAAAGACATTAATAAAATGTAATTTTGTTTATTTTACTAATGCAAGATTAGTGAGATTCATGTGTATTTATTACAAACATCACATCCACCAATGGTTTCAACATCGATATTTAAAAAATAGGATATTCACTCGCCAAGGCCGTATAGCACAGTCTATTTGAATCAATATTTATTCTCGTAGATTTTACACTTTGAAACATTTTTTATCTCAACCACCAAAACTTATTATATGACCATCACTCCATTAGTGTGAGAACTGATGTAGAAGAAGTTCTTTTTCTTCTTGAGTGGATGACATGCTTGGAAGAGTCCCCATTCCCTTGCAGGATAATGAAGAAAGATTTCATAAATCTAAAAACTGAGGGATTGAACTAGTTAAAGGGAACTGCATCCCTTCGCTAAATATCTTAAACATGCATCTATTTGGGCTTTCCAAAAAGAAACATCATAAGTTGAAGTACAGTTCTACCGAATCTAGAATCCTAGATTGAAAATCTTTTAGTGAAAGGAAATCTAGATCTGAGTTTAGAAGGGCCAAAGAGGGAACTAAACGGTTGATAGGCATGAGTTTCAGGTCAAAGCTACTATCATGGAACTATACTGGTCAAATCAGAGTATGGGAAGTAGTTTATGTGGAACTGAGAGTGAAAGCATATCATATTGAATTTTCGAACTCTCTTCCCATTTTTCTCTAAGAAAAGAATAGCTGGAGATATGTATCATAACTAAAGTAGACAACAACTTTGATCAGATCTAGTAACTAACTTTTGCAAGAGATTCATCAAGGTCATTTCCTATATACTCTAAACTAAATATTAGAGTAAGAACATTAAATCAACCTCAGATCCTTTACCCATGAGGATTATTGGTTTTTGGTTAGAGTTAACGTATGCACAACCACTAACACTAACACAGTATTTAGTAAGATTCGGGACAAATCCCTATAATAACGAAAAAGGCACATCAATTTGTTGATTTTATGGTTGCACAATTTCACCCTTATCACACTCATATATAAATAGCACACCAAAAAAGCACAGGAGGTAGATTTTAATTATCCAATTAATTTTCTCTCTCAAAGAATTGCCACTCATTAGAAAATTGACTTGAGCATCAGAGTGCCCTCGTCAAAACTTCTTCGACAAGTCTTTTGTCGGTCAATATGTTGCTTTTAAAGGCGGAGTGAGCATGACTTATTATTACCCCACTATTAGATTATTCATAGGTAATCTTCTCGTATTCTAAGCTCACTTCTTATTTCTTATTGGTGAATTTCACACATAACTTACAATTTCGATAAATGTTATCCCATAGATTTGGGAGAGTATCATATCATCAATTCCTAATCTTAGCTTCTCCACGAATGCAGCCCTCACGTAATACACAAGTTTTATTTTAGAATTTACATCAAGTAATTTATTGTATTTAAATCAAACGAGAATAACCTATCAATAATCAAAGAAAAATATTCTCTATCATGACAATTTGATATGTGAGAATAATAATCTTAAAGTGCAAACGTTCATGAATCCATAATGAATTTTATAAAGGTGTGCCGTCATCCATAATTGATTTACGTGAACATGAATCTATGAAGGGTGTGTTTCCGTTGCCCTTGTATTACGGCAAGCTTCCTAATCCTTGTGATTGTGCGGGATTATATGGGATTGTTTGAGATTGGCTATTCATGATGCGAGAGACAAACACACACCTGAGGAATGCTGTGTGTGACTATGTTCTTGCAGAAAGGCAGGAGAAAGTCGACGAGCAGAGGGCTCTAAGAAAGGAATTAAGCAAGAAACACATCCATTTGAGTAGGATCCAATGACAAGTTGTAAAATGTGGCATATAGCTGCAGTGTTGTAAATGTTTTCCTTTATGTGGCTGCCTCGGATGAGGGATTATAGATAGGGCTGAGATTTGACATATAGTATATGAACGTGGAAGCTACACTCCAAACTTCATAAGAAGTGACTTTAGAGTTCGGATGAGAGAATTATGAAAAATCGTGTTCCTCGGCCAAATCTATATTAATATAAAAGCAATATACTTTAAAAAATTTATAGGAATCTCATTTTCCCGCTTAGTCCAGAGGAAAGTGAGATTATGGTTATAATTTTCTAACCAATCAATTATTTTTACTTTTTTTCTTTAATTTTTTTCATTTTTTCACCTTAAATTTCAAATACTTATAACTTTTACGTCTCAACTTATTTTTCATAAAAAATATATTAAATCAACTATTTTTCAAGATCTTTAATTTAATATCCATATTGTATATATAAAAATAATTTTTTAAAATATGAATATTTTTTAAGTTAATTGTAAATATTTTGATATAAAGTAAGTAAGATACTTTTATGCAAAATAAAATTATATTGAAAAATATATTTTTCATATTATGAATTTTATTCTAAAATATATATTATTATTTTTGTAAAATTATTTATTTATTAAATAATTTTAACTAAATTTTACATGATACGTTAACGCGACACAAAATAAAATGTAAGATTTAATACTTATATTATTATAATTATAATTTGCTTGTATAATTTTATAAATATTACAAATCGTGCAACGCACGAGAGAAATACTAGTAATGTCTAATAGTGATAAAAGGAAAAAAATTCTTAAAGCCTATTATAATGAGGATTCATATTTTGAATGGCTTTCAAATATGACTATCAATTGAAAAAAAAAAAGGCAAAACATACAAAGAAATAAATTTAAAAACAAAAACTATTTATTAGCAAAAATTACGTGGCTGCTCTATTAATTTATAATGGATTGGGATAGAAAAAAAAATCCCTAAACTTATTAATATATTAAAAGGAAAAAAGAATTCATGGCTGCTCTAGAAAAAGGGGGAATTAGGAATTATTATTTTTTGGGTCGAAAATGTGGAAATTAGATAAATTAAAAGAAGAATATAATTACACAATATTCGGACATACCCGAAGGAATTGCAGTACAAGGAGGGATCCAAACTTGTTCCAAATTTACTAGGTGTGAAATATGCCTTGGAATACAAATGTCAATATTGAAATCCTATGTTGTTAAAAAATCCACCTCAGAACAACTAATTCTCGATTTCTTTTCATGGAACCCCAAAAATTTTGAAATTTTAAAAATTTCAAAAATAATAATTTAATATCTTTACTTTTCAATTTATTAAATTTATTTTATAATTCTTAATCCCTTCTTTTTTTATTTATGTAAGAATTATCAATACTATCAAACTTATTAATGTTTATAATACTTATATTGTAGGATGAAACAATCAACAATACAAGGCCCAACGCTCATTGCTTTCATGCATTTTTACTCAAGTTTAAGGTGGTTTTCTTTTATTGTCAATTTTAAATATTTGGATTACCTTTATTTGATATATATTACTATGTGAAATTATTTATTAATTTAATCGAATACTTTTTCTAACAAGTTGATGATATAATTGGGGTTTTTTTTCAAAATAATGTAAAAAAAATAAAAAATTTACGAAATAGGCATGTTTTGGAACAGTTTTTAAAAATAGGTAAAACGTCACCGCCGGTGACGTTATTTAAAAAAAACGACACCGGCGGTGACGTTTTTAAATTTAAATGAAAGAACGTCACCTTAGGTGACGTTCTTTCTTTTTATCATATATATATATGTACACATACATCATACATGCATATATATATATATATATTATATATATACACACTGACATATATATATATATAACTTGTATTATATATATATAATTTTAATATATATTCTTATTAATATATATACACACTGACATATATATATATAACATGTATTATATATATATTTTTTAAAATATATTCTTATTAATATATATATATATATATGTATAAATTTATAAAATATATATTTATACTCTAAAATAACATTGTGAATATATATATATTTTTATATTTTATTTATTCAGTAAATATATCAAAATAAATATTAAAATATAATTAATAAAATTAAAAAATTATAATTTTAATTAAGATAATAAAAAATATTTAAATTTATTTTTATATTATATATATTATATATATATATGTATTTATAAAATTATTATTTATAAATAAGAATATATATTTTGAATATGTGTATATATATATATTTATTTATTAAGTAAATATATAAATATATATATAATAATAATAATAATATATAAAAATATTTATTAAATTAATAATTTTTTATCATTAATTCATATTTTTTAAATTAATAATATATATATATATAATAATAATATATAAATTTATATATATATATTCGGATATTATATATATTATTATTTATAAATATATATTTTATAAATAAATATATATATATATAATACATATAATATATATAACTAAAAACGTCACCTTAGGTGACGTTAATTCATATATATATATATATATTATATATATACACACACACACTGACACACACACACATATATATATATATATATAAAACCTGTAAATATATATATATTTTTAAATATATATTCATATTAACATATATATGTATGTTAAGTAAATATATATATATATTTTTTATTATTATATTATATTAGTTTATGTATATATATTTTATAAACATTATTTAAAATAAAGATTAATATTTAATTATTATTATTTGTAATTTAATTTGTTGAAAGAAATATACATTATTATTATTTATAATTTAATTTTCTTAAAGAAATATAAATTTATATATATTTTGTAATAATAATACATGAATATATATATATATATTAAATTATAAATTTAAAAAATGTCATTTAAAAAAAATAAAAAATAAAAAAATAATTTTCTATTAATTACAGAAATATTTGAAAAATATATATATATAATATATATATAATATATAATATACATACATACATGGGCCAATATATATATATATAATATACACATACATCATGCCAACGTCAGTGCCACTGACGTTTTTTCATTGCAAATTTTTTTTTTTTTTTGGGCCCAAAATATATTGAGGTTGATTCGACCTCGCAACCTCTTGGAGAAGCGCCCAGCTTTTAACCATCAAGGCACACGCAATGTTTGAAAATTTATGATATAATTTTATATATAATATAAATTTAAAATATAAAACAATATATTTATAATATTTTTTGATTTTTAATTATAATATATATTATATAAAACAATTAAGGTGACGTTTATTCTTTTATTTTTATTTTTATTCTTATATATATATATTTATATATTATTAATATATATATTATCTTATTTTTATAATATGAATTAATAATTAAAAAAATTTCTTTAATTTAAAAAATTCTTTTTATTATCTTAAATAAAATTATAATATTTTACTTTTTAAAATTATAAATTAATATATATTTTTATATATTTATTGTATTTATTTAATTTCATATATATATTTATATATTATTATTATATATTTATTTATTTATTTTGAATATGTATATATATATATTTATTTATTTATTAAGTAAATATATAAAAATATATATTAAATTATAATTTTAAAAAGTAAAATATTATAATTTTATTTAAGATAATAAAAATTATTAAATTAAATAAAAAAATTTAATTATTAATTCATATTTTGAAAATAAATAATATATATATAATAATAATATATAAATATATATAATTTTGGATATTATATATATTATTATTTATAAATATATATTTTATAAATATATATATATAATAGATATTATATATATAAGATAATATAATTTTATTTAAGATTATAAAATAATAATTAAATTAAATAATAATTTTTAATTATTAATTTTATTTTTATTTCATTTTCTTTTATATAATATATATATATATATATATATATATATTATAATTAAAAATAAAAAATATTATAAATATATTGTATACTTATATTATATATAAAATTATATCATAAATTTTCAAACATTGAATGTGCCTTGGTGGTTAAAAGCTGGAGGATGGTTCAAGAGGTTGCGAGGTCGATTCCAATATATTTTTGGTCCAAAAAAAAAATAAAAATGAAAGAAGTGGCACTGACGTTTTCTGGCCATGTATGTATTATGTATGTTATATATATATTTATATATATATATATATATTTCAAAAATTTCTGCAATTAATATAAAATTATTTTTTTTATTATTTATTTTTTTTAAATAACCTTTTTTAAATTTATAATTTAATATATATTTTTATATAATACATATACATATATTCCTAAATATATATATATATATATATTGAAAAGGTAATATATTTAAATATATATATATATTATATATAGATATTTATATATATATTTATAAAATATATATTTATAAATAATGATATATATAATATCCGAAAAAATATATATATTTATATATTATTATTATATATATTATTTATTTTCTAAATATGAATTAATAATTAAAAAATATTATTTAATTTAATATTTTTTTTATTATCTTAAATAAAATTATAATATTTTACTTTTTAAAATTATAATTTAATATATATTTTTATATATTTACTTAATAAATAAAAAATATATATACATATTCAAAATATATATTATTATTTATAAATATATATTTTATAAATACATATATATATAATATATATTATAAAAATAAATTTAAATATTTTTTTATCTTAAATAAAATTATAATATTTTAATTTTATTTATTATATGTTAATATTTATTTTGATATATAAATATATATTTTATAAATATATACATATGTATAGTAATGAGAATATATATTTAAAATATATATATATATTTACAGGTTATATATATATATGTGTGTGTGTGTCAGTGTGTGTGTGTGTATATATATAATATATATATATGCATGTATGGATGTATGTATGTATTATATATATTGTGTGTGTATATATATATAACATATAAATGAAAGAAAGGTGACGTTCTTTTATTTAAATTTAAAATCGTCACCTCCGGTGACGTTTTTTCAAAATAACGTCACCGGCGGTGACGTTTTACCTATTTTTAAAAACTGTTCCAAAACATACCTATTTCGTAAATTTTTTCTTTTTTTCGCATTATTTTGAATAAAAACCCGATATAATTGTTACGAATGTTATGCATATTATACTTGTATTTTTGACTTGTTTTTTTCTATGTAACTCACGAAATGAAGATAGTTCGTCACTTTAGGTTTAAGAAAAGAGATGATGATTTGTTAGAAATTATTAATATTTGAACGACAAATTTTACTTTTGTGCATTTTAGTCATCCGAATATTTTAATTTAAATATCGCACCATTTTAATTGATGAATTCGTTTGAGGTTGAAATTTTATTAAATGACAATTTTATATTATGATTTTAACTATGCAGTTATTATGTTTTATCGGCCTCAACTTATCTAAAGAGCGGCAATAAATTTTACACGTTACAATTTCTTTTCTTTTTTTCAAATGTTCCAAAATGGTTTTAGAAAATTATGGATTGTTACAATATGAGATGGCAATAAGTAAGATGTTAAGTAGAAAAAGATTTAAGGCGAATTCATCCAAAGAATAACAATAGTTCAAAGATATGGACAAAATAGCCATGCAGAACTAGTGAGATTAATATGGTTTATTAGTTGTAAATTGCGGATACCAATCATACTAATAAGGGTGTAAATGAATCGAGTCGAGAATATATCATTGTTTAAAATTGTTTGAAATGTTATTAAGCTTCTAATATTTTGTTTGACATTGATTTAATTATTAATCGAGTCAAGCTTGAACGAGTTTTAATATAATCGAACACGAGTCAAGCTTTAAATTTTATCAAACGTAAAAATATGTTCAAGCTGTTTGACAATTAATATTATTATCAAACAAAGTTCAAACGAGCTTTTAATGAACAAGCTCGTATTGAGTATCAAATAGTTTGGTTTGATTTTCAACCCTAAATACAAAACATCAATTTATCATTCTAATCATTGTATATTTGATATAAAAACATAATAATAATAATAAATTATTAGATGCGCATTAACTTTACAATTAATCTAATGTTAAAACTTTTGTACATTGTACAATCGATACACATCATTAAGTGTTTAACTAAAAGTATTACTTAAAATATAATTACTAATTTATTACCTTAAAAAGATAGTAATACTTTTTAAACAAACAAGTAATATTTTTTAATTAAATAAATAATATTGTAAATCAAGTGTACGGCCGTATAATACATAATAAACTCACTCTTAATTTAAGGAAAAAAGGTAAATGCCTCCACTAATATCTTTGGTTACAAACATACAATATTGTCCAACTGTTATTCTCATTACTCAGAGATTAGGTTGTATAAAACTGTCAAAACCTATGGCATAGGAGGCAGAAAGAAAGAAGCCTTGTTGCCACTCTCCGGGCCAGTTTTCATCTTCCCTTCCATTTTCAGGCTTGTATAATAATTCAACTACAAGTTTAATTCTTAATCAATCAGCCGTAAGACAACAACCAAGTATGTGACCATCTCTTTTCTATAATTTCCCTACCATGATCAAACATTCCTTCAAAAAATTGTCGAGCTGAGAACAATATAAATCAGGAAATGTCCGATAGTGGTCCACATGAGGAGATGAACCGAAATTGTAAGACAAGACTCGTCTCCCGCTCCTCCTCTGTTCCTCGATAAATGATTCTACTCTTTCAGATGGAATCACCTTGTCCCCAGTACTATATAGATAAAGCTGAGGGCATGGAGGTTGATCCTCTAGAAGGACAGAAACAATCTTCGCCAACCTCCTGTTACACATAAACAGCAATAACTCCTCACACTGGAACCTTTATTTCATTGGTTATATTCAAACACAACCACAATGGAATAGTAAACGTTGTCGATAACGAATTCTTTTGGTAACACACAAGAATTGGAAATGATCACATATTTTATTAAAAAATAGGATCTAGCCATTTTGATAAGATATCCTTATTATCAGTTAAAATTATAGGAGACAAGTTTTGTCTCTCACACGTCCAGAGACATGCAGAAGTTTGAGACAATGGATGTCTCGTGCAGGCGTGAGACCTTCCAGGCATGTGCCATTATCTTCAGCTTCGGCAGGTCTTACGAGCCCTGGAGAGACACAAATCTTGTGTCTTTTCAAAAGGGCATCTTAGTCTTTTTATATGCGAAAATGGCTAATATCTGTTTTTTTTTGTTTTTTTTTCTTGAACATGTCTCTATTTCATTGTCATTCGTTAAATTGCTAGGAAAAATTTGCTCTTCAAAAATAAAATGCACCTTTGTTTAGAATTTAGCTACTTTGCATGGTCTAGGCATTTCTCGAGCTAATACTTTCAGCCAAAAGAGGAAATCATATGGATATTGAATGAAGACTTACCGATTTACATCAGGCAAGTTCAGAAGACAGGAGAAGAGCTTCTCAAATGCAAATAAGAGGGAGGTTTCAATTAAACGTGGTTCTGTTTTTTCTATCTTCAATCTGTTCTCATCACTTCCTAATTGAGTTCCTCCTCCTGTTTCAGGTGAAGTATGGGTAGCAGAGCTGCTTTTCTTTAGCAGGGCTGTCGTGAATCCAGCAGCCCAAACCTGAAACAATTGAAGGATCATTTGACCGACACAATTTTTTTTCATGCAATCATCACCTACAAAGTCTCCAATAGTTTCCATTTTGTCCTAGACATCAATGCTCAAACTAAAAGTTCACAGTATGCTGATGAAAGGTGCAAAGGATCTTTGCTTTAAGATCATGATTGGAAGTTTTCACCTTTTGTTGTTTGAGAATACTAGAGCAGAATCACCACTCTCAGCAGGATCATTAACAATAAATCAAACCACATGTAAAAGAGAAACTGATCTTCAGCTATGGTTGGTAAAAATAGGAACGACATCGATTGACAACTGAATTCCATGAACTTAATCCTTGTTTGACAAAATAGGGATAATTTTAAGTATTTTCTATGGAGTTGCATGAGAAACAAATACAAATTGACATATTAGTTTAAAAATAACTTATGACAGTTATGTTAACAAAAAATTGTGTATGTATTACTTCTAAAGGTAAACAAAGGATGATCTTTTTCAAGTGTTGGACATTAATACCCAATGACCAAACTTTAGCCAAGGAAAAACCAACAACAGACGAGAGGAAAACAAAAGCACTCATGCACCAAGCATCTGTATATGTGAGTTGATTCAAAACATATATATTGTCCAGCGGAGCGCACAACAGTTAAGACTTGAAATTACACCATAAGCAACACTAAAAATCTGATGATAATTGTATTCCACCAGGCTAAAGCAAAGCAGTACTTAGCAAGGTAAAATGCATAAGACCCAAGGCTAAGGGTCAGATTCATTTTTCCACTGCAAACTTATCTCAGATACATGTGAGTGAAATAAGTGATAACTGAAGAAAATACTTTCCAGGAAATGTATTGCAGAAATCCAAATTTTAAGCACAAACCTTAGGATCTATAATGGGGTCTCCTCCTGAGTCTACTACACATCCTCTAATCTTCTGCAATAAATCTTGTCTGTCTCTCAAATGCTTAAGAATGGCACCATACCTGCAGCACAAAGATAGTCAAAACGAAGGCAGAACATGTCTAAGACCAATGCATCTCAATCGACAACACGACATGGGTCTTTTTTTTTTTCTTTTATTAATAATTCATACTCTAACAAAGATCAAAGAAAAATCATCCCATCCATCCATGGTGACTCAACCCAGGACCACTAACACTTGAGCAATCCCACTTGGTCCAGAAATCTATATTAACAACTCGAACAAAGAACAACACTGTGAATGAAGCCGATCCTTACAGAAAATAGCGAAACATAAAATCAGAGAGTGAAGGAACTCACGTAAGCCAACCCGTATTGCTGAAGGTATGGAAGATCAAGAAGCGATGGCGGTGGCCCTCATTGGACAACCACGAGGCGAGCTCATTCGTCAACCTGTGAATCCTCTCCTCCAGACTCTTTCCGAAATCAAAGGACAGCACATCGGTAACTGAGGATACATAAGTAACAGCATGAATACCCTTATCGTTGTACCACTGTGCGTACCTCTTCAGGTGCTTGGGCTTGGCCCCCAGCCATCCCAACAGCACCACCGCGACCTCAGGCCCTTCATCTACAACAGCAATCCCATTTCTCTTATCAGTGACAACTGGCCCTGAAGCGAAATTCCAGGACCGGAATGAGTTGCCCTCCGGCCCGAAAAGAAGGCGATCGAGAAAATTGCCGGAAGCCGGGAAAGAAGGGCTGTGGAGAAATTTAGGGAAGTGATTGTGCGAAGCGGTTGAGAGAGAAGAGAATCGATACGGAGAGCGGAGTTGATAGGTTGGGCGACAGGGGACATGGAAATTAGGGGGAGTTTTAAGAAGCAGTAATTTGGGAGGATGGCGACAATGGAAAATGCGGGACGACATAGAAGATGGCTGAAAGAAATGGAGTTTGTCACATAACTGCGGACGAAGAATTCGATGTCATGTTGCTCAGAAGATTTCAGCTGTGTCCAAATTCCAATGCCCTCACCTTCAACTAATGTCTCGTTCTCTCAAACTCCGATTCTATTCTTTCGAAGGCAAAGGCTAAATGCACTCCACATTTTTTAAATATTAAAATTAAAATATTCAATCCCTATCATATAATGTAAGGCTAAGCACGGATCTGGAAGTTGATAAATGAACCTCGCTGAAAATCAAACTGAAAGCACCTGAATTAATAAATATTTGTTGATTATTTAACTTTTTTTAACCTAATTACTTCAATTTTTTTATAATCAAACCAAAGCATATTGATCCGAAGAATCGAAAGAAGAATTGAGTAGAACCGATTATAAAAAAAAAAATTATATATAAATTTATATTTATCTTTTAATTCATTTTTTCACAATATTAAATTAATTATAATTTTTTTGTGAATTTTAATAGTATATATTTTATTATTATTCTAAGATATCATAAAACAAAAATCTTACAATATATAAAAAAAGAGTCTAATTTAAACTACTTTATTTTTCCCTCTCAAAACTATTACTATGTGTAGAATTTAAATATTATATTTGTTTGAATTAATTCACATTAGTGGATCTTATGAGTAACTCTTCGAGATAGGCTCAACACATGAAGATTATGACTCGTATAAACCTATGAAGTAGATAGAAAAATTAAAGTGTTGTTCTTGTGGAGGAGTATGTTCTAGATTTGAACTGAGCTATGGAAGGTTACATCTACTTCAGGTCATCAGATCAGTTCATATAGCACTGATATAATCTTAAATGTTATTTTAACCAAGTTTAATGCAAATACGACCGCTAACACTGTCACATAGGTCCACCCTCTATCGATATTAAATGTTAGACTTCGAGTACATGAGACAAATCCCACGTATAAGGGAGAAAATGTACAACACGAATAAGGAAGAAAAGGTACAAAGAATCTGACAGGTTTGGGAACATATTAGTTAGACCAATTTACCCTTCTCTCACCGGCATACATATGTTTTATTGCAAACAGTAAATGATATCTCATTACTATTCCATCAAGAATCCTCATTATTGTCAGATTACTTACTTAAGCATTGGAGCATCCTCGTTGGAACCTCCTCCGACGAGTCTTTTACAAGGATCCTCAAATGCAAAATCACCCCATGATCAGATAATTCATAGATTATTTTTCCACTCACTAACTTTACTTCTCAATTAATTTGGGTGAAATTTCACTCATCACTTGTATATTTTTTTCTTAAATCGAATATATTTATTTAATTATGCACCATGATTGTGTAACTCGCATTCTTCTTTCGGTAACCAGAAAATTAGAGAACATCAACTCACCAAGAAACGCATTCGAAATTTGTTACACGGGGTAGGGCATTCGTCTGTTCATAACTGTGTATGGTAGGTCACGA
The DNA here is from genome assembly GCA_028749325.2 of Caryopteris x clandonensis. Taxonomy (NCBI): domain Eukaryota; kingdom Viridiplantae; phylum Streptophyta; class Magnoliopsida; order Lamiales; family Lamiaceae; genus Caryopteris; species Caryopteris x clandonensis. The sequence continues at coordinate 1,843,142 of JAPYKT020000008.1, read as the reverse complement.
ACTGGGAGAATTTGAGGGAGAGGAATAGTGAAATAATTGAAGTTTAAATGTACAATTTATTTTTAGAGAAACACCCCTTTCATGTTCCGAAATTACTAACAAACACCCCTCTTTGCTGAAGTATTTTTCTTACAACTACCCAAAATAGATACAAATTGTTAAATGCAAATGCCAACGTCGGCATTTGTAGAGTTTACAACATGCAACATCCCCCAAAACAATGAGACCTAAAGTAATTTATCGACCTCACCTTGATAAAACCAAATAATGGAAAGAAAAAAACAATGTTTGTTGAGCAAGGTAAGGATAAAATCCTACAAAAATTAATCTAGTTCCAACCATAAAAACGCCAAGGTGGTATGCTCATTTGGTATATTGGTGCATGATGGAGAGCAGAGCAAAATGGAACGGGCTCCAGGTTTCTCTCTCCATTGAATCAAACAGGGGTACATCCGTGAGCCCATGCTACGGTTCCTATCAATTCCTGCAGTTGGGCCTAATGCTGTGAATAGCCCAGTCGCAGATCTAACAACTATACTAAAATACTCCATTTCTTATCATACACCACAGATACAAGTATGTGTGCGCATTGCACTTAATATGAATTAATTTTATCAGCATTATCTCAAATAGAAGATCAATTTGAACGCCCTAGTCTCCAGAATTCATACACATTATCATTGCTAGGATAGGAAGCAACAACAATTACAACACTTACAATCAGAATACTTTAACCAACAGCATGGCAATGAACAAACTTCTTGAGATCAATGTGATCTCGGATGATAATTATCTTGGAAATAAATATTTGTCCACTTTAAAGCCATCTAATATGCTTCAAGCAATAAACTCGGAGAAAACAAGGGAACAATGCAGTTCACTAGAAAAGTCTACATGGTTATTACAAAGAAAAAATCAAATGTAATTATAGCTGCACAATTACTGGAACTTTTTTTTTTTTTTTCAGGACGCCTCACATCAATGTAATCTGTAGAGAAATAACACATTTACATGCACTTTTCAGCAGGTATATGCTTTAAAATCTTGTGTTCAACCACTCTTTAACTATGACCCTTTGCCTCAAGCAAAGCAAATACTGACATCTGAACTAAATATTTTTCAATTAAGGTTCAGGATTCACCATTAGAGTGGTGGTTGCTTCATTTCAGACAGCAATCATTAAGACAGACTTCATACTACTCAAGTCACACGTTTTGTATCACGAAATGAAGCCAGATGATCCTGCAATAGAAACAAAAGATCAGTTGTTCCACCATGAACTCTCAACTAGAAGGAAAGGGGCCAATAACAAGATCTTTTACAATCCTAATCTTAATTTAAATTCAAAAGGTCGAATAAATGTCAAGACAGCACACCTCATCCTCGGATTAGGCTCCAAGCAGCAAACATTCAACAGTAAGAGTTCACCAAATAATGAATTATGGGACTAGTCTGCATAACTATGGTATCTCACCAAACAAATAATACCTACCATGAAATTTACCATATGAAATGATTTCTTTCCTCATGAAGCAAGGATATCCCAGACTGAGACCCAAAGGGGTTAATTTTTTCACCTATCAGGGAAAATCTTGTCCCTGTAAATTGGCTTATCCTTTTTGTTTTTCTTCCGTTCGTCTCGTTTTCTTTAGTAGTCTTTCAGGAAATAGGTTTCTACAAAGAAGACGGGATTTAGACTCATTGAAATGCAGGTAGTACACTCCACCAGGTGTGAACTGACTGAGGCAGCTCACAATCTTTGCTTACATTTCAGTATTACTAAATCAGCAACCTCAAGCAGGTAAGTGAATGTTTCGAGCTTTAGATCAAGGCCACATACAATTCATTCAACACAAGCCTTAACTTTATAAGCATTTGTTAACATGTTTTTATATTTGTTAGTACAGAAATTCATTTAGCTCTTCCAGTCCCTTCAGTCTCTCATTGTGCCCCCATGGCCATGGGACTAGTTGTAGTTGAAGTTGCAATCGCATCTAACCTTTGCCTCTGCCAAGCATCACCTCTCATAGGTCTACATTGACTGTGCTGAAGATGTTAAGATAAATGTATAAATGATACTCCTCACTAATAGCTTAAACTTTTAGATGAGGTGATCATTTTACATGGTAACAGAGACAGGTCAAGTGAAAGGTCTTGAGTTCAAATATCACCGTCACCCATTTAAAATGTGAGTCTTTAAGTGGCTTTAGTTGGTCCGCCTACACATTGAGGCATCAAGTGGCTTTCTGCCCACCTTCACATGACTGGGCATGTTAAAGATAAGATAAATGTAAGAATGATACTCCTCTCTAACAACTTAGGCTTTTAGATGAGGTGGTCATTTAACATACTGATCCACCCCTTTCAACCAAATCCCTATTCTTAATCTCCCAATATACCATTGCCTAAGCTGCTGCTACCAAATCATTTTTACAGCCAAACAACTGAATTGATGAAAAAGCTTGCATTATGAAAGTGTGCGTCCACTGTTTCTGAATTTGTTGCCAGAAACCATAAGGTCTACTGTGGGGGATAGATTAAAAGGCCAAGTAAAGATCTCACACAAGTGAAAGCTCCATAAAGCTCTCCTCTTATCTCACTCGTATATCTTCATGTTCACCAGTATCATTTCACATTTTAGATATTATACTTCATCTGTTGTCTTGCCCCAAGAGGGAAAAAGGATGTTCAGGCTAAGGACTCTAGCTAACTTAAATAACCTTGTTTCAAACCTAAGCTTGAGATTCATGAAAGACGGCTTGTGCAAGTTTAACCTGCCAACCGGACAAGCTCATCCTAAATAAAGTCAGTCAGCCTAACCCCCATCTCAATCAATTATTTTTCACTCCACCAACAGATACTTCCCCACACAAATCTTGTTCCCATCTTCAAGTCGAATATTTAAAATGTAAATAAGCCACAGAAGTTAGGTACCATTGAATTATTCTGGATATATATGCTCATTCTTGAGACTAGGCCTACCACTGCCTTATGCATGCACAAATATTTCATAGAACCAGTAATCCAGCAGCAAAAAAACATTAAATATTGAAAAAGTCCTGGCTAAAAAACCATGTCATATCTACTACAAGGCACACCCCAGGAAATGCAAATCACAACTCCAAAAGATGGAAGTACAATACAAGAATAAGGTGACCTGAAATGAAATGATTTTAAAGCATTACTAGGCCTCAACAAAATCAAATAATTGAAGTGCTCCTGTGAATAGCATATTGATGGACTGAGAGAGTGAAAAATAAGAACTTACCGAGATAAAATCAAATGCTCTGGTATCCTCTCTCTTCGAGTCATTCATTAGTGAAGTGGGAGGTTGGGTGGCGACACCAGGATTAAAAATATCTGGTAAGGCCGAAGGATTTCCTTCATGAGACCCAGCAGCATTGAAATGCGTATTTGATTGCAGATTCCCTAGTTGCTGAAAGTTGGACATCGTCGCAAGGAACTGTGGTTGAGCAAACAGACCACCCATGGCAATATTATTCATTGGGTGAGAAACAAATGCCGGATTGAACATCAACCCAGATGGGAAATTATATCCCATGGCACCCAATTGAAACATGGGAGTTTCATTCATCCCTTCAGCTTGAGAGGCAAATTCCCTATTCAAGTAATTGTTGTGGATGTTACTGTCTTGGTGGATACTGGATGTTGAATCCACAAATTCTGGGCCCTTCTCAACACTGCTTCCATTTTGATTTTTAAATGGATCATTTTCATTTATAGACAAACTACCCATCAGGTTATTAATATCTCTTCCAAGATTACCATGCTCCTGGGAGACATAAGAATTTGAGTTGAAAAAGTCAAACGGTTCAGCTACAGGTTTAGCTTCTACATGGGCTTCTGTAATCCCCGACTTATCAACAGCAGTACCAGAAAAGAAAACGGAAACGTGGTCTTTATTGTGACTGGTATGAAAAGAGACATCAGCAAAAGGATCATCATCAACTGCTTGTTCATTGGCGCTGTCACCAACAACACTCTCCCCAAATAAGTCATCAATCAGCGGAGCAGCAGAAGGTGCCGCATTCAAAATTCTTGGTTCACTCTTTGCATTGGTAGAATCTTCCTCTCCAAGAAGATCATGAGAATCACCAATGTCTAGTAAGTCCGGAATCACTGAAGGCTCAGGCTTCTTTGCTGATGTTTCAACATGATTGATTCCTCTACTTTTTTCAACACCCAGTAGACTCAACACCTATAAGGACCCACGCTTGATTATTGTTGTACCTAATAGCTAAACAATGAAGAACTCACTTAAAGAAAATAATAAGCATGCAGGATTTCTTATCACACAAATACGACATTTTTTCTTAATATAAAGTTTTTAATTCATGAAGTAGCAACAAGTAACTAACTGCACAATTGTATATGCACTGTCCTAAGGCTTTTGAGTGGGATCGACATAGTTTGCATGTTACTTTTTTCTCTCTTTAAACCTGGCGGCAGTTGGTGAAGTAACCACCATTCCGGTGCAGATGATATATTAATTCTCAGAGCCCCTGAAAGAGACTGGGATGAATTTTTAAATTCAGAGGACCTGAGAAGAAGAAGTTTTTCTTGGCACAATGCCTCATAAACATGAATGACCATTATTCCTTTTCATCTCTGCTTTTGTTTATAATTAGTAAGGCCCATTTGCTGTGATATATCATACCTCTTGCACATCTCAGCGACCATCTCTCATAAAAATCAGCATTTTGGAGGAAATTCACAAAACAAAGTTGGAAGACAAAAACCTCTTGTCAATCCCCTGAAACTTACACCTATTGATTCTTTCTCAATACAAGGCATCTAAACAGAAACTAAAGTCTTACCTTAGTGGCTTTCTCCCTCAGAGATGCTTGGGGAGATTCACAACATTGGACCACCACAGCTCTGTTGTCACTAAAATATGATGATATAACAGCAAAGTTCTCATCATCTTTCTTCCTCAATACTGCCTCAAGGACACAAATAGCTTTCATGCAAACCTAGACAAATAACATTTTAACACAAGTAAATTAGAATTTGTTAAGCATATTGCATTAGCACATCATCTTAAGGAAAAAACTGCCAAAAATAGCTGAAATTTTGATTCAGCATTTTTACAGCTATTAAGATCATCAAATTTGTATTGCAATGTAAACAGAATCCATTAGGGAGCAAACCTGCCACTTAGGGGATCTCAGCTTTGTTTCAATGGCATGCCCTAGTGACCCAGCATTCAATTTTGAGGCTTCTAAAAGAAAAACATGAAGTGCATCCCGAGTAGGCTGTAAACGGACACCACCAGATGTCACAATGGTCTCTAAAAGCTTCTCTTCTCGAGTCTTCTGATCATAAATTGAATCAGAGTCTCCATTACTTGTTTCTTCCGGGGATGCATCGACATCTTGAGCCCAATTTTCAGACCCAGCATTTTTTGAGAATCGGGAAGATTTATGAGTTTCAGCATGAATATCAACCCCTTCATATCGGTCTGAGTAATCACTTTCCCTAGTTAAAGATCGCCGAAGATTTGGGCTTTTATAACTCCCTGTATCATTGTTTTTCCTCAGGGATGGAGACTGTGTTAAACTACTTAGTCCCTGTTTGATCGTTGCACTTCCGATGTCAACAACCTCACCAATGAATGACTTTTTATCGCCTGATGGAAATTCATAGTTGGTATTCCCAAATCCTTGAATACGACTTCCAAGGCTAGTTTCTGTAGGTGCAGCTTTGACCTCATCTGAGGAAAATAAAGCAGACAGTGTTTCCTGTGCTGTTTCACGCACAGCCTTGTTCAGCGCATCACCCTTCAAAGGATCTGGCTGGCCCTTGTAGTGGATTAATTGACGTACAGCAACCGAATTCCTTTGCATTTCCCTTCTGAAGTCAGCACCTGATTTTCCCACGACATATTTGATGACCCTTAATGTCTGAAAAAAACAATATGTATAAGAGACACCTAAACTATTTATATGTTCTAAGATACAGGTGAAAGTTGACAAATACACAAGTGGTTTCCACTTAATGTAGACACCCAAGTCAAATGCAAAATATCCTATCAGCAGTGTTGACCATGCAAAAATATAGCAGCGAAATGAAGAGCCAAGCTCTTTGTGGATACGCAAACTTGGATCAAGAAGAGTACTCAAATACAATGGTTAATATCGGACTGACGACCTAGTCTTTTCTCAGTTCTTCATTATAATGCACCAACAAGTAATGCAGGCAAATCATATATTACGCACTTATCACAATGTTGCTGCTAAATTTTATATGGACTTCACCATTAAGTCAAACTTACCTCTTAATTATGTTTAACTTACTTGAGCAATCCTACAATTACAACATGTGTGTTTTGAAACTAGAACATTAACTTTTTATTTTGGCTCAACATTATTCGATACATTTGGCTCGTGTACACAGCACTAATACTTCTCATGCAATGGGATTACCAAAATGCATTATCAAGAGCTAAAATCTGTTGATGACCTACATTTTTTTTACAAATCAAGTAAATGCATTTGAAGCCAGCAAATGTCAACCAGATTAAATGAAAGTTTTTACGTAAAGCATCGTGCATGTTCATGCATAGTGACTTGCAAATGCTCACTGTTTAGTCCTCGAGAATAATAATTAAATTTTATCAAACTCACTTTATCATACATCTTTTGTCAGAATTAGCAAGTGACAAAACCAAAAGTGCAATATTTTTATTCTGAAATGCCCTATACTCTACAATCAATTACACGGTTTGTTTGGACCCTAGAATAAGATCTAATGCCAACGACTACCACTATAGCGGAATTCTATATCATCAGGAGAACTACAAGGCAAACAATTAGAATTAAAAATAACAAAACAACATTGACATGAACTTTACCATATTAGCTAAAAAAAGATCAAAGAACAGAGAGAGAGAGAGACCTTTTGCTTAACAATAGGCGATTTGTGCTCGAGGCGTTTGAGGATAAATTGAGAGACTTCCTTGACGATGGAGACGTGGGATGACCTGAGGAAGTCGCAAATTTCTTCCAATTTGTAAACGGGAGTCACCTTATCCTCATCCGACGTCGCACCGTCTACCATTCTCGATCTCCAGTACGATTCCACCGCTCTCCTGCTCTGATCCATTCTTCCAGAAATTCCCCTTTTTGCACTCCTTCACCGATCAAAACTCAGATTGACTTCGAATGATCAAATAATTATTAACCAACTAGCTGCTAATTGATAGACAAAACGAACCGGAAACTAATAAGAAGTGGCGCAATTTTGGTTGGAATTTGTTGTTCTTCGAAATTGGTAACGATTTTTCAAAGGGTTTTTTGTTATCTTCTGAAGAAAGAAATATAAGAATACACTCCTTTTTCTATTTTTTATTTTATTTTAATTCTTCTTTTGGATTCTATTGATGCAATAATTAGATTATATTATATTATATTATAATCATAATCATAATTATTAATCATAATTAGAATAATAATTAAACAGGTCAGCTGCGGTGGTCGGTAAGTGGACGGCGCGCGGCTGGCTTCAACAGCTCACGATAGCTTTAGGCGATGGCACCTTTAAAAAATGATGATGCTGGTATCATTGTACGGAAAATGGTTACTCACACTTCCTTCCCTAAATTTCTTTCGATTTGGATGTGAATCCTCTCTACTACTTTGCGACAACTTCTTATATTCATGTGCTTTTTCTGTTTAAATTTTACAAAAAATTCACGAAAGAAAATATAGAGAATTCATTTTCAATTTCTCTAGACATTCAACATATGAATAGAAAAAATATTTAATTTTTTTTTTAATTGGGTTGGTTTCTCTCTTCAAAGTATTCTCTACACTTTTTATTGGTAAAACTATATAAAATAATATAATTTTATATCAAAATATATATTTTCTCCACCCCAAAGTATTCTTGTTTTTAAACAAAATTTATTAATTGTATAAAAATCAAATTATTTAATATATTTTATAAAAAAAGTTAGTCAATATTTATTTGAATTTCAAATCCAATACAACAATTAAATACACAATAAATATTAAAATGTAACCCAAATAATCAATAAATATAATTATATTATTTGAATCCAATATCCATTTTTTAATATATGCAATATGAGTGAAAATTTAAAAATTGTGAAAAGATAGAAACAAAAAATATATTTGTACTTTAACAAATTAAAAAATATCTAAAAAATATAAAATTCAACTAATCAAAGCTAACATGTTATTGTTGAAAAATATTTTTAATTTTATAAATTAAATATAAACAAAAAATATATATTTATAGTATTTTGTTATTTATCTAGATTGGAGTATAACAGTAGCCGGAGAAGACGAGGTATAAAATATAAATTTAGTGACGAAGTGCTAATCAAGTAAAACTATTATAGAATTTTCTATTTATTTGGCAAAAGCTTTTCTCGACTCCATGGAGATTGGTTTCAAGTAAATAAATTTCTAGGCTTCTATTGCATGCAAAATATTTTTTTAGCTGTTCACACAGTAGGTTTCTAAAAATTCCACGTCTTTTTCAGTTTTTATTTATTTGTTTATACTTAAATTAATTGAGAAAAATAAAGACCTACCAAAGAAATCCACTAAAACGCAACCCAAATTTTTTTAACCAAAATAAATTTTAAGATTAGGTTTGATAATAGTTATAAATTAACGACCGTCGAAATTATAATTTTATAATTGTTTTAGGTATTTTGCATATTACTATTTTTTGCAATAAATCATATACAATTGATCATATTTTATTTTTATGTAAATAATATGCATCACTTTGAAATCTACATATTTCCACATTTTATTATATGGTTAATTATAAAAATTAAATCGTTTTTCAATTTTTATTTTTATGTATCATATTATATTTGTAGCTATCGCACAAGCACATTACTAGTTGATGTTAGTATTACTGAAATTAATATTACCTAACCACAAAGCTATATAAAAAGTGTGTAATTAAGTATTCAACATGGACATTTATGATTATATCGAGGATATTTATATGTTTAATAATGTATATTAATAAGAGTTATATATCCCCTAAAATATATTGATCATACTTATCCTAATCTAATTAGGAATTGGCTTTTTAATACAAAACAATTAAGAAAATTGTTTTCATAAATTGAGTATGATCAGCTCAAGACAATAAAATCAAGCCCAAAGTTTGGGCACATACATCATTATTTCCCTCAAAGTCTTTCCTCAAATAGCAACAAGTTAAAGAGTAGTTAAATTATTTTAAAAGTCAAGCTCTTGCGAATTAGAGAACACTGGAGTTCCTTGGCATGTTCTTTGTGATTGAATTTTTCCAAGTAAGTCACTATTTTCGTAGAATTATTTTTACATTTTTTTTGCTACTCCTAACATAAGTAGTTTTGTTTTAAAAAGTCTTTTATGGGTGGTTGAGCATGGAAATATAGTTTTTCAATATCTCAAAAGAAAACCTCTTAGCGTGTCCTACAGAGATGATAACTAAGAGAAAAATAGATCAATTAGGATTTGACAATCCTCAAACAATCCCCTTGAAACCTCTTCTACGAGTGTTTGAGCATGGCAAGCAGGAAGATGAAGTTATTTACCAATTCAAATAAAAGTCTAGTTATTTATCTGGTTTACTTCCCTTTTGCAACCAACCTAAGAACAATTTCCAAATCATTTCTCATCAATTGACAAAAAATTAGGTTATGGGGCTCAAACCTCTTGCGCGGTGAGCCACCACCATTGGCCCAAGATGTCAGCACACCTAATTCTCTCTGGCTCCAGATTTAGCCTTGAGGAGGGTAGTGGCGCAGTAGGTTGAGCTAGGCGGCTAGCAATGAACTGCATGTAGAAGATACGATGCATGGGGCGTCGGGTGACACACAAATAGTTGCGGGTGTGGACATATGGACTGATAAATGTCATAACTTGTTACAAGAATTGTTTGCCTTTCCCGAGTTGTGCAACCATGTATCCTTTTAAGATAATATGTTTTAAAAGACTTTGAAGTCATTGTATTTCCTTTGGATAGGAGGCCCCGCTAGATAATGGTTTTGGATATCCCACCATGACACTCTTGGTCGCATCAACATACAATGACACGTTGGTACATATATCTCCGCTAGTTTCTTACTTTTCTTCCGTTTCGGACTTCATCGCCGATTGATCCAAAATTGATATGTATTGCCTTAATAAACAATAACCATTTTATCTAGGCTTTTCACATACTTTCTATCATCATGTTAGTACAAAATTATATATAATATTGAATTTTTTTATAGGTCTCGCTAATGGAAGAGTCCTTGTTGCCACCAATCATACACATACGTAAGGAGTGTTGGTATGATGTGTTGTTGGTTGGGAAAATATATAAAGAACGAGTACTTCAATACAAAATGATTGTAGGAGATAGTAGTTAATCATGCCAAAATGATCCAATCAATTTGGGCAACTAAGAAATGTGAGGATATTTTGTGCTAAAGTGTGTACTAAGAACATCCACTCCAAACTCTTAATTTATTTATTTTTAGTTCTCATGAAATTGTATAGCTTAGAATTATTTAAGTTATTTATGTCCTCATTTTTTTTAAAAACTCCATTAGTTGTTTTTTCCATCTCTCTCCCTATCCCTTTCTCTCATTCTGTATCTCTCTCTCTCTCTCTCTATATATATATATATCCATCCCTTTCTCTATTTTTTTTGTTTATTTCTTCAATACAACATAATAACAAACAATGAGGACAATATGGACAAAAAAACTTAGAAAGAGAGAGAGAAAGGTAGAGGGAGAGATTGGAGGAGAATAGCTTTCATCTTAGTTTTGCTTGAAGATTTCTTAGGTGTAAGATATGCGGAGGTCATGTATATAAAACACTTATAAGTAATGCATTAATCATAAATTAGTATATATGTCTTTTTAAATACATAAATATGTTTCAATCATTTCTAGATCATCGAGAAGCTTGACCTACATGCCACACGTAGACGAGTCGGGTAAATATGGTTCATTTGGATTATTATTTCCTCCCCTCTCTCCTAGTATAAGGTACACCATTTCCATTTGCGTCATTGTGTAACACATGGTAAGATCTTGGTTGTGAGCTCAACACATCTATGTTGGAGTTTGAAGATACGCAAATGCATTCTGATTTTGCTCCCAATTCTGACTTGCATTGGCAATTCTAAGGTAACGTACTATAGTAGTGCATATCTCAGGATTCTACAATATCAAATGGGAATGTACACAACATCATTTAAGATAATCAGATGCACACTATTAGGTTGGGAAAACTAAATGACTACATCGGCGACCAGACATAATGTGATTATCCCACATTAAAAAATAGCCTAAAAAAGCTTCTCCCAAAATAAGATTGTACTATCCACCACATTTGTTTGGTCTACTCTATCACTTGGAGCAAGAGGGGTGGAGGGACTGGTTTGTACATACCCAAACTATATGAACACATGATATGGATGGTAGGGCTCTACAAGATTGAATGAACGAATCCATCTGTGGTATAATGCCACTTCTCTAGAGGATGATACTCCCGTATGTTGGCATAATGGTTCTAATCGACCTACAGATCGAGGTTGACCACATCTTCAATTTCATAACAAAACAAGTGATAATGTAATATAGTAAATGTTTACATTTGATTTTGTAAGTGAATCCAACATCTCTCGGTGTGCCATAAGTTTTTGTGCCCTTCCTTTGAATGGTGATGATGGAGACCAACTCAACGGAAGTGAGCGTCTCGGAGTGGTACTGTGTGTTATGCGAAAGCTGAATAGTTGGAAAATGCTCATATATCCAACATATAAGTGATACAAATTATTAAGCACAAAACAATGAACCAAAATTTTTATGCTCATTGTGAATTTATAAAATGAATTACCTCTTGATAATGGCATACATCTTTCCATATATCTCCCTCTATGTCTAAACGTTATCCCTAACTATCTATATAAGAAAACTATAGTAGTCATGCCTCATGCATTTGTATTGGCATCCTCAACATTTTCCAACAATCTCAAATGATGAGTTCCAACACGATTGCCACTCTCATCTGAAAATAAAATGTAGTTCATACTGTACCATAAATAAACATGACCTGCACAATGTAATCTCCATGGATCGTCATATGTCATGATATCCCTTAAATTATTTCTCAGCAACCCCAATTTGACATGGCTAACTCTCGCAAATTTTATCTTTTCATCTTCGTAACTAATTCCTAGTAATCATTGAACCAGCTTAACCCCACTTTCCATATCATCATCTTACATATGTGGAAGCTCAACAGGCTCTCTAATAACTGCTAGACCAGTCAAACAACTCACAACGTCTAACGTGATGGTCATCTTTCCAAACAACATGTGGAATGTATTAGTCTCCAATTGTCAATGCTACATAAAAGCACAAAATAACGATTTGTTTGGGCTAGGCTATAGAAATATAATGTTTGTATCCTTAAACAATCTTCTCCACTATCTAGTCATACTGTCCTTCGACTCTTCCCACTTCAAAAGTCTTTTCTTGTGATACTGAGACTCAGCCGTTCTCATTTCCTGCCCTTCCAAATCTTTACAACTATGTGTGTCTTGAAATTAAATATCAAAGATGGATTTATTGGACCCTAGAAAATGTCATGTCATCTCCTCCTCATCACTGTCATCATCATTAGGTTATTCTTCATCAGTTTGTAACACTGCTACTTCTTCAGCTGGAGTTGCCTCTTATATAAGTGGTGGCTCTGGTATTTCCTAAGATGAAATCCAAATGCCCCAACAATATTTTCTAAGATGAAATCCAAATGCCCCAACACTTTCGGTTTTACATTGTGGGTTTTATTCTTTCTACTACTTCTTCATGTAGCTCTGATTATACCATGGCTCTCTGGAAGATACTGCATCCTGCATATAAAAAACAAAATCAACAATCAAGCAACTCTTTCGACCAAACACACTTAGATGACACTTGTTCTATTTGGCGGGTTAATGTCAAATACTCCATTATATGTTCAACTAACACATTTGAACATACATTCTCTATTCGAGGGTTATGACCAAACATTTTAATTCTATACAACCTAGTCTATCGAACATAAGGTAATTTGTTCAAACTACTTGCGACAACTAGAAATATTTGGAATGGAAAATGCATGAACCTCAATATCTTAAACCCAATTCATTCCCTCATTGTATCAATCATCGAACATTATTATAGAAATTAAAGGCATTCATAAGAATTCACAACATATAAACAAACCCTAGAAATATATATAATGTAATAATCATCACAATACAAGAACAAACCCTAGAAATTATACTTACATGTGAATGAAGTTGATCCAAAGCTACTCCTATGTCTGTTTTTTCTTTTGTAGAAATGATAGATGAACGGAGGGAGGGATTTTTTTTTAATGGGGTTGTATATAGTTTATTTAATTTTTTTTATAATATAAGAAAAAGGGTATAATAGGAATTAGTGGATTGAGTTAAGAAAATTTGAACTATTTTATTCTTATTTGTGAACTACATTTAGAGATGAATTATGTTTAGGAAAAAATAGGTTGGGAATAGTCGCCACCTATAAATATATATGCACCACATTAATTTTTGCAGATTTCTCTACCTTCAAAGATATATGGCAATTTCTAAATATGCCACATAATTTACTCTCCACAATTTTATAAACAAAATTAGATATAACATAAAATGACAAATATGCTCTTATTTGAGAGAGAAGAAATTTCTAATTTCTACCGACTGCCATTTGTAATCTATCTTAGCAGAGCTTTTTTGTGACTAAAAAAATGAGGGGATCGTATTCTTGGGTCTTCTAGGTTTGAAGGCGAGAGACTGATTTTAAAATCAATTTGCACGCAACAACATATGCCATAAATATAGTAGAAATTTTTACTATTAATAGAAAATAAATATTTTAAGAAAAAGTAGCTGCAAGAAATGGGGAAAATAGAAGTAGGAAATAATTTACAAGTATTCGACGTCCAAAAGTTGAACGCTTCATCGAGTGTTTGGTTTGACACTTTCAACAATATTGCATTTATTCCACCATTTGATTTTAATTTTTCGTCTGATGATTGGGTTTGTATGATTAGAGAAATCAAGAAACCATGCCATTATGCATGCCACATAGAATATAACAGAGCAAAGGCTGGGAAATGTTTTTCTTCATCAGTGGGACAGTATTTGGATTTGAAAATTAAAAAAGATTGTAATACTTCTGGTTATTGGATGTCATGTATCGATCTAAAAATATCCCACCAATTTAACCACTATGAAAAAATTTGTGGCAATATTATTGTTTCACTCATCAAAATATATTAACCAAGTATGATGGTTTGAAGGAATTTGAATATAGAAGCAATTATATTAAACTTGTTGGTAATGCCACTAATTGAAAGTTACATAAAGAAATGAAAATTTTTTAAATTTTCCTTGAAAGTGACATGGATCATAGGTTGTCTACAATATTTTCACACCACTGAGTGGGGATGGGACGGTAATGATTTTGCCAGTTGAAAAAATAGACTCATGATGTGAATTATATATGTATTTATGAGAAAATGTTGCAGACTTTGTAGCATCAATAACATTTTTATAAAATGGAATAGTTTTTCTATCATCTCAGGGTTTATAAAACCATCATTTTCCAAAGTATCTTTGTAAGGATCGAATATGTTATCATGGGTGAACTCTCTTTATTGGGTAATAATATTTGTAAAGGTTTATTTAGTAAATAATTCACATTTTTAGTGGACTTTTGGATATTTGAAATGGTAGGTTTGGAAAGGGCTTGGAATTTATTTGCAGTATAAATAGACTTTGTAGGGTTAAAGATAATTAATTTGGAGGTTTGTGACTCTGCATCACTAATTTTGGAGAAGGCTCTATGAATATCTCGTGATTTTAATAAGCTAGCAAAATGTTATGTATTTTAGGGCTAGTAATATCTTTTGAATCTGTTTCAAAATTTTCTTCTTCTTTGATAACAACATCGTATCATTTGGTAGGGTTTTTAAGGTTTGGTGGATTGTGAATCTACCTGTTTTGTAAACAAACTTACTGATTTTTCTTTATCGGGTCTAGGGGCATCTCTTGTAAGAAAATCTATGACATAATTTGTATCTCCTTTGATGAATTCAATATCAAAACAAAAAAAAAAAGCTCAAAATAACTTGTTATCTGAAAACAATTTGTTTTGATGCGAGATTTTGAACATCTTTTTGTAAAATTTCTTTTGCACTTTTGCAATTAATGCGTAATAAATTTTTTTTTATTCAATAAATCACTTTGAAATTTTTGTATGCATACTACAATGCTTAAGATCTATTTTTTTTTTTAACATAATTCATTTGTGTTTCACACCAATAAGTAGAGGTGGATTCAATAATTAATTCTTTTTTACATTACTTTTATTTCAAAATTCCTCCATATCCTACATCGAAAACATCTATTTCAATAAGCTTTTAAATATTTGGATCATCAAGATGAAGACATAAAATATAAATGATTTGTCTCTTAATTTGTTGGACACTGAAGATGTGAATATAATTTTTTTGTAGTCTCTTATGAAAAGGTTTAGCTAATCTATTTATATTAGGACATAAATTAAGAACATAATTAAATCAACCAAAAAATATTTGTAATTGATTTTTACCAATAATTTTAGCAAAAAAATCATTAGTAAATTGTAAAGATTTTTGGATAGGAGTTACCGGAACTTCGAGTAATATGTCTCTTAATTCTTTATACCGTATGTTTCAATAATGTTTCTTTGTATATATATGTCCCGCGGACCGTTTGTATTTTGACCGAAAATGACCAAAAACAGGCGGGATTCCTATAAAATAATTGACAACTTAGGCCACTGTTTGTGAGGGTAAATCGGTCAGCTAAGACTCCTAAAACCAAAGGCCGCTGGTGAAGGCAAACCAAAGCAAACAGCCTGCCGGCGATACTACTGAAAACCCACAAAGGTTTCGGAGAAAGACCAGGTCAAGTAGAGAATCAGAAGAGCCTTTATACCCGGTAAATCCATTAATGGTTGGGAAAGGAAGAAAAATATAGTTCTGGAAGTGGGTCTTTTAAGCAGAAAAGTAACATGGATTTAAATTTTCCAGCACAGGAAAATGACGACTTACGTGTAGCGAAGGAGGATAGAGTGACACTTGGAGCAACTATGGAGAATATACCGAAGGTTTTGGATTACGTGGTGAAAGAAGAGAAGGAGAGGGATGTAAAAGAAGAAGGTAAACTTGATAATGGAGAAGAAATGGAGGTTAATATAGAAGAGCAAAAAGGGAAAGAAGAGAGTAAAATTGATGACGGAGAAGAAATGGAACTTAATAAAGAAGAGGGAGAGGGGAGTTTAGGAGGAAAAAAAGAGGGGAAGGGAAAAGGGGTGAGTCATACGGAGGAGCTTAGGGATGTTGCTCTTGTGAAGAGAGCGTCGAGGAGGAAATCTTGTGAGCTGGCCAAAGAGAAGATAGGGAAATTGAGTGAGGAATCTTATGAGTGGGAAGATAAGAGGAGGATGAGGAGAGAGAGGAAGAGAGAGAGGAATGTAGTGGAAAGTGAGGATGGAGGAGGTGAGGCTGCGGTGCAAGTGAAAAGAAAGAGGGGGAGAAAACCAAGGAACAATGACGCAGAACAGGAAGTCAAAGGGGAGACGAATGCAGGGCGAATTGGAGAAAGACGTTCCATCAGTAGTAGGGGTAAACAGGATGAAGTGGCTAACCCCAAGGGTAGGAAAAAGACCGAGGAAAATGTAATGGTTCTGCAATTCTTGTATTATTATTTTCAACGTTTCTTTGTCGATTTACTTTTTATATTTTCTGAGTTATCTGGCTAGTTGTTTTTATTGCTTTGGTTGCTGATTTTATAGGGGGAGGAGACTGAGCGTACCAATTGTCACCAGTGCAAGAGGAACGATAAGGGGAGAGTTGTACGTTGCACCAAGTGTAGCAGGAAACGATATTGTGTCCCTTGCATGACTAAATGGTATGGACTTGTTAAAGGGCACTTTCATATGAACGAATCTGACTCTGACTGTATCTTGTTTTGTTATGGCTTTTATTATTGACTGAATGTTGCTTCTGATGAGTGCCAATAATTCCCGAGCTTGATCTCCAAACAAGTCTTATGGATTCAGTATTCCTTAAAACTTCTTAAGCTGTTTAACAATACTTCTCCTAGAAAATTTTGAGGCTTGGACGTGTAACAGTAAATGAAAGAGTTGGGGTCAAACTGGTTTCACAGTGTACATCTCTTTCCTAGTTTATCTGCCCCCTCTCTTTCTCCCTTAGTGGGTACATAGTAACTTCCATATATCAGTATGGAAGTTAATTGGAGGCCTTTCTATGTTACACACAGATGCACAGACCCTTGCACACTTTTTCTTTTGGTTTATAATGTAATTTGGATTCTTATCAGGTATCCTCATATGCCGGAAGAGGCTTTTGCCGAAGCTTGCCCTGTCTGTCGCAACAACTGCAATTGCAAGGATTGCCTGAGGCTGGATGGGCCAATTAAGGTTTGTTTTTTATATATGTTTTTCTTGCTTTTATTTTTTCGTTTGTTATCATGTCGTCCTGTTCTCTCTTTCTCTCTCCATCCTCCCCCCATCTCACGATATGCTTTGTTCTTTTTTCATTGTACGTTTTTATAATTTTCATGCAGCACTTGAAGAATTTGTCATTGAAATTTAGTGATGAAGAAAAGATATGTCATTCTAAGTACGTACTGCAAATGCTTCTGCCCTTTTTAAAACAATTCCATGCAGAACAATTGGTTGAGAAGGAAATGGAGGCTAAGATAAAAGGTAACTTGGCTGTGCTTTGTTCTATGTAATACCTGAGTTAGTGATTCCTTATATAGCTTTAATTGCTCATATAATCCTGAAATAGAGAAAAAGGTGCAGCGGGACACACTAGAAAACAGACTGAATAACTCGAAAGTAAAGGGAGAAAAGAGTGTTACTTGTGAAAGAGACACACATAGTTGGAGAGGAGAAAAAAGGATAGCATATCAAGTGAGGGAAAAGTGGGAGTTGGAGCCAGAAAGAAATAAAATAACACAGGTAGTTCTGCCTAACCGAAGGCACCAATTTGGCTTTCTGCAGTTATACCGGGTGCAAATGTTGATGAATGCTGCGTGGACTGTGAAAATGACTTCTAGAGCGTATTCTTTGGATATAAAGATCAAAGTGGTTTCTGGATTGGTAATAACTATAATGGGTGGACCTGGGTTGATCTACACGGATTTTATTAGAAAATATCTTTGCTGAATTCATGATAGCTGCTGGAAACATTCCTTGTGTAATTATTTGCATGTTAATTATTCACTTAGTGAAGTAGAATAGAAGTTATTCTACCCAATTGTTCAAATTCCATAATTTACTGTTTGTTTAAGCAGGGTTACCAATTTCAGAAATAAAGCTGCATCAATCATACTTTGAGGAGGATGATCGAATTTACTGGTAAAGCTTAGCACACCTCTTTCTTTATTATGAATCTCTCAGTTGGTGAAAGAGTCATTAGTCTATGAAATGTTGCAGTGACAACTGTAAAACATCCATCGCTGATTTTCATAGAAGCTGTCCAAAGTGTTCCTATGATTTGTGTCTCACTTGTTGTCGAGAGCTACGTGAGGGACGTCTTCAAGGGAGTGATAAAAAAGTTGTCATGAAATATGCTGATTACAGTTGCACTCTAGCTTACTTGCATGGTGAGGATAGCCATGATTATGCTGCTTCAATTAAGAATGAACCTTCTCATGTGGTTGAAGTGGTTGGCACTGATCCTGTGGAGAATACATCTGAATGGAGATCTGCTGAAAGGGGTATCATTCCGTGCCCTCCGCCACAGATAGGAGGTTGTGGTGAAGGAATTCTAGAACTGGAATGCATCTTTTCAAATGATTGGGTGTCTAATTTGCTGCTGAAAGCAGAAGAGTTGGCCTCAAAACATGATTTTGAGAATTCTTGCATAAAATTTGAGGAATGCCCATGTCTGAAGTTCTTGGCCAAGAGTGCAATTGACAGTGATAAATCGCGTAAAGCAGCTTCTAGGAAAGATTCATGTGACAACTTTTTGTACTCCCTCACAGCTAAAGACATTCAGCGTGATGATTTGAAGCATTTTCAATGTCATTGGTCTAGAGGAGAGCCTGTGATCGTTAGTAATGTGCTTGAAACCACATCTGGCTTGAGCTGGGAGCCCATGGTAATGTGGCGTGCATTTCGACAGAAAACAAGCAGTAAACACGAAGTTTTATTTGATGTAAATGCAATAAATTGCTTGGACTGGTGTCAGGTCAGTTTATTTGTTGATCAATTTCTCTTTCTGTCTCTTATGACTATAGAAATCAGCAATCCTACTCTGGAAAACAAAAGTTATCTACGTACTAGAACTTGAAAGACATTTGGAAATTCTTTCCCTAATATGCTCAACGAGAATAGCGGAATGATATTTTAACTTATATTAAGATTGTTTCTGTCTTAGTAGCTCTAGTGGATATACTCTAGGCATGTTTATATGTATGCTGTTCCATGCAGTTTCTATTTGACCTATACCTTTTTGCTTGCTTCATCTTATATGTGATGGTTTATACGATGTTGCATGTGTTTCATTTATCTAATATTCGTAATAAACCCATATCTTCCTTCATTTCCGTGAACCCCATATGCTGGACTCACCCTCCATCTCTTGGGATTTACATCTTTTCAGAAATTTAGATGCTGAAATCTCGGATTTTTGTGTGCTATTAGACCTCTTAGTAAGGCCAAACTGTCCTAAGAAAAGGACGACAGTAGGATCTGGACTTTCGAATTTCAGGTGTTTTTTCTTGCAAATCATTTATTGCCTCCCTTTTTCCTAAGGATAATTACCCAACCTTCCCATATTTCAGATCTGTGTGGAAAGTTGCAGTGCCTAAAAAGGTTCAGTTTTTCTCATGGTTGTTGGTATTAGGGAGAGTACTTGTGATAATTCTAAATGCTTTCCAGTAGTACTCTTATCCCCCAATTGGTATGTGCAATGCAAAAGTGATTCAGAGAACTTGGATCACCTGTTTGCATTGCCCCCCTTTTCTATTGTACTATGGAACAGGGCACTGCTGGAGTTGAACGTGTCATGGGCTGCACCTCAGTCTATAATGGACTGATGTTTGCTAAACTTGGGCAGTTACATTGGCGAAAACGCTAAGATTCTTTGAGGAGTCATTGTACAAGCTATATGCTGGTCTATTTGGCTAGAAAGAAATAGAAGATTTTATTTATTTATTTATTTTCTTTTAATGTAGAGGAATCTTTAGATGAAGTATGGGCCGACAAACTAAAGATTAGAACTGTATGCTGGATTTCAGGTCATAAGTTTTTGAGGGGATTCATGTTTTTGATACTTTTAGAGATTTGAAACTTGTAATGTAGTTCTAGATTTCACTTTGTTCTAGGGATTTCTCATCCATATGTAATCATTCGCATTATCAATAAAATTTATGTTTCTTATAACAAAAAAATACTGAACACTACTTATGTTTTATTTTTTAAACCCATTCACTTATTTCTTATTAGTTCAGGTAAGTAGTGATTGCTTATGAATCAGTTTTTCCTTTCATAAAAATTTCTTTCCTAAACTTGTGAATGCTTATGGTATTTCTGCATTTTCCCCTTTTCTCCAACTGTTTTCTCAGCTGCCTTGAACAGTATTTTTGTAAATTTTACGGAAAAAAAACTTGTAAACAATGTGATTACTATTTCATGACAATCAACTCATATAATTATTATTTATCCAAAAGCTTTTTCATTTTTAATCGGGTTCATTTTGCCCCCTCATACAAATAAGTTGTATCAAATACCCGCTTTCAGGTTCATATCTTCATTTGCCCTCTGTATCTTGTAAGAATATGATGGATGGCCAAAAATATCCATGTATTTCTGTAAAATGGTCAGGGTACACACACAGACACAGACACACATATATATATTGTAAAAGTATGTCCCTTCAATAGTTAAAATTATCAATTAACTTGATCCTAGATTATTCTTTTTCTTTTTTTATGAAACTTTTGTTTATTGTAAGTTTTAAAAACGTTAGAAATACTATTACAATGGGTATTATTTTGCTTTGGTAATATATTGATGCCTCACTTTTATATGTGATAAATTATATGCTTTGAAACAATTGAATATTTTTGTTAGCAAAAGTCTAATGGAGGCAATCAATTAACAAAAATCGATCGAGGTTTGTTTCAGATCCAATATAATAATAACACCTATGTATAAGTTAGTAATAAATGTAGTAGTACCTGTCTGATAAGGTTGTTAGTCTTCTCATGAAAGTTGTGCGACTTATTTTGGTGTGATTCATTTTATTTATAACTGTTGGATAAACGCAGTCCCTTATAACACGTTTTGCTTGAACCAACATTCCTTTTTTTTGTAACAAACTTCAGTACACGTGGCGGAATGTGAGTGCTACATGGATCAAGTTGTTGTTCCCTCATGTATCTATATAAACCACTACTGTATACTTCCTTGATATCGATGAAAAATAATGAAAACAGAAAATTGCCCCAAGATATCTTATCTTCACGGTATCTAGAGCATGTTAAAATACATGGCTCCACCACAGAGAATTCATGCTTGGAATGTTAACATGTTCGAGATAAGTAGGCTGAATTAACTGATGGATTAACCTCTGGTGCGAAGGCAGTCCAGGTGTATAATCTAGACTTTGAATCAGAAGATAAAATTCACTCCTTAATACTTATCTTGATTCTTTGTTTACTATAAAGGGTCTGGGATATGCCAAGTTCTTTTTAGGGATGGAAATAGCTCGAAGTTTAGCTGGTTTCAATATTTCTACTGTCCAAGGGGATATACTCCCTAATCCAGAACAGTATAGAAGGCTCATTGGGAGACTCATATATTTAAATCTTACACGATCAGACATTTCTTATGCGGTCCAGCTGCTAACTCAATTTGTTAACACCCCTACTACTGCTCTTGGCAATTTTCTCTACATCTCCTTAAGTACTTGAAGGGGACTTGTTCTAAGGACTTTTCTATCCTGTGGGAAGTATCACGGGATGTGCATGCATACTGTGATGGTCATTGGGACACTTGTGTCATCATCATAAAATCTTTGATAGATTATGCTGTTTTCATGGGTCAATCACTGGTTTCTTGGATGACTAAGAAGCAACGCATTGTTCCTAAGAGCTCAGCTGAAGCCGAACACAGGTCCATGAGTTCCACTATTTCTGAGCTTGATTGGCTATACTACATTGCTACAGATTCGGGGTTGTCCTTATCTCTACCTTTACCACTGTTTTGTGACAATCGTGCTGCTCTCCATATCACTGCCATTCCAATTTTTTTCAAAAGTGTACTAAACACATGGACATTGGCTGCCATGTTCGTAATAAATTGAAGGAAGGTTTCATTCAACCTTGTCATATTTCTTCCTGCTCATAGGTTGTTCACATCCTACGAAAGAGCTTGGGAGGTGCCAGTTTTCAGCATTTTAATCACAAGTTGGGCATGTGTGACTTCTCCCACCTTCCCACTTGAGGGTGGGTGCGTGTTGGACAAACGCGTTCCCCTATAACACGTTTTACTTTTAAAAGCATTCTTTTTTATGTAACAAAGCAACAAACTTCACTACATGTGGTGG
This sequence comes from Caryopteris x clandonensis, assembly GCA_028749325.2. Classification (NCBI taxonomy): domain Eukaryota; kingdom Viridiplantae; phylum Streptophyta; class Magnoliopsida; order Lamiales; family Lamiaceae; genus Caryopteris; species Caryopteris x clandonensis. The sequence continues at coordinate 1,820,448 of JAPYKT020000008.1, read as the reverse complement.
AATGTGATGGCTGCGTGGATCACATTGTCATTATAGATATAAGTCCGGTACTGTGTACTTCCTTGATTTTCCATTCTGTATAAGTGAACAATAATGAAAACAGAAAATTGCCCCGAAAGTTCTTATCTTCAATAACTGTTCTTCAGAATTTGCATATGGAATGCTCCTTTTTAATTTACAAATTTGAAATTAGTAATGAGACGTACAGATTCCTCTTTCCTATGTTATGGAGGTTATTTTGTCTTGTTTATTTCCCAGCTTTACCAGAGTATTTTAGATTGCATGCTTATGCAATACTTGTAAGTGTCAGTTATGGAAAACTCATTAGTTTTTAATGACAAGCAGGTTGACATAAATGTCCACAAGTTTTTTGATGGATATTCGAAGGGTCTATTTGATGGCTGTGGTTGGCCTCAGATACTCAAGTTGAAAGACTGGCCTCCATCTAATTTGTTTGAGGAGCGGTTACCTCGTCATGGTGCTGAGTTTATCAGTTGCTTGCCTTTCAAAGAGTACACGCATCCTCGATGTGGGTACTTAAACCTTGCTGTTAAACTGCCTGAGAAGTCTCTGAAGCCAGATATGGGGCCAAAAACTTATATTGCTTATGGAGTTGCTCCAGAATTGGGACGGGGAGATTCTGTGACCAAATTACACTGTGATATGTCTGATGCAGTATGTCCTTTTCCTTAAGTTTGTAGTACTTGCTACTCTTTTATGCTTGTTGGGAGGGAGGTTGGATTATGTGAGCTTGTTTTTCCTTCGTAAGCCAGGTTATTGACTGTCCTTTTGTAATATTTTTAATTTTGACTTTTGATATTTTCTTTTTCAACTGTCTTTAGGTGAATGTGTTGACTCATGCAGAGGCGGTGGCCCTCAAACCTGACCACCTCTCAACTATAAAGGAACTGCAAGAGCAGCATGCCAGACAGGATAAAAGGGAAATGTTTGGTAATAAGCAGATAGTAAATCAAAGGGATGGAGTTGAGCAAAACAATGAAAATGGAATATCCGGGTTGAACAAGGGAGATTGTTCACTGGATTCAAGTAGATCTAAGTTAAGCTATGAAAAAGCAGCCATGGATAATCTGATGTTTGAACAGAAGAGCGATGATGTGGAGGAACAGTTACATTTTAGTATGGTAGAGAAAACAGCCAATGCCTCAGATGAGATAAACTTTAATATTGAGGCAAACTCTACCAATAAAAGAAGTGCAGAATCTAGTTTCCAAGTCGAAATGATGAGGAAAACTGAGTCTAATATATCAAGTGGGGATCAACAGAATTTGTTGAAAGCTCGTGAAGCAGGGGATAGTGGCCAAAATGAAGAGTACGTCAAAGAGGACAGTTCACACATTTCTGGAATTATGTCAGAAAGTTTTCTGGACCCTGAGGGTGCTGCTCTATGGGATATTTTTAGAAGGCAGGATGTCCCAAAACTGGAGGAATACGTGAGGAAGCACTTCATGGAATTCAGGCACACTTGTGGTAAACTATTGTCGCAGGTAATGATTAACTTGGTAACCTAATATGTTTGGAGGTCAAGGAAGATAAATTTACTATGCCTTTTTGGTTAAGTTGTTGTGTTGATATCTTACTTCTAGAGTCCTCTTGCAGGCATAATTATTTAGTACCTTTGTTCCATACTGTTTTCCGACGGGTTGTCCATTCTATTCTTGATAGCTACCAACTGTTTTCCTACAGGTTGTCCATCCTATTCATGATCAAACTGTTTACTTGACTATGGAGCACAAAAGGAAACTTAAGGAGGAATATGGTTGGTCTTTCCTCTTAATGCAGTTAATTTTATGTGCTTGAAAATATTATGATTTGAGTTCATTTTATTTGTTGTTTATGCTTGCATAGGAATTGAACCATGGACTTTCATCCAAAAACTAGGTGATGCTGTTTTTATACCTGCTGGCTGCCCTCATCAAGTTAGAAATTTAAAGGTAGATTTGTTTGCTTGATTACTTTTATTTATTGATTTATGAAAGTTTATATATTTAGTTGTTTGTTAGATTCTAATTTGTACTATCAAAGTTTACATACAGCATAGCCAGTTTTTCATTATTCAATTGACTTAATTGCCCTGACTAGGTAACTATTTCAAATGTTGTGTTACTGTGTATTTATATTTCATAAAATTTTGACGAAGGCACATCTAAATCTTACATGTGTAATTATTGGCTCATTATTTCAATGGAATAGAGTCTTAAATTAGAGTTTGGGAAATGTTGTACTATGAAAAATTGATGGTTGAGATTGGTGATTTCACATCATCACTTTAAAGTGTTGAGTACTTCAACTACGATTATTGACAGGCATCCCTTGAAGGAAATATGATTATCCGATTTTGGATAGATGGAGCAAGTAAATGCACCTGTGAAATGATATAAGTTTGTTTTTTTTTTTTTTTTTTTGTATATTGTTTCACGAGTGATTGAAATTTGGAACTTTGTAAAAAGAAACAGGAAAATCTGCTATTCATATTTAGTTGTTTCTTTGGCATGTTAGTGACTGCCTATAATCTTCACATGTTCTTTTATTTTCCTCTTGTATTCTGCTCGGCATTTTTCTTCTTTTTGGTAAAATTCCTGTATTCATTAAAAGAGAAAAGGAACAATACTTTCAGAATTTTTTTAATGGACACTCATAAAAGACAGAGAGCCTTGATGTGTAATTTGTTTTATGGCTCAAGCACTTTTCATTAGGTTTTAAATATACTACAGTTATTTGTACGCATATGTAAAACAAAGAGTCAGGATATTATACCATCGTCATACTTCAGTTTTCATAAACACTGATTTTAGATTTATCAATTTTTGTTTTTGTTTTTGTTTTTTTTACTTATGTTAAAAAGAAATTAGGTCCCTGTTTCTTCTCAATATTCATTAGCATAGCAATGCCTTATCTGAAAAGTATATGAATTCCTTTTCATCAATTGGTGGAGCTGAATCTTTAATAGGTTTCTCTTCACTTAGCTTTGACACCAGATCGGGACTGTGGTTAAAAGCTTGAGCAGGGAGCAAGGAATGATATTTTGTATATACTATTTGTTATATCCCATGACTAAAGCTAGAAGATAATAACAGAAAGCTGCTAACTACAGAAGCTAACATGTCCTGCTCAATGGAACAGTAATAATTTTCTATTACATTTACAAGAGGTGAGCTAGGATATTTATACACAAGGAAGACCAGTTGGCAAACTATGATTGAGGACACCGAATTCAATGGAATTGAATGTTAGCAGAATCATTGGTCGAATTTCTTGTACTTGAGAATCACAAAAATATGCTACTCTCTCTGGGCCAATATCTTGTTTACAGTTTGGCTGGATGTGTAGATTGGAGTAGAAAAAGCGAAACTTTTTGAGTATGTGTACCAAGTTTCTCTCAAAATGAATGGTAGGAAGTTGTGTTGTAAGGTCATCTCTTTAAGTGAAACGGTATCTACTAAAAAAGAATTTTCATTTCAGAAATGTAGTTCTGGTTTGGGACAGCAGAAAAAATTTGATGCTGTATGCTTCTAGTGTCTATTATATTAATATGAGAGTTATGATATTTCTTTTGTTCAGTGAACACCATTTCATATCTCTTTCTCTGCCTACTAGGGTTTGCTTTTCAACTTTTATGATTAAACAACAGCATTTTCTTCTTTCTTTTCAGATGCAAATTCTCACAAGACATAAATATCAATGTGATTCTTAATTCCATTGCATCTTATTTACTTTCGATATTAGCTAAAAATATTGTCCTTTTATTTTCCAGTCATGCATAAAGGTTGCACTTGACTTCGTCTCACCTGAAAATGTCCAAGAGTGTCTTCGGTTGACAGAAGAATTCCGTGTTCTTCCACAAAATCATAGGGCTAAGGAAGACAAGTTAGAGGTATAATTTTATCTTTTCATGTGCCATTGGTTTCCTCCAGTTAGTGCTTCGAAACCAAGCATTATATCAATTTAAAATATTATGAGTGTTATGTGTGTTTTCTTGAATGTATGTTTGTGCTTGTTTGTGGGTAGTAGAAGAAATAGCATTTGTGAGAAACAGAGTTTATTTTGTTTTCCAGTTCTCTTCCTATTTGCCTGTAAAATGTCTATGTCAGTATGAATATGTCCTTTTGGGGTAAAGAAAAAATGATTCTGTTTTGTTTTTTCAATTTTGTATGTGAGAATTAATCAACTAAAAGTGTGTGTTTCTTCAAGGAACACATTTTCTCATTGCTAAGATTGATCTCAACAACAGCATATTCATAATCTCATCGATGTGTACACAAGCACTAAAAACGTTAATGTACGAAAAAGAAGACCAGGGAGAATTTTGAATTCGTGATCTTTGTGTGAAGGTGAAGAAAATGACACTTTATGCAATTGAACAAGCGGTGAAGGATTTGGAGGATTTGTCAAGGCTCAACTAGAAATGGTTTGCTTTCTTACTCATCTTCTAAGTTTACTGCAACTTCTGCTGCAGATAATGTTCGTTGATGTGTTCTTTGTTCCCATCCAAGGAAACTAGATAGGGGACTACCTTTTTGCATACTTAATCTTATGCAGTAAAGATTGATAGGTCAATGACATGGAGTTGGAAAATGCTGTGCCTGGATTAAAATGTACATATGTTTCAGGGAGCTTTAGCTTACAGTGATCAATTCTTGAACAAGCGCTAGTCAATTTAGAGGGTGTTTGCCTAAGCTTACAAGATGTTTAAGAGCTTATAAGCTTCTTCAAAGCGTTTGGTAAAAGTTCTAAATAAGATCTTATTCCATCTCAAAATAAGATATTAGGAGCTTATAATTTTTTTATTTCTTTTTAAAATAGTAAGGAGGGTCCAACTTATTTTTCAAATAAGATCTTATTTTGATAAACTCTTTCAAATTCAATCATTTTATTTACACTAACTTGCATTACTAACATCTTATAATCTCCATCATCTTATTTTTACTAAACACTTGAACCACTAATTTTTAAAATAATATGTAACATCTTATAAGCTCTAAAAACATCTTATAAGATGTCAGAGCTTATAAGATGTTATCAATAAGCTTAGCCAAACACCCTCTTAATTTGAAACTGTTACAATCAGCCTAACTGTAATCTCTGTTTGTTTAAGATGTATTATGCTTTGACTTGGCATGTCAAATGTGTAGTATTTTGATGCATTCTTGGCTGTAGATCTTTTCATTAATTATCAGATGTCTGATTCTTATAATAGGAAACTGTGTTGGAAATATGGACTGAAATCCGTTAGGTTGCATTTGGGTTGAATGGTTTTAAAGATGCAAGGATTTGAAATCACTGAATTTCAAATACATCTAAATTAGAATGTGTTTCAAGCCTTTCATATCGCTCGAAAATTATTTTAGAATAAGAGTGATCGATTTCAAATTCATATAAATTAGACAACCTCTTAGGATATGCTACTAGATTTGAGATCTTAAATACCTGAATCAAGACCCAACCTTGTATGGGGCCTAACTGCGTCGTCTTAATTTATCTTCTGGCAGGTATCCATGGGGGTTTTACTCGTTTACAGATCCTTGCGATTTGGTTTCGTTTTCTTTAACATGATTAATGTCTGGTTGGCCATTCATGGGGGTTTTACTCGTTTGCAGATCCAACTCTTGTGATTTGGTTTCGTTTTCTTTAAGATGATTAATGTCTGGTTGGCCTCTTAGAGCCCAGTTGCTAGTTTCTCTGTTACCTGTTGGTAATGCTAATATGATGTTCAACCTGGTTCCTCGGATGTGTTGCTAATTAAGAGGCTCTGCTTGTTTCATTGGTTTGCTCATTGAAGTTGCTTTGTAGCATTCATGTTTGGAGACCTTAAGTTGAGTCCACAAGTTCAAGCTTGTTTATAACATCGAACATTCTAAAAGGTTATTTTTATTTTTATTTTGGTGTCAATCTAGAAACTGAAAAAAAGAAAAAGAAAAAGGGAAATTCCAAACTACTTCAGGTCATTTCAGATAGAAGTGATTGTCAAAGCATTCCATTTTCATAACCGAAATGAAAAATTGGAAAATGTAACAAAATGAATAAGTATGCATAGAATAGCTTCATCTTTGAGGAAGCATAAAATTAATGCATATACACAATAATGGATCATATGGAAAACATTTACAAAATCGAAATATTATTTATTTCAATGAAGATTCATCTCATCATATGATACTGATGAGGTATGAAAGAGCGAATGAGGGGCCGTTACGTCATCAGGATTCGGCATAATCAAGGCTGGAGCAGCAGAGCCACCTCTTGCCGGTGGAGGTCTTGCTCAAGTGGCCATTGTCTTTGCTCAACGACATCTTGTCGCTGCTGAGTCGGGGAGAGTCACGGTGGTCATGGCCGGCCCGTTTCTCATTGCGCGCCCGGTCGAAGATCACTGAGTATTGGCCTGCCGCTGCCGGGTTATTAACGTCCCATGTTCCAAACTTAGGCAACGCTACACTCTCTCTCTCTGTCATATTCAAATAATTTGGGAGAAATCGAAAACCAAAAACCGGAAACGGGAAACGGGAAACGGGCAGAGAGTTATTTTGTTTATGGGAGCATTGAACTACTCCCACCCCTTATGTTGATTGTTGTCTCGCCTGTGATCAGTCAGCGCGGCCCCTTCGCTCGTCTTTGAATATGCATGCATCCCTTCCTTCCTCTTAATATCTAAATATAGTACTGTCACGCCGTCTTTCTCGCAGCAGAGCTACGTAACTTGATTATTTGCCGCTTCCCATCCTCTATAACATTCTACCACATCAAACATCACCTGTCACTAATATTTATACAGAAAATAATTCTTTCCGGTGTGTTCAACAAATCAATTTCAACATCTTTTTTAATACAGTAGTATTGTCTTCGTGGGATGAACAATTTGCAATATATTTAAAAAATATAAGAAAATATTTTAATATTTAAAAATAATATTTTAAAATAATCAAAATATTTCATTTATCGGTAAAGACATGTACGAAAATATAATTTTTTGTCCAAACAAAATGTTCCCTTCATTAACAAATATGGGTCATATTTCTATATTTAATTAATTAATTGTATTAAAAATAAAATAAAATAAAATTTTCTTTTAAAAAAATTATTAGTTACTATTTATTTGTAGCCTAAAACCATTATGTCATACATATTCTAATATAACTCAAATTATCAACCGAAAAATATTTTTATCTTGTAAATTTAATACCACAGTTAAATATATACGACATGACTATCAAATAAAGATTGTGAACAGGATAATTAATTTAATATATCCTATATTAAAAATAGATTAAAAATTAAATAATATTTATATTTTAATAATTAAACATTTTAACTAATTAAATAATGACCCACCATTTTCAAAATATATTTCCAATGTTAGAGCAGATAATTACTATTTATAGACTAACATTATATTATTATAGATATTGAAAAAAGAGAAAAGAAAAGAATACAAAGACAATAAAAAAGTCTAGAATCCTGAAAGATTAGAAATGTTGGTGCGGTACGTCTGTCGCATGCATGAGCTCATAATTTAATTAAATAAACTAAAAATAATAATTTATTAGAAAAAAGAGTACGAACCATAAATCAGTAAATCTCTTGCATGGACTTAATGGCTATATTTGGTTAGATCAAAGGAGTTGTTGAAAGATTTGGTTGTAGAAGTTGATTGATGAACTGATTTTCACCAAATTTCAAGTGACTAAAATGTATTTGTTGAAGAATTAAAATGATAGTTCATAAGTTCGAGGAAATGAATATGATGCACTTATTTTTCAAATCGATAATTGATGAGTAAAAAAATTATTAAATAAAGTTAACCAGAAGGCATCGTGCTACCGACATGAGAAATCAGATTATGGAAAGTAAGAAATGGTAGGATTTGATTTCCTAAATAATATAGTTGGAAGATGTAAGCTTGATAATAAGAAGATGAACCGTACAAGAAAGAGGAATGGATGAGGAGGCAGCAACAGCCATGATTGGCGATGAGCAAGAGGTTGTGAGCATGAAGCTATGAGAAGAAAAATTTAGGATTCGATGAAAAAGCTGTCATTCCATGTAAGATAAGTATATTATCACCGTTAATTAGGTGAGTGAGTATTTCTACTATTTATAGAAGAATTACAAGACGTATACAAGGAAATTACAACAAATAAATCAAAAAAATATTTCTAGAAAAATACATTGAAAACAATATCAATTATTTTTTAATAAAAAAAATACATTGAAAATAATATCAATCATTTCATTTTACTTAGGAATCAATCTTTATCTCTAATTGTGTTGTATAAGGGTTGATGGAGTCTCATTGGATATTGATATTCAATTTATTCTATTCTTTCTTATACACCACAGATTAATCAAATTAAAGTATAATACTCCTTCTCTTTCAAGAATAAAAGTCTGATTTCTTCCATTATTTCCTTGATGGTTTCAATATAACTTGCTATGTCATTGTCACCACCTACCTATGTCTATACCATCGTCCTAATAAAAAACATAAGCAATTTAATTGTTGTTATATTATCAAAATCACAATTCTAATTTAGTATAATCTTTTTTTTATATAATTTAGGTGAACATCTAACACATTGGTTGCACGAGTCCAACTCAACCTATTCAAAATTCACTTAAATTTTATTCAAAATTCACTTAAATTTTATTAATGGATCTAAAAAAATACGTTAAACTTAAAAAATATTTTTTTATTTACGTTTAGAACACATGCAACTCGCGTTCAATGATTATGAATTTCTCTACTTTTTAGTTAAACCACCAATACTCTGACTAAAAAAATAATATCTTTTAGTTAAACAAGTAATATTGAGTAATGTTTTTGTTAAATTTTTGTTGTGTTACTCTTTGTGTTAAAAATATTACTGTTTAACTTTAATGTATTAATAATGATGTTAAAGATATTACATTTTAAAAATATTTACTAATTAATTGCAAAAATATTACTTTTTGTGTTGAATTACATTTATTAATTGCAAAAATATTACTCTTTTTGTTAAAAAATCTTATTTATTGATGTATTACTTCAAAGACTTTAGTCTTTGTGTTGGAGTGTATAAGTGTTTTAATTGTAAATATATTAATATTTTAACCGTTAAAGCATTAGTCATTAACTATAACGATACCTTTTGTTTTGTAATATATTCTTGTCTAAGTCATAAATATATACTTATTGTGTTGGAACATTGCAAAGTTTATATTACTTAATAAATTTCTTTATTTTAATATTCCACTTGGTTGGAGCTTTTTTTAATTTTTAATTTTTTATTATAACTATTATTTCTGCTTCCGACGTCTTTGATATTTGCATAATCATTTCAACTTTGTCAGACATTTTATAATGGATAGTTATTGCACATGAATCTTTAAGAGTAACTATAATTTAGTGGAAATGCGATTAGAGCTTTGTTTAAGAAAACTACTTACAAGAACATGCTCGATAGATTGATGAAGCAGTGGAATTGCACATAAACCACATCAGAAAGAAACTCAGAAGTTCATTACTTATTTCTTATTATTGCAGAGTACAAAGGTGAAACTGAAGCCAATCCAGTAACAGGTGAACACACCTGGTCACGAACTATAGAAACATACATAAGAGTCACTTATTCTGAAAGATGCGCGCCACATTTATGTATTTAATAGTATTATCCTACTGGAATTGTGCTTGGAGGTAGTCAATCACCTTCTTCTCAACCTGGAATGCCTTGCTCAAAATATCTGCATTTATCGGCGGCGCTGAACCAAAGACCGCGTTTGCAATGGTTATGACTCCTGGATTTTGGCTGCTCAGAGCTGCAAAGGCTAAAGCATTGCCGTGTCCCACGTTTAACTGGAAATGGATAAGACCCTGTGGGAAGACGAAGACATCTCCCGGGTAGAGGTGCTTTGTGAAGAGCTTGTTTTTCTGGGCGGGGTCTGCAGGGTTGGAGGTGACGAAACCAACGTAAAGAGTGCCTTCAATGACCAAAAGGATCTCTGAGGCACGAGGGTGCATGTGAGGGGCGTTGAGGCCGTATGGGGCGTAGTCTATCCGCACTAAAGTGATGCCAAGAGTGTTGAGGCCTGGGAATTGGTTCACAGTGGCGAAAGTCACCCTGGATCCGACAGCATTTGCTGTGTTGCCCGGTTTGTTTAGGCCCGGGAAAAAGAAATCGTCCGCCACAACCATGTTAGGGTTCTTGCATATCTTCCCGTTCACAAACACTAAACCCGATCAAGAAAAGGATGTCAGATGATAGCAAGACATAAATGAAAAGGGAACAACAACATTATTAACTCGGAGTTAGTTACCGGATGCCTTGGAGTCGTTGACAGCGACGCAGAAATCTTGGAGAGGGCTGGGATCGGAGGCCTGTGAGAACGTCGACAAGCACGAAATCATAAGAAGGGGAATCAACAAGTGAAGAGCCATCTTCATTGTTTATCAGCAGGTTCTTCTAGATAGATAAACTGCTTTTATATCTGTGTTATGTCTGTTAGCAGGCGGAGGCTATTTATAGAGAGCCAAAACAATGTGAGAAGGTAATATATCCATTTGTTAATTTCAACATAAACTGTTACGCCAAGACTAGTAATTTAAATGTCAAGTCTCATGGAAATAAATGGTCATTCCTCTCACGTCCTCTTTAATTATTGGAGAAAACTTACAGTCATAGGGACTAATTTATGTTTTGGTTAACCTGCTTTACACAACTTTCATATATAAATCAAAGGCGAGTAACTTCGAATTTGGGGAGTTCCTTTTTTTTTTTTCTATGATCCTATAACTCGATACAAACCCAATGCGAATATAGTTTATTAGAATTGATTTTTTGTGAGTTTGGTTCATAATGAGGTTGAATTCAAATGACACGTAAAAAAAAAAATATATTCCAGTTAATATTGACTTTTTAAAAAATTGATCAAAATCAAGTTGGTTTCAAATGGCATGAATTGAAAATGGGTCACGTCGTGTCTATCTGACAACCCGTCTTATTATTATTATTATTATTATTATTATAATAATAATTATTATAATAATAATAATAATAATAATAATAATAATAATAATAATAATAATAATAATAATAATAATTATTATTATTATTATTATTATTCTTTTAAGAAAAGTAATTTATTTTAAGGTCACGATGTATGCAATGTTATTTTGTAATGTGTCTTTTTCGAAAGAGTTGTATCGTCTCATAAATTTGTATTGTATTCACCATTTATTATGGGAAGAGACTTCCCCACATGAATTTGAAGCTGAAGGGCCATATATAGGTTTAGAGTACTTAAGGATTGAAAAATTCAAAGGTTACTTGCTCTTGAACTAGGTGAAATGATGAACCTAAGGAGTCACACACTTGACCAAATTATGATGCGCTAGAATGAAGAAAAATAATTAATTAATCATGGATAAATGAATTATTAGGCCAAATAATATTTGTCGAACAAATTAATTATTTGAGCCTAAGTAATTAAATAATCACGGAGATAATTAATTATTGGGCTAACTTTATTTGTTGGACAAATAATCAATTATGCCGAATATAACTAGAGAATTAAATAATTAATTGAGAGTAGTTTTTTGGGATTAAAAATTAATTTTAGAAATTAATTAAAGACCAAAAATATACTTAAAGGTCTAGTTTTAGAGATAAGTCCAACACATGATTATGACTTCTGAGCCCAAGTTATGACGTAAGGGGACCAATATATATTGATCCCCGTATCGAGAATTTGATCATCACTCATGATCGGCACAAGAAGGGACAACTATTCCCTTTCTTTTGTATTATTTCTTCTCTTCCCTCTCGTGTTGAAAAATTTCAATTATATTTTTAATTTTAAATTGTTTGTCTAGTTCTAAACAAGATATACGGAAATCAAGTTATACCATATGTCTACGCATCAATGTTAGGCGTAGATAAACTTGAAGATGAGGTTTTATGTCCTTAATCAACATGCAACCCGACCATCCATAGATTCTCGCTAAGAATGCAAAATCGAAATTCGTATATTGCTAGACTATTTTTTAATAACGTACACAGAGTTGTGTAATATTAGGCATAAATCATTGAAATAATTTTAATTATTACTTGCGTTGCGTATTTTGTATGATTTATGACCTAAATATTGCAACTTACTGCTTAAAATCTAATGATATTACCCCTTATATTGAAAAAATATTATTTATTGACCGTAGATGTATTACTATTTATTAGTCTTTGTGTTGAAGTGTATAAGTGTTTTAATCGTAAATGTGTTATTGTTTTACTTGTAATAGTATTAGTCATTAACAGTAAAGCTAATTCTTTTGTTTTGAAATATATTATTTTCTAAAGGTAAATATATTACTTATTGTGTTGAAATGTATTATTATTTAACTGTAATTATATTACTACTTAAATTATAAAAATAATACTCTTTCTTTGGAAATATCTTACTATTTAATGGTAAAAGTATTACCGCTTAATGTAACAATATTGATTCTTTAATTAAAAAGATTTACAAATTAATAAATATGTGATTTTTTTTTAAAGATAAAAAAAGGCACAAAATGATTGATTAAGAAAAATACTTGAAGTATATGCTCGATAGATTGATGAAGCAGTGGAATTGCACGTAAACAGATCAGAAAGAAACTCAGAAGCCCATTACTTATTTCTTATTATTGGAGTGTACGAAGGTGTAGCTGAAACCAAATCCAGTAACGGGTGAAAACACCTGGTGACGAACTATAGAAACATACATTAGAGTCGCTTATTCTGAAAGATGCGCGCGACATTTATGCCTTTAATATTTTTCCTACTGGAATTGTGCTTGGAGGTAGTCAATCACATTCTTCTCTACCTGGAATGCTTTGCTCAAAATATCTGCATTTATCGGTGGCTCTGAACCAAAGACTGCGTTTGCAATGGTTATGACTCCTGGATTTTGGCTGCTCAGACCTGCAAAGGCTACAGCATTGTCGTGTCCCACGTTGAACTGGAAATGGATAAGACCCTGTGGGAAGACGAAGACATCTCCCGGGTAGAGGCGCTTTGTGAAGAGCTTGTTTTTCTGGGCGGGGTCTGCGGGGTTGGAGGTGACGAAACCAACGTAAAGAGTGCCTTCAATGACCACAAGGATCTCTGAGGCACGAGGGTGCGTGTGAGGGGCGTTGAGGCCGTATGGGGCGTAGTCTATGCGCACTAAAGAGATGCCAAGAGTGTTGAGGCCTGGGAGTTGGTTCACATTGACGGGAGTCACCCTGGATCCGACAGCATTTGATGTGTTGCCCGGTTTGTTTAGGCCCGGGAAAAAGAAATCGTCCGCCACAACCATGTTAGGGTTCTTGCATATCTTCCCGTTCACGAAAACTAAACCCCCGATCAAGAAAAGGATGTCAGATGATAGTAAGACAGAAATAAAAAGGGAACAACAACATTATTAACTCAGAGTTAGTTACCGGATGCCATGGAGTCGTTGACAGCGACGCAGAAATCTTGGAGAGGGCTGGGATCGGAGGCCTGTGAGAACGTCGACAAGCACAAAATCATAAGAAGGGCAATCAACAAGTGAAGAGCCATCTTCATTGTTTGTCAGCAGGTTATTCTAGATAGATAAACTGCTTTTATATGTGTGTTATGTCTGTTAGCAGGCGGAGGCTATTTATAGAGAGCTAAAACAATGTGAGAAGTTAATATATCCATTTGTCAACATAAACTGTTAGGCCAAGACTAGTAATTGAAATGTCAAGTCTCATGGAAATGGTCATTCTTCTCACGTCCTCTTTAATTAATGGAGAAAACTTACAATTATAGTGACTAATTTATGTTTTGGTTAACCTGCTTCACACAACTTTCATATATAAATCACAGGCAGGTGACTTCAAATTTGGGGAGTTTCCTTTTTTTTTTTTTTTTTTTTTTCAATGATCTTATAGCTCGATACAAACCTAATACGAATATAGTGTTCTAGAATTAATTTTTTGCAAGTTTGGATCATAACTAGGTGGAATTCGAAAATATGTATTACACTTAAATATTGACTTTTTGAAAGTTTCAAAATCTAGTTGGATTCAAATGACAGAAATTGAAAATGGGTCAGGTCATAAGAAAATTAATTTATTTTAACATTACAATATATGCAAGGTTATTTTTGTAATGTGTCTTTTTCGAAAGAGTTGTATCGTCTCATAAATTTGTTATGTATTCACCATTTATTATGGGAAGAGACTTCCCCACATGAATTTGAAGCTGAAGGGCCATATATAGGTTTAGATCTTTCAATGCAATGTTTGTCTTTTACCAGTTTTGCAATTCAACTTTTTTAAGGTGAAAATTGGCGATTGATATGAGTTTTTCATGTTGACCGCAATTAGAAATGTTGGTGGGGGTACGTCCGTCGCATGCATGTGAGCTCGTAATATACTTAAATAAACTAAAAAAATAATATTTACTGTGTATAAATAGAAAAAAAAAAGTAGAAACCATAAATTAGTGGCTATATTTGATTAGATCAAAGGAGTTGTTGAAAGATTTGGTTGAAGAAGTTGATTGGTGAACTGATTTTGACTAAATTTTAAGTGATTACAATTTATTTGTTGAGTAATTAAAATGGTAGATTCATAAGTCCGGGAAGATGAATATCATGCATTTATTCTTCAAATTGATAATTGGGGAGTGAAAAACTAATATATAAAGTTGATCATTTAGAATAAACATTGTGTGTTGTATTTTCTGTTTTTTATATACCATGAATTAATAAAAATTAAAATATAATATTTCTTCTATTTCAAAATAAAATCTATTTAATTATGCAAACATAATTATGTCTATACCTCCTTCTAATGAAAAACATAAGCAATTAATTGTTGTTATATAAACAATAAATCGACCAATATCAAAATAACAATTCTAATTATAATAATGGCAACAAGCTAAGTGTAACACTATCGAATCCTTAAACAACTTGTTGAAACAATTATTGTAAATGTGTATTTGATGCAGGAGAGCGTGTACAAGTAATGAAACCACATGAAGAAGACGCAGTTGATTTCCAGCAGAATCCTCAAGAGGCAGGGACAAACCCTAATTTCTTTTCATTCAAGATGAATGCCTCAAATAACAGAATAAAGTCCTAGTTTATCCTGCCGAAAGTGTTCTACCAAAATTAAGAAACTAACATAATTTGGAAATAATAAAATCTGTAAATAATTAAAGCAAATAATAATAATAAAAACGAATTAAATGGCACGAGAATGCAAGATGATCATGCTTGGCCAGGAACTGAAGAGCAGCTTCATCTCCTTCAGTATCCAACTCAACAACAGCAACTAATCAAAACTAAGTATTTTTCAACTAGACAACAACAAACACATTCCAATAATCCAATGTCACTCTCAAACTTGCAAAACAAGGGTTAAAACGAAATGATAGAGAGAGCTCAATCAAGGCAAGTTCAAAATTCTATCCCCAAGGCAAATACGCTCCGCCCAAGTGCTCACGGTTACTGGCGGTCTGTTCTTGAGACACAACGACTAATCGTCTTGAGGCCATTGAGCTCCAGGGAAGTGAAAGTTGCTAACATTTGGGTATGTTGGAACAAGACTTTATATGCTACCATGCAAATCAAATTTTCGTGTGTAAATCTAATGATTCTAAATGTTACGAGTCTATCTAAGGCTATGAATTTGTTAAAGTTCTGAAATTAAAGACACTTTCAGTTTTATGCAAGGCTAAGAACTTGCAACTGCTGTCATTGACATTAATTAAAACAAAAGGAAACTATTAACTTCAGGAGTTAAATCTCTGATCGTTTTATGTATCTAGACACTATTTGGACTAGATTCATCTGGTTAAACAAAAGGTTTCACAAAAATCATGTTTAAGCAATTTTAGAACATAATAATTGCGAGTAAAACAAGAGCGAAATTGGTGGCTAGACGACTTGTCTGAGTATAGTTGTACTAAGTTGAACCCAAACAAGATGGGATCTGAGGTTGGGATCTGAACTTGAACTAAGGCCAAAACCAAGTCCAACCTCAGTCCCAATCCATATCCATGTGCATGTACGTATGAGGTTCATACAGGTCTACCTGCAGGCGTATCTCATTCGATACATCTTCCACACATTCTAGTATATAGACTAGCATTATTAAATAAATTACTCAAGATTCATCTAATAAATATAGAAAACAATTTGAAAACAAGAAATGCATCATACACTTGTGCATCACTTTTCCTACTAAAAATTGTAGCTTAGGACTCTTGTGCATCAATTGCATAGGTCCAATTCAATTAATTCAAAATTCATTTAAAATTTATTGATAGATCTCGAAAAATACCTCAAATTAAAAATAAAACAAATTTATTTATGTCCAACATGCGCATAACTTGCGTTCAACGATTCTGAATTTCTTGTTGGGCGTGAGTAATACTTTTTAGTTAAATGATACTCTTTGTGTTAAAAATATTATTGTTTAACTGTAAACGTATTAATATCTGTGTTGAAATATATAATATTTTTTAAATGTATTACAAATTAAATGTAAATGTATTTTTTTTTGTGAAAATGTATTACTAATTTAGCAGTAAATGTATTACTTGTAGGAATATGTGCCCTAACAGCCAACTGTAGGGCTGAATTAAAAACATATTCCAAGTACAATCTTTATGAATATAAATAAAAGTTTAAGATATTTATTCTATATTGTATTCATTTATGTTTATTTGTTATATGATATTGAAATTTCATGATCTCGGTAACTAGGATACTTGGTCACACACGAGCTGGTCATGGAAAAAGTCTCGATGATTGAGATCATAAATGTTTCAAGTTGTAGAATCTACGAGAAGGGATATCGTAGGATTTAGATAGTTTGGCATTGAGCGATACGTCAATCGCAAAGTGGATATTATGTTTAATAGATATCGGTGTTGAGACACCACGTAGGCTAGTGGATGTGATATTCATCCCAAACACCACATTGAATTGATGCTACACTAGAACTCAAACCGTTTAGTAGCCGTAGTGACAAACGAAAAATTGAGGTTCTGATTTCTATAAGTGTTTCAATTGGTCCTTAGTCTGTACACATGCATGTGATCCTGCATAAGGGAAGTCGTATATTTGACCGGTTCCTTAAATCTCTCTTGAGTGGCTAAACAGGGCCCCGTAGGTATTAGTGGAACTATATTTAAGATAAGTGTTGTGCCAAGATAGAATTCGTTAGCCCATAAAGTAATATATTAAGATTGTTTCTCTATATCTTTTACACTCGTTATATCGAATGAAGACCTTGCGCAAGACAACCGAACAGAAGATAAGAGACGAGATCTCGTTATGTGCCAACAGATTGACAGAGTTTGTGAGGATCATTATAGTTATTAATATCATTTATGGGTATGTATTCAATGACCAAGACCTAAACATTAATCGAAGAAGCGAGTGAAGGCACTGTATCTGCATGATAGCTACAGATAAAAAGTTTGCATGTCGAATTCATCTTTGGCATATGAGTGCCTCTAGTAGTGTTTGCTGGACATGACAAATGAATGTCTTGAGTACTTAAGGATTGAGAAATTCAAAGGTTAGTAATTACTTGAATTAATTAATCTTGCAATTGGATTGCTTGTTCTTGAACTAGGTGAAATGATGAATCTAAGAAGTCACACGCTTGACCAAATTATGATGCGCTGGAATGGAGAAAAATAATTAATTAATCATAGATAAATGAATTATTAGGCCAAATAATATTTGTCCAACAAAATAATTATTTGAGCCTAAGTAATTAAATAATCACGGAGATAATTAATTATTGGGCTAACTTTATTTGTTGGACAAATAATCAATTATGCCGAATATAACTAGAGAATTAAATAATTAATTGGGAGTAGATTTTTGAGATTAAAAATTAATTTTAGAAATTAATTAAAGACCCAAAAGATACTTAAATGTCTAGTTTTATAGATAAGCCCAACAAATGTAGATTATGACTTCTAAGCCCCTGTTATAACGTAAGGGGACCAATATATAGTGATCCCCATATAGAGAATTTGATCATCACTCATGATCAGACAAGAAGGAACGACTATTCCCTTTCTTTTGTATTATTTCTTCTCTTTCCTCTCACGTGTTGAAAATTTTCAATTATATTTTTAATTTTAAATTGTTTGTCTCGTTCTAAACAAGATTACGGAAATCAAGTTATACTGTATGTCTATGCATCAAGGTTAGTGACGTCCTTGATCAACGTGCAATCTGACCATCCATGGATTCTCGCTAAGAACGCAAAATTGAAATTCGTATATAGCTAAACTTGTTTTTAATTAAGTATACAAAGTTGTGTAATATTAGGCATAGATCATTGAAATAATTTTAATTATTACTTTCGTTGTGTATTTTGTATGATTTATTACCTAAATATTCCAACTTACTGCTTAAATCTAATGATATTACACTTCGTATTGAAAAAATATCATTTCTTAACCGTAGATGTATTACTATTTATTAATCTTTATGTTGAAGTGTATAAGCGTTTTAATTGTAAATGTATTATTGTTTTACCTGTAAAAGTATTAGTCATTAACAGTAAAGCTAATTCTTTTATTTTGAAATGTATTATTTTCTACAGCTAAATGTATTACTTATTGTGTTGAAATGTATTATTATTTAACCGTAATTATATCACTACTTAAATTATAAAAAAAATATTAGTCTTTCTTTGAAAATATCTTACTATTTAATGATAAATGTATTACCGCTTAATGTAACAATATTGATTCTTTAATTAAAAAGTATCATTTCATATCATGTGATATTTGATGTTTTAAAGGGAAAAAAATACAAGAACTAATATTTTTTCAACCTATCAACAAAATAAATAAAAAGATTTACAAATTAATAAATATGTGAATTTTTTTGTTCTTTTAAAGATAAAAAAAGGCACAAAATTATTGTTTAAGAAAAATACTTAAAGAATATGCTCGATAGATTGATGAAGCAGTGGAATTGCCCGTAAACAGATCAGAAAGAAACTCAGAAGCCCATTACTTATTTCTTATTATTGGAGAGTACAAAGGTGTAGCTGAAACCAAATCCAGTACCGGGTGAAAACACCTGGTGACGAACTATAGAAACATACATCAGAGTCGCTTATTCTGAAAGATGCGCGCGACATTTATGCCTTCAATAGTTTTCCTACTGGAATTGTGCTTGGAGGTAGTCAATCACATTCTTCTCTACCTGGAATGCTTTGCTCAAAACATCTGCATTTATTGGCGGCTCTGAACCAAAGACTGCGTTTGCAATGGTTATGACTCCTGGATTTTGGCTGCTCAGACCTGCAAAGGCTACAGCATTGTCGTGTCCCACGTTGAACTGGAAATGGATAAGACCCTCTGGGAAGACGAAGACATCTCCCGGGTAGAGGCGCTTTGTGAAGAGCTTGTTTTTCTGGGCGGGGTCTGCAGGGTTGGAGGTGACGAAACCAACGTAAAGAGTGCCTTCAATGACCACAAGGATCTCTGAGGCACGAGGGTGCGTGTGAGGGGCGTTGAGGCCGTATGGGGCGTAGTCTATGCGCACTAAAGAGATGCCAAGAGTGTTGAGGCCTGGGAGTTGGTTCACATTGACGGGAGTCACCCTGGATCCGACAGCATTTGATGTGTTGCCCGGTTTGTTTAGGCCCGGGAAAAAGAAATCGTCCGCCTCAACCATGTTAGGGTTCTTGCATATCTTCCCGTTCACGAAAACTAAACCCCCGATCAAGAAAAGGATGTCAGATGGTAGTAAGACATAAATGAAAAGGAACAACAACATTATTAACTCAGAGTTAGTTACCGGATGCCATGGAGTCGTTGACAGCGACGCAGAAATCTTGGAGAGGGCTGGGATCGGAGGCCTGTGAGAACGTCGACAAGCACGAAATCATAAGAAGGGCAATCAACAGGTGAAGAGCCATCTTCATTGTTTATCAGCAGGTTATTCCAGATAGATAAACTGCTTTTATATCTGTGTTATGTCTGTTAGCAGGCGGAGGCTATTTATAGAGAGCCAAAACAATGCGAGAAGGTAATATACTCATTTGTTAATTTCAACATAAACTGTTACGCCAAGACTAGTAATTGAAATGTCAAGTCTCATGGAAATGGTCATTCCTCTCACGTCCTCTTTAATTAATGGAGAGAACTTACAATTATAGTGACTAATTTATGTTTTGGTTAACCTGCTTCACACAACTTTCTTATATAAATCACAGGCAGGTGACTTCAAATTTGGGGAGTTTCCTTTTTCTTTTCTTTTTTCAATGATCCTATATCCCGATACAAACCTAATATAAATATAGTGTGTTAGAATTAATTTTTCGCGAGTTTAGATCATAACTAGGTGCAATTCGAAAATATGTGTTACACTTAAATATTGACTTTTCGAAAGTTTTGTCAAAATCAAGTTGGATTCAAATGACAAAAATTGAAAATGGGTCGGTCATATTATTCTTTTAAGAAAATTAATTTATTTTAACAATATAATATATGCAAGGTTATTTTTGTAACGTGTCTTTTTCGAAAGAGATGTATCGTCTCATAAATTTGTTATGTATTCACCATTTATTATGGGAAGAGACTTCCCCACATGAATTTGAAGCTGAAGGGCCTTCAATGGAATGTTTGTCTTTCACAAGTTTTGCAATTCAACTTTTTTAAGGTGAAAATTGGTGATTGGTATGAGTTTTTCTTTTAAATTAATATTT
The DNA here is from genome assembly GCA_028749325.2 of Caryopteris x clandonensis. Classification (NCBI taxonomy): domain Eukaryota; kingdom Viridiplantae; phylum Streptophyta; class Magnoliopsida; order Lamiales; family Lamiaceae; genus Caryopteris; species Caryopteris x clandonensis. Next base: position 1,799,714 of record JAPYKT020000008.1, on the reverse strand, counting down.
TATAAAATACAATTATTAATGTTTAGTGAAAATAGATAATATTTACCATATTAAATAAAATATAAACTGAATAATATATTATATTAAAAAATTAGGATCCCTGCAATAATAGCATATTGACATTTTCCGACGCAACTGCAGTTTCCATTTAATTTAGGATGCAAAACAAAATTATATTATTATAAAAAAATTCAAACAGTACGTTAATTAATATTAATGCAATATTAATATGTATCGATTAAGAGAGTTTACCATCCCAGCAAAGTCAACTAATTATATATATGACAATAGTATAATTTGATACTACATCTCTGAACAATTCACAACACTCTTATTACAAATTCAAAATTTTGTATTTGAGAATTTTTTTCTTTCAACTTTACTTCAATAAATCAAATAATTTCTCAAAAATAAATATAAATATCATTTGGAAAAAGGTATAATATTTTCTTAAAAATAGGTTGTTTTAGTGCGTGTGTGTGTATATATATATATAATTTTCTGTTCTTTCTTTTTCTTAAAGGCTATACAACACATACTTTTATTCATTTAAATTTAGTATATATTATGGTATGTTCGACGATGCATGAAGAAGAAGTATTACATGAATTAAAGCTTGAATATTTATTCATATATTTTAAGTTTAATTTAATCAAGAATGTTAATAATTTTTTATAGATGTCCGGTGGATGGACGGTATTTCGAATAAGTTGACCAAGTAAAATAAGTTGGCCTAGTTCTACCTTTTCATTATTTGTGCGTATTATTTGTTATTATTCAATCACAAAACCACATGAGCCTTCCAACACACCATCTTCAGTTGAATAATTACAGGAAATAACATACCCTTCAATTAATTAATAAATTAATATCTGCAGAAATTAATTTTTCATTACCTAATCTCTTAGAAGTTAATCATACAACACTGAATCTACTTAGCAAGAAATGCAATAAAAAAAGATGTCTGGTGATATAGTGAAGGTAAGAAAGCACGCCTGTTGAACATTATCAGAAATTAAGCTGTTAATATGTCAGTTTCATTGCAGACATTCCAACTAATTGAAATTTCATTTACTTGTAAATCTATACAGTAACTCATCAGCTTGCTTCTGTTTTACCCTTACATTCAGAGTTTATAATATTGTTTAATATAATTAAACCTAGATGTCTTTTTTATAAGTAACCGATATTTTTTTTACTAATATGTCCCATGATATACGTTAAATAGAGGACATACATTCGTAACATGGAACTTCCGCTATCTAATATAGGAGAGTTGTAACACAAAAAATAAGATTTTGACCTTTGCCAACATAGGTACAAATTTGAAGACTTGATATCTCCGAGTCCAAATTATTAGATACAGATTAAGGACATTTTCTGTTTTACCTATTTGTAATAGGAAAAAGTATATATATATTTTTTTTTGGGGGCAGAAATAAAAATAGATTCTTTTTCAAGCAATTTTTACTTTTTTTTTTTTCATACCAACAAAATTAAGTTGTGGGTAGGAAAGAAATTACCAGCAAGTAGCTAATAAGGATAAAAGTTGTGAAAAAGACATTTTGTTTTTGAACGAGTCTTAAACAACTCTTTTAGCAACTTATTCAATTCCATTATTCTTCTAATTTAATAATAAGAATTGACTACATCAAAAGGAGATAAGAATGTGAAGTAGTTTAAGGTGGAAAATTAATCCAAATAGGTTTAGTCATGATGAAGAACGATTCTTGTTTGATCAGAGTGAAGATTAATTGAAGAATTGGCTATGATTAGCAGCACCTGCAAGAAACTATGTACTTGTTTTAATAATGAAAAGCAATCGACTGATTCAAGGTTGATTAAGTATAAATAGTAATAATAGATGCTTCATTCACAACTCATCTCTTAAACCAAATTAAATCTTACTAATTTGAGAAAATATGGCCATTCGATTCAATATAATCGTTAATGTAACCCTTCTTCTAGCAATGGTGTCTTCATTTTGCCATGCCTCTGATCCAAGTCCTCTTCAGGATTTTTGTGTTGCAGTTAATGATTCCAATACTGCTGGTAACTCACAATATATATATTTATATGTCTTTTTTCTTTGGAGGGACATACGTACGGTTGTGCATGAAAGCTGAATCACTATCTAAATATGAGTTTCTTCTTTTGTGTGCAGTTTTCGTGAATGGAAAGGTTTGCAAGGATCCAAAGATGGTGACAGCTGATGATTTTTTCTTTTCGGGCCTCAACAAGCCTGGAAATACGTCAAACCAAGTTGGATCAAAGGTGACTCCCGTGAATGTGAACCAACTACCAGGGCTCAACACTCTTGGCATCTCTTTAGTTCGAATTGACTATGCGCCGTATGGCCTCAACCCTCCCCACACACACCCTCGTGCGACTGAGATTCTTGTTGTCGTTGAAGGCACTCTTTACGTTGGATTCGTCACTTCCAATCCGGCAGACCCGAATCAGAAAAACAAGCTCTTCACAAAAACACTGTATCCAGGAGATGTATTTGTGTTCCCAGAAGGCCTCATTCATTTTCAGTTTAATACTGGAAAGACCAAGGCTGTGGCGTTTGCAGGTCTCAGCAGCCAAAATCCAGGAGTTATTACAATTGCCAATGCAGTTTTTGGCTCAAATCCACCAATCGCTTCAGATGTGCTCACCAAAGCATTCCAAGTTGACATGAATGTCATCAAATATCTTCAAGGGCAGTTCTGGTCGGATAACAATTAAAAATAAATAAAAGATAATCGTCAACGCACTGTGAATCTATGATCAGATTTTTTATATTTTTATTTCTTATGTCCAATAACTCTACATGTTTCCATTCTTGGAGCATGTTGAGAAATAATATTTGTAAGTGTGTACTCAATCTTAAAAATTTAGTTTTGCTCTTCAATTTCAACATCTTCACAGTCATCAATTTTTATATAAGAACAAAAAAAAAAAAAAAAAAAAGATTTAGTTATGATAAGGTACTTTAGTGAAGTTATTTATCATAGTAAAAAAATGAAAAGTAAATGTTCATAAAAGTGAGAGGTTGGAGCTTTTGTTGAGAAAACACTTTTTCCTTCAATTTCACAAATAAATAAAAAAAACCGTAAGGCGATTAGGGAACTCTCACCAGTTCTTCTTCTTCGAAAATCGAGTTTCTGAGGCTGCGCTGCTTCTCTATCTATTCGAGCAAATTTGATTACAATTTCTTTTTACTTTTGAATTTATTATAATATATATATATATATATATGTGCAGATTAATTAATTATTTTCTAATCAATTAGGGATTTAAAGGGAAACAAAAATCAAAGGAAAGCAAATTAAGAAATGCAAAAACGATAAATGGTTCTTGTAATTAAAGTTATAATAATATTTGAATGAGTTTAATCATAAGAATATCTTTTTCGAGAACTAAGTTGCTCTCCTTAACTATTTTATAATACCTTAAAGCTCCCACATCTTAGTTTGAGATGAATCTGAATATGTGTGTGTGTGTGTGTGTGTGTTAGTTTTGAAGAAGACTAATTATTACCAGAGAAACGCATCAAATATATGAATATCACGTAATGAAATGATAGTCACAAAAGTTAATAACCCCTACAACAATGTTTTTTCTCATATTTAGAGCGTAGAAGATGAAGAGAGGCAGTTTCCAAGTCCAAAACAAAACACGGTTTGGCGGAGAAGTGAAGCTCAAGCCGTACGAGTAGTCCTGGTGGGACGACAGATGTGGTTCCTCTTGCGCGCATGCTCTTCGTTATGGTGCTGTGTTCGACATGCATATCCATACCAGCAGTCTTCCCTCTGCTCTGCTTCTGCAGGTAGTAACTACACCAATATACAAATTTATTTATTTTTTTGGGAATTTGGCACTAGGCATTCCAAAGAGTTGATTAAGAATAGCTGCAAATTTATTCTCACAATGCGATGCAACTATATAATTCTTAAAACCAGTTCAAACCATGTGAACTTAAAAAAAGAAAAAAAACATATGAATTCGCAGCAGCTTACATGTTTTGGCAACGTGATCCGAAACCAGTACAAGAGAAACGAGACCAATTTGTCATAGCAATCACTGCAGTTGAAAAATATGATTTAACTCTTTGTTGTTGGGATCAAATTATATTGACTGTAATCAACGATTATGTCGTGGAATTCACAGCCGACTATAAAGTGCAACCAGCATAATCAACGTGAAATAGTCATATGTAGAATTATTGGACACTGCAATGTCAGAAGTTTCACATACGAAGTAAGTCCCTAGTTCTGCTGCATCATTTTCTCCAATTAAATAGTAATGGCCCTCAGGTTCACTGAAAACTACAACCCGAATTTGGGACAGAAATTAAAAGGTCAAAAATAAGACAAACTGTTGTAGAACCAAATACTTCTTTCAGAGAAAATACTCTTCCCCTATCATTATGTGCTGGGGAAAAAGAAAGCGAAAAAAGCTTAGTAAGTTTATGTTTATAGTTCAGGTTGAGTGACAATTTGTTCAGGCGACATAATATTTAACTTAAAATGCATAGATATCCCCATCCAGCTCGTGTATTTGATACGGACCTAATTCAGAACCCACAACTAATACACTTCATAAAAAAGATGCTTTTGACTGCTTCCAGTTGCGGAATGAAAGATAGGAGACAATAGGACTTAGAACAAAAATAACAGCATGCAAAACCCATTAATAGGATAATTTGTTGAAAGATATCAAACATGAATGTATAGCTGTGGAGAACTCACCGGCAAACATATGTCAGAGGCGTAATCATATCGGAGTGATTCAATGGAAGCCTTGTTCTATCTGGAAGGGACAAAGCAAAAATTCTTAAAATTGATATTGGAAAAGTTTGGTTAGAAGTCCAGAAACTAGGTTATTCCACAGCTATCAAAGACAGATTTTCGAAACACGCCTAAAGCAAATCAGCACTTTTAACCCCGTGTCAATTCAAGGCTTATGGTTACATTTAAAAAACTGATTTTAACAAGCATGTTTATCCAGTTGAAATTTGATCAATCATTACCTAATTCCCTTTTACCCAATTTTCCTATCCATTCTGTAATCACATCCTGCAGTGACCTTCCCATCTGCCTGATGCATTTTTCTGTTATCTGCAGAGAAATAAAAGGACATGTAAAGCAGAAATAACGAAAAAACAAAAAAGGCAAGAATATGAGAAGTTCCATACATCTTGTTCATGTCTATTCTTTTCATGTGCCAAAAATGGTATTCTAGTGACAGAATGAACAGCGATCTGCAAAATGTACATAAAACATCAACAAATATCCAAAGGCAAATAAATGGGCAGTAGAAAACAAAATTCATAGATAACGGTGTCTCCATTGAAAATATATTTGCCTTCGCTATTAAGTTTTAGCATATAAACAATTCCCAGGATAGCATATAGTTATTTCTGTTGAACAGAGAACCACAGAACATAAGAAAAGCAGGAAAAATATGGCGGCAAGGTTCCTGAATAATGGTAGTTCATACTGTTGTACGTTTTATTATTATTTTCCAAGGTCATGTGTACCTTCCATCTCAAAGTTGTCTATGCCATGCTGACATCCCTGATGTTCACTACAAAGTTTAACAAATTTGCATTTCCCATTCAATAATTTTCTCCAAAAAATGAGTGCCTCAATGATAGAGGAGATAATTAGATTCTGCAGTGATTGAATAATTGATTATTTCCTTTTATGATTTCTTTATGTTTGGCATGATTGGATCATTCCTTTTTGTGTTTCTTTGATATGATTGGTAGGGTTTAATAAGCTTGTTTGCTATATGAAAAAGGGGAAAGACAGAGGTAAGCTGAGATTTTCTTGTTTTCAGCTTTAGCTGACTAAACCATAGTCTGGTCTGACAGGAGTGATCCTGGAATTGTTTTCTTCCATTTGTCTTTTGCACTTCTTGCTTATCAATAAATAAAAGTTCCGGCTCTATATTCATATATTGATCCTTAATCAATTTGGTCCAACCTGCCAGATGACAAACACCAAAATGGAAAATAGACTCCAGGCGATAGAGAAGAGCATCAGCGAAGTGCAGGAGCCGTTGTGTGCTTGGAAGGAACTAACTGAGAAAAAAATTGGGATGAAATGGGAAGAAATGATGTCAATTAGAGAAGTTAGACAAATTGGATCTATTGGACGAGGTGTTAGCCACCCTATTTAAAGGAAAACGGGTTAAGTAGTGCAGCGGAGTCACAGAGACGGCGGCTAGGGATCAGGAATTACCAGATTCCTTCTGTCCTCCGGCAATCTTGTGCGTACAATCTCAATTGAAGATTGGCAATTATCTACTAAAAAAGGTTACGCAATTTCAACAACAATGATCCCATGGCTTGGATAGTAAGAGCCGAACAATATATCCAAATCCCTAAAAAGATGAAGGAAGAAATGCGGGTGGAACATGTGGTCGTTAACATGGACGGCACCATTCTATACTGGGTTAGTTGCCTTTTGTGTGCTCATTGTAAGAGATGACAATGATGAAGGAGAGCTTGATTTTTTGGGGATGCATGTGATGGAGATTTAGATGAACACAGTGGATCCAACGCACAGTTTCCAGATTTCCACCTTGAGGACAACGCCACCTTTTATGTTTCCTTGATTGAGGGAAAAGATAGAGTCAAGAGTATGCTTGGATTTTTACTATTTTTTGCTTTAGCTGAGCAGACAATGCAGACCATACTCCAGGCTGAAGGGAGTGATTCCAAAATTATTATTCTCCTTCTCTCATTTTTCTTTTGCGATTCTTGCTTATCAATAAATAAAAGTTCCTCCCCAATATTTATTCTTATCAAGTGAATTTTTATGTCAAAGATACAATGAATTATTTCTACCAGAGAGCATGCATTACTTACCAGATATATTTGTACAAAGGAAAATGAGAAATATTGGAGAATGGAAGATTATTTCTGTTAATAAAATTGCATGTACTGATTTTATTTATTTTAAACAGATTGAGTTCCTAGAATTAAGGGATTCCTAAAATCATGGAATTCCAATCAGATACCCTACTTGTTAATGAAAATTGTTTTGATATCTTTCTTAACTGTACATAATCCAGTCATTGGCCATTCTAATTGATACAATTGAGTATGAGTCTTTCTAGTTTTCCTATCCTAAGCAACATGAAACATGACAGGTCAAATTGCAAAAATTATATGCAATCTCAGCCAGAGTTAAAAAGATAAAAAATAAACTCACAGGCTTTAGAGTTACAGGACTGCACACAGGATAGGCATCAAATCGAGTAACCCCCAAAGCATGCCAGTAGGCACCACAAAATGCTCGATCACATCCTACACCTGGAAAAGAGACAACCCTTCAGTAGTATGTACCAATCCATTGAGACTCACTATTTGGTAAAACAAAAGAATTTTTTTCCTCTTATCTTCTCTTTTATACTTCTTGATGTTCGATATTATTTATAATATTTTAGTTCATTGCACCAGCCCACAGTTCTAAGTGATTCATACAGACCTCGTCAAGACATATATACTTTATTTTATAATAAAAGCAGCTGTCATGAGAATCAATTAGAAATTACAGTGCTGTGGCACAGGAGCATTTGATCTGGAAGGCATCATCCCACCACATGTATGGCACTGAAGATGAACAGTGCTTTCATTACACTGGAAACCAGCATATTCTGTGCCTGAGACACATATATCATATATTAACAAATGAAAAGATGATGTCAAAATTAGGGCAAAGAGATAGAAGTAATATTTACTTAGACAAATGCTACCATAATAACTCAAAAACTAATTCACATTGGGAGTAACAAGAAAACATAAGGTTTTTATAATAAGGAGTCAAAAAGTTCGCAATTTAACCATGTTAGTCATATATGTTCATGCAAGCTCAATAGCCAGGATTAAAAGCTATAGCCCAAAGAAATGAACGTTTACCACATTGAGGGCATGGAAAATCCCTCTCAATCTCCTCAACAGGTGGAGCACGATCCCTCTTCCGACTAAGTTTTCTTCCATTTCTAACAACCTGTAGTAAAACAGTACTAGTCAACAAAATCATCAAATATCTTATAAGTTAGAGGAATCTTTGAGCTTCATTTGACCTCTAAGGAGAACAACTGAAACAAGTCAACTATAGTCAACATGAGGAAATAATCATGGATCTCATGTCCTCACTAAGAAAAGCAAGAAAAAGATGGTACAGAACCCTGTTACCAAGTTGCTAAGTATTTTTTTTATATGAGGCAAACTTTCCAAATCAAATACTAAGAGGAGAGGATATTCAAGTGTCTGCTGTAAAAAGCCAGTACAATAACCTAAAATTCGCATCCTCCCATGATACTGCAGGAATTTATGGAACCAAAAAGGAAAAAATAAGGCACCTAAAACATTCAATGACGGTAACGTTGCACAAAGCTAACTAAGATGAAATCTACACAGACTATAAGACAAATGATAGAACTTTTCAAAACTGATAGGCTGTGTCACAGTGAGATCTATTCATGTTTATTAGAATCCTCTAGGTTTGAAGACCATCATGAAAAACAATACATTATACTTACAAGGGGTGTCTTAATTGATGAATAGGAATCCAAAAGTGCAATGTCTTCATTTGAACGCCTTAGAGAAGAATCAGATTGCAATATATCCTGCACAAAAGAAAGCAGCAGTTTTAAGATCTGTTGCCAACAAATCAAAGTGGTCTCTAGTATAAAGTTTTTGACTAAATTATATGCTGCAAATGTAATGATATAGATATGTCGCAAAAGAACAAAAACTAGCAAGAAACATTTAACTCAGGACAGATATGTCTTTTTGCAGTGTCCCTTTTCACTAACTTTCTGGTACGTGCTGAAAAGTTGGATTCAGTTTACAGTGAATCTTACATAAATCAGCTTCTGATCTATTTTTGTACGAGTTTGGGGGGTCTATTAGTGACAAGGGACAGGTGTCATGGGGAGTGATTGTTCCAGTTGTATGCCGGTCCCTGTGGTTGGAACAGTATAATAGAATATTTTTAAGGATCAAGAAGAAGCTTTAGAGAAAGTCGGATAGAGTCAAGTTTAGGATTGTTACGATTGTATTGTGAGCTTCAAGTAAGGACTTCAAGATATATATTTTTTAATTTATTTTTGTGTATCTGGTTTCTTACCCAAAAAAAGAATATCAAAACAGAATTAACCTCGAAGCGAATGAAATAATGTTGTATTCTATTTCAGCTATCTAAAAGCTGAAAACATTGACAAATTTAAATACAACACACACGAAGCATCATTCACAAGAACTTGCAGTTATGGAACTAAAGACTGGGTGCTTGGTAACTGAGGGGAATGAAAATGGGTGTGGGAATACGAGTAATGGACAATGGGTGTGTCAATACTTTCATGCCTACCTTTTTCAAAAGGTATGGCCCATTCACCACTTTTAGGATATTTAAAGTAGTCAGGGGAATGAATCCTTCATACCAAGCATGCATCTTTCATTCCTTTCCTGTTACCCTTCCCCAAACATCCAAGAAAGCAGCCCCCTAAATTACTCATGAAACGTGACATGCACAGCCAAGATGCTATACTCCTGTCAAGTGTAGTAAATTAAACAAAAAACAAAAAAAAGCCCATACCTCTTCAATACTATGCAAGAAATGGTTTCTTCCAACAAATTGCACAACTGCTCTACACTGAGGACATAAAACACTAGAATGTTTCTGTTGACACCTTTTTAGCCACTCTGAGAAGCAACCATTGCTGTAAATTAGACAAGAATTGGTTAAATATTAAGATGATATGACAACTGTAGCTACAAGAAGAGAGTGGAGTAACAAACCAGAAATTGTGAAGGCATGGTGCAACTGTTACCACATCATGCCAAACATTTAGACAGATAGAGCATTTTGCATGTTCAGGATCTAGAGTTATCTACAATGAAAGAAATCCATGCCGACATCTTCCCTTAGCAGAGCAGAAAAAACAAAGTACTAACATTCACATAACAAACAACATTTGCTTTCTACCTGCAGTTGTTTCTTGGAAATTTCTTTGGCGGGCATTACTTTGAACACATACCTCATAAAACCTGAAACCATAGAAACAGATGTAAGAAAGTCTTCATCTGTTATAAGGTTCTTAGATGGCATGTTATATACCAATGCGATGTTCCAAATTAAAGTTTTAACTCGAATTAATATCAGGCAGAAATACATTAATCTTTAAGTAAATGAACTTCTGATCTCTAGTTTCTCAACATGCTAAGTCGCTGAAAAAAAAAAACTTACATCATGAATTATAACTCACCCTTACCATATTCTACAACAGTCTTTAGCAATTAACACACCTCACCAGCAGTGTTTAAACAGTTTATGCAGCCAACATAGGTTAACTGAGGTACTTGCAAATTATGAGCAACTTTGAATTAGTAAAAACAGTCTTGGTCAAATAAGCATCTTCTTGTCAGAGCCAGTGAATCCAACTCTGGAATCCTTTATTTGACACGCAATTGACATATGCAGACATATAAGCATCCTTGTTGATGTCATGATACAAAAATGGAAAAGAAAAAGGAAATGAATGAAAGAGTGCCTGCAGTAATAACAGTATAACTTATTGCATCACACAATTGACACATGCGGACATCTAAAAAACCAATTCAGACTGAGGAACACATTTGTGTCAATCCAGTATTTGCAGATAGGCTAACTTCATCAACTTTCATGACCATGAGCATATGCATGGAGAGCGGTGGTCAATATGGCTTTAGATTTCTCAGCCAACTATTTCAATGACACAGATTTTCCTATTGCAATCAGTTTAGCATGAAACTAGTGAGTTACCAAGGAAAAAAAAAAAAAAAAAGGCAGGAAAATGTTTTCTTTACTCAAGATTCAAGAACACAGCTTTTATACTCATGGAGCACTAGCCATAGTACATCATATAGGTGCGCCAGTGGCTAGAAGATTCCCATCAACTAACTCAATGGACTACTTATATGACATCAAACATGCTGCAATGTGCAATAGAAATTTCCAGTATCAATTCTCACCATCAGCCTCAGGACCCAGAATTATTTCTGTGCCACATCTAACAACTGTCGTATCTTCCACTTGTACAACTTTGCCATCAACAAGGATCGAACTAGACCTAGTTACCAAAAAAAAGCATGTGTAAAGCTCTTACATATTTTTTTAATAGAATAATAACATGAATAATAACAAGCAGCCAAATGTACTCGAACAATTTCTTAGTATTTGGATTTGGATGATGCTACTCAAAAACATATCACATAAAAACTATTAGATAGATTCTGCTATGAACAACTGAAGGATATAGCAAGAAAACAAAGTAAGGAATAAAAGAATTAGAACAGAAATAAAAACCAAAAAGAACAAGCATATACAAGAGCAAGCCATCAGCAAGTGCGAAATTGGAGAAACAATAATAGCATGGGTACCAAAGGTCCTACCCTGGAGCTGTACTGATTTTATGTCCAAGATATATCATGGTTGATAATTTCAGTTCAAAGATTGCTCATATTCAATTTAATTCAACTATTGTTATAATCTAGAAAGATATGCCCAAAGTACTAGCAAACTAGTTTACTTCAAAGGATGCACATCATGTTACACTTTTTGACAGTACTTATCCTGTAATTCTAATTCTCTATCTCTCCAGAAAGGCAATTATATCAGTCCCATCTGATCATTATACGACAGAAGCATGGTGGTCATGGCGTCATGCTACACTGAATAATATCAAGCCTCAGGAAGTGCAAATTCTGACTCATCCGACAAAATTGACCTTACTGAAAAAGAGGGAAGAAAACACTGTACCATTTGTTTTTAATTAAGGCAGAATTTTGGTCCTTTTCCCTAGTTATCTTGCACCAAACTTGCTTCTCACATGGAGTACTTTTTATCTCTGAGCAGACTGTCACCTCACCCGACCTCAATTCTATATCTGAATGGCTCGAGTCCAGTGGCACTGCCGAAAGATGGCAGTAAATATGCTTGCTCATAATCCGAATTCCAGGTACATGGAGATGATAATCATTTTTGTATGCATAAAACAGTGTAATCATGACAGATGGGATAATAAATGAGAATGTATAAGAGTATCCGAAGTAAGCAAAGGAAAAAAAGGAATAATTGCAGTGGCACACTATAAAGGCAATCTTCAATGGAGACAGACAAATAAAAAAGCTTAGCACTGAAATATACCATAGAAATAGAACTTCCCAAAAGAAAATTTTAAGCAATGCCATAAAATGACTAAACAAGAACTATTCGTTTATTGTCCTTTTTGCTTCTTCCTCCTCACATCTCAACCGGGGTGGATTCATTTTATTTTATTTTATTTATTTGTTTTTTTCCTTTAAGCTATATTTCTATCCACACACGTTCAGACACTAAGATCACCAAGATTAAATTTTTATTACATAGAAAACGACAGCCACCAATGTGTCATCAGAAAAGGATCGGCGAAATATTACTGCACTTCTACAAAAGGAAGAAGCAAGATAGGAAACCCAGATTGCGAATCGAAAAATGAGAGACAAAAGAGAAAGAAAGATACAAGGCAGCTAAATAGTTTAATCCGCAGCATAAAGAATGAGAACTACGATGAAAGGGGGTAAATGAGAGCAGAAAACAAAAAAAAAAAAAAAAAAAAAAAATGTGATTGAAGAAACTAAGAAACGGTTTCTAGCTACCTAGTTTAGCCCAGATATCGTCTTCGGAAGAATTGGAGCCAGAGCTTTCCCCTCTTTCCATCTTTGTTTCTTGTCAACACAATCTTGATTCTGAAACGTGCTGGCAACTGCAAAGGTCGACGGGGTTCATGTAATGAGAAGGTTCTTCCTGGAGGCAGACGCAAACAAATAGAGAATAATGAAATTTTATTTGAAGAAAAACTTGCTTTGGAAGGATTTGATTAAAATAAAACCGATGACTATTCAATCAGATTGCGTCCAACACTACACCAAAGTAGCGGAAACCCGTAACGGAATGTTCATTTATTTTTGTAATTAATTTTTTTTCACAATAATTGAATTAATTAATATGCTAACTATACCTAAAATTTTAAGCAAATAAATGAATAAATATGAACAATAATGGATAGAAAATATCCTACAAAACCTTTTAAGTTTTCTAAAAAAATTGTCTAATGGATTTTAAGTTCCTTCTTATTCTCCCAATGATATATTGTTTAAATTTTTGTAATGAAGATTGTAAATAAAAATATGTGCTATAGAATGAGAATGCTAGATGGTAGGAGTGTAATTTCTAATTAATAATTAAAAAATAAAATTGAATAAATTCTCAGATTTGCAGCCAAATAATAATTTCTGAAGCTTTTATGAATAAGGCAGTATAAACCAAGGGTGTCCATCAACTATTTTTAAAATATTAATTATAAATTAATATTTTTAAAATAAAATAATCATAAATAAATAAGATGAAGATTATGTTGGCCTCGTATAAATAAACTAGGACACCTACCTAAAAATATGTGATTTTATTTCTATTTATTTAAGCTAAATTAATGTATTATTTTCTTATGTAGATCTTTATTATTCATGGTTTATATGTATATATATACATATATATATGCACATGTTAGACATCTCTTAAATCAAAAGTTTAAGTCAATGTTCTTAAGATGCTTAAGTTTGATTGTTAAGGAGTCCAATATTTACATGATTTAATAGATATTTGATTAAATGAGTATATTTTTATGATATAGGTCACAATCAACTATGTTCTTTCAATGAGAAAACAAACAAGTAGGCTTGCACCATCATGGATTTTACCATATATGTAGCAATATCTTTTCTCCTTCTTCACCACATAATTGACAAAAAATAAATGTTTGAAAAATAGGTAGTTGTTTGATAAAGTGCATTTTCATTACATTTTTGTTGCTGTGATCATTAAGGATTTTAACATTCATTTGCATGATATCAAAAAACCTAAGTGTTTATGTACTATTGAAAATCAAATAAAAATGATTAATTCTCATGAAAATTTCATAGTGTATCGAAAAATAGGTTTCATGTTCAATTATTAATTTGTCGGATCACAAAACATAAGAATATATTAATCACATAAAAAATTATTGTTCTAATTGCTTATTAAAACGTTTCTTATGTTGGTGACGAAGTAAAAGAAAACTTTCTTATATCAATTTACTATTCTGGAAAAATGGCTCCTCAAGTGCATTTTTTTTCAATTATTTCATCATGTTATGCCAGATATAAGCTCATATAATATATACATTGTAACCATCAATTCACATTCTAAGGCAAATATTTTTGTTTGTTTTCTTAGAACAACACATAAACATTGTTCTTATGTCCATTAATAATATTACTTTAATGTGTATCAATAATACTACTTTAATGTGTATCAATAATCAATTATGCTATGATGATCCTGAAAAGTGGCATAACACTAATAAAAAAGTTAGGGGTTTTTGGTGGGAAAAGGTTCAAAGAGCGATGTTTGTATTTTATTTTTTAAAGACACATTGATGTATCACATTATAAAAGAGTTCTATCAAATGGGAAGTAAAATGATAGAAGATAGTTATTGTACTATGTTTTCTTAAATAAGATATTTTGTTTTTACTACAAATTGTTCAAGAAAAGAATTGGACTTGGTCAACTTGCTAATGAAGGATACAATGATTGGCACAATTTGAGTTGTTGTTTAATAAAAAAAAGATCATGAAACAAGTATGTATGGTTAATTGGCTTGAATTGGAAGGGAGATTAACAAAAAAAATAGGACAATTGATGTAAGTGTCCAAGAACAGCTCAATAAAGAAAAAGAATTTTGGAAATAAGTGTTGCTGAGAATAATAGTTGTTGTAAAAAGATTGCCAAAAATTAACTTGGCATTTCAAGGGATGCTTTATGTGGAAAATATGACATCTTCCTACATATTATTGAAATGATTGCTCAATTTGATCCAATAATGAGAGAGCACCTTCGGTGAATAGAAGACCACTAGACTTATGTTACATATCTAGGCTCAAAAATTCAAAATGAATTGATACAAATGTTAGCAAGTGAAGTAAGAAAAAAAATTGCAATAGTGGAACATGCAAAGTATTTTCAGTCGACTTATATTATACTCCAGATGTTAGTCATAAGGAACAAGTGTCTCTTATCATATGATGTTTGGATAATTCAGAAAGCTCTTCAAAAGTAAAAGAATACTGGATACAATTTTTAGAAGTGGATAATAATTAAACTTGATATCGGGCTCTTTACTTATCTTCAAAATGTTTTAATTGAACTTGAGCTAGATGTTAATGATACAAGAGGTCAAGGTTTTGATAATAGATTTAATATGAAGAGGAAGCACAAATGTGTACAAAATAAATTACTTGAAGTAAATCCTAGAGCTTTTTATACTTCTTGTGGTAGTTATAGTTTCAACTTGACATTATGTGATATAACAAACTCTTGTCCTAAAACCCTGTATTGTTTTGGAGTGATCCAACACATCTATACATTATTCTCCTTTTCCACCATAAGATGGAAGATTTTAAAGCTCGTGCGAAGGGTCTAACAGTTAAGCCATTGTCTCAAACACGTTGGGAAACTAACGTTGAGAGTGTGTAAGCAACAAAAAATCAAATTGCTCAAATAAGAAATGTTCGACTTGACTGGATTAATGATACTGGAGATCAAAGACAAAGAGTGAAGTTGAATTCTTTACAATATATGAATTCGCGAACTATGAGTTCATACTTGTTGTGGTAATTTGGTATAGATTGTTACATGCTATCAATAATGTGAGTAAATTTCTTCAATCTAAGAACATGAATATTGTTAAAAAAAAAAAAAAAAAAAAAAAACTAAAACTAATTTCTTTTAACAGAAAAAAAAAATCAAATTGTAAAAACAAACATTCCAATGAAATATATTTTCCTATATATATGGCTTCAACAAAATTAGAAACAGTGTTCGTTCTAACATTAATAGGTTCTTGGTGAGTCAAATAGTTGGGAACCCAGTAGCCCAACCATATTTTAGTATTTAGAGTATTTTGGTTATTTTAAGAAATTTCGTGTTGCACACAGATTTAATATACAAAAGACTAATTCTTAGCAATAAAATTGATATACAAAAATTCTATGTAACTATAACGAATTGAACAAAACATTATAGTCTAATTTCCTTTAATTGCGCATTTTTCAATACTAAGATGTAATTGAAACAAATTACTAACTTCATCAGTATTATTAGTAATTAATTTTTAATTTTAGGCAGTAACAGTTATTAGGGGGCTGGTGGTGGTCGCCCTCGTTAAATTTTTATTTTACATTTAATTCATTTAATATTTTAAATCTAGAACCAACATATATAAAAGAGTTCGCCTTTTGTATTCTCAAAGTTCACCCAAATTTAAATAAATTCATTACTTAGTCTTCAGACAAAAATTATAATTACATCACTAAAAACAGTTATTATTTGATTGATCCTCTCCTTTACATATATAATCATAAGATTTGTCTTTCTTTATTGGTTAGAGTAAAATTTAGTTGGGTTAGATGCTTGTAACTTAGATCGGGCTAAAATCCCCACCCGTCTAACTCCTCTAGACTTTCTACTAAAAACAAACAAAAGGAAGAAGTCTCCCCTGCATTTGATTCTCTAAAGCAGTTTAACCAAAACTTAAACTATTCAGTAAACTGCTCATCAGGATGTCAAAGGAAGGACCACTTCCATGAGATTGAGACTTTTCAACTAGTGTTGGTGTAATAGTTTATGTTGGAACAAACGGAAATCAGCTCCTTGCCCCTCTATAAATAGCCTCTCCCTTTTAACAGACCTCATCACCTCAGACACAACATACATAAAAGCAATTTAAACAATGAAGATGGCTCTTCACTTGTTGATTGCCCTTGTTATGATTTCATGCTTGTCGACGTTCTCACAGGCCTCCGATCCCAGCCCTCTCCAAGATTTCTGCGTCGCTGTCAACGACTCCAAGGCGGCCGGTAACTAACTCCGAGTTAATAATGTTGTTGTTCCCTTTTCATTTATGTCTTGCTATCATCTGACATCCTTTTCTTGGTCGGGGGTTTATTTAGTGTTTGTGAACGGGAAGATATGCAAGAACCCTAACATGGTTGTGGCGGAAGATTTCTTTTTCCCGGGCCTAAACAAACCGGGCAACACATCAAATGCTGTCGGATCCAGGGTGACCCCCGTCAATGTGAACCAACTCCCAGGCCTCAACACTCTTGGCATCTCTTTAGTGCGCATAGACTACGCCCCATACGGCCTCAACGCCCCTCACACGCACCCTCGTGCCACAGAGATCCTTGTGGTCATTGAAGGCACTCTTTACGTTGGTTTCGTCACCTCCAACCCTGCAGACCCCGCCCAGAAAAACAAGCTCTTCACAAAGCGCCTGTACCCGGGAGATGTCTTCGTCTTCCCACAGGGTCTTATCCATTTCCAGTTCAACGTGGGACACGACAATGCTGTAGCCTTTGCGGGTCTGAGCAGCCAAAATCCGGGAGTCATAACCATTGCAAACGCAGTCTTTGGTTCAGAGCCGCCGATAAATGCAGATATTTTGAGCAAGGCATTCCAGGTTGAGAAGAAGGTGATTGACTACCTCCAAGCACAATTCCAGTAGGATAATACTATTAAATACATATAAGCCCAAGTGACTATTCACTTGTTGTTGGATTTGATTCAGTTACACTTTTGTACTCTCAAATAATAATTGCAAGCAACATAATAAAAATGTGGTGAAGTAGAGGACTCGAATCGCGCTTCCGAAATGCTCTATCTTACCAAGCTAGCATCCAACCACTTAACCAAACACGCACTTACGATGTACCATATATATATATATATATACACATATATACACACATACATATATATATATATATATACACACACATATTAAATTTAGTTTGCAAACCTTGGAAGAATCAGAGTCAATTACCAACTTCTGCATATTCTAATTAATCGCTGAAAGCAACACTTCAATGCTAGCTGAAAATTTAATTGATCAATTTATCACATAAAATTGCAAACTAAATTATTTAATTACTTGTAAAATCATAGAAATCCTTAGAATCATAAAATTAATAATATAATATCTCTAATCATGAAATTGTACACAAAATCATAAGAAAATTTAATCATAATAATATATGAATTAATTCGTGTATCGTCACATAAAATTATAAAATAAATCATATATTTCTCACATAAAATTTTAGAAAAATTTTATATTGTACAAGCAGAAAATTATGGTCATGAGATTTTTTTTTAAACGATTTTATTAATGCTATTAAAAGATCCAGGATATCACACCCTCCTCCATTATGAAAATTTTCGTCCTCAAAATTTCAAACATTAATAAATCAAGGTGAGACTACTTATTGTTGAGATCTTAAATTGATGTTACACCAAAATGTGGACGATGAGAAATGTGGATTTTGGCGATTTAGAAAAAAAAAATCTCAAACTTACCGAAGAGATAATAGGAATACTTTGCACTTTCTTTTAAAAAAAAAAATTATAATTTATATGATATAGAGTTTGGCTGGAAATCAAGCAAATTTTAGATGGGAGGAAAATTTGAGGGTAAATTTCAATAGTATTTAAAATTTTGAAAGTAGAACTTAAATCAAACTTACTTGTCCAACTTGACATGAGTGTGAGTTTAATAATTTTACTAGGAACATTTGGTACTTTAGAATTTCAGTCAACAATAATACAAATATTTGGACTTGGTCAACTTGTTAGTGAAGGATACATTGATTGTTATAATTTGAGTTGTTGTTTAATAAATCATGAAACAAGTATGTATGGTTAATTGGCTTGAATTGGAAGGGAGATTAACAAAAAAATAGGACAATTGATGTAAGTGCCAAGAACAGCTCAATAAAGAAAAAGAATTTTGGAAATAAGTGTTGCAGAGAATAGTTGTTATTGTACAAAGATTGGCAAAAATTAACTTGGCATTTCGAGGGATGTTTTATTTGGAAAATAATGACATCTTCCTACAAATTATTGAAATGATTGCTCAATTTAATCCAACAATGAGAGAGCACCTTCGGTGAATAGAAGACCACTAGACTTATGTTACATATCTCGGCCCAAAAATTCAAAATGAATTGATACAAATATTAGCAAGTGAAGTAAGAAAAAAAAAATTGCAATAGTGAAACATGAAAAGTATTTTCAGTCGACCTATACTATACTCCAGATGTTAGTCATAAGGAACAAATGTCTCTTATCATATGATGTTTGGATAATTCAGAAAGCTCTTCAAAAGTAAAAGAATACCAGATACAATTTTTAGAAGTGGATGATAGTTGAACTTGATATCGGGCTCTTTACATATCTTCAAAATATTTTAATTGAACTTGAGCTATATGTTAATGATACAAGAGGTCAAGGTTTTGATAATGGATTCAATATGAAGAGGAAGCACAAAGGTGTACAAAGTAGATTACTTGAAGTAAATCCTAGAGCTTTGAATACTTCTTATGGTAGTTATAGTTTCAACTTGACATTATGTGATATAACAAACTCTTGCCCTAAAACCATCTCTTGTTTTGGAGTGATCCAACATATCTATACATTATTCTCCTCTTCCAACATAAGATGGACGATTTTTAAAGATCGTGCGAAGGGTCTGACAGTCAAGCCATTGTCTCAAACACGTTGGGAAACTAACGTTAAGAGTGTGAAAGCTACAAAAGATCAAATTGCGCAAATAAGAGATGTTCGACTTGACTGATTAATGATACTGGAGATCCTAAGACAAAGAGTGAAGTTGAATCCTTTGCAATATATGAATTCGAGAACTATGAGTTCATACTTGTTGTGGTAATTTGGTATAGATTCTTACATGCTATCAATAATGTGAGTAAATTTCTTCAATCTAAGAACATGAATATTGATGTTGTCATCTAGCTTTCAGAAAGACTTATTTCATTTCTTGATTAATATAGAGAATCTTGTTTTGATAAGGCTATTAGCTAAAGAAATGGCAAGTGAAATAGGCATTGAAGTCGCATTTCAAAAAATTTGTGTTGTTAAAAAAAAAAAATAATAATAATAATAGAAGAGGCAATTAGATGAAAGCAACAATGAAGAGGTAACATTATCAACCCATGAATCTTTCGAAATTGACTATTTTCTCATTATAATTGATAAAGTCCGTTTTTCTATACACAGTCGATTTAAACAATTTTAAAAAATATGAAAAAGCTTTTGGGTTTTTGTTCGATTGGAGAGACTGTGATGTGTTGATGATGATATATTGTTGAGGTATTGCAAGAATCTTCAATTTTATTTCTCATAATGATCTTCTCATATTGATGGGAATGATTTATTTTCAGGGTTAACATTCTTTAAGTATTGTTTACCAATAGATATAAAATTTGAGATCAATGTGGTGAATTAATTGAAGAAAATGAATGAGTGTTTTTCGAATGCGAACATTGCTTACAAAATCTTGTTAACACTGACAGTCGTAGTAGCAAGTGCATAAAGAAGCTTCTTAAACTTGAAACTCATTAAAACTTTTCTTAGGTCAATTATATCCAAAAAAAAAAATTGAATGGATTAGCTATGTCGTCCATTGAGAAAGACACTATTTTGATTATACATATTTGATTCATACTTTTGTTGTCAAAATTGTGAGGTGAGTTGTATTTAAATAATTATGGTTTACTTGTTTATCTTTCATTTTTTTACGATAATATATATTTAATCTAGAGTATAGTAAATATTTTATTTTTTTAAGTTTATACATTAAAACAATATAATTTAGGAACCCCTTTTAAAAATTCGACTCAAGCCGTTAACCATTTTATTGAATCGAATGGCCATATTTTGTCAAATTAGTAAAGATTAAATTTGGTTTAAGAGATGAGTTGCGAATGAAGCATATATTGTTACTATTTATCCGTAAGCAACCTTGAATCAGTCAATCTTGCCATTTCATTATTAAAAGAAGCAAGTAGTTTCTTGCAAGATCTGCTAATCATACCCAAGTCTTCCATTAATCTTCACTCAGATCAAACAAGAATCGTTCTTCATTATGACCATACATACTTGGATTAATTCCCCACCTAATGTCATTTTGATGCAGTCAATTCTCATTTTCAAATTGGAGGAATAAAGGAATTGAATAAGAGTTGTTTGAAACTCCTTCAAAACAAAAAGTCTATTGCTCAATAATAATTGCTATTTTCTTTCCTACCCACGACTAAAATTTGATGGTCTGGAGAAAAATAAATAATAAAATAAAAGAAAAAAGGTCCCTAATCGATATCCAATAATTGGACTCAAAGACATCAAATATTGTAACATTATCATATTGGTACGTATACTGCCAAAAATCTTTGTTGTAGAAATTTTATATCAAGATATATAGATAATTATATTAAAAAAAAAAAAAAAGCAATTTAGACACCAAATATTAGTGTTTTTGTTTAAGAGGATACTTCTTCGTTCATATATATTAGATGTTGTCCGTGCGATGTACGTGATATGAAAAGGCCACATATTTTCACGTTTGTAATATGCCCAGAAACCTCCAGTTTTAAAGTGTGTCAATTAACTGAACTTCTTGCAGCATTTGTCTCAAATCGAATAATAAATCAAACATACAAGATTAAGAAAATTACGTAGCCTACAAGATTTATTTTGAACATACTTTAAGTTACAGGACAAGTTTAAATTTTTTTTATTTTATTAAATATTATTTGAAAATATTATATATTATTTCTCTTCTTTTTTTTTCCATTCAACTTCGATTTTCTTACATATTTTTTATTGATTTTAAAATAGTTGTAAATAATTTTCAGTTTTTGCAAATAGTTTTTCATATTATTTTTTTATATATTTTAGGATATTTTTTAAATGAATATTTGTTTAATTTCATAATTTTTTAATTAAGTTTTGAAAATTATGTGACTTAAATTGTTAATAAACGTGCAAAAATTAAATGATATAACGAAAATGAATGAAAATTTAAATGGTCCTATGGTAGTGGGATCAGAGTGTTAGCAAACTAACTCTCCAACCTTACTTAATCTAACTACTCAATGATTAACCCTAACTAATTATTAATATATTTAATCCTCGTATGAATAGGTGCTCACTGCATATAGATGCGGGCACGGTTCCGGTTCTAAACCGGAATCGCAGGTTAACGGTTCGGTTTGAACCGTTAATCGGTTTCGGTTCCGGTTTGGACCCGCAATCGTATTTGAGACGGTTCGGTTTCGGTTCCCATTTTTTTGGAACCGGAACCAGCGGTTCTGGTTCCCGATTTTCGGTTCAGTTCTGCCTATTTGAAACAACGGCTGAGATTAAATAGCCGTTGATGATCAACGGTCCAGATCTTATAACTGTTGGGAACCGGCGGGTCCGAACCGGAATCGGGAACCGGCAGTTCCCAAAAAAAAAAAAAGAACAGAACCGTGGAACCGGAAGCAGAACCGGAGGAACCGGAACCGTGTATATGGCAGTTCGGTTCCGGTTCCCTCCTCCACGGTTCCAAAAACCGGCGGTTCCGAAATCGAAACCAGAACCGTAGAACCGTGCCCATGTCTAACAGCATATATGCAAAATAGCAGCTTTTTAAATTTAATTAAATTATAAAAAAAAAACTTCCAATCAGGAGTAAAACAAAAGCAAGGTGGTCCTTAAGTTTTTCATTTACTGTGTACAATTTCAATTAATTGGAATCCTATAGATATCAAATTTGATTGCAAAGAAACTGACACATTAACCATATGTTTCGATAAGGTAAGCTTCCATGATGCAATAAGTGTACAATCAAATTGCCCAATGAAATATATAATAAAATATGGTATTTGTTTTGAATTGTGATATGTTAGATTGTTATTGTAGATTTTAAATCAATAAGTTTTAGTGTGATGCTTTAGTATTAATATATTATAAGAAGTAATGAGTGTAATGATTGAATATTTTATTAAACCAAACCGTTGACCGATGATTCGGTTTGGAACGAGAACCGTGCCCACCTCCACTCTAGACTTTCTACTAAAAAAAGCAAAAGGAAGAAGTCTCCCCTGCATTTGATTCTCTAAAGCAGTTTAACCAAAACTTAAACTATTCAGTAAACTGCTCATCAGGATGTCAAAGGAAGGACCACTTCCATGAGATTGAGACTTTTCAACTAGTGTTGGTGTAATAGTTTATGTTGGAACAAACGGAAATCAGCTCCTTGCCCCTCTATAAATAGCCTCTCCCTTTTAACAGACCTCATCACCTCAGACACAACATACATAAAAGCAATTTAAACAATGAAGATGGCTCTTCACTTGTTGATTGCCCTTCTTATGATTTCGTGTTTGTCGACATTCTCACAGGCCTCCGATCCCAGCCCTCTCCAAGATTTCTGCGTCGCTGTCAACGACTCCAAGGCGGCCGGTAACTAACTCCGAGTTAATAATGTTGTTGTTCCCTTTTCATTTATGTCTTGCTATCATCTGACATCCTTTTCTTGGTCGGGGGCTTAGTGTTTGTGAACGGGAAGATATGCAAAAACCCTAACATGGTTGTGGCGGAAGATTTCTTTTTCCCGGGCCTAAACAAACCGGGCAACACATCAAATGCTGTCGGATCCAGCGTGACTCCCGTCAATGTGAACCAACTCCCAGGCCTCAACACTCTTGGCATCTCTTTAGTGCGCATAGACTACGCCCCATACGGCCTCAACCCCCCTCACACGCACCCTCGTGCCACAGAGATCCTTGTGGTCATTGAAGGCACTCTTTACGTTGGTTTCGTCACCTCCAACCCTGCAGACCCCGCCCAGAAAAACAAGCTCTTCACAAAGCGCCTGTACCCGGGAGATGTCTTCGTCTTCCCACAGGGTCTTATCCATTTCCAGTTCAACGTGGGACACGACAATGCTGTAGCCTTTGCGGGTCTGAGCAGCCAAAATCCGGGAGTCATAACCATTGCAAACGCAGTCTTTGGTTCAGAGCCGCCGATAAATGCAGATATTTTGAGCAAGGCATTCCAGGTTGAGAAGAAGGTGATTGACTACCTCCAAGCACAATTCCAGTAGGATAATACTATTAAATACATATAAGCCCAAGTGACTATTCACTTGTTGTTGGATTTGATTCAGTTACACTTTTGTACTCTCAAATAATAATTGCAAGCAACATAATAAAAATGTGGTGAAGTAGAGGACTCGAATCGCGCTTCCGAAATGCTCTATCTTACCAAGCTAGCATCCAACCACTTAACCAAACACGCACTTACGATGTACCATATATATATATATATATATACACATATATACACACATACATATATATATATATATATACACACACATATTAAATTTAGTTTGCAAACCTTGGAAGAATCAGAGTCAATTACCAACTTCTGCATATTCTAATTAATCGCTGAAAGCAACACTTCAATGCTAGCTGAAAATTTAATTGATCAATTTATCACATAAAATTGCAAACTAAATTATTTAATTACTTGTAAAATCATAGAAATCCTTAGAATCATAAAATTAATAATATAATATCTCTAATCATGAAATTGTACACAAAATCATAAGAAAATTTAATCATAATAATATATGAATTAATTCGTGTATCGTCACATAAAATTATAAAATAAATCATATATTTCTCACATAAAATTTTAGAAAAATTTTATATTGTACAAGCAGAAAATTATGGTCATGAGATTTTTTTTTAAACGATTTTATTAATGCTATTAAAAGATCCAGGATATCACACCCTCCTCCATTATGAAAATTTTCGTCCTCAAAATTTCAAACATTAATAAATCAAGGTGAGACTACTTATTGTTGAGATCTTAAATTGATGTTACACCAAAATGTGGACGATGAGAAATGTGGATTTTGGCGATTTAGAAAAAAAAAATCTCAAACTTACCGAAGAGATAATAGGAATACTTTGCACTTTCTTTTAAAAAAAAAAATTATAATTTATATGATATAGAGTTTGGCTGGAAATCAAGCAAATTTTAGATGGGAGGAAAATTTGAGGGTAAATTTCAATAGTATTTAAAATTTTGAAAGTAGAACTTAAATCAAACTTACTTGTCCAACTTGACATGAGTGTGAGTTTAATAATTTTACTAGGAACATTTGGTACTTTAGAATTTCAGTCAACAATAATACAAATATTTGGACTTGGTCAACTTGTTAGTGAAGGATACATTGATTGTTATAATTTGAGTTGTTGTTTAATAAATCATGAAACAAGTATGTATGGTTAATTGGCTTGAATTGGAAGGGAGATTAACAAAAAAATAGGACAATTGATGTAAGTGCCAAGAACAGCTCAATAAAGAAAAAGAATTTTGGAAATAAGTGTTGCAGAGAATAGTTGTTATTGTACAAAGATTGGCAAAAATTAACTTGGCATTTCGAGGGATGTTTTATTTGGAAAATAATGACATCTTCCTACAAATTATTGAAATGATTGCTCAATTTAATCCAACAATGAGAGAGCACCTTCGGTGAATAGAAGACCACTAGACTTATGTTACATATCTCGGCCCAAAAATTCAAAATGAATTGATACAAATATTAGCAAGTGAAGTAAGAAAAAAAAAATTGCAATAGTGAAACATGAAAAGTATTTTCAGTCGACCTATACTATACTCCAGATGTTAGTCATAAGGAACAAATGTCTCTTATCATATGATGTTTGGATAATTCAGAAAGCTCTTCAAAAGTAAAAGAATACCAGATACAATTTTTAGAAGTGGATGATAGTTGAACTTGATATCGGGCTCTTTACATATCTTCAAAATATTTTAATTGAACTTGAGCTATATGTTAATGATACAAGAGGTCAAGGTTTTGATAATGGATTCAATATGAAGAGGAAGCACAAAGGTGTACAAAGTAGATTACTTGAAGTAAATCCTAGAGCTTTGAATACTTCTTATGGTAGTTATAGTTTCAACTTGACATTATGTGATATAACAAACTCTTGCCCTAAAACCATCTCTTGTTTTGGAGTGATCCAACATATCTATACATTATTCTCCTCTTCCAACATAAGATGGACGATTTTTAAAGATCGTGCGAAGGGTCTGACAGTCAAGCCATTGTCTCAAACACGTTGGGAAACTAACGTTAAGAGTGTGAAAGCTACAAAAGATCAAATTGCGCAAATAAGAGATGTTCGACTTGACTGATTAATGATACTGGAGATCCTAAGACAAAGAGTGAAGTTGAATCCTTTGCAATATATGAATTCGAGAACTATGAGTTCATACTTGTTGTGGTAATTTGGTATAGATTCTTACATGCTATCAATAATGTGAGTAAATTTCTTCAATCTAAGAACATGAATATTGATGTTGTCATCTAGCTTTCAGAAAGACTTATTTCATTTCTTGATTAATATAGAGAATCTTGTTTTGATAAGGCTATTAGCTAAAGAAATGGCAAGTGAAATAGGCATTGAAGTCGCATTTCAAAAAATTTGTGTTGTTAAAAAAAAAAAATAATAATAATAATAGAAGAGGCAATTAGATGAAAGCAACAATGAAGAGGTAACATTATCAACCCATGAATCTTTCGAAATTGACTATTTTCTCATTATAATTGATAAAGTCCGTTTTTCTATACACAGTCGATTTAAACAATTTTAAAAAATATGAAAAAGCTTTTGGGTTTTTGTTCGATTGGAGAGACTGTGATGTGTTGATGATGATATATTGTTGAGGTATTGCAAGAATCTTCAATTTTATTTCTCATAATGATCTTCTCATATTGATGGGAATGATTTATTTTCAGGGTTAACATTCTTTAAGTATTGTTTACCAATAGATATAAAATTTGAGATCAATGTGGTGAATTAATTGAAGAAAATGAATGAGTGTTTTTCGAATGTGTACATTGCTTACAAAATCTTGTTAACAATGACAGTCGTTGTAGCAAGTGCAGAAAGAAGATTCTCAAAGTTGAAACTCATTAAAAAATTTCTTCGGTCAATTATGTCACAAAAAAAAAAACAATTGAATGAATTAGCTATGTCGTCCATTGAGAAAGACACTATTTTGATTATACATACTTCATTCATACTTTTGTTGTCAAAATTGTGAGGTGAGTTGTATTTAAGTAATTATGTTTTACTTGTTTATCTTTTATTTTTTAATCTAGAGTATAGTAAATATTTTTTTTTTATTTTTTTTTTTAAGTTTATACATTAAAAAAATATAATTTAGGAACCCCTTTTAAAAATTCGACTGAAGCCGTTAACCATTATATTGAATCGAATGGCCATATTTTGTCAAATTAGTAAAGATTAAATTTGGTTTAAGAGATGAGTTGCGAATGAAGTATATATTGTTACTATTTGTCCTTAAGCAACCTTGAATCAGTCAATCTTGCCTTTTCATTATTAAAAGAAGCATGTAGTTTCTTGCAAGATCTGCTAATCATACCCAAGTCTTCAATTAATCTTCACTCAGATCAAACAAGAATCGTTCTTCATTATGACCATACACATATTTGGATTAATTCTCCACCGAATATCATTTTGATGCAGTCAATTCTCATTATCAAATTAGAGGAATAAAGGAATTGAATAAGAGTTGTTTCAGACTCCTTCAAAACAAAAGTCTATTTAACCAATACAAATGCTTGTCTCTTTGAAATATATCCTTATCCGCCAGCTACTCAATAATAATTGCTATTTTCTTTCCTACCCACAACTAAAATTTGATGGTCTAGAGAAAAATAAATAATAAAATAATAAAATAAAAGAAAAAAGGTCCCTAATCGATATCCAGTAATTGGGAATCAAAGACATCAAATAGTGTAACATCATCATATTGGTAAGTATACTGCCAAAAATCTTTGTTGTATACATTTTATATCGAGATATATAGATAATTATATAAAAAAAAATTAAAAAGCAATTTAGACACCAAATATTAGTGTTTTTGTTTATGATGGTACTTCTTCGTTCGTTCATATATTTTAGATGTTGTCCGTGCAATGTATGTGATATGAAAAAGCCACATAATTTCACGTTTGTAATATGCCCAGAAACCTCCAGTTTTGAAGTGCGTCAATTAACTAAACTTCTTGCAGCATTTGTCTCAAATCGAATAATAAATCAAACATACAAGATTAAGAAAATTACGTAGCCTACAAGATTTATTTTGAACATACTTTAAGTTACAGGACAAGTTTTAATTTTTTTCGTTTTATTAAATATTATTTGAAAATATTATATATTATTTATCATATTTTTTTCATTCAACTTCGATGTTCTTACATATTTTTTATTGATTTAAAAATAGTTGTAAATTATTTTCAGTTTTTGCAAATAGTTTTTCATATTATTCTTTTATATATTTTAGGATATTTTTAAAAGAATATTTGTTTAATTTCATCATTTTTTAATTAAGTTTTGAAAATTATGTGACTTAAATTGTTTATAAACGTGCAAAAATTAAATGATTTAACGAAAATGAATGAAAATTGAATTGGTCCTATGGTAGTGGGACAGAGTGTGAGCAAACTAACTCTCCAACCTTACTTAATCTAACTACTCAATAACTAACCCTAATTAATTATTAATATATCTGTAATAGAATTCTATAGATATCGAATTTGATTGCAAAGAAACTGACACATTAACGATATGTTTCGACAAGGTTGGAAGCTTCCGTGATGCAATAAGTGTACAATCAAATTGCCCAATAAAATATATAATAAAATATGGTATTTGTTTTAAATTGTGATATGTTAGATTGTTATTGTAGATTTTAAATCAATAAGTTTTAGTGTGATGTTTTAGTATTAATATATTATAAGAAGTAATAAGTGTAATGATTGATTATTTTATTAAATCGAACCGTTGACCGACGATTCCGATTTGGAACCAAAACCTTGCCCACCTCCACTCTAGACTTTCTACTAAAAAAAGCAAAAGGAAGAAGTCTCCCCTGCATTTGATTCTCTAAAGCAGTTTTACCAAAACTTAAACTATTCAGTAAACTACTCATCAGGATGTCAAAGGAAGGACCACTTCCATGAGATTGAGACTTTTCAACTAGTGTTGGTGTAATAGTTTATGTTGGAACAAACGGAAATCAGCTCCTTGCCCCTCTATAAATAGCCTCTCCCTTTTAACAGACCTCATCACCTCAGACACAACATACATAAAAGCAATTTAAACAATGAAGATGGCTCTTCACTTGTTGATTGCCCTTGTTATGATTTCATGCTTGTCGACGTTCTCACAGGCCTCCGATCCCAGCCCTCTCCAAGATTTCTGCGTCGCTGTCAATGACTCCAAGGCGGCCGGTAACTAACTCCGAGTTAATAATGTTGTTGTTCCCTTTTCATTTATGTCTTGCTATCATCTGACATCCTTTTCTTGGTCGGGGGTTTATTTAGTGTTTGTGAACGGGAAGATATGCAAGAACCCTAACATGGTTGTGGCGGAAGATTTCTTTTTCCCGGGCCTAAACAAACCGGGCAACACATCAAATGCTGTCGGATCCAGGGTGACCCCCGTCAATGTGAACCAACTCCCAGGCCTCAACACTCTTGGCATCTCTTTAGTGCGCATAGACTACGCCCCATACGGCCTCAACCCCCCTCACACGCACCCTCGTGCCACAGAGATCCTTGTGGTCATTGAAGGCACTCTTTACGTTGGTTTCGTCACCTCCAACCCTGCAGACCCCGCCCAGAAAAACAAGCTCTTCACAAAGCGCCTGTACCCGGGAGATGTCTTCGTCTTCCCACAGGGTCTTATCCATTTCCAGTTCAACGTGGGACACGACAATGCTGTAGCCTTTGCGGGTCTGAGCAGCCAAAATCCGGGAGTCATAACCATTGCAAACGCAGTCTTTGGTTCAGAGCCGCCGATAAATGCAGATATTTTGAGCAAGGCATTCCAGGTTGAGAAGAAGGTGATTGACTACCTCCAAGCACAATTCCAGTAGGATAATACTATTAAATACATATAAGCCCAAGTGACTATTCACTTGTTGTTGGATTTGATTCAGTTACACTTTTGTACTCTCAAATAATAATTGCAAGCAACATAATAAAAATGTGGTGAAGTAGAGGACTCGAATCGCGCTTCCGAAATGCTCTATCTTACCAAGCTAGCATCCAACCACTTAACCAAACACGCACGTACGATGTACCATAAATATATTGTGTGTGTATATATATATATATACACACAGACACATACATATTAAATTCAGTTTGCAAACCTTGGAAGAATCAGAGTCAATAACCAACTTCTGCATATTCAAATAAATCGCTGAAAGAAACACTTCAATGCTAGCTGAAAATATAATTGATCAATTTATCACATAAAATTGCAAACTAAATTATTTAATTACTTGTAAAATCATAGAAATCTTTAGAATCAAAAAATTAATAATATAATATCTCTAATCATGAAATTGTACATAAAATCATAAGAAAATTTAATCATAATAATATATGAATTAATTCGTGTATCGTCACATAAAATTATAAAATAAATAATATAGTTCTCACATAAAATTATAGAAAAATTTATATTGTACAAGCAGAAAATTATGGTCATGAGTTTTTTTTTTTTTAAACGATTTTATTAATGCTATTAAAAGATCCAGGATATCACACCCTCGTCCATTATGAAAATTTTCGTCCTCAAAATTTCAAACATTAATAAATCAAGGTGGGACTAGTTATTGTTGAGATCTTAAATTGATGTTACACCAACATGTGGACGATGAGAAATGTGGATTTTGGCGATTTAGAAAAAAAAAAATCTCAAGACTTATCGAAGACATAATAGGAATACTTTGCACTTTTTTTTTTTTAAATTATAATTTATATGATATAGAGTTTGGCTGGAAATCAAGCAGTTTTTAGATGGGAGGAAAATTTGAGGGTAAATTTCAATAGTATTTAATATTTTGAAAGTAGAACTTAAATCAAACATACTTGTCCAACTTGACATGAGTGTGAGTTTAATAATTTTACTAGGAACATTTGGTACTTTAGAATTTCAGTCAACAATAATACAGATATTTGGACTTGGTCAACTTGCTAATGAAGGATACAATGATTGTTATAATTTGAGTTGTTTAATAAATTATGAAACAAAGATGTACGGTTAATTGGCTTGAATTGGAAGGGAGATTAACAAAAAAATAGAACAATTGATGTAAGTGTCCAAGATCAGCTCAATAAAGAAAAAGAATTTTGGAAATAAGTGTTGCAGAGAATAGTTGTTGTTGTACAAAGATTGGCAAAAATTAACCTGGTATTTCGAGGGATGCTTTATTTGGAAAATATTGACATCTTCCTACAAATTATTGAAATGATTGCTCAATTTGATCCAATAATGAGAGAGCACCTTCGGTGAATAAAAGACCACTAGACTTATGTTACATATCTCGGCCCAAAAATTCAAAATGAATTGATACAAATGTTAGCAAGTGAAGTAAGAAAAAAAAATTGCAATAGTGAAACATGCAAAGTAATTTCAGTCGACCTATATTATACTCCGGATGTTAGTCATAAGGAACAAATATCTATTATCATATGATGTTTGGATAATTCAGAAAGCTCTTCAAAAGTAAAAGAAGACTAGATACAATTTTTAGAGTGGATGATAGTTGAACTTGATATTGGGCTCTTTACTTATCTTCAAATCTTTTAATTGAACTTGAACTAGATGTTAATGATATAAGAGGTCAAGGTTTTGATAATGGATTCAATATGAAGGGGAAGCACAAAGGTGTACAAAATAGATTAGTTGAAGTAAATCCTAGAGCTTTGAATACTTCTTATGGTAGTTATAGTTTCAACTTGACCTTATGTGATATAACAAACTCTTGCCCTAAAACCCTGTCTTGTTTTGGAGTGATCCAACACATCTATACATTATTCTCCTCTTCCAACATAAGATGGAAGATTTTTAAAGATCGTGCGAAGGGTCTGACAGTTAAGCCATTGTCTCAAACATGTTGGGAAACTAACGTTAAGAGTGTGAAAGCAACAAAAGATAAAATTGCACAAATAAGAGATGTTCGACTTGACTGATTAATGATACTGGAGATCCTAAGACAAAGAGTGAAGTTGAATCCTTTGCAATATATGAATTCGAGAACTATGAGTTCATACTTGTTGCGGTAATTTGGTATAGATTCTTACATGCTATCAATAATGTGAGTAAATTTCTTCAATCTAAGAACATGAATATTGATGTTGTCATCTAGCTTTCAGAAAGACTTATTTCATTTATTGATGAATATAGAGAATCTTGTTTTGATAAGGCTATAAGCTAAAGAAATGGCAAGTGAAATAGGCATTGAAGTCGCATTTCAAAAAATTTGTGTTGTTAAAAAATTAAAAAAAAAAATTAAAAAAAATAATAAAAGAGGCAATTAGATGAAAGCAACAATGAAGAGGTAACATTATCAACCGATGAATCTTTCAAAATTAACTATTTTCTCATTATAATTGATAAAGCCCGTTTTTCTATAGACAGTCGATTTAAACAATTTTAAATAATATGAAGAAGCTTTTGGGTTTTTGTTCGATTGGAGAGACTGTGATGTGTTGATGATGATATATTGTTGAGGTATTGCAAGAATCTTCAATTTTATTTTTCATAATGATCTTCTGATATTGATGGGAATGATTTATTTTCAGGTTTAACATTCTTTAAGTATTGTTTACCAATAGATATAAAATTTGAGATCAATGTGGTGAATTAATTGAAGAAACTGAATGAGTGTTTTTTGAATGCGTACATTGCTTACAAAATATTGTTAACAATGACAGTCGTAGTAGCAAGTGCAGAAAGAAGATTCTCAAAGTTGAAACTCATTAAAACTTTTCTTCGGTCAATTATGTCACAAAAAAAAAAAAAAAACAATTGAATGGATTAGCTATGTCATCCATTGAGAAAGAAACTATTTTGATTATACATACTTCATTCATACTTTTGTTGTCAAAATTGTGAGGTGAGTTGTATTTAAGTAATTATGTTTTACTTGTTTATCTTTTATTTTTTACATGATATATTTAATCTAGAGTATAGTAAATATTTGTTTTTTATTTTATTTTTTTTGAGTTTATACATTAAAAAAATATAATTTAGGAACCCCTTTTAAAAATTCGACTCAAGCCGTTTACCATTATTTTGAATCGAATGGCCATATTTTGTCAAATTAGTAAACATTAAATTTGGTTTAAGAGATGAGTTGCGAATGAAGCATATATTGTTACTATTTATCCTTAAGCAACCTTGAATCAGTCAATCTTGCCTTTTCATTATTAAAAGAAGCAAGTAGTTTCTTGCAAGATCTGCTAATCATACCCAAGTCTTCAATTAATCTTCACTCAGATCAAACAAGAATCGTTCTTCATTATGACCATACACATATTTGGATTAATTCTCCACCTAATATCATTTTGATGCAGTCAATTCTCATTATCAAATTAGAGGAATAAAGGAATTGAATAAGAGTTGTTTGAGACTCCTTCAAAACAAAAATCTATTTAACCAATACAAATGCTTGTCTCTTTGAAATATATCCTTATCCGCCAGGTGCTCAATAATAATTGCTATTTTCTCTCCTACCCATGACTAAAATTTGATGGTCTGGAGAAAAATAAATAATAAAATAAAAAAATAAAAGAAAAAAGGTCCCTAATCGATATCCAGTAATTGGACTCAAAGACATCAAATATTGTAACCTTATCATATTGGTACGTATACTGCCAAAAATCTTTGTTGTATACATTTTATATCGAGATATATAGATAATTATATAAAAAAAAATTAAAAAGCAATTTAGACACCAAATATTAGTGTTTTTGTTTAAGATGGTACTTCTTCGTTCGTTCATATATATTAGATGTTGTCCGTGCGATGTACGTGATATGAAAAAGCCACATAATTTCACGTTTGTAATATGCCCAGAAACCTCCAGTTTTGAAGTGCGTCAATTAACTAAACTTCTTGCAGCATTTGTCTCAAATCGAATAATAAATCAAACATACAAGATTAAGAAAATTACGTAGCCTACAAGATTTATTTTGAACATACTTTAAGTAACAGGACAAGTTTTAATTTTTTTTCGTTTTATTAAATATTATTTGAAAATATTATATATTATTTCTCATATTTTTTTCATTCAACTTCGATGTTCTTACATATTTTTTATTGATTTAAAAATAGTTGTAAATAATTTTCAGTTTTTGCAAATAGTTTTTCATATTATTCTTTTATATATTTTAGGATATTTTTAAAAGAATATTTGTTTAATTTCATAATTTTTTAATTAAGTTTTGAAAATTATGTGACTTAAATTGTTTATAAACGTGCAAAAATTAAATGATATAACGAAAATGAATGAAAATTGAATTGGTCCTATGGTAGGGGGATCAGAGTGTTAGCAAACTAACTCTCCAACCTTACTTAATCTAACTACTCAATAAATAAACCCTAATTAATTATTAATATATCTATAATTGAATTCTATAGATATCAAATTTGACTGCAAAGAAACTGACACATTAACGATATGTTTCGACAAGGTTGGAAGCTTCCGTGATGCAATAAGTGTACAATCAAATTGCCCAATGAAATATATAATAAAATATGGTATTTGTTTTGAATTGTGATATGTTAGATTGTTATTGTAGATTTTAAATCAATAAGTTTTAGTGTGATGTTTTAGTATTAATATATTATAAGAAGTAATGAGTGTAATGATTGATTATTTTATTAAATCGAACCGTTGACCGACGATTCCAGTTTGGAACGAGAACCTTGCCCACCTCCACTCTAGACTTTCTACTAAAAAAAGCAAAAAGGAAGAAGTCTCCCCTGCATTTGATTCTCTAAAGCAGGTTAACCAAAACTTAAACTATTCAGTAAACTGCTCATCAGGATGTCAAAGGAAGGACCACTTCCATGAGATTGAGACTTTTCAACTAGTGTTGCTGTAATAGTTTATGTTGGAACAAACGGAAATCAGCTCCTTGCCCCTCTATAAATAGCCTCTCCCTTTTAACAGACCTCATCACCTCAGACACAACATACATAAAAGCAATTTAAACAATGAAGATGGCTCTTCACTTGTTGATTGCCCTTCTTATGATTTCATGCTTGTCGACGTTCTCACAGGCCTCCGATCCCAGCCCTCTCCAAGATTTCTGCGTCGCTGTCGACGACTCCAAGGCGTCCGGTAACTAACTCCGAGTTAATAATGTTGTTGTTCCCTTTTCATTTATGTCTTGCTATCATCTGACATCCTTTTCTTGGTCGGGGGCTTAGTGTTTGTGAACGGGAAGATATGCAAAAAACCCTAACATGGTTGTGGCGGAAGATTTCTTTTTCCCGGGCCTAAACAAACCGGGCAACACATCAAATGCTGTCGGATCCAGCGTGACTCCCGTCAATGTGAACCAACTCCCAGGCCTCAACACTCTTGGCATCTCTTTAGTGCGCATAGACTACGCCCCATACGGCCTCAACCCCCCTCACACGCACCCTCGTGCCACAGAGATCCTTGTGGTCATTGAAGGCACTCTTTACGTTGGTTTCGTCACCTCCAACCCTGCAGACCCCGCCCAGAAAAACAAGCTCTTCACAAAGCGCCTCTACCCGGGAGATGTCTTCGTCTTCCCACAGGGTCTTATCCATTTCCAGTTCAACGTGGGACACGACAATGCTGTAGCCTTTGCGGGTCTGAGCAGCCAAAATCCGGGAGTCATAACCATTGCAAACGCAGTCTTTGGATCAGAGCCGCCGATAAATGCAGATATTTTGAGCAAGGCATTCCAGGTTGAGAAGAAGGTGATTGACTACCTCCAAGCACAATTCCAGTAGGATAATACTATTAAATACATATAAGCCCACGTGACTATTCACTTGTTGTTGGATTTGATTCAGTTACACTTTTGTACTCTCAAATAATAATTGCAAGCAACATAATAAAAATGTGGTGAAGTAGAGGACTCGAATCGCGCTTCCGAAATGCTCTATCTTACCAAGCTAGCATCCAACCACTTAACCAAACACGCACTTACGATGTACCATATATATATATATATATATATATATATATATATATATATATACACACATATATACACACATACATATATATATATACACACACATATTAAATTTAGTTTGCAAACCTTGGAAGAATCAGAGTCAATTACCAACTTCTGCATATTCTAATTAATCGCTGAAAGCAACACATCAATGCTAGCTGAAAATTTAATTGATCAATTTATCACATAAAATTGCAAACTAAATTATTTAATTACTTGTAAAATCATAGAAATCCTTAGAATCATAAAATTAATAATATAATATCTCGAATCATGAAATTGTACATAAAATCATAAGAAAATTTAATCATAATAATATATGAATTAATTCGTGTATCGTCACATAAAATTATAAAATAAATAATATAGTTCTCACATAAAATTTTAGAAAATTTTTATATTGTACAAGCAGAAAATTATGGTCATGAGTTTTTTTTTTTTAAACGATTTTATTAATGCTATTAAAAAATCCAGGATATCACACCCTCCTCCATTATGAAAATTTTCGTCCTCAAAATTTCAAACATTAATAAATCAAGGTGAGACTAGTTATTGTTGAGATCTTAAATTGATGTTACACCAAAATGTGGACGATGAGAAATGT
This sequence comes from Caryopteris x clandonensis, assembly GCA_028749325.2. Classification (NCBI taxonomy): domain Eukaryota; kingdom Viridiplantae; phylum Streptophyta; class Magnoliopsida; order Lamiales; family Lamiaceae; genus Caryopteris; species Caryopteris x clandonensis. Next base: position 1,763,000 of record JAPYKT020000008.1, on the reverse strand, counting down.
GGATTTTGGCGATTTAGAAAAAAAAAATCTATATGATATAGAGTTTGGTTGGAAATCAAGCAAATTTTAGATGGGAGGAAAATTTGAGGGTAAATTTCAATAGTTTTTAAAATTTGAAAGTAGAACTCAAATCAAACGTACTTGTCCAACTTGACATGAGTGTGTGTTTAATAATTTTACTAGGAACATTTGGTACTTTAGAATTTCAGTCAACAATAATACAGATATTTGGACTTGGTCAACTTGCTAATGAAGGATACAATGATTGTTATAATTTGAGTTGTTGTTTAATAAATCATGAAACAAGTATGTATGGTTAATTGGCTTGAATTGGAAGGGAGATTAACAAAAAAATAGGACAATTGATGTAAGTGTCCAAGATCAGCTCAATAAAGAAAAAGAATTTTGGAAATAAGTGTTGCAGAGAATAGTTGTTGTTGTACAAAGATTTGTAAAAATTAACTTGGCATTTCGAGGGATGCTTTATTTGGAAAATAATGACATCTTCCTACAAATTATTGAAATGATTGCTCAATTTGATCCAATAATGAGAGAGCACCTTCGGTGAATAGAAGACCACTAGACTTATGTTACACATCTCGGCCCAAAAATTCAAAATGAATTGATACAAATGTTAGCAAGTGAAGTAAGAAAAAAAAATTGCAATAGTGAAACATGCAAAGTATTTTCAGTCGACCTATATTATACTCCAGATGTTAGTCATAAGGAACAAATATCTCTTATCATATGATTATTGGATAATTCAGAAAGCTCTTCAAAAGTAAAAGAATACTAGATACAATTTTTAGAAGTGGATGATAGTTGAACTTGATATCGGGCTCTTTACTTATCTTCAAATATTTTAATTGAACTTTTGCTAGATGTTAATGATATAAGAGGTCAAGGTTTTGATAATGGATTCAATATGAAGGGGAAGCACAAAGGTGTAAAAAATAGATTACTTGAAGTAAATCCTAGAGCTTTGAATACTTCTTATGGTAGTTATAGTTTCAACTTGAAATTATGTGATATAACAAACTCTTGCCCTAAAACCCTGTCTTGTTTTGGAGTGATCAAACACACTATACATTATTCTCCTCTTCCAACATAAGATGGATGATTTTTAAAGATCTTGCGAAGGGTCTGACAGTTAAGCCATTGTCTCAAACATGTTGGGAAACTAACGTTTAGAGTGTGAAAGCAACAAAAGATCAAATTGCACAAATAAGAGATGTTCGACTTGACTGATTAATGATACTGGATATCCTAAGACAAAGAGTGAAGTTGAATCCTTTGCAATATATGAATTCGAGAACTATGAGTTCGTACTTGTTGTGGTAATTTGGTATAGATTCTTACATGCTATCAATAATGTGAGTAAATTTCTTCAATCTAAGAACATGAATATTGATGTTGTCATCTAGCTTTCAGAAAGACTTATTTCATTTATTGATGAATATAGAGAATCTTGTTTTGATAAGGCTATAAGCTAAAGAAATGGCAAGTGAAATAGGCATTGAAGTCGCATTTCAAAAAATTTGTGTTGTTAAAAAAAAAAAAATAAATAAAAAATAAAAAGAGGCAATTAGATGAAAGCAACAATGAAGAGGTAAGATTATCAACCGATGAATCTTTCAAAATTAACTATTTTCTCATTATAATTGATAAAGCCCGTTTTTCTATAGATAGTCGATTTAAACAATTTTAAAAAATATGAAGAAGCTTTTGGGTTTTTGTTCGATTGAAGAGACTGTGATGTGTTGATGATGATATATTGTTGAGGTTGTAACGCCCGGTATTTTTTTTTTCACCCTTATATTATTACATTAAGTATATATATTTTAATTATTATTGGCTTAAATAAGTCAATTAATACGCATAATTTTAATTTATTTTCTTAAGTCTTGGGTTAATGGCCCAATGTAATTTTATATTTAATCTTTCTCTTTTGGTCCAAATCAGCTTAGGCCCAAAATTTTGTGAGTCCAGCTATTGGCCCAAAAATCTTAACCCCAGGCTAGAACCTTTGTTAGTGAAATGTGAACTGCATTAGCTGTATCAGCGTGTTCCTGATCTAACTCCACAAAATTCTCTTTTTTTTCTAACTGCAAATCGGAAACATTATAGACATAATAAGTCAAGATTTCTATTGATAAGCTCATTGATATCTTCCACCCTATTCCGTAGGTATTTCAGCCAAACCATCTCTACTATATATATATATACAAGAAATAAATACATATGTGTTCTACCCTAATTACGGCATTAAGCAAGGTATAACCCTAATCTCTTTTATTACTGTTCGAATTTTCTATACCTGGTAATGGTCAATCGGCCACCCTCTTCAATCCCATATAGTAATGGTTGCCGGACGTTTATTTCCACCATACAATCACCACCCTTCCATGGTTCTACCACAAATAAAATAAAATAAAATAAAATAAAAAAAAAGAGAAGACTGTCAAAAGACTAGAAATCTTCCATCTTCATCCCAAAGTCAACACTCCTCTCTAAATTTCTTCTCGTCGTCCTTTGACGTTGGTGTGGGTCATCCGTCCGTAGCTTTCGAAATTATATATTTAGGACATGGGAGTGAAATTGGGTGCGTACACAATGAGATGTAAGAAAAGGGAGATGAAGGAAAAGGGAAGGGAGTGCAAGTGTGTCATGCAGGTTTTAGAGAGAGAAAAAGATGAAGGAAAGTGAAGGAAGGGGAAAAGGATACATATATTTTATATATGTATATTGGATTCATTTGGGTTGGTGGTGACGGCAGAAAAAAGGGGGCACAAATTCCCATTCCCTAAGCCATTTCTTGATTTACAAAATAGTCCTTAAATTTTTTCGGAATTCAAATACTGCTGTTAACCTTTTTCTCCCAGATTCCTTCTAATCTATTATCTATCTATTAAATTACGCCTTACTACTTACAATTCATTTAATTTTTTTTAAGTTTTAATTACTATTTAATATACTTATATTTATTATAGGTGGTTTGGATCAAGAACACACTCTTTAGGCTCATTGCATGAAATTTTTGAAGTTTATCCATATTTCAAAGTCGAGGTGGGGTTTTTACGGTTTGTCATTATTAATTATATTATTTGATTCGTTTACATGTTTACTGTTATTATATGTTATGATTTATGAATTGTGCAAGAATTAAGTGGCACCCCTAAGTTGATTGATCAATTCCCTAAGCTACGCATGTTACACAACTACGTGCCCTTAAGTTCTAAGTGATGTAAGTATTTGATGTTTACTTATTATGTTATGACATACGTATAACTGTACTACATGTTTTACTGTCAATTGTATAATTGATTTTGACAACTTGACTCCCACGACCTAAAGGAAGCTCACCCCAACCTTTTGAACCTTTCAGAACAAGATGGAGCTAGCAATGGAGTAGAGGCAAGCCGACGAGCATATCATAAATAGGATTTTCGTTAAGTTATTTTCTAATAACGCACTAGTTGAATTATTATTTATTTATTTATTTTGTGATAAGGATTAGTAGTCTAGTAAGAGGTTAATAAGTGCGCGTAACTCATTATTGCCTATTGGACCATTTACGTCATTTGATTTAATTATATGAATTAATTTTGGAATTATGCTTATTTATTCCGTTGGTTAGTAGATTTTTAATTGTACATGCAATTATTTAATTAGTGGCATGACTAGATTGATTTTAATTACAAACTCATTTTAGAATTAATACTATTTTATTTATTATTCGTATGGGTTAAATTTTGTGTTGGGTTAATGGGCATGAGAAATCAATTCTTGTTGTTTAAGTCTTCATGCAACTACTTGTTATTTGATTTTTGTTTTAGAAAATATATTATTAGTTATAATTATTTGAGGTTACGGCATACAAAAATTTAGTATTATGAAATCTAGTAATTCATTTTAGTACTTGGATAAAATTTATGCCATATAGTTCTCTTTTAACGTCCTGATTTTAAAAATATTAATTTTACCAAAACATATTTTATTTGTCTACTTGTTTATAACTGTAATTTATTATTTAATTATATGTTATGAAATTCGGGTCGTTACAGAGGTATTGCAAGAATCTTCAATTTTATTTCTCATAATGATCTTCTGATATTGATGGGAATGATTTATTTTCAGGGTTAACATTCTTTAAGTATTGTTTACCAATAGATATAAAATTTGAGATCAATGTGGTGAATTAATTGAAGAAAATGAATGAGTGTTTTTCGAATGCTTACATTGCATACAAAATCTTGTTCACAATGACAGTCGCAGTAGCAAGTGCAGAAAGAAACTTCTCAAAGTTAAAACTCATTAAAACTTTTCTTCGATCAATTATGTCACAAAAAAAAAAAAAATATTGAATGGATTAGCTATCTTGTCAATTGAGAAAGACACTATTTTGATTATACATACTTCATTCATACTTTTGTTGTTAAAATTGTGAGGTGAGTTGTATTTAAGTAATTATGTTTTACTTGTTTATCTTTTATTTTTTACGATGATATATTTAATCTAGAGTATAGTAAATATTTTATTTTTTTATGTTTTTTTTTAAGTTTATACATTAAAAAAATATAATTTAGGAACCCCTTTTAAAAATTCGACTCAAGCCGTTAACCATTATATTGAATCGAATGGCCATATTTTGTCAAATTAGTAAAGATTAAATTTGGTTTAAGAGATGATTTGCGAATGAAGCATATAATGTTACTATTTATCCTTAAATAACCTTGAATCAGTCAATCTTGCTTTTTCATTATTAAAAGAAGCATGTAGTTCTTCATTATGACCATACACATATTTGGATTAATTCTCCACCTAATATCATTTTGATGCTGTCAATTCTCATTATCAAATTAGAGGAATAAAGGAATTGAATAAGAGTTGTTTGAGACTCCTTCAAAGCAAAAATCTATTTAACCAATACAAATGCTTGTCTCTTTGAAATATATCCTTATCCTCCAGCTGCTCAATAATAATTGCTATTTTCTTTCCTACCCACGACTAAAATTTGATGGTCTGGAGAAAAATAAATAATAAAATAATAAAATAAAAGAAAAAAGGTCCCTAATCGATATCCAATAATTGGACTCAAAGACATCAAATATTGTAACATTAATATTGGTACGTATACTGCCGAAAATCTTTGTTGTATAATTTTATATCGAGATATATAGATAATTCTAAAAAAAAAATTAAAAAGCAATTTAGAAACCAAATATTAGTGTTTTTGTTTAAGATGGTACTTCTTCGTTCATATATATTAGATGTTGTCCGTGCGATGTACGTGATATGAACAAGCCACATAATTTCACGTTTGTAATATGCCCAGAAACCTCCAGTTTTGAAGTGCGTCAATTAACTAAACTTCTTGCAGCATTTGTCTCAAATCGAATAATAAATCAAACATACAAGATTAAGAAAATTACGTAGCCTACAAGATTTATTTTGAACATACTTTAAGTTACAGGACAAGTTTTAATTTTTTTTCCTTTTATTAAATATTATTTCTCATATTTTTTTCATTCAACTTCGATGTTCTTACATATTTTTTATTGATTTTAAAATAGTTGTAAATAATTTTCAGTTTTTGCAAATAGTTTTTCATATAATTTTTTTTATATATTATAGGATATTTTTTAAAAGAATATTTGTTTAATTTCATAATTTTTTAATTAAGTTTTGAAAATTATGTGACTTAAATTGTTTATAAACGTGCAAAAATTAAATGATATAACGAAAATGAATGAAAATTGAATTGGTCCTATGGCAGTGGGATCAGAGTGTTAGCAAACTAACTCTCCAACCTTACTTAATCTAACTACTCAATGATTAACCCTAACTAATTATTAATATATTTAAGCGTCGTATGAATAGGTGCTCACTGCATATATGCAAAATAGCAGCTTTTTAAATTTAATTATATTATAAAAAGAAACTTCCAATCAGGAGTAAAACAAAAGCAAGGTGGTCCTTAAGTTTTTCATTTACTGTGTACAATTTCAATTAATTGGAATTCTATAGATATCAAATTTGATTGCAAAGAAACTGACACATTAACGATATGTTTCGACAAGGTTGGAAGCTTTCGTGACGTAAATATGATGTTTGTTTTGAATTATGGTATGTTAGATTGTTATTGTAGATATCAAATCAATAGGTTTTAGTGTGATGTTTTAGTATTAATATATTATAAGAAATATGAGTGTAATGATTGAATAATTGGTTAATAATTAAAATTAATATTGAAAATTGTGAATTTAATAATTGGTGATGAATAATTAATAAGTAATATATATATATATATTCTAAATATATGGCAATATATATAATAAAGAAATAATAAAATAATATAAAAATGCAGGCATGCTTTCTCACCTTTACTTATTTTAATCGCTTTTTCTGCTAAATATATTACTTTTAATTATAAGCTATAGAAAACAATTATTATGTATCTTTACCCTAAAATTAATAAAAGAATCTTGAAAATTAATTTAAAATTTATCAGAAAAGATGTCTAGTAATGAAAATTTATTAAATTTTTGAATAGCAAAATACGATGCAAACATTAAATTGCATTTTCGTAGGAAAAGGTCAATTTGTTATTAAAATCTATTTTTAATAGAATATTTTTTATTTGTAGAAGAGATTGAAAATCATAATTAAAATTAAAGAGATTAATTAAAAACATAAATAGTAGACTTCGTTAATTTTATCAACTACAAAAAAAATGAAGATATTCCTTTCCACTTTATATAAAAATGTAATCACATTCAATTTCAAGAAGTATTACTCTAAACTATTTTCAGTCTTTTATTAAAAAATATCACTACTTAAATATTTTGAACATAATATTTTATCGTAAATTTTTTTTTAACAATTTAAAAAAGTATTACCTTCTATCTATAACGTAATATATACAAATATACGTGCGCGAAAGTATAATTTAAAGTACTACTTGTTTAGCTATAAAATATTACCTTGTTACGTATAATGTATTATTTCTTATTAATTACCTTAAAAAATAGTGATAATTTATAGTTAAACAAATTGATACTTTATAGTTAAACAAATAATATTTTAAATTATGTTGCATGTACACCTAATGTACAAGAAACTCACTCTTAACAATAAAATTGATATACAAAAATTCTATAATACTATAACAAATTGAACAAAACATTATAGTCTAATTTCCTTTAATTAAAATTACATCACTTAAAAAACTTATTATTTGATTGATCCTCTCCTTTACATATATAATCATAAGATTTGTCTTTCTTTATTGGTTCGAGTAAAATTTAGTTGGGTTAGATGCTTGTAACTTAGATCGGGCTAAAATCCCCACCCGTCTAACTCCTCTAGACTTTCTACTAAAAACAAACAAAAGGAAGAAGTCTCCCCTGCATTTGATTCTCTAAAGCAGGTTAACCAAAACTTAAACTATTCAGTAAACTGCTCATCAGGATGTCAAAGGAAGGACCACTTCCATGAGATTGAGACTTTTCAACTAGTGTTGGTGTAATAGTTTATGTTGGAACAAACGGAAATCAGCTCCTTGCCCCTCTATAAATAGCCTCTCCCTTTTAACAGACCTCATCACCTCAGACACAACATACATAAAAGCAATTTAAACAATGAAGATGGCTCTTCACTTGTTGATTGCCCTTGTTATGATTTCATGCTTGTCGACGTTCTCACAGGCCTCCGATCCCAGCCCTCTCCAAGATTTCTGCGTCGCTGTCAACGACTCCAAGGCGGCCGGTAACTAACTCCGAGTTAATAATGTTGTTGTTCCCTTTTCATTTATGTCTTGCTATCATCTGACATCCTTTTCTTGGTCGGGGGTTTATTTAGTGTTTGTGAACGGGAAGATATGCAAGAACCCTAACATGGTTGTGGCGGAAGATTTCTTTTTCCCGGGCCTAAACAAACCGGGCAACACATCAAATGCTGTCGGATCCAGCGTGACTCCCGTCAATGTGAACCAACTCCCAGGCCTCAACACTCTTGGCATCTCTTTAGTGCGCATAGACTACGCCCCATACGGCCTCAACCCCCCTCACACGCACCCTCGTGCCACAGAGATCCTTGTGGTCATTGAAGGCACTCTTTACGTTGGTTTCGTCACCTCCAACCCTGCAGACCCCGCCCAGAAAAACAAGCTTTTCACAAAGCGCCTCTACCCGGGAGATGTCTTCGTCTTCCCACAGGGTCTTATCCATTTCCAGTTCAACGTGGGACACGACAATGCTGTGGCCTTTGCGGGTCTGAGCAGCCAAAATCCAGGAGTCATAACCATTGCAAACGCAGTCTTTGGTTCACAGCCACCGATAAATCCAGATGTCTTGAGCAAGGCATTCCAGGTTGAGAAGAAGGTGATTGGCTACCTCCAAGCACAATTCCAGTAGAATAATACTATTAAATACATATAAGCCCAAGTGACTATTCACTTGTTGTTGGATTAGATTCAGTTACACTTTTGTACTCTCAAATAATAATTGCAAGCAATATAATAAAAATTTGGTGAAGTAGAGGACTCGAATCGCACTTCAGAAATGCTCCACATCTTACCAAGCTAGCATCCAACCACTTAACCAAACACGCACTTACGATGTACCATAAATATATTATATATATATATATATACACACACACATACATATATATATACACGCACATATTAAATTTAGTTTGCAAACCTTGGAAGAATCAGAGTCAATTACCAACTTCTGCATATTCTAATTAATCGCTGAAAGCAACACTTCCATGCTATCTGAAATTTCAATTGATCAATTTATCACATAAAATTTCAAACTAAATTATTTAATTACTGGTAAAATCATAGAAATTCTTAGAATCATAAAAATAATAATATAATATCTCTAATCATGAAATTGTACATAAAATCATAAGAAAATTTAATCATAATAATATATGAATTAATTCGTATATCGTCACATAAAATAATAAAATACTCACATACTTTTCACATAAAATTTTTATATTGTACAAGCATAAAATTATTGTCATGAGTTTTTTTTTTAACAATTTTATTAATGCTATTAAAAGATCCAGGATATCACACCCTCCTCCGTTATGAAAATTTTCGTCCTCAAAATTTCAACCATTAATAAATCAAGGTGAGAAAAAACAGAAAAAAATTGCACTTTTTAATATATATATATATATATATTATAATTTATATGATATAGAGTTTGGCTGGAAATCAAGCAAATTTTAGATGGGAGGAAAATTTGAGGGTAAATTTCAATAGTATTTAAAAATTTGAAAGTAGAAGTTAAATCAAACGTACTTATCCAACTTGACATGAGTGTGAGTTTAATAATTTTACTAGGACCATTTGGTACTTAGAATTTCCGTCAACAATAATACAAATATTTAGACTTAATAGGCCTTAAAGAAAACCAAAACCAGAATTACATAAAAGTATAGCATTGTTGTAATCAGCGGTCCAATAGAAGCAATCAAGTATAGCATATTGGTTGCAACAATGTCATGGAATGGTGAGTATAGATCTAGTACCAACTATCAAGAGTCACTTAATTTGTGGTTCATATGAATTTAAGTGAAGAATTATGTAGGTTAAAAACACTTAAACTAGAACACACTGCTGTAAACAGAAGCTTGTGACTATTTTCAACCTAATATAATATATAATATGGATAATATGTACTGTTGCGGACAGTTGTTAGTAGTATTATCAAAATTCAATATATATGTTGAACATACAACTTACATAGATTACAACTTATTGATAGCATCAAAATATTATGTATTCTTATAAATCATGTGGTGCACGCACCAATCTTATAAAAAATTATCCCTTTTGCCCGCCGCTAGTGCACTTCTCCTTTAACTATTGCCTATTTATTCTAGAATAATATTTGTAGGAGGGATAATAGTTTTAAATAAGTTACAATCATATCATGAACACTAATGAAACAGTTGTACATGTTATAGAGCATTTTATAGAATTACATAACTTCCATAAATAGATCTTTCACTTAGCCACCATGAATTCATTTATAAATGGCTTATAAATACTAAGAAGATTTGTTGACTTTTACTTATTATAATATTCATAAGAGCATATTAATCTTAATTAGAACGCGTAATGTCCTACTTGAGCATCATGAGTTCAAGAGTTACCTAAAGTGATCTTTCGATTAGAATCTTGTACAGGTCATAATCATAAATTTTAGTCATATATATGTATGATATTATTTATATACTTTATACATTTTGTGGCTTTACCGCATATCTTCCATGTATATAAGAAATCATTTATCAATTATGTTCTTCATAGAATCATGTCATCAAAACCTGCATCTTAACATTATATCATATTTAAATTTCACAATATTACCATATTCAACGCATCATAATCATCATTCAAACATTGGACTCATTCATTTATATCAAGCATGTAAGCTTCATAAAACAATTATTCATTAGTAAACATATATGTCATATAATCATAGAGCACACCATAAATATTTGTCATATATTCATGTATTTTTTTTATAGGATGATTTAATTTAACCACAACTATAAATAGTACTAAAGTATCACCTACCTCGTAGATGCATCAATGGTTACTTTTAATAAAATTGATCCTAGTTCCGAGGCCTCCAAATCTACTGTAATAGAAAATTTTCTTTTATCAGAATCTATAGATTTCTAGAATTTTACTCAATAATTTTATAGTTGTATAAATAATTTAATGATTTTTATAATTATTTTTATTAATTTTGGTTTCTTAATACATGTAAATTATTTTTAGATTTTAATTTGAATAGTTCATAGTTTACAATACAACTTAGCTGTTTAAGACAAACAATAATGTAACCGTTGGCTTATCTTTGATAGCCGATCACACAAAAAAAAATTAAGTTCTTCAAAGTTATAAGGCATTTTTATAAATCGAAAAGTTTACTCGATATTTTCATCAATATGGCGAAATTGTTGAGTATTTTTTTCAATTTTCCCAAAGATACATATGTTTGAATTCAATCAATTTACTAAGTGCATACGGCGTACCCAATTAGAATTAGAATTTTCTATTTTATTTTGTAATATAAAATAATTATCATACACCATGTGTATATAATAATATAGCTAATTAACATATATATATTAAAAATAATATAATAAAAGATGAAACATAAAATGAATAGAAATTCCAAAACAATTTTGATGGACCCAAATGAGTGCTAGCCAATGCTGGATTTTATAGTATACGTTATGTAATTTTTTATTATATTATATTTATATGTTGTACATATATTATATATTATCTATAATTTTAAAAATATATTTTAAGTAACACAATTACTTGACAAATTACACAATTAGTTAGATATATATATATATATAGATATATTCTACGTAGGGACGTAAATGGTTTGAATGGAATATAGACATGCCTCCCCCATACAATACTTTATTAGATTGAGGTACAACTGATGGATTTTACCATGTTTTACCTGAATCTAATAAGTCTTATAAATTATTCCCAAGTTCTATAGAAAAATAGATAAAAAATTTGTTTCTAGTAGTATAGTTTTCTTTTCTTTTCTTTTTTTTTGTTGGAAAATAAAATATTTTAAAATTCATAAATTTATAATTACATATTACTTTATTATTGATTAATTTATTTATCAAAAAAAATATTTTTAATTTGGACTAATAACATGAAATATGACCTTTGAACAGAGGAATCTGTTTTTTTTTTCTAAAAAGAAAATTAAAAAAAAAACACATATATGAGTACATTATTGTCTGTTCCGGATCCATGTGTAGGCAAACACCACTGAAATTATGTCAATATAAAGAGTATCAGAAATATACACAGATCAAAATTTATGGAGTTTGATCTCTAATTAATTAAATCCATATATCCAAACAAGGCGTGGGGTAGATACTCATGTATGCCTACTTTGAAAGACCAAACATGCAACTTCTGGAAAATAAAGATTAGAAATAAAAGCAAATATGGTTGGTTGGTCCCTTCTACATAATATTGAGTCGACCCCACAAAATCAGCAATGCACTTTAATTATAGCTCCTCCTCCAGCAAACACAAAAAACAGCAATGCAAACATATAATAAATCAAATAAGAGGTTGATGTGTTGTGTTGTATGAATTAATTGGATAGCTTTGTTTTGATGCGGTAGAGAAGCTTCTTCTTCTTTGAAGTAGGATTGTGAATAGTAAGAAGCAGGTTTCCAGGGTCACCAACTTTATAGCTGCTGCAAATAACCTGCTCTTCACTTGCCCCAATGCTTCTCATTTTCTGTACTATTATGGTGTAGCCCTCTTCTGCACTTGGAACGAATTCAGCCCCATACCTCACTTCCCATCCCACCACTCTTGCCTCCCAGCTCACTGTGCATCCCTGCATATATATATATATATATATGAACACACCATAAGTTGTTTAGAACTTCCAATACATATATACGTATCTTTGCTATGCTTTTTCTTTTGTGTAAGAACCTATCAATAGGACAAGACAACAGCTATAAGAAGCAGGTCACAAGATTGTCAGGGTGCCAACAGTCAACTGATAAAACAGAAGAGACAAAGAAAGAAACAAGACTGCAGCATTGTCATTTGTCCACACAATCCAACCAACACTGCTTTCCTTTTAGTCTACAAAGGGCCTGCAAAATATTTCTTAAATGAAAATATTTACAGATTATTTTGAAAGGATTCACCTGAGTGACAGGAAATTCCACAATGTGCTTGGCTGAAGGGTTCACAATTATTTCAGTAACACAATCAGCTACTCCAAAATCTCCATCCTTACTTAGTCCACCATATAGTGTGGGAATTTGCTCAGCAGATATATATCTGTTCCCCAATTTCAAGTGAATTATTATAGGGTAAAGCAAAATTTCTCTAAGAAAGAAAATGGAAAAAAGATTTGTGCATACTAACTTGAAAAGGGTCTCTGTGGATTTGGAAGGACCAGCAACAACAAACTTGTTCTTGGTTCTCTGAGTCAGGAAAGGGCTTATCATTTTGCTCAGAGCCAGATACCACCATGGAACGTTGATAAAAATCTAATAAGAGAACATTTAAAAATAAGTAACAATAAAAAGTCTAATTTAAAGCACAACATACTTTCAAACATGGAAACAAATACCTGTTTGGCAACAAATTCAGGATAGTTGTCTTGAAGCAAATGAAGGGCCTGATTAGTGGCTTGCCTCAGCTCCCATCTGTTAGGGCCTGGAGAATTCCTGAGATCATTAACATGAACAATGGTGGAAACTCCACCAGGCCTGAAATCTAATTTCCTGATGCTCTTTTCCAGAAACTGAATCCTCAATCTCAAGAACTTCCTCCTTTTCTCCTCATCGGAAAACATTCTCTGATAAAGATCTTTGTTCTGAAACTCCCCGTAGACATTGTAGCACACAGGGTGGCCTTCTCTGCTATAACCATGCATGAAAACCACTCTTTCCAATTCACTACTGCCCAGATCTTCATCAACAAGCTCATCAATTCCAAATTCCTTTCTCCATTTAATGGTATTCTTGATCATGGTGAACGCCTCCTTCACCATGAAATCTCGTGCCTGCAAGAACTTCAAAAGAACTACATCGCTTCTCGAATCTTCCAGGAGGTTTACGCCCCATATGCAGACTTGTTCTGGGGATTTTTTTGGCGCTGCAGTGGGTTCCTGAGGAGCGTTTTCTTGAGAGGGATTACAGGGGTGGACACAAGCAACAATGGTTTCTTCAATGGCTTCCAGGGTTTTTGCACCGTCATCTTCCAGTAGAGTCTTTGCAGTTGTCTCTGGAATGGAATCTTTTTCAGTTGCAGTATCTTCCTTTTCAGCTACTTCTTGTTGTTTTTTGTCTGATTTGGGTGGGAAAGAAGCAGAAGCAATGCCGAATTCGTGGTTGTTGAGAGCTTCTTGAAGAAGCTGCTTCAGTTCTTGGAGGGCTTTCTTCTCATTTTCAGAAAGCTGAGGGATTCCGCTGACGGTTTCTACCTCAGCCTCAGGCGGCGGTGGCGGAAGAGGGGTTTTATCTTCAGGTTTGACGGACTCAGGCGAATCGGGAACCACCGGCATCATCAATTCAGCTTCTGGGACCAAAAATGACTCCTTTTCGTCTTTATCAATGGTGGGAGTTTCTTCAGGCTCTGGAACGTCACTAACAGTGAAGAATTCTTCAGCTGCCTCTGCTTCTGCTGAATGCTCCTGAGCCCTCTTCTCAACTAGCTCAGCCATTGCTTTTCTAGATGTTCAGAGAGAGAGAGAGAGAGTTCTGAGATGGTGTGGCAAGTTATGTGTACTATATAATGGGGGACGGCGGAGAGGAGTGGAGAAGGTGGGGTAGCGGTTTTAGAGAGGAGGGGAGGAGGTGGGCTGCTACTTTTGGGGGGGTGGTGGAGTGTAACTGAACTGTCATTTGGTAGCTAGGGAGGGATGAATGATGAGAAACACACAGACACACACACCACAGACTGGAACAAGTCAAAAGCTCATTCTTTCTCTTCTTTTTTCATGTTTCTATGCACCTTTTGGGACCCATCGACTGCCCTTTTTCCACCCTATTCTTTTCTCCTTTTCCTCTATTTCTGAAAATTCCCTTTCCCGGTACTTCCGCTAATTCAAATTAATAATATAATAAATAAATTATGTTTTCTAAAGTTTAATTGGGGTTCTGAAATATTGAATTATTAGTTTTGGTGTGCAGCACATAGAGACTCTATCAAAGTTGGCAGGGCAATACAACTATTGGTGGTTAATATTTTTTTATTGCTATTTTCTATTTAATATATTAAAAATCCATCTATATTGTTTTTTTATTATTTTTTGTTTTCATAATAGATATAGGTTTGGTCTCAAATTATTTTTTTACCACAAATTTAGTCGTATACAGCTTAATACAAGAGCAATTGATGGCATTGAAGAAGTTCTTTCCATTGTTTCATATGGTGCATAGTGGTTGTAATACCACAATTTTACAAACAAGTTGTTAAAAAAAAAAGGAATATACGTGAGACGGCAATATCCACGAGGTATAATAACTAAATTCTTTTTTTGTAAGTTATGTAACTTTTTAAATATTATTTTAATTATTTCTTATTTTTGACAGACAATATCCACGAGGTATGATAACTAAATTCTTTTTTTTTTTAAGTTATGTAACTTTTTTAATGTTATTTTAATTCTTTCTTTTTTTGGCAATTTATTTGGGAACCTTGTAAGCCATACCTAAGTGTAGTGAGAGCTTATATTGATCTTGGTATTATCACAATTACCAAATGCAAGAAAGTCAAAATGTTTTTTCCACTATTGAGCAATATTACCTAGATCGGGTCTTAGAGCAGTTTGCCATGAGACAACAAACTCTAATTCGCACAATATACTGCTTTATATATTTTGTGAAGAGAACAACACTACAAGTTGGGCCGGAACAACATGCTTCATTGGTAAATTAATGGCTTAATAGAGGTGATCATATTGTTACTACAGCAGCAATTTGAGCCCGGCCTGCAACTTATGGTGGGTTGGGCAGCAAAAAAGTAGGCCCGAAAAAAATCGGGCCTAAATGGCCCGGCCTGTTCGAGCTCACAGGCTTGGTGGGTCGACCTGTCCATTATTTTATTTTATTTTAAATTTTGTTGTTAAATGGCCGAAACCCTTATTAATTAAAGTTAATCTCATTTCTATCATTGTTTTTGTGCGTTGATATGAAAATTAAGAGGTATGATGACTATATGTTATAGCCAGTTTTATAGCATAAAGAAATTGTTTAAATACTTGCAACTATGTGTTACGTAACATTAAAAATTTGTGAAATTATGATTCAATTGATGGTGGGTTGTTTTGGCCCGTTGGCGGACCGGCCTAAAATGAGTTGAGCTTGGCCATGAATTTATTAGGCCCGATGAATTAGTAGCTCGGCCCGATCCGACCCAAACATAACCCTTGGCCGGCATGGGCCCAGTCCGGCCTGTGCGGGCCGCCCAAATTTCCATATCTAATTGTTACAGCCCATTATATTGGTTGGCAAGAGTTTAAAGTGGATAGTTGATATATAAATTGGTATGAAAAAATAATTGTTCACCAAAATCTAGAAGCTATCTTGTAAGCGTACAATTTATAGATAATAGTGAGCAAACAAGAATCAATGAAGATTACAAAGTATAATGATTTATTTATACTTTATCTATATGATTATAAGGTAAATGGTTGATTAGTAAATTAATTATTAAAATAAAGAAAATAATAAAAGAAAATAATAAGAGAAACTGGCAACAATCAGTGACTAAACAAATAAAAAGTGCAAGCCAAACAATGAGGAAAGACAATCTTTAGTTCATACTTCCAACTATCAACAATTATGTAATCAAATTAATATGATTTAAGTTCATTCTTCTTCTTTATTATAGGACAATCGCAATAGTAAATTACCCGTATTTGAAGTACATGTAATTTGAATATTAATTACTCATGCAATTGTTCTTATTCCACACAAACAACTAACTCCCAAAAGCGCAAAAGATCGATTATTCCTCATAAACATTACAAATTAACCAACCATTCAAAATATTCATGTTATATATATAAGATCTAATATGGAATCTCATCTTCCTAATCTTGACACAATACAAGAAATTGAAAGAAGAACTTGAGTATAAAGAATTATGTAACAAAATCATTAAATAATCTAATACATGTCCTAAGATTACATGGTGTTTAGCAAGACATATCTGAATTAAATATCACAAGAAATATATATCCAATTATCTCTAGCACAAAAAGTAATAGCAAAAAAATATTGAATCTTCGTAGGATGATTTGTGGATGCATCCCTTGAATTATGTGGAGTAGATAGAGGATCGTCTCTTCTTTACTAGCCCTATGTATTTTTTTGTTTCTTTGTGTGTTTTCTCTAGGTTTAGAGGTCAGATATATATAGCAAAGAGGCATAGGATCGTTCAAGCTCTTCATGCTTATCAAAATCGGAGGAAATCTTTCAAAATTGTGTTGCCTACATTCAATCACACACTGGAGTGCTCGGTCAAGCACGTTTGCTCGACGCTTTCCAGAATGTCAGCTCTTAGGCTTTCCATAGCACCAAAGTTAATTGTTTGAGTTGAATAGGGATATTAACATAATTATTAATTTATGAATTATATGCACTTTACGAGGAGAGTTAATTTATTATTGTGATTGTCGTACAAAGATAAATGACTTGGATTAACAACCGTAAATGCCTTTTTGTCCCTAGAGTTGGAAGAAGGCCGATTCGGGTGAATGCTAAATGCTGTACTAGGGCATATTGATACAACCCTAAAAGCAGGTCATGCAAAATATAAATTTAAATGGAACCAAATGATTAACAAATGGTATCCAGGTGCCAAAGTTACTTGTTTGGCAAATCATTCAGGATACTGGTCTTGACAATTGAAGGCTTTTTCTTTAAGCATGTACCCCCTTTACTTAGGGGTTGCTGGAAAATCCTTGAACCATAATCTGGAAAGTGGTGGATACGCCACCACGACTAAATCCAATTTCTTGATAGTAATTTCGAGAAACTGAATTCTCAACCTCCTGCCTTGTTTTCTTTCTCAGATTACATTTCCTGATAAAGCTCTTCTGTTCTAGTTAAAGAAATTGTAGCACATTGAATGGCTTTCGTCCATAACCATGCATTGAATGGTTGCCAAAGTTCCTCTCCCAATTATCATAGATCCGTGACATATTTTCAGCTTGGACAAGACATTAGTGTTTCCTTTTTAAAAAAAGAACTCTTCTTATTATCATTCATATCCCCAAGTTAAAGTTAAACCAAGCACTGAACACACATTGTGGATATACAAAGCTGAACTAGTGAATCATGTATAGACATTTCTGAAGTAACCAGAATCTAATTCTTGATCCAGGAATACATTTTAAGTTAAAAAGCACTCTACCTTTTAAATAGTGAAGCTGAAAAGATAAGAAATATTCTCTCGTGTAGAATATGGTCTAAATCTTGACCACATTGTAGATGTTCTTCCTACCACCTTTGCCATCCACAGAGCTTGCTCAAACCGCTGTCTGGTTCAGTGGGGCGGAGCAAATTTCAGGTTTTCACAGAAATACTAGACTTCTCATTCACCAAACAAGACCAGTTTAACTGAAAATCACTTCCCTGCTGCCACTTCAATATATATCCATTATAAGTCACAAATCCCACCAGCAACACTTGGGTTCAGACAACTTTATAAAGCGCATAAAAAAAAGAAAGTGGTAGTTAGGCAATTACAATGTGTAATGCAAGAGAAATTAAACCGTTTTCTATAGAGTAGTCAAATATATTTCAAATATCTCGCTCGGCTTTTGCAAAGTGAAGCACCAAATAATAGATGCCAAGCATTATCTTCTTAGGCCCCAATACAACAGAGAAAAAATACAAGGTGTACTGGCCCAGAAAGAACATGAGCTTCCAGTAGACTAAGGGATACCATGCATCTTACACTCATTGCTTCAAAATATTTCAAAAGCGCATCACAAGCTGTCAAGATATGTCATTTTCTTTACATGGGTCAAAAGGGGAAGATTTGTTTTTTCGATATGAAACAAAACTTTATTGATAATGATGGTAATTATATAGGGATAAGGAATCCCCAAGATAAAATGAACTCTAGTATTACATTACAAGTTTCAAATCTCTTAAAGCATCAAGGACGTGAATGCACCTAAATAACTTATGATATGAAATCCACCATAGAGTTCTAATCTTTAATTTGTCCCATACTTCATCTACAGTCTCCTGTATATTTTTAAAAATTCTCCTATTTCTTTCCAGCCAAATAGACCAGCAAATAGCTTGTACAATGATTCCCCAGAGAATCTTAGCCTTTTCACCGATATAGCTGCCCATGTTAGGCCCATAGCAGTCTCTCACAGATTAGGGGACAACCCATGACAAGTTCAACTCCATTATTGTCCTGTTCCACAGAGATAAAGAGAAGGGACAATACAAAAAGATATGATCCAAGTTCTCGGAATCACTTTTACAAAGCACACACCAATTAGGGGATAGAAGTACTTTTGGAAAGCGTTTTTTGAATTAAATCACAAGTACTCTTCCTATTAACAACCATGAGAAAATCTGAATACAAGATAAGTTGAACCTTCATAATCTGCATGAGAATACAAGAATAAACCACACAACTGCATGAGCAAGAGAATGTCCCACAGAGACCGGCCAAATACATTAGTTAAGCCACATCAACAAGCCATTGAATACAGCTCTATGACATAAAACTGAGGGTAACTTCAAGGCAGACTTTAAAAGATGAGAAAATGACTTTTGATGTAAATGCATAGTATTTTTATGTGTCACTAATCAGTAATCTTGTAGCTTCACAATGAAGAGGAGTCATTTACTCAGATGAGAAGAAGTGTGCACCAAATGCAATGACTATGTTTGGTAATGATTTCTAGAATTCATATTCAATTCATTGCCCTAAAGCACAACTGGAAATATACCTCACTCACCAGTATATTTCCTCATAATAAATACATCACATTTTTCAGCACATCGATTGACATTTTTTTCTGGCAAAACGCATCCTTAAAGCACCCAAAGCGTGTTCGAACATAGCGAAATAGTTGGTTACAATTTGCCAAAAGAACAATTGAACTGATTACCTGCAATGCTTCAAAATTTGGCTACATGTTTTTCATGTTAGGCATTTTTTGCTGTATCTTGTGAATAGTTATTAAAAAACTGAAAAAGTAGCACATAACCACAATTGATTGACAACTATACAGAGTAGATAAATATGAAATGGCAAGTTATCAGGAAAGCATTTGCCATTCACTAAATAAATATTTTGACACAAAGACGTGCACGAATCCAAAAGTTTGAAAACCTAAGACCAACACAGACTTTGATTTTGACAGGTACTTGTCTTCTCGCCTATTTTTACACTATGCAGTTTTGTCAATAATTAATAAAATTGCATGACATAACATAGATATAGATGGTATCTAAATTACTTCATCTTTTGTTGAGCACAATATTCTCAATCCACTTGGGTTTCAAGTGTTAACACAACGTAATATTGGACATTGCCGGTCTGAGTATGTGAAAGGAACGAATTATATTATACGTAGTGAAGAAAGGTATGAAACTTATCTGTAGCTTCATGTACTTTTAGTTTGAGTTAGAACTGTTTCAGCATAAACAAGAAACATGAAATCGTTTCCCTCGAAAGATAAAAAGACTAACAGAAAATCTTACATCTGGGCTGCTTTGATCTTTCAATGTCTTCCTCACTGCTTTCATTATTTGAGCCCCAATAACAAGCCTGATTCTCTTTTATTCTACTCTCACTACTTAGCGTAGAGGAAAGATGACCTGCTGAAGCATTTGTTTATAATTCCGTACCAGCATTGAAATATAATCCTGAGGAGAACAAGGCCTTGTTCTTTAAGACAGCTGCATTGCTCCTCCAGAGTTTTGATAATCCTGAGTTTTTGCTTTAAGACAGCTGTATTCTCCAATTCATGCGCTTCTCAAACATGAGATGAGACACCAGAATAAATAAATAATTAATATAATATTCATAGAAATAACAAACCTCATAAATAGAATACTAACAAGCTCATTAGCTGGAACAAGCAACAGCACACATTAAATTGAGGTTTCAAAGGTTCAAGCTTCAGGCATTCAACAATAAAATCTAAACAACACTAGATAGTAGACACAAGACACAAAAGAATCAATTAGATAAAGTAGCTAGCAGCACTGGAGCTCTGGTTAGGTGGCGGTGTGGGAAACCAGAGGAGGTGGCATGGCGGGGTTGGATGGCCCAGACAGTCAAGCACTGGACAGCAGTTCCTTTTTTGTGTATTCTCTAAAGTGTAAACTCTAACTCCCCATGCTTTCCCCTCTCAAAATGAAGTGTCTGTTTATATGACTAAATGAAGTGTGTTTATATGACTCAGCCCAAAAAACATTATTTTTAAAACTGTTAGTTTTTCCTTACAAGTGTGTCTGAGGTGGGGAGAAACCCCTGTGCACAAGAGGCGCGCCTCCACACACGCAAAAAAAGCACTCACCTCCAGTACAACGCCTGCCTCCATCTTGCAAAGGTGCTACAGCCGTCACTTCTTGCCTCAGGCACGCCTCCAACAATTATGCACAGCCTAAAGCAATTTTTCTTCATTACCTGTAATTTTGCACAGATGCCCATAATTAGGACAGGGATTAGAATTTCAGGGACCAATTCCGCTGGCAGTGCTAAAACAGATACATTTTTTCATTTTCATCTTGAACAGAAACAACCACTATGTCAGCTGTTAGTTCCTAATTCAAGGGAACTGACTGACACTACATTAGGGATCACATGAGATGGAATTGGTCCAAATAAAAAGTCTTTGAAGTTCAACTAACTCGAACTAATAGTGACTACTGGCCCCTTGATTTGGGCTTTTCATCTCCAAGAATCAATTGTATCTCTTGTAGATATTTCTTTAATCACCACATCACTGCTTTGTGTTGTTCCTTCAATCCCCACCAGCTGCAGAACCAAAGAAAGAATATCATTATCTATTCAATTTCTCATGGGAATAGCATAGATATAACATCTTAAACATGAATTTTGACGAACATTCACTTGATTGATTGTACCTGTAGCGTTGATAAATCTTGTTCCATTGGAATGTAAAGTGTTATAAGAACACCTCATGTTTACTTCTGTTGCCACAAGCCCAAATACAAAGTAGCATCACCAGGAACCTTCGAATTTCTAGATAAGTTTTCGAGGAGCAGAGGGGAATTTCTACTTGAACTGCAATCGGATGATAGAGTTTATTCTAGGGTCTCTGGAGTCATCGTGATGGAGCTGCGGAAGTTCCTCGCCTTCCAGCACGGCTGCCACAAGCCTCTCCCAATTATCACAGATCCATGACACCTATTCAGCTAGGGGCAGATTCTTCTTTCTTTTCTTTTTTTTTATGTAAATTTTCTAGTTATTATCACTCACATACATAAACCAAGCACTGAACACAAATGGTGGAGATACAAAGTTGAGCTTATGAATGGGATGCATATGGAGTCATCTTATAGAAAATAGCAAAAACACATTAGTTAAGCACATAAATCTAGTGCAACTCCAAACAAGACTTACTAAAAGAACTGGGTAATTTTTATGTCACAACTGCATTAACCTTTCCTCCTTGGTATGAAAAGAATAATAAACATGGAGGAGAAGAAGCGGTATAGAAAAATAACAAGGCACCAAATACAATGGCTATGTTTGGTTTAACAATCTCTAGAACGATCATATGTTCAATTCATGCTCCGAAAAGTACAAGCAAATATAAATCACTCTCCGATGCATTTGCCTCATAATACATATCAATTTTCAGTACATTCTTTCTCAATTTATTCTGGCAAAAAAATCCTCAAAGCATAAAAAACATATTGAAACATAGCCAATAATCCATTTGCATGCCATTAACTATATATCGACTCTCCTAAACATATATATCAAGGCCATTTTCCAAAAGAACCATTGCTTACCTGAAGCATTTCCTGTGATAGCAGCCACATGCTTTCATTTCAGGCATTTTTTATTTCTCTAAAAGTTATTTAAGAAATGAATAAAGGAGCACTAACCACAATTGAATAACAACAATACGGAGTAAATTATACATGATTTGGCCAGTGAACAAAACACCATATTTATTTAAATATTCCGAGGCAAATGCATTTGAACAAACCCAAATAGCTTTCATCAAAAGCCATCTATTTGAAAAAATATAAGACCAGCGCAGACTTAAATTGTGATGGCCACTTGTTCCTGTGAACTATTTTAAATATATGCAGTCAACATTTATACAATTGCATGACATAACCTGGACTGAGTAAATGAATTACTTTTTTTGTTAACTCAAATATTCTCAATCCACTAAGTTTCAAGTGTTAATTCATTGTAATCTTGAACATTTCTATCTGAATATGAGATCTGAATAAAGGGTAAAATGGTATAAAGTGCTCAAAAATATGAAACTGATCTCCTGCTTCAACTATTTTTTAGGTTGAGTTACAAATGTTTCTCCATACACATAAAACAAGGAACCATAGCCCTGGAAAGTATAAGACAGACAGATAATCTTACATCTGTGCTGCACTAATCTTTTCTTCCTTGTCTTCCTCACTGCTTCCATCATTTGAGCCCAATAACAAGCCTGATTCTCCTTTTATTCTACTCTTACTGCTTAGCATGGAGGAGAGATGATCTGCTGAAATGGAATTCCTTTTGTAATTCCACACAAGCATTGAAATGTAATCCTGAGGTGAAACAAGACCTTGTTCTTTAAGGCAGTTACGCTGCTCCTCAAGAGTTTTTGAGTCCTCAAGCCTTATATATTCCAGCAATGCCTTCTCATGATCTGGCCTCCACCCAAATGGGAATGGAGAATAGTCAGTTTCTGGTACTAGAGACATCCGGGTATACTGGAGCCCATCAATTGATTCTACAAGACCCATTCTCAACAAATTATGATACTCTGGTGACTGCCCTTTCTTTTCCTTAAGAGGACGACTCAAATTCCGAGCCCCAATCTTGTAAACCTTTGCTCTTGACCTCAGTTTGTATTTTGCAGCATAGAGCTTTGCAAGCGAGCCTCTAATGATGTACGAACAAAAATTAACTATTTTCTTCCTATTGTCAGCATATCTGTACCACTCAACCATTGTTGACAAGAATTTATTCATTTGAGCATTTGTGTGAGATTGGGTAGCATGAAACATTCTGAAACAAGGCTGTGGATCTGGATCTCTGTCTCCCTTGAGAAAGCTCAACTTCCTAAACTGTTTGATGCACTGCTTCAAGCTGGCCGTAACTGACAACAACGTCCCTACACCCTTTTCACTAATTATTTTTCCACCAGTAGCAGTATATCGCAGTGTAGGATACACAACTCTTCGGCATAATACATGGTCAAGAAACATAATACCTTTCGTTATATGTTCAATAGGGAGGCTCTCGTTATCCAGTTTTAGCATGTACTTCTGGTCACAGAACTCTATCAACTGCTTTCTTAGAATTGCTGCATCTGCCCTAGGTCCTCTAACGCCAATCAAGATGTGACCCCCATAACGTATGTAATCAATTTTCCTGGTCTTATCCGGACCACTGGTAGGGACAAATTCCGGCCAAGATGTATTTCCTTGATCTGCCTCCCCATCGGGACTGTTCCATATGACATCACTGGTAGACGGTCTATAGAATTCCTTAATTTTATCTTCCATCCAGCGGTCCAATTCATCAAGGCATATGTTAGCCAAAAGAGGACTAAGGATTCCACAATGGCCCCATGAAGGACGTATCTCAGCCTCCTCTGGAGCAAATCCAAAAAATGATTCCAACCAATAAGGATCGGGCTTCGGCTCATCTTCTGCCAAAACTTTCTTCTTCTGATATTTTCTTTTCGTTTTCTTTTTCTTCTCTCCATCATCAGCTCTAGTTGTAATAACTGGTGCTGTTAATGCAGCCTTTATCAAATCAATCACATTTTTATCCCTAACATCCCTCATCAGAGCACCAATCACCATTGCAATCTTCATTCCATCCAGCACTGTACTCAAATCTCCTTTTAGGTACCACAAATACCCTGCGAAACTCCTTCTTATCACCCTCAAAACCGTATGGGCGTTCCTTCCTGGCCTAAATGCATATGACTTCTGCGAAAACCTTGACTCATAAACAGGCTCCAATATCATCAACAGCACCTCCTGAACAATCCTATCCTGGAAAGGTGCAGGCTGAGTAGTAGTCAAAATCGCCCTAATCTTCCTCTTTGACAACGACTCATAAGCAGTCTTGTCCTTTGGGGACTTAATGAAAAACTCTAACCTCGCACCCCACTTAAAATTGCCATCAAGCACCGCATTCCGTAGTGCCAACAAGTCCTCAAGGGCTGAACGTGTGACGGAGCTGCGGGGCATGTACGCTCCCATCTCATCGGCGCACACCTTCTGGTAGGCCAACACCCACAACTCGAACCTCCTCAAATAATTGGTCAAATTAGTAACGGTTCTATCAGGCTCTCGGAAATTCTCGATCCACATTTGGGAACAAACAGCGACACCATCCTCCTTCATCAAGGTGGCCGGGTCATTCGGGTCAGAAACTCGTCTTGTGAATGTATAAGTGCCGTACATAAGTGCTCTGAAGGGAAAAACCCCATTTCTGTTACTTGGATTGACAAGATTACTCAATTGAGATTGAAGTAATATGTTTGAGTTCTGCAATAAAGTCGCTGCTCTGTTTCTGAGTGCTTTATGGCTCCACAAGCCCACTATTCGATGCATTTAACTGTTTCCTAGCAACAGTTGAAGAAGAAAAAGAACAGAAAGAAAGATGAATTTGGAATTTCAGTCGTTCATTCATAGAATAAAGAGGTGGAAATTAGAACTTATGAAGAAAGCTGTTTGCACGAGGGAGAAAATTACCTTGAAGCATCAGAAGATTTTTATGATAAGTATCTTCTACAGCCTGTTAATTTTTTCCTCGGATTAGGGGTTTTGGGGGGGTTTTGGCTGGATTTCGGAGCAGAGTTTCAAAACCTAGGATAAAACACAAGTACGAAATGGGTCGGTCGGGGTAGCTCAGTTTATGGTAACGGGTCAGGTAATAGGGTTTATGATGCACTGTAGCCAACGGTTAGGCTGTACTTGGTTATTAGAAAGGATTGGTTTTCAATTGTGTATACCACTGTTTTTAATATCTTATCATCTTTTTCTTTTCATTTCTCTTTTACAAATAGAAAAACATATTTTTAGAAAATATTGTATATTGCTAATTATTAATTATTATTTTATTTTTCATATTTTTATTTGTTAATATTGATAATGTTACAATTATAACCAAATTAATAAAAAAATTATATATTTTTACAATTACTTAACTTTAACAAATCAATTACAAATTTGTGAAGATTCAATGTTATATATAATAATAAAAAATGTTACATTAATATATCAACTTTTATTCAATTTTTTTGATTTCAAGAGAAAATAATATATATTTAGTAATTTGGTAACTATATTTTATAAATAAAATTAATTAATGTTCACATATAATTTTATACATAATATCTATATTTTTATTATAATTATGGTACATATATAAATTTTGTGAATAATTATATATATATTAAAAATATTATTTTTATATATTAACAAAATTTCATAATATTATATTATAAGAATATGTTAGTACATTGTACAGAAAAACATGCTAATCTAAAAAAATATAATAGTGAATTATTATTATTTATTATGATTATATATGTATGCAGATGAAATAAAATTTTAATAACTATTTTAAATTAAGTTTTATACATCAATTTTTTTAATATTAAGCGGGGTCGTTATAAGCATACTTAATTTCTTAAGAATATGGGTAACAAATTATGTTATTATATCTTGTTCAGATTCTATTCTCATATTATCTACTTTATTTTAGTATAGACATAGGTAACATCTTAACAAATCTAAACTTAATTTATGGCTAAACCTACACGACCATCTATTGTATCACCAGCATAGTCAATACTACTTTATTAGCAAAATAATATATTTTAATTAAAAATAGGTCTGCTATGAGAACGTTCTATGATTCCTCGACTATTGCATCGTTCAAGACTGGTATCGTGGCGAATTCTTCACAAAAAATAAATCCCTTCTGGTAACATGGGTCAACCCAAATAAATGAATAAATAATTTTTCAGTTTAAAAATATGAAAATCAAACCCGTACCACTACAATGATATACCAATGGACCAAGCAAAAACTTGAGAAATATTTAGAAATGTTATTGTTTTATATAATTTTAGAGATGGAAAAAGTTGATCACGCAGGGATTTAAAACGTTTTGAAATTTGTTGTGATGTTCCAAAAATATTATTTTGTTCGCTAAAAGTATTATTATTATTTATTTATGTAAAAAATGGATGAAATTTGTTGAATATTTCAAAAGTATCACTTTTGATACATTGATAAAAAATAAAAATAAAAAATGACGCATATCAAGAACAACAATCATCATCGTTCTTCAGTTCTCTCTTATTATGTGATAAGATTCACAATTATAGCTTAGTTCTAAATTATTAATCTCATTCTATATAAGATATACAATAATCAAGCTACAATGTGTATCTAGGGATCAAGGCTGGACATGGATAAACTTGGAGAGAAAGTCACAAACGTCGTTGATCAAACTTGCAATTCGGTCATCTAAAGGATTTCCGCTATTTTTAAGATGATATACAATTTAGTACAAATTAAAATTTCTAAAATGAAAAAAGAAAAAACTATTTTGAAAGTAAAACATGAAAATAAGATGTGTATAAAAACAATTTTGTTGTTACCATTATATAGCCATATTATTAGGGACTTGTTCGCTTCACTTAATGGGATACCATTTTATACATGAAATCGGATCTATGAACCAACATTATTTATCAACTCATATTTGTAATTGAAAAATGTAATAAATGATACATATATTGATATGTAATATTATGTTTGATTCAAGATATTAAGATTATAAAAAGGGGCTATATTGAGTGTTCTATGATCTAACATATTTAATAATTTATACACCTTCCCCATATACCTTTCAATAAAAATAAAATCGGTAGCTCAATTTGAACTTTACGTATTTTGTCATTCGTCTCCTATTTTGGAGAACAGAGCAACATGTCCATAAGTTCCATTTTTTTCTTTGCATGTTTATTCATTAATAATTTGTAATATTTTTTTTTTAATCTTAAAGTTCTTAACTTTGAAATTTATCATATTATTTTGAATAGTTAAGATATAATTTCCATTTTTTCAATCATAAAGTCATTAACTTTTAAATTCATAATATTATTCTGAATATTTAAAATATGATTTCCATCTTTTTAAGTCATAAAATCCTTAACTTTTTTAATCATGAAGTCTTGAAATTGAAATTCATAACATTATTTTGAATATCTCAATATAGTTTCCATTTTTTTTATAATTTTCAAATTTTCAGGTTCTTTTATAGTTTTAAAATTTTCAATTTTTTTCCAAAAAATTATTTGTAATTTAAAATTGCATTATTTCAAAGATTTTCATTTTTAGTAGTTTCATGTTATGTAGAATTTTGTATAATACAACGATTTTTGTATATTTTTATGATTTTCATATTATAGAGTTTCTGGGATTATTATTTATAAATTAAATTTATATATATTGTCTTTCTTACATATGAATTTATCTTTTAATTTTTTATAATTATTATTTGAAATTATTCCATAATTTTTCATTTAAAATTTGGAAGCATATTTGAGATTTCAAGAGTTAATCCCTTTTTTTTTTAAATGGCAGAATATTGGATCTCACTTATAATGAAAGGTGTGGAGACTAACAGGGACTACATTGGCCAATTTTACGAGCTTTTCGAATAAGCGTCAATACTATTAGACAAAAGAGTGAGTCTATTGTGCATCGGGTGCAATAAAATAATTGAGAATATTAAGTTTATCAATTTTTTATCGTATCAAGTAAACTAGGCTACTATGTAATATTTATTCACGATAATTGATGTTAAATTAAATAAAAGAGAAAATAGAGATGCGTAAAAGTAATAAATGAGTGCTAAAATTAATTTGGATATTTGCAAAACTATTTGGAGCCTTTCCTATTTAATTGGGTCCGAAATGAGTGCTTGAGAACGTCTGGGTCTGGCCCCGCAAACGCAGCCCTAATTAGCCCTTCGATATTTTCTATTTCCCGTAAAGACACTGACAGACAGACCCCTTTGCTTCATAGTATAATGGTTTGATATAGATTTCTATTTACTCTTTATCTCAGGTTTGTTTTGTAATATTAATAATCAGTAAAATTTTGTAAATGAGTTGAAGATTCATAATCCCATCAATTAATATCATAATTAGTTAATAAAATTTCAAATCTACCTTTAATTATTTCAAATTATAAAATAAAAAATATGGAACAATTACATATTAAAGTAATCAAATAATTACATAAATTAATTTATATACTAGATATGTCAAAAATTTATAAATATTTTACAAATATTTTTTATTATAAATATATTTTCAAATTACAAATAATAATTCTAGAAACTCTAAAAATATGAAAATTTATAAATAAATAAAATTGGCATTATGAAATTACAAAATCTAAAAACTTGAAAAAGAAAATCAAAAATTGGTTTTAAAAAATGGAGATATAGATTATTTTTAAAATTTTAAATAATATTCTAAAAATAAAAAAATGAGAAACTATAAAAACACGAAAAATAAAAATTATACTTTGATATACAAAAGAATATTAATATAAAATTTGAAAATTATATTAAAAATGAAAATCAAAAAATTATGAAAAATCAACATTAGGAAATTAAAATTTAAAATTACAGTGAATTATCTAAAGAACTAAAAATTTGAAAATAAAAGAGAAAATTATTATTAAAATAAAAAAACTATATTCCTAAAAATTATAACTTCATAACAAAAATTAGAAGCATGAAAATTATAATTTTCAGATTTTTATTGATTTTGTAACATATGCATTTCTAATTTTTTGAATTTTAGTTTTTGTGAATTTTTATTAATTTCAAAATAAAATTTCCTAATTTCTAGTTTTTATTTATAATTTTAAAAAAAATCATTTTCCTTAATGTTGTGTAAATTTTCTCACCGATTTTCTGCCTTTTTAAAAAGATCTCAATAGTGGGCCACATATTTAAGTCGGCTGACACATCAGAAATTCATGAAAAGAAGTTGAAACTCTAGTAAAAATCAAACCAAATTAACATTTAGAGAATAAAAAAAATTGTAAAATTAAAACACATATTGGATTAAGCGCAACTTAAATAATAATAAAAATCCCTTATTAAAACTTTACTAATTTTTCATAGAATAAAAATCCACTAGAACGCTACAATTTTATCCTAAATCATATCAAGTATTATTTTTATTATATTTACATCCGTAATACAAAATTTACTTTTATGGTGTCCAAATAAATTTAAAAATTAAGAACCTCATGATAAATATTAAAAAATTTACAAATTATCATATATAAAAATTTACAAAGAAAATAGTAGAATTTATATTAAGCTTGCTCGGTTTTTAAAAATATAATACAAGGAAAAAAAATATGTAAAAATAAATTGTGAACTTTTATTTTGATTTAAATAAAGATATGAGTAAAATGAATAAATTATTGAAAATGTTAGTGGGTATAATAGTCAATATATACATTTTAAATAATCTTAATATATTGAACTAAACACCATATTACATACTAATGTATTATACTTTTGCATAATAAACATAAGATTGATACATTATACTGAATAACAAATCCTAGTATTATATATCAAATATTATCCTATCAAGTAAAGCAAACTAACCCTAGAGGTATTAATTAGTTAATACATTAATATTTATTAATTTATAAAATATTTTCATGATTCAATAAATTTGAATTTTGATTACAAAAGAAGTCATTATAGCTTACTAATATATGTATCTTATTCATTATAATATAAAGTCATCGTTTGCTATTGTAATAAAATCTTTATAAATTAATACGTTGGGTATGATACTTTATTATTTTATGAAAGTTAAAAGGTATTAATTAATTAATAAAGTAATATTCATTAATTTATAGAATGTTTACACAATTTAAGGATTTTGAATTTGGATTACATCAAAAGTTATTGTATCTTACTAATTTATGTATCATATATATTGAATTAATATATAAATTAAATTTATTAAACATAATATTAGTGAAAATTAATAAGCATCGTAACATTTATTATTTCTTAATAGTTCAATATTATTCATTGTACATTTACTAAAAAAATACTCATTGTATTGTAAGATGGTGATAGAATACATTATAAAAACAACATATAAAAATTTTAAAATTGCACCAACATTGACTTTTTATTGAAAACATATCTCAAATTCAACAATGACACATCGAATATGTATAATATTATTATTTGATTTGTTATTGTTGATTTTCAGAACACAACATCAGAACTTTTGGATGCAATATAAACGGCTAAAATAAACTCCAACTTGATTTTAATTTCAAGAAAAAAAAAACAATACTAGATTCATATTTCACTAAATTGTCATAAGTATGTTATAAATTCAAAGAATTATTAATTTATGATATTAAAGTAACCATATATTTATATAGGGTTCTTCCAAAATATATTATCTTAATCAAAATTGATGATTGTTTGACGATTCTACCATAGATAATTGGGCAACACGACAACCTCATGACCAACAAATTTGTGATTTTTTTGTTTATCGTTGTCTTTCTATTTTTTTATTAAGCTCATCAATAGATGTTAGTACCCAACAAAATACCTTCGTATCATAAAATGACTAAATATTCAACTACTTATGTGATTGGTAGTTAATCTATTTTTGTGAAAGAATGATTCCACATCAATGTATTCTTTTAAAGGAAGATCTAAGTGTTTGTTTGTATTGGGTTGGACCTATTTAGATGGGGATCGGACAACCTACTTCATCCAAAATTTCAAACATCCTTCTCCATTCAAAATTTAGTGATTGTGGCTGATATAAAATCCATCATTTGACATTTATCTATGCCTCTCTCACAATTGATATGATGTGACATCTACGATTCTCATCCTACTCTACTTAGTTTTAATATAAACATAATTTTTTACTATTCATCTGAACATAATTTTTTTAATGTACTCATTCAAATTATACGGACTCGTAAATTTTAAAAGAAACAATATCTAATGGTTGATGTTTTCAAAATATTCATTGGAACTCTCCTCTTAACAGTTGTTTTTTTCCTTGAGAAATTTTTCATATTATAAAAATATTTTTGTATCCACTGCAATATTGTGAAAGAGTAGAAAGTCAAAAAGTGAGACACATGCATGTGCTGTCTTCCTTCCCTCCTACACCGCCGTTCTTGGAGATCCAACCCACCATCCCATCCCATGCATCTACACTAACATATTAAGAAACCACAAACATGTTTACCATCCTCGTTAACGTCTATTTCTATTGTTCGTGACCTGTTGGATCACCACCCACATTTAATAATATAATATTTAATATAAGAAATTGGAAAAGAGAAAGAAAAAAGGCATGTGGTTATCTCAACAATATTATCTATTTAATTAAAAAATATTAATAAAATTATAAATTAATATTAATATTTTTTATGTAAGATAAATAATATTTTATAATTAAACACGTAATATCTAACATCAACCTACATACATCAACGTACAAAAGTTATTGCGCACATGAACTTAAATGAAGTAGAAGTTGAGGATTGGGATTGGGATTAATGGAAGCATATGGAGTCCCATCATGCATATCTAAGATCATCATTCTGTGTATCTGTGCTGCAGTTGGAAACTTCTATTTCTGTACTTATTTATTGTACTTCAATTATTTTTATTATTTTATTTGTTGGACACCTCAACATACATTTGCTTTCCGGCTCAACCCCCCTCCTTTCAATTATATATTATGTTACACCAGAAAAAAAAAAAAAAATTCATATTATTGTTTTTCAAAATATTTTTTCTAAATTAATTGTTACATCTTAAATATTGAAATGGATCATGTAACTACTATAATAAATTTCAAACATCATTATGACATACTATGTACAAATTGTCTAATAAAATATTAGATTAATCATAATATTTGAACGAAAAAATTTCATTTATACTTGTGAACTTTTGGCTTATTTAATATATGAGTTCTAATTTTAATTTTTTTTAACAATTTCTAATTTTTAATTTTGCTCAATTTATATCAAATCTCACTAAAAATTGTTGAAATTTGTTTTCATAATATACTTGACAACAAAGAGATGTCACTTGGAACATATTTTTATAATAGAATACTGTTAGCCTAACCTAACTGTATTTATGGTCTATGCATTGAATAAAAACTTCCACTGCTCGAATTAAAAGAATCCCATGTTAGCAATTTTTTTGAAGTTAGCAGAATATGATTTATAATCAATTGTAATATGATTTAAACATTTCAATCAGAATAATAGTTGTAGTTCATTTGATTATGTTTATAACATTCACAACAATGAACACCTCAGCATAGTATGGGGAATTTTTCAAAAACAGGACAATAGTGTTATTTAGGGTCGTATAAAAGGACACTTATTATTTACACAAACAATTCGGACATTAATTATTTAACTCTGGCAAATTGATGATAAATTGAGCCTAAAACTTTCAATAACGAGCTATCTTGCACGTGAGAGCCTAAATATGGGCTCCTTGCTAATTTGGTCATTGTTATATCGACCTCTTTTATGTCAATATTTTATTTTTCCTAATTATTAATTTGCAGCGGTCTACAGTTGGAACATATGAATGTATGTTAGAAATATCAGTCACGAGGTACATCTCACTAACATTGCAATTGCAGGTAAAGACCATGGAGTTTTAACGCTAGGTTCAGTATTTAATAGAGCCCAAAGTGCTATGAACAACTTGCAAGTTTAGGTATGTGGGATAGTCTTTATCTCCCCATCCGATGAGAAGCTTCAAAATCAAAGCAAACGAAATTTAAGATCGGTTAATTTATTAGAATTGAAGATTCGAGTACTCCAAAAATCAATTATAGTATTGATATCTTTGAGGGTTACCTAAAGCATCAAGCAAACCCTACACCTCCGAGGTTAAAGAGGACGAGGTAAATCTTGGGCCAATGGCAGAAAAATCTAAGATTGATACTAATGAGATTATTAATCTTAGGTATGACAGGGCTATCAAAAAACATGTGAGAAACTCGGTAATAGAAATGTCCTACGTGAAAAAGTCATCGCAGATTACCCTAGGATAAGTCCTACAATGTGGATGCTTTAGGGATCTAAACCTAAAGAGGTTCAAGAATGGTTTGGTTTTGGATGTATAGCGTTAACCATTACTGCTTCTCCAGATTTTTCGAAAAATTAAAAATTATCAGATTGGATTATAATGCAGTGTAAGAATCATGGAAAACAATAACACATTGGGAAGCGGATATTCAGAGTTAAAATTTATATAGGTAGGTCCAGAAGTTACAATCAAAGAGTTGCATCCCCATTATCATTTCATCAAGTTGAAGGCCATAGATTTGATCAAGCACCCACCTGAGAAGACATTTATAGTTTCTCCAATTAAAAAAGAAGACATCACAACAAGGAAAGCACAAGGATTGTGGATCTGTTTCACCGAGATAGACAAAGTCAAATATTTGTTTAAGTTACATTAGAAGACATCAATGGATCAGTCATGGTAAATTCCATGTCAAGTAATACTCCGAAATTCACCAAAATATTATTTGAAAATAACTAAAAAATATTGTGTAAAAATGAGGTATTGGCAACTATGGAGACAAGTCGAAAATTCTGCAACATTGTGAAGTTGTCATGATAGACCACCTGCCACCACCTTCTCATCGCCCCAACCTCTTCTCCAATATCAATCCTCAATTTCAAAAAGTATGGAGAAAGCTAGATATAAAATGAAAAAGAAAATCTCATAACAAATTAAAAAAAAAAAAAAATTGACTGAAAATGGTCGATGAACATATCCATCTATGTTTGACCATTATAAGTCGAACATGTCAGCACTTGATTTTTGAGCACATGCAACTGTGTTTGACCATCAATTGTCGAACATATTTCATCTGAACCAGCACCATTTCATCTTGTTGATTTTCAGACTTGCTATTTTCTATTTCTTTAGAGCAATAATGGTGAACTGTTGAGCATTCTTTAATTATTCCTATCAATTCACTTGCATCTTACTTTATATTATTTAAAAAGTCAACAATCTGGCAAGATAACAATTAAGTAGGCATACGATTACATCAACAAGTCCATTTATCAAACCTACACTGAAAGCCACCCTTATGCATTTAAATAGTGTTGGATTAAGTGTGATGGGTTTTTGTTTAGTTTTTAATTAAGGGAAGTAAACTGCTTCCACTTGAAGATATTTTATGCTCCTCCACGCGTTAGCCAGTGACTCACACTCCTGCTCTCACTACCGACTACCGACTTTATACCCCATATATGACATACATATCCATACTCTATATCTGTATCCGCCTAGTCATATTCTTATTTACTCAACCTCACAGATTACAGCTATACATCCAATAATATATGTAGATATAGGTGTCCTTCCTTGTTCATGCATGCAATTACAATGAATATACTATAAATTAAAGGTGTAGTCGCTGTACATACTTATCACAGGTAAAAAGAGGACCAGAAAGAAAAGGTGGGACGACCAAACATGGAGAAGTACGAGTTGGTGAAACATTTGGGAGCTGGAAATTTTGGTGTAGCCAGGCTCCTAAGGCACAAAGAAACCAAGGAGCTTGTTGCCATGAAATACATTGAGCGCGGGCACAGGGTCAGCAGCTACAGACACACACACACACACACACAGACTCTCTTTCTCTCTGTGTTTGTGTATATATAAAGCTTATAAATTAGTGATATGATTAAGCAATATTGCAGATCGATGAGAATGTTGCGAGAGAGATTATAAATCACAGATCGCTTCGGCATCCCAATATAATTCGTTTCAAAGAGGTTAGAAATTTGTTTTTCTTTTATATATCATATGTAATTTCATATGTTTGATGTATAAAAGTATAGGTGGTTTTGACACCAACACATTTGGCGATTGTGATGGAGTATGCATCCGGGGGAGAGCTATTTGACCGGATCTGCAGTGCTGGTAGATTTAGTGAAGACGAGGTCTCCATCTTCTTCAACTGCAAGTATTCATTTTTTCTTCAATCAATATTTTATTAATTATTATATTCTTTGTATTAGGCAAGGTACTTCTTCCAGCAGCTGATATCTGGAGTCTGCTTCTGCCACTCTAAGGTGTGTGTAGTTGAATTTAGCAAAATGAATTATTGTAGAAAAGAAATAAAGAAAAGTAATGGATGTGGATGCAGCAAATATGCCATAGAGATTTGAAATTGGAGAATACGCTGTTAGATGGAAGCCCGGCACCCCGCCTCAAAATCTGTGACTTTGGCTACTCCAAGGTATTAATTATACTCCATCATCATGGGTATGGGTATGGGTATGGTAAACAATAATTATTAATGATGGTATGTATGTATGTATGTATGTATGATAGTCATCTGTGCTGCACTCAAGACCCAAGTCGACGGTGGGAACACCGGCGTATATTGCACCCGAAGTACTCTCTCGCCGGGAATACGACGGAAAGGTAACGCCTTTCTTATACTTCAAATATAATCTTTACTTATTATTAAAAAAATACATCAACTATGACCCTTTCACAGAAAGTTCAACAATACCACATTCTTATACTTCAATAATACCACCTGACGACATTCCGCAACCACTATCTCTTATCTGCACGTCGGAAATCCATTAAAATTAAATAAATAAATAAATAAGATAAGATAAATTTTTAGAGTTTTTAACAGTTTAAGCACAAAATTTAAAAATTTTTAAAATACTAAAAAAATAAAAAAACTCCATACGTAAAAAAATAGATTTAATTGTAAATATTAACAAATATAAATTCAATTTGAATTGTATATTTTAATTATTTTCAGCATTTAATTTGAACTTTTAAGATTTTAATTGTATTTTTTATTTTTTGAAACAAATTAGGAAAATTTCAGATTGTTTTATTTTAATATTTTCTTCAGATTACTGTTTTCACAATATTCAGATTTACCTTAAACTTCTTTTATATTTAAAGGTTTCAATTTAGATTCTTTAACATAAAATTTTCTAGATTTTACTTTGTAGTTTCAGGTGACTTTGAATTTAAATTTTGATTTTTTTTATTAGACTTTAAATAATTTTTTAATTTACTCAAGTTTCAGTTTTCGAAACTTCCAGTTTTATATGTGTTTTCAGATTTTACATTAAGTGACAATTTTCAGATTTAAGCATTATATATATAACTTGATTTAATTAACTTCAGAATTTTATTTGTACATCTAGTTACAAATAATTTTTGACTTACAGTCAAATTTCTAATTTCTTAGATCTTGA
The DNA here is from genome assembly GCA_028749325.2 of Caryopteris x clandonensis. Lineage (NCBI taxonomy): Eukaryota > Viridiplantae > Streptophyta > Magnoliopsida > Lamiales > Lamiaceae > Caryopteris > Caryopteris x clandonensis. The sequence continues at coordinate 1,725,842 of JAPYKT020000008.1, read as the reverse complement.
ATTTTTCAGATTATAATTATTTTTTTCAGCATTCAGATTTATTTTTAACCAAAAAAAAATGGATTTAAATAAATTATTAAGTTAGTAAACAATTTCAAATGTTTCATATTTTATTTGTAATTTTAAATAATAATTGAATTTTTCTGAGGTTTTAATTATAATATTTAATATCAGATTTTAATTTTTTATTTGTTCTCTTATATTGAATACAAAGTATGAACTCTTTTTTCTTTTCTTTTTTTTTAATGAAAGTTTTGCTAAAATTGTGAAAAGGCTCAAAACGGAGGAAATTTTGTAATTTTTTTTAATAATTAATATATTGTATTGTATTTCCTGTTTATAGTTGGCAGATGTGTGGTCTTGTGGAGTGACCCTATATGTAATGCTGGTCGGCGCATACCCTTTTGAAGATCCAGATGACCCCAAGAATTTCAGAAAAACTATTTCAGTAAGCCCTCTGTGTGTGTGTGTGTGTGTGTGTCTGTACATGTTCATCCACTCATGAATCATGAGATCTACTCTGCAGAAAATAATGGCCGTTCAATACACAATTCCAGACTACGTTTACATCTCTCAGCATTGCAGGCACCTGCTCTCTCGTATCTTTGTTGCGAATCCCTCCAGGGTATGTCTACACACATCATTCTTTTCTCGCAATATCAGTTCAATATGTGAACGAAATTAACATACATACTCTCCCGCAGAGAATCAGTATAAAAGAGATTAAGAGCCATCCATGGTTCTTGAAGAACTTGCCAAGAGAACTTACGGAAGCTAATCAAGTTGTCCACTACCAGAAAGACAACCCTAGCTTACTTTCACTTCAGAGTGTTGATGAGATCATGAAAATTGTAAGTGAAGCCAGAAAACTCCCCGTCTCAACCAAGCCGACCTTTGGCTTTCGGTGGGAAGGAGAAGAGGATGATGACGAACTGGTGGAGGAGGAAGATGATGATGAGGATGATGAGGAAGATTACTATGAAATGCAGGTGCAGCATGTTCATGCAAGTGGGGAGTTTCATATAAATGTTTAATGTTTTGTGCGTTTATTTATTGTAATTTTTGTAACATATTAAGATATTATGTTATCTTTAATCATATTATTCTCAATATTTTATGTATTTAGTTGATGGCTTATCTTGGTTTGGATTTTTCTATTCATTTATATTTTCAACTATGATTTTTTAAATTGCAATATCATTTACATATTTTAACACTTAATTAAATTGTAATGTTATTATCATTATTGGACATGTTTGGACGAGAGTGTACTAAATCAAATCCACCATCTATTTCTACATCTATCGCTTATATACTTATGATCGATGATAAAAAATTTGGATTGTTGCATCTTTCATTCTTAATTCAATACGACAATGGCTACAAATGATAAATAGGTAGTGGAGACCTCATCGAGATGTTTCTAATGATGTGGTGCCATTATAATTAATGTCAAAAAATAAGGATTTGGTTGGAAAAACTTTCATAATTGACGACAAACAATGATAATTAAAAGTTAATCATGATAATTCTAAAGTTAATGTTGCAGCTGAAAATTGATCAATAATTTATGACTTGTTTTTATTGATAATAATTGGAGTTGGAAACCTCAAGGAAGGATTTGAAAATTATTGTTCAATACAACTTATTGTATTTTTAACTCCATATCCGATATTTTTGTTAAGAAGATGACATTATTAAACATTAAATTGTAAGATATAATTAAAGATTTCCCACATTAAAAAAATTTAAAATTATAGTTTAGAATATTATAACAATTCAAATCAACAAATTTCTTATTTCTATAACTACATTTTATTATAAAAAAACGTTTCAGAATGAATTATAATTCAAAACAATATGCACTTTGAAGAGTTAAAAGAAAAACACATATGTAGCTAGTTGGAGATTTTGTTTGTCGTGTATGGTATACATGAGATTATTAAATAAATCGGATAGAAAGTCAAGGCAAGACCTTCGTCTTTCTCTTTCAAAGGATATACATAACAATATCTTATGCAATCATCGATAAATATAATAAAATATTTTTCTCACATTTGATTTGCACAATTATCATATCGTAGATGTCAATATAGATTAACTCTAAAGGTGTTATATTTCTTTCTACTTATTGGAAAGATGTTTTGGCTAATTTTGTCTCAACATAAATATTACATTTATTTTGTGAATTGAATTCCAAGTAAATATAAATTTACTAACCATAACGTATTTAAACATGCCATAAATTAGAATTCCTAATCAAATAAGAAGAAATATAACTTTATTATTCCAAACTTTCAATCATTTTCATTATTTTCCAAGTTGAAGTTACTAACTTAAAACATTAATTTCTCTCACCCGAAATTAAATTTTAAAAAATATATACTCTAAATTCATCTACTTATAAATATAAATTTTGATTTTACACTTATTTCTATTTTTTACAAATAAAATATAACTTTAAAATTACTTAAAGATATCTACAACGACCAACCTTTAGCAAGTATTACCTTTCGATACACGACTCTGCTAAAATAATATGTGGTACATATTTTACTCCTCAAGCTACTCAGCACATGAAAAAATATTATATTCAATTTCCATACTAAAATGTATTTAGTGCCAGATGTGTCTCCAATGGCGTCATATATATATATATATATATATATATATATGCAGATGTGTCTCCAATGGCGTCATATATATATGCATATATATATATATATATATATTTTCCCCCTTTCCAACTTAGATAATCACAAATTGAGGATGCAAAGTCCTGATCAGTTCTTAATTAAATTATACATTTTCAACTCCCTTGCTAGTCTTATCATAACTGAAAGTAACATCTTACATGTACAAATATTTAAAGATTAAAAGAAAAGAAGAGTGATAATAAGTTAAAAGAAAATTGTTTATTGTGGTGCTGAAACTAATTTATAAACCTCTCTATATAAGCGAACCCAAATGTTAGATTGGGAGATTTTCCTTCAATTTAATTTGAGAGTTTAGGTTAGTACGTCAACTTCATAAATTAATACGCTTTCAAAATACAGAACCCAAAAATCTCATTACTGCAGAAAGTTATGACCATTTTACTAAGGTCTCTTAAAAGAGTATCATCTACAGGATTTCTAAAGGTGCATTCATTCAACCTTTATACTTTTTATTCATTCATCTTGCTAAATGATAGTTGGTTTTTAATGGAGAAAACATAACAGACAATTTCGACCAAAAAGAATAAAAGAAAAACAAATGATAGAGAGTTTAATTGGAAAATCATGTTTTGATCTCTAAAATAATGGGTCACCAAATTCACTCTTGAATAAATGTAAAAGCAGAGCCAAGAGGGACGCCAATGCTGCTGCTGCTGCTGCTATAGTAACAACATCAAAAAAGCTGCGCCGGGATCGGCGAATCCATATGCCAAAATCATTTCTATCTCTTCACAATTTCCGTCTCCTTCTTGGCTCCTCCTTCTACTGCCGAAGTTGTAGCCAAAGCCTCTAAATGGATTCTGATTCCAGGCCTCAGGCCTCTTGCTTTTCTATATCTGACTTGTATAGAACTACGGCGAGCTTCACCTTCCTTCATTTTCCGCCAAATTTGCTAACTTTATATCTCGATCCCACATATATACATACATACATATACATATGTATCATGAGTGCATGTGCGCAAAACATCAAAGATGGACAAGATAGAGACAAAGGGAAATGGGTGAAATAGTTTATCAACGGAACAAGGGTAAGATACCCCACTGGTGCAGAAAACCTTCTCCAGTGGTCACTTCAAGCACAAGAAGCACGAGAACTGCAAGCATGGCTGCTCTCCCGTTCCATGTTTCAGCACTTTTAGTCCAACCCCATTCCCAAACTACCACAGGGGCAGGTAGCTCCCTGCGCTGCGAATCATATGCTGCCAATAGCTCTTCTACACTACCAAGTGGGACCAAAGACTGCACAAGACACACCATGTACACACATTAAACCAGCACCACCCACCTTCAAGTCCCATATAAAAGGAACTAAACGTAAAATGAATATACAATATATATATATATAGATTGGCTCTATAAATATTAAACTTTTATATAATTATAATAGAGAGTAAGAGTGCTGCTGGTTCATGTTTTAGACAAGAAATATGCACAGTTATAAGCACACAAAAATTGGTAATCTTGATTACCTGTCGAGCTTCAAGATTCGAGACAGCCATTGCTCCAACATATGGAAGACTTTCAATTACTGCATCAGCCAAATCTGAAATAAAAGTAGGCTCACAGCCAAGTGCAGGAACACGTCCCCATTTTTCTATGCCCGACTTTAGAGCCAATTCCTTGTACTCAACATCCATTTCTTCCAATGTTTCAATATGTTCACTGACAAAGCTGTAGTAAAATATTGATGGCAAAACATGATTGAATAATCAGATTAGATGTAGAACCAGCTAAATGATGCAGAGGAAGGAAAAGGTAAACCTTCCCAAACACCCTTACTCCCACACAAGATAAAGGAAAAAAATATCAGCAAAAGATACAACCAAAGTGGCAGCCACCACCATTCAGCCTCTCACCTAATTGGGACAGCTAAAAGACTTTTCACTCCTTTTTGTCCAAGCTCAATGATTGTCTCATCCGTGTAGGGTTTCAACCATTCTACCGGTCCAACTCTGCTCTGTACCAGAATACAACAACCAAATTAAGCAAGAGAAAGACCACACATTTAGAGATTGAAAAATTAAGAAAAACAAAACAAGTACAAAAAACATTAAGAATGACGAGTTAGAGAGTCAACTATATATATACATACATTCATACATACATATATAAGTTTGTTGCAGTGGTATCAAGTGGTAAAGCCAGAGGGGAATTGGTTCTAGCAACTAAATATCCCAGGACCTGAAGGGTAATATTAACTCCTAACAACTATAAAGTTACATAAAATTGCAAGAACATTTTAACAAAGTTCTGTCTGGTTAAAGAAAAGAAGAACCGGAGAGCAGTGGTGGCAGCAATCTGCAGTAAACAAGAGGAAAAATATATAGGAGAGGTAGGGAAGAAACAACAAAATTCAAAAGAAAAATTAGAAGCCCAATCTAAGCAAAAGATATGAACAGTGTGCAAATATCAAATCATGCATCATAGTTGTTCAATTCTACAAAAGATCTTAATGAACATACATTTGATTAAATCGTTTATCCTACCAGACCTAAAATATATACACCAAATTATCTATCTGACATAATTCTCTCACTCAAAGATGGAAACTGAAGGTAAAAGATTTATACACATGCACATTTACCATGACTAGATTCATCAAATTAACATATTAGGAAAATGAGTGCCAAAAACCTATTAACATATTCTTAAGTAACATCAATTTGACGTGGAAGATTATATGTACCAGATCAGCAATAAACTGTATTTTGAATGGTTATTCATTGAAGGAATCTGATGGTAATGTTTTGATGCCAGTTTATCCGAAGTTTAGTAGGCTGCTACAAAGATCAGTAGAAATGCACCACATAAGAAGCAGAAAAGTATTAATGAGTTTGGCATCTGCAGAAGAGTTCTTGTGACAGAGACTAATTCAGTCAATCTTATGCCTTGCTGTCATAAGGACTGTCTCTTACGAATATCTTCATCATTGACTCCAATGCTTAAGTATGCATCAACTTATTAAAAACAAGAGATTCATAAATTTAACATATACACAAGGACAGAGAATTACACTGCTCCAACTGATGCCAGTTGAACTAAATCATCTCAGGTTCAACAGATAGCAAAAACTGCTAGTAAACCGCAGAAGAAAAAGGACTGCAGGACAGTTGAATCTAGACTAGCTTATGATCCCAATATCGGCACGCTAAAAGCTATGAGCCAAGGCTACCGATCTGGGTTAGCAAAATATCGCAATAAAGAAAAAGTTGGAGAACCAATGCGATACAGTCTATGACATGGAAAGATATAATACCTGATAAGCAAGGGTATATCCATTATTTATCCTTCTCTTTTCTAGTTCTTCCATGATCAAATCAACACACTCTTCCATCTCAGCTTTGTATGGATCACCAGCTTCTTCCACATATGCAAGAGGTACACCATGAGCGCTAAAGAAAATCATAACCTGTGATAAACATCTATTGTCAAATGACACAGACGGAATACTCAATAGCATATTAAAACCTCCAGTGTGGATATTACCTCCTCAGGGCGGCCAAAATTTCCCAACTCTTTTTGAATCAAATCCGCCATGGCTTTTGTATATCCTTCCCGCTGGTACCAGGAAGGAATTACAGTGTGCTGCATGTTGACTAGGTATTCATCCTCCCTAATATATAACAAAATATCATGAAACAGCAGGACATTGCCAGTCATTACAGGCAGCAAAAATGAGTTCCATATTCCGACAGATGCACCTGAATATACTCTCCAGTAGACGAAGGCTTGAACCACTTGTTGAGATTGAGAATTGAGGGTAGAGAGGAAGCACCACAAGTTTTGCAATTCCATCACGTTTGATCTAGATATATGAAAAGCAAAAGAAATAGCACCAGTGAATTGTTCAAATTGATTGGGAATTTATGAAACACCATAGGAGGTAGAGATGATGGCTGATCAGTGTTCTCTTTCAAGTTATAAAAAGATTAGACATCAAAATGAACTCAATAGTTACTGGTACTTATAGAGTTCTTGACTCAAATTAACTAAATTACTAAATAATTTAATAAATTAGCAACAGAGCGAGCATAAAACAAATATGAACTAGAGTAAGAATTTAGTCACAGTAATACCCTGGAAACAACTGTCTCCAGAGAACAACAATGCTGCCATTGAGATCATGATAGTGGACTGCATGACTATTTTGCTACCTACTAAAACTTTAGAGTATACTAGTTGATGGCAAGAAAAATTAAATGACATCTAAGATATGATCGTAATACTACTTTCATATGCATTAAAGTGATCAAGCTTCTCAACAAAAGATTGTCTCCTATGCCAAATAAGAAGTTACAGCCTAGACAGAAGGCATTTACAAACCAACATGTCATGCACCAGTTATCAGCACTGTAAGCTAAGAAGTCCATACACAATTACTACAAGCATTACTTGTCAAATTCAATCCACGCTCAGAGCATTACCTGTTCAATAGCTTCTTCAGTGAATGGATGCCAGTAGCGCATGCCAACATACACTTTTGCTGGGACATTCTTTTCACATAGAGCCTTTCTCAACTCCTCGGCCTAGAGATATCAATATCGCCAGTTTAATGAACAGAGAAAAATAGCAGGAACACAACCAAATTTGACTTTCTAATTCCTCATTCATCAGAGCAGGCTAAATTTAGGATGTAAACAAATCAACAAACTAAGAAAGATAGCATCACGTATTCTCTGCACTGTCTGCCAAAGATTTATCAAATATGTTGTGAATGGTGAAAAGAAAGACTGCTCCAGGAGAAAGAAAATTATAACAGAGAGCTTTTAGAATTCCAATTGGTTAATTTATATATGTGTGTGTGTGTGTGTGTGTGTGAGTGTAATTCACTACTAAGTGCTACTAACGCTCGTATTCTGTCCAACATGCCCAATCTCTTAAGGACAGGAAACAGAGTACTTAATTCATTATAGAAATTCCTGTTTCTAGCAATATATATTTCATTTACGGACCATTTTTTGTTGATTTATGACTAATAATCTACTAATGAAAATAAAAGTACCTGTTTCATGTTTTGGTGTTTTTATGCATTCATGAGAAATCAAATCACAACCCTGAATATACCCTATATTAAGCACAAATAGTGTATTATGTAGACAATCAATATTGAGGTAACGACTTTCCATTAACTTCAATAAGATTGTACCTGAGCATCGGTAATACGACGCAATGGAGAACCACCACCAATTGAAGCATACCCTTCTTTGCTCTTTGGAGATCTAACAACAGATATAAATTGTGCCAAAGGCTTTTGAAGAAAGCGAAAGAGTCTCGGCAATCGAATAATATCCTACTTTCCAGTATGCAAAAACAATACACAAAAAAATTGTAAATCAATTTCTACAAAATTTAGCAGAAAAATTAAGAGAATATCCAAACCAAGAGATACTAACTGGATCTGCAAAAAGATTAAACAAGAACGGTTGTACATCATCTAGAGTCTCAGGACCTCCAAGGTTCAGCAACAACACTCCAATTTTTTCATTACCAATCAGTGCAGTGGTGGATGCTTCTTCGGAGCCAGAGGCAACCAGCGCCCCTAATTGAGCTGGGTGCCTGATTGATCGCTCTGAATATATAGATTGTGTCTTGAGCCAACTCAAGGGGTATTTTGCAACTGGGGATGTTTTTAAAAGATTAGAATCGGAAAAAGCCTCCAATTGCACTCTTATGCAAGGACACATCCCCTGAGAGGAGACTTTTGCTCGTGGAAGTAATCTGTCAAAAAAAGAGAGAGAGAGAAAAAAAAAAAGAAGAAGAAGAGTAGCTAATAGCATCAGAATTTACATTGTTGTTATATTGGACGCCACAAAATAAGGCAAACCAGGGAAACAAAAAATTTGATAAGTTTTGTTGCACGCTGCATTATAATATCACCCAGATAATCCAAGATCCCACCTCATTAATGAGTTCAGCCATTCTGAAGAAAAATACATTTTCAAATTAACTGTACCATACACAATGTAAACCAGGGAAACAAACAATTTGATAAGTTCTGTTGCACGCTGCATTATAATATCACCCAGATAATCCAAGACCCCACCTCATTAATGAGTTCAGCCATTCTGAAGAAAAATACATTTTCAAATTAACTGTACCATACACAATGTCAAAATGCAATATATCTACAGGTAATCATTCCTCCGTCTCAAGTCATCTCTCAGCGTCAAAGCCTAGAAGCAATGTACCCATTACTTTATGTTACCAACCAAACCAATTGGTACGGTTTAATTGCCACTGTAATCACTTTTCAAATATAAAAACTTAGCAGTATCTTCAATAGTCTTTGAAGTAGTAATATACTCCAAACCTAATCTTGTTTGCAAGTTACATGCACCCTGGTCTAAATCAAACCCACAATTCATATTTGGAATAAGCTGAAAATGAAACCAATGCAAGATACTAATAAATGCATGCTTTCATTATAGCATTTCATTCAACAGTTTTTATTTTTCTTAGATTGGTCTCCATTTCAACAGAGGTTTGGATGAGTAGCTAAAACAATGCCAGTGAGCGCTAAGTTTTCCTGTAAAAGACAATTTGCAACTCACGAGCACTGGTTTTGGCTAATCATAACAATCAGGCTCTCTTGGAAACTGGAAGCCTTGGAAGTGTTTTGTAACTGGGGACTCAAGAAAAAGAAGAAATGCAATCTGTCAACAAGCAAATTTATTTTACGCAGAAATCAAGTGACACTGTTTTAATACAGTACATGCACCCAATTTTTAACCCAAGATAGCTAGACAACACAGTTTCAGCCGCAACTAATAATCATTTTAGTTCAGTCAGTTACGCTGTAGGTTGAATGTAACTAAGGCAGCTCGAATAATAACTATAATTTTCACTTTTTAAAAGGCCAGTCGAAATTTGGAATGAATTGGACTTTCGGAACCCCCCAAAACGTACTTTCCCATCAATTTCTCTCAATTCGAGCAATAATTCAAGGATCATAACAGTGACTCTTTTATTTTACTTCAATCTTCCTCATCTTCATTTAAAAACTCTAATATGTCCCGTGAATTCTGATATTACATCTTGGCTAATGCACCCATTAAGCAAAGTTAAAACCCTAATGTTTCCCTCAACGCCCTACAAAGTGAGTAGTTTGTAACATTGAACAAAACATTTATGCAAAATGCAAACCTATCTGAATGCTATAAAACCCACAAAATGAAAAGTTTCATAGGGATGGCACTTCATTAGCACAAAACTCACACACTGTTGACTGCAACACACAGTTTCAACCGTGCAAAAGCAAAATAAACATAATATAGTGCAGGAAATGGGCTTACAGAGAGGGAGAAGGAGTTGTAATCCGTATATTCATCGAATGATTCATTTCTCAGCAGATTTGCGGAAATAGATTATGCTTCTGTTTTGGAGGGGAGAATAACTTGACTTGTATAGCATCTTTTTTCAGTCTCAGCATTGGCTATTTTGTTTGTGTCTTGACATTTCGCCACGTGTTTCACGTATTATCCTCCGCTCTCAATTAAAACCATGGAAATAGTGGGACTTCTGGAACAAAATAACAGAATATATATTCGGATAAAAAAGAGTATGTAGTAATAATAATAATAAAATAATTAAATATCCATCCGTACGATACACGGGTTATAATATATTAAGTTTTAATATATATTATTATTATTATTATTAATTATATAAATACATAAATTAAATGATATGTGATTAAAAATATTTAAATGATAAGAATATAAAAAAAATTGATCGTGATATAAATAAAGGAGGTAAAAAAATACTAATAACTGAATTTTTTAATAAATACAAACTATAAATTATGAGAAACCATCGTATATACAATATTGATTGTTAAATTACTGTATATTTATTCTTCGTCACAAATGAAAATTGTCATAACTTGTCAATTCGTAACTTTTTATAATGCAATATATAACTGTTTGTAACTAAAAACAGGTTTATAACGAAAGACCTCAACATTAGATAGTAATTGACTTTAACTATATAAGTATGTATGTGTTGAAAATTGAAATATATTTTTGGATCTGATGGTATAAATGATAACCTCAGATCAATACCTTATACCTAGCATTAGTTCCGATCATTATATTTGCTTTGAATACATGATGCTTAAATTTGGTAAGAATTAACCTTATTTTGTTACATAATTCTAAACTTGGATCATTATTTCTTAATAATTTTATCGGAATGCCAACTTTCAAAATCAACTTATAATTTAAAACAACAAAATATTTTATTGCATTTAAATTTTTTTTGTGTATGTTTGTTACTCATACAAAATAATATATAAAATAAAAAATATACAAAATATTAAAAAAATAATTATGACCATAATAAATTAAAATATAGTGCAAGTAAATAAATATTTCAAAGCTTCAAGGTCAAATAAATAAAAAATAAATAAAACATAACTTAAAACATAACCAATATTTATTTCAATATATACAATTTTGATGTTATTAAATATTACAAAACAAAAATTAATTTGATGTCATATGTTAAAAATAAAATTAAAACAAAAAAAGATATTTTTGTTTTTTAATTTTAGTGAAAATATAAATAGAAAAGAGGGAAAATGTATAGAAGACACATGTCATTTTTTAATTACATTTTGTGTATAGTATCAAATATAAATTAGCATCGCTCAAATTAGTTTGAAGTATAATTTAATATGTTTAGTGTATTATTCTTTTAAAAGTTTTATCTAGTAAATAATAAATTGCTAGACGAAATGAATTTTAAAATTTAACCTCAATTTAACCTACTATAATTTCGTAAAATCAATACAAATATTTAAAATCAGTTAAAAATATTAAAATAAAATAACTAATTATATACTTGAATATTATAATAATTTTATTTTATAAAAATATTTATTATTTTTATTCTATAAAAATATAAGAATTTAATCCAATTTAAATCTAACATATATTTTAAATAAAATTGTAAAAACTTTATTTAATATTTTAATATATACGATATTGGTATCAAATTAAAGATCGTAAAAAAGACGATTAATACAATATATCATATTTCAAAAATGAATTTTTAACAAAAAAGTTATTTGAATTATAAAATTTTAGTTAGAAAAAAAAACTACTTTTTTTCTTACATATAATTTTTTAAAAGATATTTTTAAGTATAAAATGCAGAATATTTATTGAAGTGACAGGTGTCATTTTAGCATGTTTTTAAAGATTTATATCTTTTATATTAATATAGATAAAATTTGTGGTAATGATATCTGGCATAATCCTTATTTTCAGCATTCTTATTTTTATATTATATATAGATAATATAATAATAATAATAGCAACATCATCATATATTTATTACATCACATATCTCAAACTAGAAAAATAAAATAATAACTTCAATAATAATAATAATAATAATAATAATAACAACAACAAAATCATATATACAATTTCTCATAAAATATATATCTACAATATAAAAGTTAATTTTTAGTTAAAAAAAAATGAATCAAATTTGATTGAAAAGGTCAAATCAAGAAAATGAAAAGGCTTAGGTGCAAAAAGATTGTTCTGTTATAATTTATGGGTGTTTCTATTTACACCACAATAACTTCTTTTCACACCATAAATATTTTTTAAACAAAAATAATCTTATATTAAATGTCTAATTTATCCTTCTTCTCAAATTAAGAGAATTTCTCATTTTCTCATTAACTTTCTTCTTTACCCAGCAACTGTTCTACATTTGTTTTCTCAATCTTCTTCCACACAAATTTGCTGCCAACATCACCTTCACCGATCCATGAAATCAAATTCAAACTAAAATAAATTTATGAAACATTTATTACCATGTATCCACACATAAGAAAAGAAGCAAATAAATATTGCTTACATTTGTTAAGATCTCGTAATAACTTAATAATAATATGAAAATTCATTTTTTATTTTTTAAAAACATAAGAAATATATGGTTGATAAATCTATGTATCGCCCTAAAACAAGAAAAGCTTCATCGATACGAGGTGCCTTCCTTTTAAAAATCTTATGTGCAAACATCTTCTGTGCACTGGGTTCTTCTTCTTCCTTCTTTTTCTGCAAATTCAAAATTATTTAAAATTATATTTAATATATGGATTTGAAAATTCGTAGCAACAAATAATAGAAGAAAAGAAATTCAGATTCACAAGTTAGGATTTGAGAGCAAATGGACTTTTAATAGAAGAAATTATTTCGACTTTTTGTGTTTGTTCAAGGGTGAGATGGAGTAATTTGTTGATATGTCTTGAATCACACACTTCGCAGAGCTATATATATCAAGGAAGAAAAGGCATGGCTAAAAATAAGGAGAATCAAGAGTAAATCTGGGAACAAATCTTAGAAAGATATGATGAAGATATAAGATATGCATATCCAGGACAAAGATATGCATATCACCAATTTCGGTGTTTTAGATTTTCCTCAGTACTATATATATGGTCCTTGAGATCTGTAATCTGTAACCCACATACCACATAATAAAATCCGTTCTCCTCTCTGCCCGTGGACGTAGCCAATTTATTGGTGAACCACGTAAATCTTGTGTCTTCTTTACGTTTCTTGTTTCTTGTTTATGCTCTATAATCCTATTCTGTCACAACAAACTGGTATCAGAGCCTGGTCATTTCGATCAGGGTATTTTCCGCACTGTTAGGATTTTTGGAGCCGATCAAGAATGTCTGCTTTCAACGTAAAGGTTGACAAATTCACCGGGAGAAATAGTTTTGGCTTATGGCAGATCAAGATGCGATCTCTGCTGAAGCAGCAGGGTTTGTGGGCTTCGCTATCAGGAAAACCTAAATCTGAGGATGTAGATGAAGAAGAGTGGAATACCCTAGAAGAAAAGGCTCACTCGACTATCATGCTATGTCTGTCTGACGATGTCATCATCGAGGTTGCGGATCAGGAAACTGCCGATGGTCTCTGGAAGAAGTTAGAGAGTCTCTACATGACGAAGTCTCTAACCAACAAATTGCTTCTGAAGCAACGTCTGTTTCGTTTACGCATGCAGGAAGGTACACCCCTTCGGGATCATCTAGATAAATTAAACAAAATTTTACTAGATTTGCGTAATATTGATGTTAAAGTAGAAGATGAGGACGCTGCTTTAATTCTGTTAGTATCTTTGCCTGAATCGTATGAGAATTTTGTTGAATCGTTTATTACTGGGAAAGATACTCTGTCTCTGGAAGATGTTCGATCTGCCCTCCACAGCAGAGAAGACCGTCAACAGGCAACTGGCTCGGCCACAGAAAATCAGGCATCGGGGTTGCTTGTTACGGGTAAGGGACAAAAGAAATCTGGGAAGAAAAGTGGGAAGCCAATTCAGAAAGGTTCAAAAGGTCCTAAACCCGATGACATCTGCAATTACTGTAAAGAACCAGGGCACTGGAAGAATGATTGTCCTAGGAAGAAGAGGAAACAGGAGAAGAAAGAGGGTGTCAGCGGTTCTGCAGCTGTTGCAGAAACTGATACAAATTCTGAAGATGATCTGGCCTTGGTTGCAGCTGGACATTCACATCGTAATGATGTGTGGGTTCTTGATTCTGGGGCATCATATCATATTTGTCCTAACAGGGAGTTCTTCTCGACCTATGAGCAGATAGATGGAGGAAATGTTACCATTGCTAACAGTGCTGCCTGCAAAGTGGTTGGGATTGGCTCAGTCAGGATACGGACACATGATGGGGTATTCTGCACCTTGAATGAAGTCAGGCATGTTCCACAGATGACGAAAAATCTGATATCATTGAGTCTCCTTGACAGCAAGGGTTTCAGTTTCAAAGGTGAAGGTGGAGTTATGTATGTCTGTCAAGGTTCAAAGGTGGTTCTGACAGGCTTGAAACGTGGTACCTTATATTATCTGCGAGGTTCCACTGTGATAGGTTCTGCTGATGATCCTGCTGACATGTTCACCAAGCCGGTCCCGCATAGCAAGTTTCGACATTGTTTGGACTTGCTAAATGTCACAAGCTGTTAGATGCCCAAGGAGGGCAAATCTGAGGCAGAAATGAGGAGTCTGTTCATCTGGCATTGTAATGATGCATCTGCAAGGAAGATTCAAGTCAAGGTGGAGATTTGTTGATATGTCTTGAATCACACACTTCGCAGAGCTATATATATCAAGGAAGAAAAGGCATGGCTAAAAATAAGGAGAATCAAGAGTAAATCTGGGAACAAATCTTAGAAAAATATGATGAAGATATAAGATATGCATATCCAGGACAAAGATATGCATATCACCAATTTTGGTGTTTTAGATTTTCCTCAGTACTATATATATGGTCCTTGAGATCTGTAATCTGTAACCCACATACCACATAATAAAATCCGTTCTCCTCTCTGCCCGTGGACGTAGCCAATTTATTGGTGAACCACGTAAATCTTGTGTCTTCTTTACGTTTCTTGTTTCTTGTTTATGCTCTATAATCCTATTCTGTCACAACATAATTCTTATTAGAATCACGATTAGCAATAATTTTTTGTTTACATTTATTATTCTTATTAATTTATGATAACTTTTTCTTGAGAGTTGTTGGTAATTTCATAGATTGGTGAAGGTGATGTTGACAGCAAATTTGTGTGGAAGAAGATTGAGAAAACAAATATAAAACAGTTGCTCGGTAAAGAAGAAGGTTAATGAAAAAATGGAGAATTTTTTTGATTTGAGAAAAAGGATAAATTAGACATTTAATATAAGGTTATTTTTGTTTAAAAAATATTTGTGGTGTGAAAAAAGGTTATTGTGGTGTAAATAGAAACACCCTAATTTATTTGGTTGATCAAAAAAATAAATTGTATATTCTCAATAAATATCACTTTTTCTTTTCTTTATTTTTGGATATGGGGAAATCAATTCTTATTTCACTAATTCTAAGTTATACATATTATTATTTAGGGGTGATATTAACCTCAAAATGCAGTATTAATCGTCTTGTGTGGTGTATGGACAATATATTTTTTCTGAATTTTTTTATTTAATTTTATGTAGATAGTATTATGAAATTTAAGTATTTTATAACACTCATAAACTTATTTTTTTAATTGATATATGTCCAATAATTAATGTTTAAATATGCATGGATTAAATTATTACAATTATTGACTAGGTAAAATGGGTTTGACTTACCTCACCTCGCGCAAATCCTCTTCATACATTTGTGTGCGCACGCAAATTTGTTATAGGTTAATTGCAAAGAGAAAGCACCAAGTTTAAATAATTTTGCATTTAATCCCAATTTTAACTTGTTGCAAGAAAATCACCGATTTTTAATTTTTTTACAAGTTAAAGCACAAGTTAATTATCCAACAATTTGTGCTGAAGTGTATTAATAAATTATCGAATAAAATTCTTGACTTTGTAGTCTATGTAATGGAGAGAAACCTTATGGAGGAACAATTATTATAGATTTAATTTTTGTGTTTCAAATTATTTTTCCGATGTTTGTATGTTTGAAATTTTTGTTTACTCGGTGAGCTCAACTAATATTTTACCTAACATGAAAAGTAAGTGGAATTTTGTGATAAAACATAAAGAATTGTTAAATAATGCAACGTTTCACCCTTAAGGCTTAATGAATTTCAGCAACTTATTAATAAACGGACACTTCAACATAAATAGTCGGATAATTAATTTATGCTTTACTTGCAATAATAAGTAAAGATTTGTGATTCTTTTGTAACAATTTAAAAGTTGGGATTTAAATACAAAAATATTAAAATATGTTAAAAGTGAAATTTAAACCATGTTCTTTCTCCTCATCCTGTGCCAATAAGCCTATATATATAATCTTGTGAATTTTTAAACAATCGCTTTATATTATAATATATATTAGAAATACTTTAATTATTTTGTTTAAACAATGGGGAAGCAATTTTTAACAAAATAATTTGATCATTTTGTTTAAAAATTGGTCTTCCTTAGGTCATATTATTATTTTTGCAGCGTATTTTGTTTAAAAATCATGTTGTATTACTTGACAGATATTCAAGATTCTTCAGAAGACCCTCGTTTCTTTATTCCTTTGTCTATTTTTATGTCTCTGGTTGAATGATTTTGATTTTTTGGTTATTTTAAATGGGCTGTGAGTAAGTCCCTAGGATTTCTAATTGGGAGTAGCTCAACCTTGGATTTATGATTTTTTTGTAATATTGTTGAATTATATGTGCTAAAATATTGCGTAGTCCCAATTTTTGTGATTGGACAGCTTATGTATATGAATTGATCATTTATAAATACATATATTGTGAACGGTTGATGGGCTCATAATGGATAAAATCTTTTGTGATTGATGTAATTTTCTAATTAACATAGTCAAAATACATTTAGATTTGGAACGAAAGTGTCATGTCATAATTAGTCCTTTTATATATAACCAACATATAAATTACATTATCTATTGATGAGTACAAATAAAAGGATCAATCTATGATTGTATATAAACTTATTTTTAAGTTTTTTTATATATAAATTTCGATCAATTTACGTCATTCATTCTTGGAGAGTAACATTTCAAACTTTCAATACATATATATCTGAAAATTCAAGCTATTGTTGAAAGAGGAAAATTATATATTATTTGAAATTTTATTGTTATTGCCGACGACATGAAATACAAAATAACAATCAATGTGGACCAAGGATGTCTTAGGCCCATCTTAATTAAATAAATAAATAAATAATATATAAATTAAATTATATAGCAATAAAATTACACAAATAAACTATTAACATGTATAAATACACATGAACATTTAGAATTTGAGGTATTTTTTATTGTACTCCATCTAATTTCAACTGATGTATTGAAAAGTTGAAGTTCAAAATTTTTTAAATCTTTATATTTTTTTGTCTTTTTATCCATTGTAAACTCGTGCTATGTAGTCTTCATTTTTATCATTGATCTACAAATTTGATATATATATATATATATTGCATATATAATAATAAAATATTAATTCTTAAATACAAAATAGTATTCATACATTAATTGTGGTATATTTTTATATTTAATATATTGTTATATTGTTAGACATTTTTATTTTAACCAATTTTTACAAAATATATTTTATATAATTATGTATTTTATTTAAAAACTTATATTACTACTTTTAAAATAATTTATGATATTATTATATTATAAATTGTGCGGGAGAAATACTAGTTATATTAACATATTCAAAATTTATTTTCCACTACAAGTACCAAATGTAAATATTATTTATATATTTTTTTGTTATACTATTAATTGTTTTATTATTATTATTATTATTATTATTATTATTATTATTATTGTTATTAATATTATGTGAAACTTTTGGTTTTAAGCTATAAATCAATTTTCTTTATTAGAAATTATGATAACCAATCACATTTTTTTCTTTTTATTTATTTTTTTACTCTAGTTTTTAAAGGCTTATAACTTTTCATCTCAACTCTGTTTTATGAAAAATATATCAAATTAATCATTTTTTCATGATCTACAATTTGATATCTATATTGCATATATAATAATAAAATATTAATTCTTAAATACAAAATAGTATTTTCATACATTAATTGTGATATATTTTTATATTTAATATATTGTTATATTGTTAGACATTTTTATTTTAAACAATTTTTTATCAAAATATATTTTATATAATTATGTAGTTTATTTAAAAACTTATATTACTATTTTTAAAATAATTTATTATATTATTATATTATAAATTGTGCATTGTACGGAAGAAATACTAGTTATATTAATCATTCAACATTATATAATTTGAATACATGTACATACTATATTGGCTTTATTATATTTTCTACAAATAATATATACAATACAGACTATTATTTTAAAAAAAAGTATTACATCAACTATATAATTGGACCCTCTAAATTATTTTTTTGATTCCAAAAATTAATTTATATCCGAAGACGTGTGATGGAGTTTTCGGATGTTGATGAGAAGTAGCTCATTGGTATATATTGTTTATATGATTAATTGGAGTTTTATATTATTTATAATTTTAATCCGAAGATGTTGTGATTTTTATAATTCTAATACAATATTTCAATAATTGTTGAATAATTCACAATCTATATAAAAAAATAAATTTTTTTAATTCTATCCTCCATTCATTTTCCAACCAAATTAACCTATGCAGCTTGACGGACTTACGCACTGTAATTTAAACCTTTAAAAATTATACATTTCAATCACAATCTTTCATTTTCAAATTTATAAATTTATTCCATTCATTCACAATTTATGATTAACTTAATTAAAAATTATAATTAAAATATAAATTATATTTTTATGTATCAGTAAAATAGTAAATGTTAATTATATTTTTGTTATTCTTGTACACTATCCACAAAAAACAATACAAATTAAAATAACTCTAAGATGGATCAATATCTTTATGTTTACAATGCTCATATTCCATGATATTATAAAATATAAAATATTCTATATACACAATGTATAAAGTACATATGCTAACATGCAGCTCAAGGGTGACTTGCAATTTTCAATAATAGATTAAGGTTGGAGAGAAGTCAGAATTGTGCTATTGTCATCACTAAAACATCAACCGCAAGACACAAAAAAGGGAATGCAAATTCTTTACAGCCAACACCAAATAAAGTATATATATATATATATATATGCTACGCTCAGGCAGCACCCTTCTAAAGAAAACTCAAACTCTAGGTACAGTTCCAGCATAAAAGACTAATCAACTTATAGAACAGTTGACTTGCTATAAGAAAATCACATATTTCAGCACAACAGCTTGGCCACAAAACACCGCTCGCGATCCCCAATCCAAGGCACACCACATCCAACCAATCGACAAAGAAAGGGCAAACATTTTCCAGAGCAACACCGCCTTAATTAGCCCAGTCACTAAAATCCGTGCTTCCACTATGGGAGCTACTGGCATTTCTGCTGTGCAACGAGAGGCTTCTCATGTGGCCATTCAGAGCCGAACCATCTGCCTTGTTCTCCTGAAAGAACTTCTCTCGCTCAATGTGTTTAGCAGGTGGTGGTGGGATTGCAACTGCTGCTTTACCTACAACTGCTTCTTGATTCAATGCTACAGATAATGGCCTGGCGGTTTCTTGCGTAGGCTCCGTATTTGGGCTCCTTATAGGCTCCTGCTGACGCTCCACGGTTAGAGGCCTAATGAGTGGGCGGTGTAACATTTCCTCGGTAACAGGGAGCCCCATCAACCCCATTGGTCGATCTATCTGGTAATCTTCTTCATCTTCGGGTTGTACACAAGCTTTTCCTTTCCTTATCCTGTGAAGGAATGATGACAAATGTTACTGTGAAAGAATTTGCACACCTAGGATCATGTCTAAACAGAACATTGACCAGGATCATACACCCAGCACTAGCACACTACCAAACTAAGCCTTATTCCACTATGTGGGATCGGCTACGTGGATCATATCTAGCTATTATGTTTGGCCAAAGCACATGTTCTCATTTTTATTCAGTACGACATCTATTTTTCACTACATTCTTTCCAAGTCTCTTTTTAAAATTACCTAACTCTGACTGTGTACAACAACAGAACACAAACTCCAGATAATATGTGTTTCATAAATGTTAATCTTCATATAAGCTCATTCGATGACTGCACTAACATAGAATTAATGTGTATATTTGTAGTATGCATACCGTCGGAAAAGTTGTTCAGCCTCTTCCTCTTCTTCACCATCATCCTGCACCTGGCCAATGTGATTTGAAGTGGACATTGTCCTACCTGCTAGAAGAGAATCATGCCTCTGCAGCACTCTTTCAAGCTGCTCGTTAAGCTCAACTGCTCGTGAAACAACTTTTTCGTCTCTACATAAAATATAAAATAAAAACCTTGATCTTTTAATGATACAAATTACTGTAACTTGTAACAAAAAAATTGAAATCATAAAAAATGTTGCCCCATCTAAATACGGAGTTACGTATTTTGTCAAGATGGTGCAACCAGAATGCTAGTAGAAGTGTTGACAAAGAAGGTTTAAGAGTTGATGTAACTGCTATAAATTAACAACAGACTATGTATCTATGGTTGCTCCCACAGATAGGTCATCATGGTGCATTATCAGGTTCATTGTTCAATAAGAGAGAAAGAGAGATTTTATGTGAAAGCATTACTTACTGAGAAGTAACTGCCAGATGCATTACTCGTTGCTTTTGAAATGAACACTGTTCCACAAGATCTAGTGTAAACTCATCCTTTGCTCCCTGGAAGAATAAAAGTAGGTAGTTTATTATATATATATATATATATATATATCAGATGTGTTTTAATTTTAAAACTGTACTCTTTTGTTTCTCCAAACTTGAAATTATCCCATGAACATCTGGTCAAATTTAAGAGCAGATTCATACATACATATGGCGAATAACATATCTTAAATAGAGAAAACTTAAGATATAATGTATGCACCTTGCTCTCCCACTCATAAATGTGTTGCTGGTTTCTTCTTATTCTCCAAAAACATGTGACTTCGCTTGTACAAGTTACTCATGCTTTCAGAAAAGATTCAATCTCACTTTGCCAAGTTCAATTATAATGACATAATAACTACGATAAAACTTTTGAATCAATTTTCAACTTTTGTCCATATTTTTCAGTCAAATTCACAATTGGTCACCTCACCTTGCAAATATCTAGCCCCATTTTCATCCTCTCCTAAACCACTTTCCCAATTGGTATTACTACCGCACTATCCATGTAGGCATTGCAAGTTAAGAAATTCGATATTATTCTTCTGAGTAGAATAAGATACATTAAAACAGTGAGTACCTCAGGATGTTGAGTATCAATAGTGTTGAGGACATCCCTCAATACCTCCAATGCAGTTCCAGCTTTCTGCAGAATACTGTACCAAAATAATAATTGGTTCAATAAACAGAAGAAAACAACCGCATGAATGAAAAGGCTAAGATATTGCGTTTTTTTCTTCAACATTTTACTGGAGTATGTATTATATAGTAGCAAAAACAATACCTAGATTCAGAAACATGGGTCTGTGCTTGTGGTGCATTTTTTTCACATTGAGAAGCAGTTGATTCCTTCCTAGGTGGACTGTGCTTATCCACCTGTGAAGTGGAATGAGGCTTCGAGATGTCATTAGGCCTCTGAGGAAATTGCACTCCCGCACTCTGTATTATGGTATTCAATTTTGCCACTTGTTAAAAATAAATTATGCAATTAAAAAGTGGTAAGTCATACAATAAGCAACAGTATCTACCACCAATTCATAGTATGACGAGTAATATTGAGGGAACTTTCCAGAAGCGCCACCAACTGATGTTTGAGCTGCATCTAATAGCAGAAAAATCTTTTCCCGTACAGGAAGGTCTGACTGTAAAAGGATACAAAAATTATTAATGTCTTTAATTGGCCAAGAACTGAGACAGAAATGGAAAATGCACACCTTTTTCTTGACTATTTTCACAAGCATGGCAAGAAGGCCTGTATCTATAACCTGCTTATGTACGGGTTCTCCGATATTATTCATCAACATCTCCAGCAACTGTTAATGAGATGGTTTTAAAGCAACATCAAGAAAATCATGTTTGACATGCTAAACTAAATTGGAACTAGTTCAAAATGTAGCACTCACCATCACGGCAAAGAGTTGACTGCTCGCGTTTTTGCTTCCCAGCCGTTTCTTAATAGCTTTCACAACATCTTTAGCTTGTCTGCATTGTTGAAACACAAAGTACTGTTTAAGGAACACTTTGGCAGTATCAAGATACATTATTGCTGTCAAATCATAAAACACCAGTGGTCTTTGTAGCATTGATGTAATTTACTTTAAAACTTATGTAACAATGAAATCGAAAACAACAACAAACAAACTACTTCTTTCTCTCACCATGTAATGGATCCCATCTTGCCTTCATGTTCAGGCCAAACACTAATTCTCATATGTGTTTAGGAATCACTAACACCAATTGTGGAAAAAATGAAGTTCAAGAATGTCTACTACTAAGTTGTCCATCACTCATCAACAATAATCAAGCCAAAAGTGAATAATAAAATAAAATTCTACGCAAAACCTTCAGTCCAAGTATAAATAGGACCAGAAAGTGGAGAACACCAACCCAAAGAGAACTGACATATGGAAAAAGGAAGTAATATTCACCTGTGATCATGTGCAACTAGTTCACAAATCTGAATGTTTTTTGTCCAGTCCGTTTCTGTAAGTTTGTCACTTGTTGCAGCATTAACAAGATCAGAAGCCATATTTACAATCCCCTGAAAGCATTAACAACATGGTGAAAAGTCCAGCTATTTTTAACATAAACTACTCAAGGCTACCAGTAAACAGCTTGCAGGCTTATCAAGTCATAATAAATACGTCATATTCAGTATCTGATACCAAAATGAAACAAAAAAACAGTTCATGCTCACAGCTGATCAATCATAGAAATGAGCATTTGTCTAGCTCTTCTTCCGTCCCATAGGATGTACCATGAATTTTGTGGCCAAAAAGCATGAAACCACGAACAAGAATATTTTGCTCTTTTCCAGTTGAAGAGTAAATGTAGGCAAGAGAGTTCAGGTAACTCAACATTATTGAACAATTTCTCTCATATGAGAAACTATAGGTAATCAACTGTGTCATCCTGAGTAGATATTGTCCCCAAAATCTCCGTAAATAAGAGCATTAAGAATGAATTTTCCTGTATTTCTTGCTTTGAACTAAAAGTGAATAAACCGTGTGTGTGTGTGTTGGGGGGGGGGGGGGGGGGGTTGAGAAGCATCTATAGTAGATAACAACAGAAATCACTTCGGTCAACAGAAATCAATTCTAAGACCCTTGTGCCTTCTCATTCTCAAGCAACGGCGAACTTGAAGAACAAAGTACTGAACCGTCTGCATACAGCTTTGCTTATAATTTTACCAATTCAAAAAGAATCAAAGAAAATTAAATGGGTTTATCCATCTCCTTCATCTATCCTTTTCCTTATACCCACGTTTCAGCAAACACGAAAAAACCTCAAATAAAAATCTTGGCTTTCCGTACCATTCCCATTTATTTATCTTCAGATCTCAAACAACATCCAAACACGCGATCTCCAAAAAAACAGCTTAATTCTTCACAAACTAATACCAAAATGCAACATATCTTCATCATAACTAAACAATTCGGTGAATTTAGACAATTAGGAATTAAAAAAAAAAAAACTCAAGTAATAATAAGTGAGAAAGATGAATGCCCACCTGAGAAAACCAGCAAAAGAGCAAAAAACAGCAGCCTCAACTCCCCAATTTGTACGTAGGTATAGCTGTAATCATTGAGGACACGTATGTACAACTGTATACATATGTGTATCAATCATCCAGAGGGGAGTATTAAATTGAGATTCTCTGCTAACTGTATATTTTATTTAATATTTTTTTTTTCCGCTTTAAGGGCAGGGCCTTTATATTCTTTCGATAATTCAACTTTTTTTAAGTGTTAATTTAACTGAATCTAATAACAATGATTATAAGAACAGCAATTCAGAATCTCTGTTTGGAGTTCTTCTGCCTGGGACTCTGTTTTATATTTACTTATATTGTATGCGGGTCGATCAACAGCGGCGCTAGTTGATAATTTTCGCTTTACCAACAATGGCTACCGCCACAACACTCATTACTTTTAAGGACAAAAATACCCCCTTTAAAGGGTCAATCAAGATTTCAGATTTGTATTGGATACTTTTTAGATTTTTTTTCCGAACACGAGAAATTCTATTTGAAATAAATATACTTTCTCAAAATAAAATAATATTATTTCTATAATTAAAATAGGCAGTGAATGATAGTAATTTTTTAGAACGGAGGGTTTTTTTTTTTTGAGTTAGTTGATATTATTATTAGTAGAACGTTCGATCCATAATTTGTAATATATATTTATATACTTATAATATAATTTAAAGTAAATAAATATTTAAGAATATTTAAAATGTTTTATTATATTAAAAAATAAACAAATTTATATTCCCTCTGTTTAAAAATAACATAATTAACCCAAATACAATATAATTAAATACAATATAAATATTTTAATGTGTAACAAATATTCAAACTTAACCTAAATATAAAAAAAAAAGAAAAAAAATTGACACTCCAAAACAAGACTAGACTTATGTTGCAAGCCAATTGAGGCCATTAAGGTAATTTGGAAGTAGACGCTATAGAATTGGGCAGAATTGTTAAATTATAGCAAAAAAAATATATATATATATATAATAAAAAAAAATTAAAAAGTAAGTAAAGTCGCCCTGGCCGGAGGCGACTTTAATCAAAGTCGCTCCTGCCAGGGGCGACAACTAATATAATTTGTTTTTTTTTAATTCTCAAAAAAAGGAAGAAGCAGCCACTCGGTTGGGTCACTCGATCGAGTCACCACTCGGCCGGTCGAGTGGCACCGGTCTCAACAATACTTGGCCGACCGAGTATGAGGAATGTGATGAGAATATTTTCGAGTCAAAAACTTGTTGCAATTAAATACGCAAGTGTACGTAATCCACAAGTAATACAATGGTAAGTAGATCGTCTCCTCAGGGATTGAAATTAAAATAAATTGCAACTACCAATTACTCACCATTTGTAATAAAAGAAAATGAATAATAAGTGGAGTGGATGGTTTGATTTTACTTCTATTAATTAAACAAGAATTAAAGAAACTATTTCTAACACTTTGTTGATCAAATCACACTAAATGACAACACGAAATTCACAAGATGGATGTATTAGACTTGAATTATTAATTGTCAATTGAATCGAATTTTATTGATCAATGTCAAACGGCATTGTTTTTAAGTGAAATGTGCTAAAGTTAACATGAATTCTCTTTCAGTCCATAGGATTTTTCCAAATACTATATCTTGCATTCCTCTTTCTAATTGAACATATTTCTATGCCTAATTGAAATTGGAACAGCGATGCAAAAATCAATTCATACAGTTATTACTAGGAGCATATATATTTGTATTTATTCTTGTCCCACATTGGTTACGTTTGAGAGTGTCCTACACTCTCCCCTTGTATTTATACACCTTGTATATTTCTGAATAAACATCTTGGAAATATTCTCATCACATTTCTCGAACTCGGTCGGCCGAGTATTGTTGAGACCGAGTGTCTGGGCCGAGCCACTCGGCCGGCCGAGTGGTGATTCGACCGAGTGGCTGCTTCTTGCTTTTTTTGTGAATTAAAAAAAAAAAATAAAGCATGGGCGACATTAAAAAAAATTATATTGGTTGCGCCCCTGGCAGGGGCGACTTTGATTAAAGTCGCCTCCAGCCAGGGCGACTTTACTTACTTTTTTAAATTTTTTTTATTTTATTATATTTTATTAAATATATTTTTTTTGCTATAATTTAACAATTCTGCCATAGAATGGAGTGTACCTCCATTGTGTTACCACCTTTGTAGTTGTATCCCGACTACAACCATCAACCATGAATGAAAAAAGATGCTAAATTGAATAGGCGGTGATATAATATGGAAAGTCGTACAAAGCACAACAGCAAATAGGGCAATAACGTAATATCCGATTATTTTTACGTAATATTTAATTTATTTTATTTTATTTTATTTTACTTTACATGGGCTTATTATTGTTTCAATTAGAATTATTGGACCTTAAGGTATTTTTCTCTAAGCCCATATATATATATAATAAAACTTTCAACCAAGATACGATGTATTTTTCTTAGAATCTTATGGCTACGGAGGTTAACATTTTCTTAGTAAAGAATATATTTTCTCTCAATTAGTTAGAGGAATGCAGATTTTATCTCACTAAGAAGATACATTCCTATAAAATACAACCCAGTATTACTTCAACATTCTTCATTCAAGTTTTTCAGAATTTTTCAGGTAAAGACTCATAAATTTTTATTGCTCTTCTACCTTAGCCATGGCTAGATTAAAACAATTATTTTACGTTTCTTGTTACCGAACCACCGCCGTCATTGCTTTAAACATCTTCCAACCGCCTTGTTTTGTCATCCTTAAATTTCTTGATCTCCTACGTGCTGATATCTCCAAATTTATGGAGATTGGGGGAGCAATGGGTAGAGAGAGAAAGTTGCTTTGAGGAAGAAAATGGGAGGAAGAATCGTGGATATAGGTAAGGAGATAAGGCACGTGGATTAGAAGTATATCACTCGCATAAGATTTTTCTTATATTACGAGAAGTCACGTAAGAGGTGGGGTTCTTATACGGTTTGTGAGTTTAAATATTTTGCTTGTTTAAAGTATGATTTGATGGTTATATGTTTTGATACGTTAATATGAGATCATTAATTTGATCCACCATTATATGCTGGCCAAATTTTGATACGAAATGTTACGTTTGATATGAATGTTATAATATGTTATGCCTGATACGTTCATGTTACTCTATATTTGTACTTTTACAACTTTATATTTAATTTTGACAAGCCTGAACCTTACGAACTGGGTGTGGCTCACCCCTTTTACCTTCCTACTTTTCAGGATAGAAAATTTGTCAAGGCGACGGGAGCAGGCGGATGAAACATATTTTTATTATTTTTCTTTGAATTATGGGTTGCATTTCATACATAAACGAATTGAAATTTTATTAGGGTTGTTATGTTATTCTTCACACTTACCTTAGGAAACGATGTCGTTTCGGAAATAAATGATTAAGCCTACTTTCTTTGATTATATGAAGCTTTGAGTTTCCCAAATTGAATAATTATTTGATTATATTTGAATTAATTATATTTTCCGCTGTTATAAATTTTAATGTAGTAAGATTACTTAATTACGTTTTTTTATACGATTTACATTGATGATTTAAATTTTGTAGTAAATCAAGTGAA
Source organism: Caryopteris x clandonensis (assembly GCA_028749325.2). Taxonomy (NCBI): domain Eukaryota; kingdom Viridiplantae; phylum Streptophyta; class Magnoliopsida; order Lamiales; family Lamiaceae; genus Caryopteris; species Caryopteris x clandonensis. The sequence continues at coordinate 1,698,249 of JAPYKT020000008.1, read as the reverse complement.
GTCCTAATTATTTTTTATGTTCTTTAAGGACCTACTTATTAGGATGAAATTATTTAACATTTATTTACTTATTTTTATTTGGTAACTTATATTTTTTTATTAAAAATATGTAGTAAATTAATATATATTTGGATCGGATATGTGGTTGTTGAGAAAACTACAAAAACAACAACGAGTAATTAAGCAATTCTTACTCAAGAGCGTATGGGTTAGGCATGAAGGAAAGAGAACTCAAGATCCTTTCCAAGTGAACTGTTTATTTTTATTTTTAAACATATGTGAATCATTCAAATAATATTTTAAATAATAAAAAATATAATAATAAGAAACTAAATTACTTTTATTAATTCTAAAAAAAGTTATTAAGTCTTGCATCTTCTCCTTTTATCTTCAACCAATATTTGAGTAATTCAATCAATAAACCAAAGCGTATTATAGATGAGCCATTTAATTTGTAATTTTTCCTTGCAACAATCTATTTGTTATTGTTCTAAATCATCTATTAAATTGCAAATAGGGTAGCAGATAAGTGGTTGTTGAGACAATGTCTTGAATGATTGAGCCCCATGTGTCATCACATATGGATTATCCATGAACCCCAGATTCCTTCCAAGTCAATTGTGTGTATTCAATCCTACATATTTATTGTGATTACTTATTCACATCTCTCTCCCTCTCAACTCTCTAGGTTCGAGGAAACATCCACTGTGGAGATAGATGCAAAGGGATTTTTCATCTAGTGAGTCATTAATTTTTGTTATTTTCTCTCGGCCTACCTTGTGGGTTTTTTTCATAAACATTTATTTGATTATGAGAAGGCTTTAAAGATTTGGTGGGAGAGTTAGAATAACAATAAATTGATTGTTGCAAACAAAAAATTAAAATTACAAACAAATTTGATGGCTTGTTTGTCTTCGATATTTTTTTTGTTTTTTTGAATCGCTCAAAATATCGGTCGAAGATGGGAGGAAAAAAGGAACAAGTAGGAAAATTAATAATTCAAATTTTAAGATTAGCAAAAAAAAACTTTAATAATAATTTTATTATTATTTAAATATTATTTAAGTGAGTGAGTTGCATCGAAAATAATAGTGGGCCGCAAAAAGTTGGTATCTTTATTATAGGATACATGATATAAGTTTTTGTCTTGTATTACTATTAAGATTGTAGGTACTATAAACTAATATTTTTTATGTAATATTTGTAATAATATAATAGTATATTATTATTAATAGAAATATAGTTTATATTTTTGTGTACGGTGAAACAATATTAAATATTTATTATATTATTATTGATAATGATATATATATATATATATTAATATAAATATTATTTTCATGTGCAATTACAATTATATTTAGTTACCGAAGAATAAAGGTGGTAAATCGTGCTATTGTGTTGTGTTTGAATTATGTTACCATGTCTTCATGTTATCAATTTTATTTTATTATAAACATAATAATAACAATAATTTTATGTTAATTTAAAATTTGTGTTGTGAAGTTGTATTATTGGATAGTGTCAATCATTTCGTTTTGCATTGCTATATTTGTGTCCGCCGAGAATTGCCACATCTATCCAAGAAGTTAATGATTTTATAAATTTATTATTATGAAAATAATACAAATATAACGTGTGAATGTATACAATATATTTTCAAATAGCAAAAACTTAAAGTAACAAAAATTAAGCAAATCCGTCAATTCCATTTAGGCTAATACATAAATTATGAATAAAAAATAATCTATAATCAATATAATTGAAATCTAACATATAAATAACATATTGGGTGCAGAGTATACAGTGCTATAGTTATATATATATATATATAATCATATGTATTCCATGCCACCTTATCCATATCTTTGGTACACAACTGTTATTATTTACACATCACATGTGGATCGGTGAATTTCTCATAGTTGGTGCCATTTTTATGGTAATAGACTATGATCCAACTATTCGATATAATTATCTCTCAGATCGTGTCTTTGGACATCGTGATGTAATCATATCACATCTCATTTGGGTATGTATATTTTTCGGCTTTCACAATTTTGGTTTATATATTTATACGATATATATATATACACATATATATAAACCATAGCACTATATCACGATAAAAAAATTTAAATATCAAGATATATTACAATTAATCTAAAAAAATATTTTATATTTAATGATTAATATTATATTTATATATAACCAATATGAATGATAAATTGAAGATTGTGAAAAGGAATTAATTTGATATATTTTTTACAAAAAAAGGTGATGAGATGATAAGGTTATAAGCTTTTAAATTTTTGTATGAAAATAAAATATGTAGTTGGTTGATGATAGATGCACTCATGCATTATAAGACGAAATTGCCCCGTATTCAGTGTATACGGTCTACAACAATCGTCTTCAAGATACAAAGACTAAAAATTTAAGGATTGCAGCATAATGATACCAAAATTTACCGACGAATTATTTAATATTTTTGAACTTTCTTTAGAATAGAGAGACAAGTACTACAAATGCTATAATGTTTTAATGCAAATTGTAATAGAGTGAATGAAATAAATAATTATGGAGTGAGTCTCTTGTGAAATAGTTGCACGTGCAACACGATTTAAAGTATTACTTGTTTAACTATAAAGTATTATTTTTTAACTATAAAATATCAATATTTTTAAGATAACTTTAAGTAACAAGTAATATTTTATAGTTAAACAAGTAATATTTTAAATCGTATTGCACGTGTAACCGTTTCACAGGAGTTTTTGCAACAATTATAGGGTCTATTTATGATAATTAAAGATTGTGGTGTTCTTTCATGACTAAGGCATTGTTTGTATTAAAAAAGTGTGAACTGCACCCCTCGACCTTGGTCGAACTAGTTCAGTGTGGCACACACACTTTCGCACGACTTGAGCCTCTTGGGTGTATCTGCACGCCAGTTCAACGTCTAACAGTCCAAGTCGCATCAGGTCGCACACCATCAAGTGTGTCAAGGGTCCGAGCTAATCGTGCCATGACCCAAACTGCAAGAGATGTCATGCGGGTCGACTGATTACTGCCAAGTGCTTCTACTAATTAGGTGAACTTATTTTTCATATTCCACTTTTCTTTAATTTATTTTTTCAAGTTTTAAACTGCAAACTTAATACATTAATTTCTCATTTACTCGACATTGAATTGGAGAAAATAAATACTTTAAAATTCATATAATTGAAACATCAAATTAAAATTTCTCAAAATTAATAAGCCACAACCAAAATCAATTTGGAATAATTTATTAAACAAGCATAGATGAAGAATGAGTCTCGTTTGCCATAGTTGATGGACTAGTCCAACTCATTTACACGTAAAATTGTCTGGATCTGGCCTACTATTGTACTCCCCAATGTATTTGTCCCGCGTGCATAATATAAGATTTTCCAAACAAAAATTAATACTTTTTATAGCATTATAAAAGGTATAGTAATTTTTCACCATAAAAATATAATGATTATTAAAATATATTACATTTAGTTAACTAATTATAAAAAAATATAGTTAAAACATACTTTAATAGTGAAGAGTAATATTTTTTGGAAAAAGGAAGCTTTTTGAATGATCTAAGATAATATTAATTTTGCTTGAGAAGTATTATATATAATCATGTTCAAAATACGCACAAAAAAATTAAAAACATTATATATGCTTGGTTCCTGCAATTTTCAGAGTAAAATTTATCAAAAATATATATTTTTTATATTTTAAAATTTAATTTGAACCATGGTATGAATTAGGATCCATACCCATTATGTATATAATTATTTATTTAAAATACATTTGTAATTGCTAATTAGGACGACAACATATTCAAACCGAGTATCTAGTTTGATAAAAGAGACCCACCTCCTATTTTATGAATGTTATGTACTAGGAATAAACAAAGATTCAGTTTTATGGATAAACATCAGCAGCCGAATGGCGCTGCAGCTGGGTCGTTTTCTCCCCTACTAATAAATAACAAGAAAACGAGAATGCGTTTCATTTCTGGTTTCAACAATTCCCCGATTATTTTGAAACCAGAATTCCAAATTGCACGAACCGCTTTCGTCAATGGCATTTTTCCGGAGCTCTCTTCTACTCCGCAAGGCGATCAGCAGCAGGCGGACAGCTGCCGTATACTCTTCCTACAGTTCTTTCCTGTACGATTCTCCCAATGGCTCTGATTTCCGGAGATGCTATTCAAGCTTAAAATCAGACAATCAAGGTGGAACCATGTCAGAGGCGGGGTACCACATCAACAACGTGTCTCCCTACATGAGAGGAGTAGTGTTCTGGGAAAAGAATAAACCCCTCACTATGGAAGAATTTCACATGCCGCGCCCAAAAGTCAATGAAATTCTCATCAAAACCAAGGGTAATTTTCTGGAGTTTCAGTTTTGTTTTTCAATTGTTGTGCATTATGCTTTAAAGCAGGTAGGTTTCTGTGGATGACGGAAATATCCTAAATACCGGTGGTAAAAAAATGATCAAGTAAAAAGAACTGTCACATCCTATAAAATCATGATAAAGTTGAAGCTTGAGGTCCATATCTTTATATGAAACATATTTTCACTTACTTTTAATGGTGATTGGAAGCAGAAGGAAGCATTTGCTTTTACATCTTCTTATGCTTATTATCTTAGACTGTATTTATGAATTGAATAACTAAATTCTCCTTCAAGGTCGAACTATTAAGTATCTTAAGTACTCCTTTGAGCTTTTTTTAAGCATTTACTGAAGTTAAATGCAGCTTGTGGAGTTTGCCACTCCGATCTGCATGTGATCAAAGGCGAGCTTCCCTTTGCCAGTCCCTGTGTTATTGGGCATGAGATTACTGGGGAGGTTGTTGAACATGGGCTACTCACTGACAGTAGAATTATTGAAAGGTTTGATACGCTGTTAAAAGAAAATTAAATCCTTTATTTTCTATTGTGTTGGATACAGAAACTATATAGGTTGTTTTTCCTCCCTCTTATTTTCAGATTCCCTACTGGATCTCAAGTCGTTGGAGCTTTTATAATGCCTTGCGGAAGCTGTTTCTTTTGCTCTAGGGAAAGTATATTAAAAGATGTCATTTGAATAATCGTCTTCACTTAAAGTTCTAATTTGAGTTATGTACGAGGTTACATAGCTTTTTGACTGCATTATGTTTTGCCTAAAAACAGGGTCAGGATGACTTATGTGAGCCTTTCTTTGCATATAATCGAGCAAAAGGGACACTTTATGATGGCGAAACAAGGCTATTTCTTCGAGGCAGTGGTACATTCTTAACCAAGTCCTCTTCTTTTGAGAACATTAGTGAACCATTATAGTTGCAGCCATTTTATCAGTGCAACTTCACTTCGTGCAAATTCTCCTAGAGTATGTCATTATTCCCTGGGTGGTTCCTTCCTCATAGCTCCAATACCTGTCAATGCTAAATGATAGCTCGCTCCTGATTCCATACGTGTGTGTGAATAGTATTTCTGTTCTAGTATCTCTCATTACAATGTTCAATAATTGTAGAATATTGTATCAACATACAAGAAAAGAAAAAATTGAGGCAGAAATCAGAAAATTTGGTTTCAGGTGTAGTGTAACTGAAACATATGTTTTTTGCTAAATGATTTGATGATTTAAAGTTTTGATCACTTTTATGTGGATGTTCTGCTAATTTTTGGGATAGATGTGTGTTGCATTAATGAAACACCCCACAAACGTTTTACAATAAAAAAAACTTGGGTTCTGTAGATATGAGGTTATTGAAAAGCAAAAATTTATCCTGACTCAACCACATCATCTTGAGAAGATATCTAGGAAATTGGATTTCTTGTATTGTAATGGTAAGGTTCCTAGGTTATTCCTAATGATGAATTATCTGTAACTCAAAACACATGGGTAGTTTGATGTTTGCAATTATTTATATAGACGAGACATCTCATATGAGTAAATCTAGAAAGAACAATAGCACTGAGCATGTATATAGGATTTTGTTATATATGAAGCAGACACTGCATTGTGGATGGCACTATAATTGCACTGCATCTGTTCTTGAATGCTCTGTGATGCAAACTGGGCATCTGATAAGGTGATTCTAAAATAAACTAGTTTTTGGTAATTCACCATATGTTTTGATGTTGTATGGTCATCTAAAAAACAATCATGTAGCGCATTGTTCTTTCAGTGGAATCAGAGTTTGTTGCTATGTCTCTTGCTAGCAAAGATATATAATTATAGTTGATGAAAAGCTTTCTATTCCTTTTACTGAAGCTCCTAGAGTATCCATCACAGTATATTGTGATAATTCGGCTGCTGCCTGTAATGCCATTGATGGATGAAGTCTAGTAATAGTGAGCATATTTCCATCAGGGCTTGCATAAAAGTTCAATTCTTATGCTTATCTGTATTTATTCTTCCAGTTTCTTGAATGTTTCATGATTCAAATCATAGGTCACCAGTGACTAATTTCTAGTATTGTAGATGTAAACTCATGCCTATACACTCAATGATTGGATATTTCTTCTACTGTGCGATGGTTCTGCAGGCAAGCCAGTATATATGTACAGCATGGGAGGTCTTGCTGAGTACTGTGTGGTACCAGCACATGGATTGACCGTTCTTCCCAAGACATTGCCGTACACAGAATCTGCTATATTGGGATGTGCAGTTTTCACTGCCTACGGGGCAATGGTTCATGCTGCTCAGGCGCGTCTTGGTGATGCCATTGCTGTAATTGGCATTGGGGGTGTTGGCTCAAGGTAATAAGAAACAATTGGTATGTTGACAAATTTCCCTGTGGCTTTCTTATGGTATCGATCATAGATGTCTTCACTCTTGAATTACAGGAGGCCTGGAATTGAGCTGTTAAATAGTAAGTCATAAAAACTCAAGTTGAATTATCGCTAACCAATATTGGTTTCTGTAAGTAGGCAGGATAAAGTACGGTGCAAATAGTGCTACTTCTGCATTGGTAAAAACTAAAAAAGAAAACTAGGGTTTCTTGTAATCTTCTATTTTCTGAAAAATATATTATCTTATAATATAAACATAATAAATTGATTCACATTGATTGCCAGTCAATTCTATCCTAAAATTTCCCTTATTTCGCATGTTAGGGGTTCAGAGAGCTAATTTCATCTCTTTAATATCACCAGGTCACAGTTGCGAATCTCGTCATTTCTAATGAGAAAACAATGTCATCTAATTTTCTTTTCTATACCTTTATGCTATGCTACTTAAAACCATCAGTTTTGTTTGTTTGTTTGTTTTTGGTTGCAAATAACACATGTCCTTATTAACCAAGACTGATAAAATTTATGAACTCGTAAAACAGGTTCTACGGAGAGCCATGCATATGAATATGTCTATAATTTGTTGGATGCCATGGAATGCATATATCAAATAATATGCTGCTTTCAAACTCATTTTTTCTTGCTGAAATAGGGAAAGAATCAAATAAGAATCTTGGCATATGACATTTTACAAGTCTTTGAACTCTGTTTGCTGCCTTTGTTGTTAATATTGGTAGCTGCTGTTGAAATGAACCTGCTAGGTCACAGATATGAAGTGGGACTACTTTTCCATGTACTTTACATACATGCTCACCACAAAGTTATTTTTTAACCATGAACATGAAAAAATTCAGTTACTTCATTCATTATTACTCTTTAAGACTTCAATTCTTTATTTATGTCATTATTAAGATTTATGTCAATGGATTCTATATTATTGCTAACTTGATAACAATTTTTTCAAAAAACACAGTTGTCTGCAACTAGCAAGGGCATCCGGGGCTTCTAAGATTATTGCTGTGGATGTTCAAGATGATAAACTTCAGAAAGCAAAAGCATTAGGAGCCACTCATGCCATAAATGCACGAAAGGAGGATGCTGTTACTAAGATTAAGGTACATGCTCTATAAGCTTTAGTTATGATTGATGCATGAAGACTATGATATCTTTGGATCTTCACTTTAGTTATGAAATACTAAGGTAGAAAACAAAATATTTAAACCATGAAGCACGTATTTACATCATATGAAGCAATAAAATCCATATCTGTCATTGCTTTCCCCATATTAAACAATATACTCCCTCCGTTCGAAAATTAATTATAGAAAAAAGGACTCTTATTTTGGGACGGACAAAGTAGTATAAAGCAACTTACCCTGATAATAGAATTAGTCATGAAGTGGTCAATTTGTTCTGCGGGAATGTGCTGGGTGAGCAAGTTAGCAAACTTAAAACTTTGGAATCTTTGCTAACTGGAGTACTGTTGTTTCACATGGGCTTAACTTTGAAGTTGCCAATCTTCTTCTCATTAGAAAAAACCATTACACTGTAAACAAAGGTTTACTATCTGTGAGAATGCTTTTGATGCTTGAGAGCATTTTGAATTTTTATTGTTTTTTTATGTATGGTATATAGAAAGCATATTCGGGCTTCAGCTCAAGCTTGAGCTGCCTTTTCCTGACTCTTACACGCAAATTTGTTGGAGGTTCAAGCCTTTAATGTTCTGAAGGTTGAGTGTTGCTTACTAAATCAAGCATGTCATATGTTATAAATGCCATTATGACTTCACTAAACTATTCATATATTGCCTGGGAGTTCTCACTGAATTCACTTATGTAAATAGTTGGAAAAGGCTCTCTACCATATTCCACAGAAATGGCATGGGGGGACACAAGAAATCACAGAGATTATTTGTTGTTTGGTTATACCAGGAAAAGAAAAGGCTATTTATTCATTACACAATTATTAAAAAAACATCTGTTTTCAACAGATAGATGGAGTTAAATTTCCTGATTCCTCTAGACAATAGGTATTATATAACACGACCTGGAAAAATGGAGGTCCTAGGTTGAAGTCTCACCATCATCATTATAGGAAGAAGGTATTTCACATTCTCGGCTCAGGAAATAATGACCTTGCACATGCTAGAGAATTACAAGGACTGATGTTTTTTTTTTTTTCTCTTTCTTTTTGGCCTTACAACTTTAGTTTGTAAATGACATGAACATCCATTGCAGAATTATGCTTTCTCTGTCCAATAAAGTCCTATTTTTCAAGAGTACGACTTTTAGTTTTGATCAATTTGATGAAGGTACTGTACAATCTTCTAAAACCATAAATTCTCACTCATACGACTTCATTTATTTGTTGATTTGATTTAGTCAATCATGTGTTACTTGTTCTTGAAATTAGATATTTCAATTTTTGCGTTAACTAATAAAACGAGGCATTGACTTTTTTGGGACAGAGGAAATAGTATAAAGATTAGACAATTATATGTTCCTAATATCACAAATATCCCTGTTCTATGTTCATATCACTTCCTAAAAGCATCATAACCTTTTGTCTTTTTTCTTCTAAAACTTATCATGAACCCTGTATTCAATATGTTTTACTTGCATTTTTCGACGCTTTCTTGTATAAGAAAGTGCTTTGATCATACTTTTCACTTTTACACTCTCCACTGTAATATTAGATTGACTTACACGTCTTTCCATTCAAACTCCTTGATATTCTCATTCTTGAGAATAAAGCATTAAAATGCCAGACCTTGATATCTTCATCCTAATGGACAAATTCCATAAGTTACAAAGTGTTGTAGCAACCCTATCCTCCAGGACCGATAAAGTTTTAATCCTTTCATATGATGTTTGTGGAAGCACCAAATTACTTTGTTCTAAAGCTACAAACAGATGCTTCCTTCTGAATAAGAAACTTTTGCACCAATTTTTTTCCTTTTTGTTTGGGGTTATGCCAGATTTATGAACATTCGCTAACTGCTTTAAATCATCTTCAGTTCATATTTCACAAGTGGTTTTCATGCATACAAAAGTAATTTCTGCTTGATCAACAGTTGATCATTTTGGTAGGAGAAACTTGCTTTTAAGATCACTTAATTCCAAATGTATAAATAGGAAATTACAGGAGGAAGGGGTGTAGACATAGCTGTGGAAGCCCTTGGAAGGGCACAAACATTTTCACAATGCGTACAAAGTGTTCGGGATGGAGGTAAAGCTGTAATGATTGGCCTTACACTCTCTGGTGCTAAAGGGGAGGTTGATATAAACCATTTGGTTCGTAGACAGGTATGATTTGCTTCTCTTGAAGCTTTTTTTGTTTAATCTTTTCTTGATATGTTCTTGTAGATATAGAACTCGAATCCCATGTTGCTGATCCCAAAAAATAATTGCTACTCCAATTACAAGGCTTTTTTCACATATAACTCCATTGATATATATATATATATTTCAGTTTTAAATTAAAGTTCCCTTTGCAGCCATTATACCATACAGCATCTACAAGGTGTTTTTTCTTCTTGTTCTTTGCTTTTCTCTTTTCATTTCATAGAAACCCAAGAAAATAATATGGAGATGGCAATGAAGGTGATTTTTCACAGGGAATAAAACTAATCATAAACAAATTTTATACACTAAAGCTATGATGGCATGTGTAACTGAATGAGAATCAACTGATCTTTGTCGGGGGCGGCTCTCCTTTGCAAATGGTAATGCAGATCAAAGTAATAGGGTCATATGGAGGAAGGGCAAGGCAAGACCTTCCAAAACTGGTTGAGTTGGCGGAGACGGGCATTTTTAATCTGGAAGCTGCCGTTTCAAGAAAGTATAAATTTGAAGAGGCAGAAGAGGCATATAAAGAACTTGATCAGGGGAGTATTGTTGGGCGTGCTGTTGTCGAGATTATGTGATCTCCAGCCCTCATTTCTGTGAAGCTAGTCAACCTTACACCTTCTGTTTGTTTTATTCAGGAGGATGTGTAGGAATGGCTACAGAAATTATCAGTATCTTGTGACAGAATCCCTTTCTTTCTTGTGCTTGAATTTTCTATTTCATTCTGTGTTTCATTTTATATTTTATTATTTTTAATAAACACCATGTGTTAATTAATGATGTTATCAAATATACATGGTGTAAAATATAAGATGGAAATATAAAATGAAATAGTAGGTCCGAACACCTCTCTCCCCCTCCCCTGCCATCTCCCTGTGTTTAGATGAAGCACTTGTGTTAATTATGTTCAATATGAGAATGCAAGATGCTATGTATTCTCTATATTGGTTGCAAAGATCATGATATTATTGAGTGCGGAAAATGATTTTTGAGAATATCATCAAGAGAATTAAGCAGTTTAAAATCCAATAATTCAAGGGTCTTTTTTGGAACCAATGTAATGTTAAAAGTATTGTATAAGCACTATGATATAATTTTTGCATTTTATAAGGTTCAAATAATTTTTAAGGATAAAAAGGCCACGCGCCGACCCACCTTTACTGTAGTTTGTAGGCGCTGTTTGTTGGCTTCCGTAGCTGCATTGCTTGGAACTAATTATTATTATTCGAGCAACAAAATAGAAAGCTCATGATTTTATTGGTGAAACAACATTGGAATAAACCCTAAAAGTGTCATGGATAATATATATATATATATATATCATCATTTTTTGGGTCCAAAATTATTTCTCAACAAATGAAATATTTTTATTTTCAAAATTCTTGTCATCATACTTCCATGAGAAATACAAATATTTTTAACTTATATTTATAGTTTTTCCACCAATATTATGAAATGAATTTTATTTAAGTAATCATTTTTATTTGTTTGTCTTTTATTTTATATGATAATATAAACATTTAAAGTAGTACAAATTCTTCAAAGATATAATAAAGTATGTACAATAAACAAACAAGTTTAGGGGTTTATTTTAAAATTTTGACTCACTCAGACAACCATAAGTACCAACTCGTTAGGAATTAGAGTAGGATTAACCACTGCATAAAAATTATGTTTTTTAAAATAATATATTCAAATTGAAAATAATGTCAGGAAGAACTATGCGACAACAGAGTCTCCGTTGTACTTTAATAAGTGGAATTCTTATATTAACTTCAAATTATAATAATTATTTTTTATTTGAAAAACTAAAATTTCTACTTTCTAACTAATCTAAAAATTACTAAATAATCGATGCAAACTTCTCACGATAAGAAATCAAATAATGAGATAAATTTCAGAACAATGATTTCACTTAGTCTATGAATTTATGTCAATTTATAATCCAGCAAGTTTTTCTTCTGTAAATCAATTATATAAATACAATCACAAAATATATAGGACTCTTTCTTGATGTAGATGGTCAGTTATTTATAGTTGTATTATTACCAAACCATTAATAATTAACTCCAAAAGATTCTTGAATTTTATTCTTTTCATACAATAATCAATTTATTACAATTTAATAATTGTATGTGGCTAATTCTTATTATAGTCAATTAATTTTATCTTTAGCTATCAATCTAATTTAATCTAACATGCATATTTAGGATCAACAATCACACAAGAACAAGATATAAAAAAAATAAGAAAATACATATTTGGGATCAACAATCCCACAAAAACAAGATATAAAGAATAACGAATATAATTGTAAAAAATCAAAATTCGATTAAAAAAATATTATAAATCCACAAAATCAAGCTTATTAGTTATTCTTGCCTATTGTAAAAGCAAAGTTTGTCACACTATGCCATGATACTAATGAAAAAGATAAGAATGAAATAATTGAATTTGAACAATCAAACTTTTTAGCCTTGAATTTCTCTTCATCTTCTCAATCTTCTCTCAAACTATAAATAATATTTTATGATGTCTCATCCCTCTTTTCAAGTTTAGGGGTTGGATTTATAAAGGTAAAAGGTCATGGTTTGTGAAAAAAGTCAAATCATATTCAAAATCGAACCGACTCTTCTAACCTTATTGTGCACTAACTTCATACAGATTCTCGGATGCCTTCCTAGCCAAATTGAACTTTGGGCATTTCAAATAAAGTTGCAACCACTTTTGTTAGCTTTCCAATATCATAAAGAGGTACTTCAATCGGAGTTGTATAGCGCAAGATAAGAAAAAGATTATAAAGATGAGTTAATATGATGTGGATATAGTTAAACAATTTACTAACATTGTCTTACTAGAACGATCTATGTTGAATAACATGGTCGGACTGTGTTAGTCATTATTTTATATGTTTTCTCATAGTCATGTCATTCAACATGTCCATGTTGAATGACACGATTGTCAATGTTTGCTAGAATTTTATATTTTTTTTTTGCATCTAAATACGAATTGTATTATATAAGACGATCCATGTTGACTTCAAATTATTTTTCAGGCCATTAAGCATCTTTTGTTTCAATACATCTCTCAAGATTAATAAATGGGTCTAGTCTTCCTCAATTATACCTAAAAACACTTACAATATTCATAATTATATGCTTGACAAAAAATTAACATAACAAGTGTAAAACAAAGTATAAATTCATAAACTTTAACACGATCAAATATAACAAATTCATGCTTATAAATCATTAAAAACCCCGTTTATCATTATACCTAGAATTTTCAAACATTTAAAATGTCTAAATATAATATAATCAACATATCCAAAAAAATATATCTTATAGTTTGGATCCGATATAATATTTTTATATATACAATATAAGTGTTAATAATTAGAGATAAAAAAACATGGTTAATTTGATTTTTTAAAATAAAATATATTAAAATGAGATTTGGCAGTCTGGCGCTGGGATACCACACACACACTTTATCTTTCTTTTTTTTTTTTTTCTTTTTTTCTTGGTCTAATTTTTTTCAGCAATAAAAATTTGCTTTTCCTATTTAGTAGGTACATTTGGGAGGGAAATTTTAAGTCTTTCTATTTTGACCACTTAATTATTTTTTTATTAGTATAAATATATTCTACTTTTGTTAATAAAATTCAATTTTTTTAATAAATATATAAATAACAATAAAAATATTTTATTTGTCCCAAAAAAATACACGTTTTATCAAATACAACTTTATTTCGTTTATTAATTTGATAAATGTACAACCTCGTAAAATTATAAATTTACAATTCTATAACTTGGTTGTCAATTGATTAATTAATTATTATTATTATTTTATATTAACTAATAAAATAAGATCTTAATATTCAAACAAGACTCCTTTTTTGTTTTTGGGATAAAAAAATAATTTTGAAATATAACTTTTTTTGAGGGACGGGTATATAAGAAACAATAGATTATATACATAAATATTATAATTAAATAAAAAATTATTTAAAAAATCTTTAGTTTTTATTATAATATTTTTTGTGGGTTTGGAGTTTCTATGTTGGTTTTGAGTATTTAACGTAGATTTGTTATTATTATTATTTTATTTGCATTGGCGGCAAGTTTGGGCACAAGACAAAAATGAATCATATAAATTTGTTATATTAGATAAATTTAAGAATATATATTTTATTTAAAATTGTGATTTTTTTTTTGTGGTTATATTAATTTTTTTTTGTTGGTTGGAGTATTTTGTTGGCCTTAAATAACTGTTGTAGACTCAAAATGTTGACGGAACTATTTGTTGTTGCATTGATATGCGAATGTTAATCATACATATATTTTCTTAAAATAAAAAATACCAGATTTCTTAAAATTTAATGTGTTTTTATAAAAACAAAAACTTAATGTGTTTTTATAAAAAAGCACAGGGTTTTTCAGCTTATTTTATTACTTTATAATCTTAATATTTTTAACCTTATTTTTGTTATGACTATGCTTAATAATGACTATAAATCGATGACGTCTAGTATTTATGATTTTGTAATTTTTAAGAAACTAATTTTTTCACCAACCATTTATAATTTTTCTGTCATATAAATATATTGTTTATGCAATTAATTTGCATCACTTATTATATACTAATTACAGTTATTATTCTATTTTCAAACATAAAATATAAATGTTTTTCCATTTTATATTATATAAATATACTATATTTGCAAATTGGGTTTTACAGGATGTATTACTAGTTGTAAAATAGTGTGAAAGAATGGTGAGTCAGCATGTAGGACACTTTGGGACGGCGGATATTTTAAAGAGAAAATGATAGTATGAGCTAATTATTTTAATTGATTGGGAAAAAAAAGTTCTATTCTGTCAACTTTAATACTTTGTGGCAATTTATGCACAAAAAAATATTTCCATCACAGACACACACAATGTTATTGAAATATGAATCATATTTTATCGATGAAAACAAATGAAAATATTTAAGATAAAAAATAGAAAAAAATGGTTGAACTCGTCTCGTATAGTGCCCCTCCCACTTGGATACAGTTGATTATGCTTCAACATATTAAAATTTCGAACTTAAAAATATAAAAAATTTGATTCCAAATGTGCAGATTTGAAATTTACAATGATTGTGTACATGATCCTCCCCTGTATAGTGGGAATTCAATATTCCTCACTCAGAAGAAGAAAACATATGTGGGAATTCAAAATGAACAAATTTTCTACCACAATGACAAAAAAGCATCTAATGAGTGAGAAATTTATTTTGATTTTGAAACTTGTAGTATCATTAATAGGCATTGCAGATTATGGTAGAGAATTGTCATTCACAAGTACCAAGACCATACCAACTTGGCCATGTAGAGGGTTTATTATCAAAATTTCCATCCATCCAATGATGGCTTTTGCAGCCAAGATGCCCAGAATTGAGTCCCAACCAAAAAATATTGTCTGGGCCTTTTGTCACTGGGATAGAACAACTATCTACCGTATAATCCCAATCAACCTCCAATAAGGTGTCAATGATTCCTATTTCCCAATTAACCCAGGGGGTTAGTTGCATCTGTACCGCTAATCAACAATGCCTATATGTCTTTCCACTTGTTTACATAATTCAGAAATGCAAGTGTTGGGTTTCCCTTAGGCGGGGCCCGAACACGCGTAGATCTCCGAACCAGAGCCTCTTCGATTTCAATCGTCTGCATCACTTCTTTCGATCTTTTCTGTAGTTGCAAGCTGCAAAATTGAATTTAGGAGGGAAAAATTAACAAATTCCACAAAGAGCAGGTTTAGTACTTGCCAGGTACATTCAAATTAATAAATTCCACGATGAGCAGGTTTAGTACTTGCCAGGTACATTCAAAGTTGTCTAAATGGATAACTGCCAGTCATACAACAGCCATAACTAGAGTTCTTTAGACTATCCAGCAAAAATAATCAATAAAAGAAACACAGCGTACTCACAGCAGATAGGCACGGGGTACCATCAAGATGTAATTTTGCATATAGTACATCACATAGCCCATACATTTTAGCATTTAATATGTGAAGGCGCATTATAACAATTCAATGATCCAAAGGCGCTAGGAATTCCTTAAAGCCAGATAACAAGCACAGTGAGCATTTTATTGAAGAGAAATTGTAGCTATTTTTTATTTTTATTTTTTTGGCAGGTAAGAAAATTCCTCCGAATAATCCATTAGATGTAATCGATTGAATCTTAAGAAATCTTCACAAAGAATAGTTGACAAATATATTACAGTATATGTTTACATGTACTATAAAAATAGACATGTATTCTACATTAAATAAGAGATGCTAAATCGATTTTTAAATAAACCAAAATATGGCATAAAGCTGAATTGACTAACCAGATTTTGGCATAAAATTTCTGCAACTGCTTCTTAAGAGCCTTCTCCCTAACACCTTTTGGATTCAATGAGCCAATCAAAGCATCAAGCTGTTATAAGAAAGCAAGAGAGATTCACTTTAAATAATAATGAAAAAAATTATAATAATAAAATAAAAAATCCAATGAGCCAATCAAAGCATCAAGCTGTTATAAGAAAGCAAGAGAGATTCCCTTCAAATAATAATGAAAAAAATTATAATAAAAAAAAAAAAATTCCAATGTGCCAGAATACAACACATACCTCTTCCTTCGTCTGGTAATAGCCCCACTGCATGGAGTCAGAACTCTCAACAAATATCCTTCCGTCACGTCGAAAAAACCAATACATGCAATAATTTCTATCTTTCCCTAATGGACTAACGCGCATAACTCTCTTCTCAATCTCCTTCTCAAGAAATTCTTTCTGCAAAAGGGATAGGTAGTACATGTATTAGTGCAAAAAGCTCATATTACACCTATCTACTTCAATATCTGTTTTTTTTCCCTTCCTTCCTTGTCTAGTTGATATACTATGCATGAACATAGGCAGATAAGAAGTGCAAAAAACAGAGACAGGAAGGGGTTGGAGTCTTGGGTTGGGGGGGGGGGGGGGAGGAAGGCCCACCCTTTCTTCAGCACTCTTCATCTCTATTGATTCCTTGATTTCATTTTTCATCAATTTATGGATCTCCCTCTTAGATGGATGATTAGCATCTTCTGAGAAAGCGTTGGTTTCAACTTTCTGTTTCTTAGCACTCTTCTTAGATGTTCCATCTCCTTGTTCGTTCTCACTGTCAGGACAAAAATATGGTAAAAAAGAGAATAAAAAGGGGAAGAGGTCAGAACTACACCAACTCACCTCAACTGTTCTAACTTATGTTACACTAACATATGTAACAATTGCCAACCTGTTTCCAGATGAATGATTCGCTCTAGAAACTACTTTTGCATCACTTCTTTCTGGAATAACTCCATTAAGCTTTTCTTTAACTTCCTTGCTAGTAGCTTCTGATTTCTTACGCTCCTTTTCTTCTCTCCTCTTTCTACCTTCATCAAGTGCTTCATCCCTCCGTGCAGCAGCAAGTGCCTGTATCTCTTCAATATAGTCATCCAACTTATCCTTGACAGTATCTGTCTCTAGAACCTGAGCAACCAGTTCATCAAAAATGGCCAGCTTCATGTGAATATCTAATAAGGCATAATGACCTCGTTTAATGGTACTTATGTGTGTAGATAAATCAGCGGCACAAAAAATTTCCAGGAAATCGCAGAGATATTCAGTCCAAGTAATCTGTGTAATCTGAAAGAAGTAAATAAACATTAATTCTCCAAACAAGGAAAAGAGGATAAGATAGTGATACAAATTGTGTCAAAATTTTCACCTTTGGCTTCCTTTTTCTAGATTCAATTACCATCGAGAACTTGATGTTGTTCTTTACAAGAAAGCGGAGAAGAGCTGAACAAGATTCGACAATAAGCATGGGAGTGCTGTCTCTATAACAAAGGGAATTCTCAAAGTCTTCAAGGGAGAAAGGAGATAGACTCAAAAGCCTGCCAAAAGAAGCACAAAAATCCCACACCATCAAGAGATCCCCAACACAATTCATAGGTACATTGAAATCCCGGCATGGGGAAGGCCTTTCTGTCAGAAGTCGATCTTCTGCCGTAGGTTGCACCAGAAGGTCATCTATGGGATACTTAGTGGACTGATCTTCTGTCAGCTCGTTCCCTGGACATACCAACACATATAAAGAAACAAAAAAAGACCCGGGTGGGGGGGAGCATGAACTACTACAGAAAACAGCAGAAGGTAAATATAGCCCAACAAGGATAAAATACGTGCATATGCATATATAAAAGAAGTTAGTTTGCCAAAAGAATTGAACAAAACTAACTTCCACCCCACCCCTCCTTTACCTCCATCTGCAATCTTTCGAGCCAATGAGGGGTCAGTTTTAAGTTTATTCCTCCGCGTATAAACAATGATCTCCTTTCCATTCGCCACCTAAATAAAATAAACAGAAATAATATCACTGAAACAAACTTCTAAAAGAACTCAAAAGATATAAATCAAACGTAATTGCAAATTCACCACTGTGTTCTGCTTCTCTTCACTTCTTTTCCTCTTCCTTTTACAAACTACAAGTCCATTCTGTATTGAAACTTTTATCTTCAGTTCTTCAGGAGGAATATTTGAAATTCCATGCTTCTTTGATAAATTATCATGTAGAACCCAAGGGAGACTTCTATAAGTTGAATCTTTGATGAAAGACTTAAGAACCCGTTTACTAAATGGCGGATTGTTTAGTGTTAACTCATCACCGTTTACTAATGCTTTTCCACTCGTTTTGTCGTCGCCACCAAGCCATTCAATTTCATATTGTTTTTTGTCAGCAGCCTCAACAACTTTTGTAATTTTGCACAGATACAAACGGCTATCTTTTCTTCCATACAATTCATCACCCTCGGAAAAGGGACCCAGAAACTTTGCAGCAATTGAGTCAACCAGATCTCTTAAATTCAGCATGCCTGCCATGAGGTATAAATATTATAAGTACATGGACCAATCCTTAGTTGAACCACAAATATAAATAGAGCATCAAAATTAACTAAAGGTTTGATCATTCGACAAACCAAATGCAGAAGACAAATAATTAGTCCGTGTAACATAGAATTAGAGCATGAAATCATGCAAGCAACAAAGGTACCCATGAAAAGGAGTATATATATTGGTTATGACTACTAAACCAGGATCGGGTAACCGGATGATCCAGCTGAAAATCAAAATTTAGGGACTCGTTATTGCCCTTGTTATGATTTCTAGACCGGCCTATGGTGACGAGAATTAGCTAGGCTCGTGGAAGGGAGCTTTGACCTTTGGACTCAATTAGAGAGAGACCAAATCTCTAAGAATTTTAATTATCCTGCTTGTTTTGTTCATTGCTCATGGCTTGCTCATATATAATTTACAAGGAAAACAAAATATGGAAAACTAGAATTAGGACATCAAGGATCAAGGAAAACTGCCCTAAATTATTCTAATCTAAGATTGACAGAAAGTCATATCCTTCCTAACAATAAGAATATTAAAAACTTCACAAAAATCAAGATTTAATCCCCTTAATTAAGCTCCAAGAATCAAGCTTCAAGTTCGATTGTGCCTGCCATATTTCTTGCCCAAATTCCATCCATAACAATATTACATTTCAAATCTACGAATAGTATAGCCAGCTCTAATATTTGGCATCATGAACTTCTAACTGATCATGCCTGGCACATGAAATGTTGTATACAAATAAAGAAAGAGCCGTTTCTGCTTCACAAGATACAGAGACAAATAGAAAGTCAACTCACAAAGCTATATATAATTAAATACACGAGCAGTATGATCCCAGGAAAATGATTGTCTGATCCTGAATCACCAACATCATGAGTTTTTCCAGAAATAATGCCAATGCCAAACGACTGAGATAATCTACATTTAATGCGATATTCATCCTTAGTTCCCTTACAGATACTCCTCCTGTATCCCTCCTGGCTTTGCAAGTAACAGTCGAATATCCAGCCTCCAACAAAAACAACTCTCCAATTTCCATTTACATATCAACTGAGTGCACAAAAAAAAAAAAAAAAAAAAAAAAAAAAAACAAGAAGTACCCGAGTCATATGAAGAATCTTCACGTTTGTGTGACAAATATCTAAGTCTAATATAAGGGGAAGCAAGTGAGTGTGGATGACAAACCAATAAACTCATTCTGCGGCTTTCTAGTTGGTTATGAACAGCTCTTTGACTAAAGCCAGCAACACATTCTTTTTTTTAACTTAGACCAGCTGCCCATGTTTAGTATTTATACACTGTTACAGTGTGAATGGTTGGGAAAACATTGAGCTAAAAAAACAAAGGTTTTAGACTGCAAAAGGGGGCCATGCCTACAGGCCCTACACTATTGAAAGGACTTTAGAAATTCATTTGACGCAACAAAATTTCTTACAGTAAGAGGTGGTTGTTACTCAGGTATAAGAAGTTCTCACTTTCTAACCAAATAACAATTTAGGAAACACGTTCTTATGAAGAAAAGAGGCAATTACTTATTTGATATTTGGAAGTCCTCCATAGCTTAAACAGCCAATTTCAACTTACTTAAAAAAAAATTAAAAAAAAAAATAGTAAAAAAGGGTTATTCAGGTTTGAGCATCACGTGTCTTGCTCCCAAGCTACATTTGGGGATGATTATTCAAGAAATAAATTAAGGACAAGAGACTTTCATGGTAGCGATAGGCATGGGAAGATAAGGACAGGATAAATGCAGGTTTAAGAGGCTGACAACCTCGTAGTACCAGGGAAAGAAAGTGGAAAGAGACGAACACAAATAGGAAACAGACCATTTTGAACTGCAACAATTAATGCTTTCTGTCATCTACTTTGGCGTTGGGCATAAGCTGGAATTGTACAGCTGGCCAGACATATTCTTTTTCAATCTTTCTCATTTCAGACACCAATCTAGCACACTATTTAAGGAAATTTTCTGATAAAGAATATATTCGCATATGATGTTTCGCGAAACGTAGAAGTCATGTGCAAACCGTCAAAATAATATTCAATTACATGCCAAGGAAAATCTGCAACAGATTAACAGATTCTCATTTTGCTGAGTAAGCACCAAAAGGCAATTTCATCAAGTACTTTGAATTAGTGTCATGTCTTTGTGCAATATTTTACAGTTGATACTGAGTAACATCTTAGCACAAAAAAACAATATCAAGAAGCTGGCATCTTAAAAGACAAGCATATGAGAGTTTATGTAGATAGATGGTCAATAAAAAATGGAAGAGGGCTTACTGAATTGGACTTCACGAAGAATAGGAGCTATGTATTGAATGGGGATATTTTGTATTCTCTTGGAAGCTTTCTCTTCTGAAACCAAGGCTTCTTCATAGGTCAAATTTCCCTTCCCTGTAGCTCTGCATGTCCAGACTCTTTTGCGATATAAGTTGATTCTCCCCAAATATTCACTACATGTAAATCCAGGTATCAATAGATGTTGAAAATGAATTAATGCTTTTATGAGCTGGTGCTGAATAGAAAAAGAACTTACATATAGTTTCTGAAGATTTCTTTTGTGAATCGAATTTGAAAGACAAGCTCTTGAGGATTTAAATCCTCAGGCTTCTCCACTAGGGCAAATGGCTTTCTTCTAAAAAGAGGCATGTTTTCTTCTGCTATTGAATTCTTTAAATTTGAAGGTCATAACCTATAAACAGGAAACAAAACATGGATCAAATATACCAAAGAGAAAACTGTAATGAACTAAGAATCCAAAAGCAGAAAACCAGGAGAATGCAAAAAACACAAGAAACCCGAGAACCCACTTAAAATTCGCCTCAAGAATGGCAAAGAGAAGACCCCTGGTGAAAAAAACTACACACAGAACATCAAAAACAGAAACCTAGTTCAAAACCCCAAAAGAGATAATTAAGCGGGGAAAAAAGGAAAATGAACATAAAATCAAAAGGCAAATCCAATTTTGACTTATAAATTAACTACATTTATCAAAACAAAACAAGATAAGAAAAGCAAATACAACAATTCTGCATGCATTGAAGCTATAGCGAGTCAATGGCTGGTTTTCAGACAAATGCAAGGCAAGAAAACAGCACACGATTTTCATTCAGTTCGCAGAACATGAAAATTAACGAAAAAAATTAATACATTGAAAGTAGACATGCAAATTCATGATTTCCCGCCAGGAGTCGATTTGAGAAAGAGAAGAGAGCAGAATCATACCGGCGAGAAGAAATCGATTGGAATAAGGGGCCTATTGTGAGGGTTTTGATGGCATGTGTGTTTAATGTGTGTGCAAATATTAGGAGGCGCGGAGAGAGACAGTGAGAAGAGAGAGAGAGGCGGTGATGGTACGTTTTCTCGCCAGTAAAGGACTGACGTGTTGGTGTTTGGCTCCCCCCTCTCATGGATTCCCCTCCTAACAATGCCTATTTTATAGTGACTTCAAATCTCACATTTCCATTTATTACTTTCTTCAAAAATTTCCCCTCATATTTCACCCAAAAAAACAAAACAAAAACGCGCCCACACACACACACACACACACACACACGAATCTTCAATATTTAAGGATCTATTTAATTATTGTGGTTTGACAATTTAGTGAACATAATCATTTTGCTTGGGTTTGTTTATATTTTTCTAATGTTGGAAGTTTTTTATAATTTTTAGTATAAATTTTGATTGACAAGATTGGTGGAAATTGATTTTAAGTAAGTCTCATATATTGAGTTCTTTACATTCATTAAAAAATTATTTTAAACTTCTACAGTACTTTGTATTATTGAAGTTCTTGGATAAAAATTCAACTTTACATTCATTAAAAAATTATTTTTAACTTCTACAGTAATTTGTAACATTGAAGTTCTTTGATAAATGTGAGTTTATTAGTCATAAGATTACAGTAAAACCTCTTTCAATTGTCATTCGATAAATTAATAAATTTTTTAAAATAATATTTTTCTTCCATAATTAAGGGTCAATTAAAAATTTAACAAATTTTATTAAATATTGTACTTTCCAAAAACTTCCTATGTAAATATAAGATCCCATTTAAATTAATAATTATATAAACTTTCACAAGTATAACTAAAAACAATTTAGTGAAAGTTGATTCTGGTGTTGTTTTTTTTAAAATAAAATTTAAGTCTAGTTGGAGTTCATCTCTAATTTTTCTTGTTGCATCTAAAATTTATGGCGTTGTTCTCGAACGCACCAAAAAATTATGAAGAGTTCTAGACTCGATAAGTTAGACACTGACTCGAGGGGGATATTCCGCTAGATCAACGTCTTGACTTGTAACTGGTTCCAAAGGTATTGTATCGTCTTCAACTTCATCATCAACATTATTTTCAAGGATAGTAGTCACAATTCCTTCTACACTCTGGGCCTCTAAACATGTATCATTTTCACCCTAGTAATTCAATAGACTATTGACATTCATTTTATTGCAATACCTAATATCCAAGCATGACCTCAAGTTCATGAATGTTGTTTTCACAAATGGGTTCATCTAAATTCATTGAGACTTCATACCCTAAACGAATTTTGTAGAGTCGAAAACAACATTAACTGCCTAGGTCGAGACTGCAAGATTTATAGCATCCCAAACATTAATCTTACCTGTATCAGATTGTCCCAACTCATAGTCTTCTAAAATACTAGGGTAAAATCTCCTAAGATAGTGCATCTTGAAATTTCAGCGTCACAAGATTGAATTTTTGATGTCGTATTGGGTGGCAAGAAAAACAACTCAACATTCTCTAACCCTTTAATATTTCTTGGATGTGCTGGACGATTATCTACCACAAACAAAATTCTTCACCATGCATTGTTTGATAAAGCAAACGGATATATTCATCAAAAAACACACTTGCTCTTTTGTTGGCACGGTAGTGACAATTCAAGCTATTAATGTTAAACTTTCTCAAAGCAACGTGGCTTTACATATTTTCCAACAATCCATAAAGGGATTATTTCAGAGTCATCCTCATTGCAACATGAAGAGTGAAGGTCTTATGTTCAACAGCTTGAAGGTGTTATGTTCAGCAACTTTGTTGTCTTCTCGAAGGCATAACCCTAAAAAAATGAAGAAGAATCGGCCAAAGTCATCATCGAGCATACCATGCCAACAATTTATGATTTATCCTTTATGAAACACCATTTAGTTGCGGAGTATAAGGAGGCGTTCACTCGATATGATCCCTTGATTTTTTAAGTATTTTTGGAATTCATCGCTAAGGTATTCCCTACCTTGATCCGATCAAAATGTTTTGAATTTGTATTCCAATTGTTTCTCTGCTTCATTCTAAAACTATTTAAATTTATCAAAAGCTTCAAACTTGTACCTTAGGAGGTACACATACCCATACCGACTTTGGTCGTTAGTATACGTAATAAAGTAAAAATATCCTCATCGTGCTTCAACGGTTAGAGGACCACATATGTTTGTATGGACCACATCCAATAGATATTATGCATGTTCCATTTGGCTGCAAAATAGAAGTTTAGCCATCTTCCCTTTAAGGCAAGTTTCAAGTTAGCATCTCATTTAGTTAAGCTAAAAGTGTTTTTGATAAGATCAATTCTTGTAATCTCCCTTCAAAGATATGACATAAACATATGTGTCACATGTATTTGTTGTTACTACTTAATGAACATTTTTTAGTTTTCATTTGTAATAATTGTGATCCATCATTCAAGACATTCAAACCATTTTTTAATGTTCCAATTCGATAGAAAGAATCATTGTATAAAATTGAATAACATCGATCCTTAATAAAAAAAAAAATGAATATCCCAAAGTATCCAAAGCAACACAGACACCATATTTTTTTATTAAACTCAGAACAAAATGAACGTCTTGCAATACAATCAAAAAACAACTAGAACATTCTAATACTACTTGTCCTATCACTAGTGCATGCACTCTTTTTCCGTTCCCAAGCTTCAGAATCAAGTCTCCTCGATGAAGATCTCTACTTTGTAATAGTACATGTCGGTCATTGAAATGAGCAACACAACCAGTGTCAAATACCCATGATGTGAATCATAAGTAATATAAAGAATTTCAATAAGAAAACTACGTGTTGCAAGAGTAGTGATGTACTCCTTGCAATTCTACTTCCGATGACTAGGTTGGTTACAATGGAAGCATATGTTGTTCTTCTTCAGGCTAGCTTTACTCGGACATTTCTTGACTATTCCTCCCTTAGTCTTACTTGTGTTCACTCCAATCTTTTTTTTTCCTTTAGGACTTTTCAATCCCTTGGGACGAGATAAGGACAGTTGAGCAACCAACATCGGCATATCAGAACTACCCATCGCGGTCTGAGCATTCTTGAGCAGATTCACCAGTTCACTCAAAGACTGAGTCCTATTTGCTAAAAGGTAATTGACACGAAATTGGTTGAATGAGGAAGGTAGGAATGTCTGATCAAATACTTATATAGTTCGGCGTCCATGACATGACCTAAGTAGTTAGATGTTCGATATCTTGATCATCTTGAGCTAATGCCAAGACATCGCCACATTCCCTCAATTGATCCGACATTTGGAATAATTCTTTAAGATGCAAATGGATCTCACCTGCATGCATCATAATCTCATATCAACGTTGTATATGTGGGACCATGCTCGCGAGCATCAGGAATCGTACGTTGAGATCATCGTCCTTCTATTTCTAGAGACTCTCAATCTCCTAGCTACTACTACAAGCAGGAGCAACATTAGGAGGAACTTTGTCTAAGACCTAGACTTGCCTCATAATCTAAAATGATTTTCAGATTCCTGAGCCATTCTTTGTATTTCTTACCATCCAGCTTCTTTTTTTTTCTAAGTATGATAGAATACTCGTTCTTAACCATCTTTTCAGTTCTCAGATGACTATAGTTCTTAGTCAAAAAGCACAAGAAGGATTAATCCCTAAATGCAAGCAGAATATAACATAAGTGTTCAGTGAATTATATATACTAAAACATGAATATTTTTTAAATTCATGAGTGCTCAATTTTACGAATTCTCCCATCCTTAAAAGAGACAAATGAAGACCCTTTTGGCATCTTCATTGGGCTTAAGGTCCACCGTTATGTTCTTATTTTAATCCTCATGTGAGTGACCAAAATAAAACCATTGAGATAGTTTTCACAATCATATTCAATAATGGCCCTTAAGTTAATTTTTTCCTTGTTGTTCTCTTATGTCCATATGCATGTGACACTGAGGTACTTAACGTTTGAGTATACCCATTGTTCTATAGACTTGTATTAGTGATACATCGAACCACGTATGTGTGTCAGTCACGTATAACTACATATAATCTATTAAAAGCGATTCGTATAATCGGGTGGCAACAATCAAGAATTAACCCACATGTGCGTGGCGAATTCAAGAAAGGCTCTCATGTTTCATTTAACCCTTTGATTGAAAGTATGATTATCACAATTTAATCTTTAATCATTTTGTTCCTCTAACTTGAATTGGGTCAAATAGGGAAATTTGAATTTAACGATCTCATCAACATTTGTATGTTTGTTTTATGTTATCTATATCCTAGCATAACATGCAAACATAAATAAAATAACGCAAAACGATACATTTCCTAGCATGCTCCTAGACCTAGGGTGACCATGAGCTATTTCGTATGCAATCCAATTCACGAGCCCTTGTGAATTGGATCTAGATTGCATTTATTATTAATTTCATTTAGGCAAATAGATCATATTTATTACATTTGGACCTGCCCAAACATATATGGATTTTGATCGTGTTTGAGTCCAAAGCCCAATCGAATTAGGTGATCCAATTCACCGTCTTCTTGTAAAGTCCTCCATATAATCACAAAAGAATAACGCTCATATATATTCTAGCACTGAAAATGAAGTACAAGGCCTCATTGCCTTAAATGAGAGGTGTGCAGGCCCAAAAAATTAATCAACAAAATTAAACCATCACATAAGAAAATTAAAACCATTCATCAACAATCTAGACTTGGTTTACGACACCCCAACCATATAAATCACATAATTAAAATTATCTCAATTAAATATAGTTATATAGAAATTGTTGACATAGTTGAATCTTCTATAAATATCCATTATTTATCTAGCCGTATTAAATTTGATAAAATATACAATATCCTTGTTCATGTAGAATTTCCATTGATATGGAGATATGCAATTAAGGAAATCACATTTTTTAAAAGTCAAAAGATATTAAATTTTCATATCAATATTAAGATTATATCTTTGAGTAGTTAAAGAATATCTAGTTGCATAATATGGAGATTATGCAATCTTTGGATATTTTTGAAAAGTCAAAGTATATATATTTTTCATATCTGTAGAGGTATTATTTGCATAAGTGTAGAAACATGATATTTGGGCAATCTTTGTTTCCTAAATTATTACAATATGATATCTCCAAGATTCTTAAAAATCTAGATACGTGAATAGACGAACCAACCCATTTCAATAAACCATCCAAGAGCTCGATTACTTAAAACCAATCTTGAGCCGCTCGATTATGTGAATCGCCGATCCGAGCCACTTGATTGTGCAAATGCCTATCTTGAGTGCTCGATCACATGAACACCGATCCGAGATGCTCGATTGCACGAGCCACCGATCTTGAGCTCTAGATCATGTAGTTCAATTGTGCGATTCGAATTTTCATGCGATCTCCATTTCTCTCATTTTAAACGTCCATACATTGTCTGTTTCACATCCTATGCGTATTTGAGTTTCGTATATAAAATGCGTGATCGAGCATCCATCCCCATATTAGCATTCGTATATACATACATATTACCATATTATGTAAATGTCAAAATATCACGTATTAAATAGAGATATGCAATCAGCTTATTATACAAACAACATCAATTTATTTATTTAATAATTTCCAAAAAAATAATTTATTCAAAAAATATTAAAATATGCATCCGGTTGTCAAATATAAACATATAATTAGCACGTATAAGGCATACAAGTAGACACTCTAATACTTCTGTTGAAATATTTAGGCTATAAATCATATAAAATAAGCAACGAAAGTAATAATTAAAAATTATTTCTACGATATATGCCTAAACTTGCACGTCTATGTATACGTAATTCAAATTATTGTTTACCAATATACTTATCGCGATTTCACATTCTTAGCAAGAATCCACAAATGAATGGATCACACGTTGTCAAAAACATTTGAAATCTCCTCTTTAAGTTCATCCACACCCAACCTTGATGTATAAACACGCGGTGTAGTTTGATTATCGTATATCCTGTTTAGAACGAGATGAGTAATTTTGAACTAAAAATATGAGTTAGAATCTCAACACATGAGAGGAGAGAAAAAAAAAACACAGGAGAGAAGTTCAACATCCTCCTTTATGCGTGTATGCGGCCGAAATTTCATGAGAGGATCAATTTATATTGATTTTCTTAGTTCTCATGAGCCTATGCTTTGTTATCTCCATGTATTGGGCCTATCTTGAAAACGAGCCCTTTAAGTTTCTTCTTAGACTATAATTCATTCCTAGAACTAATTCTCAAGTCCAAAAGACTACTCCAAATTAATTAATTAATCTCTAGCATTATTCAAACATAATTAATTATTTGTCCAACATATGAAATTAGTTCAATAATTAATTCTCTCCATGATCATTTAATTACTTAGGCTCCATGCCAACACACTATAATTTGGTTAAGCATGTACCCCTTAGGTTCATCACTTCACTTAGTCAAAAAAGAAGCAATCCAATTGCAAGATTAACTAATTCAATCAATTAATCACCTTCGGATGTTTTCAATCATTAGGTACTCAAGACATTCAATCGTTCATGTTCAACAAACATTACTAGAATGACTCGTAAGCAAAATATTGATTTAATGTATGAACCTTTAATCCATAGTTAATGTGCAGATTCAGTCTCTACTCTCGGTTCTTCAATTAATTTTTAGGGTTTGGTATTCTTAAAACTAAAGATGAATTTTAAAAAATTATAATCCCAAAATATAAATATTTTTAAAAAATAAAAACTAATATTATAAATTATGATATTCTAAAAATGATAAAATAACAAAAATAACAAATAATAAACAAAGAAAACAAATTCTATTCATATAAAATCTCAAATAATAATGAAAAGTACTAACAAATTAGATCAAAATTCTGTAAACTATAAATAAATATTGAAAATTACACATAAATTTTGAAAAATACAAATAAATACATAAAACTTATAATAATAGACAAAAATCAAAATTCCTAAATAAATTCTAAAAATTACAAATATTAAAAAATATGAATAAATTCTAAGAATTTCAAATAGGTACTTCGAATAAAAAAAAATATTAATATTGAATAAATTATTATAATTAATAATTATCACAATTGTATATTTAGATTATATTAGTGATTATCATAATTTAAATATAAGTTAATTTATGTATAATTTTCTAAATTTATATGTCATTTATTTCTATTTATTTGTAATCTTCTTCATTTATTTCTAATTTATTGAATTTATTTTGAATTTTCACATTCTTTTAATTTCTCGAAAATATAACATATTAGTCAGTTTTTAAAAATATTATTATTTTAATTTAAAATTTTGTATACATTTGTATTTTAAGAATTGTATTTTTCACAACGTATTTGTATATTTCAGAATTTACGTGTAGTTTTATTTATAATTTTCAGAACGTGTTATTTTTTATTCTCATATAGATATGAAATTCTCTTTATTTTATTTAAAGTATCTAAACAAAATTAGCATTGTGTAAACCAAACAAACAAAAAATAAAAAGATGAACTTTGAGCCTTCCTTATCATTTTGTACAGTATATCATATAGGCTGATAGAGAAATGAGAGAAGTGGGGCGAATAGCTACCTTTCACGTTTAGAAAAAGAGGTTCAACTGTTTTTCTGCGGCTTTCGCCTCTCCGATTAGACAGGTTGACTCAATACTAATTAGACTGATGATGATCCTATTTGTTTAGCGAAATATCGGACTTAATGGAGGTAAACCAATTCTATTAAGATTATAAAGATATAGAAATATAGATATATTGGAGACTTGGAATGATACTTGTAAGGATCATTAGTTGAATTAACAAATATAAAACTAAAATAATACAACAAAAACTAAAAGATCATATAAAATGTTGGAAAACATTCAATAAATAGTACTATTATATATATATATATATCAATACTATTTAATTAGAAACTAAAAATCTCGTCAATTTCCAAAAAACTCAGGTACATCATATGCTTAGATTGGTCGAAGCATCAACACCAAAAAATCTTGCTTGGGTTTATATCCTTTGGGGTTAGCATCAACATGCTCATCTTGTTCGACAGATCAAATTCGAACATATACGAGTAAACGTGCAAAACGTACAAATTAAAATACTGAAAAAACGAACAAAATATTAATGTTCTAAAACCAAATCTTCTCCAATGTATATATTCATATGAAACATTTATAAATTATTTTTTTAATTAAAAGGTTATAATTGCAAAAAAAAATAAAAAATTAAGTGATGTATTTAATCAATGGGCTGTATTTAAAGGATTCGGAACTGCGAATAGCTGCAGCCTAAAAAGCCGAGAGCAGTTCACTCAGGATAAATATAAAGCAAGTGAATATAGTTTAGTTTCTTCACAAGAACCACAAAAGGATTCCTTAGCCTCATATAATTAAAGATAACCCCCAAAAGGTTGCAAACATACGTCTGTCGCCTATACACAGTAACACCCTCACTTCTCCGTGCAATAGTGTGTGGATATATACATATATACATATAACCCCAACACACACTATCAAAGAGTCTCTACACTCTTATCCGTGACATCCACTTCTGTTGGGGCCGATTCATTGTCGTCCAACTTTTCTATGTTGCTGTCTTCAAGAAGTGAGTCTCTAGTACTGCTCAATTCTCCGGCCGGGTTTACAATGGCCTGCTGGTTTGCTTTGTGAGAGGGCGAGGAAACAGGATTCTGTATGGATCTCCTTACAGCTCCACCCCCGTTGGCACTGGCCTTGCTTCGGCTTATCAAATAATTGAGCCATGCGAGGAGATCAAGAACATAAGCTTCTGTCTTTTTCTTGTCTGCATGGTGCAGCGTCTCGATTTGCATTACTTCAATAGGCGCCACTGTCCTGTTATTTGATTCAGACCTGAATTTTCAAGGGACAGCGTCTCTTCTATTTAGTTATGCAAGATTGAAAAATAAAAAAGTGTTCCTAAAATTAAAACACTTGAGAAATATCGAAATATCGAGACTCACCCTGTGTTTGCCCACTCTCCAACCCAACCAAAACCATGATGAGCTCTGTGTAAACAATGAAAAGAAGATTCTCAAGAAGGATATATACTGGAGAAAACGGTAGATTTTTACATCAAGGTTCTTAAGACTTACTTGGCTGTGTTTGTGGCAACAGGAACAAGCCAGTGTAGCGTCTTCTCCATCTCATTTTTTATTTCTGTCACAGTTAGCTGCAGGTACAAAAAAATAATCAAATTTACAGTACTTCATATCTGGAATTAATTAGGGAAATTTATGAAAAGCATAAACTAGAAGAGGGGCAGTCTTGTCAATGTTGGTAGATTGCTCGCTCATGGTGATCAGAATATAGCTTGCATATATCTGGCTACTGTTTTAGCAGCTCATATATAGAATAAATAAACAGAAGAACACCTCCTTCTCGATGTGGAAAGACTTCAGCCTTGATCGTAAAGAGTCTCTTATATTTGGTGGCAAGTTCTGATACAAAGTATCTCTGTAATTTGAAGGAGTTGAACTTGGACGTGCTGCCTGCTTACATTACAAAACATGCTCAGTCAGTTCTGAGAAATTCTGATGCCATAGAAAGTATATATGAAGAGGTTATTAAATGCATGCCACATAGGGGTTTCGACACAAATCATTCCAGCATTTGCCAGTTGGGAGAGCTAATACATAATCTTCTTCCTCCAAAATATAACAAACAAAAAAATAAAAAAGATTCGTGAAAGATAACAAGAGGCCAACACAGGCAACATTTGCCAAACCTCCATGGAATAATCGTCACAGAATGAGAACATTGATCATCCCAGATGAATTTGAGGGAAAAAATCCAGAAGATTTACTCACAATTGCATCAATCATCAGAATGATGTTAGCATAGTGTAAAGCAAGCCCAGCAGGTCCCAACTTTTGCTGCTTTCCAACAATTCCTTCCTCTGGTGTTTCACTGCCTCCTGGCATTTAAATAAGAAGATACGATAAAGACTCATAGCAAAGATTTTTTGTTAAAACAAAACAAAATCCAGAGGATTTATCTTAGGTATGATCCTCCCAGATGGATTGTATTAAGTCCAAACTAATAAGAAAGTGAAAATTCATTTTAGAAAAGTTATTATGCTCTATTATAATACATCCACAGCCAAAGATATAGATTGCTGGCAAGGCCATTCAAATGACAAAACACTTCCCTATAACAACACTACGCAATTAGTATGATAATCAGAGTTCCCTTAAATATAATGCAGCATTTTCAATACGAGGGTCCATAGAAGAAACTAATAGAATGAATTAAGTAAAAAAAGGCATGCCATCAGCATTTTGGACAGAGAGCAATACCGACAAGACCATAAGATACTACTGTGAAAACTGCTGATCTTATTATCCTTGTCTCATTCATTCACATCAGGGAAAGACTAAATATATATATTTTCAGCCACTATTAGCATGAGATTGAATTATACCTGGATTGCCAAAGGTATAGTTTATTTCCTGATTAAGAAATAACACGATATCCACAAGCTTCTCCATAAGCTGTTCTTCAACGTTACACATAACACATGTTCAAAGATTAATATGAGTATGCAATAATAATAATAAAAAGATATCTACACAAGACAAACTATTAAAGGAAACTAAATTACAGACCACTAAATATGTACTATTTAGCTAAGCAAGTTTTTGTAACTCACGATCGTTGATGCATTCCCCCACCCCTTTTTTAGTGATTAAAACTACTCATGACTCAAAAGATGTTTTTAGCTGATTTTGTAGATTTTGCATTTTAATTTTGAATTTTCAACTTAAATATGCCAGATATGTTCAACTATACTGATTTATTATTTATAGATCATCTCATTCCTGGGAATACTCAAAACATTATGACGAGTTTAGCATTTTTACATAAGTTGATGACTTCCCTTAGCTTAAATTTTTGTTTTAGAATGATTTGTTTGAAGCATTGTAAGTAAAACTATTTCATATTCATGAGAAATATATGAATTGTCAATATAAAGTTTAATTCTTTTCTGTGTGACTAAAGCAAACGCAAAGGACATATTCAAAATATTTAGAGCCCACATATATTTCACTTAATTAACATACTTCAATTAATTTGTGACAAATTTTCATTTTATTTTTCTTAAAAAAAAATTAATTATTTTTTTTTTAATTAAAAGGACATCAAGCAATAGCCATTCCATAAGTACTGGTTCTTCAATAGATATTATTTGTGTTATGATTGAGCAAAAATTACTAAATTGGTAACCATTTCGTTTCATTTGATTGCATAACAAAGAAATAATTAATAATAATTGTAAAATTTTATATAATATAATTATAGTCACATAGGTGATTTATAATGTACAGAGATATAAAATTTATGAAAGGTATATGATAAATCAAATTGTAGGCACACTGTCACACCAATTAAAAAGAAAATAAATGACAGAAGTTTAAAAGATAATGTAATATATGTTCTTACAATCTCAAAAATAAGTATATGGACTTTGTTTTCAGATAATGAAGGTTTGTCCCCTGCATGATCTCATATTATTAATATAGATTCTGGGGAAAATATTATCAAACTAACAAACTTCAAATATTAACTGCCTTCTTTTGCAGAGTATCCAAGATTAGAATCTACTGATGTAAATATAAAAGGTAAAATGAGGAATCTGATTGGGAAAAATGGGAACAAAAAGAAATGAAACTTATCATCAGAAAAACTTAGAAACCATAAACGTATAAATGTTAAATCTCTATTGAATATTTGATTTATATGGATTATAATAAGTTTGATGCACTTGTACCTGGTAGAAGCTTGTTTACCTCATCTATTTATTAATGGCATATTCTCAATTAGAACTTAAGATGTTCTCTTACTTCTAAGAAATTGTTCGTTGATAATCTCTGAAGAAGGTGAATATGTCTCCAATGGGCAGGGGATTCGTGATCTATGAACTGACAATATTTTCTAGAAAATAAGCAAATAGAAAGTTACCTCTTCCATACTTCTGGACCATAGTGACTTCTTCTTTAAG
This sequence comes from Caryopteris x clandonensis, assembly GCA_028749325.2. Lineage (NCBI taxonomy): Eukaryota > Viridiplantae > Streptophyta > Magnoliopsida > Lamiales > Lamiaceae > Caryopteris > Caryopteris x clandonensis. Next base: position 1,663,798 of record JAPYKT020000008.1, on the reverse strand, counting down.
TTTTTCACTAGCTTTCTTTGGCTTTTCAGTTTCCCAGCCATAATGGTGAGCCTGTTATCCCTGTCTCCTACAATGAAATAATTTTATTTTTCTTCATAAAAATAAATAAACGAGTTCATAACTCAGTCAAACCATATAGCCTTCAGGACAATATACTCAAAACAAGATGATCGATGATTTTCCAAAGTTTTGGTCCAGAGTAACATAGAGGCTTAAGAGAAGAACTTAAATCAATCGATAGACCCCGAAATAACGAAGTAAAGTTTTTGACATGGACGAAGCATAATGTAATCGAAACTGTTCTTTTGACATTATTGGCCCAAATGTGAAATGTCAACTACAGTCAGAAGGAAGTTACTTGAAAACGCAGGAGTAGCAGAGGCAAACAAATAGAATAATCAAGTAGGAAAGCTCAAAAGAGTTGTCAATAAAACAGTAACCACGTAATGAAGTTTGATGTTCTCAAGCAGTGACAAATGCTAAGTTTCTGACATTCTACAGTTATTTTCAGGTGTGTGTTAGACCATACATTAAACGTTTTTTTTTTCTGAAAAAATAAGAGTGTTCATGGAATAAGAACACGAAATAATCAAGAGGTACCGCTTTGCCCTGCATTGAATCTAAGCTCCAGACTCTTATGCCGATAATCTTCTTCCAATTTGTCAAGTGTGTGCAGCTCCTGGTATAGCTCCTGCAGAAACAATATATTGCATATTTTATTGTGAAATATTTTTGGTAGCTTTTCAAAGGAATAATGTATATTCATGCATATACCTATAAACAACACCTCTGGTGGTTGATAAACATGAATACAAGCTATGCACCCTTATCTCAAATTATAAGTTTAACATGCTGAAGAATCACACTTAATGTCTCAAATTATAATTTAACATGCTGAAGAATCACAAACTTGTGCAGAATTACGATATCCAGTGATCAACAGTGTCACGACTAATTCTGATCATAGGTATGAGAAGAAACTTAGAAGTGGTCAGTTTCTTTAAATGTGGAACGGGGTAATAATTATCCAATGTTCTTATTGAATACAGAAAATCATAAATCAGGACATTTTCAGCTTATAGTTCATTTCTTAAAGTCAAGTTACAGTAATATTATTAATAACAGATGATTTTTTATTTATTTTTATTTTTTTGAAGAAGGGAAACATTCAATGGTGCAATGAGTCAAAACTGCAGTAAATTATGGTGATAATAAAGAGGTAATACGTACAGCAGTAAGTTGAACTAAAGTTGTCAGTTGCAGCATCACAGCTTCAGCACTTTCCCTCAACTGATTCTGAGGGGTACGGTCTCTGCTACGTCTGCAAAGTGAGACGCAGCTAACCAGTAAAAAAAAAAAGCAAAAAAACAAAACAAAAAAGAAACTATAAAAAAAATTGTATTGATATGAAGCTTCAGAAAGTTACTTCTCAAAGAATCGACCCAACTCGTGCCACTGGGAATCTTTACAACGATTTCCAAAGCGGATCACTTCTCCAGCGAAAACCTTCAACTCCTCTCTGTTGCAATTATATAAACATCACATCATGAACTTTTATTTATGAATTGAAATTACAAAACCCTGGAAAGCTCCAGTGGCTGGCAATCTGGCATCATAATATTTTAATCCATTTTCTTCATTACCAACCTTTTATCTGATGCAACAATCCTTAAAAGTTCATCCATGTCATTTGATATTAATTTTTGAACACCTTCTTCAGGAAGCACTGCTTCTTTTAGTTGCCATATGCTTCTTTCGGAAAGTGAACGCATAAGATTTGAACCTTTAACAATTGTATTGGCAACCTCAAATCCTAGAATAGCAAGTTCATTGTTTTTATTAGCCGCTCCAGAAACAAATCCACCTTTTAAGTTCACACTACTCCCAAGTGAGTCCAAAACTTCTACTGCCCTTCCAAGTCCGGCGCTGCCAGCTCTGCTTAACATGGAACCCACATCAGAAACCTGCAAAGGTTTTGACCCATAAGCTTAACCAAGAGAAGAATTATATCAACTGGCCAATCATCAGAATAACTTTGTACAAGTCTTGAAAAGATGGTTCATTCTAGAAAAACAGTGAACAGTTTTTTAATTATAAAATTCAACCTGGTATCTTGTAGGAAATGAGTCATCAAAAAAGTGTTAATTTCTTAAATGAGACACTGTTAAAGAATAGCAACAAAAGATTCATTCACAATAAGCAATCAAAGTCGCTATCGATCACCAGATAGGCCAATGACAGAATTGTATCTTAATCTTTAATAAATTTTCAGTCAGTTCAACAAGTCTAATCAGCTTGATCATATATTGAATAAAAAATTTCAACCCAGAGCAACCAATAGAATCTGACTGGCATTCATCTAATTCTGTCCAAAACACTATTTAAACAATAAGAGAGCATCTATTACTGTAATGCTGAAAGTAAAATATTGGAAAAGGCATGCCAGACCTGGTAAACAACAAGCAAGAGACGATATCTGAAGTAGGTATATCATAATTTTACCCCGGGTAGAAGAAATGATTGTAAGTCACTAGAACTGGAATTGACTTAATTCTTCTAAATTAATCATAAACTTTCAGATAAGAAAAAAGTAAATGTTCTGTTAATAATTAATTCTATATATGATGATATTGTCTAAAGAATGGAGAGAACATCAACAAAACTGAAACTAATGCAACCATATTCACGAAAAGTTCATCACATATATGCATCAAGTTAATATCAACTAGAAAGGTTCTTGAATCCAAGTTGACTGTAACTTTAGTATATAAAACATCGAAACTCTGAATTCAAATATATTGTCAGAAGTGATTCATGGATGGTATTTTTAATAGCATAGTTTTCTTTGTTGTTCAAATACAGGCAATAGCCCGACAATTTTTTCAATTCATACTTGCTCCAGATTTATCACAAGCAATCTATTAGTCAATATTGTACAAGCATGAGTTTTTCCAGATGGGCATATTAACCTTCTTGTTTTTCAATGAATTCATATAGTTTTACTCACTAAGAGTAGCTAATAATGGCAATGGTACCCTGCCCAAGAGGAATATCTGATCTTCACTAATGTAGGCACTTAAAAAGGAAAAAAGAAAACGAGATGTGTCCAAGCCACTTGCTTTAGTACTTCCATGCCATACTCGATATCTCTTCCCTCCATTTTTACACAAAACTAAGAATCAAAGTTTTCATCCTGCATCCTTCAGTTACCCATGCCAATTCTACAAATTTGTTCATCTCCTAACAGTCTATCCTCATCCTAACAATAATCTCTTTCCCCGATCCTAGGTTCTCAAAAATACTAGAGTTCGTCACTGCCATATATTTCCTCAGAAGGATCACAATCAGCTTGTCCTGCAGCCTCACCTCAACATAACTCTTATGTTCCAATATGAATAAGCTGTGAAACTGGAGGAAACTAGAAACTTGTCTCATTTAAATATGATACTAAAATTTTTATGCAAATTGATAGAGGGTATAGTCAAATTAATATAAACGAAACTGTGCAGAATAGGTTAAAATGGTAAGAAAATATGCAATGATGTTCAGACAAAAAAAAAATAGTTGCTGCATCCCGATCCTAGTAAAACAAAAAAAGAAGCAAGCAATTCAACGTTGACCCTCATACCAAACAAACAAAAGGAGATAATTGAAATAAAAGAGACACAAGTGAAATTTGCCTACCTTATTGGCCCTCAACGATCTGGTTTTCTGGTAGAAACTCTTGTCGAATCGCGGTATCCCATCGTAAAATTCATCATCACTGACATTAGAATATCGAGCCGACGATCCTGGGGATTCTTCAGCTATGGATGGCGGATTCTCAATGGGCTCTTCTAGGACTATTGTCTGCTGAGTTTTATCGGCAGTCCTCTGCTGCCTCTTTTGATGCTGTTTTTGCACATCAATGCTACTTCTGCCTGCATAAGGATTTGCCGCTGGAATCTGCTTTGAACACAGCCCTCCCATGCCGTCTGAGAAAATAAAAATTATTATCAGACGATCATCAACAGCTCAAACAGAACCCCAGTAACAAAAGGGAAAAGAAAAACCCACCTGTTGAAACTGAGAATGTAGAATGGAAAGATGGGGTTATTGAGTTGGGAGTTGAGGAATGTCGGAAAATTTTGCAAGAAAGTCCAGCTTCGAAGTCTGTCGCCGCCAAAAGAAATAATTATTTATGTATCAGGAAATTAAAACAATTGCTACAGCGGGGAATACAAGTCAAAAGATATTGTAATGCTACTAGAAGATGATGAAGACTTGCAGGTAAAACAATTTTACCAGAACAAGAATCTGTTACTCAATTAATTATGACCGAGGAAGAAGACGATGCCAATGAACTAAACTAATTTATAATTCTTATTTTTTTTAAATTTGACACTTGACAGTCAGGTTCGATCATCTGAATGATTCGTCATGAAATTTAAAAGAAGATTATGAGGAAGTGGTTTGAAAATAATAATAATTAAAAAAAAAAAAAAAACGGTGGCTGTTGGGATGGCATTAGCTGCCAGCCGGTGTTGACTTGGAACAATTCAATTCCATATTTCTAACATAAACCTTTCTTTTGAAACAAATCGTTTTTTCTCGTTTGGCACTCTTTTTGCTATTGAATGTAAAATCGTGATAAGGGTATATGGTGTTTTATCATTTTACTCTTTTGCCGATTTTTATTCAAAATATTATAGGGTGTATTTAGATATTTTGAAAGTACGATGGCCTCACTTTTTTTTTTTTTAATCTTTTATTTTAAAATTTCTTGTCTAAAGGTGATAATAGAAAATTTTATCATGTTTTAACTTTAGCATTTAAGGAATGATATTTTTTAGGGTTAACTATCAAAAGAATAAAGTAATTTGGTCCAATATTCAATTGCAATATGATTCTTAAAACTTATCAATATTTGTTATATTGTTTTAATTACTTTCAATCACAACATAGCACTTCATTCTGGCGTTCAAACAATATCGTTCATTTAACATATCACGTCACAATAAAAAACTGGAGCAAATGTTTTGAATTTTTTGTAAATATTTTTTTTTATTTTTGATCAATTATTTAAATTAAACGACGTTGTTTAGATCGCCCCATCATCTACATAAGCAATTAAGCGTTCGAATGAAACGATGATATTGTAATTAAAAATAATTAAAGAACGTAACAAACATTCCTAAGTTTAAAAATCATATTGTAATTAAAAATTCGATGAAAGAAAATAATTTTTTTTTGTAATTAACCCCTATTTTTTTTAACAACTGGATAAATTTGATAACATCAAAATCGAGGAGGACTAGAATCTAGAAGCATAAGCGATGAATGGGATTCTACAGCTTTTATTATTTCTCGAGCCTGGGCTCACACCACATTGCGAAATAGTTCTACAAAAGAGGAATTGTGTGCTGATTTTGTTTAAAATTGATAAATCTTAAATTGAAATGGCTCCTACTAAATTCTGTAAGCATTTATATACTCTATTTGGACACAAATTGAAGGAAAAGGTAACCTTTTACCAAGCACTATAATTTTTTTTTTCAAAGACTGCTTCTGATCTGAAACCCTATCCACTTTTAATAATAATAATAAATAAATAAATAAAGTTCCATGTTAAATTGCAATAACTTGTTTAAAAGCAAAAGCAACAGAAAACGGTCCATACATACACCGCAATAGAGGCTGACTAAACGCTCCATATATACACCACAATAGAGGCTGACAATCTCCTGAAATATATCTTGCTTTCTTTGTATTAACAAATGATGGATTGATTGCAGTTTTTATCTAGATTCATATCTAGACCTGAGTGGTAACTCCAAATTCTAGACTCCCCCCCCCCCCCAAGAAAAATATGTTGGACGTACATACATACATAAACTAAATGGGATTGCAGCAGCAAGCAAAGTTGCATTTTCTTACAATTCAGAATGCAAGTGAGATGAATCACAGCTAAAACTCTTCAAGTTGGATGAAGTGCTGTTGAGTTGTCCAGATAGTCTCAAAAGGATGAGGCGTGCCATGTTCTCTGCTGCAACTGCACTTGTTTCCATGGTGCTAGCTGCATTCTCAAAAGCGTTGACATAGTATAGATGTTTACCATCTAAAATGAACGGAGCATATCTCTCAGGCGCCTCATAATGAGGATAAGCACCCCAGTTGATTCTGATCGTCTCCACTCTCACTCTGTAAAATCAAAGGCAAGAGAAAATAATAAGGAAACATGAAAATCCATAGGAGAGTTTAAACTGAATGTATTAGCTGAGTAAAAAATCATGTTAGTTGTAAACCAAAATCACAACCCAAGCATTTTTCTGATTACATATAACTGATCAAATAATTGTCCAATATATGCAGTGTAGGCTCTCCACCAGTATATTAGAGGAAAAAGAAAATAGCAGTCTCAAGCATCAGACTAGTTTTATTTTGGGCAACTGCCAGACAAAGAAGGCACCTTTCTCCAGAACTTCTACTCTAACAGATGAGTTTCATCATTTATTGTCTTTATCCTAACTAATAATTCGCCTGGAAGCTGCTATTTCTTGCTGCTGCTGGTTAATTTAACTTTCTATTCCATTAATCTTGCATTCAGAGATCCAGAGAAGTAGATCCATGTTGATGTGCATCTTACTGGAGGAAGAACTTGGGTTCCCTATACTTACACTGACGGGTTTACTTGACGTACACAGCTAATGAAGTACTAAGCCACTGTGATTCGACCTGAGATTGGGTGGTGGGGCTTAGCTAGAGAAAAGGAAATTAGTCAATGGCTTCTCCAGCAAAAGGTTTCACAAATAACCCTACCACAGTAAACCGATTTATATTCTGAAAGAAGGCAACACCAATTGTTATTGATAAACTTAAATATTTAGAATGTTCTCAGTAGACAAAAGGAAAAGAGAAAAAAGATAAAATAACAAAAATGCAAGGAAGGGAAAAGAACATTGGATTTCTACTTATATTCTATAGTTTTCTAACATAATTAATTAATAATTAACATAAATTCATTTTTAACTTTGTATTATTTAAATATTAATCTCATTCATTTCAAGACCTAAGCATAATGTGCATAATTCGATTAAAAAAATATCTATTTTCTTTAATTTTACAGTTCCTATTAATATAGTTTGATCTCTTACTGAAATTCTGTTTGATTAACAAAGTATTATCTGCGAAATTTATGGCATGCTTTTATGATAAGTAAGAAACTTATAACTGTACGACATTAGATAATTAAATTATTCAACTATGTTTAATACATATTATGTTATTGAACAAACTTTCTATTTTTTTACAGTCTACTAACTTTGAATGATCAGAGTATTAACAGGAAGTCAATGAATCATTACAAATAATGGGGAAAGGCAATTCGATCTTTAAACAATCAACTAGAGCGCTTTTTGGTGGTGGTGGTGGTGTGGGGGGGGGGAGTGTGTAAATTTTTTATTTTTTTTGGTGGGGATAGAGATGTTATAAGGTCATGCGGGGGGTATGAAGTGGTGCCTAGTAAGACTGTACGAGTGCAAGGGTGATGTCCCGCCTATACTGCTGACAGAAAAATGGCAGTACAATTTCTTAACAGTCATTCCAGAATCGCAAGTTTATCATAATATGATTTGAACTCTATTACAGCTCTCATCTATTAAGGAAATGCCTCGGAAATCAATTACTAGCATTTATACCTGAAAATGTCATCCAGTAAGACATCAGCCATAGGTTCACGGGAGAATATCTTGTAGGTCACATCTTTCTCATGCTGCTTAAGAATGCTGATGCATGTGAATGGTAGATTAGAAGACTCAACAGTGCCCACCAGTTCCGGGATATCCGATAACATGTCAAGACCAAAATATGCCTGATCAGAGCAAATCCTTCATTTAGAAATGGATTATTACCATTCACAACAATTCAGGACATGATAGATCAAGCATATGTAATATACTCACAGGATTTAACAGGCCTCTAACAAAAGTTGCATGTGTGTGCTGTAATTTTCTTGGAGGTATTGATATTTCAGGATTGAAAAGAATATTTAATTCATCCAAGGGTGTTGCCACTACGGTAACTTGACAGTTGTAACTTTTTCCTTTTGTGGAGTTCAGCTCATAGACATCTCCAAGGTAAGAGACAGATTTTATTTCTTCATGAAGGTGCAACTCGACATTTGAACGGTTGATTAATCCAGCAGCCATCTGCCAGTTCCCTCCTTCAATTGACCATAAACCACCTCCAGATCCAGCCAATGAAACTGCACCAGCAAGTCCGCTGATGTTCACACTTTGTCCATAATTTATTCTTGTGATCACCTGCACAAAGAAGAGAAATTGTGCATTTAGTTGAGAACAGAAGTCAATAATTTTGAACAGAAAGCACTATTTATTAAATGGATAGCCTACTTAGTAGTATCATTGCAGGACGGGCCAAAAGTCAAGACTTCCAAGAGAATATGATCAGTTAGCACATGCATGGAAGGTTATGGGTTTTTTGGTTTGCATATGCAGGAAAGGCGATTATTAAGTGTCTGTTGCTTTAAGTGTCTTTCGCTTAACCTCTCTCTCTCTCTCTCTCTCTCGTTCTAGCAAGACATGCTATTCTAGAGTTTGTTCAAGGCTTAAGTGATGGTTCTACATGATAGTATCTGATGAATTCATAAAACAAGAAGCAAGAAGTATTAAGAAGAAAAACAAAAAGTAGGTGAGCAAGAAGTATTAAAAAGAAAAAAAAATAATAATAATAAAAAAAGGCATGTGCTTCTTTCTGGGAATTATAACTCACAAAGAGAAATGTTGAATCGTATTTTAAAAGATGCTCTAGTAATTTAATGATTTGTGCCTCCGCAAAGGTGATTCTTTTTGCCTGGTTCCACTATCAAGTTAATCACTTTTGAATGAGAGCCAATTATTTGTTAAGAAATTACCCACTGTTTTATACTGAGTAATTCTACAAATTTGGCAAACAAAATATCTCATGTTTCCTCAACATGTAGGGATGCACCACCATGTGTCTTACTTTGAACTCCCAAGTCACTTGTTGATTTCTCAAGTTCTCTGCGTTGTCAATTTTTATGGAGCCAAAACTTGCCTATTACAGGTTTCTAGAGAATAAAAAAACAAACTTCTTTTATGCGATTTTACATGCTACAGACATCGATCCCTTCCAATTTCTGCTTTTATTTGGTGTGATTACCGAAGCCTAGTGGCAGTGAGTTTGGCTCTATCATCCACTATAGATACTAGTCTGTGTTCCTCACAGCGCATTCTACTAGAATAGTTCATCTGACAGCAACCATGAAGGAATCCAGTCACCATAGAAGCATGCTCGGAGTTGATCATCAAGCATCATATTGACAAGTATTTCTGTTCTACTTGAAAACATAATGATCATTTAACTTATGTTTCCGGCTAAATGAACATCCAGAAGAAAAAGTTACTGATCATCATAAAAGTAATATTTTCCGAAGTTATATTTTACGATCTTTGCCAGTCTCACAGACAGTCTTCAGCTTCAGCATACTAAATGTAGAATATTATTAGTATTTTTTTTATTTTACAAGAAACGAAGAATTTAATTAGAATACAGAAGAAAATTGGGATGAGAAATCCCTAACATGGCAGCTAGGTCAAGACAGAGAAACAGCAACAGAGTTAAAAAAAAACATAACACTAGTTCCTAACAAAGTCCAAGACATGAAAACTTCTAAAATTCTTATGGTTTGACATCCCAAGTGCTGCTCCAAATTTGACTCTCCCCCAAACCTCCTTGGTTTCAAAATTATCTAAAATAATCCTCCTATTTCTTTCCAACCATGTGGACCAACACAAAGCTGGCACCACAATTCCTCACAAGACTTCACTATTTTTTTAATATAAGCTCCATGATTCGACGCAAGTAGGTCGAATATTCACATTTTATGTCTTGCATAGAATAAACTATAGCTCTAATACAGATTATCAAGAGATACATTTTCCAATATATCAAGAAGCAAATCCCGCTCTCTAAGATATGGCCCATAGCATTTGTGTAATACACAAAGAACGAAAACCAGTTTCTGCAACTTATTGGCTGCTGCAGAAAACTCAAGCAATATGTTTCAAGTACCCATGCCACCCTATATCAAAGGACGAGTCTTTCAAAAATTCTTCAATGAGAAAAGAAAAGCAAGAATCCGAAGCTGATGCTTACTTACTATGCAAAGAATTAAGCAATGGCATCCGGATGCAAGCTCAGACCTTGGCCTCTACTAAGTGAAAATCCTCTGAGCCTTTCATGCGTATCCTAATAACACATATACTTGCAGAAAAACAAGTTTGAACTGCAATGTATAACATAACTTGCTTGATTTATTTTGTTTCCATTCCCTGAAATTTAGCTGTGAACTATTATTTGTTTCTGAAGTTGCTTTCCTTCTAACTTCACCAGGCACACACTACCCAGATGCAACTGTATAACTAAAACATCAATGGTCCTACATTGTAAAATACTCCCTCTGTCCAAAAAAAAAAAAAAAAACAAATCCAGCTTGAGCTTTTCATTTTTGGTCAACTAAATGAAGTACAACTTGTTATAAGCCATTAATTCTCAGTTATGCCCCTTCGTTTATTTGTTAGTTTGACCTTGTCTACCACATTTGACTCAAAAACATTTTTACCGTAAGGGTATCATTGAAACTGCAACTAATAAATTACTTCAACTTTTCAAACAATACTCTTTTTTTCTTCGTTATAAATGCTTAAGGAAGTTGTTGTAACAGAATTAAAGGAGCAAATGTGGCAAAATCATAATTTAAAGGTTATAACATCGAGAATTATATGACAAAGAGGCAGGGTGTTGTTAAATTGACACTTGAATAATGCATATACCACAAGTGCTCAAACCAAGACACAGCAAATTAATCCCAAAATCCATATAAATACAGAGGTTGAAAAGCGACAATCTATACAGGCATGGCACGAATAGCAACAGCTTCTTACCTTTTGTGTTTTATGCAGCCAGTATGGGCTGTTAATTTGGGTAAAATTACATTCTATGACCAATTCTGATCGTTTTGTAGAATTATACGGCCATATTAGATGTGCCAGAAAAATAATAATTAATTAGGTGGATGAAGCTAAAATGTAATGCATAAACAAGCAAGTATAACAAGAGAGAGTGAATATCTCACAGTTACAAGCTCTTCAATAAGTAAATGTGACAATCCAACTTCCACCAATTCGTCTCCTAAATTTCTTCTTGTCAGATTGTACAATCCGGCCCATTTAAGCATCCCCTCCACACTCTCAAACACAGGGCGGGATTCAATATCTTCATAATACCTCAAAAACTTGTTGACTGTCGTCTGCAAGTCATATATTATTCATATCACCACAAGAACCTAAAACAATAAATTTGGTACTGATAGTAACACAACAGAATATATAGATAGGGTCACCAAAGGAAATGAAATCGCCTGGACAGATCTATGCCAATGATAATTGCACATTTCGAACAAACATAAGATATAAAAGGGTAATTCATTTGTATGAAAACATAAATCATGTGCAAGAAATAACAATGCACTTCAAATTTCCATTTCACTTCTCATTTGTAGGGAAGCTGCAACCATTGCAAATATTTTCAAGAGCCAAAGAAATGTAGATGCTAAAACAATGCAAATCAAAATCCAAAAAAGATGACGAGACGCTGATATACTTTGAGTATTAGTAATCGTAAGTTCACCTGATTTAGTTATCTACGAACATACCTCAACGAAGCTACTCATTCGCAAGAGAGAGAACACTCCATATCTCAACATCATCCGTACAGAATTTGCAATCGACAACAAGCGCTGAACAATTGGCAGCCTGGAGTTCGAATTAAGCGTTTTGTAAACGAATTTATGGCCGTTCCAAATGCCCAAAGAGAGACAATCGTCAGCGTGCTTAGGATTTTTCACCTTGAGATCGAGGTACTTGGTGTAATTCAAGGCGTGGTAGTTCTTTGGGTGGAGAATAGAGGCACCGGCCTCGAAAGTCTCGCCAGCGATGGTGACGGTTGCCATGCGGCCCCCAACGACGCCGTTTCGCTCGAAAATTGCGATCTCACCAATTGTCTGGGGGGGAGAGTAGCGGCGGAGAAAGTGGGCGACAGAGGCGCCGCCGATGCCGCCGCCGATTATGCACACTGTGTGTGAGTGTGCGTGTAAAAACTGTAAAAAGAGTAGAATGCTACATACTACGAGGGTTGTGCCTTGAGAATGATGCTGGATCATCCTGTTTCGTATTGGTACGAAGCTATGGTTTTGGATTAGAGTACACCGTGCTGTTCCTTTCCCCGTTGCTGTAATCTCTGTTGTTTTGTGAATTTTGGGATGGGATGGATGGTATTAGTGATGAAGGTTGACCTCGAGCAGGTTGACTTCAACTGTTAGAAATTATGGAAGGAAGTATTTTGTTGGTAATTGGGTTACATGTGATTATATCCCAAGGGTCCTGTTTTTTGAGGCGGAGGCTCCGCATTTGTTTCTAATTTATCTTTCTATCATTACTCCACCATAATTAAATATTGCTTATATACTCAATATATATTTTTTATTTCCCAGTTAGTTTGATATTTAAGTATATAAAAGTAAATTACAGACGGTAGAAAGGGCTGAATGAGCGGCAACCATCATTTCAGTATTATTATCATTTTTTTACAGTATGTGTGATAACTTAATTCTTTTAATACCATTAATATTTTTTTATAAATATTTATAATCATGATTTCATGCTTGCAATTTTTTGTAAGATGTTACGTGATAAGTATATGATATAAATTGATTTCATATTTTATGTGACATGGCCATGATTTAATTGGTATATTTTCATTATTAAAATTTCTATTTTTTTATGTAAAATTTCCTAATTTAACCTACTCTAATTGATTTTATGATTACAACGTTTTATAAGATTTCATAAGATTTTATGAGCAATTAAATTTTTTTATGTGAGTAAAATTAAAATTAAACATGTCTAAGTGATTAATTGATTTTGTGAAGTAAATTGTACTTTTAAATTATATAATTGGATTTCGTAAATAATTTATTAATTTCATGAATAAGTTTCATGATAAGTTATTCTATAGAATTTTTCATGCAACTAGTAAATGCACCCATACGATGACCGGTCATATAAAATTTATATAAACTTTAATCTTTTTATGAAATTATTATATTTTAGTATTCCATAACATTCATTTTTATATTTATTTTGAGTCACAGTCATCAATTGCACAATTATTAATTATTTTAGTAAACAACTCTTGTGATGCACGATCATCATTTTTACATGCATATTACATATCTTAATTAATATATAAATTAATGACTAACTCCGTACTTGTTTAAAGTATGTACTCGTTCCTCAATACCTCGTCCCTCTCATTTCTTCTAAAGTGGATAAATTATTGATTAAAAAAAAACATAATATGCAAAATTTGGTATAAATAATTGTATTTTAACTTTCTTCTTGATTTTGTCCAAAAATGCAAATTATTGAAAAGTAAACAAGTCCTATTCGACTGCTCATGCTATTCAAAATAGAGAATATTATAACAGTTTTATTGCAGAATAAATCATAAAATTATATTTAATATAAATTTTTAAACTTTATAAAATAAATTAAGCTTTTCTATGTTTACTATTTGATTATTTAAACAATATGAAAAAGAGACATATTGAAAAAATGTTCAAGATTAAAACCCGATCCTTCTAGCATGTAATTAAAACGAACATATAAACTTAGAAAATAAATTATTATTTTTTAAATATTTTAGAAAGCTACACATTAATTTCGAAATTTCATATAAATTCAAAGAAAATCCATTTTTTAATTTATTTAATCTATTCCATGACCGGAACTGGGGAGGATACACGTTACACCACAATTTTGAATCAGAAGTGAAATTTCAAGAAATGACAGATCTATTCACTCTATCAATAACCGAGCCGGATCTGGTGTATCATAAGAGATTTGCCTTTTCTATTGATTCCTATGGATTGGATCAAAAACAATTCTTGAATGAAGCCAAGGATGAATCGAAAAAGAAATCTTTATTGGTTCTACCTCCTATTTTTTATGAAAAAAATTATTTTTGTTCTCGAAGGAGAATTGTACTAAAATTCATAAACAAATCAAATAAATTTAAAAAATAAATTCTAATAACTAAAATAATATCATAAAATAATAATTTTGAAAAACTATTAAAAAAGTCAGAAAATATCAAATAAATAATGAAAAAGTACTTAAAAGTTCAAAAAGTTATTAATTTTTTTATAATTATAGATACATTTATAAGAATTATAAAATTTTAAATTAAAAATAAAATTTTGCATTTATGTGTAGTTTCTGATTTTTTAAATTTCCTATTTATTTGTAATTTTCTGATTTTATTCGTAATTATTTAATTTTATTTTGTAAGTTTGTTATTTATTTTATATTTCATAGATTCATATTATCTTATTTAATAATATAATTTTTTTTTATTTTCTAAATTATATTTCAGAAAATTCATTTGTATTTTCAGGATAAGGATAATCCTATAATTTTCGTATATGTATATTTTTGGATTTACATGTGATTTTTTAAAGATATTTATAATTTGTTGATATTATTTTCTATTTTAGTTTTAATTAATGTAATTGCATTTTAATTTTCACTTTTTTATATTTTTTAAATATTAAAGTATGACTATTTATTTTTTATATAAAAGTTTATTATTTACTTATAATTATTCATCTTCAGCTAATTGATTAGATTTATTTTATTTATAATTTTAGAAGCTTTCTAATTTTTTTAATTTTCAGAATTTATGATATAATAATTTTTGAATATTTAAATATTTTATTTTACTTTATTATATTTTTATGGTCATTTATAATTTTCAGAATTATATTTTCATTTTGTATATGAGTTTTTTTACAGATTTCTTGAATTGTCAACTCATTTAGGCAAGAAAATATGCACCTGTTATTTTTAGGTTAGTTTATATATACATTTGATTTGATTGCATGACCTTATGTGAAATAAAGACATGATTAAGTAATTTAATCTTTTAACCCGTGGTTTAATATTATGTAATAATTGAGGCTTAATAAATCTTATTACTTATTAATGTCTATGGATCCATGTCTGTAGCGCAATAACAGATTAAGTTTGAATATTGATATAAAAATTTGGTACAAATAAAGGCTAATAAGCAAGTACACACAGAGGTAAAGAAAAATTAGGGTTCCTCGGTGTAGGTGAGTGGACGGTAACACCACCGAAATGGCAAAAGTTTAGTAGAAATAAGAATTTTTAAGATTTATATCTGCAATTACTATCACTACACTTCACTATGAGGGTTGTCGTTGTCATTGAAAATAGATCATACTTGGGTGAACCAAAGCCCTCAAGAAACTCCACTGGACGGCCACTATGCTGTCGATAATTATCCTTTTTATTACAGCAGGGTCACATTTTGAAAATTGTTAAAATTGAAGGTGGATCAATGTTGTTTTTCCAAATTGGCAAAGGTGTTTTAAACTAGAATTCAAGTCCATAATTTTTCCCGAAGATTTTGGTGAATACAAGCTCCCCGGACGGTGGGGTAGGGTTCTGACAGTGGCTGGACCTTGGCCCCTGACAACAACGGTGTTGGAAGGCCTCAAACTGGGGGAGTAGGTTGGACCAAATTAGAGTTTGGGGATTAGGGTTTTGATTTTTTAATTAATTTATTTATTTATTTCTTGCAATTCAGTTTCAGTTCAAGGATTTTGAAAAATTATAGTTTCATCCCAGTTAACTTTGGTTGAGTCAATTTAATCCTATTTAAAAAATAAATTTTGGTCCTACAACTTCAAATGGTCATAAAATACTTGTTTTTAACTTCGATTGATCTATAAAAAGTCGCAAAATATCACAAATCGTATCGAAAGTATGGTGTTGTGAAAAAGTAGGTTGACCGTATGTACAAATTTCATGGTTCCCCTAAAATATAAAATTTAATAAAAATTTGTTTTCATGTTTTTTCTCAAAAGTAGTGTTTGTTTTCACAATACTTTACAGGGAAATTATACTAAAGTTTATACTTAAAACATTAAATATTCAAAATAATTAAACTTGTTGCAGCAGCTGCTGCATGCAATTTGGAACAAGCATTTAGAGAAAGGAAATCAAGTGGAACTAGCAGTTTTACTTACAGATATCATATATGCATCATCCTTCCATCTTCCTTGATCAACTCTATGCTACTTAATATGTATCTATCTGCATCATTATAATTGTCTTAAACCAAATGCTTATGACTGGAAATAGGGCACTCAGAATTTTTATACATTTCCCCCAAATTTGTCTATGGAATCTGTACCTTGAATTGTGTGTGTGTGTGTGTGTAAACCTTAATTAAAAGGGCATGCACGCTTTTGGATACCAGTAACACTTGACATTGGAAAACCTTTCCTCTCTCTGATTATCCAGGAGTCTCTGTTTCTTCAAATCCACTGATTCAGAAAACGATCTTGATCGGATGATCAACGGCTGCGCCACCCGGGGATCGGTACATTTCTCCACCACCTCCACGCCCCACAACACCTTCTCCCTCGTCTTGCTCCGATGCGGAATATCGTGCGTGATGGAGTTTCTCCAAGGCGGAAGGCCCCCGTTGGGCCGCAAGAAGAAGCCGTAAACCGATCTCAGCCGCACCTGCATTCCGTCTCTTAAGGGCTCCCATTCTGTAGCGGAATCACATTGGCAAGGCCATGTTTGGATAACTTTTTTCCCGGTGACCCCGGGGAGAAACGGCGTGCTTGAGGCCGTTAGGTATGTGCCGAAACAGCTTTTGAGCCTGATGCAGTCTTTTCCTTCCACAGATTCCACAACCCAAACCGCATTCTTTGCCGATCCATCAGCGCCCTGGCTGATGGTGGCGCGGTCTTCCTCCGCCACCAGATATCTGTCCTTGTAGGTGATGAGCCTGATTGACTTTGCCCTCAGGAAAAGATCCATCTTTTTCATTAAGGATCGAGAAATATAATGGAGATTAGACGACCAATTCACGACGAATGACGAATGTGATATTCCTATTTCATTCAAGAACAAGAAAGATCAAAATTAGCTAGAATGGGAAATCCATGGTTGATGAATTCTTGGAATATAATGCATTACCTTGTAATCAATCAAACGGAACGCAATGTATGTGATTCAACAAAAGCTCTTCTTCTTCCTGTGATGTAATAATATATTATTATGGAGCCCCTTAAGCCTTATCTCTCTCTCTCTCTCTCTCTCTCTCTCAAGAGTTTAGGGAGAGAGAAAGTGGTTGCTGGAATGAGATCAACGGGGCCCGAATTACAGGAAGAAGCTTTCAAGCATGCACAGGGTTTTTGACGATGAAGACAAGATTTGTGAAGGGACAATCTTTGATTTGCACATATGTATCAGACTGGTGTGTTTACGTGTATATGTCGTGTTATTTTTAGCACACATCTTCTTTTTATGGTATAGTTGTTTCTTATACATTTCGATATTACCTAAAATTGAGGGTGCCCTACATTTCCCCCAGTCAAAACAGTTCACGGTTTTCCCCCCTTTAATTCGACATAAAAGAATCTAGCTTTTTAAAGGAGCCTTTCCAGCTTACTCCGGATTGCCTATTACTATTACACCTTTTCGATATTCTATTCTTGTCGTAAAAAATAAATCAAAGTCTGCAATATAAAAGTAAAATATTTACGACCTCATTATAAATTAACCATAAACCCTAAATCGTAAACTATAAAATTACAAAATCGAGAATAATATATATAATTTAGTCTGAACTCTAGATCATAAATTTTGTACTTAATGAATCATGAACCATAAATCTAAACTCTGAATCAACTTATTCATAATAAATAAGTAATAATTAATTATTTTTTTCAGTGAAAAAACGCAAACGAACGGATGATCGCATGTGAGCTAGCTTGGCCACTTCAGGGTTCTGAAGTCGGCCTTCTTCCACTGCCATTTGTCATCTAATTTTACACCCCTAAAATAGGTCATTTTGTTTCACCAGTAATATTTTTTCTTAAGTTTGTGCGCTTGGAAGGGTTGCATAATAAAAAAAGCTATATGTCTCTCTCTTAATCATAAATTCTTAAAATGAGTCTCCTACATATTAGTAGCAGGGATCTAATTTAATTAACTAAATTGATCTATCCATACCCTACAAATCAGACCTCAGTAACACACCAAATTAATTTAATTCAGTATGTTGACAGCACTAAAGATACATCATCTGTAATTTCTAATTCCATGGTTATGTTCGATTATGAATATAGAGAACAACCAAAGCATTAATTTATACTATACATTAATAAGACAAAAAGTAATACAATGCTTAAATATTCAACAATAGCAGTTGGAAAAATTGCAAAATTAGTCGTTTTATCTTTTGAGGAGTCCCAAAAGTAGTCTCATATTTTTTTACTTTACCAATTTTCGTCATGTATCTTTTTTAGTTTTCGATTTTAGTCATATTTTTTATCAGAATTAATTATGTTGCCGGCAAAAGTATGTGTCTCTCACGTGAACTCAAATAAATTGGGGATTTATAACTTTTCGGGCCAGCTTGATTATGTGGCACCGCCAGCATTGAATATCATGACACATCAGACTAGATATGAGGGGTAAGATTGTAATTCCCAAAAGAAAAAAAAACATAAGATTGTAGTTTCCACAAAAAAAAACATATGCAGAAGAAAAAAATAGCACTTGCGGGCTGTAATAGAGAACTCATCGTGAAGAGAAAAAAATGCTAGCGGCATATATCATTTGAGGAAAGAATAAAGAGCATTTGCCTCCTTCACATTACAGTAAGTAGTGAGAACTTATTATACTAGAGTTTCAGTTAATGCGTATCTTCTATAGTATCGTTTAATTTGTTCTTTTTTACATATGTGTAGTATTTTTTTGCATATGTGTAGTACAAAAAAAAACCCCAATGTTTTTGGGATTTGTGGGATTAATTAAATATTGATTATAATAGGGTAGAAATTGTCCCCCTCCATAGGTGACCTTTAGTAAAGTATTAGAATATAGACTCATTTTCAATATTTATATGATGTAATGTTGTGTGTTGAGACATGTAGGGTTGGGTGGGTTTTTTTTATTTATGTATTGTATTGCAATTTTTTTTTCATTCTTGGTTTTATGCAATTGGGGATACAGTTTGGTTTGGTAGCTCGACAAATTTTTGGGGGTTTAAGAGTGCGGAAGTTGTTAATGACAAATTGATCATGTATTGTTGGAACATATTGTACTTATCCATGTTGGCTTCAATTTAATTTGTGTGCAGTGGGTGGAAGTAAAATTGAGATGCATCTGCTTGATTTTGAACTGGGTTGATGTATTGTGTATTACATTTTGTTCTATTTGGAGGTGGTGAACTAGTTTAGTTGTAATTCATAATAATTATAAACCTTTATTGAGGAATTCATTTTGTTGTTTTGTTTACATGTTTTCGTTAATATACAACTTCTCTGTTTGCTTGTTCATATGCAACTTGTCTGTCTGCAAGCAATAGCCCATGGTCTATTTACTTTTTATTTAAGTAATTTGAAGTTGTTTTGATTATGTTGATTATTGTAGTAACTTGGTTTCAATATCTCCAATTTCATGTTCAAGATGTCACAAAGATCGAGTATGAACATCTCTCAATCAAGTAAACTGAAATAAACAAATAAGTTATGTAGAGGAAGAAGATGGAATTGAAATCTCAATCGAGCTTGTTATGTGAAAAGAAAGCTACTGGTGATAGTCACGCCATCAACAGAGATTTAAAAATGAGGAAGAAGATGGAAAAAATTAACTACTCATTGGAGCAAAGTACTTGTAAAAGTCATTACAGTCATGATTCTTGTTGTCATGATTATGATCATGAGTAAATAAGTCATGTTTCACAATTATGTAATTTGTAATGCTATGTCCAACGGTTTTAGTATTCACCTATTTGTACTGTATGCCACTCTCTCATGTGATTTGAAAAAAATACTATTTGTTATATTTATATGTTTGTTATGAGATTAACAGTGTCATACATGCATAGCTTTTGTCCAAATTAATAACATATATTAAGTTTCCCTAACATAACCATAATTGGAGAAAAGAGGTATAAAGATGAAATCTTGTAACAAAACGAAGAGAACTATACATGCACTATCATTCCCAATTTATTTGAGGTCACGTGAGAGGCACATGCTTTTTCTGGCAACATAATTAATTCTGGTAAAAAATAAGACTAAAATCGAACATTAAAAATATACAGGACAAAAATTGATAAAGGAGAAAAATACAGAACTACTTTTGGGACCGTCCAAAAGATACAAGACTAATTTTACAATTTTTCCCGAACAATTCAAGAATCACCTGACAAGTTATAATATGATCAATAAAATTTTCAAAACCCCACTGGTACTAAATGAGCATAAGAAATAGTTCAATTTATCCTCAATTAATTGTTGTATTTGACCATAATAACATTTTTATTTAGAAATGAACAAATATTCCGAATACACCAGATTTGTTAGCATATGATCAAAAGAAGCATGTTACAAATGTGATCAGAATATATAACTTTTTGAAACCAAAGAAGGAGTCGCTAAAAATATCACAATCAATAGGAATTTTAAACTAAAAAAAAATATAAATAAATGAAAATTCAAGCCTGTTCGAGAGCAAAACAATTCACACAAAGATGAAATAAATTTTTAGAATGAGACCTACACAAAGAACAAAGGGAAACAACATCAAAGCTTTCATTAATGAAGTTGTCATCAAGAGGAAGAAAATAAATAAATGTAGCATGAGAAAGCAAGGTGGATGTGGGCAACAACATTGACTTCCAAGCCTATAAAGAATTTTGAAGTCTTTGTATTGTCAAGTAGAAGCAAATGTAAAAGCATCATTTGAAGTTATTTTCATACAAGAATATCTAAAGCCGACTCTTCTTGCCTTTAAAAAAAACAATAAATAAATAAATATTTTTCTGATAACGTTGCATAAATATAATATTTATAATATAATTATAAATTATTATTAATATTATTATAATTATTTTTATATACAGTTGAAATGACATCAAATACTTATAATTTAATTATTAATTATATCATATATATTAAAATTAATAATATTTGTATTGACAATTACAATCATATTTAATTATATAAGAATAAGAGTGGTAAATTGTGCTATCACATCGTATACGCACGGATTATGTTTTTGACTTTTTGTATTATCTATTTTATTTTTATATAAATATAAAGTATTAATAATTTAAATTAATTTTTTGTTATAAAGTCATATGATTGGTTAGTGATTATTGTTTCATTTCGTGCCCCTTTATTGTTTCATGTCATCTATTGTCGCCTTTATGTCATAATGTTATAAACATAGCAATATATTTAAAAAAAGAAAAAAAAACTATAAATGTATACAATATATTATTTAGCAGAAATAATTAAAAAATAAAAAATTAAACAAATCCACCCTTCTGTTTAGGCAAAAGAAATTACAAATTAAAAATAAAATGATAAATACTAAAAATAATAAAATTTCAATATATAAATAGCATATTGGTGGCAAAAATATCGTTCAGCATTACATTGCACTTTGAAAATAAGTAGTATATCATATATCAAATCTATTATAATTATAATATTTTGATTGATTCACCTATTTATTAGTAATACACTCATTTTGACATAAATAATTATAGCCAAATTTTATGGGCTTTTGATGATTAACATTTACTTATCATAAAAAAGCTAATTAGATTAATAAATTATTTTATCTAATATATAATATTTCTTTTGATTGGGCATTATTTTTAAACTAACAAATTGGTGTCAATCTTACCAATTTGTTATGGTAAAAGAAATTAGAGTCTTAATTATTTTTCTTTCTTAATGTTAGGTATACAACTGAACCAATTGGAATCTTCTATTTCATTTTATATTTTGAATTAATTGTTATATGCATATAATGATATCATTAATTAACAGATGACATATATTAAAAATAATTGAATAGATAACGAAACATGACATAAAATAGAGAATTCAAGAAATACAATTTAATATGGAAAATATCATTTCATGAGTGTAAATTAAGGAGTAAACAATGAATTTGCATAAAATTCAATTCGTACAGTAAAACATGGCATGCAAGCTTTTAATTGGGGATATTACAAAGGGCGTAGGATGGATAGGTCTGAAGCAATTTACAACGAGACATCGTAAATATGAGGAGTCAAACGAGGAGTAATATAAAGCTGAAGCGGTGTTGCCTTCAAATTAGTAAGTCCGGGGCTCTCCGTCATGTCTATATCTGCATCATCATCAGGCCTGCTGAATTCATAGCAATGTAGCAGACTGGCCAATGTCAAATGCACCATCTGAAGAGCCAGAGAAGTTCCCGGACAAGATCGCCTTCCCGACCCAAAGGGTATGAGTTCAAAGTTATGCCCCCTTACATCTACATCTTTGTGGCTTGTCAAGAATCTCTCCGGCCTAAACTCCAGTGGCTCTGCCAATAGGTTTCCATCGCGCTGGATTTTCCAGATATTTACCAGCAAACGCGTACCTGAAGGTACGTGGTACCCCGGTGAGATGGTACAGTCCTCCATTGCTGAACGCAGACCGAGGATCGGAGCTGGTGGGTACTACCTTAATGTTTCCTTCACAACTGCTTGAAGATATACCAGGTTTGGTATGTCTGATTCTGTAGCATGTCTGTCTTTGCTGATGTAAGTGTCCACCTCCTCTTGTGCTTTCTTTAACACGCGTGGATTGTTGAGCAGAAGAGAGAGGGCCCATGTAAGTATAACCATCGTAGTATCACTTCCAGCTAAGATTAAATTCTGCCAATTAATGGAACGAATTAACTAATGGCTTCAATGTGAGAGAGAGGTTTGGTTCTAAAATTACCAGGCTTGTAGATTTGCTGATAGTATCAGCATCAAATTCTGTAAAATCAGCAGTTTCCAAAATGGTGAGCATCACATCCATGAAATCTTGATCAACAACTCCGCCCTCCCCTGCGGTCCTCCTGCTCCTCCTTTCTTTGTGCTCCTCCAACCACTTGGCCATAAGATGGTTGAGTTCTTTCGCTATTCTTTTCATTTTTTTGTCATGCCCTTGCAGATCAAGCCAGCCTAATGCTGGTATTGCATCAGACAATACAAATACCCCGAAGTAATGAAAGAAATCCCTCATCAATTTTTGGTGGCTTCTTCTCTCTTCCCCCTCGCTCTTTCCTCCTACCAATCGGACTGATGTATTAAGCGTAAGATCTCCAAACCACTGTCTCATATCCACCATCAACCCAGTTTCAGTCCCTTGTTTGGCAGCCCACAAATGGTAGAGTTCCTTCAAAGAAGTCTGCACCTCAGAAACTCGTATGTGAGTGAGCATATCAATCCGGCGATGAGAGAGAAGCTCAAATGTGGCTATCCTGCGCATCTCACGCCAGTAAGGCCCGTAGGGTGCGAATCCAAACATGGAGTAGTTGTAACCTAGTATTCTTGTGGCGGTTATCTTGGGCCTGTCCGAGAAAACCTTGTCGAGGGTGGTAAAACACTCCTTCGCCATTTCCCAACTGCTCACAACCAGATTTTCTTGAGAGCCCAGTCTGATGGTGAAGACGGGTCCATATTTTTCAGCCATGGCACATAATGTTTTGTGGAGCAGTTGATTACTACCGAACAGGTGGAGGTGGCCGATGATCGGCAGAGCGCCGTTCACTGTAGGTGGTGGCTTTTTCTTGATTTGGCCGTAGTTAATTGGCTTCCCAAATTGATAGATGAGCAGAAAGAAGGCGCAGAGGCTTGAAAGTATGATTAAGAATAACTGGATCATAGAATCCATGGAAGATCGAAGAAGGGGGTGACAGAATGACTGGATAGTATCTAAATTAGTGGATACTATTTTGTTCATGATTGGAAACTTATAATGCAACAGCACAGTAGCAGCAGCCAGAGAGGAGACTAAGGAGCTGCATGGGGTCCAGTCAACTGCTCCTAAAATGCAATAATTATCTCTTCGTTTTGCTCTGAACTGCAGCCGGCCCCTACATAATGACTACAATATAATATTAAATATTGAATTTTTCAAATAACTAAGCATACTTTGTTTCATTTTCGTGTGTTTATTTATGGAATAAGGTTGGATATGGATTAATGATCCCATCATATCTTATGTTTATATTTACTGAGAGCAAGAGTCAGGTAAACAGCCCAACTTAGGATTTCTGCCCAATTTTGAATAAATTAAAGAACTAAATATTCGGTCACACACTCTGGGACAAAATATGTCCATTCGGATAGAATTGATGAAAGAACTATATTATCCTTGAGTTTAACATGATTGACTTGGCTAAATCAAATAAAATCAATCTCCAACGCCATTTACTTTCAGATTGATGAAGGCGAGGAGGAATTACAACCCATCTTCACTAGAACTTTCTTCATTCATTGATTCAAATGCCGATGGCATCCACCATGATTGACTTGGCTAAATCAAATAAAATCAATCTTGTGGGTGGCAGACAAAGAGTTGGCAGCAAAGCCATTATTATTTTTTTTCTTTTCCTAGTTGGTAGACAAAGAGTTATTCTTTGCTTATAAAAGGAAGAGTGGAGATAGAAGAGAAAACACACAACTTCATTCAGCAGAGAGAGAGAAATATTTTTTTTTCTTTTGAGAGAAAATTAGAAAGGGGGGATACACGAGAGAAACAGAGAGCAACGAATCGTGAGGTCTTTGTGGAATTGAGAGGGTTAGAGAGTGAGAGGTTGATCTCATTTTTTGGTGTAATTCTCGAGTCATTGTTTAACGAGTTCGCGGGTTGTGCGAATCGTCGGAGTTCTACAATATTACGATTGGTGTTGCTCCCGTGGACGTAGGCTTTGCCGAACCACGTAAATCTCGTGTCTCATTTATCTCTCGCTTTTATCTTGATTACTTGTGGATATTTGCTTGTTTGATTATTTGGGATATTTCTCGGTTGTATGTGCTCTATTATTGCTTCCGCTGCATTGGTTATTTTTGTATGGATTTACAAGTGAGACCAACAATTGGTATCAGAGCTTGATATCAAATTCGGGTGGTTGAGCTCAAATTTGAGGGGTTTTAAGCAGATTCTGGCAGAAGCGCATACCAGGTGTTCGACGAAATTCCTGAGAGGAATTAAATTTTGAAACAAGCTGAAAAATAACGTCCACGAGTGGTGCGGTCAAGATTGGGAAGTACGAGATTGAAAGGTTCAATGGGAAAAATGATTTTTCCTATTGGAGGATGCAAATGAAGAATTTGCTAATCTCACAAAAGCTACACAAAGCTTTGGCGGGTAAAGAAAAGAAGCATGAAGACATGTCGGATGAGGATTGGGAAGAGTTAGATCTCGAAGCACGAGCATCGATCATTCTCTACCTTGAAAGGGATGTTGCTTTCTTGGTAGATAGTGAGGTAACCGCCGCGGGATTGTGGTTGAAGTTAGAGGCGAACTTCATGACGAAGACTCTAACGAATCGGATCTACTTGAAATCCAGATTGTATACTTGCAAGATGGAGGAAGGTACACCTATCCAGGAACATATAAACAAGTTTGATAGGTGCATATCAGACTTGAAGGATATTAAGGTGAAGGTGGAAGAAGAGGATCAAGCTCTTATGCTACTTCTCTCATTGCCAAAATTGTATGTAAATCTTGTACAAACTTTGATGCTCGTAGGCGACAATCTGAAGATGGATGAGACCAGGACTTCACTCCTGGCGGATGATCTTTGAAAGATTGCAACTAGTGGCATGGCTACTAGCATGAGCAAGGAGCAGGCACAGGGGTTGTACATGAGGGGCAAGAAAAATTATCGAGAGAAAGGCAAGGGAGGAAAGGTTGGATCCAGTTCAAAACCTCTTGCAGAGAGACCATGTTTTAAGTGCGGGGAACTTGGGCATTTCAAAGCGAATTGCCCCAACAAGAAAACAACTTGGAAGAAGAACAAGAACAACAACAACAGCGGGGAGGTACAAGGGACACAAGAAGCTGGTTATGCTTCACATGAAGGGAATGTCGGCGACTGTTTCAATGCCACGGGTGATGAGGAAAGCTCCGGTAAGTGGATACTTGACTCAGGATGTTCTTATCATATGTCTCCAAATAGGAAGTGGTTCACTACCTACGAGGAGATAAATGGTGGAACTGTTTTGATGGGAAATAATCATTCCTGCAAAGCAGTGGGGGTCGGTTCAATCAATATCAGGATGCATGATGGGGTTATCAGAACCTTGAAAGATGTGAGACATGTCCCGGAATTGTGTAAGAACCTTATTTCCGTTGGTGCTTTAGACTCCGGTGGATGCAAAATTATCACGTGGAATGGAGTCATGGAGGTTGTTCGGGGTTCTTTAGCTGTGATGAAGGGTATCCGTAAAAGGAATTTGTATACACTTTTGGGCACAACGGTGACAGGAAGTGCGGCAGTTGGAGCAGATGGAACTAGTAGAAACCCAGGGGACTACACCAGGTTATGGCACAGGAGACTCGGACACATGTCAGAGAAGGGCCTGGATCTGCTTTGTCAAGGAGGTTTGCTGAAGAATCTGAAGAAGCCTTGCATGAAATTTTGCGAGCATTGCGTGTACGGGAAAACACACCGACTTCAGTTCAGGGCCAGCAAACACAGGAGCAGAGGCATTTTGGATTATGTGCACACAGATGTCTGGGGGCCAGCTACAGTTACCTCCAAGGGAGGCTCCAGGTACTATGTCACATTTATTGATGATTATTCTAGATATGCTTGGATTTATTTCTTGAAGCACAAGAATGAGGTGTTTGACACGTTCAAGAAGTGGAAAGCAATGGTTGAAAACAGGACAGGAAAGAAATTGAAGACATTGAGGTCTGATAACGGTACAGAGTATACAGATGGTGTCTTCAAGAAGTTCTGTGACCAGGAGGGTATTGCTAGGCACTGGAGTGTCAGGAATACACCGCAGCAGAATGGGGTCGCGGAGAGACTAAATTGCACACTGCGAGAGCGAGCTATGTCCATGCGGTCACATGCAGGGTTAGGCAGAGAATGGTGGGCAGAATCAATGTTTACAGCTCTTCATCTCATAAATCGATCTCCACATTCGAGCTTAGGTGGAGATACTCCATACAGGCTATGGTCTGGAGAACATGCAGATTATGAAAGACTCAGAACTTTTGGATGCACTGCATACTATCACGTCAGCGAGGGAAAGCTCGAGGCGAGGGCCAAGAAGGCAATATTCTTGGGGTATGCAACAGGAGTGAAGGGCTATCGCCTGTGGTGTTTAGAAAGTTCAAAGTTCATAATCAGCAGGGATGTTATTTTTTATGAGTATTCCATGGCAGCTAAGTTCAAAGCTGCAATGCCCGGTGAAGAGGAAAATGAGACGGTCAAGTCTCAGGTGATTGAGATAGAACCGAAGGATCAAATAGGTTCTAGCGGTGTTCAAAAGGAGGATCATGGAGACACTCAAGTACAGAGTGATGAGGCTTCTGAACACGAGGCTCTTGATCAAGAAAATGTAGAAGTACTACACCAACAACGACTTGCTGATGATTTGGCTTCCATTAGGCCAAAGCGAGCATTCAAGAGAGTTCAAAAGCTGGGGTCAGATCAGCCGTTGAAGCATTATGGGCAGGCAAACGTGGTCGGATGTGCACTACCAGAGGATGATGCGGTGCCAGCATCATACCAGGAAGCTATTCAGGACAAGGATAGCGCAAACTGGTTAGCTGCAAATGAAGAAGAGATGGAGTCTTTTCGGAAGAATCAAGTTTTGGAGGGGGTTCTTCCATTGCCCAGAGGAAAGAAGGCTATTGGCTATAAGTGGATCTACAAGAAGAAAGAGGATAATTCAGAGCTCGGTGGGATCAGGTACAAAGCGAGGTTAGTAGCAAAGGGATATGCACAGAAGGAGGGAGTGGACTACAATGAGATTTTCTCTCCTGTAGTGAAGCACACTTCTATTCGGGTGCTGATGAGTGTTGTTGCTCATGGTGATCTTGAGCTGGAACAACTCGATGTCAAAACCGCCTTCCTGCACGGAGACTTGAAAGAGGAGATTTATATGCATCAACCTGAGGGCTACAAGGTTGAGGGTAAAGAGAATCATGTTTATCGCTTGAGGAAATCCATTTATGGATTGAAGCAATCTCCTCGACAGTGGTACAAGCGGTTTGATTCTTTCATGTTGAAGCATGGTTATTCCAGAAGTGAATATGACTGTTGTGTCTATATTCGGAGATTTCCTGGAGGTGAGTATATCTATCTTTTATTGTATGTGGATGACATGCTTATTGCCTCGAAGAGCAAGGTGGAGATAGATAGACTGAAATCTCAACTTGGAAAAGAGTTTGAGATGAAGGATTTGGGCGCTGCAAAAAAAATAATGGGTATGGAGATTAAAAGAGAGAGGACGAACCATGTTTTGTTCCTGAGCCAGAAAAGCTACATTGAACGGGTTGTGCAGAGATATGGGATGCAAGATGCAAAATCCGTGGCAACTCCGTTGGCTCCCCATTTCAGGCTCTCTGGTAAGCAATCTCCCACTTCAGCGGAAGAGAAAGCACTGATGGAGAAGGTGCCTTACGCTAGTGCAGTTGGCAGTTTGATGTATGCGATGGTGTGTACACGTCCGGACATTTCACAAGCAGTTAGTGTTGTGAGCAGGTTTATGGCTAATCCTGGAAAGACACACTGGGAAGCTGTGAAGTGGATCATTAGGTACTTGAAGGGTACCAGTGACAAAGGATTGTGTTTTAGTGGAAACACATGTCAGGTTAATGGGTTTGTGGACTCGGATTATGCAGGTGATCTAGACAGACGACGATCCACTACGAGATATGTGTTCTGTGTACACGAGGCTCCCGTTAGCTGGAGATCGATGTTGCAAGCTACAGTGGCTCTTTCCACTACCGAAGCTGAGTACATGGCCTTGGCAGAAGGGGTGAAGGAAGCTTTGTGGTTGTGGGGTCTTCTAGGTGATTTTGGGATCAAGCATGATCGCGTGGACATGTGGTGTGATAGCCAGAGTGCGATACATTTGGCAAAGAATCAGGTTCACCATGCTCGTACCAAGCATATTGATGTCAGGTACCATTTTGTGCGGGATATCATAGAGGAAGGTAATATTTCTCTTATGAAAGTGCACACAGATGAAAATCCAGCAGACATGTTAACCAAGGTGGTGACGGGTGGCAAGTTTCAACACTGTTTGGACTTGTTACATATCAACCCGTGTTGATGTTCAAACGGGGCAGCTTTTTGGGGCGGTGTTGGGGTGAGGTGGAGCTTCTCCCCGGTGGTCGAACTACAGGAGCTTGATCCCTGGATTGGGTATGTAGGCAACCATGGTAAAATGGTGCAGTTTGTACGAGTGTCGTTGTTCGTGGGCAGTGCTCGTATTCGTCCTACATTTGAGGATTATCAAATGAAGTACGAGGTGGAGAATTGTGGGTGGCAGACAAAGAGTTGGCAGCAAAGCCATTATTATTTTTTTTCTTTTCCTAGTTGGCAGACAAAGAGTTATTCTTTGCTTATAAAAGGAAGAGTAGAGATAAAAGAGAAAACACACAACTTCATTCAGCAGAGAGAGAGAAATATTTCCTTTTTTTCTTTTGAGAGAAAATTAGAAAGGGGGGATACACGAGAGAAACAGAGAGCAACGAATCGTGAGGTCTTTGTGGAATTGAGAGGGTTAGAGAGTGAGAGGTTGATCTCATTTTTGGGTGTAATTCTCGAGTCATTGTTTGACGAGTTCGCGGGTTGTGCGAATCGTCGGAGTTCTACAATATTACGATTGGTGTTGCTCCCGTG
Organism: Caryopteris x clandonensis; assembly: GCA_028749325.2. Lineage (NCBI taxonomy): Eukaryota > Viridiplantae > Streptophyta > Magnoliopsida > Lamiales > Lamiaceae > Caryopteris > Caryopteris x clandonensis. The sequence goes on along the minus strand of JAPYKT020000008.1, from coordinate 1,633,922 downwards.
GACGTAGGCTTTGCCGAACCACGTAAATCTCGTGTCTCATTTATCTCTCGCTTTTATCTTGATTACTTGTGGATATTTGCTTGTTTGATTATTTGGGATATTTCTCGATTGTATGTGCTTTATTATTGCTTCCGCTGCATTGGTTATTTTTGTATGAATTTACAAGTGAGACCAACAAATCTCCAACGCCATTTACTTTCAGATTGATGAAGGCGAGGAGTAATTACAACCCATCTTCACTAGAACTTTCTTCATTCATTGATGCATTTGGCATCCACCAAACACTGATTTACACTGATTTGACTTAATAATTCCCGAAAAGGTAGATTGATTTTTTTGCTTTTTTATTCTTTTTTGTTTCTGGACATCGATTGTGTATTTTCTTAAGAACTCTTTTTTATTTTTTTCTCCTGTTAGTGATTTCTGTATCTTCTGTATATATTGGTTACAGATCTTTGATATTCAAGCAAGCAAAATTTCAAATTCTTTCTTTCTGAATTATATCGATGTTTCAGCGACTGGAGGGGACGAAGAGACAATGCCAAGAGCAAAGTGTGGTCTTTGTTCAACACTTTCAACCAGATTATTGAGGATAGGTACCATCATTATTATCATACTCGACTATTTGTCATCATCAATGAAATGAAGAAACATCAGCATAGTGGCCGCTGCTTTTGACGTCTGAAGTGTGCATATTCCGTTGAAATAGGGACAAATATGTAAATTCAATGTCATCCATCTTTAATTCTAGACGGTAGACATGTAAATGTTTACCTCACGAAGAACCATCGGTTCAAGGCTTCCTGATGTGGACGGTGAGGGGCGGAGGGGGAGGGGGAGGGGGAGGGGGAGAGGTATTCTTCTACAAAAGGGTGAGCGGCGAGGGTTTTGGTGGAAGAGGGGGATTCTGATATTAAAATCGAGGGTATTTTAATCATTATATGGTTATCCATACTTAATATCCCATAAAATCATTTTTTATATTCAATCAATATCCTACCAATTAAATAATGGATATACATCTTTAAAATTATCCATATTTTAATTTTAATCTTCATCTCCTCCAATTCTATTCAATCCTAACTTATGAAGTAAACAAAGCCCTTGGTGAAATTTTTATTAATTATATTCAAATAATAAAATTAATTGTGAGAGTGAGTCTTTTATTTATAATATTATTTATTTAATTAAAAAATATTATTTAATTAATTAAAAATATTATTTTTATGGTAATAAATCATAATATTTTTTATGGTGCAATCGATGCATATAAATTTTACATAATTCTACTTATATATATGTGTACCTTTATTATATAGTGTCTTCCTTGCATATAATAGTATTATTATATTTTTAAACTTTTTAAAATAAATTATTCAAGTTAAATATGTGTCCGTTAAAGAGTCTATAATCACAACCCCGTTAACAAAATAGTTAAAATATTGAACATATATGTAATAATGGGTTAGTTACCAGAAAAATAAAAAACTGTTAATTAAGTTTTAATAAAAAATAAAAAAAATTATTACTGTAGGTCATAAACTAAAAAAACTTGTAATTATAAAATCAACCGCATCACACTGTCACAATTACATATGGAGTTTGACAAAATCATCCTATATAGTATATCCACATCAGATATAAATGGGAATGTGTTTGTCAGAGATTCAGGATAGTTGCGGTAATGGATAAAGAAGTATATGATGATTTGAAACGAACTCGACGAGTCACCTGGTGGTAACATAATAATTAGGTGATAAAAATTGTGATCAATATTGTAATTAAAAATTATTATTTATTTTATAAAAATATCACTTGTTTTACATAGATGTATTGTTATTAAAAAGTAATTACTATTAATTAAATAGTATTATTTATAGTCTTTATTAATAATTAGATGTTCGATGCGTAGAATATAATATATTTATTATTTTAATAATATTTGATATAGTATTCTATTGTTACTATACATGTATGTAAGTTATAATATAAATATTTTTCAATTTGAAATATAGTATTTTGTTTTATGTTATCTATCAAAGAATAAATTACACGATATTTTTATATAAATTTTTGAGTCCAAACACAATATAAATTGTTTATCTCACTATAATTCTTCAAACTCAATATAAATATTTCTCATTAAAAAAAGATTAAGGTGAAATAATATAATTTAAACTATATAATGTTTACTTTTATAAAGAAAGTATTTAATATTTTTTTATATATGTAGTTCAAATTCATATAAAAATTTAATAAATTATTTATTCATATAATAAAAATAAATAATGCAACCATTAAAAGAAATATTTCATATTTCAGATATAATATATGTAATATTTGTGTTAAATTAAATATCACAAAAATATAATTAATCTGATATATTATACTTACAAAATAAATTTGAAACAAAAGAATAATTTAATTGTAAAATTTAATAAGAAATCCAAACATATATACTAAAATAAAAACAAATAATTCAGCCAAAAAAATATATTCCAAATTTTATAACTATTTGTTATAATACATGCAATGTGATTGTCAAATTAAATATCACAAGAGCATTAATTCGACATATCATACATAAAAATTGAATTTGAAATGAGAAAATTATGTGAATTTTAGGAGAAAAAAGAAGTAGTTGAAGGAGTCGATACATAATTGAGTTTCTAGAGCAGTTTTAATTTTATAGAAACACATGTCATTTAATCAAGAAATAAATGTATATAATGTGTAAATTGCTACTTTAGATATTAATTTTCATAAATTTGAATTTGAATATGAAAAGAAATATTCTAAATTTATCTACTCGAAGTGTAAATTAATTTTGCAATTTCTTTATATTTTCCTCAAATGAAACATGATATTAAAATTGTTGAAAGTATGATCAACATCAGCCTTTGTTGTGTCGATTTCTGGACTCAAAAGGAAAAGAAATGTTGCAGTAAGTTCCACGTATAAAAAGATGTTCAATTGTCGGGGAAAATACACGGTGTTAAAGATTAAACTAAGCTATTCGACATTTGATTCGAGCTTGTTCGTTAAAAATTCGTTTAAACTCGATTTAATAATAATGTCAAACAAGCTGGAACATACTTTTACGCTTGATAAAATCTAAAATTCAACTTGAGCTCGAGCTTGTTAAGCAAATTTCGTTAAAACAGTGCAAAATATCAAACTAATAGAGCTCGACTTGTGTTCGGCTCGATTAAAGCTCGTTCAAGCTCAGCTCGATTAATAATCAAACCAATCGCAAATAAAATATTAGAAGCTTGATAAAATTTCAAACAATCTTGAATAATAGTACGCTCGACTCGACTTGATTTATATACACCCCTAAAAATACTATCTTGTTGTTTGAACTTTGTAGCTAACCAGATAGATATGAAATTCTCATCTTGATAGATAAAGTCCTATATTGTTGGCATAAAGAGTTATATTCATGCAAGAAAAAATTCCAGAACTACTATTTCAATATGAAGAAGCTTGTTTCCATGGGCAGATGAGCCACAGATATTGGAAACGTAAGCATTATTGAGACTAGACCAATCTGGTCTGAGTTTTATTCATTTATTTCATTCTCTTCCACAGCATTATTGGAAGCTATTCTTGGATCAACTTTGTTGCTAGCTCATCAAGTGCCTTTTCAGAAGATCCTATTTTACTCCAAGCCTTTGCAGCAGCATCCTTCACAACTCCCACTCTCTTCTCAATTTTCTTCCCTTCCTCACCTCCAATCAAGCCATGTACAAGATCCGCGATCTCTCTCCGTTCAATTGTTCCTCTTTCATTTGCCTCAACCCTCAATGAAACCTTCAATCCTTCAGTCAAGAACGACGCACTCATCCGTTGCTCTGCAAAGAGCGGCCAAGCAATCAACGGCACCCCATTCACAATCCCATCGAGGCACGAATTCCAACCACAATGTGTCAAGAATCCACCCGTTGCACGGTGGCTTAGTACTCGTGTTTGTGGGGCCCATGATGGACCACCAAACCTTTATTCTTGGTCCTCTCCAAGAACCCTTCAGGCAGAAATTTGAATGGATCAGAATCCCTTTCAACATTAAAGAAAGCAGCGTTTGATGCTTTCTCATCTGGGCTTTTCACAACCCAAAGAAATCTCTTCCCACTCTTTTCTAGACCAACAGCTAATTCTGTGAGCTGTTCATGGGATAAGGTCCCTCCACTGCCAAATGATACATATAACACTGATCCATCTGGCTGCTCATCTAACCATTTCAAGCAATCTACGGTCGATCTTGATCCTGAGCTCGAGCATGTTTGTATAATCGGGCCGATGGGATAAACTGGTACTTGACACCATCCTTCTTCCATGAGAGCTTTAAAAGCTTCTGGTTCCAAGTCCCAAAAGCTGTTGACTATGATCCCATCTGCCAATGCGTACTTTTTGCACTTCTCGAGTGCAAATTTGTAGGCTTCATTAGTTCTATCTTGAAAATGGTCCGGCAAATCTTTCCCCTTCAAAGGAATACAGCCAGGCAAATTTACATCTTCAATCATGTTTCTGTACTCACAGGTTATAGTTCCATCAAGCTTGGACAAATTCAATACCAGTGATAAGGCCATTGCACTTGAGAAGAAGAAAATGTAAGGTGGGATGTTGAGTTCCCTTGCCACATCTATGGCAAAAACACCCAAAAGATCAACAACCAGGGCAGAGAGTCGAACACCAGAGTCGCGTAGTGTAGTAAAAGTACGACGAAGATCTGGCAGAGATCGGTTGACACTGAGGGAGATGCGAGATTCGATCTTTGTATCCTGTGGGAGATCGATGAAGCTTACTGGAGGAAGGAAAATGCAGTTTATGTTGTGGGGTAGAGTTTGTAGAAAGGATTTCTGGTCTTGGACATGGGAAGTAGCATCATCACTGGGGATAATGAATGTGACTGAGAAGTTGTGGCGAAAGACGAGCATTTTGGCAAGCTCGGCAAGTGGGATAAGGTGTCCCATTCCTGGAGAAGGCAAGATGGCTATGTGGGGTTGCACTGCTTTTGAAACTTCCATTGCTAATTGGTCGATAATCAAATCAAACTACTTAATACTCTGTTTTGAAAGCATTTCCCTTAAAGAGGCTTCTTCCAAGTCACATAAAGTAACTTTTTCTTGTGCTGTCCAGATATTTTCCCTTATTCCTAGGTACGATGTATATACATTATAGTTCCTACATTTTCATAGTTTCTCGTACAAAGCAAATCACATGTGCTTTCTTCAGATATGTAAGAAACACGCAAGTGTATATGCGAAAGGCTATTATTAATTCAAGTTACTTAGGAAATATTGAACAACTAAAGGAACAGATTGAATGTAGAAAATTTGAATATATATATATATATATATATATATATATATTATTGGATTGAATAACAATGACAAAAACAATAATGGTGAAGAAAGGGAAGTAGGATATTTTGTCATTTTCATATATTCAATCAAGGAGGATAAGCCCTCTCAAGCTATTTTCTGAAAAATTTGTTTATCCTCAATATATGTGATAAAACAACTTTTTCATCTGTAAATATAAACAAGTGATAAAAATTGAATAATATATCTTTATTCAATCTTATCACTCAAAGTAAATACAACCTATATGTAATACGTAGTATGTACTAAAAATATTGCTGCACAACCTTCTACTATAATATTATTTTTTACTCAATTTCATATATAATTTTATATTATATTTTACTCATTAAAAATAAAAAAATAAAAATTGTGTTTTGAAAATATTGCTGCAAAACAGATCTACTATAAAATTATTTTATTCAGCTTCATACGTTACAAAACTACATATTTTACTCATAAAAAAATATCATGTATTGAGAACATTGCAGCAGAGCATCCGTTTGTAGAATTTGTGAAATTTATAAATATTTAAAAAATAAAAAAATTATATTATAATAATTGAATTTATAAATATATTAAATTATTAGCAACTACAAAATCAAGAGGAAGATACAAGTAACATGGAGTTGTTGGCCAAATATATGATCAAAACTCTATAATACACACCTTAGTTACAAGTTGAGGAACCACATGCAAGTCTCTCTCTAATACATAGTAAGAAAGAGCTTTTTATGTACAAAGGAAATATGAATAATTGGAAAGAAATGAATAGAAGGATGCAGCAGTGGGAGCTGTGACTCCAACCAAATTTGATTTTGTCTAATTCTCATCATCTTAGGTTTGATCGAGTAGTTTTCATCCATCTCCTGGAGCAATTATGAGCTTAAATCCACCTCTTTTAGCTCGTTGATGTGCTTGCATCTCCTGTTTTTTCGCCTCAATTTTCTTAGCAGATGCAACAAGTTTTTTGGTGACACGTTCAATTTCCAACGTCTGAAGGCTTTCCTCCAACGCAGATGGAATTTCTTCAAGTGCCTCGCAGTTCTTAAGTACAAGACATTTGAGTTTAGGAAAAGAATCACCTGAAGCTGTCCAAATCTCTAAACCAGTGCGTGCTATGTGCAGGGTTTCAAGAGCAGGAAAGCCGCCACTACTAGCTTCCCATCTTGCACCTGTGAATGCATGTTCTTTCAGCTTCAGCACCTCAAGGCTGCGTAGCTTTCCCAATGTGATCATATGTTTCCAGTCCAGAAATGTAGATGACAATTTCAGGATTCTTAAATTCGGTGGGAATCTTTCTGCGTTAGGAAGGTGGGGCAATGGCTTTTCAGATGATACATCAGGAAATACATCATGCACTAGCTTCAACTTTTGTAGACGATCCAGATTTTCCAAGCCTTGAGTCTCTGCAAGACCGCCTAATTGCCCTCGAATCCCCAAGTTCTTTAGGTTCGGGGCCTTTTGAAACACGTCTTTCCTGCAACTCTGGACCGATAATCTGCTGAGTGTCTGAAGGTTTTCGCCCCCTTCACCTTTCACTTCCTTGTTAAGAATAATGGCTGATTTAGTCTTCAAATGCCTCAGTTGCATCATCTTCCATATATCCGCTTTGATCTCAAATGTACGCGATGTTGTGTCGATTTTAATTGTCTGCAAATTCCAAAGCTCGGAGATAGCTGCAGGAAGAGCCCTAAGATCAGCACCAGACAGAGCTATGTACCTCAAATGAATCAGCTTGACAAGTTTCGCGGGAAATTTCGTGAAACTAATAGGACTCACATCTAAAACTCTGAGCAAATCAAAGGCATCCGGGATGGCTGTAATGTGTTCTGCAGGCAAGGTGATGATCTCCTTGGAGAAACACAGAAAAGAGCGAACCCCCGGGCCCCTAGGTCTTTTGTGGAGGAATTCCATGACATAGGAATGAATACAAAGTCGACGACGCTTTAGTATTTCAGAAACCGGGGGATGAAAAACTCGCTCCCTTGATTTTTTCACTTCTTGAAACAAATTCTTTTTGGCAAATGAGGCCTCAGTTTGGCAGAATTCTCGTATCATGTCATGAACACGACATGTTTTAACATCGCCTTTGGCCGTGGTTTTTTCAACCATGACCAAGTTTCTGGCTACAAGATCCTTCAGATTGTCTTCAGCGACTTCCTCAAAGCTCCTCTCCAACTTTTGCTGTATGAAACCTTCTGCAGCCCATAAGCGGATTAGTTTCCAAGCTGGGATCTCAGTGTCTTCAGGGAACATTCCCAGATAGAGAAAGCAATCTCTCAAGTCATGGGGTAACTTGTTGTAACTCAGTGAAATAATATTTTCCGTGCGTTTCTGTTCGTCGTACTTGAGATATGAACTCACACTTGTCGAAATCTTTTCCCATTCATCTTTTCTGTTGCCAACTCTTGAATATTTTTGTACAATTCCTCCTATGACCACTATTGCCAGAGGCACTCCGCCACATTCCTTGGCTATTTGTTTTCCAAGCCCCTCCAAGTCCGGAGGACACTCATCGAGCTTACCAAATGCTTCTAGCTGGAGAAGCTTCCAACTCTCATCGGAATCTAAGAAACGCAGCCTGTGGGGGTCTCTCATGGGATTGGCTCTGCATGCCACATCCGCATGACGACTTGTTATCAGAACTTTTCCCAATCTATTACCCTTTGGCAGAGCAGCTTCGATTGAATTCCAAGCCTCCACAGTCCACACATCATCCATGAACAATATGAACTTTCGTTTCTCGAGAGAAGATCGAACTTTTTCTACCAACTCTTGATCAGTGAGGCGAGACATGTCTGTCTGAGAGAAGAGCTTCTTCAGAATGGTGAGAAACACCTCCCTCATGTTGAAATCTTGGGAAACATACACCCAAATCAGAGTCGGGAATTCAAAATGGATTTTTGGATCATGATAAATCTTCCATGCTAGAGTTGTCTTCCCAAGGCCAGGCATGCCAATGATGGATATAACTTCAAGTCCATTTGATTTTTCATTCAGATACTGGGATAAAGTTTCTGCTTCACCATCGAATCCCACTACATTATCTCGTCTCAATACTTGAGGCTACATACAAGTAAATTCCAAATAACGATATTAGAATAACGGGTTATCTATCTATCTATCTATTTATTTATATATATATATATATATATATATTCTTTTATCTCCTGTCTCAGTCTCGTTAAACTCACCTCTCCTCTCTTTATATATATATATATATATATATATATTCTTTTATCTCCTGTCTCAGTCTCGTTAAACTCACCTCTCCTCTCTTTTCAATTCTCTTTCTTATCTCTCCCTTCCCTCTTATTCTTTTATGGTCAAAGTCTATCTCTTGACTTTCACAACTAACCATGAAAGATGTTTTCACAATTAACTGTGAAAGTTATTTTCACAATTGAACTTTCATAGTGAAGACCATCGTCAAAACAACTTTCATGATTATCGTGAGAGCCTTTCACGATTATTGTAAAAAAAGCTTTCACAAACCAATCTCTCTTATTTTATGAAATTTTTCCCAAAAATAAATTTATTAATGTAATTCAATAAAATTCACATTTGCATTACATGTGATTTAAAGATTTGAATTTTTTAAAATTATAAAATAATATTTATATTTATACTAGATTTGTTGGTATATAAATAAAAATATATTAATATATTATCAAAATTTATTAACATTAATAACATAAAAAATATGTACAACAAAATATATTCATTATTTAAATTTAATAATATTCAAAACAATGAAAATTATACGGTAGATATTAAGTATAATTATTATTTTTTTGCTAATTTTTTTAGTTATATATAATATATTTTTTAGTAATAAAATAATACAAAAATAACTTCTATGTATCGCACGGGTCTAGTCTATAACGAAATGTCATTTTTCCATCCAAATCATCTTTTTTTAGAAAGTATGATGTCCAATTTTTTCACTACAATTTTGAAACACTTATAACTTTTTCATTTAAACTTTATTTTTTATGAAAAATATATCAAAATAAGTATCTTTTCACAATCTTCAATTTAAAAATAAATATTAATTTTTAAATATAAAATACTTTTTAACAATTAATTGTTATATATTTTAATATTTAATATATTTTTATATTGTTAGATATTCATATTGTAAACAATTTTTATGAAAAATATATTTTATATAATTATATATTTTGTTTTAAAAGATTATATTTTATTTTTATAATAACTTATTATATTATTATCTTATAAATTGTGTAATGCAAGAAGAAATATTAGTCTGTATATATAATAATAATAATAAAAGCACAGCTGAAAATAGAAAAAAAAAACATTTACTCATCCAAATTAATTTTTCATTTTTAAAAACTTTCATATTTTTTCTCTTTATTTATTTTTTTAATTCAATTTTTAAAGAATTATAACATTTTCATCAGAAGTATAGTTTTGAAAATTTTCACCTTTTTGAGTTTATCGTCTGGATTGTGTGCGGTTGCAGCTGATACCTCTGCGGTTGGCAATGCGACTAATCCATTCCTAGCCCGGTCGAATATGGGTTGGAGCACTTCTACCCTGAGCTCCTTCACCTTTTTGGCCAAGTTGCGTTTCTTTGGATGGAGACTTTTGAGCCGGCTTGACTTTTCTGCCGCGGCTTGTGTGAGGCAGCTGTCGAGAATGTCTTCGGCTTGATAAACAGCCTCCCTTATCTGTCTCTCTAACTGCATGAAGATTTGCCCCTTCTCCCGCTTGTCTGCCGATTCCTCCAGCACGGCTTTCATTAAGTCCAGCTCGTTCTGCAGCAGCCGCAGCTCATTCTCCGCCCCAGAAATAAGACTGATCTCCTCCACTAAAAGCTTCCGTACATTTTCCAGCAGGAATGTCACTGCAGCCTCCGCCATTTCTTTTTTCTCTTTCTTTTTTTTGAGTAAATCTGAGATTATATCTATCTGATTTGATCAACTAAGGAGCTGGATGTCACTACTGTATGTTCCACTCTCCCTTACCTAATAAGCCTTTAAATAGGGGTTTGACGAATTATAGAAGGCCAAGTCTTTTTTTAATAAATAATGAAAATTACAAAAAGAAAAGCAGAAATTAAAGAGAAGGTGCATCGATGTACAACATTCAAAAGAAGACGCGTGAACGCGGTGGAGTGCTAATCAAATAAATATATATATATATATATATATAACTTAGTGTCGTTGTATGAGAAGTGAGTCTCGTGTGCAATGAATCCACCATATATTTAATTTACAGTATTATTTATTTAAATAAAATTATTTATTTATTTATTAAAAAAATATTACTATTTTTTTAAAATAACAAATAAGTAGTAATACTTTTTGAGAAATAAAAAAATATTTTTTAATTAAACAAATAATATTATAAATTGAATTATATAATACTACACATAAATTTTTGCTAGCTGGAGTTATTATTGTCCTTAATCTTCCAAACTGTTGCTAGCTGGAGTTATTATTGTCCTTAATCTTCCATACTGCTCCTATTTAAATTATGGCCCACTGCTTTTATAATTTTATTCAATTACATCTTCTCACAATTCTAGAAAAGGAGAATAATTTATCAATTGGATTTCACAGATCATCAATTGAATTTTTTCAAGAGATTATATATTAGACTCATATGGGGCAAAAATGCCAAAATATGGCCAAAAAAAAATTACAAAATTATAGTAAAAAAAAAAAATTTTAAATGTAAGCAAAGTCGCCCCTCGCAAGGGCGACATTCAATTTTTGAATTTTTTAAAAAAACTTTTTTTAGTGTACTTTGTATAATTTTTTTTTTTAATGCTGGAAGGCTCACTCGGTCGAGTCACCACTCGGCCGGCCGAGTGGTACTTGTTACTCGGCCGAGACACTCGGCCCCCGTATTACTCGGCCGATCGAGTTCTTGGAATCCACTCGGTCACGGCACTCGGTCGCACACTTCACTCGGCTGGCCGAGTACGAAGGCGGATTTGGATTTTTAACATCCACTTCAATATTTCTCTCTCTATCATATCTATTACCACCCACCCACACCACACATTTCTCTCTTCCTCATCACTTTCTTCACTTCTTCTTTACTTCTCCTTTCAATTATCCTTCAATTTCCTTTCAATTTTTCTTCAATATTCACGTTTCGTTTTTCTCCATTTCTCAAAAGTTCGTTGAGGTAATTTTTATCTTAATTTTTATGTGTTTGGGTGGTGTATGTGTGTAGTGTTGTGTGTGTCTGTGTATGTGGTTTTTGTGTGGTAATTTTTGTGTGTGTATGGTGTGTGTGTGTGTGTGTTGCTTTGTGTTGTGTGCTTGTATTGTATGTTGTTGGTGTGGTGTATGTATGAAATGTGGGTATGAAATGTGTGTTGTGGTGTGTGTGATGTATGTTGTGGTGTATGTTTCTGTGTGTGTTGCTGTGTTGTGTGTGGCTTGCATTTTTGTGTGTGATGGGTGCGTGTGTATGGTTGTGTGACGTGTGCGTGTGTGCCGTGTTTTGGATATGTGTATGTCGGTCGGTGTATGGTTGTTGCTATATATATTGTTATAAATTTGTCGTTAATATTTTTCTGTTATACATTATTTGATGTAGGAACTGTTGAAATTGTTGCCGTTGTTGTGCATTTATCGCAACCCTCAAATTGTTGCCGTCGCGTTGACATATTGATTCATTTCAATTTCAGGTTTGAATTTTTCTAATGTATTAGTTTAAATTAGTTTTATTAAACTTTGAAATTATATAGCTTAATAATACCTCTTGCATGCAAAAAAATAGTTAATTCCATATTTTAAGATCATTAATACATCTTTATTATTTAAGATATGGAGTCTTCAAACAACGTCGGTATTGTTGTTTATATTGGGGATCGTAGCGATGTTCCATCTGTTTGTGCAACAAGGGTACCTCGCGACATTGGATATTCTGGCTTGGTATCAAAATTCTTTCAACTGACAAGGATTGATAGCAATGAATATAAATTGAACATATCCGCTTCACTACATGCAAACAACAGATATCATCGTATACCAATCAACAACGATGATAATCTATGGTTTTTCTTTGCACCGGATGCGGATAATCAATATGTAGAATTTCATATTGATCCAGAGAAACTGCAAGATAATGCTCTTCCAGATATTCTGCCAAGCAATGAGTATTTTCAATATGCTTCTTACTTAAGAGGGGATGACATTAATAATCCGGCACTCGTCAGGCAAGAGCATACTGTTGGAACCTCAAGGTCCAATAATGAGGGTATTCCAAGTGAAAGAGAAAATGCTCAGACCGAGGATCAAACAGATGATCCATTGATTGACACTTTTGGTGTGAATGAACTAGAAGACTCCGAACCTGACGAAGACGAGTTGTCTAGTGAATCAGATGAAGATAGGGTGGATATTGGTGATATTCAAACTATGTATTCCCCAAATCAAGAGAGATCACCATCCAATCAACAACCATCATTTCCATCAAGTGCTCAGAGATGCTCCATGCATCCGAATATCCCGTTCTTCAATGCATCATCACATGAAATGCTTGCGGACTCCTTTGATCTTCCAATTTTTTTTAGATATTATGATCCTACTGAAGGAGTGCTCACAAAAGGCATGGTATTCAAAGCTAAGAAGAATTTGCAGTCTGCAGTTAAAGATTTTGCAATACGTATAGCGAGGCGTGAATATCGAGTAGAGGAAAGCACACCTCGTATATGGAAAATCAAATGCAAAAATAATAGTGAGACTACACATTGCAACTGGTGGTTGCGCGCAGGTTACAAAAAAAGGATTGATATGTGGGAAATCACTAAGTATGGAGGCCCTCATACGTGCCTAATGAACGCGGTGTCTGTTGACCATCAAAACTTGTGCAAAAACATGATCGCTGCGTTGCTAACTGGGATGGTTCGGACAGATCCTGGGTATGAGATTAAGTGTGTTCAACAACAAGTGTATGATAAATTTCATTATACAATCTCATACCATAAGGCATGGCATGGTTTGAAACGGGCAAGAGAAAATGTGTATGGTATATGGGAGAGCTCAGTTTCAAGACTACCCAAATTTTTGGGAGCTTTACAAAAATGGAATCCAGGCACAGTTGTCGAGTGGCGCCACATGCCCGAAGAGACAAATGGTATAAAAATGTTGAAATATGTGTTTTGGGCGTTCAGACCATGTATAGATGGGTTCCAGCATTGCCGTAAAATAATTAGTGTTGATGGAACTCATCTTTACACTAGATACAAGCACAAGATGTTAATTGCTGTTTCCATGGATGCAAATCAACATCTTTTACCTTTGGCATATGCACTTGTGGATGAAGAAAGTTTTGGTTCTTGGTCATGGTTTCTTCGTATGATATCGAAACATATTGTTCGCGGTAGTGAAGGAATGTGTCTGATTTCAGATAGACACGCCGGTCTTTTGAAAGCTTTGGAAAGAATTCCAGATTTTCAGCCACCTCTTGGAGTCCATCGTTTCTGTTTGAGACATGTGTGTTCGAATTTCTATAGCAAGGTCAAGAATGTGAAGTTAAAGGACATGTGTTGCCAAGCCGGCTCAGCGTTCACAATCAGAGAGTTTGAAAATATAATAGATCAAATAAAGGCGTTGAATGAGAGGGCATATGATTACCTCTGGAAAATTGAAAAGGAACAATGGACTCTTGCCCATGACGGAGGATGGAGAAATGGAATTTTGACAACAAATCTGTCAGAGTGCATGAATGGCGTGTTGAAAGGTGCACGACGGCTCCCAATCTGTGCCATTGTGCAGGCTACATTTTATCGGTCGATAAAATATTTTCTTGACTGATTGACACTGGGCCGTGAAATGCAGCAAAAGAACCAACCATGGCCTGATGAGGTGTACAAGAAGTATGATCAACGACAACGAAAGGCAATGGAACATCAAGTCAATAAGGTTGATTTCACTGATCAAACAGCTTCAGTGAAGAGGTTTGCACTGCCCAACTCTCGCCTGACTAATATTGCTGGAGGGAAGGGCCATAATCTTTTACTGAATGGCTCGGTTCATACGGAAGCAATTGAAGAGAGTGAGAATGAATTAAGGAATGAGGAGGAACGAAGGAAGAGGAGGAGAAGAACTACGGATGCCCGATCAGAGCCAATGGACCTTGATGTGGAACAAGTACAGGCGGATGAAATGATGGGTGAAGCACAAATGCCCTCGTACGATCAGGCAGGACCTTCACATCATCCACAGTATCCACCTCAGTATCAAGGGGGGTGGAATGATTGGTCGGATTGGAGAAATGCCTTGGATGCACGTTTTGCCAACATAGAAGGGGATGTTGCCGACATAAAAGAGTATGTCCATCGTGAAGCTTACAATTCTCAAATTTTACTTGACATGCAAAGGCAACAATATGAGTGGCATGTGCAACAAGGCCATTTTCAAGAAAGGGAATATCCATCTTATCAACCATTCGGCCCATCCAACACACCGTACCGACCCCCTCAGTGAGCACACTCCATTCCAATGAAACGGCGCCGACTAATTTTTAAGAATGTATTGCTTTGATTTCAAACTCTTGACTTTGTTGTTTTTTGTTGTTTATTCATGATTTTGAGTACTATTAAATTTTATTTGGAATTTTTCCTTATAAAACATAATTATTGTTATTTGTTGAAAATTCAATTAATCAATACATTTCAAGATATTATAACAATCTCATTTAACAATTTCATCGAATTTTTACCAAACTAAATAAATTAATAAATTTAACTATAACACGAGAAAATAAAAATAAGAGAATGTACAAAAACAGGAGAACGAATGAGAAAACGAGAAGAATAAAAAATCAGAACCGAGTGGAGAGATTACATATTTTAGAAAATTTTCCTTCGCACTCGGCCAGCCGAGTGAAGTGTGCGACCGAGTGCCGTGACCGAGTGGATTCCCAGAACTCGGTCGGCCGAGTAATACGGGGGCCGAGTGTCTCGGCCGAGTAACAAGTACCACTCGGCCGGCCGAGTGGTGACCCGACCGAGTGAGCCTTCCAGCATTAAAAAAAAAAAAAAAAAGTCGCCCCTGGCAGGGGCGACACTAAAAAAAAAAAGTTAAAAAAATTCCAAAAATTGAATGTCGCCCCTGCGAGGGGCGACTTTGCTTATATTTTTAATTTTTTTTTTACTATAATTTTGTAATTTTTTTTTTTTTGCCATATTTTGTTAATTCTGCCCTCATATGGTGTATTGATGAAGTCATAATTTTTAAGATAATTTTATAGGCTCACCAATTATTATGTTAATAATATCTAATTATACATTAATACATAAGTAAATAATCTATAGGGTTCCAAATAATTAAGATGTACATATATATTATGATATTTCAATACATTGATAAGGGGTAATAACATGGTTTGTCCACGTAAGTTTAGTAAAATTATTTTCTAATCCAAGTTTCAGTTTCAATATTTTTACCCCATTTTTTATGCAAATTGCCCAAAATGCTCAAAAGGTCAGCCCTTCTATCTATCTGTCTATATTAATATAGTAATTGAATAGATTAAATATAGTCTTTCTGTTGTTAGTTTGTAGATAATAAAATATTTTTTTAAATGATATGTCAGTTTTTAATGAGTTGATTTTTAATTTTTTGAGAATATTTTTTCAATTTGGTAAAATACAATTTTTTTGTTTATATTCATTTTTTTACAAATAAGATATTAAATTAATCATTTTTTCATATTTTTAATTTTACACCAAATATATTAAAATGAGATATTAGAATCGAAAATTAAAGTTTTTTCTTTTGTTGATAATTTGAGGTTATATTTTATATTTATAGAAACAAATTTTTATTTCGGAACAGAGAGAATATATATTTTTATACAAATTATATTTTTTACATATTTTTACCAGTAAAATAATAAAATATTTGGGATATGCTTAAATATTTATTAACTCAAATTTATATGATAAATATATTTTTTAAATTTATTACAAAGATACATTGCATGGGAGCAATAATAGTATATAAGAAAATTGAAAAATTTATATTCTACCTTGAATCTTAAACTAAGAATTTTAAAACTGCTAAAAGTACCCAAAATTTACTAAGAGCTTAATAATGGTATTAGTGCCACGTGTAATATGAATCAAAATGTATTTATTATTATTAGTATAATCCTAAAGAAAATTATGGAACAATTGAGTGAAAACAAAAGTAGTAAAAAAATATATATATTTTCATGTTTTAGAAAGATGGGAGCGAAATTTCATTTGAGAATTAATTCAGAGTGCAAAAATTATGAAAGGGTGACATTGCTTTTAAAGTAATGAACTATGGGGACGTGAAGGAAGAAATCAGATAAATTGATACAAAAGGCTATACCCATGGAAGAAAATGAACGTCACTTTATCAACTTCACCAAGTTCTATGGAGGAACTCATCCAAAGGATTCACGATGGAGCTTATCTTATCAATTTAGAGAAGAAATTCAAAAATCTCATCGAAATTTTCTTGACTCAAACCACAAAAGATGATGATCATCAAGAGTGTAACAAAATTATTCCCGATGCCAGTAAGGTGACAAAAGATATTCGAAAATCACAAGACCATCCAACACTATGAAAATTAAATTTATCAATATTTAATTAAAGTTAAAATGGCGGAGAATCATATGAGTGAAGTTTTGAAAACCCTTTTTGGTCTTCATAAGGAAATAAAATATTTGAAAAAAGAAATTGATCTACAAAAGAAGATAGGTGGAATTCCCGGAAGGCGGTGTCATCAGAAAAGAGTCACTTCTCCATCAAAAGGGCAAGGAGGTGACAATTTTGAAGGCGAAAACATATGATGATATGATTATTTTTATTTTACAAAAATTAAGATAAATTAGAGATATCAAGAGGAGGCCTATCTCATTTACATGAGTTAGTTTAATCGATGATTTAGTCAATTTAAAAATGCACGAAAGAAGTCCATCAGTGTTACTAGGAACAAAACTAATCCCAATGAACAACCACATACTCCATCTCCACTAATTCCACCAATGAAAAGCACAAGTTCGGTAAACCATCCAATGACAAGAGATGATCTAACCATCAAAAGTGTTCTAGCCATCAGAGTTCAATAACGAAGAATTCTTTCAAGGAGAACTCCATATACAGAGCAAGAAACTAGCCCTTGAGCTAAACCTATGCTACAGTCAATACTGCCCAATGGGGTGATACTCATTTTGAACAAAGAGGCATGCTCAAAGTTCCGAAGATCCACATGAGCCTCTACTTGAAGGATTTTTAGATGCACCCACACACATTCCAACGAAAGTTTTCAAAGATTGTAATTATCGGTGGAGTACATGGATATACTCCTCCAGCTTATATGTAGTAATGTGGTGATATATGCAAATTCGAAGCAACTACTAATAGCTTTGATGTCTTTTACTGTGGAGATTTTGTTACAATTTACCGATTTGATATTTTCCTTCAGACCAAAACATTTATGAAGAATAAGTAAAGACCAATTTAGATAAATCTTCAACAAATCAGAATGACTATGAAAGATGTGATAGGCTTCAAACTTCAGAGAGCATATCATGATTATTTTCAAGAATGACGATCTCAGCAAAGACCATGCAACAAGAATCTATTCCTAGGCCATATGATGGTTTTAGAACAGAAAGATTTAGTCAAATTCTCAGTAATTGCACTAAACTAATGTAGGCATCTCATTATTTACAGAGTAAGTTCAGGTGAGTTTGACATTCTTATGGAACTCATGGAAATGTGATTGATATGAAACAAATTATGAAGGAAGAGATTCTGGAGGAATTGAGTAGGTCGAACATGTAATGGCTACTATAAAATTGATCTATAATGAAACCAAAATAAAAGTTAATTTCAAAGAAGGTGTTAATTCGAAAATATATTTATTTGTAATGGATAGAATAATCAATTACATACAAGATATTCTTACTTCATTACATTTCGTGACGAACACAATTGGTTTGGGTATGTGTACCTTTTAAGGTACAAATTTGAAGCATTTTATGAATTAAAAGAATTTTAAAATGAAGGAGAGAGATAATTGGAACGCAAAGTGAAAGCACCTTTTTTTTTTCTTTTTTTAATTTATTAACCAAAATTTTAAATACTTATAACTTTTTTTTGTCTCAAGTCCATATTTCATGAAAAATATAATAAATTAATTATTTTTCACGATCTACATTTTAACATCAATTTTTTATATAAAAATAAAATATTAATTTTTGAATATAAAGTATGTTTTATCAAGTTAATTGTGATATCATTTTTTTAGTTAAAATATTTTTATATAATTTTTTTAATTATTAGATAAAAATAATATTTAGATTAAATGAATTATTTTAGTATTAAGAGAAATTGGTAAAAATGATACAAGTTTAAATATATAAATATTAAGAAATATATATTTTAGAGAAATTAGTTATTTTTTATATTATTATTTTCCAGAAATTATATTTATTTTGTTTTTTTACAAATTATAGTTTTTTTTACCTTTTCATAAATTATGATTATTTTTTCATTATTTTCACTTTTTTAAAAATATTTTTTTCAATAATAATTAAGTTATTATAAATTAATTTGATATTTAATATATATATACACACTAACATACAAATACATACATACATATATATGAGATACATTATCAATCATTAAATTTATAATTTTCAATAACAACTTTATTCATTAATCTATTATAGAATAAGGTTCAAATGGACCCCTCAAGTATACTTACACGTGCAAATAAGCCTCTCAATTATTTTTCGTTCAATCAAACATTTATATTTTTAAAAATAAATAAATAAATACTCGAACTTTACAATCAAGATTAAATAAATATTTTTGTCAAATTACTCATTTATGACGACAATATTTTAATTGATGGGGACACTAGGCTCTTCTACATGAAGATGAAAAGGAAAGCAGTAAAGCAATACCTAAAATAAAAAAAATATTAAAATAAATTAAAATAAATATTTAAAATTTTAAAAAATAATAGAACATTTAATTATTTCTAAAGAAAAAGATCTCAAAATGTCTAAATTAAAATATCTAAAATACGTAACAAATCACCAAATCCCAACCACTTTTTATATTTAAATTATTAAATAATTTTTAAACTTTAGTTTGGTTAATTTATTGATTTATTTAAGATTTAATTAGTTGATTTTAGATTATTTAATTTGTTTAATTAATTTAATATTTATGATGGTCTTATTTTTGTCATATGTTTAAATTTTCTAAGGCTTATTTAGTCTATTTTGAAAGTTCAAAGATTTAATCGGAGAAAAAAATTGTTTAGGGTCTAATATAAGCCAATAATATTAATTCAAGGACTAATTTATATAATTTTTTTTCTTTATCTGTTGAAGAATGTGTGTGGGCCCCTCTCAGCCAAGTGCCACAATTTATTAGGGAAGTTTGTTTTTGTTTGTTTTCAAAAGATAACATGTTTATTTGACTTACTTCAAAATATAAAGTGCTTAATTGGACCAAAAATTTGTTGGAAATGCCTATTTGTACTTGAGCTTATAATAGCATTGTGTATTTGTACCTTTTTTCATCAATTATTTAATTATTACATATATCATTTTTTATAATATATATATATATATATAACATAAATACCAACTATTTTTAGTCGTTCATTTATTTTCCTGCTAATTTGACATTAAATTCTACAATTTGAGAAAACATAAGTAAAATTATTTTATTTTACTCATTATATATATAATTTTTGTATCTTTATAATAATCATGTTATATAGATAAATTATTATATTTTTTTAAAAGTATATTAATTATGCTTTTATAAAATTTAATAATATTATATTATAGTAATATTTTCGTGCATCTATGAAACGGAAAAGAAAGAAATAAAAAATCAAATTAGAGTCACAATGAAAAGGCGGGAAAAACCCCAAATTCCCATTTACACTAAAACAAACAGTTGAAGTGAATTTCGTATTAAGCAAAACACCAACACTAGCAAATCCCTTTTGTAATACCATTTTCTGAATGGCAGGAGGCGGTGGGCGGCCAATCAGGGCGTTGAATGTGGCTGAGAAGCCCTCGGTGGCTAAAACTGCTGCCGGTGTACTCTCGAGGTCTAGTGGAGGGATGAGAGTAAGAGATGGCCGGTCCAGATACAACAAGATCTTCGAATTCAACTACACCTTTGGCAACCAGACATTCCAAATGTCATTTACTTCCGTTACCGGCCATCTCATGGAGCTCGAATTCGAGGATCGGTATCGCAAGTGGCACTCCTGTGACCCTGTCGATCTTTACCATGCCCCCGTCAAAAAATACGTGCCTCAGGTTTTTGTCCTTCCATTATAACCTGTAGGTTGGAGCTGCTTTCCTGTGCTTGGATGTTAGTTCTCTACTCTAAATTTTAATTAAATTAGCAATAGAGGTAGTTACATTTTCTGATTCTGATACCACTTTATTATATTGTTTGAAGTGGGCTAAGTAGAGAATGAAATATATATAATGAACCGAAGGTTCCACATTATTTGGGTCTAAGGGGGCGCTCAGACCATTGATTCAGGGAACGTAGATGGTTCTGAATGGAAATTTAAATAGGTCTGGTGAAATAGTGTGATCATGAGAATACTGCATTGGATGATGTAAAGTGTGCATCAAAGATTAGACCTGGACTTCTGTGGTGGACTTATGTAAGCTTCCATTGTTGGATACTTTTAAACCTCTTTTATTTATGAAATCTCCTTTCTTACATGTTGAGATTATGATGCAAGAATTAGAATATGCTGAATATGATATCCAGCTCAGTAATAATTACATATTCATTCAATTTGATGGAGCAAGATTTCAGGTATAATGGGCTATATCTAATAACGTTGAAGGCATTTTGTCAGTTTCTCTCGGCCAACTCCATTCTTCAAGAATCTTCTGAGCTTTCCTATAAAAAATTCGGACTTTGATTTCGTTCACATGAAAGATTGACCGTGATGTTTATGTATTTGGGAAATCCCTTATAACTCTCTGTTAGGAGGATGTGGTCGTGCATATGGCCAATATCTATTCACTGAGTCTGTAGTTTCACCTCCAATGATGATTGAACTGAAAGATTTTGTGACTCTTCTTTTGTTAATTTAGGATAAATCAGATATTGAAAAAACATTGGAGGAAGAAGCTAGAAGGTGCCAGTGGCTTGTCTTGTGGCTTGATTGTGATCCAGAAGGAGAAAATATAGCATTTGAAGTGGTTGAAGTTTGCACAAGATCAAATCGAAATCTCAACATTCTTAGAGCTCATTTTTCTTCCCTAACCTATAGGTCTTGATTGCTGGATGATATTCTGCTCTTATTTATTTTGATTGCATTATTCACATATATATTTACTTATGAAATTTGATTTTGTTTTGTGTTGCTCAGTGCAATTAATGGTGCGATTGAAAGAGTAATTCAGGCACCCCATGATCATCGGCCTAATCAATTAAGTTCAAATGCTATAGATGTTCGACAAGTAAGTCTTTGTAATCTCACTGCGCTTGATTACTAATTGATATTTGTGAAAGCTTTCTTCAATGGTGTGCCTGAAGCTGTTTACTTATAGTGCTTAGATATCTTGGTTTTTATCATCATGTCTCTAATTTATTACCTGTGAATGGAGTTGGCAATGAGAATGGAGATCGTCAAAATACCTTGTATTGGAATAAAATTGTGTTCCTCATCTCAATCTTTGCCTCAAATGACACATCTAAAAATTAAAAGAAATTCATGGAATTGATAATGTTATGCAGGAAATAGATCTTCGTATAGGAGCTTCTTTCACCCGGTTTCAGACTATGCTTCTGAGAGATGCATTTGTCCTTGATTTCCCTACAGATGAAACAAACGTTGTCTTAAGCTATGGTCCTTGCCAGGTAAGTCACACCCTCATTTCCTCCAAAAAGCATGAGAAGATAAATGAGAATTTCAGATTTACCAGTTGATAATTACTGTTACTTATTCTGCTATCTGATGTCTTGCATCTTTCAACTCATTTTTGCTATGTTTTGCATTCTTCCGTTCATGCTTCATGCTGGTTATGATTGTCTGCAGTTTCCGACCTTGGGATTTGTCGTGCAGAGGTTCTGGGAAATCCAATCACATGAACCGGAGGAGTACTGGACTATTAGCTGCACTCATACTTCAGTAGAAGGAACAACTACATTTAATTGGATGTAATTATAATTCAACTTGTGCTCATCTTGAAATCAAAATTTTAAATATTGAAGTCTGATGGTTGTGTCGTGTGGCAGGCGAGGACATTTGTTTGATTACACATGTGCAACAATATTATACGAAATGTGTGTCCAGGAACCAACTGCAACTGTGAGTCTCTTGAAGACATACTCATTCTTGAGCATAAATGCATTGTTAGTTGATTTGTTGTACTCAATGATTATTTTCACCCTTAGGTAACGAAGGTTAGACAGCGGGACACGTTCAAATATCCTCCTTATCCCTTAAGTACAATAGAGCTTGAAAAGCGTGCTTCACGTTACTTTAGAATGAGTTCCGCGCAAACCATGAAGGTCAGCATTTGCTTCCGAAGATTGTACCATAACATTCTCATGTTCCACCCATTTTTATTTTGACTAAGGTAGCAGCTTGAGGCTCACTCCTGAACTAATTGTGAATTTGTGATTTGTATCTATCATTTTATTTTGAAGTCTAGCGATGAAGAAGCCTTTTCAATTTGTAAATCTTGAACCTCTTCACATGTTTCCGAAATATAAAAAAATATGCAATCAAAATTCAAGAACAAAAACATTAGATTTTCCATCTAGTCACAGCATATACTTGACTTGACATCCGTATTCTCCACGTTTTATATGTAACTTTATCTAATATGTTGGCTGGAGAAATTTCCAGTCTGCAGCACTACTTTCAGGCTTCCCTTGGGTCATCGAAAATTCTTTTCTAAAGTAGGAAAAGCACAAACAATTTCTCTTTAGATGAATTTTGGGACAAATTAAAGACTATAGTTGCTTGGTGAATTTCAGTTCATAAGTTTTTAGGGGTGTTCATGTCCTTGTGGCTTATAGAAATTTGAAACTTGTTAAGCAGCTCTAGATTTCACTTTGATTTAGGGACTTCTCATCCCTATATCATCAATAAAATTTCTGTTTCTTATTAAAAAAAAAAATGTAGAAAGCATAAACATTTTCAGGGACAGTGTGATAAAGTTTCCAGGTATTTGATTGTCCTTAAATATGCTATATTTTCAATCGTCACTTATCTGGGTAGTTCCCAACAACCAATGTTGAATTTGTTGTAAATGATTGAAATAGTTGAAATTTCCTTAAAGCTATTTATGCAGGCCAATGGTAGGTTTTATTTAATTTCTCTACAATTATTTAGCGGTCTAACCTTTTTGTTTTACAAGTCATATGTAAGGATATAATCACTTTTCCATATTTACTTTCCTCAAATAGGTGGCAGAAGATCTATATCAAGCTGGTTTTATCAGTTATCCTCGTACAGAGACTGATCGGTTTGCTGTAGGCACAGATTTGCATGTATGTAGAAATTATTATTATTAATTTTTTCCTGGATATAATGTACTTAACAACTTTTCAGCTTAGTCTTTGAGTATGTTTGATGAATGGTGCACCTTTTTTAAGGAAAATAAGCATATCATAGTTATGCAGCAGAGATATATGTGATCATTATTTCTGAGGGAAATCTGGATGACTTTTATTACTTGTTCCCTTTGGATTAACCTAGTGTCACCATAAACTGAAGTGTAACAGTCAGAGAAATGATTTAGCGATGACATGTTCACGGACTTGTTAAACTCTGTCATTAACGACTTGGACATTCATGATACTTCTTCGAAAGATTTAAAAAAAATAAAATTGGCAGAAGTTGTCTCAGAATGATCACGCTTAAATTTAACTTCATTATGCTTTTCTTATCATCGAGAATTTCTCAACCTCTTCTTGTCTGTTGTAGACAATAGTGCAAGAACAGCAAGGACATCCAGTATGGGGCTCATATGCCCAGCGGTTGCTAGATCCTGAAGCAGGCCTTTGGAGAAATCCTAGTGATGGTGGCCATGATGATAAGGCTCACCCTCCCATTCACCCAACAAAATTTTCTGCTGGAGAATCTGGATGGAGTCAGGATCACCATGTTAGTATCACATTTTGAAAGAACAAGTTACTTTGGTGGATTTGATTAGATAAAATTCTTTTCGCATTATAATTGATGTTGATTTGAAAATTGGAGGAATTTGTGAGTTTTCAGTGTAATATCAATCTGTAACAGAAGGTGTACGAATTGGTTGTCCGCCATTTCCTTGCTTGTGTTTCTCAACCAGCTAGAGGCGCTGAAACCACAGTTGAAATTGACATTGCAGCTGAACAATTCTCTGCATCTGGGAGAGTGATAATTGCTGTGAGTTCCCTACTACTTGAGTTCTTCTGTAATGTGATGTGTAGTGGTTGCAATATTCATTGATTAATATGCTGTTACCTCATTAGTTCAGTACCACGTGGACAATATTCTCCACCATGTAAGGTGACTGCAACCAGTTGTTTATGCTATTCCTAAGATAATTAGAAGAGAAATTTAGGATAACTGGTACAATTTTGGAACCCTGACACAAGAGAGCTGCTTATCAGTTTCAAATATTTGATGACTACACTTTTTCATATCAGTGTATCCATGCCTTATCATTTTTTGTTTAAGATGCGGAAGCGTCCCCTTGGTTTCAGTTGATATAAGTTGTGTGGTTTTTGATGCTTCTAAAAACTTTTTGTCTGCCAGACACCTGAAAATATACAACGCAGACAAAAGAATAAAATAATGGATACTGTTCAACTTATCTCCTCCAGAAAGTTGTAGACAAATCCAAGAAAGTGCCTTTCGGTCAATTTTCCAGAGCTTCTTGTTCTAAAGCTGTCTGTCCTTATTGTGTCCCATGCTTTACCCCAGTTTAATACCATGGTGTTTTCACCAGTATCTCATCTAACTGAGATAGATCATCCCTTTTGTTTTGATGATTTGACATTCAAATTTTAATGATTGCTGCAGAGGCTAGTTGTTGTCAAACAATTTCTGTTATACCTTGGAAGGATGTTCAGGGGGATTGTGAATTGGTAACAAACCATTCATGAGGAGAAAACCAAATAGACATTTTCTTATTTTTGAGACATTTTCTTATTTTTTGAGATATCTTTAGAAAAAAAGGAACCCACCCTGTTTTCACTTTACATCTGTGTTTTCAAATCTATTTCAGAGTGTACTCCATATTTTTCAGTAAGCCCATGCAGATTTTTAGAAAAAACTAATACAAAAGTTAGTAAACCAAACATGTCTTTCCAGAAGAATTATCAAATCAATGTCTACTTTGTTGGTCAAAAGGTAGAGAACACAGTCTTTGTAGTGCATCCTCTGAGAGAGTCTAGTCAAAGAATATCACAAAAGATTTCAGATCAATTCTGCAAATGAGTCTGTATACCGTGCAAACTTAGTTGTCAAACAATATACATAACGGGGAAATTTTGGGTAACTAGCTTTTTTTAGAAGGAGAACAGGCTTCCGCATAATTTGACACTCTTAAGAGGAAATAAGCCCATCATTACTATGTGGATACTATGTTAAAATTTTGTGGGGTGGCTCCAAATGCACTCCACTGTTATGTGAAGCTGTTTTTCCTCCACTTGATGTTGAATATATACAATTGATCTTTTCATTGTTTCTTGTTGTTTTTTTTTTTTTTTTCTTTGCTAAATGAACTGATGTTGATTTAATTTTCCAGAAAAATTACTTGGATATATATCGATTCGAATCATGGGGAGGCTCAGTGATCCCAACATACCAAGAGGAGCAACAGGTTTGTTTGAATCCTAGCTCTTTTTATCTGCCTTTTGTGCAGACATAGTTTGATCCTTCTCTAGAAAGTTGATCATACAATTATTAAGACTTTGAACTGATTGGTTGGTTCTTAAGCTCTCTCTGAGACTTTTTGAGACATTGAATGGACTTATATGCAAAATTATTTAATTGATTCTTTCATCATACTGCAAGAACATCATTGTTTGTTGATGTTCGTATTGGTTTTCTATTTGAGTTTCCCTAAAGGAGTGGGCTTAAAGCTTTGGTGCATTTTTTTCCACATCTGGTGAAGAAAGTTGAGGAAACCATTTTATATGTTTAGGCCGTTGAGAATTTATCTGGAGATACAAGTATACTGTTTATGCTTGTGTTAAGTGGCTTACTTGTTGAAAAATTACTGTTGCAGTTGATCTGATTAGATTTTTCTTTATACATATATCTATCAATCTTTGTTGTGAATTTTTCCCAATTATATAAAATAATAAGAATTTGCCAAAATCTGGATATTTTTCTTCAGTAAATATAAAAATAAGAGATGTTAAGTATTCATATCAAAACTATTTTAGAATTTTGTAGTATAGTTGTTTGAAGTTGTCGTTTTGAGATGCATTGTATTGGCAGAATAAATCTTCACCAGACATTACTGAGGTATGCAATTCAGTGGTTTATCTGAATGACTGTATAAATCACAAAGTAGCTTGAAAGAGTAAAATATAACATCATCAATGCCATGACAAGAAAAGGGAATAAGTTTTAAGCAAAGAACGGGCAAGGATAGAGGCATAGTCACTTTTTCCGAACTGCTTAATACTTGCAGCATAAGGTTTGGGCCAACTGTTCAAGTTGATGATTTCAGAATGCTTATCTAATGCTCGATGATTTATTGCAGTTTACACCCACTTCATTGACTCTTGATTCTGGAGTTACCAGACCTCCGCCTCTTTTAAGTGAGGCTGATTTACTAAGTCGTATGATGGAAGTAAGTAATGCAGTTATTTTGGAGGAAAGAATCTAATATCTATTTGTTTTAATTATTACAAATGTTATTTGTGATTATGTATTCTTTGTATGACTCTGACAGGAAGGCATCGGGACAGATGCGACAATGCATGATCACATAAAAAAGCTTCTTGATCGATTTTATGCCACTAAAGACTCAAGCATGCATTTCTCACCTACAAAACTTGTAACTTCTTCAGTTCTCTAAGAAACTTTTGGTTTTATCATGATATCAGCATTGCCCCATCCTTTTCTCTTTAGACAAGAGTTACTTTGCTTGAAAAGTTCATTGGCATCTATGTATTTTGGTTAAATTCATGTTCTTGGAATTAAGAATAATAAAGTTGCTTTGGGGAACTATGTTATGCAATTTAATTGCTATATGACATGTGGTTGGTTTCTAAAAAAGGCCTACCCTCCCACATCCTTACCCAGAAACAAAACAACTATGATAAGAACTTAGGTTTAACATTTGGTTCAATTTTTGAAGTGAAATGATAATCATAATGATTTCAATAGATAAGAATATCAAAATGGCATGATGATGTAAGGCAGTAGAAGTGCTGCCCTTTTAGTGTAGTCCCACCAAGGAGAAGTTGAGCTGAAGCGCATATAATCTCTCAAATGTATTGGCTTGTATTGGCATTTTTACTAATGGGTTAAAGCATGGGCAACACTACCCAAAATCATTGCCTAGACCACTGATACTTTTCTTAGATACATGACATTGATAATCCATTTGTAAGGAAGATGAAAATGATGGGGGCTGTATTGCATTGGTTATGGAAATTTGAACAAGTATCTATATACCATCGTGGTTTATTAACTATGAAGATTTATATGCATCGTGATACTTGTAGCTGTAAGGTCTTGTTTCAAAATGCTTATTTTTACATACTACACATTCTTCAGTATAGGTAGAAAATTGTTAGCTGATCTGCCTTTTGATTTTTAAGAACTAATGTTCTGTTGTTTAAAAATTCTGTCTGGAAACTGTGTTTCCTCGAATTCAAAATTAAGGCCGACAATTGTACAATTGGTTATTCAGGACAACCTCTTTAATTCTGTTGTTTTAGGCGTGGCTGGTGCATTTGTGGATTAGCAATGCTTTGCAGTTCAATCATCTTAAAATTTTAGTGGGCACAGTAGTGACTGATACTTCGATATTTTATACCTCTTTGGAAGAGGTTCCGGGCATATTTTAGTTTCTTATCAGTACAGAAATTTAAAGGCTCTGTCTTTAGTTTCTCTTTGAAAATTTAAAAGATTGTTTTTAATTCTTCTTGAAGATTATCAAAGTTCTTGATATGCTTGTCTCACTCTATCAATTTGTTAATCCAAACCTGGAAGAATATCTCTACATTAATCAACTGCCTAGACTTCTTATGCAAGCTCTATGTAATTGCAGGGTGAGGCACTTGTAATGGGATACGTTGAGATGGGGTGAGTTAATTCTGATAATATCATTTCTAAAATTACATCAGGTTGCATGAGTTATGTGATTGATTCCTATTGCTTAGTTGAACACACATAGTGGAGTCATAAAATAGAGCATTCTGATCCTTCCTGTGATAGAACTCAGTCAGGACACTTGAAATGCTCTTTTCATGAAAAATAAGCAAATTTACTGATGTGACTGTATGATGCCCCTAAGTTGCCTTCTTTAAGCACCAGAAAGGTATCCAACTTCTTATATTACTAGTTCATCGGACCTCTATTACCCTAGCTTCGTATTTCACATTTTTTTCTCCTTTATTCCAGTAGCTTTCAGGAAGGTTTTCTTATGTTCAGACTTATCTGTACTAAACCAAAAGCATGAATAATAAATCTGCCAACAAATAAGATGCAAATCTTCAATTTTCTAATTTTCGGTTACATTATATTGAATTTGAATCTCACCCCTTGGTCACGTCTTCTTGTGCCTATGCAATATTAATCACAGGATTGCTCACGTTTATGCTCATAGAGGTAGGTGGGTTGGGGGGGGGGGGGGAGGGGGAGATAGGGTTAAGTCAGGTGGATATTAGTAAATGTAAAATAAGTTGGTAATAGCTTATAATTAAACTAGATTAAATCTCTTTGCAGTACTTTGTTGTAGCTGTTCTTTAACATTATGTAATGATAAAATACCACCAATTTTGCTTGGGATAGCGTCAGACTGCATAAATTGTTCTTTGGCATGCACGTGGGTACCTAATATTCATATGCATAATCATACGACTACGAGTACGACCATTTAAACTCCCATGTCAGCAAATGAGATGTAATCCTGTATCATGAGATAAAACAACACCCCTATTTCATTAAAATGTACTAAGTTTTTCAATGACTGGGTTCGTAGGACCATTTATGAATTGTGGAAACCAGGACTGCGTGCTAAGATGGAAAAGGATATGGAAGCAGTTAAGGAGGGCAGAAAGAGCAAGGTAGAAGTTTTGGAATCTTGCCTACAGGAGATGAAAACCTGCTTTGTGGATGTAAGTTAGTCTAATGTGCCATTATGATCTTTCTAATCCTATTTCTTCATTAGGAATCCTGTATCTAATATTTACTTTTACTGCCTTTCTCCAGTATTTTGGTATGTGGCCAATCTGGGTTGGTGCGTTCACTAAGCACTACTTTGCTACAGTGTGAACAATGCACATTTATTTATAATGTGCAGGAAAAATATGTGAATGTGGAAACTTTTGTGGACTTGTGAATGAAATATTTTTATATTGCAAGTGCATGAATTGGTTATGTAACTGTTAAAACATGCAATCATTCCTGTAGATGCATGAGCACAGTGATTAAAAAGGTGTGCCCAGGTGCGAGGCGCAGCAGTTTTAGGGTGTAAGGCGTTGTATAATCGAGGCGAGGCGGGCTTGGCTGAGGCGCCGCCTAGGCGTGCGCTTCATGCGCCTTTTGGGGAGGCACATGCGCTGAAAAGGCGCGCCTCAGCCAAGGCTGCAATATATATATATATACACACATATATATTTTTTATAAAATATTTAATGATATTTTATGGTAAATAGGGTTACACTTAATCATTAAAAAACCTATTTCAGTCCAGTTCAGCTTTTTCTGCAATTAAAATTTAAAACTCTACTTCCAAACCTCTTTCATCTCCCCCACACACCTAGTGCCTCTCCACACACCTGCTGTCCCCCGCCCCACTCCGACGACACCTTTACCGGCGGAGACGACGACCATACACCGGTGACCAGCGACGGCAACCATAACAGAAGCATGTTTTCATATTTTCTGTTTTTTTTGGATGAGACAAAAGAAGAAAATGTGGATGGATACAAATCCGATGATTATCCACAATATGACATAAACTATAATGACGATGATTAGTGCCTTAGTGGCATTACTATGATGATGCCTAATGCTTAGTTATAACTATTATATATGGAATTTGAACATCTATTATATTCTGGACTTCTATATTTGATCATGTTTTAATGAATATATTATGCTTTCTTATGGTGAATTGTTTTTATGTATAAATGTCTTTTTTTGAAATATAGTTTAGAAGCCTTGCTTTGGTGCCTCGCTTCGCACCTTGGCAGTGAAACTGGTTTGGCGCCTCGGGGCGCCTTTTGCTTTTTTACTCACTGCATGAGCATATGAAAGCATTACTGATCTACAATATCTTTTATTAGGCAGGTATAAGCCCAATTCTTGATTGTAGGTCCAGCAAAAAATGCTTATGTTCTTCTAATTGTCTAAAATCAATGTTTCTGGCATGTACAACTATAATCATGCTGTACAACTCTACTTTTTATTTGTTTCTTCCCTCCATCCCTTTTAGTGACAAGCTTCTTTACAGGCTAGGTTGAACAAAGGGAAATTATTTGAAGCCATGGATGTTTTCTTTGAGAGGTAAATATGGTATTTTCTTTCATGAACCAAAAATGTTGTACCTTCAATGACAAGTATTTGCTGTATATGCAGATCAAGCAGATCTAATAGGAATGGACAACATTCAATTGGGGATGTCGTTAGAAAATGTGGTCTCTGCCAGGAGTCAGATATGGTCCTCAGGAAAAAGCCGGTATTTTCTGATACCCTTAGGACATTGCAGATTCAGTTTGTTCTTATTGGTTATATGCTGAGATAGTTCACAGCAGTGAGTTAGATGCTCTCTAAAATAATAGTTTCCCATGAGTTTATTCTATAGTTTACATGCACTTTGTTACATTATTCTATATGTATATGTTCCCCAATGTGTAATTCATGTATCTAGGTCATTAGCATGCCAACTTATCCAGTGGCTCTATTACCCTAAATCATGCTCCTGTATATCTTTTCTTGCACTGATGCCCTTCATATCTAGAAAAAGGATATTTTTCACACTGTGTTGTATATTGATCCATTGAAGTTATTCATCAAATGTTTGTACATATCACCCTATGAACTATATTTTGCTAACTCCCCTCTCCCTTCATAGTTTTTCTATTAGGCTGGTGTATGGGGTAACTTTTGGCCGTTAAAGAATCTTCATTTGTCTGTAATTATTTTTGATGAGGGATATAATGTACAAACTTTATTTTCTGTGTTTGATGATTAAGTTTATCATTTGCAGGATGGCAATTTCATGGTCGGGTGCTTAGGCTATCCTCAGGTAGGGGCATCTTTACAACCTTTTCGGAAAATATCCACTACTCTGTATCTTTTCAAATACGTCTTCATTGTTATACTGTGTGGTGACCTAAATAGAAAACTGTGAGACAGGTTAATTTTAGAGTAACTTGGTGGATGTCAAACCATGGAGATTTTGATATTCATCTTGTGTCAGAATAATTTTGAAGATTTTGATAAAACTTTTAAGGAAGTGTGGGACCGGTCTAAGTTTAGAGTAGTTTTGGTGTCAAACCATAGAGATTTTGATACTCTTTTGTTAAATAGTATTATAGATTGGAGAAGCATTGGGGGATCTTGCGTCCCTATGTTCCCTTTTTTACCCTAAACAAAAAGAAATATTTGTTTCTCATCAGGGCAAAAAAAAAAGAAAGACTTTAACAGCTAAAAGCACACCAAGCTAACCTATATAAATTGAGTGGCTATATGGTTTGAGGTCCTAGGGTTGGACAGAGACCAAGTTAGACCCTTTTATAAGTGCAGAATCTAATTATATTAGATTGTAACTTATAGCTTTGAAATTAAATCAGATATGGTCTTTGATCATCATGCAAAACAGTTATAAGGTTATACATATTGTTGAAATGACGTTTAGAAGCATGGGACTGAAATAAATCTGATGCGATTTTATCAAGGAATGAGTTGGAATTGAATCTTGCCTTATGCATCCTTTTGCTTAACCCTATATCTATCACATGCAGTCGAGGAGTGAATGGATTTACAAAGTTATTCAACTTACTTAACTATGCTTCAAAGTTCTTTTTCAGTTTTTAAACTAGGTTAAATGAAATAATAACAGATACATATTGTTTGTTTTCTAGCATAATGTAATCTACCTCTAGATTAGTTAGCCTATAATGGATCAAAATATATTAAAAATATGGAACAAAAGATAATTTAAAATAATCATAAATTTTTATAGGACTTGTAAAATTTGAAATTAAATCTTTTAATCTGCTATCATAATAAGATTTATGTAAGTTGCGCTAACTTCTTATCTAGGGTTCAAGATTATTTACTTTAGTACAAGAATTTGTTAGGTGTTTCTTATTTTTTCAATTTCTTTTAAGCTTCTAAATTCTAATCATGTCGATAAGATCCAACTAAAACGAAATATGCCAAGAAAATATAATACAAATAAAATTAATATTTATCTAGTTCTTTCCTCTTTTCTAAAACCTTGTAATAGATAGATATTAAATTTTAAAATATGATCTCATAATTTAGATATATATGGCTATTTATAGTATTCTAATATTTTGTTGATTTTTGCATTTGAGTATGCTGTTATATTCAGTCTGATAATTTGTATTTTCTTATTCAATTCTTAGTTTATAGTGTTCTTGATTATTGAATATTTCTATCTAAATAGTATATTAGGAAATACACAATTGGGTTGTCTTTTTCATTGTGAAACTAGTTCATTTATTTCCATGTTTAGGTCATATAAATTCAGAAGATACGTTTTCAATGAAAATCAAACTTTTTTGTGTTTCATCATTCCTGGCCTTTCTTTTATTTTCTTGTTTTTTCTTTTACTAATGCACATGGAAAATTCCAAATTTTTAGTCAAATAATTGATATATTGGGATAAGATAATTCATTTATAATTAAAAAATACTTCAAAATAATTACCAAATGGATTGTAATTTAAGTAACTTAACATATTTATTGTGGTTAATTATAAAATAAGCATGACGTTTTCATCTATTTGCAGCAAAGTTTCAAGAACCAATCATCTGGCATATACAGTTCTGGGTTTTGTTTTCCTTGACTATTTTGACCTTAGCAATTTAAGTTTAGGCCTAAATACACGATCCCTATCATATTATCATTGGAATAAAATGTTGAGTTGCATTATTTCATCTTGAAAACAGAAAAAGAAAACTCCAAACACGGCCTTATAGTACACCAGCTGGAGGAACACAAAATCAGCCATGCACCATGCACACAATGTAGCATCACCATCGGAAATCTTTTTGGAGTGTTTTCTTTATTCATGCAGCTTATCAGTTAATGATAAGTTTGTTTACTAGGCTGTCCAGTTTATGTGCTAAATATTGCATTGTATCCGACTCATTTCATTTGCAATGAAAAAGGATTTGACTAAGCTCCAATGTTATTCATTTCTTGTTCATTCTCCTTTGTGGTAATCTGTGATAGCTTTCATGGTATCAGAGCTCTGGGTTGATACCTGGACCCTGTTCCATCTATCATGAATAAAGAAGTCACAGTGCAACATGTCCCTAGCATAGATCAAGTTGCTGATTTCTTCACTAAAACACTCTCCAGACAATTCTTCACGTGCCTGAGGAATAATACATGTTCCTAAGTGCACACTCGAATTGAGGGGGCCTGAAAACAGAAAAGAAAAGATCCAACAACAGCCTTATAGACTTATAGCACACCAGCTGGAGGAACACACAATCACCCATGCAGCAACGGGAATCTTTTTGCAGTGTTTTGTTTGTTAGTGCAGCTTATCAGCTGATGTAGAGATTCACAATCAATTCCAAAAGTAGTCTTATTCTTATCAACTTAAATTTTACCAAATTAAGCACATAGTTACAGTAATGCCACTCCAAGTAATAATTTTGAAGCGAGTCAAAGAATAATTTAATGAAACAATTTTATAATTGCAAATATGCTTGGCGTCGAAGTATGTGCATCTCGATGGTTACCTTCTAATTTTCTCTTCAACTTTTCAGTGCAGGAATGTCGTCTGGCTTCCAGCATCTATTTCAGAAGCCATAGTTACCACACACATTTGCAGTACTTGCTCTCCAGGTTGCTAATATTGGATTATTTTTGCATGTATTTTTTTTTTTTTTTTTGGCCACTTAATGTGATATCTATTATGTGCTATAAATTTTAGACACTGGACTTTATTCTAATATGAACTTTTATTTCCAAGTTCTGCTGACATGCTAATATTGTCTGCAGGACCTGTTCACATGATTCAGTTTAAGTTTCGTCGGCTAGAAATACCACCAAATTACAGTGTTGATCATTTGGGTAAGCATTGGCCTTCATGAAGTCAAACGCCATACATCTATGCATTCTCTTGTTATGTTTTGTAGTTGTCATTAAATTCCTTAGGATACTCAATTGAAGATCTTATAGTTCTTGTGTATTTCTTAATAAAGTGATGATGCTTGATCTTTTTTTTATGGGTGACGATGCAGCATACTTAAGGTGCAGCAAATTAAACCTGAGTGTTGTCACTTTTCAGGCTGCATTGGTGGTTGTGATGATACTTTACGAGAACTAGTGGAAATATGTGGAACTGGGTCCTTTGGCAACAACTCCAATGTTCCTGGTATGTTGAAGAGCATATGTTGTGACTATGAGAAATTATTTTAATTTACTGATATGCATGAGTGGCAAAAAGTATTTCGTGGACACTAGACTATTTGATACTAAGACATTATAACATGATAATGACACAATAAGTACGTAATAATTATATTAATGCACCTGTTTTTCTTAACAATTCAACAAATGAAACAATCTTGATTCTTACTAGTTTAATACAGAAAACATATGCTTCTTATCGTTTAATTTATATTGTCTCCATTTTGACTTGCTGTGGAGTTTTTGAGGAGTAGAAACAGTGAAACTTTTATATTACACAGATAATTCCTAAGTAAAAAATGAGATTTTTTTTATAGCAATATATTACTACATTGAAATTTTGTTAACTATGGTTACCAGGAAGAGGACAAAGGCATACATCATCATCCAGCAACCACCAGCAAAGTGATTTTAGAAACCAGGCTGCTAGGCAAATAATGCATTCTTCTGGTTCTTCTCAGAGTTCACGATGTCTTAATGCACAACCGCACGAAGCTACAGCACAAGCTGGTTTGATGGCTTTGCTTATTTTCACTTTTATTTTTGTCTTACTATTGTTGTTCCTGTGTTTATGGGGATGATATCTGTGTATGCTACTAAGTTTAATGTTACCACCTATTCTTCTAATCCTTTGCATTCTATACATTTCTCTTGTTCTACAACTGATATACTGGGACATGGATGGGCTTATGGAGAATATTATTTAATAATTTCATTATGGAGTTTTACCTCTTTTGTGAGTAAAAAGAGGCAGAAGCTTGTGCTAATATGTAAGCCTAATTTGTATTCATCTCTTGATTTAATTTATTTATATAATTCACCTTTCACATTCAGTCATGACTTAACTTTCACAACTTTTCCTGCACATTGTTCACCATCAACTGGACTTCAATGTTTTCTTTGAAGATGGGTTCAGAAAGTAGAGAATAAAGTTCCCAATATAAGAATTATTAGAATGGAGAAAAAACCATACGTCGCTCTTAATTTTCAAATTCCAATAGCTTCAAGATATATCTAAATAGAATCACATGGAGATATTATAGGAAATTAACTATTTCACAGCTTCTCACTGATTAATTTCCCGGATTTCAGCATTTGACTAAATCTTTTCTATATAGAATAACGAATCTTTGAACCAGAAAATCTGGTAATATCATTTCTGGTATTTTCCTTTTTTGCACCCCCTGTAAGCTGGCTTGTAGACGTCTTCTTGTATATCAAGTTACAGAACTCCTTGAACATGAGGAATTACCAAATCGACATGACAACCTTAGTGTCACACTACATGCATGCTTATAGGAGAAAGAAGAAATTGTATTTTACCCTCTAGTTACCTTATAATCCACATCACCTTGCAGATCTAGTGAGCTAGTGACCTGAATTCAGACTCAGAACTGTTTTTATTGCTGTGCGAAACTTATTCAATTTCAACCAATGGAAGTACAATAGCCAGAAACCGATCTTTTATCAATTGACACCATGTCCAAACTGCATATTTGTGGACTTCAGTTTGTAGGTAAGCACATTTTTCAAACATCAACCTTGCCTAAGAGTCCACTTCAAATATCTTAGTATTGGTAAACTGCATCAAAGTGCTCCGTGTCCAGGTGAGTGCATAGATTAGCTCAAAGTACCAGCTGCGTATGTGACTAGTAGCTTTGGCTGATATTTTTCCGTTTGTCAGTTCTTTAAATTTGGTGAAATCTAGCTTCAGACTAGCCTCAAAATTGCTACCTAATGATTCTGTTTTTTGAGTAAATCAAGGATATAAAGTTGAACTTTCTAAAATACTCAATAGCTTAATAACCTCTTTAATATAATAATTTTTTTCAGTCCTGACTCAGGGTCTATAGGCTAAATTAACACTCGATTAATTAATTACCTCTTTTAATTAATAGATTTTCACTGGTCCCAAGGTTAGTTATTAATTTAAAGAGGTTTTACTATATTTCTTTTGGTTTATAAATTGCTGTCTTAATCTTGCAAACATCGTCCACATAAACACACTCCCAAATTTTCAATCTCAAAACTTCGCACGGCATCCTTTTTGGGCTTCCAATGTTGTTAATTCTTCATATCATCTTTCATATTAGTTGAAGATATCAAGATTTAGAGGTATCTGTTGATAATTCATTGGGAACAAAATCAGGTGTAGTGAAAGATAAATAGAGGGGACTGCTAGAGTTTGAGTATCCTTGGAGTTCATTTTTAAGAGAACTTAATTGAGTAGTGCAGGTTATATAGCAAGGTCTTCTTGCTCAGTTTAAACCAATGTGAGGCAAGCTTAGGCTTTCACCAGAAGACCACCACTATTTAGTTGAAGACTGAGTCTAATCATTGATGCGGCTGACTTGAAAAATGGACAATCTTGTGTTCCTTAGTCGGAGATGTACACACCAAAATAATAGAAGATACCATCTACAGTCTCTAAATCTTTTATGGTCCCTTTTCCATTGAATCAGTCAGAAGTTTATCTTTGTGCTCCATTGGAATGTTAGTTCGTCCCTTACATTCACTTTTATGAGAATCTTGGATATGTTGTCTTCCAGTCTCCATATAATGATTTCAAATCTTTTGGTAACAAATCTAAGTCCTGCCAAAGACACTTGAGGGAGTTGAAATACTTTGTTATATCTTCTATATGGCAGATCCCTCCGAATTTTTACCTTAATCATGGAGTGGGGACTGATTCCATAATCTGAATGCATCTGTTGACATAGTTAGAGCTAGTGTCTACAACCGTAGAATTTACCAAGCATGTCATCACCAGCGTATTTTCAGCGCCCCTGGAGGAGTATGTATATCTTTGTGTGCAGGTTCCTTTCTAGTTGAGCAGCTAATCTTTATCTCTGCCTTGGTTTTACATCTGCATGGACTCTGAACAAGTTAAAAAGATTCTCCAGTCAAGTGAGAGGTGGTAAGCTGGACCCATTAAAATTTGGAGTTCAGGGCTTTGGAACAAGCAGGATAAAAAGAACGTCAGATACTATGACACCTTAAGAATTTTGGGATTATAAGGGCCTCTCCCCCTGCTGAAGGATCTGTTTGCTTGTACCATATGAAATCAATGAAAGAATTATATACTGCCCAGATCTTTGAAAAGTTCACAACAGTAAACATTCAGATTCTTAAATAGAAATCTTAGGAAATATTTCAGGAAACTAAAAAATGTTCAAAATCTCAGTAACTAATTTCCTCAATTTATGCGTTTGACTGTCATTGCATAAAATCTGGTAATATCATCATCACATATTCTCTATCTCAAAATATTCTTAACTGCATCAGCTGAGCGCATTAAGCTCAAATTCTGCTGATTTGAGTAATAAATTTTGGCCTGAGTATATGGCCTCTCTGCTGGAGTCAGAATGATAATCTTTCATTCATTTTTTTTTTCCTTTTCACTTGATGCCACAGGAGAATCTACAATGCCATGCACCTCATGTGGTGCACCTTGCAATTTGCGCACAGCTAATACTCCAGCTAATAGAGGGAGGAAGTTCTACTCATGTCAAGCTCAGGGATGCAACTTTTTTGTGTATGTGAAATGTTAAATATCAGATTATAATATGCCTTCATTTCATTGTGTCTGTCTCTTACGGTTGAATAGTCTTTATTCTGATTTACCATAATCCTTGGAGGAAATCAGGGTGAAATCATCTCTTAGGTATAATGTTAGTATCAGATGGCTACTAGTTGATTGTGCTGAGTACAAAATTTGGGTACCCCCTTCTTTGTAATACCTTACTCTGAATAGAATTTTAACATTCAGGACTTTCAGATTAATCAAATTGGCATTCTTTAGTATTGTAAACATTGTGTCTGGACTTCTATATCATGAAAACTGATTAGCATGCTAAAAATAATGAAACTAATTACACTTTGCTGAAAGAATAGTTATGTTCACAGGGAAAGCAAATTGAGTTTCAAATCATTGGTTTGCATGTTAACCTTTCTCTGGAATGCAGTTGGGAAGACAACAGCAATGGTGGAGGGGGAACAGCACCTCGAGGAAATACTAACAGATCAGCGTCCAATAATACTAGGAGAGGTGGTCGTGGTAGGGGTAGCCGCAGTGGAGGTAGGGGAAATGATGTAGCATTCGTATCTGCTACTGGTGAGCCCATTTCTGGAAGGTGTTTTGTTTGTGGCGATCCAACACATTTTGCAAACGCTTGCCCAAACCGTGGTAGGTAGCCTGCTTGAGGTTTAGACCGTATCCTATGTCTATGAGGTTCGACTAGCTGGTGAATTCTGATATGCAATGCCAATCACAGTTGATAGGTAGTAGGGTTTATTTTTTTGGTTTTGGAAAATTAGCTCATGTTTATTTGACATTTCTGAAATGGCGGTGTACCAAACATTTATAGCTAGTTATTTTTGTTATATCTAAAAGTTAAAAACATGCTCCCTAAACTTATAAATGGAATTATGATCAATGATCAATTGACGCCATAATAATTTGTGCTATTGGATCAGCGATTGGGTGATCCATCTTAAGAGTAATATTTTGGCTTTGTATTTTTGCTCAAGTAGAGACTAGATTTTGCCAGGGGATTTTAAACACACACCCCTAATGTATTGCTGCAATTCAATGAACAACTGTAACCTCCCAAATAATTTTGAACATGTTAAAAACCAAAATTTGTCTATATATATATATATATATATATCCCTTCACTCTTCTTTGGCATACCCCCAAAATTGGCAAGTTTTAACTAACGCTTCGAAGCATACAAAATGGAACCAAACCCATCCCATCTCAATCAATGTCAAAAGATTGTTCTTTGACCAATGAGTTGAGATTGGAAATTGAATTGGATTATCTCTACCTCCCCCTACAACCCAATCGAGCTGAAAATTGAATTTTTGGGCAACGTAATAAAAATACAATCAGGTGAACCATCAATTTGAAACAAACTTTATAACCTTCACTTCTTTATTGACATTGCCCGTAAGGTGCATAAATGTTACAATATTTCAACTGGCTTATTCATTATGAAGGGGTGGAATACAATCATTCTACTCAACATGCGTCCTCAACTAACTGATAGTTGATGTTAGTCTTATTGATAGGAGATTTGCATACCAATTATTTATTATTTTTATTAATTTGGTCAATTGAATTTTTTGGAAAAGACCAACACATAAAGAATATAAATAGGTAGGAAAAGCCACTTATTGTGGTGTATAAAAGAGAGGGTGAGTGTACGTTCGAGAAACTTAGGGGTGTTTGGTTTAAGTTTAAGAGAATCATGAAAAATGTTGACTTTAAAATTGTAAGATTTGAAATAAAGTTGAATAATGATAATCTTTGTTTGTTTTGAAATTAAATATTGTAGAATTTTACAATAAATGTCAAATCAATGCTGAGAAAAATGAGTTATTGCAATATTATATTATGTTGTTAATGATGAAATGATTCCGATAATTAATTTATGTTATATATATGTGCGTTTGTGTTTGTGTATATATTTAAGTACTTGTAATTCTATATATATAGATATTATGAAATACATTTATACATATATAATATTTTATATATATTATAGACATATATAATATAATATATTATAATATAGATAAATTATACAAAATAAATATAAATAGTACATATACATGCATATATGTGTATATACATTTTCTATTACTTATATATTATAATATATGAATATATATATTTATATATATATATATATTAGTTTGGAGAGTTTGAGAGTGTTGGAATACCTGTGGCTTAGATCTATGTATAATCTTGCACAAACGTATATATTTAATTAAAGCAAGTTTAGTACTATATATATAATGATTTTATGCTCTTAGCGAGATTCCACGGATGATCGGATCCCACATTAATTAAAAACATTTGAAATCTCCTCTCCAAGTTTATCCATACCCAACTTTAAGGTACACGTAATCATAAACCCAAAAAAAACAACTCTTACATGCCACATCACTTTCACATCATGGCCACATCAAAAGTTAAAAACCTACTACCTTTATCAACTTTTTTCTACAATCATAAACCCAACTCCTAACTTTTTAATTGACCCAACCCATTTACATATATCATTTTTATTTTTCCCATATATTATTTTTATTTGAATTTTAAATATATATTTATGATGATCATCTTATTTAATAAATTTAAAATATTAATATATGTATTAATTTAATTAATAAATGATATAATATATTTCTTTAAAATAAAATGTGATTATAAAATACAATTAAAATTATGAAAATGCATTAACTTAATTTTAAGGGGTGCATTAAATAACACAACCGGATCGCAAAATAAAATACTATATATTTAAAATTCTTACAATTATAATAATTATTTATTCTTCAATAATCTTTATAGTGTGCTCATATATGCTCAATTAGGTCGGTTCAAAGTTCGTGATGTGTTTCTCTATCAGTAATACACTGAAGTGTTTCTGTATCACGTAATGCACTGAAGTTCTGGAGGTAGGCTTGAAATTCTTATGTAGAGCTCATGACTATTGTAACTGGAGGAGGTGAGTCTTCATTCGACCAAATGATTGTTTCATCCTCTTTGTCCTCAATAATCATGTTGTGTAAAAAAATTCACGTATACATGATATCCTTTAAGTCGGTCTTGTAATAAGATCATGCAGGGTCTCTAACTATCGTCCAACGAGCTTGGAGTACTCGAAATGCCCGTTTGATATCTTCTCTTGCAGCTTCTTGTGTCTCCTTGAATTTCTTCCGCTTTGGATCCATAACGCATGGAAAGCTCTTAACAAACGAATCCCATTTTGGGTAGATTCCATACGTCAAATAATATCTTTTTGTGTATGATGTGCCATTTATCGTAAAATGGACTTATGGAGCTTGTCCTTATAGGACAATATTGAATAACAGTGATTCGTTAAGAACATTTATATCATTACATGATCTTGCGAC
Organism: Caryopteris x clandonensis; assembly: GCA_028749325.2. Taxonomy (NCBI): domain Eukaryota; kingdom Viridiplantae; phylum Streptophyta; class Magnoliopsida; order Lamiales; family Lamiaceae; genus Caryopteris; species Caryopteris x clandonensis. The sequence goes on along the minus strand of JAPYKT020000008.1, from coordinate 1,591,786 downwards.
GCTAAAAAAAGCATGCCATATCCATAAGTCTGCAGACGCGATCGCTTTAAGAATTATTATTGGGACGCCATAATCACCTTGAGTATACTGTCCTTCCCAAGCAACATGGCAATTCCTCCACTCCTAATGCATGCAATAGAGGCTATCCAATATTCCAGAAAATCCAAGTCTTTGCTCATACATTTTAATCAAGCATTTAGTGTCAATAACATTTGGTCTTCTTAATATTGAGCACCAAAAATATTGATTACACATCAACATAAATTGAGAGGCAATCTAATGCAGTTCTCTCACCCATTTGTATATACTCATCTAATGAGTCAGCATGAGAAGCATATGCCAATTGACGGATAATCGTCGTGCACTTCTGAAGGAGCGATAATCCTTTTCTTCTAGTTTGTCACGGGGCACTTGTAGTGAGTTGGACTAGTTACAACACTAGATATTAAAAAACTGAATAGCACGACAAAATTTCAAGTAGGGATAAAACTACATACATGATACAAAAGGCCCTAACCTAAAGACTTGGACTTTTAAAGAGTGCGGGCGCTGGCGTCCTTCCTGCGAAATCGGGTATCCGTTGGCGAAGGGTGTTGGGCGGCCTGTTGGGCGACCTGAAGTGTGAAGCTAATCATGAATGATAAGGTTATCCCGGGGGCCTAGGATATGCAAGGATGGCATCCCGTGACACAGTTGCATCTTGCCTCCACTTGAAATAATCATAGTGATCTTCCAAGGCATCGACTATGCGAAGAAATAACTCCCTTCCCATTCAAAATCGATGACTAAGTGTATTTGATTTAAATGTTAGATCGTAGAGAAGTAATCACGGACAAGACGATCATGTCCATCTTAACGATTTCGGTCCACACACCTTCTCCAATTTGTCTTCTTAAAGAACTTTGAGTTGCTTGAAGCCTCTGCTCTTCTTTCTCGAGTAGTGAAATTATCTCTCTCGACATCATCTTCTGGAGCTTCTTGTAACTTGTTTTTCCAAAATTCATGAATAATCTTGTCTTATGGATCCTCATAAATTTTAATGTGGGAGGAGAAATTTACTAGAATGTGAATAAAATGGAGAATTTTAATGCAACCTTCTTATTTATAGATAAACTTATAACGGCTGGTTTTTAACTGCTAGTTTTTAACGACTGATTTAACCACTAGTTTGCATTGAGTAGTTTTTAATGGCTAAATTTTAATAATGTCTTTTTAACGGCTATATTTTAACTGACAATTTGCAACGACAACTTTTTTAATCGAATTCCAAACAATTGAATTAACATTACTAATTCAGAATCGAATTAGAAATTTACCCTAAAAACATAAAGTGTAAAATACATAAATTAAAAAATACATAAAGTCCTCCTCGTGCATATGTCCTTCCGTCTTGTTCGCTTTATGGCCTATTGGTTGTGGAGCCCATTGGATGCTAGTTGAACTTCCTCTTCTACATAAAGTTCCACTGATATAATGTAGCAGCTAGAATATCATCTTCTCTTTGACCACTACCCCGATTGTTGTACCATCTTGAAAACAAGTTAACATCAAAATTTACATGATAGTAGTGTGATTTTACTTTGCTCGATGTTCTTAAAGGTGTGCCCGCAGGTCAATTATTGTTATAGTATTCAAAAGTTCTTTCCAAAACTCCTTATTCTTTTGTGCATTGCCAACTGTTGAGCAATTGCTAATGGTCATCTAAGATTTTGCAAGACACTTCTTTTTCTTGGCAGACTATTCACTTTAATCTTGTTACCATGCTGAGCATCCTCATTAAGGTTGATATTTTGTACCCTGATTTGCGTAGAGTGTGGTGGAAATTGAGAGCCACCTAATGAAAATGGTGTTGTTGGCTCATTATTGGATCCAAACCCTTCCACACTGAGTTTTTTAGTTAATAATCGAACCGTCATCCTGAAAATAAATAGAAAATAATCCATATACAACTTTATCAATAGCACTAAACAAGTCCAATGAGTTGAAGAACTAGCTCCAATGTAGCATTGGAGGGAAGCCGGCACCTGGTCTCGTTGTTATGAATTTGATTGATAAAATATGATTAGACTTCATTAATTAATTAATTAACACTACTACCAAAATTCCATCATATTTTTCAGTGACAAGGGAACTAAATGCAATATTGTGAGAAGCTGAACGCAAAATGGAGAAACGAAAATGACATCTTTAACTAGTGATTTCAAGTGTTTTATCTGCAATGACAGAATGATAGCAACAATATACATAACACAAAATACAGCTAGAGTTTCACCATTGATTATTATTAGTACAAGGAATATGACACAAATCTAACTCTATACACACCAAAAGATTGTTTCGATGATCTCACATTAATGAAGGGCAGTAGCACAATCCAACATACACGGACATACTAAACTCCTAAACCGTAATTAAATACTTTACACTTTTTAAAAGAACACAATCAGCCTTCAATTGGTGCTTCCTCATCTGGTGAAATCACGGCCAACAGAGAGTACTTAACCCGAAGGGATATTTTACCCTTGCTGACTACAAGCTTTGCACCCGACACTACCCAGTACCCAGGCGGGTCCTGGGGCCCTCTCGTTATTTCCATCATGTCAACAAACTTCAGAAGTTTAACTGTTTGTGCAGGCTTTGGAGGACCATCAGGGTATAAAGCAGAATTGATGTTAACGTCAGATGGCTTTGGAGCAGGATCCTGTGAAGTGGAGAAATGACTGCTGATTATAGTTGATATGATTCCCGACTTTTGATCCAGGGCAGGCGAACCATCCCATTCCGGAATCCTCACAGCTATTGCACCACTGACTTGAGAAAAGTGAAGGCGTAGAAATAAAACGTTTTTCAGGCCAGATTCCTCAACTTCAAATTGTGCTCCAGTGACTATGGAGAGACCATCATCGGACTCAACAGGCGCAGTGCACACATGTGAAAAGCTTTTCCACTGCACCTTCTCATAATATATGCGGTCAAAGGAATTATCATTTTTTCCACCCGACTCATTATGAAGTTGGAAGCTTTTTGGCAAGGATGATAGGTGCTGCAAATGCACTGCTAAGAAATTGCTCCTTTTTCCTTCTAAATATAGCCGCATCCCAGTTACTGGTCTATTTCCCACATCCACCTGTTGGAATAAGTTCAGCCACAGAATATATCAACTATTGATTGTTAACTCCAATGCCACTAAACATTAAAAAAGAAAAAAGAGAGGACGGAAAGGCTATGCAGAATGACGAATGATAGATTCTAATTCTAAAGATCTATCACTCCTAAGATTAGTTTTATATATCACAGGTCCGGCAACAATATGGAAATCCAGAAAATGAATGAAAAGAAAAAAAGCGGAATTCACTTCCTCGAATTCCATGGAGACTGCAGGCATGGTTAATGAAGTTTTGAAATTCATTTTGAATCCTGCCATTTAACCAATTAAGATGCAAGGCTACGCTAACAAGTCATATGCTCAAATGCTATATATAACCCAGCATGTCTACTCATTTTTGCTATAATATGCACCCACGTCCCAAAAAACGTCAAAATGCATATTAAGGTCCTTCAACTATGAATATCTGAAAAAGTCCTTGAATTATTAAAATGTTTGAAAAGTCCCTGAATTATAAATAATTGTTATGTGCAAGTCCCTGAGTGTTTGTTTACACTAAAAAATATCTTTTATGGAAGAACTTGCACATAACATTTTTTCATAGTTAAGGGAACTTTTCAAATTCTAGTTAATAATTCAGGAATCTTTTACACATTTATGAATAACTTAAGAACCTTTTTAAACAGTTGTGCATAGTTGAGGGACATTTTCAAACAATTCTATAATTCAGGGACCTCATGAAACGTTTGTGAATAGTTTAGAGACCTTAAGATACATTTCGCCTCCAAAAAACTAAGAAAGAAGAATGATCGACACAAACATAGCACCTAAGTCTGTTTGTGTGGCATTATTTTCATCCATAAGTCATAACTGCTTGCATTGTCCAAAGATCAGACTCACACAGTCAAAAGTGATGTTCTAGAGTCTTACCTTATCAGTGTTGACATAAAGCTTGGGTCCCATCAAACTGAACTGCAAAGATGCAGCACCTTGCTGCTTTCTATAGGGACCGAGGGGAACGTCACCAAATTCAGGTGCCCATTGCCTTGGAAGTTGAAATTCCAAAAACTGATGTAGTTCTTCAATAGGTGGCTTATCTGCAAGCAGCTGAAAATGGCTTAGAACACATATATACATTTATCATCATACGATTCTGATCACTCTGATATTGCATTACAATGCTTACTATTCAAAACTCAGGAGATCGAAATTAAAAAATGGTTGTTAACTAAATACAAATTTATCCACATGAAAACTGCTTTCTGGCACATCATATAAAACTTAATAAGGATGTGATTTACCAATTAGAAAATAGCCTTAGCATTTGCATGGTTAGCAGGGAAGTGGTTATTCAGAAGTACCATCTCCCAACAATATATCGACTAAAGTTAGCAATGATATTAGCTGAGGTCACGTTCTCAAGAACCATGTGAAATTAAAACAACGACCAAGAGAAAATCAAACAAATTTTGAGGTGTAAATGAAGGCGTTGATCGACTACAATAAAACTTTTTTGCTTACAACGCAGGTATAGATTGATAGCATGACCCAGGAATCCACTTCCATCAATTCCACTCAAGAGTGATGAAATTGGTATAAAGGACATAGAGATCACTTCAGGCTCAAGCTGAACAGTTTGACACCATTTATCATGAGGCATATTCCTTTCGCAGCTTCCACCTCTCCTCCTCCAGAAGAAAGTTACTTTCTGGGATTTCACAATCAACAAGCATAAAGATTCAAATTTAATGTGAGTCAAGCTAAAGAATGTCATCTGATTAAGATAACAATGAAATTAAATAAAATAAGTTCATAGAGTAGAGAAACAAGTCTCCAGTGGGGACAGTCAGGACGCTCTGTCAACAGCAAAGTATATATCACCTACCAAATTTATTTTTTAAAAATAAATATTACCTCTTCTTCAGAGTGAAAACATGATGCAGTGGGATGCAAGAATGCAACTCCTCTTTCATTAGTAGCTTGCTGAAAATAAATCATATTGGAAGTATTAAAGTGTTGCAGATTAAGTATGTTACAGAATCTAGTATATCAGATATGGAAATTTCAGCAGGTGTGGGTAAAAACTGGAAATGAGTGCCAAATAACTTGAAATCATATTGACATGAGCTCTAGAAGAATACTGACTCTAACCAAGTAATGGATTCTTATACTTTCCTTGAAAAGACAATTCTTTTGAGCTTATTGTCAAATAAAATTATAAACAGCTCAAGTTGGAAACCCTAACTGAAAGGATCTCATAGGAGAACTCAGCTCAACCGAATGAATCATTCCATGGAAAACTGAAAATGTTCAACAGAAGACTTAAAAATGCTTAACTAGACAATCTTTGGTGATGTTCAGTCAAAATACTTCTTAATAAATCACATATCAATTGAGAGGATATTTTTTGCATTAGCTCAAGGCAAAAGGATACTTTTATATGAATAGATGTTAGTTTTGCATGATTTTTCCTCGAGTAATCAATTACTCACTTCCAAACACAACTTACACTGCATCTATATCTAGACCCCCTGATGCTCCTTTAGGATCACTACTCCATGAGTAACTAACACACTTTCAAATGCAACTTGCAATAAAGTTGTCTTCAAAAATAGGCAAATTACATTTGAATTCAATTTCCAATAAAGATTAAGATGGAATAATATTAAGTCACTAAATATCATACTGTTATGAATGAACATGACATTCCACTATAGAGGCTCAAGGTAGAACACCCTATCCCAGATTCCCCATACAGTGTCTCTACTTTTTATAAGCTACCCCATCTCTTCAACATGTTTCAAATGTTAAATCCTTATACTTAATGCTACATATAGATCATTTGTTTTAATAATAATTTGGAATTCAAAAGAACTAACCAGATAATACATTATCATAAAATTCTTTGATGTTGCAAAAGGGAAATTGACAGGCAAAATTAATATATTTTCAACGAAAACTTCAAGATGCAGAAATAAGGAATTATATTAATAAAACAAAGATGTAAAGAAAGAGTCCAGGGACGAGCCATCCTAGCTGCTACATTCAGAAATCTCTTTTCAATCATATCAGCAGTAAGAACCTTCTACAAGACCATCAACCATGAAAACAATGAACCTTTTAATGTACAGGAACCTTCCATACAGCCTTAAACCAGGGAGAAATAGGAAAAATATCTTTTGGAAAGAAAGATTTGCATGAGAACATTCCAGATGGTTCCAAAACCTAACTCCTATCATCCACAATGTTCCCACCCAAGTCAATTCCTTCTAACTGCTCTAATAATCTACATAGATCAGGCAATTCTGAGTCTTTTAAGTTCAGAAAGAAGTGGAGATAGCAAGAAGATGAGGATGAATGATGATGAACCGAAAAGAGGTTTGATGGATGAGGTGATGGTATATTATGATATGATGAGATGCGATATAGAGTATAAGCTGGTAAAGGAAATACCTTCAACCCAGACATCTTCCCAAAACCTCACCTAATTACCCCCTCTAACTCGGACCTCAACTGATTGAAAACAAAATCATGGTATACTCCAGAAATGAATTTCCATTGGCATCTAAAGGTAGTCTTAAGAGCTAGGCGTGTCCTAATTGTTCTCCTGCATCCCATATCTGCTTTTAATGATTTCGGACCAAAATGAGTCTCTTTCATTTTGGAAGCGCCACCACAACTTTCCCAACAAGGCCTTATTCCTCTTAGGAGCTCCAATGCTCAGGCCACCCAGTTCTTTAGGGGACACAACCTAGTCCCAGGAGACCAAAGGTGTGTTGCTATCCCCATCCAGTCCATCCCAAAGGAAATCTCTCATCCTTTTCTTCGCTGATTTTGCAATTCCTTCCATTATGCTATATAATTATGGGTAGCAATTAGGTAGTGTGCGTAATACTAACTGAATCAAAGTTAACCTGCCACCTCTTGATAAAATAGCTTTCTTCCATCCAACCAACTTCTTTGAGATACAAGAGGGGCTCCCAGAACGACAATTTGAGAGGATTGCTTCCCAGAGGCACTCCCAAGTACTTAATGGGCCAATAACCAGCCACACAACCAATGAAGGCTGCTAATCTTGTCACTTTGTTTTCCTCCCCATTGATGCCCAACAGAGTGCTCTTGTCCATATTGATATTCAATCATGACACGTTGCAGAAGATATCCAAAATCTTTAGAAGCCATCTAAGATACTCTTCTGGTTTGAGGAAAAAGAGTGTGTCATCTGCAAATTGCAAATGGAAACTACTACATTGTCCCTGCCCACCCCCAAACCTTCCACAAGCGAAGTATCCCTTGCTCTAGTTACCAATCTGCTCAAGACATCAACAACCAGTTGAAAAGAAAGGGGAAGTGTGGGTCTCCTTGTCTAAAACTTCTGTGACCACGGAATTTGCCTCTTGGCCTTCCATTAATCATGATAGAGAAATTAATCAAAGATAGTAAACCAGGGATCCAGGTCCTCCATCTATCGCCAAATCCCTTTTTCTGAAACAAAAAATCAAGAGAACCCCAATCGACATGGTCATAAGCCTTAGCGAAGTCAATTTTGAAGATCAATCCTCTCTTTCCTTGAGATTTGTATTCTTCTACAATCTCATTTGTGAACAACAAAGAATCTAAAATCTGTCTACCCTCGATATAAGCATTTTGTGACAGGTCAATTGTCTCACGCAACACCTCCTTAAGGCATATAGAGATAACACCTTTTAGCAATAATCTTGTGAAGACTTGTGACAAGACTTAAGGGACGAAATCATTCACCTTAAGAGAGTCCTCTCTTTTGGGATCAAACATATGTATGTTTCATTTGTTACTGCATTGATAATTCATTTCTCATAAAAGACCTCAAAGACCTTTAAAAGATCCCCCTTCATCACCACCCATCATTTTTTATGAAATCCATAGAAAAGCCATCAGGACCAGGTGCCTAGTTCCCATCGCTCTAAAACACTGGCCTGCAAATTTCTTTTTCTAAAAAAGGTTGTTCCAATTTTGTAGTCACCGCATTGTTGATTGGTAGCCAATCATGACCTTACACAGCCCATCCACCTTTCCCTTCCTCCTAGTAAAGATTCTTGAAGAAACCAAAATACATTTGTCCGTTATGATGGTGCCGTCAATCTTTTCCAGCTTTGAGATTACAATTTTGTCTCTCCTGTAGCTAAGAGTGGAATGGAAGAATTAGGTATTCGCATCTTCTTCGGGCACCCATTTGGATTTCATTTTTTGCCTCCACATAATCTCTTTCTTGAATTCTGCCTTTTCCAAAGACATTTTGCACTCTTTTCTTTCAAAAGCTACATCAGATTTGAGTTCAATCTTTTGCACTCATAGCTTGCCTAAATTACAACCTTACTTTTTATAAAGTAAATTGCTATATTATGGTCCTTCCCAAAGTTTGACAATAATTCATCAAAAAAACATGGTTTAGATGTAAAGACTAAAATCATAGTCCATGTACAAATAAGATTATAAAATACATGATGACAGACTGTAAGCCAAAGAACAAACCATTTCGCCATAATCTTTATCAGGAAGCACAATGGAATGACCCCTAGCATCACTAAACCTCTTGTCTGCTAGATCCTTCAATCTTTTCCGTATATCAATGGGCTGAAGAGGCGATGAGTATTGTTGCTTTACATAAATAACATCTTTTCCACCCATCTTGACACCAACAATGATATGGGTTCCATATTTCTCAATAAACCTGCACATGTAGTTTTCAGGAATAAGACTAGTGATTCTATTATAAAAGATGTTAAGTTAGATATTTATTCACACAGGTTCATTCCAAAAATAATTTAAGATCTCTAACCCTTATATAAGTTCAATTAAACAACAGATTACACAAGATATTGTTTAGGCAGAAAACTCTAAATGCAGCAACAGAACAAACCATTTCCCTGCCATAAGAAGTAGGATCATACTTGAGTCCCTTAATAAGCACATTCTTATATTCAGGTATGCAAATAGCAAGCTATGATTTCCCAGAGAACAGGTGGTGAAACAACAAACAGTCATATCGTTCACTAAACTGCAAAAATGATACAATTTGGACACTCATACAGGGAAGTATAATTACAGTAACATCACAAAACAATTAAGTGTAACCTAGGGAAACTAGACAATGGGAGAAGTGGAAAAGCTCAAGGAAGAACAGATGACGATGATCCATGTCGAGAAGAGAGAATGCACATACCACAGAAGGCAAATGATACATTTTCTGCTTACCTTGCCAATGCAGCTGGATCCCACGAGGACGGCATGGCTTGTTTGACATGATCTTGGAGCGTCACTTGGGATTTTTCTAATGCAATGCTATAGAGGGAGATAAATACCCCATCAAAAGCAAGATATTTTGTGAAGGCAGCATCTTTTTGCCAACAGCCTGTAAATTCAAAAGCTGCATTGAAATGACCTGCTGGGATTTTACCTGAAAGTGATACTTCCTGGTTGAACTGTTCCGACATCTAGACAGTGAAAATCAATTATTACCACTTGACTCAAAAGCTGCCTACTATATACATTCAATACACATCTCACTACTAAATCATCAAATGCACTACATTACCAGACATAGGCTCACTCACGAATATAATTAAAATCAATTAAACTCTCAATCTTACCATGTCACAATACTGATAATAGTATAAATATAACTCAGATTTTCAACATCATGACACCTCCTCAAACTACCCAATTCAGGCTTTCAATTCACAGAAAAAAATCAATTATAATTCTTGAAAAATAACAACAGCTATTAAACATAATCAATTTCATTTGTATATAAATACAACCAAACAAGAACCTGTTGGAATGATAGAACATCAGAGCTAAACCGCACGCGCTCGCCTTTATCACAGTTAATAGGCTTGGGAACATTATGCGCCACAATACCACCAGAGATCGCAATATCTCGGATCTGACCATCGTCGATAGAGATTAGCCTTGACCGTTCTTTACTTTGTTGCTCCTTGCAATATTTCAATCGCAGGTCCAGTGTCAAATCGTAACCCAACCCAATACACTGCACCGCCTCCTCCGCCGCCACCCTCAGGATATGAAATTAGCAGTGGTAAAGGCATTGTGTTTGAAAAATCGTTACAGCCTTTTGTAACAATCGAGATTATTACACACTTACTTGAGAAGTAGAGCGCTGAAATCATTAGATGAAATGGAGCTGATGCTTGAGTTTCTAGATGGTTGGTGAAAGAGTTGCCAAAGCTGCTCTTTTTTCAGCACCGCCGCCACCAGCCTCTCCCAGTTGTCCCTCGACATAATTTAGCTCTAAAAATCTGTCATGATGATCATAACTTGATACATTGAACAAGATGTGGAAAGATAGAAGGATATAAACTGCACGTGCATAAATACTATTCTCTGAGATTGCAGCGAATTTAGGCGAACAGTGAAAATGTCTCAAAATCCTTTTTTCCTTTCATGCTTCTATATCTTGATGATATTTCTCACATTCACAATTTATATTTCTTTTATGACTTAGTCAAATTTTAAAATTTGAATAATTTATTTGTTTAAAATATATTTTTAAAATATGTTATGTTAAATCAATATTATATATTTTAAATTAAATAATTATGTTTAAAATATGAAATATAATATTTTATGGATATAATATTGTTTTTTATGAATTGAATTATCTATTATTGTTTTGATATATGTATTGGATTAAATAATATATTAATTTTCTATATAAATTTTCTTTAAAAATATCATATTTTGTAAAAATAAAAATACTATAATATTAATTTATATAATTCACCTAGGTAAGTTGGAAAGTTTGTATTGACTTTAGGAACACTTAAAAATTCACTTAAAAATTCATAAAATTTATTATTTAATCCCAATGCACTATGACATAAAAAATAGTAAAATAGTATAATACTTAATATAAATATAATTGATATAAATTATTGTTATGTAATATTTGTAAATAATAATATAATTTTGTTAAACATTATTATATAATAAAATATATTATGTCGTCGCGTGCATTGCACAGACAATCATCTAATAAAAAAAATGTATTAAGAAAAGTTAGGTGAAAATGAGATATCTATAATAAAATGTATGAATTAGAATATATTTAATAATAATAACATATAATAAAATTATATTATTATTATAAATATCTATAAAATGCATTAGTAATATGAAACGAGGAAAAATTAAAAATTAAAATCATATAACAAAAAAATTAGTTGTAATGTAAACAAATATCAATGAAATATGAAATACTAAAAAAACTAATAAACTAAATACGAATAATAAAATATGAAATACTAAAAAAAACTAATAAATTATGTGAGTAATTGACAAACACTAAAATCTTCAGCATATGTGCATTTCTTTGGTTTTTTAGTATATTAAATCTATACCTTGACCCCTCTCTTTGTTATTATCATTTTTCCGCCAAATTTTTTTTTTTCACAAATAAAAAGATGAACTTTTAAAAATATTATTATATTAGTAACCAATAAACATTCATTTTAATATTTTATATTTTTATTTATTAATATTGGTAATGTTACTAATTTTATCAAAACTAATAAAAAATTATATATCTTCATAATTACTTATTTTAACAAATTCAATGTTGTATATAATAATAAAAAATGTTCACATTGATATATCAGGTTTTATTCAATTTTTCTTGATTTCAAAAGAAAATACTATATGTTTTATAATTTGATGATTATATTTTATAAATAAAATTAATTAATGTTCACATATGATTTTATATATAGTATTTATATTTTTATTATAATCATGTTACATATATAAATTATTGAACATAATATATATATATTTTTTTAAATGTTAGTTTTACGTATTTCTGAAATTTAATAATATTATACTATAATAATATGTTCATGCATCGTACGGGGGAACATACTAGTATATATAATAACAAAATAAATGTTTTCATTTTATATTTTTCCCCCAAATGTGGTTTCCATTTTTGCATTTACATAAAAAATAAATTTATTAACTTTATTTAATCAAATTTAGATTTGCACTAGATATGTTTCGAAGATTTGATTTTTAAAAATTATACAATAATATTCATATTTACAGGAGATTTATCAGTATATAAATAAAAATATATAGATATCTTTACCAAAATCTATTAAGTAACATAAAAAATGTATAGCAAAATAAAGTAATTATTTAAATTTGTAAATATTTCATGAGAGATTATAATTATAAATTCAGATATTAAATATAATTATTATTTTTTGCTAATATTTTTAGTAATAAACAATATATTTTTAGTAAGAAAATTATGCAAAAATAACTTCGTTGAACTACACAAGGTCTCATCCTAGTACATATAATAAGAGAACCACAAATAGTATAAAACATAATTTTTTTAGCAAAACAAGGGTGCGAACCTTCAATATACCCCATTGGCTAAATACACCTAAATTAAAATTGAGTTTACTCATGTTTTTACTAAATACATTTCATTTATGACAATTATACATTTTAATTTAAAAAATCAAGAAGAAAACAACACGGAGAACAAACTTGTTGTCTAAATCAATAAAACATCTTTGAAAGTTTGTATTTTCAATTGAACATCATGTTTTATAAGTGTTTTAGAAGAAAATTTACATTGGGGAAGGATTTGGTTTAAAACATTCATATTTTATTTATTTTTTCAGCGTTTTGTTTTTAATCCGTCGCACGTCTGTACATATGTATTCAAACATAATTTATCAAAACACATATGTTCGTGTTTGACAAAATTGGTCAAACACATTTATTCGTGTTCAAACTTTATTTGTTGAATAAGGATGAACATATTGACCAGAAGCTCATAAGTGTTTGTGTTTCGTTCGTCTATTTATATTCAATATCAAATTGAATTTGTATATGTTTGAGATTGTTTGATTTCACATATTCATGAACATATTTGCTCATAAACAACTAATTAACCTAATTCAAGAATATGAAATACACAAATATTTTCTAAGTTTTCATACAAACTAATAAATTTAACCAAATCTATTAGAATAGTATTCTATAATAATACTAAATTATATGTAATATGAATACTTTTTTTCTTATTATTACCACTAGTCTTATTAACCAAATTTATGAATACTTTGTTCACAAACTCTAATAAACGAGTTAGTTAATGTTGAAGCTTTATTCGTTGATTAAATAAGCTCAAAATTTTATTTGTTCAATAAAATAAAAAAGCTTATTCACGATATGTCAACCGAAAGCTCTATTTATATGCATCCCTATATACAAGTGGAGAACAAAAAGGGGAACAGAGCATTTAAACTGTCGTAAGCATGTCTATGAATTTAGTTTGATGAACTTATTGCAATAAAATTTACATTGCCTATATGTTACAAGGAATCTGATACGCAAGAATCTAACACTAATACAAGCCAAAATATCATTTCGATGATCACACATTAAAGTACGGCAGTAGCAGAATCCCACAAATACATACAGCTAAATTCCTAACTGTAAATAAAAACTTCACACGTTTTTTCCAAAAAGAAAAAAATCAGCCTTCAAATGGTGCTTCTTCATCCGGCAAAACAACAGCTAACAAAGAGTACTTGACCCGAAGTGATATTTTACCTTTGTCGGCTACAAGCCTTGCACCCGACACTACCCAGTACCCAGGCGGGTCTTGGGGCCCCCTTATCATTTCCATGGTGTCAACATACTTCAGAAGTTTAACAGTTTGTGCAGGCATTGGAGGACCATCAGGATATAGAGCAGAATTGATGTTAACATCAGATGGCTTTGGAGCAGGATTCTGTGAAGTGGAGAAATGACTACTAATTATAGTTGATATGAGTCCCGATTTTTGGGCCAGGGCAGGCGAACCATCCCATTCCGGTTTCTTTACAACTGTTGCACCTCTAACTTTGGAAAAGTTGAGGCGTAGAAAGAGAACGTTTTTCAGGCCAGATTCCTTGACTACAAATTGTGCTCCGGTGACTATAGAGAGATCATCATCTGACTCAACAGGGGCAGTGCACACATGTGAAAAGCTTTTCCATTGCACCTTCTCATAATATCTGCGGTCGAAGGAGTTATTTCCACCTGATTCATTGTGAAGTTGGAAGCTTTTTGGCAAGGACGATAGGTGCTGCAAATGGATTGCTAAGCAATTGCTCCTTTTTCCTTCCAAATATAGCCGCAGCCCAGTTACTGGTCTATTTCTCACGTCCACCTGTTCAAATAAGTTTAGCCATACAATTTATTAACTACTGATTGTTATCTCCACTGCCACTTAACATTAAAAAAGAACATAGAGACGACGGAATGACTATGCAGGTCAAGGAATGATAAATTCTAATTCTGAAGCAATCTATCAGTTCTAAATTTATTTATGTATATCAAAGGTCCAGCAACTATATGGAAATCCAGGAAATAGATGAAAGCCAAAAAGCAGAATTCACTTCCTCAAATTTCATGGAGTCCAAAGGCATGATGAATGAAGTTCTGAAATTCATTTTGAATCTTGCTATCTAGCCAATTAAGATGCAAGGCTACGCTAACAGGTCATTATAATCCAATGCTATATACCCCAGCATGTCTGCTCATAATATGCAAATAAGGTTGTTATTTGGACTCTGCTTGAAGAGCAATTTATTCATTGAGGGGTTTTTTCTTGAAAGAAAAAGGAAGTTGTTCAAATAGCAAGCAGGAATGGGAAAACTATAGCATTTCAAATGATCAATACAATAGCACTTAAATCTGTTTTGAGTGGCACTAATTTCATCCGTAAGTCATAAACTGCTTGCACTGAGTGAAGATCAGGCTCACACAGACAAAAGTGAAATGTTTTAGAGCCTACCTCATCAGTGTTGACATAAAGCTTGGGTCCCATCAAACTGAACTGTAAGGATGCAGCACCTTGCTGCTTTCTATCAGGACCTAGGGGAACGTCACCAAACACAGGTGCCCATTGCCTTGGAATTTGAAATTCCAAAAACTGATAGAGTTCTTCAATAGGTGGCTTATCTGCAAGCAGCCGAAAATTGCTTAAAACCTATATATGCATTTATCATCATAAGAATGCTGATCACTCTGATAATTGTATTAACATGTGAGTGATGACTCTGAGATCACCAATGTGTTTACAGTCATTCCAATGCTTAGGATTCGAAGGATTTGAATAGACATATGCTTGTTAAGATGAATTACCTATATGAAAACTGCTTTCTGGCACATAAAAAAAGGAATAAAGATGTGATATACCAATTAGAAATTGCCTTAGCATTTGCATGGTTAGCAGGGAAGTGGTTATCCAGAAGTATTATCTCCCAACATTATATCTACTCAAGTTTGCACTGAAATTAGTTGTATTGACGTTCTTAGAAACCATGTGAAATTAGAAAAATTACCAAGAGAAAATCAAACAATTTTTTTTTTTTCTTAGGCAGAAAATCAAACAAATTTTAATTGTAAAACTAAGGCATTGATCAACGATGACAGAACTTTTTGCTTACAGCGCAAGTATAGATTGATTGCATGACCTAAGAATCCACTCCCATCAATTCCACTCAAGAGTGATGAAATTGGTATAAAAGACATAGAGATCACTTCAGGCTCAAGCTGAACAGTTTGACACCATTTATCATGAGGCATATTTTTTTCATTGCTTCCCCCTCTCCTCCTCCAGAAGAAAGTCACCTCCTGGGATTTCACAATCAACAAGCATAAAGATCCAAATTTAATGTGAGTCAAGCTAAAGAATATAATCTGATTAAGATAACAACAAAAATGAATAAAAGTAGTCCATAGAGCTGAGAAACAAGACCCCTGTCGGGAACAGTCAGGACAGACCGTCAACAGAAAAGTAAATGGATAACACGCTATCATTCATCAGCAAAATTTATTTTGCAAAATTATTACCTCTTGGTTAGAGTGAAAACTTGGTGAACTGGGATCCAAGAATGCAACTCCTCTTTCATTGGTCGCTTGCTGTAAATACATCAAATGGAAAAATTAAGTATTGCAAATTATGTTGTGTTTCAGAATAGTATATCATATATGAAATTTCAGCGGGTGTGGGCAAGAACTTGAAATGAGTTCCAAATAACTTGGATAATATTGACATGAGCTCTATAAGAATACTGGCTTTGACCGAGTAATGGATTCTTATACGTTCCTTGAAAATGGCAACTATGTTGAGCTTATTGATGCAAAAAGAATATTTTAAACATATTTTAGTTGTATCTGTGATGATGATGATAACATCTCAAGTTGGTAACCCCAACTGAAAGAATCTCAAAGAAGAACTCAGTTCAACTGAATGAATCATTTCAAAGGCAAACTGCACTTGTTCTAGGGCAAACACTTACAAATGCTTGACTAGAAAAATCTTTGGTGAAGTTCAGTCAAAATACTCCTTAATATACCATACATGAAATAAGAACTATTCGCATAAGCCCAAGGCAAAAGGATATAATCATACACATAGATGCTAATTCTGCACAATTCTAAACGGCCTAACTTCCTAGTACAACTTCATTGCATCTATTAAGATCCCCTGATGGTACTTTTTAATCACTCATCCTTGAGTAACTAACACACTTCTAATGCACCTTGCAATAAAATGTTAGTAAAATTCAATTTCTAAGATATTATGATGGAAAACATATTGAGTCACTAAAATCACACTTGTACGATTGAAACAGGGCATTCTACAATAGCGCCTCAGGTAGAACACCCTATCCCAAGTTACCCATATAGTGTGTCAATTTTTCAAATTACCATCTCTTCAACAAGTTTCAAATATTAAATCCTTCTAATTAACGATACATTTTTTTATTATTATTTTAATAATTTGGAATTTGGAATTTAAAAGAACTAACAAGATAATAGATTATCATAAAAATATTGGATATTGCCAAAGGGAAATTGACACGCTACATTAATAAAATTTCAAGATTTAGGGTACTGATGTTGCTTTGATGATACAAATATTCTTACAGTTGTTGCATAATTGAACTACTTTTAATACCATTCATGATGCCTAGTATTGCAGTTCTAGCATTGGCATGATCATGCACCCCTCTGGTGTTCACTTTTATATTCCTAGCAAACTTAGAATCGCTCTTACTATGAAGAAGCAATTCGCAAACCTTGACAATGCTATTCCACAAATGTTTAAGCTCTCATAGCTTGCCTAAATAGCATCCTAACTTTTTAAAAACTAAATTGCTTTAAGTATAGATATATAAACTAAAATCATGGTTCACTTATGGAATCTGATCACAGAAAATGCATGATGAAAGAATGTAAATCAACTGAACAAACCATGTCCCTTCCATAAGCTCTGTCAGGTTGCATGCCAGATTGTCCACTAGCATCACTAAACCTCTTGTTTGCTACATCCTTCAATCTTTTCTGTACATCAATGGGCTGGAGAGGAGATGAGTGTTGCTGCTTTACATAAACAACATCTTTTCCGCCCATCTTTACACCAACAATAATATGGGTACCATATTTCTCAATAAACCTGCCCATGTAGTTTTCAGGAAAAAATCCAGTCATTTTATCATTTAAAAAATGAAGAGTTAAGTCAGATATATTCATTCAAATAATCAATCAAGATCTCTAACTAACAACCATATGTGCTACTTGTTGGTGGTGGCATGCAACATATTATTCATAAGATTAAAAAAAAAATGAAAATGTAGCAACAAAAGGAATGAATATGGAGTAGGATCATATTTGAGTCCTTAATAAAAAACATTCTTATAATGCGAATATGAAGGCTATGCTGCTCCAGTTGAAATGTGGTGAACCATAAATAGAACAACAGTGCAATAGTGATGTCGTTCACTAACCTGCCAAAATGACATAGTATAGTAACAGTTACATGTCACTACATGTTTACCAACATGGAGAAATCAGGCAAGGAGAAGAAGAAAAGCTCAAAGAAGAACAGAAAAAGAAAAGAGTAGTGGAAAAGCTCAAGGAAGAACAGAAGAAGATAATCCATGTTAAGATGAGAGAGTACACATACCACAGAAGGTAAATAATACATTTTCTACTCACCTGGCCAACGCAGCTGGATCCCATGAAGATGGCACTGCTTGTTTGACATGATCTTGGAGCGTTACTTGGGATTTTTCTAATGCAATGCTATACAGGGAGATGAAGACTCCATCGAAAGCAAGAGATTTTGTGAAGGCAGCATCCTTCTGCCAACAACCCGTAAATTCAAATGCTGCATTGAAATGGCCCGTTGGGATTTTACCTGAAAGTGATACTTCCTGGTTGAACTGTTCCGACATCTAGGAAGTGAAAAACAATTATTACCACTTGCCTCAAAAGCTGCCTATAATACATATCCATCCAGTTCTCACTACTAAACCATCAAACTCACTACATTACCAGGCACAGACCACTCACAAATATAATTAAATAAATAAATTTACCTGTCAATCATGCCATATCACAATAGCATAAATATAACTCAGATTTTCAACATCATGATACCTTCTCAAATTGCCCAAATCAGCTTTTCAATTCACACAAAACATCAACCGATCAAGTACCTGCTGGAATGATAGAACATCAGAGCTGAACCGCATGCGCTCGCCTTTATCGCAGTTAATAGACTTGGGCACATTCTGCACCAAAATACCACCGGGGATGGCGATATCTCGGACCTGATCATCGTCCACAGAGATCAGCCTTGACCGCTCTTTACTTTGTTGCTTCCTGCAATACTTCAAGCGCAGGTCCAGCGTCAAATCGTAGCCCAACCCAATACACTGCACCGCCTCCCCCGCCGTCGCCCTCAGCCTCAGCGCTATCTCTTTGCTGCTGCTACCCCCGCCTCCAACATCACTGGCCATGACTTGGTCGAAAACGCACAGCGAGAAATCTTCTTCAACGAATTTATAGGAACTTAATTCTTCAAAACAAAACAAAATAGGGGAGAAAGAGGTCTGAAACAAATGGGGTATACATCTTCTGGAAATTCGTATGAATTGAATAGTGAAGTTGAAAAGCGAAGAATAGTCAAGAATTGGATATTAAATGTTATAATTGGTGGGTAATTGAATTGGGTGTGTTTGGAATTAATTTGAAATTTGGTGGGCGTTAGGTAGCGGAATAGTTGGGATTGACTAGTTGATATTATTATTTTGAATATCAAGGAATTGTTAAGAAACGCCTTCCGACGACTGGTTTGGGCGGAAGTCAAACAGCTGCCGTCTGCTTCCAGAAAAAACTCTGCAGCTGCCGCCTGCTTCCAGAAAAAACTCTTACCGGACGGTCCGGACCCACCCATGCAAATTAATTTAGCGGGAAACCAATATTAAAAAAAAATCTTCAAATTTAATTTTCTAAAACTTATATACATAGATGCACGGCAACTCGACTTAGAGACGTTACTTATCTAATTTAAAAGTATTATTTTATTTATTTAAATAATATTACTGTTGATATGTTATTTTGCAACGGTATTACAATTTTTAAATAAATACATAATATTTTTAAATTAAATAAATAATATTATAAATTAAATACACAATGCATTTATACATAAGAAATTTACTCTTTTTTTTTTTTTAAATTCGTGAATTAATTAGTGGGATGATGTGGTGCCACTATATCTTTTTAAAAAACAAAAAAGAAAGAAAAAAAAAACTATAGAGTGTGATTAGTTAGTGATTGGTTGCTTATGTTTTCATTTTACTAGTATTCCGTCTATGAAATAAATGGATAAAAAATATTTTTACTAATAAAATAAAATTATTAATGAGTTCAATTTAATTTTTACAAAAAAATAATTATCTCAAAATATTATTTAAAAACAAATCAAAGTAATATTAGATATTAAAAAATTAAAAATACCGTACTATTTTTTCTAATGACTAGAGATGTTAAATGGGCTAGGCCTGTCGGTTTCATGCTAGTCCTAATGGGTTTTGGGTTAATCGAGTTTCAGTTTAATCAAGTCATTTTAAACGGGCTTGTATTATGGTGAACCTAACCCTAACCCTATCCGTTTTTGGGCTAATCGGGCCACTATCGTGCTATAAGTCGAAATAGTCAATTTTATATTTAAATTTTAAATTATAATTAAATGCATATTATACTCTATTTAAAATACAATTTTAGATAACATTAAAAATTTATATATTTTATAACTTCTATATCACTATACAAAATTTAAAGATTCAAATATTTAAGTGATATACACTATTTCATGCTCTCAATTATAGCTTTAGAAGCATTCACGTCATAAATTTTGAAATCATATTATATTTATATTCTAAATTTAAATGACAGTATTTATAATCTTCTAGTAATTAAACATAAATTTTAATATCTTCTACTAAAAATCAAATATGATATATGAAAAATAATTCAAAATGGTGTATATTATTAATTTGATATTAAGAAATAGACAAATAAGAATAAAAGTTCGGGCTATCGGGCTAGCCCTAACCCTAAGTGGGATAGTCTTATAGGTCTTCGGGATAATCGGGCTCTAGCTAACCGGGCTGATGTTTAAACGAGCTAATAAAACCAAACTCTAACCCTATAATTTTTCGGGCTAAACAGGCCGACCCGTCGGGTCATGGCCCTTTTAACATCTCCACTAATAAACTGATTAAGTTTGTTAACAATAAGAGTCGATCTATTGAGCAGTATGATAATTATGATTAATGCGACTTGTCTTTCCAGAATAATAATAATGTGATTCAATATAAAATGCGACTTGTACTGAATAATAATAATGTGATTCAATATGAATTTATTGAAGGATTAATATTTTGTAAGGATATACTATCTTATATTTTATTTTATAATATATGTATATAACTTTAAATTTAATTGACATTTCTAATGGGAATGTCACATTTCTTTTATGATGAAAAATATAAATAGTAAAGAAGACATAAGAAAGAGAGAAAAAGATAATAACTTAAGTAAAGGAAAAAATGTATAAAAAAATGACAAGGAAGCATTCCCTTGTGTTTTCACTTTTCAAATTTATTGTTGGTACAAAGAGGAAGGTGAAATTTTGTGGTAGAAATATAGTAATTGGAATATGAGTGTGTGATTGAATATGAAAATAGTATGATAATTATGGTTAGCGTGACAATCTTCATAAATGTGAGTGTGGTTGGATGTGAATCATTAAAAAAAAAAAAAAATTACGATCTCAGCCCCCATCCCATTTCCTTTACAATTTTTCTTTTCATCTTTTTCAACTATCCAAATTTCTATTTCACCGTGGGTACTACAATTCAGGTGCCAACTACAAACAATTAGTTTTATTCGGTGTATGATGTATATGGTGCGAGGGGGGTGTGTAATGTTCTGAAGGCAACATCATCACCTCTAAACTAATGTTTGAGAAGATTGGCTTTGCTCTGCATCACAACTTCGATTTCGCTAAAGTTTTTTTTTTTTTCAACGAGAAAAAAGAAAAAGAAAAAAAGAGAGAGGAAAAGATCAACCAGAATTATGTGCGGCTCATGTTGCGTAAAAACAAACACTTACTTGATCAATATTTTATATATATATATATATATATATATATATATGTAAAAATAGGTCAAATAAATCTTTCTTATTCGTTATTGAATTTGAGATAAAAAAGTGTGAGTAAATTAAAAACTTATTTATATTCACAGTCAAAATATATTATTTTCGTTATTATATAAAATATGAACAATTAAATGTAAGATGGAAAGAAAAGAGAAATACTCTAAAGAATTTACAAACTTGAAGTGTATTTGAATTGTTTTTACAAAAACAAAGATATTTTCATATGGATTGGCACCTTTGCAATATTTAAATTCACTGCAACATATTTGAGTCTGCGTAACATATAATTATAACACTTTTTTATATATATTATTTTATGTAGCATATTTTGATAATACAATTATAATTTTAATATTTATGTAATATTTTTGTAACATTTTATCATATATAACACTTGTATGTAACATTTTTTATTCACCCACAATTTTTAAGTAGCAATTTTGTGACACTTTATGAATATGTGACACTTATATGTAATACATTTAAATCAAAAACACTTTTAAGTAACATTTTAAAATATATAACACTTTTTAAGTAACGCACTTAAATAGATAACACTTTATATGTAACACTTTTAAATAAGTAATATTTTTTAAACATCACATTTTATGATTATTCACTTAACATTTAATGAAAATAGTTTTTTGGTATGAGAAACTTACGAGGATGTTACTTTAAAGTAAACTAATAAATATTTTGTATGTAATATTTGAAAAAAGAAATGTTACATATTACATATATGTTTATTTATAATAATTTTTTATCACATCTATTGAAGATTGTACTATAAAAAAAGATTGTATAATAACATAAATAATTTATATAAAGTATTAATAAAATAATTATTAAATATTACATACAATCTAAATTAAAAAGTATATATATGAAAGATTATTTGTTAAAAATCATATATATATATAATCAGAATAAATTTATTTAATTATATATTTTAAAATTATGTGAAAGATTATATTCATATACAAACAATTTATAATCACACAAACACACACACACACACATATATATATATATATATATATATATATATATTAAGAATTACTTAAAAAAATGGATTGGATGAGATGATTTGGTTGTTCATTTGAGCAATCTCAATGCTATAAGGTCTTGGGTTCCAAATCCAATTAAGAAAATATAATTTTATTTTTTTAATGTAAAATCTAACATTTTATACGTGTTACATTCAATAATTTAGGACAAACGGAGCACTAAAAACTGTTACCTATTGTTTATGATAATATTTTTTGCTATTTTGTAGCATTTCTTAGTGTTACATAAAATCTATTATGTTGTAGTGAATTAATAACCGAGCATACCCTAAATTTGAGTTTTAAATCAAAAATAAAAGATCAAATACCTTTGAATATCTTACTTTTTAATAATGGTAATCAATATACAAATATATATATACACACATATATATATATATTAAATAAATAAATTGTAGAAATCAATTTAAACAAAATAGAAATCAATACATAACCTAAAATTAAATGTAATAGTTTATGAGCATATAAAAAGTGACTTATAGATTTTGTTGGCTTTATCCTTAAATCAATACCAGAAGTGAAAATAAATCATTAAAAAAAGAGAGAATCTCTTACAACTTTATCCTTGATGTGATGTAAGATGAAACAATTAATATTTTCAAATTTATGTATTATATATAAATAAATATTTTACATAATATATGATAATATAAATTTCATTAGTTCCAATTAGTTGAGTAAAATTTATTAAGAATAATTGAATACATAATAAATTCAAAAAAAATTAAATAAAACTTACTAAATAAAAATTAATTATTTTGATTATTACTGAAACCAAAATTCTCGAAATGTTATTATATATAGTTTCATACCTACTATGTTCTTATTAATTTTATAAATATTATTGAAACTAAAATTCTCGAATTATTAATACATAATTATATATATGTGGGTGTATCTATATATATTAGAATCAATTCATAGTACACCAATTGGTAAATGAACTGCATTAATAAGCACAATTTTTTAAATTTGAAATTTATATTGAATACTGCTCATTTAAAGAAGACAGAATCTATTACAACTTAATTCATGGTCTGATGTAAAATAAGTTTGACTTATATTTTCAAAAAAATATATTAATTCAATCAATAAATATTTTAAAACTTATATAATTTTTTAAATTATAATTCGAAAACAAAATAAATTCTTATATTTTTCATATAATCCTTAATAAATGTTTATTATTTCAAAATTTTCATTAAAATAAGATTCTAAAATAATTCAATACAATATCTTATCAAATAAAAAATAAAAAATACTATCATTGGATAATATTAGACACAAATTCAGATAAAAAATATCGAAAAATGCAGGTATCAATTGTATATTTTCTTATCATTATGTCCTCTTGATTCTTAAAGAAGACTATTATATCAGTTTTGAAACTTTACAAACTTTCTGAAAATGTAAATTAATACCATAAATCAAAATTAATCATTTAAAAAAGAGAATTCCTGACATTTTTATCCATGTGTACTGTATAAAAATCCATAATTTTGAATTTATTATATATAAAAGTAAATAAATATTTTACATAACTTCAAATAATTGATAATAATAATCTAATTTTTTATTATAATAAAATGCTAAAATAATTCAATATACCATCTTAGAAGAGGCCAGAAAAAAAAAATATTATTATTGGGCAATATTCATTAATTTCATACAAAATTACAGAAAAGATTTAAAAATATCACAACTATTACTTTTTAAAATTCTTTCAACAATTAAGATATGAACAGTATTATTTTATTTAATTTAAAATTTTCAACAGAATTGGAGAAATTAAAATTACAAAAGAAACATTGCAATGAACATTCCGTTTACCGTTCTTATCTAATGCTAATTTATTTATAAAAATAATATCTTATATCATTTATGTTTATATAATACAATAAATGTTAACAAATATATACAATAATGAAAAAATTAATTTAAAAACACATCAATTTTTAAAAATAAAATGCGTTCAGTTATTATATGTATATATATGTCGGGGCCAGTTTTATATGGTTGTGCATTAAACACGGTCCATTTGAACATTTATACCAAAATTTTGAGACGGAGAAGCATGTTTGGACATTAATATTTGATTTAGTTTTATAATATTCTTTTGCATTTAAGACTGTCTGTCCAGTTTCAACATTTATGCCAAACTATTCAAATTTTAAATGGCATTGAAAAACGTGAATTGGATATCCCAAATCCTCATTATATTTATTTTCCAGAAACTGTGAATTAATGTTTACAGACGTCGCCACATTTTATTTTCTGTATTTATGAATTCACAACTCTACTGTGTGGAACCTTCTTACACAATTTACTTCCTACTTAAATGGTAATATAGTTTAAATTGATTCAAAATCATAATGTAGACCTCAACATGAGATTATTTACTATAATTTTGTCTCTCTTTCCAATTATATCACGTTCAAATTTTGACTCCCACTTTCCTTTTTTTTTTTTTTCAGGAAAACAAGTCAACAGTAAAATATATTAACAAAATTATTGTTAATTTCGAAATATTACTTATTTTAGGTTGAGTTTAGCTAATCTATTTATATATTTGTTAAGGATTTCAAGATTTGGGATTGACACACCCTCTTCCATCTTAATCCCATCGTGGCCGTCTAATATTTTATTACTTTAAATTTCATCACATCTATCATTATAATAATATAAACATATTCATTAAACTCTAATGTTAGACATTTACAATAAAAAAAATATAATATTTTACTAAATACATGTCCTGATTCTATACCATGAGTACTTTTGAAAATGGCACTCTTGAGAGTATTGAAATGATTATAAAAGTTATTTATAACTAAAAAAATACAGAGAGATTTGGAGGAGAGGAGAGAGAAGGAAAGAAAAGGGAAAAAGTGAGAAAATACAAAAAGTGATCGCCCATAATCCGCAGCTTGTCTCTTTCAGCGCTGCGCCCGTAAATACCAACTCCAAAATAAACGGAAAAAGAAAATCAGATTTGTCCACAATAAATTTTATCATTGGTGTCTGGATTCATTTCCATGCAATAATGAAAACAAGAAAAGGAACCCACGCGGCCACTATTCTATCCTCGTAAACTTGAATACAAATTCAACACTTTCTTTATTTCTTCTGCCAGCAGTGATAAACTGGACACCCCTCTTTCTCTCTCTCTCCTTCCATCTTCTTCTTTTCAGTTCATCTTTAAATTTTTTCGAGTTGTTGATGAGTGATTTTAGGCGGGAAATCTGAAAATGATTGATTCGTCGCCGTCGTCGGCAGAATCCAGCTTCCGGGAACTCGATGAAGTTTTCTTGCAGGTCCCTTCTTGCACTCACGGCATAAAGTCTTAAGCTTGTTTATTGTGGCAGTCGTAATTTTTATTTATATTGGGACTTACAGGACTTTTAGATTTTGTTTAAGATTTGATATATCTATAATATTTAATCTTTTGGATTCAGACTCAAACAAGAATTTGGCTTGGAGAACTACTCAACATAAGATTGACTGAGGATTTGTCTCTCTCCAATTTGCTTCAAGATGGGGAGATACTGTAAGTTCTCGATTTTTTTTTTAGAATTTAATTACTTAATTCTTGAAATGGGGCGAATTAGTTTTCAGTGCTGTCTTTACCAGCCTTATTCTTTTGTCTTTCGATTCATTTTGCATCGAATTGGTGGGGGGAGGGGGGATCTTGATTATTGTTCTTGGGATGTTTGTTGATTAGTAGTATCGCTTCTTGGTTTCGTTTGGTTTCTGATATTCTCTAGCGTGTACAGAATCTTTTTCAGTCGATCATGTATTTGTCTACCAAAAGAAGTAGATATTATGTACAGAGAAACTGGAATGGTAGTATTTTGCTGGTCAAAGGGACCTATATATGGCAAATGCAGTGTCTAGTTTTACCGTTACAAACGAATTGTGGAGCCTTTAGGCTGGGATCTAGTTTTGTTTATCTTCAAAGAATTTTATGTCCTTCAAGTTCTCCTTTAGATAAACTTTTACCTCTGTCTCTGTCTCTCTCTCTGTGCCAGTTTTATTTGATCTTCACTGTTGAAACAGTAGGATTGCTATGCACTTAATATGTGATCACATCTTGAAGTTGAAAAATTGTTCATCTTTTCCGATATAATGATTTGGTAACTATATAGTATTATCCTTAACGCTGTTGCATAGTAGAGCATGATAAGCTTTTCTATTGCATACACTGATAATATTCCCTCAACATCTCTGGCCTTTTAGGTTTGAAGTTTCTAAGGTAGTGTGGGATTTCTTGTTGACCAAATGTATGGAGCTTAGACATCTGAAGCATAAATACGGTCCATTTCGTTCTAAAAAGAGCAGTGGGAGGTACAGGCCGTACTCGAATGTTGATTCGTTTTTAAAGGTAATGCATCCTTATCATGTCAATTTTTTGTAAATCAAGTACACTATCTCATATTGTCAATTTTGATGCCTGTAAAATCTAAACGAACTTCTTGTTCTTATTATTATTAGTTTTTTCAAATGTGGAATGCTTGACTGATTTCTAGTGCTTTGTAATCCAATCACTTTTCTGGTAGATATGCAAAATTCTTGGATTGAGTGGCATTGACCTCTTTTCACCATCCGATGTTGTTGAGAAAAGAGATATTCGAAAAGTTTGCATTTGCATAAGAGCTCTCTCAAAGAAAGCAAGGTCTAAGCTGCTAAGTGTAAGATGTTCCCTTATCGGATACATTCTCTTTATTCTTCACCATTTCTGCCTCAAATTTCACTTTTCTGCTGGCATATTTATTCCAATTTGTTCAGTCAAGATCTAATATTTTCTGTTTGCTTTAATTAGGTCCCAGACTTTGACTCGGTTATGTACTCAGTAACCATGCCAACAGATATGGTAGGGGTAATCCGGAAGAGCTTGGAATCATCACAGTGCACCTTTTCAAGTTCATCTAGTTATGGGTCACGTAAGGGCTCACAAATGAAGCTGAAACAGGTAAAGACCTTTAGGTTGCGTCTGGATGGAAGGATTTGAGAATTGATTTCAAATCTATTGTAGCAAATGCATTGGGGTTGTTTAGAATGATATGGATTTGAATTCCATCATTTTCACTTTGAACAGGAACTTATGTGGATTTGAAATCCATTGATTTCAAATTCTTGGATTTCAATTCCCTCGATCCAAGTGCAAACTTAGTTTTTCATCAGATAATATAGTTACGAAGGATAAGTACTTACTACGGCCAATGACACTTTGAAATATGATGCCAATATTAAGTCACTAATTGATCTTTTGCTGCCTCTTCTGTGATATAGAAAAACTTATCTGCACCATCCAATGGAGATGATGATTCTAGTAGCTCAGAGGAGTCAGATGAGGCTGAAAGCAGATATATGGGTGAAAATTCTTTTTCATCTGCTAGCAAGGTTGAATACGCCGATGGGCTGAATTCCGATTTAGAAAACACACCCGAAACACATTCTAAATTACATCATGGTATTTCAAATGCAAGCAGTGAAGAGAGACATATCTGCAAAAATGATAATGTGGATGTTTCGGATACCAACTTTTCCTTCGAGAATGATGATTTGTTCATGGGAGATTCTTCATGCATCGGCGTGGGAGAAAATAATTACATTTCTGATTACTTGGCATTTTCAGATTTGATGGTTCATGCAACTGATGGAAACAATCCTGTTGTTCTTGATGGAGAAAATAATATGTTTGATTTCTTTTTGAATGTCGATTCTCAAAAAGTTACCTCGGATAAGAGGGGTTCCCACAATGGATCCCAAAGGATATATTCTGATGATGAAGATATGGAGGTTTCTTCGACCACTAGTATGAGTTCTGTGTTAGGCCGGTTGCTCAATTTGGAGTTTGATAACCAGTTTGATGAAGATGAGTTGTCAAGTACCAATGTTCACTTTTCCGTACCAAAGTATCATGAGTCTGAAAAGCATTGTAGAGATTCATTTATATTACCTGAACCCTCAAAGGAGGACACATTTGACGACCAATCACACACTACTGAGCATTTGCTTCCATCTCAGGACAAATGTGAATTTACCAGCATGGAGAATCCAAAAGGTGAGTCGTATGTTACTGAAACCAACAACCCTGGAAATGACTTTTGTCAGGAAAATAAGGGCGTGGTTGTTGCAAATGATAATGAAGCGATACCTTATTTTCATGAAGTTAAGGAGAAAGGGTCTATTGGGACTACCATGCTTGGTTCAGATGTTCCTCTGGTTGTTCCTGATGACACCAACACTCCTAGTTCTATAACTGGAACAAATCTAAGTGAAACTATGTCAGATAATCATCCTTGCTTGTCTTTCAAAGTCATGAACGTAGTTCAGGAGGGTACTCATGTAGCTGAAAATGGTATTCAGGTGATTATTACTAAATTTTCATGCAAAAAATCATGTAATCGGTCAATTATATAGGTGCTTATAATATTGGATTATCTTTATTTTTCCTCAGGATAAAAGAGAAGACAGTCAGGGTAGTACGGAAGAAAGTATTTCAGATGAGAAGAAGGATACAATTAATCCTCAACAGCTTCCCAGTAAGCATAACCGAAGGCCCCTGCTGAAAACAGTTGCCAAGGGCACAGCCATTGCAGGTGTCTTATTTCTCCTGCTGCATATCAGGTGGAATCTCGTTTCCCATTGTGGCTTTTGTATGCTTATTTCTTGTGACATATTATGTTGTGTATTGGTATGTTTATACTACTGCTGATGGAAAATGCATTTGAAAACAGCAAATGCAGGGGGAATACTGCACACAAAACTACACAGAATTCTCGGATCTTGACATTCAACAGGTCGAAGTCCTCATCGACAAGGGAACAAACAAGACGAGTGGGGAACGGGATATATCCAACCGAAAAGATCAAGTTAGGAAATTAGAGTCAAGAGGGCAGATGTATAGCTGGAATTGCATATATCCAACAGAAAACATCAACTTATACCGACAACACCGTGGCAAATGGCCTATATCTATATCCGACCTTTACATGGGGTGAGAAGTTTAGGCTGGATATAATCTCATTCCTGTGATTCATTTCTTCTTCCTATCAATGAGTAAAATTTTGATGATATTCTGTAGCCCCATTTGTCTTTTCGGATAGGTTGAACTGGAATGGAGCAGGAGAGCTTATTTAGTCTTGAATTATAGATGCAGATATCTCATATGCTATGAAAATTTGTTTTCCATTCTGTCAAGCTTCCCATAGCAAGATAACTTGGATTGGATGATGCGGATAACTTTTTATCTCAGGGGTGAACTCAGGATTCATATAGACTATTTTAGGTTGAAGGAATTGTGAAATAACCCAAATAATCAACAAAAAATAATTGTCTTTTTGTAAATTAAAATATATCATTTAAAAAATGCCATATGGTCTTCAATTAGAAATCGTAAAAAGAATAAAAAACTGACGAGATTTATTTTAAATATTTGACAAAAAAAGAAAAGAAAAAGATTATATCTGAATCAATTACAAGATGCCACCTATAATATTTTCTATAAATATATTATGTGTGCGTGTGCTGCAACTGTCTATTTCACGGATGCATGATGTTCACTAGCATATTTTTATTTTTTATTTTTATAGAAAATTGTTAATATTATATGGATGTAAATTTAAAATTCATAAAAAGATAATTAATTTAAATATGTTAAAATTTGAAAAGAAAATGTTATTTGCATTTAAATATTTGAAAAAAAAAGATTGCCTAAAAAAAGTCAGTTTATTTTTCTTTTCTGAAAATTGCCCCAAATATTTCAAATTTAGAAACTAATTTTTGGTGGGATTTTACTATTTCATAATTGGTTATGTTTTTATATTAGTATAAAATTTAGATTTTATTTTCATAATCTTTACATTTCTCTACTCAGTATTATTTTATATGGTTATTTCAAATATTTGACACTATTAGACTTAAAGATTTCAATTTCAGGATTTAATTCTAGTTTTGTATTTCAGTAAGTGATTCTTAGAGTTAATATTTTTAGGTTTATTAAATATGTTTTTTTTTTTAAATATTTTTAGTTCATTTGCAATGGTTTATATGAATTTTTGGTATTTGAGATTATGAAAATTGTGACTTTAATTTAGACAAACATTCTTTTTCTTTCGAACAAATAAAATACAATAAAAAAATAAAAGAACTATTTTCTTTGAAATTATGTACAATATTTACGAAATATAATTTAGTTTTGTGTACATCATCTGCTAAGGCACGGCACAGTCCTTTTTTGATTTGGAATTTTCTACAGATGAGACGTCGGTGTTGCATATTGGGCAGATCTGCAAGGATAAATTAGTAAAATCAAAATCCTGTTACTACAAAGTAAAATCAATTTGGAATGGGAGAAATTAATGTTACCTTGTTAATTTGCAGCCATTCAGTAATACAATTCCCATGGTAAAGATGATCGCATTGCAGGGAAACTACATTTTCTCCCACCTCATACTCCACTTGACATATCACACACCTGTTTTGTTTTATTTATTCTATCAAATTATTCAACAATTACCCACCAAAACGACTCCATATTTTATATTTCAAACATATTTTTTGTCGAACGTATGAAAATTTCTTTAAAATTTAAATAAAATTAATTTGGAAAGGCAAATTGGTACCTGTCAATGAGTAAATTGGAGGTAGATTTACATGTGATTGGATGTAAATATTTACTAATTTCAGCTTCTGATAATCCTCTGTTCTCCACTCCCACCATCTCTCCAAGTGCAATCAGCTCCTGTTTATAGGTTATGGATATTTTTAAAATTATAAATATTTTTATGGAATTATAACTAAAATATATAAATAGTTTTAAAATTAAAATAGGAGTGGACAAATTTCCTCTTGGGTTTTACCTCGTATGATAATTGGTCTGGATCAACGTCATCTTCTTCGATTTCCTAATTAAAAACACAAAATTAATTAATACTTTTCCCAGTTAATTAATATTAATTCATGTTTACAATCTTTCAATTTGTCCTATTTTTGACCAATTATTGATAATATTGGAAGACATTTCACTTTTAAATGTTTATAATTTTGTTTGTGAATGTAATATGAGAGAATATTAATAAATGAGTAGTAATACTTTCAAGTAAACAAGTAATACTATAAATTAAATTGCACGATGCAATTGATAAATATATGAATTATGACATAAACAAATTGGTAGATTGGTAGGTACTTGTTAGGAGGGAAATAGAGGTGTATACCTGGTCAGAATAGGTGTCTTCATCCTCCCAGAAATCTAGTCCACCTGCATTAATGCAAGATTAGGAATTAAAATAAATAATTAAGTACCTGGAATCTGAATTAATTACAAATGGTATACTTACACTGTGTGCCACCGTATAAAAACTCATCATCATCACTGAATTCAAAATCTTCATCAGACGCAGAAGCACTTTCCTCGCCGCCCTCTTCGTCGCCTCCGCTTTCAATAGTTTCCAGCACTGGCAAAATTCTCCCCTAAATCAAACAACATATGTCATTTATTAAGTACTAATAATTAAAAACACCCTTATTATCCCACTTTTTGTAATATTAATATATATATATATATATATATATATTTTTTTTTTTATATCCGACACGATAAGTTTTAAGCGGACAACATATCTAAAACTTCAAAATTACTCCCTCATATTACAATTATGTTTAGAAGATGATTGAGAAATTAAAATTTTACATATATTAATCAATTAATCCTTAATTAATCTATCCTCAATTCCCGTAAATCCCTTATTATATTGCCATAATGCGATACTGGGTACTGTTGATTGTCCCTCTCAACCCTACATTAATCTATATCTAAATAACATTTCAATTTATTGATATCTACAATAGTTGACTAGGATATTTTACTCCATCAATTTTGGACCTGATTGTGACTTCTTATTTTTGTTTTTATTAATATAATAATAAAATCACTTCGAAATAGTTAATTTTCCTAAAAACTAATTTCTAGATTTGAAAACTTTCGTACTAATTTTTCAGTTTAAAAAAAAAAAAATAGATGAAAGGTTGTGATTGATTTAATTTTTTTCTTATTATTTAAAACTCGTCAACTTTTTTGTTTAATATCAAATTTCGATGTACAACATATCAAATTAATATTTTTTTTATAATTTTTAATTTAATATTTATATCGAATATTTTAAAATATGATAATAGATTCAAAATATACAATTATGTTTTGACTGATTATTTAGGTTAGATTTATTTATTTATTGTGGAGACATATGTCTATGCTTTGAGCTAAAACAAAATATTAAATAATTATTGAAATTTATTTTTATATATATTCAGTTTAATTTAGTTTTGTATTCAGTTTATAATTCTATTTTATAAATAAATTTATATCGTCATATTTAATAATATAATAGCACAACAGTTTATAAATAGTAAATTTATTTTAGTTTTTCAGTTTTCAATTTCAGAAATAATATTTGCATTTTCTTGTAAAAAAAAAAAAAAAAAAAAAAGCAGGTGAACATCATATGTGTGCCCGTTGAATAGGTGTGTGTTGGATGACCGTGTGAGGCTAAGAAAAGTTAGATGTATCTTGCATTTTTAGTAACATTTTTCTTTATTTTTATTTTTTGAAAACAAATTCCAATATCCTAAGATATAAAAAACTTTGTCCATTTCTGATTCACATATGCTTTAGTTTTTCCGAAAAAAAAAAAACATCATTTAATTACAATTTTTTAAAATAAATATACTATAAATCGAACATCATATCGATCGAAAAATTCTAGTAATGATAATATTTTAATTATTGGATTGTCAAGTACGGAAGCTAAATCATGAAAATTTTCATGAAACTTTGAAGAAAATAAGTAAAAATAGAATTGGAAGTACGAGACCAAAAAAAAAAAAAAAAAAAAAAAACTGGAAAGGCCCATATATGTAAAAGATAAATTAATTACTAGAAATCAAAATTGGTGCATGCAGAAATTAAAGGGTGAATGACCTGTTCAAGTTGGTCCAGCGTTGTTCTCCTCGTTCTCTTCCGTCGTTCCTCGTCCATTGCCCCCCTCTTCTGTTCGCGGCAAAATAATGTAAGAAAGAAGTAGAAAATATATTTATACATACACACGACACATAATAATATATATGCGTACGAAATGTGTTGAGTGCAAGCAAAGTTTGTTATGGAAAAAAAGCAATCCTTAAACCATTTCTTGCCTCTCTTGTTTTCCAGATTCCAGCACTTCTTCCCTACCTCCCCTCCATTTCAGTTCCGTGCCAACCAGGCAACTGACTGTCTTTGTTCTTTTTAGAGGCACATTATAATTGTAATACGAGAATTTTTAGGAAAAATCTTACGTACAGACAGTATGTGTTTGAGGGTAGTTTAAACAGTGAATGAGTTCGTCTAAAAGTCTCGTAGGAGAGAGAAATTATTGCATTGACCCTAAAGACTATGTCGACATCTTCCCCGATGTAGAGAAAATGAGATGTAATCGGAAGGAGACACTTCTAATGCTTAGTTGGTGATATATGCGGATTACATATAATTATCTGCATCTTTCTACGTCTTTTGTATTTTTATTTTTATTTTGACTATATGGTGAGACTACCTTTAGAAGAGTCAAAATTGAGCAACTGCATCAATAGTCATGATTGGAAAACAAAATTTGGACCTAGTGCTTTTATAGTCCAAAGTGTTGGATTATAAAATTTCCCCACGTTTCCTATTTATGTGTGTATATATATATGTTGTAGTGTGTACATTTTATGAAAGAATCTAACTTATAACCACCATACACGAATATGACCCATATTAACTTTCTCACACACAAAATAAATATTCATTTTTATATATTGTGTGTATGTACATTGATTTTGAATGAGGTTACTAGCTAGAGAGCTATACTGCAATGATATTATCATAATAGACAAGAGTAGTATGTTGTGGAGGGCAATGTAACTTCAATAAAAGATTGTGGTGCCAAGAGGTCTTAGTAACAACATTAACGACACCTCAAGATGCTGTGTTGGTTTTCATTTGGATGATCAGAACCAGTGGCAGATCCACTAAATAAATTGGGGTACACCTAATTTTAAAAGAAAAAATATTACTATTTTTAATTAAAAAAACATTATTACTTTCAATATATATATATATATTGTATCCCAATATACCACAAATTTAAATATGAATCCCAATTTTTGTCTTCAAATTTCAATTGATAGAAATTGAATAGCAGTTGCTACCTGCTCCTATGTTGTTATTTCAAAATAAAAAATAAATAAATTATTGAATCATCTTACGTTTATTATGAAATAATTTTTAATTGAATTTCAAAATAATAATAATTATCTTTATTGTTGGTAGCACTAGCTTCTTGTTGGTATTATATTATTGGATTAATTTGTTAATGCGATGTAATTATAAGTTTAATTTGTTAATGTGTTTAATTATGTTCTTGGGAGAATGTATTAGTTGTTAATGAAACATAAATATAAAAGTTGATTGATGTTAATTTTAAGTTATTTGTAAATGAAGCATATTGATGGGTGATTATTTGCTACATTTTTTTGGAGAGTTTGGTGTAATTTTGATGATCAATATCCCTTCACCACATATGTTTTCGAGCTAATTTCAGTTGGTAAATAATTGTATGTGAATACTCAATTTTGGAGGAAAAATAGCTGAATTTCTGGAAGAGTTGAAGTAGAGGATTTACCTGATGAACGGGCAGTATGACCATACCAGCCAGTCGCGCCTGAACAAATTTTCAGCAGCCCAGGATTAATTTAAGGGCCCAATTCCACTCTACCCATTGGCCACCCATGAGACTAAACAGCAGGATATGAGCTTAAACTTGTAACTATGGACTTTATTAGCATTTAAACATGGCCTTTTTAGTTTTCAATATATATATATAGTTTAATTAGGGTTTGATTAGAACAATCATCATACTTAGCCCTTCTCCAAGGAACCAAGAGAGGCAGCCGTTCTTCTCTCCACAGCAACTGTCCGGTTTTATCTTTCTATTTTTCATTTTGCTTTCTTGATTGTAGTATGAGTTGTAGCTAAACTCTTTTATTCCGGTAACAATTAATGAAGCTTTAGCTAATCTATTTTTATGAGATCGAATTTGTTCATATACTTTATTTTATGCAAGTATCTGTGATTCTCTAAGTATAGTGTCGTTAATTGTTTCGGGTCTATTGGGTAGTTCGAAATATTCATTAGTTCGGGATTAATTAGTAGCCAATTAAATCGGCCATCCGTAATTGTGGTTTAGATTTAATTAGTGGTACATTGATTCTTTAGAATCAAGGGAAGATCAGTCTCAATTCGGTAATCCTGCGTCAGAGTTTATTGGTTTTGAATCGGGTCTCTTTAATTATTAATGCTATCGGCTCATTAAATCCGTAGAGCATCTCTAGGGTTGTCAGTCAATTAGAAAAATAATTGGTGAAGTGTCTTCCTGGTTATCAAGAAATTAAGGAGAGATAAGACCGCGTCAGAAGCATATTCAGTGGTTATAACTGATTTATTTGCATGAATTAAAGTCACTTTTGTATCGATGATTGAAATAGTTAGCTAGAGTGGAATTAATTGAAAACCGGAATGTTTTACATATTTGATAAAAATTATTTTCTCAATTTTAGCTATTAAATTACATTCTTGAAGTACAAATATTTGCTACTGATTTGGGAGTTAATTGACAGATCAACAGATTAGAAAAATCCTCGCCGGTCCTTTGGGAGGCGATCTTGCTTGCCACTGTCCTGTTTTCGTGTGGGAATACTGACAGCTGGTCGGATTATTTTTGGTGGAGAAACGACGCTACCAAATTTTTGCGCATTTTCCGGGGACTAGTTTTAAGCAGTGATTATTCTGATCCATTGGTTAGACAATTTTTTTATTTTATTTTTCAGTTTTATGCCCCATTCTTCACGTACATAAAAATTAATTTTTGATCCGAAAGTGGAGAAAACTGCCAAGAACTTGAGGAAAAGAGCCAAGAAACTGAAGGAAGCTGTTATTTCAGAATCAGAAAATATGACTGATAATGAAGAACGTGGACTCTTACCAAGAGAAGAAGTTGAACCTCTGATAAAGGAATTGGGTCGTCACTGAAACAATCAATCAATTTGCATTGTGTTGCCACATATTGCTCAAAATGCTGAAATCAGACCTGGTTTTATCCAAGTGCTGCCCAAGTTCGGTGATCTATCTGGAGAGAGTGCACACAAGCATCTTGCTGAATTTGATTTAGTTTGCTCCACTCTACGCCCTGAAGGTTTATCTGAAAATAATTTGAGACTACTAATTTTTTCTCATACATTGCAAGGCAGGGCTAGAGAATGACTGTTTGATATTCCATCGGGCTCAATTCGGACTTGGAATGATTTGGAGGAACAGTTCTTGCGTAAATTCTTTTTCAAATCGAGGGCTGCCAATTTGAGAATGACAATCAGCAGCATAAAGTAGAAATCAAGAGAGAGCCTGGCTGATTATTGGGAGAGATTTCAGCAGCTGTGTTGTAAATGCCCCGACCACGGATTTTCTGAATATCAATTGCTAACTAATTATTTTTATCGTGGTATGTGTTCATTTGACAGGAAAATCATTGATGCTGCTTGTGGAGGATCCTTAACCAACAAGACATTGACTGAAGCAAAGCCACTCATTGTTGATATGGTTTCCAATGGCCAACAATATGAAGATGAGGATGATGATAGATATCGGCCTGTGAAAGAAGTTGAAGGAATAGAGAATTCAAGTGTCAATGATATGATTGATGCTCCCACCTCTTTAGTTAGAGGACTTGCTGTAACTCAAACTCAAAAAATTATATGTGAAATTTGTTCGGAAAATGGTTATACTACTGATTTTTGTCATATTTTGCAGAATTTCCAACCCGAACAAGTATGCTATGGGTCGGAAGATGCCCAATATAATGCACTAAGGAAGAAGAGGATTGATTCGTTCTCAAACACATATAACCCAGGCTGGAGAAATCATCCCAATTTCAACTGGAAACAACAAAATCAAAAAATACCTGGAAGTCTTCCATTCAGACAGCCGCAGGGTGGTCAGTATGTGAACCCAGCATGAACAATATTCTGAAGACTCTGTCACATAACAGTGAAATTGTTAAGAACATGGTGCAAAGTAAGCAAGCTTTCCAGCAAGTTATTTGTAAATGAAACATATATTTACCAGAATTTGTATTTTTCTTGCTGTATAAATTTTTAATTTACTTAATTTACTCTCAAAAGAATGAGGATTGGATTTTAGTTTTTATTAGGATAATATGTATTTTATTCTATTTTATTTATTTATTTTGGCTGGTTGACTTTAAATAGTAAACTATATTAATAAGTATTTTTAATTATTATATCGTACCCCCCAATTTTAAAAGTTTCGATATGCCACTGACCATAAAATCAAATTATAACAATGAACACACACAATGTATCGGACAACTGCCCCAGTCAACATTCATATCAGTGAGCTTCAAAGGGAAATAGGTGCATGCCAAACTCCAGAGTGTCCTTGACATAACCCAATATTCCATTGGGATCATTGTAATGAGGCTTTCCCGAATCATGAATAAAAAGATAAATTTGTTGCATAACATGAGAAGTATCCATGCGAGTAAATATGAGATATTGTAATGCACCTACTAAACTTCGATAAAGAGAAGGATCTTCCGCGAATGGCCAAAAGTTTCATTTAACTTTGCCTTGGTGTTAACAGGGGTGGCGATAACCTACAATTACTCATATCAGCTTGCTCTAAAATTTTCTCTACATACTTTCTTTAAGAGATAAATATATTAGATGAGTTGTGTGCAGCTACACTATAAAGAAAATAACTCAAAACACCTTAAGTTCTAGAAAATTCAAACTTGAGCAAATAAATAAGATGTGTGTGCAATTGCTTATATGACGCGGTGAGAACTATGCCATAAACCTAAAGTAAGTGATATGCCAAGTTTGCACCATGTTAAAATATGAATGAAGAGTTATCATTTTTACTACTGATAAAATCAATATATTGAATATAAGTAGCAAAGTATTGATACTAAACTCGATATGTCTGATTGAGTAGAGAGACTTTGAAGTCGATATACATGAGTATGAGAAGAGGTGTCTACAAAATTATGTATAAAAACATTTCTTTACATATAATTGATGTATAGGTCATTTCCGGCCCATTGCAATAATCAAAAGACATATTCTATACACACCACCAAAATTTCTAAACACACCACATTTACTAAACACACCACATAAAATTACATTTAAAAATTCAAAATTACTAAACACACCACAAAAATACCTATTATACCCTTAAACCCTTAAAAAAAAAAAAGAACTACCCAAACCCAAACCCTACCTCCCGAACCCACCGCAAGGCCGAACAGCTTCCCCCCCAACCCACCGCAAGAGTCGAACACATCCCCATCCCCAAACCCACCGCGCCGAACTACTCTCTCCCCCTCCACCGTCGAACCCTTCGAAGGACATGGACGCCGAACGCGAAAGTAACGTGACTCCAGGTAATTTCTGTCGCCCTCTTTTTCCATAAAATCGCAATGCGTTCGGCGCTGGTTCACCGAACAGCCTGCAGGGCGTTCGGTGAGAACAGGCCGAACGTAGCAAACAAAGTTCGGTCTGCATTGGCCGAACAGCCTGCTAGGCGTTCGGCCTGCACTGGCCGAACAGACTGCGAGGCGTTCGGCCTGCACTGGCCGAACAGCCTGACAGTGTGCCTGTATTATTTTCCGACTGATGCGAACCCTAGTCAAATGTGGGCTCGATTCCATGACGCCCGGAATATTCTTCACCCACTGGTTCGCATGTGGACAGCCCAGGATCCGCAGCTATCGATGGATTACATGATGCCTAGAGTCGAGGAGGCTACAAGAATACTCGAGGGTCTCACGGTGGATGAGGGGGGTGACTCCGATGAGTAGAGTAGTGATTTTGTAAACATATATGTATGACATTAAAATTTTCTACATTTGAATGTTAAATTATTATTTTATTCGGTGTCCATAATATTTTTAAATTATAATTTTAATGTTTGTTCGATACTCTGTTTGCCTACACTAAGCTTGATTTTTGCATTCGTTGAAAAAAAAACTTAACGTACAAAATACATAACCCGAAAAAAACAGAAACCCGAAAAAACAGAATGTATAACACGAAGTTTCAGGGCGTTCGGCCAACACTGGCCGAACGGATCACAATACGTTCGGCCAGTGCTGGCCGAACATGGTATAGTGCGTTCGGCCAGCACTGGCCGAACATGGTATAGTGTGTTCGGCCAGCACTGGCCGAACGTATTGTGATCCATTCGGCCAGTGTTGGCCGAACGCCCTGAGGGTTATTTTGGTAATTTTGTTAATTTCCTTTTTTGTCATTTTTGATGGTGTGGTGTGTTTAGCATTTTTGGTGGTGTGTATAGCAGCTCCCTAATCAAAATAGTAGCAAGTTTGACAATTGACTTGAATTCAAAACTATTTGTTGACTATTTGTTTTTATTTGAATCAAACTATTGTGAGTTTTTTTAATTTTTTAAATTCGAACTATCCCAAATTTAAAAATTGAAATTAGAAATGAATATAACCAATTTGTGAAAATTAAGGGTATGTTTGGTATGGAATCATAAGTGGATTGTACGACGGAATCATTATACTTATGGTATAATAAATTGTTGGTTGGTAGTACTACTGCTTGCTGCTCTCTCAGAAACCTTATTACTTTTGAAAGATTAATGTACAATCTTTTTCTTCTACTTTTCATTTTTTTTTTGAGAAAAAGGAGAAACCGCATGATCCAAAATCTCTTATATATTAAGTGTTGTACATCTACCATGCATAATTTATAATATATTTAATAAATAAAATATATTTCTAATATAATTTCAAATAAATTATTAGCATGAATAAATATTTAAAATATTTTATTTTTTAATTTCTATGACAAATTAATTAATTGTAAAAAATTATTTTATAATTTTTTTTATAAATTAATTAGCTAAACTGTATTTGACACCTAAAATATAATTGTATTTCTTGAACTTAATAACTCATTTTAATATATGTGATGGCTGCACAATTAAAATTATGAAATTAAATTAATGTGATATATTATACGTAAAAAATGAATTTAGAATAAATAAATTATTTGTATTTTAATAAATTAAAAAATTTAACTAATCAAAAAATAACACATCACTATTTAAAAAATATTTTCATTTTTTATAGCTTAAAATGAGCAAAAGTTTTTTATTTTTGGAAAACTCTAATATTAATTAGTGTGTATATATATATATATATATAGAGAGAGAGAGAGAGAGAGAGAGAGAGAATTGAAGCCCACATGAGCAAAAATGAAATGTGGCCCGGCCCACATTAAAGGTCCGTATCTTTTAGTACATAGGCTTAACC
The DNA here is from genome assembly GCA_028749325.2 of Caryopteris x clandonensis. Taxonomy (NCBI): domain Eukaryota; kingdom Viridiplantae; phylum Streptophyta; class Magnoliopsida; order Lamiales; family Lamiaceae; genus Caryopteris; species Caryopteris x clandonensis. The sequence continues at coordinate 1,550,594 of JAPYKT020000008.1, read as the reverse complement.
TTACGGTTGGTTTTATTGTAATAATATTTTCATTCTCGTGATAAGACTATATAAGGCCATATATGCCTCAAGCTACCTTTCTTTCTTTTTTTCTTTCTTTATTATTATTATTGTTGTTGTTATTATTATTATTATTATTATTTATTTATTTATTTATTTATTTATTTATTTATTTTAAAAAACCATCTACCTCAAAGTTGAAGTGAGTCAACTTCAATTACATAGTCATGGAATGTTGTTGAGTGGATGATGGTCATTATTAATATCAATTCCTGTGTCTATTCAAATTCAAAGTAAGAAAGAAAACTCTTAATACCTGTGTATGTTATACATACATTTATTAATTAATCTGAATTATAGAACAAAGAAAAGGTGAAAGTGGGACACACGTTGGTTGGCAGCTTAATTGCTGGCTCCTTGACTATTTGATACGATGGCTCTAATATACTAATAATAAACAAATAGTTTATTTGCTTCTCCGTTGACTAATTGGTAACACATAACATAAAGGTTCCACTTTAATTAAAGCTAACAACTACTCCCCCACCCAGCCTCACAATTATCAACTGTTTTCCTGCTTTTGCTTTTTCACACAATTAATTTTTTGGTCAAACTCGTTTCCCCGTTTCTTCACGAGTCACACTCTTCTTCGGTTTTCAAACTTAATTTACATCACTTGAGAATCAAGAAAATGAATTGAAGAATAGAACCAACATTTTGTGAACTATACAAAGTCAAGTTTTTTTATTCTTGGATATAAAGACATCAGTAATTGACGTGTATTTAAAATATCTTTTTAATTTAAATGTAATTTATAGATAATCGTCTTAAAATACCTATGTGCTGTAATTTGTAATTTTATTTAAATGATTATCTAAATAATATTTAGTGGGACTCTTTCATACAAGTTCTTTGATTTGGACATGATATTTAGTACATATTGTTATTCTTCAATATAAGAGAATACGTTTTATGAAATAATTTCTTAGATGTTTTATATTATAGGAGGAGCTGGGCCCAATTTTTATGAATAAGTGGAATCTTTATGTAAAAAACTCTGATTCGAGAAGTCATTTATTTGGAACCTATCAAGTTATCACGGATGCTACCCTTGCATATTTTAGGTTTTCGAGATAGCCTGAATTTTCATGATTAGCTTTCATACTTCGGGCCGCGCCACAATATTCGCCAACAGATGATCGATTTGGTAAGAAGGCCGCCAACGCCTGTTGCTTGCTGCTCGCCAGCACTTTTATAAAATCCAAGTCTTTAGATGTATGACTCTTTTTGTAGCATGTATATATTTTGATCCCTACTTGATATTTTATCGCGATGTTTGGCCTTTTAATATCTAGTGTTGTAATTAGCGTTTATTTGTTTTTCTCTATTATAAGGGATAGTGTATTCAAATAAGGTTTTTGAAAGAGTTGAGCATTGATTAGATGCTCCCCTCTCCACCAATGTTATCAATTGGAACTGCATTATTATAATTGTTGCCTACATTTTAATATAAATCAAGTTTTATACAATCGGTTCATTTATTTTGATGTGATATTAAAGCACCCTTGGGTGTGATTCCATCGTAACAACACAAACTTTCTAGCGAGTTCCTGTTGGATAAGAAAAATAATTGAAAATATCAACTGCTAGCTGCACAGTACGCTAAATTCTATTGCTCACTATAAGAGTCCGGCAACACAAGGTAATTTTATCATATTCTTAAGAGATTCCATCCACAAACACGGTTCATGACTCACAAATATAGCTCATCATTATTTACCATTGCATTTTTTGTTATTGTTGTCGGTCATATGTGTAGAAGTAAGTTAGGGATTTGGACGAGTGGAGGTTTTGTTTGGTTATTTGTAATTGATTCAATGCTTTTAAAAATATATTAGATTAATTTAAAACTCAGACTTTTAAAAAAACATTAATTGAATACAACATGCTATTGCTATATAATATCTTACTTCAGAAAAAGTTAAAAACTTATATATATATATATATATATATATATCAGAATCCATGCATCACATGAAATATATACTTGTTTGATTAAAATCATCATTGTTATAAGTATGTTATAAAATCATCACTAATAATTAACTTTGATTCTTTAAATAAAATTATTAAAATAAAATTAATTTTCTGAAACAGAGGAAAGTTTATATATATAGCGTGTAGAATTGCGTACACAATGTATTGATAAATCTTAAAATTTATATTTCAATTCTGAATTGACATAATTTGTGATTTTATTATAATCATCGTTGAGTCTTAACATTATAAAATTAAATTGTTAACTGTTCTGAATAAGAACAAACTTAGATCTAGAAATAGGAAAGAAACAAATAAGTGAATAATCATGTGCGGTGGCGGCGGCCCGTTTCACATATCGTTGCGGCCACCGTGAAATGACTCATCATCTCTCTCTCCCCTCCCCAACTCCACAAACTCACACAAAGTACACACACACACACACACAGAGAATAGGTCAACGCACAGAAATCATTAGTCCCCATCACCTGTTCCTTATCAGGAAAAGCGAATACACCCCATCAAACCGACCAATGAAATGGTAATGATGCTCCAATTCAACCTATCTTGCATCCAAATTTCAAGAGAGATCCAGCCCTCGCAATTCCACCTTAATCCCTCCACCGCCACCTCCGTCGTGCTGCATGGGATCCTCTAGCTCCTCCTCCTTCTCACGCCACCCTCTGCTTTTCTGCTTGTGTCTTTTATTCTGCGCAGGATTCCCGTTCACTCTTTCCGGCCCAATTTCATCCCCTTCCATCCGTACCAACTTCACAGCTTCCTATCTCCAATTCGTAGACCACTCAGGCGCTTTCTTGGCTTCTCAGAACAGCACTTTCCAGGCCCGAATAACCAACTCCAAGCCCGAATCAAGATCTTTCTACTTCGTCATAGTTCACGTCCTTTCCAACACCATTATTTGGTCAGCCAGTCGCAACCAAGCAATTTCGGAATCTTCTCAACTCCGTTTAACCGCCGACGGCCTCTCTCTTTACAATGATACAGGGCATCCCATTTGGTCAACGCCCCATACAAGCTCTCCGGTTTCTTCTATGCAGCTCCTCGAATCAGGAAACCTAGTCTTGCTCGACGGCACAAGCAATATCTTGTGGCAATCATTTGATTTTCCCACTGATATACTTGTGCTGGGACAAAAAATACCAGTCGGAAAATCATTGGTGTCTTCTTCGAGTGATGAGGATTTATCAGAAGGCAGCTATAGGTTGGTGATCGGGGACGGCGATGCTATGCTGCAGTGGAACGGGATGAACTACTGGAAGTTGTCCATGGATAGAAATGCGTTCAGGGACACCAATCTTCCGGTTGACTACATGGTGATGAACCAAACAGGCGTGTATTTGATGGGTGGGAACGGCCAGAATATTGTTGTAAGTGTTGTATTGAATGGTTTAAGCGTGTCTTCTACCAATTCTTCGAGTTTTCAGATGGTGAAACTTGATTACAAAGGCGTATTGAGTATTGTAGACTTCAATTCTGTTGATAGAACAAGCAAGCAAGCTTTTACGGGCCCAGCTGATGTCTGTCGAATACCATATATATGCCGGAGACTCGGAGTTTGTACTAATGCAGGTTCGTGTGCTTGTGCTCCAGCATTTCATATTGATTCCAGGATAAACAATGGCGATTGTGTGCCCACTGATACTTCTTTGATTCTACCTGGTCCCTGTAATGGTTCATCCTCAGAGGATACTACATTCAAATATTTGAATTTGAGGGGTGATTTAGATTATTTCTCCAATGATTTTACGGATCCCGTGATGAATAACGTGAATCTTTCCTTCTGTCAGAGCCTCTGTTCGAGAAACTGCTCCTGTTTTGGTGTTTTTCACAGTCAAAGTTCCGGATCGTGTTACATGATCAAGAACTATTTGGGTTCCGTTGTGATCAGGTCGGGCCGAACAAATCGTTTCGGGTATGTCAAAACGATTGCCGTGGGAATCCCTAATGGTGATGGGGAGAAAAAGAAGTCGGATTTTCCAGTTTTAGCAGCAGTTTTGTTGCCAATATCAGGGGTAATAGTAATTGCCCTAGCTGGAACTCTGATTTGGTCGAGAAGAAGTAGAAGAATGTGGGAGAAAAGAGCAAACTCAAAGCTGGGCCGAGGTAACTCTTCATCATCTGAAGGAGAGATGGATTTTGATTCGATTCCAGGCCTGCCGGTAAGGTTTGATTTCCAAGAGCTTGCTCAGGCAACTGATGGTTTCAAGACACAAATCGGTTCAGGTGGATTCGGAACAGTATTTAAAGGTACTCTTCAAGATGGAACTGATGTAGCAGTGAAGAAGATCACTTGCCTAGGAGCACAAGGGAAGAGGGAATTCCTTGCTGAAATCGCTGTAATCGGAAAGACTCACCATGTCAATCTGGTTAGACTGAAAGGATTCTGTGCCCACAGAGGCCAAAGATTACTAGTCTACGAGTTCATGAAACGGGGTTCGTTAGATCGAACCCTGTTTCGTGGCGAACCCGTTTTGGAATGGAATGAAAGGTACGAGATTGCACTTGGCACAGCCAGAGGGCTAGCCTACTTGCATTCGGGCTGCGAGCACAAGATCATCCACTGTGATGTGAAACCAGAGAACATCCTCTTACACGACAGGTCACAAGTGAAAATCTCGGACTTCGGGCTGTCAAAGCTGCTCAGTCCGGAGCAATCGGGCCTGTTCACAACTCTAAGAGGGACAAGAGGATACCTCGCACCAGAATGGCTAACAAGCTCCGCCATTTCGGACAAGACAGATGTGTACAGTTACGGAATGGTGCTGCTCGAAATCATAAGAGGTAGGAAGAACTCTTCAGCCCAAACGCAAAGCAATAGCTCGGGAGCCGATAGCAACAGGGGGACCGCCTTGTCTTCGGCGTCGTCGTCGGCAGAATCGGGGCAGAGGTTGATTTACTTCCCCCTGTTTGCATTGGAAATGCACGAGGAGAGGAGGTATTTGGAGCTGGTGGATTCGAGATTGGCGGGTAGGGTGAGGAGGGAAGAGGTGGAGATGCTTGTGCGGGTGGCTCTGTGCTGCGTGCATGAGGAGCCGAACTTGAGGCCGTCGATGACGAATGTGGTGGGGATGCTGGAAGGGGCTGTGGCGTTGGGGGAGCCGAGGATGGAGTCGCTGAATTTCTTGAGGTTTTACGGGCGGAGATTCACGGAAGCGTCCACGTTGTCAGAGGAGAACAGCGAGCCCAATGAGTTGATGTGGCGCAGACAACACACCGCTAATACTACCTCGACTAGTTCGTGTAACTCTTTCTCCTACATTTCCTCGCAGCAAGTTTCGGGCCCCAGATAGCATTCGTTGTTAGAACAGCTCCATTGTCTATTATACTCTCTCTCTCTCTCTCTCTCTCTCTCTCTCTCTCTCTCTCTAAGCTACTGCTAAGGGAAAGTTATACGTAATTAGAGGTGCATTAGTGTTTAGGTGAGATATTTTAAACTTCAAATTGATTGATTGATTTGGATTTTTTTGTGTAATTTTGTGTTGTTGCTGCTCCGGTGCGATTTTTACTAAATATGTGTGTGGATAGGAAAAAAAAAAAAAAATATATATATATATATATATATAAATTCACATGACACAATATGTGTTCTTGCTCTATTTTCATCCTCCTCTCTGCTCTCATGACTAAAAAGATATCGTATGGATGTTCAAGATTGAAAGTAAATCCTGCCAATAATATCCTACAACCAATTTTCAAATTTTATCAAATTAAAAAATGAATTTTTTTTAATCCATATTGAAGATTGAAAGTAAATGTCGACAATGTTCAAGATTAAAGGTTTAACGGATAGAAGAGAGAGAAAAATAATGAAGGGGTAAATTTGTTTATAAATCATAAATATAGATATAAAATATTTTCCTTTATTAAAAATAAAAAAAAATTGACTATTTTATATGGGTATAGTAACATATTTCATATTGGGAGTTTTTCTTAATTAAGAAACAAATTAAGCAAAGAGATGGACATATTTCGAAATTACGTTCTTGAATACACCAACACAACTTCTATAATTATGGAACTGTGTTAGATGAATCAATAGGTTCGTATGATTAGTTTTACTTTAATTAATTATTCATAATATCGTGAATATTAAAACTTATCATGATATTGAACAGTCTCCCATTTTATGTGTGAGATATTACTGTTACTAATTCACACTAGAACTTTTCTAGAAGTCGTAACATAAATTGCAGCGCCAAAAATCTTTGTAATAATTACATGCTTATAGATATTTTACTAGGAAATTGAAATAAGTTTGATCACATGAACAAATAGTTAACTTTAATTAAAGTATTTAGTCCATCAATAAGTTTGATCACATGAACAAATAGTTAACTTTAATTAAAGTATTTAGTCCATAACACTGTGTAAAGATCCTTAATCAATTCCAAACTATTTTAACTTTTCAAAACACAAGAATTGAAATTGAACCACAAAAATAAGATTTCTAGAATCAATTTTGAGGATCCGCCGCCTCTACCATTTGAACATTAGTCTTGTTTCCTTCGAACATCACCTTTGGCTCCTGCTATTATGTGCATTATGATGTAATTTAAATATAAATTAGTGCTTAATAAACATATCAGTTATCTCACAAAACATTTTTTTTAAGAAACTCAAACATAATATTAGAAAATTATTTAATACACTCATATACTATAAATAAAATACTATGGGTTCGTACATGGCACAATTGCATGGTGGTGTAGGAGCCCTAAACGAGTAAGTGTGCAGTCTAAGAGCCCTAGACTCATAAGCAAACGATCTACGTGTAGGAATATGTGTCCTGACAATCAAACTCATAAGCTGGCTTAAAAAATAGATTTCAAGTACAATCTTTATTAATGTAAGTAAAAGTTTAAGACATTTTGTTATTGTATTTATTTGTGTTTACATGTTATATGATATTGAAATCGCATGATCTCGATAATTAGGAGACTTGGTTAGACATGAATTAGTGGTTATGGATTAAATCTTGATGGTTGAGATCATAAATGTTTCAAGTCAAATAATCAACGAGAAGAGATATTGTAGAACTTCAAAAGGCTTGCATTGAATGATATATCACTTGGGGAGTGAATATACTGTTCCATAGGAGAGTTGATATCCCGTTCCATAGATATAGTGTTGAGACAACACATAGGCTAGTGGATGTGATGTTCATTTTAAACGATCATATTATAATGATCTTGCGTCAGAACTCAAACTATTTGGTAGTTGTAGTTGTAATGGAAAAATTGAGGTTTTGATTTATATAAGTGCTTTAATTAGTTCTTTGACTATACGCATGCATGTGGTCCTGCATAAAGAAAATTGTATATTTGATTGGTTCCTTAAACCTCTCTTGAGAGGTCTTTGGTTCTGGTGGAACTTCTTTGGCCGACAGAGTAATCTATTGGAATTGTTTCTTTATATTTTCTACATTTGACGTATCCAACAAAGAAATGCGCAAGACATCGAACTAAAATATGAGAGATAGGATCTCGCTATGAGCCAATGAGTCGACTGAGTTTGTGAGGATTTTTATAGTTATTAATATCAATTATGGGTCCGTATGAAATAACCAGACCCTAGACATCAATCGGAGAATGATTGTACCTGCACAGTAACTACATATAAAAGGTTAGCACACCAAATTTATCTTTTGTCTATGAGTCACTCTAGTAGTGTTTACTAGACATGAACAAATTGATGCCTTTGAGTACCTAAGGATAAAAATTCAAAGGTGATTCATTAATTGAATTAATTATCTTTCAATTGAATTGTTTGCTCTTGGACTAGATAAAGTGATGAACCTAAGGGGTCACACGCTTAACCAGATTTTGATGTGTTAGAACGAAAAAAAATAATTAATTCATCCATGATAAATTAATTATTTTTAGGATAAATAATATTTGTTAGACATATTAATTATTTGAGTCTAAGTAATTAAATTATATGGAGAAAATTAATTATGGATTAATTTATTTGTTGAACAAATAATTAATTAGAGAATAATGCTAAAGAATTAAATGGAACCAGGGGTAGCATAAAGCCAGAGTGGCTCACAAACACTGCAATTTGAAACAGGAAAGATGTGTACAGTTATGGCATAATGTCACTAGAGATCACAAGTGGCTGGAGAAATTTCTTCCTCAAAATCATCTTCAGTTTGAACAAAAGAAAACTAGAACTTCGCCCTACGTGCATATGGAAAGAGGGTAACTAGAGCTTCTGGATCCCAAACTAATTGGGAATGCTCTGTGTACCGAGAGCCTGACTTAAGGCCTTCAATGTCTAATGTGGTTCGGATGTTGGACGGTGGGATGACTTTGTCCAAACCTAGGATTGATTCGCTCAAGTTTTGAATCTTTTAGTCAGCCTTCCTTGCACAAATTCATTTGCTTTAAATTAAAAAATTAGTAGACAGGTCCACTGGCATATGTAGGCTATTTTAGGGGTCAGCTGCTCAACCGTGTAAATGCGTACTTTAGTTTTCTCAAAAAGCTAGTAGTAATTGCTAGGTTTTCAGCTACTAAATTCCAAATTTGACTAGCACATATTTCTTGTCACGTGTTTTCTTCTGCTTCTTTTAATATTAATGTATGTGAAGCTGGGGGGGGGGGGGCAATCACCTTGTAAAATGAGTCAACGAATGCTGCTGCCTTTTGTCTAAAATTAATAATAATAATAATAAAAGCATATTATATACACCGTCACGTTTATAAGCTAGCTACCTCGATGATTTAAATGGACAAAACAGTAATAACCCCTGTGGAAACAGTTGGCAACTGAATCATCTTTTTCCAAGCAAGGAATCTAGAAGAGCAGCTTCTTCTTCCTGCCAATATGAAAATCAATGGAGAAGGATAAGCAAGCTGCTAAACGAGATTCAGTCAGCGAAATTGTTGGTCATGCATACATACCACTAAGGCATTGAATTCAGTTTCCTCATCTATCGCGCTAATTATAGCAGGGTCATCCAAGAGTTCCTGTTTAAGCAAAGTCTTAATATCACTGAAAATCTACATGATTCAGAAAAAGCATAAGAAAGGCTGATATCATGTAACATTTTTTTGAACTTCATATTGGATATATATCTGATAAGATTTTTGGCAGGGACCGTGCAAATATAACCATCTGCAATCCAAGTACAACTATAAAGCAACATCTACAATGCATTTTAATGCAGCGACCAGCGAGGTGCAAATAGCATGTTCATCAATGTTTAAGTGCTTACAGCATGATTTAAATCAATGAGCAGATGAAAGATGCAAATATAATAGATTTGCTTACATCATCAGCTATTTGTAGTGCACCATCTTTATCCTGCACCAAGAGAAACAGATTTATCTTTTACACAGAGGACACCATAGTTTTGGATCAAACTTATGCAAGTACAAATATCAGATGCAAAAAAAAAATAAAAAAATAAAAAATTGCTACAGAAAGAAAATATAAGTAAAATACTTTACCTTCACCACGACAAACAGAAGAGGGTCTGAAGGTGTATATATCATATAGTGTGAACCATCCTGAATGAAGAACATATAGGAGATCAGAAGAAAAATCAGCAGTGTTTAGGAAAGGACAAATCTTATAGTTTTGAAAAGACGTAAACACTTTAGATGCATAGTACGAAATTGACTCAGAACAAGAGAAATGATTGGCTTCATTTAGGAAGTAGATGTTGAAATGATTTTTGTTTAAGGTTGAACATACCCAAGATAGCCACAGTTAATTCACACATATTCAGGAATTTTGATTATTTATAAACAAGGTTATGTCATATCTGATAAAAATTGCTAAACTACTGTCATACCAGATGGAAGCATGTGATTTCAATGCCTTCGGTTGGCAAACCATCTACATCCTCACCATTATCTGCAAAAAATAAAAAATTCTTATTAACAAGCCAAAATTTCAGTAATAAACTGGGGCTTGACCAGAAGAGCTTTTCAATTGTATATACTGCAAAAGAAATACTCATTCCTAGCCAATGGTAGTTGTAGTAGGGCCACATTTTATATAGATCAATGATAAGATAGGCAGCCCAAAACTTTGATAGTTTCTGGAGGAAAATCAAAAGCCTGTTCAGATTCAGAGTTTCTGCAGTAAGAAACAACATTATGTTCCTGTGAAGGGTGGTGCATAGCCTATAAGTACAATCTAATTATATTGAGAGATTGTGTGAGTCACTGCGACTAAATTGTGTCATATCAAGGCGGACCAACAAGAATGAGTAACTACATCAGATCAATAGATGATGTAACTGGTGGCAAAACACATCAGTCTAAATTCAGAGAAGCTACAAACTATAGACACTTATAAGATCCTAAACGTAAAATCACAATCAGGGTTCAAATACATATAATGATATTTGCACCTACAAACTATAGTAAGTTTGTTGCAAATTCATAACACAACAAGTTGGGAAACCATAACTTAAGTGTAAACTATAGGTATGGTCGGTTGATGGACTCCAAACACAAGACAAAACTTTGCGATACAAACACAGTGAACATTGTTCAGGTTCTAGAATACTAATGTTTGAAAATCAGTTCTAAAATTACAAATAACAGAAAGCATAATGAAGAGCAATAAATGCAGAATAAGTTTTTGTGGTGAGAATGGGATGAACAAATAACCACAGGTAGAGAAGGATCAAGTTTTAACGATATGAGACAAAGACATACCAATGTGAAATTCAAATATGTCTTCCTCTGTGTAGCAAAAACCGCCTCGTGCTGTATAACAGAATCTAATAGTAGCATGGAACAAGGTCCGCAACATAGGACACAATATTAAATCAGTGTCACGAGTCTATGATAGAGAGAAGCAAAAAGGTTGACGAAAATAATGCTAGGAAACATTTACTTATGCTATGTCATACCCACTGTATACAAGATGCATATGTATCTTGGCAAGAGCATAAGCTGCATTGGGAAGGATAGCTTCAACTTCTTCATCACTAACCTAAAAGCAGACGAGCATGAATGATTTAATACACAAAAACAACAAGTAACAAGGAAGTGTAAGGAGAAGGGTATTACATTTAGGAATAGAAATTAACCTACAATATGATACCACGAGGGAGTGCATTTTAAGTTAATTCTGTATCATGAAAGCAAAGGACAATTTGCAAGTACATATGTCACTAATATATTTAATTTCAAGGTTCCCAGCAGCTCATCAGGAATTTACAATAAGGGAGCTATAACTAATATTTCATCAAACTACCTCTAGCATCCTGTCCATAGTGCCACAATCTAACCCCCACTAAAATATGTCACTGTATAACTTCTCAGTAAATACTAATTTCCCCAACCCTAGTGCCCAATTGAAGTAATAAGTAAAGCAAGACCAAGAAGCATCCAGAAGACAGAAGCCAAAATTTGCAGTTACTAATCTTGTTAAGAGAATGAGCAAGCCCAAAGCTGCCCCTGATTCAGAGATACACATCTTTCTCCTCAATTTTGCCACACATTCATATTCAAGATTCTTAAAAATCATTTAGGTTAGCTGCGCCGGAAAACTAAATAGTCAACAAGTTTCTATTATAAAAGCGATATTTTCCAAGTGACCACTATCAGTGAATGATCATAGTTTCCCATATTCTAGCATATCATCAGAAAAGCCTCATGCATAAATTTTAAAATAGATGATAGGTTATGAATTGCTCCACTCATTTACACAACAACGACTTGGTCATAAATGAATATTACAATGATCATCTAAGCAAAATGATTTTAAATATTACATAAAACAGAGTGATACTCAGTCAGCTTGATTAGCAAAGACTTACAGCAGACCACCCTTCAACATTGACACTTTTCAAAATCTGTACTGGCCTGCAAACAGTTTAAAGTTAGCTTTTAGTTTTATAAGAACGAAACTTATTTTATGACAACAAAAAAACATAGCAAAAAAAAGTAAATATATTAAACAGAAACAACACCCTTACGTATCAACTGGGCAGAGTAGCATGCATTCATCTCCGCGTGAATTTGTAAACACCCTCCTTATAACACACTCCAGGGGGAAGTTATTGGTAGAATCGACCTGTGAGTTACTTCTTAGATATCATAAACTAAATGAAGATTATAATAGACAGATAAACCATGCCTGAAAATTGAACAATAAGCACAAAAGGTAAATGAGTAACAAGGAAATATTCAAGTAATGATCTAGAACAACTAAATCAGGTTTTATCCCTACTCCCTAATCCCTACATCTACATGCCAACACCCAGTTTGCTCTAACACAATTCAAACTATCTAATACTTTGACAAGCATATTCCATTGAGTCCTTAGGAATTTAGAAATGGTAATATTTTCAAATCGTAGTGTTATTCTTTTCATTACAGAAAGGTGGAATTGAATGATCAATTGCATCATGAATTCCCAAGCATATAATAATTTTTACATATATCCATTTGTACTAGGAAACAACTTATCCCAAACTTGTATAGGAATTAACAATGACGTGATTTTTTAGCATTCATGCTTTACTTGAATTACTTTACAGAGCTTGTTATCAAAATTCATCAAATAATGTGATTTCATGGCAAAGAAGCCTCAGATGAAGTGAATTGCTCATGTACAAGTTCACTATATCTTAATCATCGTTACGGATTAGCTTGAGGAGAATGTAGAATTCAGCCTCAATGCTCAGTGTTAATATTTCCTCGAATGTAGATGAATTAAAGAGGCTCCATCACTTATCAAAATGGAAAGGTAAAACAACTTGATAAAACTATAGCTCCTTAAATGTCTACATATATGTTACAGATAAAGATATTAAGTTCTGAATTTGCCAAGGTATCAACAAAAAAGACCAAACTGCAGCCTGTTTATACACTAAAATTCATGCTAAAAACTATATAAACATATCAATAGTAACCAGAACAACCCTGGTAAGACATAATTCAAAATAAAAAAATAAAAACTTTTGGAATATATTTCACTCATTTTTGGTCCAAGACATGCCCTTAAAACTTTCAAAAGAAAGCAATAATCTTTGCTGCAAAATGGGAAAAAGGGAACAGAATAGTCATGGCCTGATAGCATGGGAGAACATGTAAGCAATAAAACCTCTCTAAATCCTTAAGTTCTGAAAAACATGGTCGTTTAATTAAACAAGATATGTCCTAGAACTGCTAATAGAGATCTGAACCTATATGCATTGTTGAGCTCCCGACAATTGATCCCAAATCCATATACAATCACCTGCTAAAAGTTAAGAGTCCTCCTTCTTTATAACAAACTAAAACATAAAATTCATTAGTAGAGATAATTTCACAAAGGAAATCATTTTTCAGCTAGGACACTGGCGACTTAAAAGTTGCACTCAACATATTAGTAATATTTTCAATTCGAAAGTTCTTATGCTATCAAATACTCCAAACTCCAGTGCAACAGGGTTAATAAATTCTTGATTTCATGCCTCTCACACCTAAATACCACCAGAAAATTCACTCATTTTCCCTCGTCTAAACGAACGAATAACCATACTCATTCAAACATAGGATTTCATAACCACATATAAACAAATACATGCACATTGCATACAATTTAAATTCAATATAAAAGAACAAGAATTAAGAACAAAGAAAAAAGAAGTAAGTAAACCAACGATGGTAGCAATGCGTTTGTTAGAAGCCATAAGAACTATCCCTTGCTCGTCCAGTACAAAACCCGCCGGTGGTTTCGGCAGAGGCAGCGCCGAGTACGGTGACTGATCTGACTGTGACGGTGACTCTAGCACCTCCACTCCACCACTCTTTTCAATCTCAAAATCATCTTCAATAACCCTCTTAGTATTACTCCTGCTGCTCGGCTTCTTTTTCTTCTTCGTCAGTGGGGGGCCGCCACCTTTCTGCTGCTTCGCCGCCGCATAGCAACATAGCGAACCGTATCTACAACCAAAGCTTGTGGTTTTTATACTGAATTGGGGGAAACTGATGAACGGCTGAGGGCTATTGCCTGAACTTTTCGAAGTATTTCCAGAAATTGTTGTAAATGTGGAAAATCTGGGTGTGGAGAATGCCATTTTTGCCGTATTTCGATTTCTGAGAGCTATGGTGTTTGTGCTGTCTGTATGTGAGATATTTCTTATCGATGATATTCAGACTTTATTTCCTACTCTCCCGTTTGTTTCGTCTTTTTCATTTTCTAGTCCTTCATAGTTTGGGAATTGCATTTTTGCCGCGATGGGAATTGAACCAATTTAAATCATCCTTTTCATCGCATTTTTCTGTAAATCTCAGTGTAGCCCTACAAAGATTGTCAAAGTCGAATTGATTTCTCAATATTTGATGAACTGCTTAGCTAAAAAAAGAAGACATACATCAATTCAAGCTTCATAAAAAAAGATATGTACAAATTGGATTGATATATGGTGAAACATTTCAACAGTGGACAACAAAAATTGATATATAGACGAGGTAAGATTTTAGTAGTTTAATTTAATTAAAAATATATTTCGTGTAAAGAGTATCAATTGTTAAATTGATTGACCAAAGATCGAAAGCAATCATAACATTTAGATGTACAATGTCGAACTCTAAAATAATGTTTGGATTATAAATGCCAACATATGATTATGCATTCGGATTCCAGAGGGCGAACAATGTAAAGTCATTTAGTGGACGTAATTCAAACATGTGCACCTTTATTTAGCATACACGTGTTGAACAAAAAAGTTTATGTTCAATTAGTGCTAACTGTCATTTCATTATGTTCTTTGCGGGAGCCAATAGAAGCAAGTCTTGTCATTCCAATTAACAATTAGTTAATTGTTGATTACCAGAATGTGTTCAATACAGTGGAATGATTAGAATCACATGAAAATTTAACTACTTGAGCACGCAAAAGGGCATCCCACTAGACATAGTTGTGGATGTTAGGAGGTTAAAAGTTGAAAATGAATGAAAACGACCTTGTTTATGGTTGGGTTGCGAATAGGGAGGTAAGTATCGTTCATCCAATAATAGAAGGAGAGTGCAACCATAGAACACGTATTCTTATGAAATATAATCATATTAAAGATATGATTGTAATTAAAAAATATAAAGGTGTTAGTTTATAATAAATAAACGCTATGTAGAAAAATGATGCGTGAGACATGATTGTGAGAGGAAGATTATACTCAAGGATGAATATTTTAGTATCCGCAAAAATATTAATAGTTTAATTTTACAAAATTAAGATTGGATATATTCATAAAAAAATTCAAAAATAATAAAAAATTCATTAAATCTAAATATATAGGATGATATTATACAAAATATTATAAGTAATATTAATACATATATTGAAAAATTTTAAACAAAAGAAAATCTTCCCCAACTTTTCTTTCCTCATCCTAATCTCATTCTTCACATTTTCTACCTTTTCTCACCACTCCAAGGATCCTAAATTTGTTTCAACTAGAACCAATTTTATAACCCTGAAAACAATGCCAATGTTCATAAGTAGAAAAAAAATACCCATTCTCAATAATCATCAAAATTTCATCGGCACTTAAGCAATTTTTTAACAACAAATAATATAAGAACATATATAAAAAATGATATCGACATCCTAGTATGTCCAATATTTCCACCAATAAAATGATTAAACACAATTACCCCTAAATTTTGATTTCAATAATTTTAAAAAATTAATATTTTGGTAAAATATCGATGATATTTCTCAAATTTTTCATAAATGATTGTACTTGAGTATTTTTCTAGAGTGAAATGTTTCTAAGTTTACTAGCATTATTTATCCCAAAGCTTATGTGGGATATGCGACTATTACTGGAAAATCGAAGTAATGATTGAAACTAACTCTATGTGAATGTACAAGTCACACATTTGTCACATTATATGTTAAAGTTAGAAAGGCAATTCAATACTTGACATTGGTATATGGAAATATGGATACATTTCAAAGTGCATAACTTGAATACTAGGAGCGTTATTATTTCGAAAGTCTTAGCACTTTATTTTATCAGAACATTGTAGGATATATTTTCTAAATTCTTAATAGATTTATAATTTTACGTGGGATGGTATTTTAGACATTCATGATAAGTCTCTTATGCAAGTAGAGATCATTTTTTATTGATTAGTGTGTAAAATCATAGAGTACTTGTGAAAATCATAAGGTATTGCCTCTATGAAGGAGCAAATAATCATACATAGTGAGAGTATATCTCCTTAAAGATTCATGCTCAACCATAAGTTAAAGGTTGAGTCTGCTTTATGGTTATTCATTGTGTAAAACATGGTTGATATATTATTTTCCTAGATAAATGAGGAAATGATGTGTGTGTGTGTATTTTTTTAACATATAAGAAGTATATGATTATAGTAAATAATTATATATTTTATAATTTATATAATAGAGAGGAAGAGAGAAATTAAAAAACCTAAAAAAAAATTGACGAGGTGTGAGGAAGAGACGCAATATTTAAGGGTATGATTCGATGTGTGTAATTAATTTATCGTAAACCATTCATTAAGAGGAACCTATTTGTTAATGTGCCTATTCAACATAGGCCCTAGTAGATCCATCAAATTAAATAATGAAGATTACAATAGTTTTTCTCCTTAAACATTTGTGGTTTTTTTTTTTTTTTATATTTGTTTTATGCGTTTGGAGGTTTTGATAGAATAATGTACTATTCAATTAAAGTTAGCAAAATAAGGTACTTATTTTTAAGATTTAAAATTTAAGGTGAAGTCCTATACATATAGTCACCTCCAACGATGGTGACATACATATATTTATTTATTTTTTTAAATAATTTGCCTTTGGTAGAGGCGACACTTATTTTTTATATAAATATTTTTTTAATCCTACACAGATGGGAACAATTAATTATCACATGAAAGAGCTTGAAGTACTATTGTACAAAATTAGTTTCCCTTATCTTGAGCCTCAAAGTTTTCTTTTTCAACCTTCATGATTGTTCCTCCTCTATATAATGTACTAAACTCCTTCACAAAAATCACCCAAGCCATTTTGAATGTTTAATTAGTTGTTCTTTCTTCAATGCTTTTTTTTTTTTTTTAATTGTTTACCATTGAGAAATATTAACAAAATTATCTTTCTTTAAAAAGAATTAGTTTTGTAATATTATCAAATTTGTTCTCGCCAAATAACGGGACCAAGGATATTGCTGCCACTAACATGACCAAGAATTGATTTGTCATCGCTGCCTCTGTTTCTTGACACAATTACACTATAGTCCAAGCTTCACTCAGTTAAGAAATTTGTATGATTTTTATTAAGTTATCTATGATTGTTCTTATGATACTGTAATAATAAAATTATATATAAATTATTGTATTTATATCAATTGATTATTACGTTCAATTATTGTGTTTATTAGTAATAAATAACTATATCATTTTAAAATATTAAATAATTAATAAAACGACATTCATATATTACCAAAAAAATCGAAAAAGCATGTTAAGTAATTTCATTAACCAAACTCCATCAACTTCTACAACTAATGTATACAATGTATGAATATGGAGAAAGATTGTTTTTGCTATGATATTTACAATATGCATATTTTATAGTAATTATCAATTTTTCCTTACCATAATTTATAATCACTTCTAAACAAGGATTTTTGCAATGAAGTCATCTTGTGTAGTACAAAAATTGATACATATTTTATTGATGAATAATGGACCATTTTGTGTATATATATTAATTATAATCGAAGAAAATTAGTGAATTAATTTGTGTTGATCTAAGAATGTTTCGAGCCAACAACTTTATAATTTATTTTAATTTGATAATAGGATCAGTATAAATAAGTGCAATAATTGGTCAGATTAGTTCAACGATTCAAATCTACAAAAAAATAATTATATTTTAGTTAGTTTACTACATATACTAACATTATATGTTTTACAATATAAAACAATAGAGCAAATATACACTCATTATCTTCATCTTTCTAACAAATTTAAATTGTAAAAGTGCTTAATACTTAAAATATATTAGTAGAAATAAAATAGAGTTTAAATTTAGGCAACCACACATGTAATGTATATTAGATAATTCATGTTAACACTATTTAGCTTTAGATTTAAAAAAAAATATTTAAAACAAAATAAAACGATGACAATCTATTTTGTCTATCTTTTAAATGAGATATTAATGAATGCTTTCAATTAATAATTTGATTCATTCTTGATTTATTATATATATAATTTCAGTGCATTTTTGGAGTCAGGACAATATGTGAGTGACTTAGCAGATTTTTCTTAAGAGTTAGATCTAGGCCGCCATTCAATTACAATGAATAGACTTTGTATCCTACAAGATAATTCCTCAATAACCATGCATGGTAGTGGAAGGAGTTAATACCTTTAAAGATAACATAAGTTTCTAGTGCGCCTAAACTATATAAAATCATCACCCAGAATTTCCATACAGATCAAGTTTAGAAGTATTAATATACAATAGCTATACATTTTTTTACATCTTCTATTTCATTTTAATATTGATTCACTCAACATAGAAGAGCAACTACAGTAAAGCGAGTATCAAGATTGAGCTCTTGACCTGGAGGTACTAGAATCTAACTAATAAAAGTGTTAATACACAAAGAAATGCAACTTATACCTAATTATATGCATCAGATGTATTGCGCAACCTGATATAAAATATTACTTGTTTAACTAAAAAATATTATTTGTTTACTTGAAAATTATTACTACTGATTTATTATCTTGAAAAAGTAACAATAATTTTAAAGCAAATAAGTAATACTATTTAATTAAATAAGTAATACCGTCAATCGAGTGTATAGTGCATTCGATGCACAAGAGACTCATTCTATTAGATCCTATTTTTTATGATTATTTAAGGATAACATAACTTTCAAAAGATATATAACTTATATTTTCAAAAAAAGATATGTAGTTGGAAAATTGATTTTATAAAGTAGGTGTCAATATGATGTGACCAATTTTTTAAGTAGTGGAATATTTAATTATAGAAGAATTAAATGACATATAATTAATCTACATTTCAAATAAACAATTTTAGTTATTAAACTTCTCAAAATTAATTTTGATGAGTAGAAAATTGATGCAGAAAGTTTGTCACTTACAAAGTGTACTACGTATATTATGACATTGAGATGTGAAGAAACTTAATAAAAGTTCATCCGACATTGAATTAATGTTGACATAAGCTTTAATTTAAATACTAAAACACTTATACTATTTTTTAATGACTTTCCCTTGTAAGTGATGTGTGGTGCGAGCTCAACTTGGCTTGGACTTGGACTCAGCCTTAGGTCTTAGGTCTTAGGCTTTGGGCTTGTCGACTTTGATTCGATTTTATGAAGTTGAGTTTTGCCACTCGAAAATTGATATGATTAGCTCGATTCAAAATCTAATGTAACTGTTGAAGACTCGTACTAGACACGGGCACGGTTCCGGTTCCAAACCGGAACCGCCGGTTCGAACCGGCGGTCAACGGTCCGGTTCGAACCGTTGACCGGTTTCGGTTTCGGTTTGGAACCGAAACCGTATTACATACGGTTCGGTTCCGGTTCTCCTTTTTTTGGAACCGGAACCGACAGTTCCGAACCGCCGGTTTCGGTTCTCGGTTCCCGGTTCTGAGCTTTTAAAAATATAGATCAACGGCTCAGATCATGTGGCCGTTGGGAACCGACGGTTCCGAACCGGAACCGAACCGAAACCGGAAACAGGCAGTTCCCAACAAATCTTTAAAAAAAAAAAAAACAGAACCGGCGGAACCGGGAACCGAAACCGGAACCGGAACTGTGTATATGGCGATTCGGTTCCGGTTCCACCCTCACCGGTTCCGAAAACCGGCGGTTTCGGAACCGAAACCGGAACCGCCGAACCGTGCCCATATCTAACTCGTACAAACCTTGACAAGTGGGTGTCCAGATTTTTTGTGATTGTTATGAGTTAATCTCCTAAAGTAATATACATTTATGTGTTCAGAAACCTCCGAAGGCTACATCTGAGGCATTAAATACCTTTAATACCTACTAACTTTCAGTGTTAAATACTCTAGGTCTAGGAGTTGAAATTGTTACCCACATATAAATGATTATAGTTGGAGGATAAATACATGCAAATGATGTGCATGCACATCATTCTATGCAAAAAGCTCTCCTACATAAAAATTGTCACACAAATTGTCACACATTAGTGATCACACAATTTTTAAAATATTCTGGTTTGTTGGTGTTTTTGTGCTATTATTGCTACTACATAAAAGACGATATTTGTTTAATTTGAAGATGATACATCAACTATGAGAATTAGAACGAACATATTTCATCTTGTGGAGAGAGGTCTCACCTTGATTTTACTTCTTCTTATTCCGGTTCTGCAGTTCCAATTGTGTTTTCATTACAATCTGGTTTTCTTATTATTTTGTTGGTGGTTTAGTCAAGTTTTAAATAGACGAAAGTGAACTTTTTATAGTTTATTTCAAGTTTCTATTTTTATTTAAACTTGTAAATTTGTACACTATTGTTGGGTGATATAAAAACAAATATAAAATTGAAAGAAAACAAAAAATAACACGAACAAATTGAATATAAAGAGTTGTGAAAAAAGACCACACAACTTAGCAGTAGAGAAGGATCATTGTGCAGGTATAATTGAAATCATAAATTTACCTATGCTCGATATTTGTTAAGTCCAACTCCAAGTTGTCCAACTGGTAATTTACGAATGTTGAGGGGTGACAAAGTCAAGTCGAGACATTTCTAAAACTTTATTAGGGATCTGAGTGAAACTCGAGAGAAATTGATGGGTTAAATTAACAATATAATAAACATCATCCTGGTCTCAGTCTCCAGTCATATTACTCACACACACGCCTCACTTCCAAAAAACTTCACAAGAAGTTCTTGGTCTGTTAGGCAATTCTCCAGATCACATGTAATTTCTCTACACAGTGGGCATTGACTTTGTTTTGTTAAGCAAATCAGAAGACGAATCGATGGGGAAACCTCTCTGCTCTTTTTTGTTTCTTCTTCTCTTTATAAATTCGGCATTTTCTTGGAAAAAGGATGAGTTCAGAAACTGCAATCAGACCCCATTCTGCAAACGTGCCCGTTCCCGAAAACCGGGATCCTGCTCATTGATCGCGTCCGATGTATCCATCTCCGACGGCAATCTCGTGGCAAAACTTATCCCCAAGGAGAACAATCAAGAAAATTCTGAAGATGGAGAGAAACCCATAAAGCCTTTGGTCCTTACAATATCAGCCTATCAAGACGGTATAATGAGACTGAAGATTGATGAGGACCACAGCTTAAGCCCGCGCAAGAAGAGATTTGAGGTGCCCGATGTGATTGTGCCTGAGTTTTTGAACAAAAAATTGTGGCTGCAGAGGTTGAAAGAGGAGAAAAATGAGGATGGTTCGGGTTCTATGTCGGTTATTTATTTATCTGATGGGTATGAAGGTGTGATTAGGCATGACCCTTTTGAGGTTTTTGTGAGAGAGAGTGGTAAAAATGGGAAAAGGGTGTTGTCTTTGAACTCAAATGGCTTGTTTGATTTTGAACAGCTGAGAGAAAAAAAAGAGGAAAATGAGGATTGGGAGGAGAGGTTTAGGAGCCATACCGATACAAGGCCTTATGGGCCGCAGAGTATTAGCTTCGATGTTTCGTTTTATGAGGCTGATTTTGTGTATGGTATTCCAGAGCATGCCACTAGTTTAGCCTTAAAACCAACCAAAGGGCCTGAGCTGGAACATTCCGAGCCCTATAGGCTTTTCAATCTTGATGTTTTTGAGTACATACATGAATCACCTTTCGGGCTATATGGGAGCATCCCTTTCATGATATCACATGGAAAGTCACGAGGGAGTTCTGGGTTCTTCTGGCTCAATGCTGCTGAAATGCAGATTGATGTACTAGGCCATGGATGGAATGATGAGTTCTCGTCAGTCTTAATGCTGCCTTCTGATCAGAAGACAGTTGACACCTTGTGGATGAGTGAGGCTGGTGTGGTTGATGCATTCTTTTTTGTTGGTCCAGGGCCAAAAGATGTGGTTAGGCAGTATACTACTGTAACAGGAGCACCATCCTTGCCTCAGTTGTTTGCCACTGCCTACCACCAGTGTAGATGGAATTATAGGGATGAGGAAGATGTTTACAATGTTGACACGAAATTTGATGAGCATGACATTCCGTATGATGTTTTGTGGCTTGATATTGAGCACACAGATGGGAAGAAGTATTTTACATGGGATAGGTTGCTATTCCCTAACCCAGAGGAGATGCAGAAGAAGTTAGCTGCTAAAGGTAGACATATGGTAACTATTGTGGATCCTCACATTAAGCGTGACGAGTCATATTACATACACAAGGAGGCTTCCCAGAAGGGGTATTATGTAAGAGATGCAACTGGTAAGGATTTTGATGGATGGTGCTGGCCTGGTGCCTCATCATACCTGGATGTTGTGAATCCAGAGATTAGGTCCTGGTGGGCTGACAAATTCTCGTACGAGAATTATGTTGGTTCAACTCCATCATTGTACATTTGGAACGACATGAATGAACCTTCAGTCTTCAATGGTCCAGAGGTAAACCTTTACATTGATTATATATTGTTGTAGGTTCTGCTCAAAGTCTTCGGCACAGCTAATCATTGATTTAGTCTATTTGTTTCAAAACTCCATAAGCTTGGTTTAGCAGCTAATTCATTAATTTCTTCCAATTGTGGAATAGCTTAATTCATCCATGTTTAGCTTGAAATTTTATGTAAGCTTCCCTAGTATCACATTCTATAAAATCATATGTTTGGTTTAAAGCACGTTAACTCCTCGATGCACATACTTTCTTCATGTATTGGAAGCTTGAGACAGATTGTCACGCCGTGTGAAGATGGTCTTAGGTGGAGAAAGTTAGGATATTAGTGGTAAAGCAGGCACTTGTTGAAAAAGCTGAAAACTTTTAATGTATTGGTCCGAATAATTTCTTCAGGCTGTCAAATCACCTGCTATGGGAATACTGAACATGATGTTTGTTGGTGCTAGTGCCTTCTCTTTGTGCTCAGAACCTATTTTCTGTTACCTGTGATCTTATTCTTGTTAAGTGAATTAAGGGGACAGTCTTTTTCCAGTTGTGATTTTAAAAATTGCTTGCCGCTTTATAATTCTCGTAATTGAATGTAGGTTGCTTCATTTATCACGCTTTTATGTATTTTTTCAGTCTTTAGTATAGGAAGTACCAACTTGAAGTACACAAAAGAATCCAATGATTGTTGAACAACAAAATGAAGATAGTTTGCAGGAAGTATTTAAGATATCTTATTAAATTGTTTCATATTTGCAATGGCCCAGGGATGTCAAGTTCTAACAATCATGCTTCTGAGCTTAAAAAAATGATTACTCTGTGCTTCGAAATTCTGAACTTTACAAGCATCATGTCTATTGTCTGCAAATTTTTTCATTAGACCTATGAATTGGGTATTAGAACATACACATATGATACAAACCTATGATTTTTCTCTCTTTTTTTGTGATTGATACTGGGGAAAAGATGAAGGTGATTTGATATTGGGTCTCTCAAGTTGATGGCTTGACTGTTGAGTGCTTCGTCATTTAGGAGTTCATGCACAATCAGTCTATGGGTCTTAGTTATACCTTAACAGCCTCTGCTGTTTACTACTTCACTAATACATCATTATAGAAAATGAGCTTGAAGTAGAGTTCTTCTGGTGTTGTGCTACTGCATGTAAAACCAACTGGGCCTACACTTCTGGCATAGTCCTCTATAACTGTGGATATGCTAATCTATTTCTCTAATAGCTTCAGATGAGAACTATATGAATGTTGTTACTTTAGGCTGAAACTTGTATAACAATACCAGAACTATATGTACCATGTAGGCCTTCTGGATTCAACCAATCCTCAAAATGGATAAGGTGTTTGAAAGATGATCCCTTCAATGTTGTTTTCCTTATTTAGAACGTGTCATTTTATAGTTAATTTCATTCTATAGCTTTTTATTGCTTGTATAAAGTTTAATTAATCATTGAAATTCAACCTGCTTTTTACACTCCATCAATCCAATATTATTGCTTTTAGATCTTCTTCGGTGCATCTCAAAATAATGGTCCATTTTCTAATGGGAAAGTATTTCTTTAAATTAACGATGTCACACACCAACCCCAACAACTAATTTTGATCGGTAAAACGCTTAAAGTACAACAATATTTACAAACTTATATAGTTTAGCTTCCTTCAGAAAACCATAATGTTTCCAGTCACCTAGACTTGTTATTACGTACAAAGTGAGGACTTCATAAATGATTGAGTTGCTTTTGTTTTGGTTTGCCAATGCTTTCTTATAAATCGTAGGTAATTGATGCCTAATTGATAATGTCACCTTTTCTTCCTTAGATCAAACTGGTATTGCACTGTCCAATTAATTACAAATTTTCTTCAATTCTCAATCTGGAATTCTTCTATTTATGGTTATAAAGGCTAAGAATATTAGATATTTGGATCTGAACAAATTTTTTTCTGGTCATAAAATACGATAAACATTTTTTAATGCCTCATTTCTTCCAAAGTGTTTTAGCTTTAGGTGACAAATGCTTTGTATTTGGCAACTTGTGTTGTGATGTATTATTCCACCTTCATACAAATGCACAATTAAATGGAAATTCTTCTGAGAATCAATAATACAATAGACTATTTCCAACATAAATAATTCATGTTTGATTATTACGATTTATTGACTGATATGCATTTCTAGGATCACTATTATACTGTAAGACCAAGTATCCATGACATAGTTAGGATGAGTGGCTTATGGTGCTTGCTTTGTACTAACAACTTGCTAACTATTCTGATAGTTTTCCTCTGCAACAATTGAATTGCAATGCAAATTTTGAAGAACTGAGTTATCTTTCCGAAATTATGTTGAAATTGTTATAGTCCTATAAGTTTGTGTTTATAACAGTCCAAGTTCTCCATTGAAAAAAGGCTCATTTTATTATCAGGTTACAATGCCTAGAGATGCATTACACCATGGAGATGTTGAACACAGAGAGCTGCATAATGCCTACGGCTACTACTTCCACATGGCTACAGCAGATGGGCTTGTTAAGCGTGGTGATGGAAAAGATAGACCTTTTGTTTTGTCAAGAGCCTTTTTCCCTGGAAGCCAAAGATATGGAGCAGTTTGGACAGGAGATAACTCGGCTGAATGGGATCACTTAAGGGTTTCAGTTCCCATGATTTTGACTCTTGGTCTTACAGGAATTTCATTCTCTGGTTAGTAGCTTAACCCCAATTAGTATCATGGTATACGAATCTCCTCTGTTTCCATTGATTAATTCTGTTGCCTTCACAGGTGCTGATGTTGGTGGATTTTTTGGTAATCCTGATACTGAGTTGTTGATTCGCTGGTATCAACTGGGAGCCTATTATCCCTTCTTTAGAGCACATGCTCATCATGACACAAAACGACGTGAACCTTGGTTATTTGGGTAAGCCATGCTCTATTTACCTACTTTTTGAGGCAAAAATCAGAGCAGTTTGTGTACCCGTGGTTTGGTATCAACATCTGATGATAAATAATAGTCATCTGGATTAATGCTCTTTGAACATAGTGATTTTCTATTGCTCTAATAAAGTTATATGTTCATAGTGATAGATTTAAAATATGCATCTACTACCTGTAGCAACATTTTTATCGTTTTTATTATGGGACTGATGGTGCTTTGGGCTTCTATCGGTTCAGGGAACGAAATACAGAACTCATTAAAGAAGCCATACATGTACGATATATGTTGCTCCCCTATTTTTACACGTTATTCAGAGAGGCCAATGCCACTGGTATTCCGGTCGCTCGTCCTCTTTGGATGGAGTTTCCTGCTGATGAGAAGACATTTAGCAATGATGAGGCATTTATGGTTGGAAACAGCCTTTTGGTGCAAGGAATATACACTCAGGTGCCAGTCAAAGAAGAATTTGTAACTTTATAGTGTTGGTATCTCTATTCAGGATCACTGTTCTTTTTCGTATTTCTTATAATGTTAGTAAATATTTTCTACAGAATGCCAAACACTTATCAGTGTATCTTCCTGGGGATCAGTCTTGGTATGACATGAAAACTGGAACTGCGTATAAGGGAGGAGCAACACATAAGCTGGAAGCTTCAGAAGAGAGAGTACCTGCTTTCCAACGGGCTGGTACCATTATTCCAAGAAAAGACAGATTCCGACGCAGTTCTACACAAATGGAAAATGATCCTTACACTCTGGTATGTCTTAGAAGTCTTCTTAAACCCTTCTGATATATTTAGTTTCTTCAGTTGAAGATTATTTTCTAGGCTTTATCACATAATTTACATATTTCCAACAACTATCTTTGTGCATGGGCCAAGGTCCTTACCTCTGAGCCATATTGTTTTATGAAGTGACGAAGTTCTGAAAATACAAGTTATCTCCCTTTCTTTGTTCTTCCATTCTTTTATGAAAGTTAACTTGAAAATCAAATTTAGTTCATGCTACTTATTAGTTTGCAAGTGCGGAATGATCCAGAAACCGATCCAGTTAGCTTTGACACTTTTGTTTTGTTGTATAGAGTCTTATGTTAATAATTAAATACATCAGAGTTGAAGCTTTCCTAAAAACAACATGACGAAGCAATGAGATCAAGAAGGTTTTGGAAGTTAGCTCTAAATAATTCCTTGGAAAATTTACTACTATTTGTTTTAGTTAGTCAGTGGACTTCGATTCTGCATTCTTCTGGTTCTCCAAGTAATTTAATGAAGACGAGCAATACACAAGTGAGCATAAAATGCAACTAACAGGGAAAAGATTTTACTCATTCCGGTTTTATGTGCCTGGCAGGTTATTGCTCTTAATAGTTCCAAGGCTGCTGAAGGAGAGCTTTACATTGATGATGGGAAGAGCTTTGAATTCCAGCAAGGTGCTTACATACATCGCCACTTTACATTCTCAGACGGAAGGCTCACTTCTTCGAATATGGCACCTGCTACAGCTGGCCTCCACAAGTTTGCCTCAGACTGCACTGTGGAGAGAATCATACTTTTAGGTCTCTCTCCTGAGCCCAAGACAGCCCTTGTTGAACCAGGAAATGAGAAGGTAGATATCGAACTGGGCCCTCTTCTGCTTCAAGGAGGAAAAGGCCCATCAGTCATGACTATTCGCAAGCCCAATGTGAAAATAGCAGATGATTGGACAATTAAAATTTTGTAAGAAGTTCATAGAGGGTGTTCAACATACCAGTTTTATTAAGTAGATTGAGGGCCCTTTCTATTAGGATCGCCTTATGGACTCGACACTAGAACAATCTAGCTGTAATTTGTGTATGGGATCCTACATGGCCATACTTTAAATGAGCAAGACAATCCGGAGTCTTATTAATTTTGTAGGCAATCTCTAAATCGTTCTGTTTTGCTGATAATTCTTGTTGGTGATTCTGCAAATCGAGTTAACTGTACTTACTGTAGGGCCTTGATGCCCAAATAACATCTTCATCGCTGTTGTCCTTTGGGTGCAGGTGAATATTGTCATCTAATAATTATCATTTAAGCTGGCATGGAATCAAGCTTCAACAATCTTTAATCCAGACGAACATGACTCGAGCATGTGCGAATCGAACTCTCATGTTCACTATGTTTTCAAACGAGCTTTTAACAAATGCCCACCTCGATCAGGTGTATTTCATATATATTCAAATGGATGTGAATGAAATATTGTGCAAACTACAACGGTGTAGGTAAGAAACAATGCACTTGTTTTGTTGATGTGCTAACTTTCCTAGTTGTTTTGATTGAGGGCTAAAGAGGGTTAGGTCATATGTATGTGAAGTATCTTAAAAAACAAGTATGCATGAAGAGTTATAATCAAAGTATCTTGTCCGGGGAAATAGTGATAATGATAGCTTATGAGTCAACTGTCAATGGCTCTTATCATTATGATTTTAAAATTACAAAATATTTGTGCTTTGGTGTATGCCAATTTCAATGGTTGATGCACAAGAATCTCCAATCTTTCATTCAAAAGAAAATGCCACATTAATGTTAGCCATTCATTATATAAAGTTTAAATGAAGAGCTGTGATTGGCTGCACCTCTTTTTGTTTCACTTTATTTACTTAGTTATTCTTTTCATGAGAGTTTCTTTCCATCAAACCAATAATGGAGAATAATTAGAAAAAAGAGGAATTTTCATAGGAGTGGTGGAATGGTTTTTGAAAGCTACTCTGAGAAACTAATGGAAGATTAGATTGAATTTGTACAAACATTCAAATGCAGACAAGAGGAATAAGATAGTGCTCCAAAATTGAAGTTTTCAAAAGTAGAACACATAATCTTTTTGAGCTATAAATTGACGGAATGTATACTTGAATTGATAGAGTATGTACTGAATATAAATTTATTTTTTTAATGTAAATATATAAATTTATATCAATTCGTTTCAAATATTACGCTACATACATTTAGAAAAATGAAATATCAAAGGAATAAATATATATATATATGATATAAATATTATATGATTAAAGGTGATGAATAGATGGAAGTGTGAGGATGAGTTGAGATTAGGGCACTTGAGTGCAGCAAGAGGCACCATCGAATGTGGGTTTGTTTGACCACATTACTGATTGGGTGGTGGTGATAGGAACGTAGGTCATTTCTCAGTCATGGACGCACTTCATATCCTTGGACCTAATTAATATTCCTTTCTGGAATAGTCTTTGAATGCATGTCACCCTCCGATCTAATAGTTATTTAAATCATGCAATATATATATATATATATATATATATATATATATATATAACCCCTCGTCCCATCAAAATCAAATTACACACTTTCCAACTGTAGCAGGACGCCATAATCTATACACACACATGCTATTACTGCCATATTCATCTCATAATATACATACAAGTATAAAATATTTGGATGATAAACTTTCTTTCACCTCACATCTAAGTTCATGCGGGATCTCACATTAGTTCATGTTCGATCTTTTAATAATACGAGAACATGTATTCAAAGACTTAATGGCTAGATCCAACTCTTGTCAAGATATTTATTTTCTCAATTTAGTTTATAGGTGAGAGTTATGTGTATAAATATTAAGTATAATGAAAAATAAATTAATAATTTATTATGTTCCGATCAGTAAGAATTAGTCAATTTTTTCCTTAAGTTAAATAACTTACTCGTTATTATTCCTTTGAAAACCCTTAAATCAATTTCGGACCTGGATCGCCATAGTGGGGGTAGGAATAGCAAAATGGTTGTACACCTAAACGTATGTTATTTTGACTAAAATTATGTAGTTGTGGATTTTTTTTTTAACTTTATAAGAAAATTTCATCCATATGTTATCTAGATATATATATATATATATTTCAATTAAAATTTATAATTATATGTTTACATGTGAACTTATTCTCACTCACACTGTAGGAGATCAAAATTCATCACTTGTCACTATGTTCGAAAATAGTTTTATCTAAACAGACATATATAGCATAGCCCTGATACTTATATGGTATAATATATAACAAGTAATGTTTCTAAACCTCGTATAGTGCTTAAAAATGATTTTTGTCACGCAGTCTTAATTATCGACCAAGAACAAGGGATTCCCTTGATACTTACTAGAATCTAAATAGAAAAATGGACAGCATAATCCCACTTAATTGAAGATCCATCAATAATGCTAATCAAGATATTATTAAGAATTTATTGTTGCCCTTGACTCTCAACTTTTTTCCCCAAAGATTGCACTACTAATTATTTAATAATCAACAACGGAAACAGGAAGCATATATGCTACTTCTGCATTCGATGGAAGGGAGGCTTACACGTTTGAATGATGTACAAAAGTAACCTTTTTTCCCAAAGAAATAATTAATATCGACATTAATGTTGTAAGAATTTTAAATTCATGGTTGTTAGATTATTTTTAAAAAAAAAATTATACCATTTTTTTCCCTCTATATAAGCTCCAGAAGCACAGATGAAAGAGTGTGCAGCAGTTGCTTTCCCATCCAATCTCACATTGTGTCAAATAATTCCCTCTTTGTACATATTTGTTGTTCCTCTCTTTGACGGAGCTAGAGGGCTTCTAAGCAAATAATAATCCAGGTATATTTTTTCATTTTTTCCAAAGAAAGTATATTACATGTGTATGCATTAACTTGTTCTGATATATATTTAAAATGTAGAGAAATGATAATATGCATACCTACGATGAACATTGATAATATGGTTCCAATATAGCATATGAATTTAACAAATGCTTACTGTAAGTGTGCATAATATCAATTATATGAAATGTATGTATAAGTCAGTTATAATGGTCGCACATGTTAGTGCATGCGTTGACATAGCGTATTTCCTCAACTATTTTGATTGAGTTCTTGAAAGCGAGCTTCCAAAAATTGGGGCTTTATTTGGTGTTTGGACCTCTATTCACATGCATTTCCAATTATAGCTATTTGCTTTGGCTATAAATTCTCTACTTCCCCACTAGTTTTTTTCATTCATTCTGTATTACAGACACCTCCTTTCTTACATATAAACCAGTTCTTTATTGTGGCAATATTGAGTTGCAAGATTCCACATCAGCTGATACATACAAGTGTAATATTTATATATATACGCTTGCTGATTCTCAGGATGGGTGAGAGTACTGCCACCAATAACCACCACCACCACCACAACGGCCAAGTTTTCGATGTCTCAGTCAATGTGCCATCGCATTTCGGTGCCAAAGCTGTCGACGATGATGGCCGACCTCAAAGAACTGGTATATTTGTGGCATTTTAAGAGGTGAAGAAGTTATCAATGCTATATTACAATTCACACATCTTTTTTGTTTTTTGTTTAGGGACTGTTTGGACTGCAAGTGCACACATAATAACCGCGGTGATTGGATCCGGAGTTCTTTCGTTAGCATGGGCTATAGGTCAGCTGGGATGGATTGCTGGCCCAACTGTCATGCTCCTGTTCTCTTTCGTGATTTACTACACCTCAACCCTCCTCGCCGACTGTTACCGCTCTGGGGATCCCTTGTTTGGCAAGAGAAACTATACCTACATGGATGCTGTCCGGTCCAATCTTGGTAGGCCTAACACCATTGGGATTGGATAATCACGACTAGTAATTTGTGCTGTAGTTGGTTTCAGGACAAATAGTTTTCCTAATTCCGTGCATTTTGACTAATTACAGGTGGATCTAAAGTGAAGTTCTGTGGGCTGATTCAGTATCTGAATATTTTTGGAGTGGCCATCGGATACACAATTGCATCATCCATAAGCATGATGTGAGTGCATATCATGCTCTACTTCATTTGTTATTATTCAAAAATAATAATAATAATAATGATAATGATAATAATAAAAAATTGTATATTGATCCAAATCAACTACATACAGGGCTATCAAAAGATCAAACTGTTTCCACAAGAGCGATGGGAAAGATCCATGCCACATGTCCAGCAACCCATACATGATCGCTTTTGGTGTTACACAAATCTTGTTTTCTCAGATTCCAGATTTTGATCAGATATGGTGGCTCTCCATTGTTGCTGCTGCCATGTCCTTCACATACTCATCCATTGGCTTAGGCCTTGGCATTGCTCAAGTAGCAGGTCCATATATTTCCTGCCATTTTCAGATTCAAATCGAATTCATAGTTTCGCAAATAACACGTTCGTATTATATATGTTGCGATTACCAGGTAACGGAGCCATCAAGGGCAGTCTCACTGGAATTAGCATTGGAACAGTGACTCAAACTCAAAAGATATGGAGGAGTTTCCAAGCTCTAGGAGACATAGCTTTTGCATACTCGTTCTCGATCATCCTTATTGAGATTCAGGACACAGTGAAGTCCCCACCATCAGAGGCCAAAACAATGAAGAAAGCCACTCTCATAAGCACTGTCGTAACAACTGTTTTCTACATGCTGTGTGGGTGCATGGGATATGCAGCATTCGGAGACCTTGCACCAGGCAACCTCCTAACCGGGTTCGGATTCTACAACCCGTATTGGCTCCTTGACATCGCCAACGCAGCCATCGTCATCCATTTAGTGGGCGCCTACCAAGTCTACTGCCAACCCCTCTTCGCGTTTGTCGAGAAATGGGCCGCTGCAAGATGGCCCGACAGTGGATTTATTACCAGAGATATCAAAATCAAGATTCCTTATCTGAACCACCCCTACAACCTCAACATGTTCAGGATGGTCTGGCGGACCCTGTTCGTGCTGCTCACCACGCTTATATCGATGCTGCTCCCATTTTTCAACGATGTGGTGGGGATCCTCGGGGCGTTAGGGTTTTGGCCGCTGACAGTGTACTTCCCCGTGGAGATGTACATTGCGCAGAAGAAGATACCCAAGTGGAGCACGAGGTGGATTTGCCTACAGATGCTGTGCTGGGCTTGTCTCATGATCTCCATTGCTGCTGCTGCTGGATCAATTGCCGGCGTCGTGCTTGATCTCAAGGTCTATAGACCGTTCAAGACTAGCTACTGATATGAAGCTCATATATGTATTTGATCTTAAGTTATAATTCATGCGAAGAATTTGTACATTAGGTTGGTGGTTGGTGTCGATTAGTTGTCTTTATGTTTGCCTTGATTTATATGTATAATTTAGAAGTCTTGTTCATGTAACAAAGTTTGAATTTTTCTTGATCTTTCCCTTTTCTTATTGTGTCCTGCAACCAAATCTCTCTCTCTCTCTCTCTCTCTCTCTCTCTCTCTCTCGTATGAATAATTAAAGTATGGACAAATCCATTCTCATATATAATTGGAAAGTTTGATCAAAACACTATTCCCCAATTATTTATTTAATATTTTGATTATTTGACCTAATTAATTATTTATTTAACAAATAAAATTAGTTCAATAGTTATTTCCAACAAATATTATTTAGCCCAATAATTAATTCAACCACATTGATTAATTATTTCACCTTTAACACACCAGAATTTGGTTATTCATATGATCATTTATGTTCATCACTTCACTGAGTTCAAGAGTAAGCAAATCCAATTATAAAATTTATTAATTAATTTAATCAATCATCTTTGAATATCTCCATCATTAGGTACTTAAGACATCATTTCATTCATATTCAACAAACACTATAAGAAAGACTCATAGGTGAAAGATGAATTCAACGTGCAAACCTTTCATCTGTAGTTACCATGCAATTATAGTTCCTTTGCTCGATTCTCTGATTAATATTTAGGATTTAGTCTTTTTATTCGGACCAATAATTGACATTTAACTATAATGATCTTCACAGACTTAGTCGATCCGTTAACCCATAACGAGATCTCATATCTTATGTTCAGATCACGTGCCTTGCGCAAGGTTTTCATTGGAGACTTCTCTAAACATAGTTTCATCATAACCAATGGGCCCCCGTTTGACATCTCTAGAAAGGTTTAAGGAACCGGTTAAATATGTAGATTTTCTCATGCAGGATCACATGTATGTGTACAATATAAGAATTAATTGAAACACCTATAAAAATCGGAACCTCAATTTCTCGTTTGCCACTATGACTACCAAATGGTTTGAGTTCTCAAGATTAAGTCGATGTGATTGTTTTCACATCCATTAGCCTACATGGTGTCTTAATATTGATATCTATGGAACGAGATATCTACTCCCTAAGTGACGTACCGCTCAATGCAAGCTTATTTGAATCCTACGTTATACCTTCTCCTAGATTCTAGAACTTCGAACATTTATGATCTTAACCATCAAGACTTATTTCATAACTACCAACTCGTGCGTGACCAAGTCTTCTAGTTACCGAGATCATGAGATTTCAACTTAAACTTTTATTGATATTCATAAATATTATACTGAGAATATGCCTTTTAGGCTAGCTAAAGAGTTGACTATCTGGACACATATTCCTACAGTTAATACTTTGAATACGGAGATGATTCCTTTGGACCTACTCGCAACATGTTGTGAGTTTACACACTCACATCAACTGATAATATGAGGCTACAGGTTTATATCATCTGTTAGAGTGAAAGTACAGGCT
Source organism: Caryopteris x clandonensis (assembly GCA_028749325.2). NCBI lineage: Eukaryota > Viridiplantae > Streptophyta > Magnoliopsida > Lamiales > Lamiaceae > Caryopteris > Caryopteris x clandonensis. The sequence goes on along the minus strand of JAPYKT020000008.1, from coordinate 1,516,472 downwards.
CACATGAGCAATGTTAGTAATGTTACACATCGGTAACATCCATTATTGAGGTTACAAACTCATCGCGTCGCTCATAAGGTTACAAACTCTCAAGCTAACTTTGTACCATGACGTATAAGACATCTTTGATTTATTGATTGATTTATTAATGTAATGTGTTTATAAGTTATCCAACTGAGCTCCCACCGGGAGCTATCTCACTATGCTACTTAATAATTTCAAGTAGTTGTTGGTAGGACTTCTTTCCAATCTGGTGTTTGTTTTGGAAGATGATACAAAGTTTTAAACGTATTTTAATCAAGTTTAAAACGATTAATATGTGAATGTTATTAAAAGGAAAGCTAGTTATAACATATTGAGAAAGTTTATTAGTATTCATTATTGTTTCATTCATTTCTTATACAACAACGCAGTTGTACATTTATTTAGTAGACTAGGAAATTTCTAGACGTGTCATCTCATAACAGGTTTGCATGGAATTCTAGGATAAAAAAATTACAACTTCAATGTTCTATTGAGTTCCAATTCTATAGTTCACATATTAAGTTGCACATGTTTTCATTTCCTTTGGAGATTCTGCTCCAATATTCTTAACATGTCCACTCAATTCAAGGGAGGATTTGGGAACCACAGTAAGCATGTTCCGGATCCGACCAAAGAATTGATCGCTTAAAGGTTTTGTCATACCATCTGCAATTTGATCAAGGGCTGGAATATATTGCACACATACAACCTTATCCATTATTTTCTCCCTAAAAAAATGCAAATCCAATTCAAGATGTTTCGTTCTCGAGTGAAAAACTAGATTGCTTGCCAGAGAAACTGCGCCTGAGTTATCCACCCATACTGTTGTTGGGCTGCTTTAAGGAATTCTTAATTCTCCCAAAAGGTTTCTGATCCAAACAATGCCACAAACCACATTAGCCAAACTTTTGTATTATTCTTCTGTTTAGCTTCTTGAAATTGTGCCTTGCTTCTTTGAGCTTCAGGATATTAAAACTCTTTTCAAAATAGATACAATAACCTAAAGTAGAACACTTGTCATCTATATCACAAGCCCAATCCATGTCACAAAAAGCTCTAAGGTTGCGTTGTTGGGAAACCTTGAAATGAAGACCACAATGCAAGGTTGTTGCTAAATATCTCAATATTCTCTTCACTGCTTGCTAATGGGTATTAAGGGGCATCTTCATGAATTGACTCACTCTATTCACACTAAAAGATATATCTGGTCTAGTGAGTGTAACATATTGTAATTCTCCAACAATTGATTTATATAATTTTCCTTCCCCTATTGGACTTTCCTGTAAATCTGATAAAATAGGTTGTGGACCATTGGTGTGGCCAATCCCTTGGCATTTGTCATGTTTGCCTTATCAAGGATATGTTTGATTTATTTAAAAATCCAAGGTCCTATAAAGAGAATTTATGTTTCAATGCTTCAATGAAAAACTGAATTTCTTTTTTGTCATTTCCAGTTACAATGATATCATCAATATAAGATAAAACCAATGTTGTATAGCCTTGTTCATGCCAATAAAATAGGGATGTATCAACCTTCAATTGAGAGAAACCAAGATTCATTAGTGTCTCTTCAAATTTAACACTCCAAGACCTCGAAGCTTGTTTTAATCCATAAAGCAATTTCTACAATTTACAAACAAGGTTTTCTCCTCTCTCAAAATCGAGTGGTTGTACCATCTATATTTCAGCATGAATATCACCATTAAGAAAAGCATTATCAAGAATTGTCTTTATATGACTGCTCATCCAAAATAGTATTGTAAACGAGTCGATACCTCAAAACCATCACAAGGATCGTAACTTTTCTTTGATTACCAACTGATGCAGACAAAAGTCTAGGAATAATACGCAATGGTGATAATAAACATAAGATTTACGTGCAATTCGGGGTTATTATGTATAGTTTTTAAACATACCTAAGTGACGAGTTCATGATGATTTTGTTATATTTTGTTACGTCATGTGTTTGTTGAAATTTTGATAGAAAAAGCAAATAATTAAGGGTGTATAGACCACGTCTCGTGATTTGATCTTAGCCGTCGTGATTTGGTGTGATTCGTGCATATCTTCTCATTCCAGAACATAGATATGACGACTATGAAAATCGTAGTCATTATCTATAAAAGGAGGAGCTTGGGAACCACAGTAGACATTATATTTTAGATCATCAGATTATATACATCAGATTTTAGAGCTAGAAACAAGTATACAAAGAATGATCAACCAACCAAGTCATCAGAGAGAGAGAGAGAGAAACAAAGATCGTTTGTATTTTGTTCTTTATATGTTAGTTATGAGTATTAATATATTTCCCATGGATTGTGTATTTGAGTGGCTAGACATCTAGTGATTCTAGGACCTACATGATTATGGATTCATATGTTTTTCTTTAATGATATTACTTCCTTTACTATATTTGTTTATGCTTCCTTTATTTCAATGCTGTATGAAATTATGTGACAAATAATTGCTTATATTTAGTTAATCCATTATTGCCCGGGATGAAGTAATTGATTAACGGATTAAGAATATGTACTTGCTAGATCGAGAGATTGGTAAGTATTATGATGTAATAGATCTAGACATGATTAAAAGTTAGATAATATCTTGAGATTGATCAGTGTTATCTAATCTATATTTATATCTAATTTCCTATATTTGTTTATGTTTCCTTGACTTGAATGTCGTATGAAATTATGTGACAGATAATTGCATATGTTTAGTTAATTCATTGTTGTCCGGGAGGGAGTAATTGATCAACGAATTATAAATGCATAACATGAACTTGCTAGATCGAAAGATTAATAAGTATTGAGATGAGAATAGATCTAGGCACGATTGAGAGTTAGATAATATCTTGAGAATGATCAGTGTTATCTAATCTACATTTAGATCTAACTCAAAAGGGAGGATATAAATATATTAGTCATTCTCCTACAATTATAGGAATTAAATATGGTTTGATACATTAAAAAACTTATATGAACCATATGAATGCATATCCTTGAAATCCATATAATCTTTGAATATCCTTAGTTGTTTGAATCTAATTTGATATTTTTTTCTACTTCTTAGTTTGTTTTATTTTAGTTTACAAAACCAATCACAATTATTCAATTATTTGGATAAAGGATAATATTGTAAACAAATGCTTAGTTGATTTTACCATATACAGTTCATGTGGATACGATACTTGTTCTCACCAATATTTTACTATAAATTGCCTTGTGCACTTGCAAGTCGTATTTTAAGTAAAATAGAATAGCAAACAGGTGAAAATCCATTGATTCTAAAAATTGGAAAGATACACAATTTAAGAATAAGAATCAACAACCACCTAAAAAAAAAATCATATATTTATACTAGTAAGGCAAAACTAGAGTTATAATGACAATATAATTCTAATAAATCACCTAATAAGAATCAACAACCACCTAATAAATGTAAGGCAATAAATCAGAAACAAATCCTAATAAATATCATATAATACATTAAAAATATATTCCTAACATTCAATATATTTATTTATTTATTTATCTACATCGTGAATTTTTTAGTTAGATAATAAAGATTCACGAAAACATTACATGTCATAGTTAGCTCAAAAAGCATTAAATATCATTCGAAGTGAACCTAGAAAAACTATCCATATATAAAACTATCCTTGGTATAAATAGAAAGTGTTGAATTTGCCCCTCAAAGAAAACTTACTAAAATGTTTGCAAATGAAAATAATGTTCTTTTATTATGTTTTCTTTATTCTAAATAAAGCTATTAAAAACAAGTAATGATTAAGAAGATTGATATGTAATTTATTTCTAATTATAAGCTTTAATACACAAATTACATATCAATCTAATTATAAGATTCCTGAATTGAGCAATAATTGTTGGATTGAATTATTTATATTTAATTATCTATATGATTTTATCAGATAATTCATAAAATAATTTATTTGTAAATATTGTAGAAATAAAACATTTATCAATTTATAAAAATATAACATTGGTATAAATAGAGTATAGAAAATTTCTACCCAAAATCAGTTGAAAAATCTGGCAAATTATTGCATTTAATTTATAATTATTTCAAAATATAATATATTTTTATTCCTAATATATTTTAATGCATAAAATACCAAATTAAACAATTGTTCATGATCTTTAGTATAACATCATTATATTATATATAAAAAATTAATATTTTAAATTTAATTAATCCTAAAATATCAACCACGATATATCAATAAGAATTATGAATTTATATAAAAATTAATTGTCTTATATATTTCTATCAAATTATTATTTTAATAAAATAAAAATTACACTAGATATGTTGAAAAAAATATTAATAACTATAATTCATTTGAAGGCGGTAAACGAATTAAAATATTAATTTAAATTTGGCTGAAATAATTAACATTTATAGAAAGCTTATTATGAAATAAATTTAATGTAATTTTAGAAGAGTTTCCACGTTTCTCATTGGACCTAATTATGTCGGATCATGCTTGGTATTGAACTTAACTATTTAAAATTGTTCACTTACGTCAAGAAGAATACAAATTGATCATGTGTGTGGTTGAGTTTCTAAGAAGAAATTTAAGTAATTTAAAAAAAAAATATTTTGTGTTTAATAATTTATTTTATAAAAAATTAATATATATATTTAATTCATGTATGAAGACTAATTTGTAAAAAAAATCATGGAGAACGAATAGAAAGGACACTTAATAAAGAAACTGTAGTGTACTGGACTGTAAGCAAAATAAAATCCTGGGTGAACCCAAATGAAATATTTTTACTTATAGAAATGCCAAAGCCCACCCAAGTAAATCAAATTTATGCAATACCCATGGCCATGGCATCATAATAATAACTAGTTTACAACCCTTCAAATTTTCCCCTCTTTAAAAAACAAAGATTCTAATAAAGTGATTTTTCTACTGTAATAATTGAATTGTAATAAGTTTTATATATATATATATATGTATAAATATTTAATGCATTAAAAAATTTGAATAAAAGGGGATTGATATAATTTAATAATTTTGTATAATCGTAATTGAGAAATTGATTCTATATATATGCAAATTGATTTTACTCTCATAAATATCTATATTAGCGTTTATCCTATGATTATATTTCATGAATTAATATTTTTTTTATTTAGAAAATGATGTGGCAATCATTTATTGAGTTGGTGAATGATTGATATTTTTGGATAATAGAGCTTCAATTTTGTGTCATATGCATTAAATCTATCATAATTTTTTTACTATAACAAAAACTAATATTTAATACATTAAATACATAATTGGTGTTTCATAAATAAATGAGTACTATATGTAATGTTTAAGACATTAAATACATAATTAAGACACTGGTGAGTTGGTTTCAAATGGCAAAAGTAACATATTGTCGCCTAATATTTGTTCTAAAAGTGCTTCACTTCGGCCCACGCTTGTATGTGCTTCTTGTCGGATTAAGGATTAATTCGTGGAGGATGGATTCCTCCCTACCAGCTTTCAGATAATTTTAATTTCAATAAATTGTGATTGTTATAATTCAATAATGGGTTAATTGTATAAAAAAATCACCATCTTTGATGAAATTTATATTTTAATTATGATTTTTAATTTTTACAACGTATTCTCTTTTTAAATTTTGCAATTTAAAACATATGATAGTTTTATGTTGAATTTTGTAATATATATTTAGCTTAAAATATTATTATCGTTGTTGTTGTTGTTATGATATTTAAAATATTTTCTATGAAATTATATAAGAAATTATGTTTTATGTTTATTTAGATTACATATGAAACGATGGTAAAAATATGCAAGAAATAATGTTTTATATATGATTTATATTATGTATGAAAAGATAGTAAAAACATTTTACATGTTTTTTCTTTAATTATATACAATATCTATGAATTCATACATAATTAATTATTTAGATCATCTATTTGAACGTTTGAAGTCAAAATCAGAATTATATTAAAATATATCAATTTAAATTTAAGTATAATTAATTTACAAATGTGATATATTAATTTATTTGTTGGTACATGATCAAACATTAAATTAAATCAAAATTATAAACACATATTTGTTAGTACTATATTTTACAATTTTTTCATATGCAACATAAATATATACAAAATATCATTTCTTACATGTTTTTACTATTGTTTCATATGTAATATAAATAATATACAAAATATATTTTTTTAAGCTAAATATAAAAAAAAAAACATAAAACTGTTGTGTGATTTGAATTGCAAAAATTAAAGAAACAATACTTAAAATTGCAAAAATTAAAAAATCATAATTAAAATAATTATGATTTATTAGTATTGTGATTAAAAATTGCAAAAATTCCATCTAAGATTGTGATTTTTTTTATAGAATTAGCCCTTCAATAATTATTTCGTGAACGACAAAATGATTATTAATATTTACAAATTAGCTTTATTATTATTAATATATATATATATAAAATTATGGTCAATACTTTTATATTTAAGATACTTTATCGAAAAACAACATTTCTTGTTCTTATAAATTTAAGAAATATTAGGACTTTAGTTTTTCTAATAAATAAAATAATATTGTCCTATGTTATTTAAACTGTTTTTAATTTGTACAATATTTGAATTACTATATATTAAATTGAATATTTAATAGTAAGAAATAAAACAAGTAATACTCTTCAAATTTATTTATAATTCGACAACCCAATAACAATTGCCACAAAATTGACCAGATGACAGATTTTGTACCCATGGAGTGACTGCCTAAGAAATGGAGACTTTCTGATGAAGTCTTGTAGGATCAACAAGTGTCGTACATGCGAGAGGGAATGACCTCAAATATGAGCTCAGAGCTTAATTGTTATCTAGTAATAATAATAATAATAATAAGTAAACTTTTATATTTTAATCTATGTTTTGGTTGCATGTCGGCAGATGTGCACTCAAGTACGCAGCAATAAAAGTGTTTATTACAGTTTCATTCAGAAAAATTGAACTACATCAGTACCTATTTATTTTTATGTATTTAATTATTTGGACAATGTGTAGAAAGTTGGTATACTCATAAAAGATGCGAAATGTCTAATATAATAATAGATATAGCTGGAAACCCAGAAACATGTAAGAAGAAAATAACTGAGAACCCCAGTTAAGAAAAACTTGGGGAAACAGTGAGATTATTCAAAAAAGATCTTGTGTTATAAAATACATTCGGAGAGACGATTTGATGCAAATTTTCATCACATTTAAAGCCATTATATGAAAGCTTTTGAAAATTAGGTGGTGCTGAAATTTGATCTCACAGACTTTTTCATTTCGCCTAATTCTAAAACATGTCTAATTACCAACTTATGTCAAAATCAGACCTGTTCTGATATATATATATATATATATATATATATTTATTTGAAGGGAGTGGTTGGGAAAGTTAACATGGTAATTGGCATTAATAAAGAAGAGAGAGAGAGAGAGAGAGAGAGGGCAGCAAAAATGGAGTTTGTGAGTGATTAATAGATGCACCCATCACTTCTATATTCCTATATTCCATCTTTATCTTCTTCTCTCTCTTCTTTTATATGTCCCAACACAACACTTCTAATTTCTTATTTTGCTTCAATTTCTCCCATTCTTTCTATTCTACTGATTACCGATCATTCTTATCGTAACTAAATAACCAAAGTTTAGTGAAATGACATCATTCTTTTTAACTACAGAATCAAATATTCTTCATTTATATGTCTAAAGAATTTAAGTAAATAGTACCTATACACAAGAGATTCAATCTCTATGTATTTGTGTATATATATAAACATTGCTTATCTCATCAAGATTGTCCCCTTTACAACTCTTTTTTAAGTAAGCTCTATTTTATTTTTGGGCCTTATCTATGAGACTGACACAAATCAAAGAAACAAAAAGAAAAGGTAGGAAAAAGAATTGCTGTGTACAGAATCATTCACATGGACACTCAAGTGGAAATAAACTGATCTTTGCCAATTTGACCATTTTGAACAATTCTTGGGCATAGATATGTCGGAGCTCCCAAAGTTGTATGACTTATCCATATATTTGACCATATTTTTTGTTTTCAGTCTTGCTCAATCCCATCAACATGTAACCAATTTGAAATTTTAATTGCTTACACAAATATTATACCAATATCATTAACAGGCCGGACCTTCTATGAGTCGGAAGATTCCATCGCTTCGGATCCCAAAAATTATTTAAGCGTATATATATTAGATTATGACAAAAAATATCCAGTAGCCCAGTGGTCAAGCTTGTTTCTTGCCAATGTTAACTTTAATTTATTATTTTTAGTATCATGTCTTCTAAGAATATGTTTGAATATAAGAAAAAAAGAAGAAAATAAGTGATAGAAAAGTTAATAAAAAATCAAGCTGTAGATATCAACAAATAATTTTCCTTCAAATAAAAAATCAGCTGTGGAAAGTGCATGTATGAATGAAAATAAATTGAAAAGAAATGAAGATATTGAAGAAGAGCTTGAAGAATTACTTGAACCTATCAATGTAGATGACAATGTGGAAGTTTTGCTATCTATTAATGTGGATGAAGTCAATGATAATAATAACGTGGGGCGAATCGTATTTAAGTAATTCTTTTTTACTTGTTTATATTTTATTTTTTACAATGATATAAATATTTAAAATATTGCAAATGATTTATTTTTTTATATTTTTCCTTAAGTTTGTACATTGGAGAAAAATATAATTTAGGGGTCCATTTAAAAATTCGACTCAAACCCAAATATAGTTAGATCCAGCCCTGTAAACCATAAAAAATTTTCATGTGATAATACTTATACATTTATTACAGGTCCATGATATTATCGTATAATAATATCGGAGCTTATTTACGTGCACACATGAACAATAATGAAATTATACTCTACAAAATTGATACTATATATTTCTTCCATCACGTAAACAATTTGCTGGTTTAAAAATATTTGAAATTTAAAAAAAAAAAAAAAAGATGAGTGAAGAGATGTAGTAATAAATAAGAAGTAAGGTTCCAAGATCGTAGAAGACATGAATGGGACAAATAAATTGAATTGGGAGAGGGCAGAGAGTGAGTGAGCGATAAATGCAGAAATAAGTAGTTTTGTTGTGTTTGTAAAAGTCTGAGATGGTGGTTGTGTGAGTTTGATATTCGAGCATTAATGCACCAACGTCGCTTTACATCCTCTCTATTTTCACTGTTTTGTCCCCACTTTTTCTTCTTATTTCTTCTTTTTCTACACCTCATCAAACCATATTTGTATCCTCATAATATGTTTATCACATTAATCTAATTTTTTTATTATCATTTAATTAAAAATATTAATTATTTTATCACAACTAACAAAATATTGTTTAGTATTTTGTTTTATTTTTTCTGTAGGATTTCGATAGCTTTGAAATAAAGAAAAATGTTTAAAATATCATTAACTTTTGATCGATATGCAAATAGAAATCTTACAAAATCATGGAAGAAGAACATAAATATCAAGTTTCTTGGTTGGAGAAACTTGGATGATCTTCAAGAATTGAAGTTATATTTGGTTTCTACTATCAATTTCTTTTTTTCTTTCTTTTTTTCATGATGAAGGACTTGTAATAAATGAAATAAAAATATTTCTAATTAAATTTGAAATAAAACAATATTTAAGAATGTCCTATTTTATTGGTAATATATGTAAATAATATAGATATTCAATCAAATAAATAATTATATTTTTAATTTACTATCTTATTTTGATGTTTGTGATACGGGTGTAAATTTTAAGATTTAAAATCTTGATTTATTATACATAAAAATAAAAATAGAAATGAAAAAACTATTTGTATTTAACAAATAGTAAAAATTAGTTTTTTATATAAGAAAATTAATTAAATGATGACAAATGATTTTTAAATTTTTTAGAATAAGTACAGATATATTTTACATTACTTATTAGTATAGATACCTCACATATTTTAAAATTAATTTATACTAAATTGATTTTGGATTTTTTTTTTCTCCAATTATGTACCACAAACTTACATAGTTGTGGCTCATTATGGATAGCGAAGTTGGAGGTGGAGCAGGTGAGCACGAGGATCAATAAACGTCGTGGGGCTTTTGTTTTTATCCTAATTGCTATGGGTTTATACAATAATAATAATAATAATAATAATAATAATAATAATAATAATGAGAAGTGAAATATGAATGGAGTTAATATATATGTATATACATATATATATATGAGTCATGTCTCAATATAAAATTTCTTCAACAAAAAGAAAAGAGATAATACAATTCAATTTGACGCGAGATCAATTTAACGTGATCGTTTAGGATAAACATCATATCCACTAACTTATGTAGTATTTTTGCATTGATATTCATGAAACACAATATTCACTCCTTGAGTGATGTAGTGTTCCGTGCAACTATTTTTAATGCTATAATTTTATGACTTCAAACATTTATGATCTTAACCACTAAGACTTATTCAATGACCACCAGTTCGTGCGTGACTGAGTCTCCTAATTGTCAAAGATTATATAATTTCAATATCATATAACATACAAATACAATAAAAAAACGCCTTAAAACTTTTATTTATATTTATAAAGATCGTACTTAGAATACGTCTTTTAAACCAGCCTAAGAGTTGGCTGTCAGGGAACATATTCCTACATTATCAATCTTTGGCGCTTATGTGAGTTAATTGCTTAGCGAAATATAAATATTAACAAAAATAATTAATATACAATGACATACACTTCGCAATGAAGAGTTGTTGTGATTTTTCTATAAAAAAGAAAAGGAAGGAACTTGGATTAAATTAATTTCATTAACATAATTATTGATAACCGAAAGCAAAGATTTGTTTTCTGTCATTCCAATTGTTCACATCTCTTATTTCTTTATTCATTAGTTCTTGTCTGTTTCTCTTATTTACTTGGATTAAATTATTAGTTATTTATTAATCATCTACTTCCAATATCTAGATATAGTAAATATAAAATTTGTAATACATAGTAATATATATATATATATATATATCTATATATATATATCGATCCTTATGAGGTACGATCTAATTCATCGCTATCTATAATTATTTCATTTACTTGTAAGAGAACTTATAAATTTTAAATAAACACTAATCGGATCAAATATGTAGATACAATATTTATCAAACACAAATGAAATATTCGTCCTGAAAAATTAAATAAAATTGTTAAGTGGATAATGCACCCCACTTAGCAAAATTTTGTAACTCGATTGTGAGTAGAGCATTTAATGTTACTTTGATGATTACATTTTTATTTTTAAAATATAGATCATGCATCGAAAAGATACTAAATGAAATATAATTGGGAAACGTGGAAATATGAATAGAAATTATCCTGTGCTCTAAAGAAACGAGTTGGGAATCTCCACCGCAAGATGCGCCAATTCACGAAAGATGTTTGGTAGAAAAGGTTGACCAACGAAGATGAAGACAAATTAACGTGGAAATGACATTTACAATATTGTTTTCTCTTTAATTTACATTTTCATTTTCATTGATATCTAAAATTTGGAGAGGTGCATCTTTCACACCTTTTTTTTGATGGTTTGTAATACCAACTTCTTATCATGATTTTTGTCTTATGTTGGGTTATATTAATTCAATATTTATTGCATCTTCGATTGATTAAAATGTTCGTACCTTTAGTTAGATAAATTTATTTCGATGAAATTAATAAATATACGTAAATATAATATTTAGCTCTAGTGGAGTGTATTATGACACGATTATTAATTTTAATTCATTATATTTATATTTGTTTCATATCATATTATTAGATTAGGTCACAAATTTGTATCCCTACTTTTAGCCCACGGCCTGGTCAAACGACTCCACGCTTTATTTCTTTTGACTTTTTATTTGAAATAGTTTTTTTTAGAATTTAATTAACTTTGAATGCAAGAAAATGTAACTTGAATTTAATGTGACTACTCTTGGAAAAAAAGTTGTAGCTTTTAAATCAAGAAATTATATTTAAACATTGGAACTTAAATGCATTGAAATATAAATTTGATCTGAAATTTTAATTTAAGTGCATATCAAGTTTTAACAACATGCTTTAAATGTTGAAATTTAGAACTTAAACTAATATACCGAACTTAAATAGTTTGAAATTGATGTGATTTACTTAAATATTTGAATATTAATTTATATTCTGATACTGATATAATAGTTATAAACAATGAATGACTTTTATCACTCGACTTAAAGTTGTATATTGGTAAGTTAAATCTAAACATTATGTTCATTTTAATCGTAAAATTTTAAATTAAATATGTAATTTAACTTTATTTAACTTAAAGTATAAAAATGTCTATTTATTAGATAATCAACTAATTTCATTAGGTATACAAATTAATCAATGGTAACGAAGACACACTGTAATTAAGTCAGGCATCATATGAAGTGCCTGCTAACCCATCTCCCATTAATGAAACCATACTTAGGATACTAATAAATATATATTCTACTTTCTCCTGCGATACATCGGGTTTTTTTTCAAAATAATGTGAAAAAATAAAAAAATTTATGAAATAGGTATGTTTTGAAACAGTTTTTAAAAATAGGTAAAACGTCACCGCCGGTGACGTTATTTTGAAAAAACGTCACCGGAGGTGACGATTTTAAACTTAAACTAATTGTTAACATGTTATATATATATATATATATGCATACATCATACATGCATATATATATATATATAATATATATATATGTATACACACTGACATATATATATATATATAAACTGTATCATATATATATATATTTTAAATATATATTCTTATTAATATATATATGTATATATTGATAAAATATATATTTATATATCAAAATAAATATTAAAATATAATTAATAAAATTAAAATATTATAATTTTATTTAAGATAATAAAAAATATTTAAATTTATTTTTATAATACATATATTATATATATGTATATGTATTTATAAAATATATATTTATAAATAATAATATATATTTTGAATATGTATATATATATTTTTTTATTTATTAATTAAAACCTGTTTTTAGATTTATATATATAATATATATTATATATAGATATATATATATATTTATAAAATATATATTTATAAATAATAATATATATAATATCCGAAAAGATATATATATTTATATATTATTATTATTATATATATATTATTTATTTTCAAAATATGAATTAATAATTAAAAATTATTATTTAATTTAATAATTTTTTTATCTTAAATAAAATTATAATATTTTACTTTTTAAAATTATAAATTAATATATATTTTTATATATTTACTTAATAAATAAAAAAAATATAAATATACATATTCAAAATAAATGATATATATATATAATAATAATATATAAATATATATATATATATCCGAAATTAAAAAAAATTAGAATAAACGTCACCTAAGGTGACGTTTTTAAAAAACGTTTTTAGATTTATATATATATATAAATTATATTTGTTATGTGTCATATATATATATATATAGTATATACACTACATGCATACATCATACATGCATGAATATATATATATATATATATATATTTTATTATTTATTTATTATATATAATATATGTATACACTCACACACATATATATATATATATATTAAAACCTGTATTATATATATATATATATATTTTAAATATATATTAACCTAAATATATACTTGCAATATGTATATATATTTATATTCTAAAAATAAAATAATATATATTAATAATATATAAATATGTATATATATATTTATAAAATATATATATTTATATTCTAAATATATATTTTGAATATGTATATATATATTTTATTTATTAAGTAAATATATAAAAATATATATTAAATTATATTGTTTTATAAATATATTTGTTATAAATTATATTCCTAAATTATATTTGTTATAAATATATTTGTTATAAATTATATTTCTAAATTATATTTGTTATAAATATATTTGTTTTAAATTATATTTCTAAATTATATTTGTTATAAATATATTTGTTATAAATTATATTTCTAAATTATATTTGTTATAAATTATATTTCTAAATTATATTTGTTATAAATATATTTGTTATAAATTATATTTCTAAATTATATTTTTTATTTTGTTTCCTTTTATATATATATATATATATTTATAAAATATATGTATATTTTGAATATGTATATATATTTTTATTTATTAAGTAAATATATAAAAATATATATTAAATTATAATTTTAAAAAGTAAAATATTATAATTTTATTTAAGATAATAAAAAATTTTAAATTAAAGAATAATTTTAAATTATTATTATGTGTAATTTTATTTTCTAAAATATATATATACACAAATAATAAAAACTAAAAAATAAATAAAATAATTTCCTTTAAATACAGAAATATTTGAAATATAAATATATATATATATATAATATACATACATACCATACATACTAACATAAATGGGCCAGAAACGTCAGCCCCACTGACGTTTAATTGAAAACGTCAGTGGGCCTGACGTTTTTTCATTTTTTTTTATTTTTTTTGGCCCAAAGGAAATTGGGATTGCCAAGACTCGAACTCGGAACCTCTGCCGCGTCCAACGAGCTTCTGACCACCGTGGCACAGCCAATGTTTGAAATTATATGGTGTAATTTTATATATATATTATAAATTTAAAATTTAAAACAATGTATTTATAACAAATATAATTTATAAAAAATATATTTATAACAAATATAATTTAGAAATATAATTTATAAAAAATATATTTATAACAAATATAATTTAAAACAATATATTTATAACAAATATAATTTAGAAATATAATTTATAACAAATATATTTATAACAAATATATATTTAGAATATAAATATATATATTTTATAAATATATATATACATATTTAGATTAATTTTTATAATATATTATATATATATTTTTAAATAATAATATATATTTTGAATATGTATATTTATATTTTTATTTATTAAGTAAACATATAAAAATATATATTAAATTATAAATATATATATATATTACTTTATTTTTAGAATATGAATTAATAATTAAATTTATTCTTTAATTTAAATAATTTTTTTATTATCTTAAATAAAATTATAACATTTTAGTTTTTTAAATTATAATTTAATTTATATTTTTTAATAATTACTTAATAAATAAAAATATATACATATTCAAAATAAATAATATATATGTATATAATAATAATATATAAATATATATATATGAAATTAAATTTTTTTTTACAATAAACGTCACCTAAGGTGACGTTTTTACATTTATATATAATATATATTATATATAAATATATATATAAAATATATATTTTTAAATAATAATATATATAATATCCGAAAATATATATATATATTTATATATTATTATTATATATATATTATTTATTTTCAAAATATAATATCTGAAAAAATATATATATATATTTATATATTATTATTATATATATTATTTATTTTCAAAATATGAATTAATAATTAAAAATTCTTATTTAATTTAATAATTTTTTTATTATCTTAAATAATATTATAATATTTTACTTTTTAAAATTATAATTTAATATATATTTTTATATATTTACTTAACAAATAAAAATATATATATACATATTCAAAATATATATTATTATTTATAAATATATATTTTATAAATACATATACATATATATAATATATGTATTATAAAAATAAATTTAAATATTTTTTATTATCTTAAATAAAATTATACTATTTTAATTTTATTAATTATATTTTAATATTTATTTTGATATATAAATATATATTTTATCAATATATACATATATATATATTAATAAGAATATATATTTAAAATATATATATATATATATCATACAGTTTATATATATATATATCTCAGTGTGTATACATATATATATATATTATATATATATATATGCATGTATGATGTATGCACATATATAATATATATATATATATATATATAACATGTAAACAAAGAACGTCACCTAAGGTGACGTTCTTTAGTTTAAGTTTAAAATCGTCACCTCCGGTGACGTTTTTTTGAAATAACGTCACCGGCGGTGACGTTTTACCTATTTTTAAAAAATGTTCCAAAACATGCCTATTTCGTAAATTTTTTTATTTTTTCGCATTATTTTGAAAAAAAACCCAAAACATAAATGAACCGTTCATTGCTTTGATGTTGGAATTCTTGGGTTTTTTTTCAAAATAATGCAAAAAAAAAAAAAAATTTACAAAATAGGTATGTTTTCGAACAGTTTTTAAAAATAGGTAAAACGTCACCGCCGGTGACGTTATTTCAAAAAAACGTCACCGGAGGTGACGATTTTAAATTAAAAGAAAGAACGTCACCTAAGGTGACGTTCTTTCTTTTATGATATAATTATATATGTACATACATCATATATATATCATATACATGCATATATATATATATTATATATAGATACTGACATATATATATACACATATATATATATGTATACATATATATATAACCTGTAATATATATATATATTTCAAATATGTATATATATATATTTTTTAAATTTATTAAGTGAATATATAAGAAAATATATATAATAATAATAATATTTGTAATAATAATATACAGAAATATTTATTAAATTAAATAATTAATTTTTTTATTAATTCATATCTTTTAAATTAATAATATATATAATAATAATATATATAAATTTATATATATTATTATTTATAAATATATATTTTATAAATATATATATATATGTGTATATATAATATATAATATATATATAACTAAAAACCTTAGATGACGTTTCATATATATATATATTTATGTATTATTATTAATTGGCACAAAACTTTGGGTTGGAATGTTAATTATGCAAATTTATTTAATTTTTTAAAAAATTTGGTTAGTAGATGTAAATGATACAAAATAATAAATAGTTTGGATTTTAAATTAATTGTGGTGTGCTGTTTTATTAATGGACGACTTGTATAGAATGTGTAACAATTATGCAGTTAATTAATTTGAAGCGAAAATTAAATGCTAAAATAAAATATTGAAATTAAAAAAAGTACATCTTCGCGAAAAATTTCTTTTTGTTATGTATATACTATAAATTATAAGTAAACATAGAAAATAATACATAAATAAAGAAAATTCAAATTCACTTGAAAACTAATATGAAAAAGAATATCAAAATTAGATGCAAAATTATGAAAATTGCAACTAAAATTTCATTGTAATGAATGTGTCATGGGTATAAAGTAACTTTTTTTTTTTTTTTCAGATCAGTAAATAAAAATAATTGTTTGTTTGTTATGATCTATATTCACACCTATTACAAATGACCTCCTGTACCACAACCTCGATTTCTTCTAGTTCGGCGACCTCTTTCTTCACCTTGCCCGACATTTCCTGATATTTCTTGTTGTCTCCTTCGAGTTCCACCTCGTCTACCTCTTGTGTTGACAACGGGTGGTTGTGGCTGTATGTCTTCTTCGACGTCATCTTCCTCCGAGGTTGGTGTCAAATGAATTGTCATTCTGCTGGAGGATGACGTAGAGTGGTCTGGTACATCCCGGAAAGTAGCCACATCTGAATACTGGAATTGAATCGGAGTAGGACGGACATAGTCGTAGTTTGGCATATTGCTCGTGTCTCCTGCTCCGAGGTCAACGTTCATACCAGGAAATGGCGAGTGAGTGGACATTAATGGATGGTAGGGTGTCGGAGTATACGGTGGTGTACTCATTGAAGGCCTATATACATCCGACATATGTCCTTCAGTTTGGTATTCGGGCCGCGAAGATGTTGATGCAAAGTTCGCAGGTGGTGGCATCCGAACTTCAGGGGAACGACGCCTTCTAATTCTCATATGATTTTCTGCTTGACTTTGCGTCTGTTGTTGATGTACAGGCTGGGTATACGTCATTTGCGGAGGCTCGGGGGACAGTCTCTCAATTGTTCGCTCTATATTTTCATACAAGGAGAGCTGTTCATCTAACAAACTATTAAGTTGGTCAATGTCTAACCTATTTCTATTTTGTATATTTCTCTTCATGGGTTCCAACTGTTCGATCTACAAATAAGATAAAAGATGTATATTAAAACACCAATCATGTTGAATAGATATAAAATTAATTGTAGAACTGCATATATGTTGCGTACCATGTAGTGCATCAGTGAAGCATCTCCAGTTTTTATTCCCATTATGTCATGCGTATCTACAGGGGATATAAAACGACGTGTAATCGAGTTATACCAATCATAGTAATCGGGTGTCATCGTTGGGTTCATTGCATATTGGGTTCCCGTGAGATACTCATGTCTTTGATTCCACTGATGAACATACTTCGCGTGTATGTCCATCCAGTTGGCATTTTTTCGCCCTTTACGATCAATCTGATGCACGTTCGTCTTCCAGTCATCAAAACAACCAAAAACCAAAAAACATACATGTGTTTTTAATTAATACATATAAGAATAATTAAAATGAAGTAATAAATCGAACCTGGTCATGTGTCAATTTATCCAATATTTCTCGAAAAACCTTGACCTGGCGCCTACCAGTGTGCACGAAACTGCTATCAATATTCCACCTGTTACATATATTTTACTAGTTAATCAGTAGATGCATTACATTTGGGTGTGCACTGTAAATATTACCAATAACGATAAAATAACCAAAACAACATGGCTTGCATTGTAAATATTACCGAGCACCGAAAGGGGGGACAGGGAGTGTACCACCACCCAAATGATCAGGTCTTTCAATTTCTTGCATATTTAATCTACTCCTCTTATATACAGGTACAATAGAAGATATGCGCGACCATGCCCAAATCTATCAAATATTATGAAAACACAAAAAAAGAGTAATTACAAAGGTTACGTATGGTAGATTCATTAATATATCATAAAAAATTTATAAGTACCTGTAACAGTTGAACTGGGCCACCGAGGTTTTCTTTATACTCCAAGGCGCCATCGCACAAGTGACGGTATAGAGAAGATAGTACGGCACTGCCCCAGCTGAATTCAATAACTTTCTTTATGTCTTGCAGACATTGTAAATATACTAGTGGTAACAAATTTCCACTGGCATCAGGGCACATCACACCGCATATCAAGAATAAAGCACATGCCCGAGCATATTGCTCGACATGTTCAATTGTGCTATCATCCGTCACTGGATGCGATCGCATATGAGCGGCTAAAGAGGTAGCTCTAATCTTTCCACTTTTTATGTGGGATATGTCTGGCGTGTAACCTAACATCGCCTGACAGTAATTAGCCCACTCATTTGGAGACATTGTAGGATCAAGTCCGCACACCGGATCCCCTTCAATCGGCAAACCCCATATTAAGGCGACATCCATTAAAGTCACCGTTGCTTCACCAACAGGCAGGTGAAATGTATGGGTTTCAGGCCGCCACCTCTCCACCAAAGCGGTTATTAAGTGGTTGTCCGGGTAAAACCTCCCGCACCTATACACACCATAGAGACCCATTTGAAATAACAAATCCAGTACGCGTGTGTGGATCTCAGACCCTTCCTGGTCAAATAATTCCCAAAAATCATTATCGCACCGCCTAAAGCGAAAGAAAAAGTTCAAATCACCGTCGGGCTTCAGTAGGCCCTCGGAAATGTGCTGAGATTGAAGGGTGAGAACTGTCGGTTCCTTCGGGCCATAGTGGTTGTGTGAATTGATATCCATTATCACTGCAAATGAAAGAACAACATTAAAAAAATTTATAACATATATCTATTGATAATAAAAAAAAAAAATTAAGTTACAAGTAGAACAAAAATATATTCAAGTATGTGATACTTGGCTCCATAAAACATACCTTTTTATACAAAGAAAATAAAGACGCGATTGCAGCAGTAATAAATTCTTCCAAAAAACGAGGTGAGCACAATCAATGTTGAACGAGAATTAAGAAGGAGGAAAATGGACGAAGAATGTTGAAGAAGGAAAATGAAATGAAACGTGAATAGAAGGGAGATGTAGTTGTCATTATATAGGTGTAAAATACAGACTGTTGATGTGATATATGCATGCTTCAATTATTTCTTCACGGCAAACTTTTATAAATGCATTCCTGAGTTTTCAAACTTTCATTAAATCCTCCTGCAATACAGTAAATATGGTCTCCTCTGTAAAGACTGCAATGATAAAGTTTGCACGACAAATTTCTGCAAAAGTTGATGTGATTCTTCAAATAATGCATGCAAATAATGCATGCTCAATTAATTGATGTTTATAGATTTTTTTTATATATATTATATATAGATATATATATATATATATATATATTTCTAATTAATATTTATAAATAATAATATATGTTTAGAATATGTATACATATTTTTATTTAATAAGTAAATATATAAAATGATATATTAAATTATAATTATAAAAACGTCAAATATATATATATGTATATTATAAATATATATATTCAAATATATATATATATGTATATTATAAATATATATATAATATAATATACATAATTTTAAAAACGTCACCTTAGGTGACGATGTTTCGTTTTTTTTTTAATAATATATATATGTATTATTATTACATATATATATATATCTTATTTATTTAGAATATATATACATATTTTAAATTAATAAGTAAATATATAAAATGATATATTAAATTATAATTTTAAAAATAGATAGGATATAATTTTATTTAAGATAAATTTAAAAAAATATGTTAAATTTAATAATAATTTTTGATTATTAATTCATAATTTTTAAATTAATAATATATATAAATATAATAAAAAGATATGAATTTATATATTTATATATATATATATATTCGAATATATATATATATATATATATATATATATATTATTATTCAAAAAAATATATATATATATGTATATTATAAATATATATATGATATAATATACATAATATTAAAAACGTCACCTTAGGTGACGATGTTTCCTTTTTTTTTTTTAATAATATATTTATATATTATTATTACATATATATATATATATCTTATTTATTTAGAATATATATACATATTTTAAATTAATAAGTAAATATATAAAATGATATATTAAATTATAATTTAAAAAATGGATAGGATATAATTTTATTTAAGGAAAATTTAAAAAAATATGTTAAATTTAATAATAATTTTTTATTATTAATTCATAATTTTTAAATTAATAATATTTATAAATATAATAAAAAGATATGAATTTATATATTTATATATATATATATATATTCGAATATATATATATATATATATTATTATTCAAATATATATATATATATATATATATATGTATCTTATAAATATATATATGATATAATATACATAATATTAAAAACGTCACCTTAGGTGACGATGTTTCCTTTTTCTTTTTTTTTTTTTTAATAATATATTTATATATTATTATTACATATATATATATATCTTATTTATTTAGAATATATATACATATTTTAAATTAATAAGTAAATATATAAAATGATATATTAAATTATAATTTTAAAAATGGATAGGATATAATTTTATTTAAGGAAAATTTAAAAAAATATGTTAAATTTAATAATAATTTTTTATTATTAATTCATAATTTTTAAATTAATAATATATATAAATATAATAAAAAGATATGAATTTATATATTTATATATATATATATATTCGAATATATATATATTATTATTCACAAATATATATATATATATATGTATATTATAAATATATATGATATAATATACATAATTTTAAAAACGTCACCTTAGGTGACGATGTTTCCTTTTTTTTTTTTTTTTTTTAATAATATATTTATATATTATTATTACATATATATATATATCTTATTTATTTAGAATATATATACATATTTTAAATTAATAAGTAAATATATAAAATGATATATTAAATTATAATTTTAAAAATAGATAGGATATAATTTTATTTAAGATAAATTTAAAAAAATATGTTAAATTTAATAATAATTTTTGATTATTAATTCATAATTTTTAAATTAATAATATATATAAATATAATAAAAAGATATGAATTTATATATTTATATATATATATATTCGAATATATATATATATTATTATTCAAAAATATATATATATATATATGTATATTATAAATATATATATGATATAATATACATAATATTAAAAACGTCACCTTAGGTGACGATGTTTCCTTTTTTTTTTTTTTTTTAATAATATATTTATATATTATTATTACATATATATATATCTTATTTATTTAGAATATATATACATATTTTAAATTAATAAGTAAATATATAAAATGATATATTAAATTATAATTTTAAAAATGGATAGGATATAATTTTATTTAAGGAAAATTTAAAAAAATATGTTAAATTTAATAATAATTTTTGATTATTAATTCATAATTTTTAAATTAATAATATTTATAAATATAATAAAAAGATATGAATTTATATATTTATATATATATATTCGAATATATATATATTATTATTCAAAAATATATATATATATATGTATCTTATAAATATATATATGATATAATATACATAATATTAAAAATATTATTACAAATATTATTATTATTATATATATTTTCTTATATATTCACTTAATAAATTTAAAAAATATATATATATATACATATTTGAAATATATATATATATTACAGGTTATATATATATGTATACATATATATATATGTGTATATATATATGTCAGTATCTATATATAATATATATATATGCATGTATATGATATATATATGATGTATGTACATATATAATTATATCATAAAAGAAAGAACGTCACCTTAGGTGACGTTCTTTCTTTTAATTTAAAATCGTCACCTCGGGTGACGTTTTTTTGAAATAACGTCACCGGCGGTGACGTTTTACCTATTTTTAAAAACTGTTCGGAAACATGCCTATTTCGTAAATTTTTTTTTTTTTTTTGCATTATTTTGAAAAAAAACCCCGATACATCAAATGAATGCCCACTTTAATGATTTATAAGCGTCCACAAATTCTATTAATTCACGTGCATCATATATTTAATTTATAATACTACTTATTTTAGTTAAAAAAATATTTATTTATTTAAAAAATATTACTATTTCTTAAATTAATAAATAATAGTAAATTTTTTAAAATAAATAAATAATATTTTTAATTAAATAAATAATATTCTATATTTTTGTATGCATATAGTAAAACAACAATTTACTGGTGACTAATACATATCTGGAATACACCTCATTTTACAGATTTTGGTCAAATTATAAATTAAAAAAATAAAATGTAAAATAAAGGAGGATGGGTAGGAAGATCCCGTAGGGAGGCAGCAGCAGCACATGCCCTCCATCCCTATCACTATAAATACGCTCACCCCATTGCTATCTCTCATCACTAGATACTTCTCAAATATCTCTCTCTCTCTGACCTCAAAATCAAACCTCCATTTGTATTGTTCAGAGAATATGGTGGAGGGAGGGCAACAAATACCCAGCAGCAGCAGTAGTGGGAGTGACCCAGTTTCTGGGCCAATTCGCAGAGTGCTCCTAATATCCGCCGGTGCCAGCCACTCTGTTGCGCTCCTTTGTAAGTTTCAAATTACGCACACACACTGCACTGCCTTCCATATGCACGCATGATTCCATCTCCATCACTTTCGATTCTCATCTCGGTTTTCTGTTGTTTCTTCTTCTTCATGGTTATGTCAGTTTGTTTTTTTTTTTTTTTTTAAATTTAATTTACTGCATGCGGTGGTGTTTGGGTTAAAATCGGAGTGAAGTTGGTTGAAAATTAATAGTCGTTTGTTGCATGGACTACAATGCTCCACGTTAGTCGTTTGGTACTTCTGAGTTTATTGAAGGGCAATAAAGTAACTTCCACTGGATATTCTAACAATGCACCGTCAGCATGACACTTAGGATACGACAATTTATCTTTCCACTCATTTTGGTACAAAAATATTGAAGTTTCAAAATAATATTAATTTTGAGATAAAATACAAATCATTCTTTCTGGCTTAAAATTTATAATGAACGATCTGTCACGTCCCCTTCCGTTATGTTTGCATATTAGCCATTATTTATTTAATTAAAAAATATATTATTAAAATTTACTTTTTGAATGGGATGGATCCCATCATATAATTTTTTATCAATTTCCTTTTAGATCCCATTATTTCTTATATAGCTAAGGGTATGTTTGGACACGTCTTTGTACAACTGATTGTGGGTTGTGCCACAACCCAGTCCGTGTTTGTTTACAAGGTTGTAGGTTGTGGTTGTTCCATCTACAATCCTACCCACTTTACACATCTTTTTTCTCCCTCTTCTCTCATCATTCCCAAGAAAATTATTCAATATATATTTTTTCACCCAAAATTTTTATAACTTTTTTATTTTAAATCCATTTTTTATAAAAATTATATCATATTAATTCTCAAATCTTTATTTTGACATCCATTTAGCATATATATATAATAATCCATCACCAATTATTAAATTCACAAATATTTATCTTTCATAATATAATAATACAAACAAAACTCTACTAAACATATTGATTTGACATATCAATAACAATCTACCTTATCACAACCCAAAACAAACACTACCTTTGACTATACATTTGATTATGACACAATCTTACAACCAACAACCGGTTGTGCTACGGAGGCCTCCAGCCTAGTCCAAACACCCCCTAAAGGGTTCTGACCATATTTTTATTGTCGATACTACTTTATACATGTGATGTGTATTAATAGATTAGAATGTGAAATAAAATAGAAGTGTCCTAATAAGCCTCACAGATTATGTTTTGCTCATTCTTCAAGTATCAACTTGTTCTTTAGAATCCCCCGTCGCACATGCAAAAAAAAAAAAAAAAAAAAGCTACCTTACTTTTTCCAAACCCTATTCAACAGACATAACAACCATTCCCTTGTGTGTTCGTTCTTATAGCTAATGTCAAGCTACAGTTTGTTATGAGCTTTTACACTTCATAGGGTTGGTAAAACACATTTGAAATGTGACTGGAAGAGATCTTATTCCATTTATAATGCTCAAATCAGTACAGACAAGTGTTATTCTACACATGCTGAACATTTTTTGTTGTACTTACTTTGAGTTATAACTTGTTGGGATCGTTGTTTTATGCTGCAAAAAGATTTGGCAATAATGAGGATGATGTTATATATGGATCGAATAATGCAGCTGGCAATGTTGTTTGCTCATGGGGAAGGGGAGAAGACGGACAGTTAGGCCACGGAGATGCTGAAGATCGGTTTTCACCTACTCAATTGAGTGGATTGGATGATCTAGAAATAGTTTCTGTTACTTGTGGAGCTGATCATACAACTGCATATTCCATATCACAGCTTCAAGTCTACAGCTGGGGATGGTAGGTACCGTAGTTTGGTGCATGGCTAATGTAGAGTTTGCTGTATTCTTTATGGGAGAACACTTATGTCAAAACTGCTTGCGTTCTTTTTGTAGGGGTGATTTTGGGAGGTTAGGCCATGGGAATTCGAGTGACTTGTTTTCTCCTCAACCAATTAAAGCCTTACAAGGCCTGCAGATAAAGCAAATTGCTTGTGGGGACAGCCATTGTTTGGCAGTGACTATGGACGGCGAGGTTCAAAGGTTTGTAACCCGAGTATTACAGTGATATACCTTGATAAGCTTGGGAACTTTTTTGCAATCCTGTTTCTGATTTGAAATTTATGAATCAAGGATTATGATGCTATCTTATATGTTTGTCAGTAGTTAAATATTCAAAGGTTGATGGCTAAATCTTTAGTTAATGAAGTGTAGTACGATACAAATATTCAAAGCTGTTGCACTATGCCTTTCAGTATGTAGTAGATAACATATATTGTAATTCAACTTTAGGATGAAATTTTCAATGACATTGCTGGATAAAGAAATTTATACATGTTCTGACATTGCATGAGCAAAACAAATTTGAAAGATATTTTAGGACTAGGGATCTTCTGTTGAAATGTTCAATAAGAAGTTCATTGTCTCATAAAAACTGGGAAAAGGATGTTTCTCTTAAAGGTGTAGAATAAAAACACTCCTAGAAAGAAATATTTGGATGTCCCCCCATCCAAAACGGTGAATAATAAATATTGTTTACCATACAATCTACTTGGTCATCTACTGTATAGTTGTCATCTTGAAACAAGTTGTATGACTTTTTCTCTGTGATCTTGCTTCTATTCAACTGAAGTTGGGGTCGGAATCAAAATGGTCAGCTAGGACTTGGGACCACGGAGGATTCTCTTGTACCCCGAAAGATCAAAGCTTTCCAGGTATATATCGTTATCAAGAATTTTAAAATTGATTATTGCATTAGCTTGTAAGATTTGCAAATCAGAGAATATTTTTGAGTAATAAGAAACCATGAATTCAGTTCTACAAGCACTTTGAACATTTATTCTGGAGATGCATAAACCTTTTGTAGGGGATATCAGTGAAAATGGTCGCTGCTGGTGCTGAACATACAGCTGCTGTAACAGAAGATGGTGAGCTTTATGGTTGGGGCTGGGGCAGATATGGTAACTTGGGATTAGGTGACAGAGATGACCGCTTAGTGCCAGCCAGAGTTGCAACTGTCGAGGTATGTACGCACTCATTTCTGAACATTGATGTTTTAAGTTGTCCTATCTGTAAGGAATAATCGAGATCCAGTAAATTGTTACATATACTTAAGAGGCAAAAAATTTGTAAAGAAGATGGTGAGCTTTATAGACCAGTTTCTAAGCTGTGCTTCTCTAAGTGTCATGATAAGCTGTATCAGGAGGAGGTTGTATCTCGATGGAAGTGCATTGTTGATTAAACAGGACTGTTGTCTTATTTAAGATTCAGTCCCGATACTAGTTACATTTCTGCTGCCTGCTGGGTTGCTGTGTCTCAAGCTTTGGACTGTGGTCATCATATTTTATTTAATTACAAGTTCAGTATAGTACATTATACTTATATTTATGCGACGAGTATTATGGTAACCTTTGAATGAAGTAATAAATCCATTTGATACACCCAGTTCTTTTTGCTGCCAAAAATCTTGTTCAAAGGCTGCTCTGTTTTTGTCAATATGAATGAGCTGTATATGTGTTTGTGAAGGTTATAGTAGCTTGGCTGAAACTTGTAAATATGAGCAGATCGATGTGGTTGCCTTGAACTGCAGATTCGTTCAGATTTAGCACGCATCATAAATCCTCTGAAGATAAAACTGAAATAATTATTATGTAAAAGCTAGACTTCGTTTTTCTTGAAATATGTTTCATTTTTGGCCTTGGAACTCTTGATAACCTTTGATGCACAGGGAGAAAGGATGGTCCTGGTAGCATGTGGATGGCGACATACAATATCCATTTCCGATTTGGGCAGTTTGTATACTTATGGATGGAGCAAATATGGCCAACTAGGACATGGCGATTTTGAAGACCACCTAATCCCTCACAAGCTACAAGCTTTGCGTGAAAATTGTATCTCTCAAGTAAGTTAAGAGTAGTTTCTTATATGCAGAGAATGACTATGGAATTTTTTAATACTCCTTCTTTGCCCAGATTTCTGGTGGCTGGAGACATACAATGGCAGTGACAACTGATGGAAAACTTTATGGCTGGGGCTGGAATAAGGTTCTTTGCATAATTCCTTCTTGATGTAGCTCAAGTATAACTAATCAGGATAATTTCTCTATGAGCTCAGTTTTACTTGTAATCTTGGTTGAAATTTTGTTTTTATGAAATGCCGATCAGTTTTAGGTTTTACCTTTCAAACGAACTGACCTTAAATTTCAAATTTCTGTCTCTAAAGTTTGGACAAGTTGGTGTGGGCGACAATATAGATCATTGCTCACCTATGCAAGTCAAATTTCCCCTTGATCAGGTACAGTCTTGCTCTTGATTACTTCCTTGGGGAATTCTACAACTTCTTTTACCATTTTGTGATGGTTTATATGGAAAGAAATGGCTCTAGTTTGACTGAATTGTCTTCTTACTTCTAACGTGGTTTTTGGCATGGCAGAAAGTAGTGAACATCTCATGTGGTTGGAGGCATACGCTTGCTGTAACGGATAGGCAGAACGTCTTTTCATGGGGGAGGGGTACAAACGGTCAGCTCGGCCATGGTGACTCTCTTGACAGGTATATTATATATACGTCAACTTTCAAAAACATCTGTAGAAAAACTTTTCTCAAACTTCTCTCTGTGCTTTCATTCAAAATCTGTCACCTTCCATGTTAGGTTGATGGTGAAGCTTTTCTGGAAATAATAGTTCAAGAACATTACTTCATTCTGAGTTTAGTCTTTAGACTGCTTTCCTCTTACTCTGGACTTCCTTGGATTTTCTGCTTCACATTGTCTCTGAGCTCGCAGAATTTCCTTCGAACACTGAACTGTAATGACAAACAAGAGGAAATGCATGCAAAATGACCCAATTTCACTAACCCTGTTGTAGAAATGTTCCGAAGATTATAGAAGTACTAAGTATGGATGGATCAAGCGGACAACATATAGAGGCCTCAAAAGTTGACATCTCATCAGGTTTTCCGTTTTGCTTTTTTTTCATTGTTCAGAATGGTTTCAGTTTTCACTATCACATGATCCTGATATAAATGTCGGTTTTCATCACCAGATAAGAGTTGGGTGTCTCCGACCCAGAGATATGCAGTTGTTCCAGATGAGAATGTAAGTCTCTCTCTCTCTCTTTCTCTGTGATTCACACATTGGATAGCACAAGAATGACAGCAATTGATGCTACTTTCCATGCAGGTTCATGTACAGTCTGAGGCAATGGTTGGCGGCAATGGAAGCGATGCTAGTGTCCCTGAAAGTGACGTAAAAAGAATGAGAATCTGAGACATCCAGCTTGAAGGAAACTGTGGTTAATCTCAGTGATTTGTAAATCCAGGCCAATGTGTTGCTGAAGATGAAACTGCTATAAGCCCAGCTGTTTGGTGCTAAATGCTAGCCTCAATCGTGCACCGATTAAAAAATTGCCAAATTGGATTTAACTTTAGATGTTTCGGGGAATTGAGGAAACAGGCATATTTTGCTCTATGAGTAGTTTATTGCATGGATTCTGTTTTTTGTTTTTGAATTCTATGTATGTTGATGATGGGAAGCAGATTGTTTTGGCTGACATTTTCTATCTTATTCTTGATTTGTATTCCACGACACTAGTATGGGAAGTTGGTTTTCGTAAGGCTAGAAGGAAGTGCCATCACTCATATGAAATAACATTGATAAAGATTGTTTTGCAGAGAGAAACTAACAAAAGCCCATCGTCAACTATTTATAATCAAATCTTGTACAAGAGACCTTGAATCACCACCATATTCATTTCTCTTTCACTATTTTACTTGAAATGAAAAAGTTACTTGAGTATTGGAAAACACTATGTGGTTTCAACTTAATTACCCATAAGAGATTACGAACATAATCAAATCAAATGATTATATACCATTTCATAAATCTTAAATTATAAAATCCTGTTTATGCATGCTACCATATAGTAGTTAGTACACATACATTTCACTCTTTCTTACGTTCCTCATCTTTCCACTTATCTGGACTTTGGTTCCCAGATAATCCAATTTCTTCAATGCAGCTGACTTGGAATAATTTTGGAAAAAAAGAAATAAATTGGGGCATGGCCCACAAAGTAATGTGTCCAATCCTTATCCTTTTTAAATGGCTATTTAATTAAGGTGGGACAACAGAATTAGAGTCCTCTTACCATGTGGACATCGACCATTTCTTAAGGTGAAGTCTGAAGCTTTGGATCAAAAATTTATTTTTTGAGAGAAGGCCAACAATAGCAGAAGTAATTGGATAGAGAATCAAATAATTGGTAGAGTTTTTTCTTATCTTTCTTTTAAACTTGTTATGTTATTTGATTTATTGTTTATGATGTTTAATGAACTGAGTTAGTAGGACCCGTTAGATTATATTATTGAATTATCTACTGTCATACTATAAATTTATAATTATAAGTATTGTAATTTTATATTCATCATTAGCAAATAGTGATTAATTTGCTAGGATAACGCACACATATTTAGATTATCCAAATTTGAGTCTAGTTTATTTTATTTTCTTGGATATTAATGTGTTTGACAAACTTATATCTAGATAGTTTGTTCTAGCTTATCTGATTAAACAAGATTAATAAAATAATTTGTTTTAAATACTTAAACTTAAGAGATGGTTTAGAACAAAACATACTGTTATTCTAGGAATAGAGATTTGAAGAAGAAATTAAAAGAGAAGTTCTTAATTGTTTCATGAAAATTTAGAATTAAGAGAATAGTGAACTGAACCAAGAACTGAGGTTTTTTTCTCCCACCGACAATTCCACATATCTTTACGTGTCAGTGGATGATTTTGTGTGAACTTTGTTGAAAAGACTCTCCAACAGTTCTAAGTTCCATTCTTTAATCCTGGGAATCATCATACGAACGAACGGTCAAAATTTTCAAACCCTCCTTAGTAATAGTTTCGACCTTATTATTTATTCAAACCAAACATATATATAAAATAACAAAATAAACTATTCAATTTATTAAAACTCTATATTTTATCTATGAAAAACTATATTTCATGTTTTAAATATGATCACATATTTTAAAATATGCAATACTGTTGTTAAATTAAATATGACAAAACGAGAATTAATTTAATATACAGTAGATAAAAAATAAATTTAAAACAAATAAATATTTTAAAATTTAATTAAAAAAAAAGTTGAGACAATAAGCATGTCAATGAATAAGTTGTAGAGACAAATATATAAAAGAAAATGAATAACAATTTTAAAAAAGCTTCTTACAACTACACAGGCTGTCATTCTTTTTTTGGTTATGATTTAAATTGTAGTAACTTAACGTGGAGAAATGAATGAAGGAGAGAAGAGCAAGAGATGGCGGAGAGTCAAAGTAAAAGTCAATCACGACTCCTCCTAAAAGGACCCCACCCACTATCGCGTAAACGTGTCCACATAATCACAAATATTATTCTCGTGGGCATTCATCTAATCAATCTACATTTCTGCTAACTATATTAATGCGATAAGGATGCATTTTCCAGAAGGTTCTGTTTGGGGTCACTACTAATTATATATATGTAAATAAATAAATACTAATTAATTTACATATAATATTTATATATTTTAATAAATTAAAAATATATATCATTACCTAATGGATTTTGATAAGTTATTAAATTAGGGCAAGATAATCTAAGTATATACATATACTCTTACAAATTAAGGATGAAATAGTGAAAGAATTTAGTTGGCTAAAATTATATAGTAATTATAATTATAACAGTAATTAAAATGATTATTGCACCATTTATATAAATTACTGTGACATATTATATTTGATTAGCGTGTGGTTTGGTTATATTGAATTGATCCCTATTGTTGTGTTAAGATTTCAAGAATAGATATATCTTTGCCTTTAAAGTATTGTAAAAATATAATAATTAATTAGTGGCAATAATGATAAGATTAGATGATCATGTGATGTCAGAAAATGAAATATGTGTGAAGTCATTAATGATCTATTGAATCATTTTTCAATGGATTTTCACATAAATCTTACTTAGTGGAGCATTATATCGTTAGATATTTATCATCACGCTAACCGATTCATTTATGTAGAATTTGTTATTCTATAATTTTATATTAATAAATTGAATACGTTTAGAAAAATATTAAAATATCATTCACCTATTTTATTTTTTAAATTATTTACAGTTACTTTACAAAATAAAAAAAATTACAATTGTAAACACTAATAAAAATAAAAATTTATATTTTTCTAAAAATTTAATATAATTGAAAATAAAATTATTTTCATAAAAAAATTAATATACTTATTACTTTGTGAATTTATTTATATATTTTGTTGGTAGGTATGAAATTTCATTCTTATAAATTATTATCCGTTAAAATTTAAAACTTCACACGATATGATATAATTGTCTTTTAAGTAAATAAATAATATTATTACATTTAAATAATATTACATTGTCTTTTAACATTATAACTTATTTTCTTAAAATATATTAATTTGAAACTAATATTAAAATATAAAACGATTAATTGTATTAAAAATTAAAATTTTAGTAAGTTTTCTAAAATATTATTAGGTAATATATATTTATTTACTGTAAATAGATGATAAATTTTTTTTTCTTTGTTTGAGAATTCACATATTTATATATGTTTGTTGGACTAAAAAAATTGTTCTATGTTACTGCTTATTTTTTTAAAAGAAACAAACACATGATTATTTATATTGATATACTTATTAGATGTGAATTTATTTATATTATTTGTTGATAGATATTAAAATTCATTCCTATAAACTATTATTCCTTAAAATTCTAAACTTCACATGTTGTGATATAACTTTTTTAATTAAACAAATAATATTATTACATTAAAATAATATTACTTTATATTTTAGTAGTATTACTCATTTTCTTAAAATATATTTGAGACTAATATTAAAATATAAAATGATTAATTGTATTAAAAATTAAAATTTTAGTAAGTTTTCTAAGAAATTATTAGGTAATATTTATTTATTTACTATAAATGGATGATAAAATTTTCTTTTAGACTACTTTGTCACTATATTAGTAGACTCAGTTCAAATTAAACTAAAAAATATTCAATATTACTGTTTAACTGAAATGTATTATATGTTTAGCTAAAAACTATTATTGGGTTAACTAAAAAGTATTAATCGTAATATTTATTTATTCACTGTAACTAGATGATAAATTATGATGTATTATTTCTTTTTTCAATTTAACAAATAAGTAGTAATACATTTTGAATAATAAGGTAATACCTTTTTATAAGAAAGTAATACTCGTAATATTCGACAAAAGAGAGAATCCTAAACATTTTCAGATTAACAAATACACATCATTCTCCCCCTACAAAATATTTCCTAAAATTTAACAAGGAGTCATGTATTTGTTTCTTTTAAAAAATAAGTAGTAATACCTTTTGAATAAAAAAGTAATACCTTTTGAATACGAAAGTAATACATTTTCAATAAGAAAGTAATACTGATAATATTCGACAAAAGCGATAATCCTAACATCTTCAAATTAACAAATAGACATAATTTCCTCCACTATAAAATATTTCCTAAATTTTAAAAAGTAGTCATGTGTTTGTTTCCTTTAAAAAATTAGTAGTAATACCTAAGAAGATAATACATTTTGAATAAGAAAGTAATACATTTTCAATAAAAACGTAATACTGTTAAATTCGACAAAAGCGAGAATCCTAGACATTTTTAGATAAAAAAATACATATCATTCCCCCACTATAAAATATACCCTAGAATTTAACAAGCAATCGTGTATTTTTTTTTTTAAATAAGTAGTAATACCTTTTGAATCATAAAGTAATACATTTTGAATAAGAAAGTAATATTTTTTCAATAAGAAAGTAATATTGTTAATATTCAACAAAAACGAGAATCTTAAATATTTTTAGATTAACAAATATATATGTCATTCCCCTACTATAAAATATCATAGAATTTAACACGCAGTCGTGTATATTTTTTTTTTTTTTAAATAAGTAGTAATACATTTTCAATAAAAAAGTACTACTGTTAAAATTTGAAAAAAAACGATAATCATATAGATCTTAAGATGAACAAATAGACAGCATTCCCCCCACTATAAAATATTTTCTAAAATTTAAAAAACGGTCATGTGTTTGTTTCTTTTAAAAAATAAGTAGTATTACCTTTTGAATTAGAAATTAGTACTTTTTGGTTAAGAAAGTAATAATTTTTCAATAAGAAAGTAATACTGCTAATATTCAAAAAAAGCGATAATGATATACATCTTCAAATGATTAAATAGACATCATTTCCCCCATTATAAAATATTTTCTAAAATTTAAAAAAGAGCCATGTGTTTGTTTCTTTTAAAAAATAAGTAGTAATACATTTTAAATCGAAAATTAAACCTTTTGATTAAGAAAGTAATATTTTTTCAATAAGAAAGTAATACTGTTAATATTCGAAAAAAGTGATAATCCTATACATCTTGAGATGAACAAATAGACATCATTCTCTCCACTATAAAATATTTTCTAGAATTTAAAAAAATTGTCATGTGTTTGTTTCTTTTAAAAAATAAGTAGTAACATTGAGCAAATTTTTTTGTTAAATTTCTAAACACATATATAAATATGTGATTTTTCAAATAAAGAAAAAAATTAAATTAATTAATAATAAGTTATGTACATTTTTATAATAATAATAATAATAAATATAATTTATTGTAAAATTAATATAATTAAATATATTATATCCTATGCATTGCATAGACGGACATGTAGTTTCTTATTATTTCAAATAACTAGTATATTCTTCCATGCGTTGCATAACTTGTAATATAATAATGTAATAAATTATTATAAAAAATAGTAATATAATTTTTTTAAATAAAATATATAATTTAAAAAATATATTTTAATAAAAATTATTTGAAATAAAATATCCCACAAAATAAAAATATATTAATTATTAAAATATTCTACAATTAATCTATAAAAA
This sequence comes from Caryopteris x clandonensis, assembly GCA_028749325.2. NCBI lineage: Eukaryota > Viridiplantae > Streptophyta > Magnoliopsida > Lamiales > Lamiaceae > Caryopteris > Caryopteris x clandonensis. Next base: position 1,481,664 of record JAPYKT020000008.1, on the reverse strand, counting down.
TATTTTATTTTTATATATGCAATAAGGATATCAAATTGAAGATTATGAAAAAATGATTAAAAATTGATATATTTTTCATTGGAAACAAACTTGAAATGAAAAGGTTACAAGTTTTTGAAAATTAGAGTGACAAATCAATTATAAGAAAAAAAATTGATTGGATAAAATCTACTTAAAAACAATATAAAAATTAAGGTTTAGAAATTTAAATGTAATAATATTATTTGTTTAATTAAAAAAATCTATCAAAACATGTGAAGTTTAAATTTTAAGGGATAATAATTCATAGAAATGAAATTTTATACTTATCAACAAAATATATATACGTAAATTCACAAACCAATAAGTATATCATCAATTTTTTTTATGTAAATAATTTTATTTTTAATTATATTGAATTTTAAGAAAAATATAAAATTTTATTTCTTTTAGTGATTACAATTGTAATTTATCTATATTGTAAATGATTCAAAAAATTAAATATTTTAGAGGTATTTTAATATTTTTGTAAACCTACCCAATTTATTAATATAATGCAAGTTTTTAAAGGTCACAGGTTCGGGGGTTTCGAACACGCACCCATTGTCAAGGACGAATGTATCCTTACCAACAGGACTACAGAGAGTTTGTTTAAATTTCGCAACCAATATATATATATATATATATATATATATATACATACATAAAACAATAGCAAAAACAAATGACCCGCGACCTAATACAACCATTTTACAGGAGTTTTTGCCAATAAATAGTAGATAATTTTGATAGAAAAAAGTAATACTGTCCATTGCAAAACTATTATATTTTATTAAAATAGTATTACTCATAATTTTGTTGTTTAAAAAAGTGTAAGGTATGCAATATTTTTCAATATAATAATAATAATAAACAAAATAAAAAACTTTCTAGCGAGGTGCATTTTATTAAAAAAAAAACATAATTTGGCAAAATTTTCAAAAATATTACTCTTTACTGAAAAAGCATTACATTTTATTTAAAACATTTAATTTCAAAATTTGTAAATTATTAAAATAATATTTCTTTCAACGAAAAATATTACTATTAGTTTTTAATTAAAAAAATATAATTATATAGATTGTTCAAAAAATAATAATCTTCACTAAAAATGTATCATATTTTATAAGAAGGGTATTACTTTCTGTTTGCTTAGTTAGAAAATTGTATAAGTCTTTCAAAAAGTATTACTTTTTATTGTTTAAAATTCCACATTTTATTAAAAGAAATTACCTCTTACAAAATATAAAATTTTGTGCACTGTTAAAAAAATATTAATTTTCATACAAATTAAATTACATTTGATTAAAAAAAATAGTACTCTTATTTGTCTATTATAAAATATAATTATACTGTTTGTTCAAAGTATATTAATTTTTATGAGAAAAATGTTATGTTTTATTATTAAAATATAGTTTCTTGTTAAAAAAAAAACAGATGGTGTGTTTCTTATTACAATTCATCTGGCAATAATCTTGATGATGCTATACATGGGATTTATACTTATATTTTTTGGTTGATTTGAAATATGTTTTATGAGAAAAATATTTATAATTGTCTAGTTTAGTTCAATTTTAATTTATCGAGTGGATGTTACATAGTTTGCTTATTTTGTAATAATTTTCACAAATTTGTAGATAAAAATAAATTAGCACTAATAGTCGTGAAGTCTTAACGTGAAGTTACAAAATAATAAATATAACTTTCAATGTTGGGACTCAAATCTATTGGTTATTGTTGTTTTGGAAAGATATGGTGATGATCTACAACTTTCATGAGGAACACTTCTACAAATAATGGATCTAACATAGTTCAAAATCCAATCAAATAGCAAATTACACATTCATTCATCTTGACATACCTTCGATATTTTGATCACAACATGAGCTACTAGTATCCAATTGAAATGAATTCAGTGGTATTAAGAAGACAACACACATGGCTACAATTATGTGAGAAAAATAAACAGTGTAATTAAACTAATTATGTGAGAAAAATAAACAGTGTCTAATTCAGACTAAAAAGCCTTCACAAACTACTTTGAAGTTAGCAATGATAGAGAGGTTGGATTTCGCTCTTCCAAGAGAGAGAGAGGAAGATAGAGATAGAGAGAGAGAGAAAGAGAGTGAGTAACATTCCTGGACACAATCCTAGCAGATGACATTGTGGAGAGAGTCGAACGAATTTGCTCAACTGGGTTTTGAAGATCTCTTTCGAGTTTTGATAAATATAAAGATTTTGAAAAATCCTATACCCCTTTTCCTATATATATATATATATATATATATGGCCCTAGACTTAGAGCAAACATATTGAGCACACCGAAGCGCACTGAGATACAAGAAAATAGTTTGAGCTAGCAAAGAAGAAGCAATCCACTATCCACCCATATGCTTCAAGGGATGCATCAGCAATTTTTTATATTTATTTTAATTTTTCCTAGCTAAACATCGTGTAATCTTAGGGCATGTGTTAAACTATTTAATGATGTGTGGAATAATTAATTAATTTTCATGTTCTTCGTCCAATTTTTTATTCATACATATAGGTTTATGTTCCTTATTTAATTGTCTGGCCAATGATTAAACTTGTCTGGCCAATGATTAAACATGTTTGATATGCGGAGTTGAGATTCAAAATATGAGATTCTATATTAGATCTTATATATATAACATAAATACTTAAAGGTTGATTAATCCATAATATTAATGAGGAATTATCAGTTTTTGGTGTCTTTGAGAGTTAATTTCTCATGTGGAATAGATATATTGACATGATTAATTAATCAATAAATTCCATGCACTTCATGAGATGGATAATTTAATATTCAATTATCTTATAAGAATGAAGAATAATGAATGTGCATAGATTAATTTGACAACATAATTGTTGATAATTAAAAGCATGACCCTAAGATTCACTTTCTCTCATTGTATTCGCTCATGCTTCTATTTTCTCTCAAAGCTGCTTTAATCTCAATATGTCAACACAATCAATGGATTTATAGCAGCGGAAAATAAAAATAGCACCGAGATAAATTTCCTAACTTGTGAGTGTTGTCAGGGCTAAAAGAATCCAATAATATAGAGTGAATTACAAAAAGAATCAAGAGAAAGAACTAATCTAACCTATCAACCCTTAACGGTCTTGATTTTAAAGATGAAATTCAAGAACGACTAAACATAAGCTAAGAAAAACAAACTTACAAAATATCACTCACTAAAACATTCTAAAAAGCATACACACCAGATCAGAATAATCTGTTGTATAAAAGACAAGAATGTTGTAGTAAAAGTGATGTCAACTTTCTCAGCAACAATTCGATCAAATTCAAATATAATATCCTTGACGCATCTTTTTTGACATATTTTACCCCTTATTTGTAGTTTGTTTTGAGGCTATGGTTATTAGACTTGAAACCCATATTTTTCAATGTTAAATATCCACTTATCCACTCTTGGATATGCTCCATGATCTCCTTTCATTACTTTGTTGACTTATTAAATGGAAAAATAATTATTTGTTACATAAGTTCGGCTAAGTGAACTTCAACAATCTCATCTTTTTGTCTTTCTTCACAATTCCTCAATACCTAAGAACAAGAATTAGAACACTATCCAACATATATATCAACATTGTAAATCCTGCAAAACTCCCCCTTAATGCAAACTCCCCCTACATACATGATATTTAATACCAGTGTAGCACATAGTAGTATCCAGAATTATTCAAATAAAATCAGAATCACAACACAAATCAAGACCGAGTTAACCAGCACACAAATATCCCAAGATCATCTCCAAAATAAGTTTTCAAGACAAATCAAAGTAGCATCAAACCTGAAAAATACAAATAACCATATGCTTTTTCTCCCCCTAAACACATCAGCGATTGTCCCCCTAAATAAAGGAATAAAAAAATAGTTCGATTTGGTTCTCTCCCAAAATAAAACAATCGCATAACCAAAACAAAGCAATCAAATAACCGAAACATTCAATATTCTTCTCCACCTAATTCTGAAGAAAGAACATCATGAACAACTTGGAGACAAAATATGTTCATCTAGATGATGAAGCACTTGATCCAACAACAGATTCAATATATGTTATATCAGACAACAACTTTCGACCATGAAAAATATATCAGGGTTAAATCGCCGAAAGTTATATAAATTAATTCTCCGTTCATGGAAACACACACGGTTCAAATTATCAGCATCCCACTTTTTCAAAATATCATCATAACAAAAATTATAAACAGGTAAATCAAATAATACCTGAGATCCCGAATTAAGTGGTAAGAGATAAGAGGCAGAACCTTATGTTGGACGGAATGTTTTGGGAACGTTCTAGGGAACATTTTGTATCAGCAGGATTTTTTCTATTATTCTTGCAATTTTGAACCAGATTCCGTAATGAGACATTTTCCCCCTTAGTTTTTCAAACCATCGTCCCGTAAAATAAAATCTTGATCACTGTCATCGTCATGGAAGTCATCATTTATTTTCTGAATATCAAAATCTTCTTCTGCCAAGAGAGACTGACTAAATGGCGACAATTCGGTTTCCATACGGATTTACAGCTATGGGGAATAATGATGTGAAGACAGCAACTTCAATGAGCAGATTCGAGATTTGTACTAAGATTCGGTGAAGGCCGTCGACCACGTTAGATTAGAGTAGAGAGATGGAAATAGGTGTTAGGGAAAGAGGTGGAGTGACTATTTGGGAACGAGAGATAATGATGGGTGAGTGAATTGAGATGAGTGGAGTGAATATTTGGTGATAGAAAATAAGAATATTTAGTGCCAAAAATATCTGAACCAAATCTGTTGTATTTATCCACACTAATCCACATTAGACTTCACCAAAATTAAATGGAGTAAGATAAATAGGAGATATATATATATATATATATGTTCCTTATTTAAGTATATGGCGCATGTTTGATATATCAACTCGAGATTTGGGAGATGATAATCCATATTAAATGTTATATATATGACATAAGTATTTAATGGTGGGTTGATTTATAATATTTATGAGGAATTATTTATCTTTAGTGCCTTTGAGAGTTAAATGCTCTTGTAGAATAGAGATATTGACATGAGTAATTAATCTACAAATTACATACTGTTAAGTTTTGAATTAGTCAAACTTTTTAAGAAGATATGTTTTGCCGGTTTCTTCCTTGATAAAAGACCAGATAAGGTTCTCAAACTTGGGCATCAAGTAATATCCCCCCAGAATAGGGAAACAGTTAAAGACTGAGTCAAAACTCTATCCTGGTAGAGAGACGGTTGAGGAAAGCAAGGAGAAGTGGAGAAACCATTCCATGAACGTGGGGCAGTGGAAGAAGGAGAGAAAGGAAACTGAAGCGCTCTATAAATACAACGAAGGAAGAAAGCAGAATACGCACTGAACGAGATTACATCTGTCTGTATAACAGAGACGTATGTTACTAAGAAAGTTGTTGTCACTCTGACTCCAACATCCTGCACTGTTCAGCGACGGATTTTCCTAATCTGTTGCTGTCGATTCATACACTAAGAGTTTGAGTGATACTTTGTTTCTCTTAGTTTACTTTCTTAGTTAGTTTAGCCGACTTGAAATTCATATTGGATTTCAAGTACGTTAAGAATCGTTTGAAGAGATACACGATTCTTTTTTGTAATTCACTTTTTATTAGTGGATAATTTTCGCCCTGTTGGCTTCACAAGTCATTCTTGACTTGTGAATATTTTATTTCGGGTTACTCTCGTCTATTTCCATTCAGTACCGTACTTTCAAGTGGTATCAGAGCCATCACTTGATACACTAAGTGTGGTTCTGGAGTTTTGGTGTTACAATGGAAATTATGAGTCTTCCACGTTCTCCGGTTCTTTCTAAAGAAAATTTTTTATGAGGTTCAGTGTCGAGCCTGCAAAGGATTCGGCCATTACACAAACGAGTGTGCTAATTTACTTCGAAGACATGGAAAATCTACGTGGATATCTCTTGGCGAGGAAGAAATTGATAAAATGCATCAAATAGAAGAAGAAATCAAAACCGCTGCGCTGCTGACATCAATTCACGAATTTCCTGATGATGAGGAGATACTTATCCCTTCAAGTTTGAACACTGCATCTGACAGGTACAATTTCTTCTCTAATTCTGATTTCAACTGTTTTAATGGTTGCATAAGTGATGCAGAATTATTAGAGGAAGAAGAAGATGATCGTATTCTTAAGGAAATCCAAGTCGTACAAAATGAATTGCTCAAAAATCTGGATTTACGACAGAAAGAAGCTGAAAACCTGATGAAAGAAAATGAAGAATTGAAAAAGATTGTCTCCAGATTAGAATCTACACTCACTAAGAAGGATGTCCAAATAAGCAAGTTAGAAATTGATCTCGAAATTGCAAATGAAACATTCAGGAAACTGAATACAGGTACCTCTAGACTTGACGAAATATTAACTGTTGGTAATATAGGACATTCTGGACTTGGATATCTTGAAAATTCTACTGTGATCAATGCATGTACTCGAACTCCAAATAAAAATCCCATTGTGTTTGTTAGAGAAAATAACAATGCTCAAGAAACAGTAAAAAGGTTGAACGTAGTCAAAAGAAAAAGGAAGTATATTTGTCATTACTGTTTCAGACCATGCCATATACGACCATACTGTCAAAAGCTGAAAACTGATCTTTCGTTGAATAACATGTTGCCACAAATGTTGCATAACATTCATCACAACATCGTGAAATCAAAAAATGCAGCCGTCTGTCAGAATCTAAAATGGGTCCGTAAAAATAGTGTTTCATGTCATGTTGTCTTTACTGCTCTTAAAACTAATCACTCTGAGTCTTGGTATTTCGATAGTGGATGTTCAAGACACATGACAGGTTCAAAACAATACCTCACCAATTATGAAGCATTTCAAGGAGGAACAGTAAGGTATGGTGGAGGAGCACAAGGAAAAATCGTAGGAAAAGGAACCCTCTCAGTTGATGGTTTTCCTAACCTTCGAAATGTTTTGCATATGGATGGATTAATGGCCAATCTAATCAGCATAAGTCAGCTATGTGACGATGAACTACAGGTAAAATTTAACAAAGATAAATGTGAAGTGTTTGACTCAACCAATGTTTGTGTTATGACAGGAAAAAGGTCAAGCGACAATTGCTATTTGGTTGGGAAGAACCTGACTTGTAACACTACACATACAAACGAAACAATCCTTTGGTACCAAAAGTTGGGGCATGCAAACCTTAGAAACATTGAAAGATTGATCAGATTAGATGCTGTAAAAGGTTTGCCCAAACTTGATAAAGGTAAACAAATTGTGTGTGGAGAATGTCAAAAAGGTAAACAAACTCGAGCCTCTCATGAACACATAAAGTTTATAGGTACTACTTGAAACTTTGAACTGATCCATATGGACCTCATGGGTCCAATCGAAATCGAAAGTTTAGGTGGTAAACGATATTCATATGTTTTAGTTGATGATTTTTCCCGATATACTTGGATAAATTTTTTTAGAGAAAAATCTAAAACGTTTGATGTGTTTAGAAAACTGCATGCTAGGTTCAAAAATGTGAATGGTTCTTGCATATCACGTATAAGGTTAGATCATGGTAGAGAATTCGAGAACTCATTATTTTCTAATTTTTGTGATAAACTAGGCATCATACATGAATTTTCTGCCCCTAAGACGCCTCAACAGAACGGTGTAGCTGAAAGAAAAAATAGAACTTTGCAAGAAATGGCTCGTGTAATGATTAGTTCAAAAACCATGTCTAAAAAATTTTGGGCTGAAGCCCTAAATACTGCTTGTCACATCTCAAATTGCATTTTTCTAAGACCCGGCACTCACATGACTCCACATGAAATATTAAATGGGCGTAAGCCAAATTTGAAATACTTTCATGTTTTTGGATGTCTTTGCTATGTTCTGAATGATCGTGATAAACTCACAAAATTTGATTCTAAAAGCGACAAAGGATTATTTCTCGGATATGGTCTTAATAGTCACACTTATCGAGTGTTTAATCTTAGAACGAAAACCATTCAGGAATCTGTAAATGTTGTATTTGATGATTTTTCTGATCTGGCAGGAAAAACAGAAGAAGACAATACTGACACTTATCTGGAACCCAGACAAGTCGCACAAACTGAACATAAGTCGATTCTGGATGTTGAACAAAATGTTGAACCACACTCGGAACCAACATTACCTTCGGATCCAGAAACAGAAATCGAGCCACTAATATCAGAAGACACCACCACTCAGCAGATTGAAAGAAGAGATCCACTAGGAAGAATAAGGAAAAACCACCCATTTGTTTTTGTTGGGTACATTGGTGTTTGACTTTTGATTAACATTTGACTGTGTTTATCTTGCTGAATTTTGCTGATGCTTTGAGGAACTTATGTTGATATATGATGCTTGATATTTGTTGTGCTGCTGCCAATGATTATGCCTCTTTGATTGTGCTTATAGAAATAATTATGCTAGACTAATTGATGCATTGATGATTATGCGTTGCACATGCTGATTTGAATTGAAAGGCTAGCTTGACATTGATGTAGACATGCTGAGATTTTTGCTTACAATGATGATGCAAAATTATGCGTGGAATCTGAAGTAGATATGTCTTATTGTGCATTTTTGTGCTTGTCCTATATTGGACACATGTTAAAGGGGAGTTTAAATTTAGGGGGAGAACATGTGACATGATTATCTGTACTACTTTGATTTGTCCAGAAAATTTGTTTTGGAGATAATCTTGAGCTAGTTTTGTACTGATGAACTCGATCTTGATGTCTGGTGTGGCTTTGATTTTTATTGGATAATTCTGGATTACTACTATATGCTGCAATAGTATTAAATGTCAAGAACGTAGGGGGAGTTTGCATTAAGGGGGAGTTTTGCAGGATTAACAATGCTAATATATTTGTTGGGTAAAACTTTCTTTATATTGTGTCCTGTGTTCTAATTTTGATTCTCAAGTATTGAGGAATTGTGAAGAAAGCCAAAAGGTGGAGATGAAAAAGGTGGAGATGAAAATGATGCTGAAGGTAGAGATGATGCTGATGATGCTCCCGAAGAACATGAGTAGCTGCTGATTTGTTGATGCTGGTGCTATGCTGTGTTGCTGCTGCTGCTATGCTGAATTTGCTATCGTGCTGCTATGTTGCTGCTGCTGTGCTGAATTTGCTATCGTGCTGCTATATTGCTACTGCCATGCTGAATTTACTATCGTGCTGCTATGTTGCTGCTGTTGTGCTATCGTGCTGCTATGTTGCTACTGCTATACTGAATTTGCTATCGTGCTGCTATGTTGCTGCTGCTATGCTGAATTTGCTGCTGTGCTACTATGTTGCTGCTGCTGTATTGATAAAGGGTATACCATTGAGGGGGAGCTTGCAGGAAAGGAGAGTCTTAAAGAAAAGGGAAGATAACAACATGTGCAAAACTGATAGCTTTAACAATTGCTGTCTTCTGATTGAAAATTGAGAATTGGGAAGAAAGGCAAAAAGAGGGAGATTGTTAAGTTTTGAATTAGTCAAACTTTTTAAGAAGATATGTTTTGCCGGTTTCTTCCTTGATAAAAGACCAGATAAGGTTTTCAAACTTGGGCATCAAGTAATATCCCCCAGAATAGGGAAACAGTTAAAGACCGAGTCAAAACTCTATCCTGGTAGAGAGACGGTTGAGGAAAGCAAGGAGAAGTGGAGAAACCATTCCATGAACGTGGGGCAGTGGAAGAAGGAGAGAAAGGAAACTGAAGCGCTCTATAAATACAACGAAGGAAGAAAGCAGAATACGCACTGAACGAGATTACATCTGTCTGTATAACAGAGACGTATGTTACTAAGAAAGTTGTCGTCACTCTGACTCCAACATCCTGCACTGTTCAGCGACGGATTTTCCTAATCTGTTGATGTCGATTCATACACTGAGAGTTTGAGTGATACTTTGTTTCTCTTAGTTTACTTTCTTAGTTAGTTTAGCCGACTTGAAATTCATATTGGATTTCAAGTACGTTAAGAATCGTTTGAAGAGATACACGATTCCTTTTTGTAATTCACTTTTTATTAGTGGATAATTTTCGTCCTGTTGGCTTCACAAGTCATTCTTGACTTGTGAATATTTTATTTCGGGTTACTCTCGTCTGTTTCCATTCAGCACCGTACTTTCACATACAATTTAGGAGGAGGATAACTTAATATTGCAATTGTCCTATAAGAAGAAAGAAGAATGAACTTGAATAGGTTAATTTGATAATATAGTTGTTGATAGTTGAAAGCATGATTCTAAGATTCATTTTTTCTTATCTTATTTGCCCACACCTCTATTTATTTAGTCACAAGTTACTACTGATTTATCTTTTTTTTTTTTAGTTAATTCTTAGTTATTTAAACTATATGCTTTTAATCATCTAGATATAGTAAACATAAAACTCATAATATTTTTAACTATTTTTTGTAAAATACAATATTTCTCGTTGATATCTGTAACTACTCCACGCACTTATGTAATATCTTATAAGTTTAGGGAAGCAATATTCCATCAACATAAACTCACTTTGAAGGGCCTACCCACAAATATCAATCAAACTACATGCAAACTAAATAAATAAATAAAGCAGGAAAAAAAATAGAAGAAAAAGGAAGTTATGCAAAATTAGCACACAAAATTAGCAAAAATAGAAGAAAAAGGAAGTTGTAGGCAATGGGAGGAAATTTTTAAATATTGCTTCCCAATTCTGACATTTTGGAGTCTTGTTTTCTTAAAGTATTTTTTCTAATAAAAAAATACCATACATTCTTTGTTTATACATATTGTTTATTCATAGATTTAATTTATTTAATCTAATAACTTATTCATAAAAATAAACTTTTTATGTTTCACTTTATAAATACAAAATTAATTTATAAATATAATTTTTTAATTAAAAAAGTATTTCTAAAATATAACTACTATATTGAAAAGAATCGGCAACTTTGGCTCGTGAGTAGGGGCAACTGCCAACTGTAGAATCTCTCTTTCTCGGAATCATGTCATTTCGCACTAACTGGTAGAAACAGATATCAATTTCTGGGCTGCCTTTTATTTATTTATTATTTTCTGGTTTGACATTCTAGAAACCTATGATTATGCATTTGTTATGAAATGATTGTTACTTTTAAATAAGAATATATATATATATATACATATATATATATATATAGATATGTGTAGATAATGTATATGCATTTGTTATGAGATGATTGTTACTTTTAAATAAGAATATATATATATATATATATATATAGATATGTGTAGATAATGTATATGCATTTGTTATGAAATGATTGTTACTTTTAAATAAGAATATATATATATATATGTGTAGATAATGTATATGTAGATAATGTATATGTAGATAATGTGTGTGTATATATATATATAGATAATGTACACACACTAGACATGGCACAATTTCGATTCTGAATTAAAATCGGTGGTCAATGATTCGATTTAATTGTTGATTCAGTTTTGGTTTGGAATTGGAACTGAAATCTAGCCGGTTTGGTTTTGGTTCTAGAATATTCGGTTCCTACAACCGACGGTAAAAATCAACGATTTTGGTTCCAAACTGGTGATTTCCAGTGTGAATTTGTAAAAAAAAAAAAAAAAAAACCCGACGGTTCTAAAATTGAAACAGAAACCGACTATATGCAGGTTTGATTTTGATTCTGCCCCTTTCCAAAAATCGACGGTTCCAAAACCGATGAACCGTGGCCATATTTAACACACAATAAATCCATAAGAAGGGTATAATAGTAAAATTTATCTTGGCGTCAAAACTTATTCGAGAAATTCTCTTTTGTCTTTCTTTAAAAAAATTACGATTTTTTAAAAGAAAATAACTCTTTAATTCATAATGTGCTTTTAATTCATATTATATCAAAATAATTTTTTAAATTTTATGCATATATTAAAATAGAGTATTATATTAGAAAAAATAAATTGTTTATTAGTTAATTATTTGATTAGATATGAGTTATATGGACTAAATTATATTTATGGGGTTTGAATTGTAAATTAAAATACATTATTTAATAAAAAAATATTAATTGTCTTTTTTATAAAACAATATAATAAATCCATTAATTTTATTGAACTGAAATTTTATCACTAATATATTTGCAATTCGAAAGCATTGTCGAAATTCTCTATCATCTCTGACACTCAATTTGATAATGGTTTTTTTTTTTATTTTTTTTTTTTATCATATTAACTAGTGTATTCTTTTTTCCACTAAATTCACAATCCAGTATCATCATGAACATATTTTAAAGCTTCAGTGTCTCTCTTTCTCCCCCTTTATTTTTTTTATTTTTATTTTTTGCATTTTGATGAATTTAGTTTTGTTTTATTATTTTATTTGATTTCTAATATAGTGAACTTGCTATTTTTATTATAATATAGGAATTTAAAATATTTTTTGATCATTTTATTAAGAATTATCAATATTTGTTTTTTCAATGGATGTAATTAATTATATTTTTTTCAATGAACATAATTCAAGTACAATTTTGATGTGAAATTGCGATTACATGTTCATATTAAATTTTTAGATACAAAATAAACGATCAAGATTAAAAATATATTAGTACATTTTTCTAGAAATCTTGTTTTCTTGATGCAAAAAGGTCAATATATATATAATAGTAAAATGATAATTTGTAATATAAAATAAATAATTATATTATAAAAAACTATATTAGTATATTTTTGTAGAAAGCCATGAAGAACAACAAAAATTCATAATAACAGTAACTTTCTTTAAAATAAAAATATTTAAACAGAAAATAAATTATCATAAATTTTAGTATTAAAATACTATATATATTAATATTAGAGCGTGGTTTATTGTGCAAGATTTAAAGCGCTACATAATTTGATAAGAAGGATATGTTGGGTTTATGAAGTTGTGAAAAGATTTTAATTTGTCAAAGATAACATCATATCCCCATGGAATTGTGTGTGCTCATTATGGTCTTCCATCCAAACAACATATACATCTAATCATTACTTTTTGGCCTAGTGGACCATTAATATACATAACCCAAATGAGGACGAATAAACCAATTACTTTTTTTTTTTTTTTTTAATCTCCTTCTATTCTACCTTAATCATATCATTTTACCATTTTAAAAAAAAAATTATATTTGGTACAAGGATGTAAATAAGAATATAAAATTAAATGTTTACAAAACAAAGAAAAAGTAAAATAACCTAATTTATATTCAAATAAAAATATATCTATTTTAATATACTTTGTTTCTAAAAAAGAAAAACAAAAAAAATAGTTGCGACAAAAATCTCTAAATATGTCCAAAAATTTTATATATTATTAAATACTATTAAAATAATTAAAATATTTGTATATTTAATATGTTCTTTTTTATGTTTAATTTGTCCAAGACTTATTCGGAATTTTTAGCCGAATAAGTGTGGTAGCATTAGGCAGATGTAGTCGAACACTACTTCAATTGTTTAGTAGAATGTTCAAACAAGTCTTATGGCAACATATTCATCTTTATTCGACATATGAATTTCAAATACGATCAAATATGTTCGACCAATTCTGTCGAGCAGGAGTAGATATGTTCGACAGATAGTGTTCGAACATGTAAAAAAAACATGTTCCAAGTTTGTTCTCTTCTCTTCCCACTTCTTTATTATTTTTGGTTTTTTATTTTTAATTAAAATTTTAATTATCATAAATATATATTTAATAAATAAAATATATTTAGATAATTCAAGCACCCAAAAAGGAAATGCGAAAGCCTATAACCACAAAGCAGGCCACAAAAAAAGGGTAAAGAAAACATTTCCGCAACAAAAAAAAGATATTATAACAAAATAGCATGGAGTCTCTCTCCTTTATGCCACCTCCAAGGGAGCTAACCATCCACGCACCGCAGCAGAAAGAAGCTTCAATGGAACCCGAAACTTCTCAGTAAGTTATTAAGCAAAGAAAATTCGTTCTCAATGATTTTCCAGTCTTGGATTTGACTTGGAATTGTCTATTGAATCAACACATACGATTTCTCATATTATTTCTAATCACTCGGCAGGTTCGAGTCCAGTGAAATGTTAGCGACATATCTGGCCTCGACGCCCCTCCTCGACGAATCATGGCGGATCTGCAGACAAGCCAACGCGACCGCGCAGCAGAGCTTCACCGTCAATCGGGTGGGCCAGGTGGCCTACTTTGCGTTTTCCGGCGTCCAACTGGTCGATTGCTCGGAGGAGAGCTGCCGGTCGCTGGTGGAACTGGCAAGCGGCGCTAAAGGAATATTCGGCGCATTTTCAGGTGCTGTGGAAGGGGATCAAGAGCCGATCATGGTCCACGGCGGCCTTCTCCATCTCTTCTTGTTCTTTTATCATTCCCTGAATTTCCAACACAAGGTTAGTGTGTGTGTGTGTGTGTTTTTTTTTTTAATCAAATCAAATTAAATTAAATTACTGTTTGATTATTATTTGTGGAATTGAATTGGGGATAAGGAAATTGAGAAGTTGTGGCCCTAGAATTATGTGTGGGTCACATTTTCATTCCCACTCACACTTGTTTTTTGGGAATTGAGACTTACAGTTGATATCTTTTTCCGTCACCTAAACATAATGGTGAAATTAGTATCAAACTTGAAGAGATGATAATTATCATACGTAATTTATAAAGTAACTTTCATCATTCATTTATGCACGATTTTGCATAGTTTTGCAAAATTAGACCATAGTTTATGTTTATCCTCTAATTTATCCCAAATCATACCATCCAAACTTATAATATCATTCTACCCATTATTCTAACTTCAGAACATCATATACGAGATCTTGAATTTCACCTTTAATTCTTTATTTATGGAATATATAGTCATCATCAATATAATTAGCAAATCCCTTTTACCCTACGCTCACTTGTATTTGTTCAATTCCTATGTCTATTTTGATTATCTTAATTTTTTTTTTTATCACCTACTTCAAATTATTTGCAGGAATACGAAAATGTAAATGACACATATTGGGTTTGTTAAGGTGTGGTTTTCAGATGATGAATTGAGATAATTCAAGTGGTATGAGCATTGAATTTGAGTCCCTATGGGATGAAAATGTTTTCTTTGATCCTTCTTTAGCTATATAATAAAATAAAATAAAAAACTTTGTGGTTTCGGTTTCCCACATAAATTAATCGAGATTGTCAGAGAATTCCTCTTTTACTGTTTTATAATCACATTTCCTACTTGTCATTTTTTAAGATAGTATAACTGTATTACGTGAATAAGGCCTCACTGAAATCATATTTGTTAGTGAGGAGTCTTAATGTTTTATGTTCTCTGCAAATAAGGCCACGTTTGTGAACTCAATTTGCAATTAGTGTGGAACAAGAATATTAAAGAATTATATATATATATATATATGACCAAGACTTTTAAATAATATTAAGGAAAAAATATATTATTACAAATTAATCCCAGATATTTCCTATAAAAGTTACACTTTGATGCGGAGAGCACAAAATGACAAAGGTCACATTTTATGGAGGATATGTTCAATGAATCTATTTCCATCTAAGCCTCCAGGTGGTAAGCCTAAGATGCTACCTGTCATCTACCAATTTACGGTATCATAGCTTAATTACTCTTTTGTATCTTTACTTTTTAATGATATTATAATTTTTTTAATCTTTTTTTTTTTTGAGATTTTTTTTCTTTTAAATTTAGGACAAATTTGTTAGATATCAATTGAGTGAATATACGTTATGAGGAGCAACCATAGTAGAATTTATGGGGAAAGTCTGTTTTTAGCCTTGAATTGCTATAAAGTGTGGTCTTATTAAGAGCAGTTAGCATAAAAAATACTAATTAACTGAATATTAATACATATAGATTTATAAAAGGAAGTTGATCAATAAATCTAAAAAGTTCCCCGTGAGAAATGGGTTTAGCGTAATCAATATGGCATTCAATTATATAATGTATTTTTGAGTGTGACGTTTAGGTAAGTTGTCTTTTTTATTCCGTTTTTTAAAATTTAATTGAGAAGCAGCAGCACTCATTCATATGATATTTGTCTGGTTTTACGCGTTGTATGGGCAGATGGCCCACCAAAATTCTGCTGGCGTGATTTTCTCTCTAACTACAATCCATACCTATTATTGTGATATGTCCCATAGGGTTATAGGGTTATCAAGATTCAACTTTTGTCATACCCGGAAGATGAGAGAGAGAGAGTCAGGTCAAGAAAGTAGTGCTTTATGACATCATATCTTAGCATGTCTGCTGAACTGTTGAAAGTCTTGTTCACACATTAGAGTGAGTGATTTCAGTAGACAACAGAAATTCTGAATTCGTTGGGGCATCATTCTCATCCACCTACCATACATTAACAACATAGAACATTGAATAATTCAATGAGAACAGCAAACACACTGTTTTTTTTTTTTTCTTTTTATAGTATAATATAAAGTTTTGGTTGCTGAGATTTTCAAACTTAGTATGAAATAAGTTGACTTTTGTAATGAGTATTAGAACAGGAAGGGATTATCATTTGTTTCTTACCATAATATTAATTCAGGCACAGTATATGTAACAATTGTCAAGAACAATTAAAAAAACACAAGATAATTTGTAAATAATTCTCATCAATTGATAAATATTTTCTTGATCTTCGAATTTATTTTGACTCAATTATGTGACATGCGTCCCAGAATTGATTGTAGTAACCATATACACATTGTGATGATGATGCAGATGCTTGAGATACTTAATGAAAGCAAATCAGTAGTTTTCACAGGGCATTCCCTTGGAGGGGCACTTGCATCCCTTGCTGCCCTTTGGCTCCTTTCCACTATCCAAACCACTTCACCTTCCATTCAGGTGCTGTGCATCACCTACGGCTCACCTATGCTTGGAAACATATCCTTTTCCCAAGCAATCCTCCAAGAAAGATGGGCCGGAAATTTCTGCCATGTTGTGGGCCAGCACGATATAGTGCCACGAATGCTCTTTGCTCCAGCAACTCCAATCATGGAAGAGCTTCGTGTCCTCTTCGAATTCTGGCAGACATCTATGGCTTCATCGTGTTACACGCAACTTGCTTCTGGGTTGTCGTACGAGAGCATAGCTGCAGTATTTCAGACGGTTTTGCCTTGTGCCGAAAAGAGGTCAAGAGTTGAAGATCAAGAGATCAGATGCTTATTTTGGCCATTTGGGAGCTATATGTTTTGCACAGATAATGGAGCAATCTGCTTGGATAACAGACTTGCTATTGTCAAGCTGCTTTACTTGATGCTAGCCCAGGGCTCCGTTTACTGCTACATAGAGGATCATCTCAAATATGAGAAGTATGTCTCGCGTGTTTATTGGCAGTACTTACAGAGGAGAAGCTTGACAGACGTTTGCTTTTCTGAGTCGAGCAGTGAAGCAGGGATTATATTGGCACTGCGTTCTTCCGGAATTGATTTTCAGGTGACTGGAAATTTTAATCTAATGATTTTTAAAGCAGTTTAGTCCATGCTACACTTGCTCAACAACACCAGAAGGTTTATCCACTGTATATTTGAGCGCGCGCACACACTTACGCTCACACACCTGAAAGGTATGCCATGCAGGCTATTGCAGAGGATTTTATTAACAATTTGTTGCTTTGCTTGGTTTTGACAGGAAGCAGTTTATGGGCCTGCAAAAAACTGCCTAACTATAGCAAGACAATCAGGATATAAGCGCACTCTTAACAATGCTAAGATGGCTGTTTATTTAGCCAAAGTCAATCCTCTAAGGGCTCAGATAGAGTGGTACAAAGCATATTGTGACAGCTCTGATGAACAGTTGGGATACTACGACTCATTTAAGCTCAGAACTGCTTCGAAGAGAGGCCTGAAAGTTCATAAGAACTTTGTACTGCTTGGTCAGTTTTGGGATAACCTGATCAATAAGCTGGAAACGAATCAACTGACGTACGATTTTCACAAGCTTCCGAAGTATGTCAACGCATCTCATTCTTACAAACTACTGGTCGAACCTCTGGAAATTGCTGAGTATTACAGAACAGGCATGCATAAGAAGAAAGGTCACTACATTGAGCATGGGAGGGAGAGAAGGTTCAAGATTTTCGATAAGTGGTGGCGTGACAGGAAAGTTGGGGATGAAGAAAGCAACCCGAGAAGCAGGTTTGCGAGTTTGACGCAAGATTCATGTTTCTGGGCACGGGTAGAAGAAGCCAGAGACTGTGTGTACCTCATAACGGGTGAAATGGATTCAAGTAGACAGTCGTTGTTGGTGGACAAGATTGAAAATTTTGAAAAATATGCCGACAAAATGATTGAAAGGAAGGAGGTTTCCATCGATGTGTTGGCCAAAAATTCAAGTTACAACTTGTTTATGCAAGAGTGGAAGGTCCTCAAATCTCGGCTGCAACTATTGCCAGTTCCTCGAGATGGAATGGTTCAAGATATTCGTTTAGAGGCCGACAAGAGTTTCTTGTCGGGTTTTCATGATGGAAAGCTGGTTTCATGAGCATTAAACCTGCATTATTCTCCTACCTTACCATCTGTGTTACTCTACCTGATGCTTGTTTTTCCCTTTTATAATGATGTAAAATTATTATCTGAAGCAAACTCCATTGTCTTTGAGCAACACTGAATTGAACGAGGAGCTGAAAATGTAATATATATATTTTGTGTGTATTGGCCTACAGATAGCAAAACCATGTTTCCACTTGCCCCACCCCCACCCCCACCCCCCCACCCCCCAAAAGAACCCAGTTTTAGACCTTCCCCGTGTTGGGCGTGTCTATGTTTCTAACAGGACTCTTGAATGCCCGGAGTCGGATGCTGTAAGAAGAGTTGCAATCATCAGAGAAGTTTCCAGAATCTCTAATCTTGATTCTGTTGAAGTAAGGGACTACCTGGATACTCCCATCCAAATACTGAAATGATGCCTGTGCTAGAGAGAATTGCAATAGGACCATTCTTGTCTGCACCTTTAGTTTTTTCAGGAAGATAAAGAGAGTGAACATGATAATTACACAATATCATAGAATATAACGAGATTCTCCATTAATATCCATGGAGAGAATACTGAGTCACAAGAGAGAGAATGGCGCGTATGCTTTGCTCATCTCTGATCGCATTTCAAACATAGTGAACACCGTAGGAAGCCGGTTGTCTAGTCAGGGAGAAATGAGGAAGCATAATAATATACATCAGTCCTATGGTCTGAAGCACAGCACAGCACCGCAGCCCCATTATGGGGCGGTTGCATGTTGAACCACTTCTTCCATTTTTGTATCTGAAGGGGCTTGTTTCCAGCTTCATTATACTATGGGATTCAATTGCTACAGGTAGTGGACCTCATAGTTGCTTAGAAGATTAAAGAAAATTATGCTTTCCCATCTTCCTAATTATCCATCCACACATTAATAAAATATGATATTCCTGTCCAAATATTAAGTCTGACTTATTATGCATACTATTTCCAAATATTATGTGTCAAAAATCTTACTAAGTTGTTTTTTCTTAGATAAACTAACAAACAACGTTTGTGTTGCGTTGCACACGAGTTTCATAAACTTAATTAATTAAATCTACTTTCATAATTATGTTCAATACATTATATGTCATTTTCTATAAATATTAGAAGTGAATATTAATGATTGAATTATAATTAGTAAAGAGCAGTCTTGGTTGGTTCCAACTTTCTGATTATTTCACAACCCCAGTTATAGGACATGTAACTCATTCTTCAGTAATTGATCTATGAGTCGTAAGATTGTTCTACCAAAGTCACCTGTTCCTTTACAGCTAAAGCTTCAAACTATCAAAGAAACAAGAAGAGGAATGTCACTAAATGGGGCATCCCTCAACTTGAATACATTCACATATGCTTCATATAAATATCAAATCAAAGAATGGATAAAAAGAGTACATACAAAACGCAACTTTCTGTACTGTCCATTCCAAGATCAAGATCGCTTCTCTTGCAAATGCAATGCCACCTGAAACAAGATGACTTTGTAAGTTTCAAATAATAGGTACATCAAAGTTTGCATTATATTACATAAAATCGAAGAGGCTTACTTGTGTCACAATATCTTATATCACTAAACTAACACAATTTCTGGTCCATATAAGACATCTACCATAAAATTGTATGTATCAGAGGATAAGTTTGCTGAAGTATTGAAGAAACTTAATTAGCAATTATTTTTCCATACTTCTTTAACACCCAAAACCAAGCCTTCAGATTAAAATGTCTAATTATATCCAGTCCCAATACGAGTACTTTAGGCTAAGTGCTGAAAAATAATCTCCGAAATCATAGATTTGTCCAACTCACCTAGCTTCACATAAATGTTAGCAAATAAGTGTTCAGATAAAATAAGGCCATTTAACTTAGCTTGGTCTGTCTCCATAAAAAAAAAAAAAAAAAAATAATAATAATAATAATAATAATAATAATAAACAAATAAATAAATGAATAACCTTGGGTCTGTCATAACAGCAGCACTGGAATTTATGCTTATTGATTAATCTTTACGATAAAAACAGTTTCAAATGACACTTATAACAACCCTAAAGCTACATGCTATATATCATGTGGAGTTACATTATACAGCTTTAAGATTGGGGGATTTGACAAAAAGAACCACAAAGAACAAAAAACAGACGAACTGGGATTTCAGGTATTTTAATATTTAAGAAGGGTTTAAGAATTAAGTCAGTGATGCAAAGGTGAGGTAACTCATATCAAAGGAGGAAACTTGGCAGTGAGTTCTATCACTTTTAATGGGTTGCTCCGGGATTACTTATGGGCAGAGACATCCCATCGCAGGTAATTCAGTTTTACGGTTTTTTCATTGTCATCATATGACCTTCTTTTCGAGGTTGTTAATTTTGTGTGGACTTTTAGTTCAATGATTCTATACAGTGGACGTTTCATTATGTCCCTACAGACCCAATATCTGAATAGATCACAATGAAAAATCTCCAGCTGAATTCTCTAACTGCAGTCAAATTTTGATCAGTCTGTTTCCTATTGTGTGCTTTTCTTTTGCGTTTTTTGAACTGGAATGGGAAAAAATATTCTTTAGAATCCTATTCACAACTTTAGTAATGAGTCTGAAAAATAAATTGCATAAGCAAACTATGTCTGCAAGCAGCAATAGGAGAATTGAAACCCAGAGAACTGGTGCAGCTTACATCAATTTCCGAGCTTGAGCAAGTGTTACAAGGTGAAGGATATAATGATAAGACTTTCCCCCTTTAGGTTGAAGGAATGGCATCAAATGAATGCAGAACTTGTTCTAGAATCATTCTTATGTCCTTGTCCAGAGGGTTTTCTAAACCATCAGATTGAGTGATATTCAAAAGGTAGAGCCTCTTAGATGCAACAAATGCAGCAGAAAAGACCGTTTTTGGCCCTCCCCGGGTGCTGTCAACCTTGTACTCAAACTCATACACTTGAAGTCCTGCATGGCCTGATCTCTCTGAGACAGAAATTACCTCGGCTTCCTTTGTACTTTCCTTAACAATTGAATTTCCATCTCAGTAAGTTAGCTTGACAGAAATAAAAATGAAACGAAGGTGGGGGAAGGAAAAGAAATACCGTAGTTTTAAGCTTTACTTATAATCAGTTCATCAAGAACAAATGATGGGATTAAGAACCTTAGCTTCCAGGCTTACCAAGACCAAGATCACAGATCAATCAAATGCTTCTTGTAATTAGAAACAGGTTCACAGATTGACAAGTGTATACTGAAGCTCAAACATATAAAATGGGGATAAGATGTAAAGCACTAAGACCTATGCACTGAAATTGCTCGTCACTTGATTAATACCAAATAACTAACAGAAGCAAAGCAAAGACCTGAAGTAAGTCACACAATTGCAAGAAGACATCATTGACATCGAAAACTTTTCATTTGATCAAGTATGAGTAATGGTCTATAGTGATGATTTACATATTCGGATTTGAGCTTAATCACCGTTTTCTGGTATTTAGTATTAGTAATATATAGTAACATATGATGGCTGAACTCGCATAATAATCTCATTATTCTTCTTACCGTTGTTCATGTGTTTAGAGTTAGAACCAAACAACAGAGTACAAGTAAATCAGAAACACTAGTTAACGAGTACAGGAAAACAACAGTTGCCCCTTCAGTCTGAATTTACTGATTTTTGCAAATCTGAAGTCTAATACTCATCATAGAGTTGTTAATCTTAGAAAAACCACAGCGATATGCTTTATATTCTTGTTGCCATAGTTGACAAGAATATGTGAATATGACAAAATCATCACATTCAGATTAACAACATCCAAGACCAACACAAACAGCAAAAAAAACAACCAAAATTGACAGACCTTACGCCTTTCAGCCTGGATAAGCTTATCCGCTACAAACTGAGGAGTTCCAAATTCACCAAGACTAGAAATCCGAGTCGGACTCACCACTACGCCTACATTGTTTGCTTTTTTGCTTGCATCCTCGAACAAAACAGTTGCCCCGGCCTTATCAACCTGATCGAATAGATAAAATCTACATTAATGATTAATTCCCAGAACCACAGAAGCAAAATATATGATTAATTACGTCATTGAGCCAAGAGATGATATATAATTGCTTTTGATGGATGAGCGAAGCAGTCAAGGGTAGATTCTATATAGTGTTTCTTGCTGCATAAATGCGAGAAACCTTAATCCAGGAAGAGGGTACGAGGAGGGTGAACCCTTCACTTGAATCAGTGTATCTATCAAGCTCCAATGATTCCGAGGCTACGGCCTTGGAGGAAAAAATAAATCTTGAACATACAAATCCAATAATTGAGAGGTTAATCATTCTTCTGCGCAGGCCAACTGGCAATATTTCGCTCAATTTAACACGACAA
This sequence comes from Caryopteris x clandonensis, assembly GCA_028749325.2. Classification (NCBI taxonomy): domain Eukaryota; kingdom Viridiplantae; phylum Streptophyta; class Magnoliopsida; order Lamiales; family Lamiaceae; genus Caryopteris; species Caryopteris x clandonensis. Next base: position 1,458,716 of record JAPYKT020000008.1, on the reverse strand, counting down.
GACGAGGTGGAAGAGAATGAGGATAAGGAAGAAGAAGAAGAAGAAGTATGAGAGGTGGAAGTTGGTTTATTTGCGGTTGGAAATGAAGGAGTGATAAGATTTTGAACAATGAGGAAGTGGGGATGATGAAATTTTGAAGGGGAAACAGAAATCCCAGGAAACGCCATTGCCTGCTGAAGGACCATTGATTGAACGAAAGAACGAACTGGCCACTCGTTGCAGGCTGAGTACGACCGCCGACCGCCGACCGCCGACCGCCGGAGTTATGTAGATGTTCAAATTCTTGTTTAATTAATATTGGGTAATCTCGGCTTTTCGTACGGTCGTAGAATAAGTGTAGTGAAATTTGGCTAAACAACTACATCTATATATATATATATATATTTATGTATATATACCCGAGTAATTAACATGCGTGTGGATTGTGATTTGACAGAAAATTAAATTGGGGTTGTTGTTAAATACACCATAAAAATTATTATTGACAATATTTTAATTTTTAAAATAAATTTAAATATAATATGAATGATAAATATACCTTTATATATATATATATATATTAAATAAAATCATAATATTGTTATTATTGATATCCTTCATTCTTAACTCTAAACACACACACTAACTTTATATTTAAAGGAATAAAAATAAATTGTAAATATTTTATAAATAATCAATTGACCATACAATATAAGTGATATAGAAAATATAATTATTATAAATATTAGACAAATAAATTATGTATTTTCTGTCAAATGACTAAAATCGCGCACACGTTCGGCGAATCAGGATTGAACATACAATATGGCGTTTGGCCAACTGTGGACGAACACAGAGCATAATGTTCGGCCAATGATGTCGAACACTTTGTTATGTTCAGCCCCGATTTGCGAAACACTATGCTGTATGTTCGGCCATTGTTGACCGAACGCCATATTTTATGTGCCCTGGCCGAACGTGCCCACGAATTAGTTTTTAGATGAAAAATACAATATTTAATTATTTAATTCTTATAATAATAATATTTTCTGTATCAATTGTATTTCTATTTTTATTATCAATTACTTACAAATATTTTTACTTTTATTTTGATTTGTTTGAATATAGAATTAGTATGTGAGTGTGTTTGAGCAAAGAATGAAGAATATTCATAATAAAAATACTAATATTTTTTTTAAAAAAATTACATAAGCTTATATATGTCATTTACATTCTATTTAATTTTATTCACTAAATTAAAGTGATGTGAAAAATAATTTTTCTAGTGTATTTAACAACACCAATTAAATTGTCTATCTATTTTTATAGGAATTAAATTGCATATTGTTCTCATACCTTCCAATGTGGGGGATAGCTCCTTGTGGGCACCAGGCACTGTTCCTCCCACCTAATGGGCCGCTGAATTACCATGATTTAATTCCTCCACAAATCTCTGTCAGACCGGAGGATGGAGGCCCTGGGGGCAACGAATTTTGCCTTTTGCCCCAAAAAAATAATATAATTTAATATTTGAATCAGTGGCATAATAAAATATTCAAATTAGTTGCCGGACCATCATCTTAAAAGCTGACAAATTTCAGTATCATTTGTCCCCTCAATTTGTATAAAGATCACACCATATAACCACATCCAACAAACCAAGACTCTCACTCTCTTGCTTGCTATGGTTCTCTTGGTAGAAAAACTAGGCCGTGGAACATCACCACCCAAACTTCAATGCCGTAGCAGCCTCTCCCCACAATTTTCAATCAAAGTTTCAGATTTCATGACCCATATTTTCTTCAAATTTGAGCCACAATAAGAGCTTTTGTTCCTAAAAGGGCTCAACAAATTCGATTGATCTGGTGGCCCATAACGAGATCTTACCTATTATATTCTAATGAGTGTTTTGCACAAAGTCATTATTAGATACGATGATTATAAAAAATATTAAAAAACAATTCCAACAGATTACTTGCAAGCATTTATATCTTACTGTTACACTGATATTAATAATAGTTCGATTTTAACCAATAAACTCTCATTTGGCTTCTTAAAAGAGGTTTAAGAAACCAGTCCAATATGCAACTTTCCTCTTGAAGGATCATATAAATGCGTAGAGTTTAAGGACTAGTTAAAGCTCCTATAAAAATCAAAATCTCATTTTTTTCTATTGCCACTACAATTACCAAATAGTTTGAATTATGAGGCAAATCAAGTCAATGTGATCGTTAGGATTTCAATATCATATAACATATAAATATAAATATCAATGAATATGATAAAAAAGAAATGTCTTGAGCTTTTACTTATAGTCATAAAGATTGTACTTGAAATATATTTTTTAAGTCAGCATAGCAGTTGGTTATCAACACATTCTTACAGCAATTATTGTTGATTTTGATTCTTGTAGTGAATATTCGTGATATTAAGCAATGAAACAGTGCTTGTGATTGTTGTTGTTAGCTTGGTAATTTTACTACACTTTGAACCTGCATACTCTAATTTTTTAACTCTTATTAAAGTTTTGAATCTTTAAAATCTAAACAATTTTATCCCAACCCCACCAAAAGAAGAATTTGTAAAGATCTTATATGAATATATCTTTTCACTTAACACATCAATGATTATTTGATCCCTTTGAAGTGGATAGTCCCCGTTTAGAATAGTGGGAAAAGTTTAAGGACATAACTTCCTTACTAGTGCATACTATTTTATATGCATATTGCATTTGTGATAAACTTGCTAACAAGTTTTAGACATAACAATCTTGAAAGTTATGTGGTTGTTGTGATGGAGACATAACCCTTAATTTCTTATGTGGAAAAACATATCTTATATTTGCAAATGAGTTCTGGATATATACACACACACATACTTAATACATACGTCCAAATAAAAAAAAAATCTTGGCATCTAGAAAAACGATAAATTAGTTATATAAAATTGTTTTGTAGTGAAAAACTGACAAGTAGTATTAAAATAGATATAAAGGAAACAAATGTTTCAATGGAAATCTTGAAGATCAATGGCTACCTTTTTTAATCTTAGTTAAATATTTTTCCCATAAGGTTTTACTTAGTAATGTTTTTAATGATGCACCTTGCGCACATGGCTTAGGATTTGAGTTACGCACTCTTTTTAATTAATTACGATAAAACACACTACACTGTATAAAGTACAACAATGTATGATGCATGACAATGCATAACTTACAACAGTACAAAGAGTACAACTACGCCAAGACATGATAGTGTCTGAAGCACCACAATGCATGAAGTGTGATAATACCTTATGACTTATGTGCAATAGTGCTTTATCGATTTTAATTAAATAGAGTCCATATTTTGAATGGAAAATATATGACTTTCTGTGAGACTTTCCATCTTCCATTGACAATTTTCAATATTATTTTACAAGACACATATATCTTTGAACGATAAATTAGAAAATTTATACACCGTCAAAATGAGAAATTTTTTTATCGAAAATAAATAATCTTTACTACAATATTATCCCACATTCAATAATTTATCCACATAATTTCAAACTTTTCTTTTCTTATTTTATGTTGGGATTGATTGAATTCGATCACAATTAGTAACATAGGTTATACGGGGTGCACCCAAAAGAGTTTCATTCAATTCTCTTTCATAATTCAAATTTAACAAATAAGGGATCCGGAAAGTCAACGTCCCCTTTTAAAGTTTCAAATGTTGTGTAAGACTATAAAATCTTTTCGAATTTAAGATCCTCCCATGCAAAAGCCCAATGTTTAATTCTTATTTACTTTATTTGTTTGTATGTACTGCAGTACTGGGTCAATAACAATAACATATTTTACTTCTTCCGGTCCAACTTTATTTTGTGAGTCAACTTCAGTTGGGCCGGCCTTTTCATATGGCCCATATTTATTTCAGTTGGGCAACTTTATTTTTATTATATAATTTTATGTATTTTTAAAATTTAAAAATATTATATTATAATAATATATCCGTGTATCACCCAAGAGAATATATTAGTTACGTAAATACAAATATAGGTTAAATTAAATAGCAGGTAGAGCAATTCAATTATTCTGTTTTATGGGAAATTTCAAAAGATGATCTGATCTTAATTTATTAAATAAGGAAATCAAGGTTTTTTTTTTTTTTTTATTGCGTTCCATAAAAACTAAATTAGATTCCAATAAGTAAAAATTAAGAAAGTATCATAAAAGAATAAATTATTTAAGTTCAACATATTTATTCAGGTACGTTTGAGTGTGTGTGTTGGATCATATCAAAATTGATTCTGCTAATTTGATTTAGTGTGAGATCCAAAATAATTAAAAATAATAATATTTGGAGTAGTCTTTTTTTGTTATGTTTGAAATTGCAATAATTTTGTTAAAAGAGAGACAAAAATAGAAATTAATGGAGAAGCTTCGAGGAATGTAGGGTGGTGGCGCCAGAAAAGCCACACTCACTGTTAATTTGTTTTTTGCACTTTGGACCGCTTTTTTTTTTTCTACTGAAAGCGACACTTTTCGTCCACCTTCACTCGCCACTTTTTTCTTTTTTCTTTTTTAAATCACAATTTATTAGTCAAACATACGAATAATTTATTTCCTTTTTCATTATGACCACATAAAAACAAGCCACTGTCGACCTCCAAAGTTTAGAAAATTAAAACATTTAATTTTTATTTAATTTGTAATTTTAGTGTGTGATATCCAAAGAATATGTTTGGACGAGATGTCTCACGATCAAGTTTGTATTTATTTATGTACTGTGGATTGTGGATGGAATCTATCCACTCTATATTTTTTTCTTTTTCATCCACTTGATCATTTTTTTAAAAATCACTTAATTTTTTTCTCAAAATTTTAATTACTTATAATTTTTGTATTTCAATCTATTTTTTAAAATATATCGCATTAATCTTTTTTTAATATCTTTGTATTAACATTAAGAATAATTTATCATATCACAACTTAAAACAAACACTATTTTTTTTACTGTGCATTTGATTGCACACGATCGAGTCTATTATGTAAGCTTTCAACTAAGCACAATTAAAGATTTTTGTAACTCAATTTTGGTATGTTAAGTTACCTCATAGCATAATCAAATCATATTTAATCCTTAAAAGTTGATCACAATACCAAGAATACACATTATTTCTAACATAAACTCCTTGGATCATTGAGAATTTTATTTGAAAGCATTTTCACCCAGATTCTTGAATTTAATAATCAAAATAACATTGAACATAAATGTTATCCGAAAGCCTAAAACAGGCCTTGCTGATCACGCCAGGCCTGTAATAATTTATTTGGATAGGACAAGAAATAATAAACTGAGAAGATTCTCAGTATAATGCATACATCTCACTTGGACCCTTACTGAAACCATCTGGATTACATCATACCATTTATTTAATTAAAGACAATAAATGGATTTGAAAAGTAAAAAGTGATTGCAATTAAGAAGACAGATCCAAGATTCTGATCTAATGGGATCCACATGTGCATATATATATATATATATATGTATATGTATGAGAACTTGTGAAAGACAAGGAGTGGTGGGAACGGGGAGGAAGCAACGTAGCAGCTTCGAGGGGGTTTGACGAGTTTCTAAACGTCCTTATCTACATAGGAGGATGAGGTCATGCCCCACGTCATCCACAGTCACGACCATGCTTTTTGTCTCTTCCACTTCTGTTCTCAACCAAATCCCCACTTCATTGGCAGACATTTCGGCCCTTTTGGTCCGCCCACTTTCGAACCCTAAAATGTTGTTTTGTTAATTAATTTCATTATTACCAAATAAATATTTTTTGTTAATTAATTCTATTATTAATTGTTCGGATTTGTATAATTTGAGTATCCACAACAGATTTCAGACTCGGGTCTAATAAATGTTCTTATATTTTTTTATTTTAAATAAATATTCATGACATATAATATTCAATATAAATAATAAAATCAAACCTCAGCCACCTCCTAAATTAATTATATTTAAACGGCGAGTCTCTTCTCTTTTATAATTATACACTTTATACAACTTGGTTGCTTCAGGTGGATTTCTGTGAGTACACTATTTTGTTTTTTTAATTTTACTTTAAATAGCTTGAAGTACGATGCACATAATAAAATACATTTTATTATATTAATTTTATATGATAAAATTATATTATATTATTATAAATATATACATAATAATTATTTATATCCATAATGTTTATATACATATTATGTGATTTTTTAATTTTTATTTATATTGCATGGATATTCTCTTAATTGTTATTTTTATTAAATAATAAATTGCACAACATTTTGAAGTGAATCTTAAAATGTTTTGAAACTCAAACAAAATTTTAACTCACAAAAACTTATTAAGGTGAAACAATCAATTATAATATTATATAACTAATAGTATAATATGTTTAGTTATATAAAAACATATTTATCTTTTTAGATCAAATTCATATAGAAAAATTATTATATTATTTATTTACATCCAACATATATATCAAAATTTTACAAAAATATTATTTAATTATAAGAAATTATATTATATCTATAAAAAAATATATTTCATACTTTAAATATAATTACTTATTTTAAAATATACAATATTGGTGTCAAATTACATATTGCAAAAAGAGGATTAATTTGATATATCTTAGGTAGAAAATAGATTAAAAATTAAAATTTTAGTAAAAAAAAAAAATACACATGTCAATGAATTGTAAAGATACATATTAAGAAAATGAAGAACAATAATCTTTTATATTATAAAAAGAATAGCAACTACCACTACTCACGTAATTTATGGTAGATTTGTTGCACGAACAGAAAATAGTTTTTTGTTGCCAAAAAAAATATATATTGTGGTTTATTAAAAATGTGGTACTTTTTGTTTAACTAATTATTTAAAAAATTGTAGTTGAATTATTTTATGTTATAGTATAATAAATTTATGGTAAAATTAGTGTTTTTCGTACAATCTTTCAGAATTTTTTTTTTTTTTTTTTTAACTTTAGAGTACTGCTCCCTCCATTAAAAAAAGAGTAACATTTATTGAGAATACATTTTTTTTTATCAATTTGATGAAGATTAAATCTCCATAGTTGTTCATATTTGTTTATTTAATTATATATAACTTATTTTTTAAATACAAAAAATCTATTTTTTTTATATTAATAAAATAAACATTGACTTCAAAGCGAGTCTTAGTTTTTGGGACAAAAATATTTTTCAAAATAGAAAATTGTGTGGACACAACATGAATTGAAACCGCACCGTTCTATCCAAGTCAGATCAACATGGGTCCACACATTTTTTTTAAAATATAATCTGAATCCAACCTATTGTATGAATTTTGATACGTACAATTATAGCATATAAGTTTTTTTCCGAGCGAATGCTCAATTTTTGTTATTGTATTTTACTAGTATTTATCTTTTTGTGCTACCCAGATTGAATATATATTTGTCTTTTATGAATAAATTATTTTATATAATAAAATTTAGATAAAATAAAAATATAGCAAATAAAAAATATTTATTCTTAAAATTGATTCATTTTTGTTTGAAACTCAAAACATATGTATGATCAATCATATCCTTCTTTAACCCACATAAACAACCACAAATACTTCAATTATTTATAATATTCAAACTAAACCAATATCTAAATAAGACACAACTCACAAAAAAAATAAAAAATGTTGAAAAAACATAAATAAAGTAAACTGTTTTTTTTTAAAAATTGAATGTATTTATTTTTTAAATAATCCTACATTTATTTATTTTATTAAAATAATCAATTTATTAACTTTATATAGTAATCATGTTTCTACTTATATCAATATAAATATAAATATAATTTTATTAATAAAAATAAAGATTAAAAAATAAAAAAAATATATTTATTATTCGTATATACAAAAATTAAAATCACTTAATCATCTTATTATGAGAAATTTTTGTAATTAATTTTTATTTACTATTCAACTCTAATATAAATAATTCGACCTGCAATAAATATTTCAATATAACCAAATAATAAATAAATAAATATTTATATTGTTTGAATCTAATATCTCATTTCAAAATATAAAATATGAATGTTAAATTAAAGATTGTGAAAAGAAAATTAATATAATATATTATAGTCAAACACAAATTTTTAAAAAAAATTATTTATATTATAAAAATTGAAAAAAGCCGTTAAACCCCCAATAAAATAATAACAATATACTTGCTTGTCTTTATTACCAAGAAGCCAATAAAATGTGCAGATTCATAACTAGGGAAGAAAAAAAAAATAGCATTTTACATTTTATCCTCGTGTGTGTGTACATATTTCCATTTTGGTAAATTGAATGTACTAATTTTTTTTAATGTTTTTTTTAATGGATACTCTCTTCGTTTACAATTATGTGATTTTTTTAAAAAATAAATTTTATAAATTAAGATTTTACATGAATTGATAAAGTATTTCATTTAAAATGTCATTTAATTGTAAATGAAGGGAGTATAATTTACTGATAATTTTTGTATTGACTAAATATTTTTTTATTTAATTAACTTTATATAAATAGATACCAATCACAAGCACTAAACACTTCAAAAATATTTCAAAATGGATACTATTGAGATTTGCTGTTATCAATGTTTAGTATTACATTCGATTATTATTATTTTTTATTATTATTAATTTTTTTTTATTATTATTTTTTTTTTGTTAAAGAAATTGATGGCATGACATAGTTGATTTAACAATAGTCCGAATAGGGAGGGGAATTCAACCTTATTATTTATAGCAATGGTTCAACTTTGATCTATTTATAGATATGTCAAGAATTCTTGGATCCACGCAGTTTTATATATACCACGATTTAAATTCTATATATTGATAGATTTGAAATTAATAAAAAAAATATTGTTAATAAAATTATATTTATAAATATTTAAAAAAATCACGTAATATGCCATAAGTTTAGGGGGACGCAACAATAGTATAATTAATTCTCTCTCGAGAAAAGAAACAATTGGATTATTAAATTCAAATTCATATATTGACAAATTTAATCAAGGACCAATCCAGTAGTTGTTTGCCAATTATCATTTATTAATACAAACTAATTATGGTAGTATTTTTAGGCAGGAAAATTTATAAATCTTTTTAATTCTTTTTACATTTTTTTTTGGTACGGTGATAGATTTTTGTATAGATTTATAGACAGGATTTATTTTAAAGAGTAGTAAATAAATATATTTTTTAAAGGATAAGATCAAAATCGTTTTGGTCTAAAACCATGTTTCTCAATTGTTTCTAAATAAATATATATTTATATTTTATGATTTGATCATTATTTTTTTTTTTAGCATAATCATATAAAAAATGATAGGAGGAAAACTAGCTTATATGTCTAGTGAGTCACTTCTTCTATCACCAGTCGGTTTTAGGATGTAACCTCACTAGAGGCGTGACTAGTATTCTCTTCGATTATTAAATATGCTTCAATTTATGGAACCGTATTAAGTCTCCTGAATTTAACAGTAGATAATATATTAGGAGGAAATTTATATTTATAGTTTGGATAAATAGGCAAAATTGCTAAAATGGTTGAGTGACTTTTGGAAATGCCACTTTAAGCCTTAAAGTGGTATTAATTTTACTTCTGTAATTTTTTTCCTCACATTAAGAACATTTTGTCCAAAAAATAAGCAATTGATATCGGAATTATTCATGTATTTAGGGTTTCCTGATCCTAATGGAGTAGCTGACAACTATAATTAGGACACAAGAAATGCCACATAATTGATGACTTGGATCTGAAATTTATTAATTTTATGTCAGCTTATTCATAAAAAAAAATTAATAATTTTATTTTTATTTTGGGGATTGTATGTTAAACATCACTAAAATCAACATTTGATCATTTTGTGGCTAATATATCCTTATTGTGATGAATAATTTAGTTCCTCTTTTTTTTTTCTTTTTTTCTTTTTTTAAATTAAGATTGTGATGAAATATGAGATGTAGTAACATTGAATTAAAAAGACTTTCATGTATAGTTTAATTGGTTGAATAAATATAGATAAAATTATGTTAGCAACCGTGATTTTTATCCCCCCGACCAAATTGATTGGTCGACCCAGTCATTATTGAAATTTTTTTTAATTGTTTTAGTTCCATTTACATGGAACATGTTGGTAGGGATGTCAATCAAAACAAGCTTTCCACGAACTATTTTGATCTCAATTTAAAAAAAGTATTTGTTTGATATTGTTTGTTAATCTGAATGAGCCTAACTCGAGCTCAATTTCAAACTCAATATTAATGAATCGAACTTGAATTTAAGTGTATTTAATTTGCCAGCTTGCGAGCTTGTTCTTAGCCATCTTGAATTCTATGTGATAATTAAAAAAATTTACCTTCATTTACAGTTAGTATGATTTGAACACAAGATTATCTTGGTAAAAACATAGCAAGCTATCGAGCTCAAGTTCAATTAATTTCCTTGAGCACGAACTATGTTTATTTATTAAATTTTTAAGTTGCGGTGAGCCAAGCTCAAATTATTTACGACTAAAAATATGAAAATATGACTGAAAACAATTAATTCTGAGGTTTGATTAAGAATTTATTTTCCTTTTACACGAGGCTAAAATAAAAACATTCAATTTAAATGTTACTATATGAGTCACACATTACCACAAAAAAAAAGTTTGTTTTTCAAACACATTAAGATATTCAAGCCAAAAAACGTATCTCCGATTCCTCTACAATAACATATCCTAAATGAAACTAAAGAAAAACGTAAACTTAAAAATTTGATTAATATATATATATATATATATATATATTTGAACGCAATAGGTCCAGCTTGACTTCGTTCGTTTGTAACAAAATCTTTTCATTTTAAGAATGTAGAATCGGATTTCTTTTACCCACACCTTAATGAAAAGAAGAAAAAAAACATTATCTATGTGAATAATTAATTAAAACTAAAACATGAGCATTACATTTTTTATTCAATGTAAAAGATAGTCGTTTGCTTTTAGAAAGTTGACAAGAGACACAAAAGGAAGACTTTGGCAATAAAGAAATAATTTATTGTTCGCTATTTTATTTCACTTAAAATACAACTTGCAGGTGCACGAGGCAATTTGTAGAAAAATATTGGTGAGAACAAATATCGTATCCACAGGGACTATATATAGTAAAATCAACTAAGTACTCGTTTATAATATTTTCATTTATCCAAAGAACTGAATAATTGTAATTAGTTTTATAAAATTAAATAAAACAAATAAAGAAGTAGAAATAAATATCAAATCAAATTCCAGGGACATGCATTCATATGGTTCATATGAGTATCAAAACATATTTATTTCCTATATTTATAAGAGAATTACTAATATATCCAGATGCTCTCTCTCATCATTCTCAAGATATTATATATTCTCTATCGTGCTTAGGATCTATTCTCATCACAATATTTATCAATCTCTCAATCTAGCAAGTTCATGTTATGCATTTCTAATCCTTTAATCAATTACTCTCTCCCGGAAAATAATAGATTAACAATACATATGCAATTATTCGTCATATAATTTCATAGGAAATTCAAATAAAGAAAGCATAAACAAACATAAAAAAGGGAATAATATCATTAAAAAAACAGATGAATACATAATCATGAAGGCCCTAGAATCACTAGATGTTTAGTCACTCATATTCAATACATAATCCACGAAAAACATATTGATATTCATAGCTAACATATAAGAATAAAAGAAAAGAAGACTACATAAGCCAAATGATCTAAAATCCGATATCTATTATGTTGTTTATGATGTGATGTTCCCAAGCTCCTCATTTTATAGGCAATGACTAGGTTTTTCACAGTCCCCATATTTTTGTTTTGAAATGAGAAGATTTGTACGAATCACGTCAAATCGCGATAGCTAAAATCATATCAGGAGATGAAGTATGGTATGTGCAAGGCACACACGATCCGTTGTAAGGATCACGCACGGTCTGTGCAAGGTTACGGAGGGGCCGTGCCTTAGAAGCTCAAAATTGGGCTGTTATGATCTAAAGCACGGGCCATGCTCATGGTCATGCCTTCGTGGTTCGTACTCGGTTTGCATGCAAAGTTCGTGTGACTTGAGACGTGGTCTACACACACTTAATTGTCAGTTTTCAGTCAAAACTTCAACAAACACGTGACGTAACAAAATATAACAAAATCATTATGAACTCGTCACTTACGTACATGCAATTACCTAAAAATTATACATAATAACCCCAAATTGCACGTAAATCATATGTTTATCACTTACAAATGTCATAATTTATTTAATAAGATGATAGCATCAAAGTTTACACGTCCTAATCTATTAAGCCATAATTCATAGGAAGCACGTAACTTTTTGTTGTTTAAAGCAACAATCTATTATGTCATAATTCATAGGAAGGACGTAATTTTTGTTGTTTAAAGCAGCAACTAATGCAGAATACCCACATTCCAAAATGTATTGCCCATTATCATGCCGACTTGTTGCTATATGAGCGGAGACTTTTTGCTAATGAGCTGAGCAAGAACCTTGATCAGGGAGACCATTTGCTGAGGAGGTCATGTGGGTAGTGACGCGCGTGTCAGGATACCAGTCTGAAACACCAGAGCTACCAAGAGAGCAGCCGTTTGAAACATCTCAGTAGGATTGACTATAGTGGAGGGTTTCTTTGGTGAATATAGGTCTGGACAATCATTTGCATAAAGCCCATTTGTACGGCAAATTTGGCAATGGTGTACACGCTTAAGACGCTGCCCCTTTTCATTTTGTCTAGAATTATGATCCCTATGTGAACCAATTGCCGACGATGGAAATCCACAATTGCGTTGAGATGAGGAACCATGATCACTGTTGGAAGAAGGAGTTGGTTTGCACAGTTGAATATAATCAACAAAAGTAGTCGAGGATGCACCATAATTTTTCGTGGATTGCTAAAATAATACAGGCAACCGAGGACTTCACCCATGGATTAATCCATGAGGGATGATAGCAGCAGTTTAAGAAGGCATTGGTCGATCGTGCGCCAAGCAAGAAAATCGGGATTGGTAACGTTATTGTCGTTGTTGTCTTTGGTGAGAAGATCCGGCCGATGCTTGGTTCCATCAACATGGCAGAAGTAATTTTGACAGTTAAGGATGGAGGTAATTTGTTTACGCTACACTAGGTAATTGTTGGAGGTTAACTCAATAATAATCTTATGAAGGAGAATGGCAAGTGGAGAGTATCAACAGATGAGGGGGAGGAAGCCATGGTGGACAAAAAAGTTGGAGAAGGAAAATAATAGAGGAAGCCAAGATAGACGAAAGAGTTGGACAAGAAAATTAATGAAGGGTATTAAAGGTAAGGGTATAAAAATAATGAAGGTTATTAGGGTATGTGCCTAGATTAAACTGATACGAGTTGATCAGTAACATGTCATTACAACTCACAATATATAAATATAACAAGTGAATCTATAATAAGAATAAAAATTTATTTAATGTTGTGATAAAAATTGACAATTAGTACATAATAAAGTCATTTCTTATCGTGTGATTTCATTGGTACATATAAGAAAATATATAATACAACAAATAAATTATAATTTTATTTGATCAACTGTATTTTGATAAGATCTATAAATATTTTTAATATTTTGGTTAATCAACTATATCTTTAAAAAAATTATAAATATCTTCAATAATAATTATGTGGTAAATACTTATGGTAATATTGTTTATCCAAATTTATTTTTCAGAGGAATAAGTAAATATCTGAAATAGGATGTTTTCTTTAATATTTTGAAAAGCATGTAGGAATTATTATGGCACTTGTGAGTGTGAGCGGGAGTGGGACCGGGACAGGACCAGGTTATATATTAATATTTTATGGTGAGTCAGAGTTTGACTGGATGTATTACACAGAAAAATTATGGCCGACTTTCATAATCAGAGAGGATGACGAAGGCAGTGACGTACAACCCGCACGTGGGGCACTGTTGACGTACGTGGCATCTCGTGATTAGACCGTGGAGTCTCCCTTTCTTTGGCGGCGGTCAACCCAAACCCAAACCTTTCTCCCCAAGCTAACGCCTACACAACTTGCATCAAATTATTGTTAACTAAAAAAATTCAATTTATTGCACTTATCACCATTTATTCACTTTTTTTTTTTTTTTTTTTTAAATATATTTGAAACATGTGTACGAGAAAAGAATATGGAGTATATACACCCTACACACACACTAAAACAAGTTGATGGTTAAAAATGTAAAACATTATTTTTCTATTTTTCTGGCTAATTATAAATTTGGATAATATTTTACTCAATTTATATATTTGATCTCAAAAATAAGTTGGTATTACCATTCCATTAATTTGTTTTTTAACAACTTTTTCAATTTTTTAAAATACTAATAATTTTTTATTTCTGTGTGATATTGGATTCACAAATTGTAAATATGTATTTGGTTGGTTGTTGGGCTATACTTGATTAATTGTTATGAATTAGTCTATTATAATAATAATAATAATAATATAATTTTATCATATATTATCAATAAATAAATATTATGTTCAGTGTTACACGAACAACTATTTAATTATAATTAAAAATTTAAAAATAATTATTATAAAATAGAGCAAATAATTTAATAATTAAACATAAATAAGGATATTAAATCTTATTTACCTATTTGACCCATCCATAAGAAATTTGTAATTATATAATGTTAAGTCTAAGCACTGGAGTAAAAAATATGCAAATAAAACATACATATACAACTTTATATATACTTTGTCATACTTTTGAATTTTGGAAGTAGAAGCTAATTGGAGCAAACATGTTATTACAACTCCCAATTTAAACCATGTTATTACAACTCACTATTTATAAATATAACATGTGGATATATAGTAGGAATGAAAAATTATTTAAATGTTATGATAAAATTGACAGTTAGTACATAATATTTGATATAATTTATTTTCATAAATAATTTATATGATTATAAACATATATAAAGAAGCTACATACAATTTGTTGCACAAGATAATCTTTATCTTTATTAATATAAAAGTAAGGATGAGCATATTCATATCTTCAAAATTTTTAAATATACCCCATAATAATTATCATAAAATTAGATATAAATAAATTGACTAAAATACTCATATATAAATATATTTATTTATTTTTTGTTTCTATTCTCAATACAATTGTCTTCTTCTTCTCAATATTTCTTCAATATAGAGAAGTTGGAATTGCAGGATTTCTTGAGATTCGTCTCCAAATCTGAAACCTTTTACCACGAAGGCCAAACTTGATAAGCAACACATACTTAACACTATTCTTTAAATGATTTTTTCTTAAACTTGATTTTGTTAAAAATTTTGTGTATAAGGGTTCATATATATATATATATGCTTGCTGTATATGGGCAGGCCTGATGGTTTTAATCAGCAACTCAATAAAATTCATTATATTAAGTCACCTACATACAGCAAAGTGTCATTAAGTGCTTTATCAGCAAGTTGATATTATCCTTTTAAATTTGTGTGATGTGTTGTTAAGAATTTTTGCATGATTATTATTATCAAATAATTATGATATTTATAAGGCCATCAACAGAAAACCAAAAATAAAAAGCATGTTTTAAGTTTTTAAATTTTTTTTTAATACATTTGCAATATAATATTTTCATAATTTTAAAAACTTTTGAATTAAAAATGAAAAATTGTGGAGATTTTATTGAGAGAATTGGAAAAAAAATGTAAATAAATTTTTACAGCTTGCATCCACAACAGACATATTATTTACATATTTTTCTTTATTTTATTATTTTTTGTCTTGCTTTTTTTAAGAAAATATAAGTTTACTTTCCAGTTTAGGGGAAGAAATCCACAATTCTATATTTTATATTTTACACTTAATTATTTTTATATTAGTATAGAAAATATTTTCCAAGAAAGAAGAAAAAAGATGTTTAATAAAATTCTTTAAATATTTTTAAAAATTAATTAAAAAAGAAGAGCAATAAATAATTGTATAGACAATATTTTAGCAATTTGTGGTTTGAATAATTAATATTCTGATATATTAATATTTAATTTGGAAGGGAGTAATCCGTCAATGACTCAGGTACCAGTTGAAGGCCGGGCCCACACACACGGCCGCCAAGATATACGGATAGAGAGAGAGAAGGATGCAGCCCAGAAATCACGTTTTATAATAATATTATTGAGCAGATTCAATGACCCACGTGTACAATACAACATTGCTACATGAAAACCGTGAACCCCCCACCAGCTAAGTTTCTCCCCTGTGCTGTGTATATATACCAAACCCATCCCACCGCTTTCTTCGTTTCAAGTTGAAAGCAGTCTCAGCAGCCAGCAACCATAAATTGCCGGAAAAGTCTACTCTACTCGGTCAAGCGAACATTTGTGAATGAAGGGTGGTGATCAACAGCAGCAGTTGAATTTGCCGGCCGGGTTCAGGTTCCATCCGACCGACGACGAGCTCGTCGTGCATTACCTCTGCCGCAAGTGTGCCAGCCAGCAGATTTCTGTCCCAATTATAGCAGAGATTGACCTCTACAAATTTGATCCATGGGAGCTACCAGGTAACAATTTTTCTGTCTCTCTCTCTCTCTCTCTTAAATTTATCTGAGCTGGAAACTTTCCTAAATCTTCTGTTGAACCGGACTATGAATGTCGAATGATTTCTTAGTCTTTTAGATGAAAGTAGATGAAAGGGTTTTCTCTATTTTGTCTTTCTCCAGTACTGTATTTTGAAGATCGCTTGAAGAGTAGAATTGATAATTACGATTAGGAATTTGTAAAAACAATTTCAATTTTATGAAGTGTTATTTTTCCTTGGTAGATCTGTTGGAACTTTTCGTTCTCTGAAAACATTCATTGTGTTCCATATTGAGGGCAGTCGATTGCATTTTCCTTTCCCCCCCCCCCCCCTCCCCTTCTGTCTGTTGTTAAAGATTGGGATTAGGGTTCCTAATTCTGTATTTTTTATTGCAGCTATGGCACTGTACGGTGAAAAAGAGTGGTACTTCTTTTCTCCAAGAGACAGAAAGTATCCCAACGGTTCACGGCCGAATCGGGCGGCGGGAACCGGCTACTGGAAGGCCACCGGGGCGGATAAGCCTGTCGGGAAGCCGAAGACTCTGGGAATCAAAAAAGCTCTGGTGTTTTATGCCGGAAAAGCTCCAAGAGGAGTCAAAACCAATTGGATTATGCACGAATATCGTCTCGCTAATGTTGATCGTTCTGCTGGCAAGAGAAATAATTTGAGGGTACTTATCTCTACTACCTTACTTTTGATTCTTTATATATATAAGCAAACTGTAAAACCAAATCTTGGGTGTTCTTCACAAAATTACTTTGAAGTTACTGTTGTTAGGAAGAACAGTGATTTTGATGCAAATTTTCATGGAATTAATCATATAATTCTCTTGATATTTCAGCTGGATGATTGGGTGTTATGTCGAATCTACAACAAGAAAGGAACTCTAGAAAAGCATTACAATGTTGATCAGAAGGAAGTGCACTTCTCAGATAGCGAAGAGCAAAAGCCAAATGTGGATGCACTCCAATACAGTATGATGGCAACACAGGCACCAATGGCCCAGGCACCACAGAGGAGCTTTGCATCAGAAAGGATGAATGATTACACACACTTTGACACATCCGACTCGGTGCCTAAGTTGCACACGGACTCGAGTAGCTCCGAGCATGTGTTATCGCCTGAGTTTGTGTGTGATAAAGAGGTCCAGAGCGACCCCAAGTGGAATGATTTCGATAATTATCTTGATTTTCAGCTGAATTACATGGATGCCTCTCAGGACAACCCGTTTAGCTCATCTCAAATGCAGTTCAATGACCAGTTCTCGGTGCTTCCAGACATGTTCGCTTACATGCAGAAGCCCTTCTAATTATGGGATCACAATTTGCTTGGTCCTATACATTACATTGTAGGTAGCCATGTACATCCACACTGTTGCATAGGTATTCAACCTTGATTTTAGGTTCATCCCTTTTTTCCAGCAACATGAAGAACCGGGGGAAGAAATGGACTGAAGGGTGGTCAGACTCTTGGAAACTATGCACGTGTAGAATAGTGGTTAGTACTATGAAGAAGAAAAGCATATAGTCAAATTCGATGGGCTTGGTTGGTGTGATTAGAACAGTTGTTGAAGATAGGTGTGGTCAGAGTCCAACAATCTAATCAGAACTGCAAATCTAGGGTGCTGTCAATTGGTGAAGTAGATGTAATGCTTCTGATCCAATGGTGGACGATTGTCGGATCAGAGTGGAACTTAGTAGGACATTCTTGTATTCGGACATATTCGTTCTTTCTTTTGTATGATTAAAATGCAAAGAGAATAAGATCTGTTCTAGTAAATATTTTCCTCTGTAAATATTTTGGTGTAATCCTAGTTCTTTTTTTTTTCAATATCAAGAGTTGGTACTTTGCAAGAATCAAAAGAGAGTTCTGGCCAGAATGGCTGGACCACTGTGACAAGCCTCAGAACATCTTGCGAGTTCCACTTTTATTGTGAACTCAAAGGCCTGCGTATATCTTGTCTTCTCGAGGGTTCTATTCAAAGAACTATGGAGAGAGAGAGAGAGAGACTAATGTTTGAGTCGAAACCAGGCTTTGCTCATATATAATTTACATTGCCATTCTTCTAGTCCTTGGATAGAAACACTTGCTATCATACAGTCGAATTACATGTCAGATTGGACACTAAAGATATCTAATTACACCGAATACAGTTGTTATTCCTTGTACTGGCTTGAGATATTTATGTACACAAGAATCGAGTGTAATAAAAAGTCTATATGGTACTGGATTTGGGGTTCTGGTCACAGTTTGCAGGGGTCCAACCTATTGCTTGCTTCTCGTTATCATAGATCAACAACTTATCCTGCATTGATATATCTGCACCAATTAACAAGATGGGGTCATTTCCTCATCCAGAATACAACATTTTACAGGTCAAATGAATGATCAAAGCATTATGTCCTTACCTCCAATCATGTTGAAATTGTTCAATCCCACATCAGTCCCGTTTAGAATTCCCAAGCACGCGTTGCCCTTCGACTGCAAATTTAGGGATTAGGGATTTCGATAGTTTGTTGGACAAGTGAAAGGAAGCCGAGAGCTAAAAGAAATTCGGTTCAAGGTCTTACGGAGATGATAAGGTATGCTTCAGGAGGTATTTCAAACTGAGCTTTACTTCTCCAACTGCTAGAAAAGCTCAAAGCTAGAGGCTTGAAGTATTTCCTCACATCACGGGTGCTCTTGAAAGGTTTCTTGCCTCTCCAGCAGAACGGAAGTGTGCGGTCATCAGTCGCTTCATTCAGGGACTTCCCACTTAACTCTTTGTGTATCTACAAATTGATTTTGTCAGTACAATAAGATCTTCACTTATCAGAAATCACATTGTTAATCAAACTAGACCACTAAGTCATACTGTCACTGCTCGTTGTGGCTAGTAATCTAATGTCCTTTAGTTTCTACTGCTAGTATTGGGTACGTGTTGAACACATGATTCACATTTGGGACATTTCTTTGCGTTTAAGAGAGATAAAATCAGTGAGAGAAAACAGACTTTATGGTACGTAAGACAACAGAGGTATTCGGAACTCACCAAAGTAAGGAGAGCATGGTAAATCTGAGAATTGAAGTATGTGTAAGAGCTTCCACTGTCAAAAATTATGTTAAGGTTCTTAAACCCTGTACTTTTCCCACCAAAACGAAGTTCTGCTGGTCCGGCTGCATAGTGCTTTCTGTACTCAAATCAATCAATCAAGATGTTATGAGTTGAAGCATGAGAAAAGAATGCCTTTTGACATTTGATGACCATATATGCATTCTCCACCCCATTTCTTTGGGGGCAGGGGCAGGGTTGGTGGTTGAGTACTACTTACGTGTAGTCACGCGACATTGGTGTCCATGTTACGCGTGAAGAATCATAAACGTCTTCTCCCAAGAAAAGAAATCCTCCTTGCTCATGTAAACAGTGGCCAATGATATTCTTGACAACTCCCTGATCACGAAGCTGTGACACAATGCTCGATTTCCCTCTTCCCAGACCAAATACTCCATCTAAGGGATGATCAGATGCTCCCGGTAATTGATCGTAGCCACACCTGCTCAAAAGGCACCATTATTTATGTTAAGGCAATGCTGATATCAAAGCCACTAGAAAGAGGGTAGTAAGAGAATGATTTTGCAATCACTGAGACAAAGGTACAGAGTTCCAAAAAGATCAGTAGCTGATTCAAAATTTGTCACAAACATATTTCAGCTTAATTACTCTTGTACAAGTTATTGCCAGAATTACCCTATAATGTCTCTAGAATTGGTTTTAAGCTTTCACTTGATAGTAAAAAAGTAATCATTCAAAAGAAAATGGTGTGTTTACTCTCATAGTTAGCAGCAACAATGGTGTAAATAGCACTAGTACTGTGTTAGTGTTCCACAAAGCAGAGAACATAATACAGCATAACAAGAGAGAGAGAGAGAGAGAGTACAGACCCGATAGTTAAGCGAGGACTCATGCGAACTCCAGTGGTGAGATTGAGAGTAAAAAGATCATTGACAAGAACCCCAAGAGATGAACCTCCATCTGCATACTCGACTTCATAATCACATTGTTCTGGATTGTCACATCTATAGTCGCTGGAGTGAAGGGAAGCGCAGAGGGGATCTCTGCAGACAACAAGGTCATTGCTCGGTCTGTAAAGCGGGTGAAACCCCTGCAAACACAACAACATCATTGATGTTCAAGTATACTGTGAAACAAATTGGTAACTTGTTATGAACTTCTCACGAAAACATAATGTTTCTCGAAACCAATCTACTAATTTCTGATTGTTGCAACATGTCATCCCTTCTTTTCCTTCTAATCTCCTCTATCCATTCTCATCTCCAACTTCCATAATTCTCTCTGAAAATTTTCTACTACTCCCATCAGTGATCATACATTCTTTTGATGCAATATGCAATGTTGACTCTTAGTATGCTGCAGAATCACACATATTAATCGAGTTTAATTACCGCGGTGCATCGAACACAGGGGGCATCACATTGAAGCCAGGTAAGATCACTTCCAGTGTCAGGATCAAGGAAGTATGGCCTTGGAGGATATCCCAAGTACACTTGAACAAAATAAAACCTACAACAAGAATTCTCTCAGTCATATACATATCCAAAATCAACAAAACATCCAGTTTCAAACGATTAAAAAAAGAAAAAAAGTGATGCATACCCATTGGGATAAACATTTCCGTACAGTGGAAATAAGACTGATGACCTATATTTATTGATTGGCGATGATGAGCTGCTGCTACCTGAAGAAGAAGGCCCCCATCGCCTCCACTGCAGCTGCTGCTGATGATTTGAAGCTGCACACGATGCACCCAAAACCACAAAAACTAGCATAAATATCAACTTCCCTTTCTCCATATCTTTTTTTGTCCTTTTCTCTCTCTCTCTCCCCAATGCTATCTTTCTGACAAATTCCACGCTGTTATTTTATATGGATTTGATGTTGTGAAAATTTTGCTGGAAGTCAATTGAATCTTTCAATGATCTTGAGAAATAAGGTTGTGGTTCCATCTTTTCTTCATTCTTGCCTTTTCTTGCTTGGGATCGAAAGCATAATTGTTGAGAAATTTTTTGTGATGCTTTGGTTTATACCTTGCCTATGAATTTTGATGGGTTTGGAATAAAATTTAAAGAATATCATAGCTCTGCAATCAGACGAAACTTGTCAGACAAGAAATGGAATACATGCTTTCACTTTTCCAAAGCTAAGGATTTGATACAAAAATTTGAAAATGCATTTACCTATAAATTTACTCAAAATCTGTAATCTATAAAAATAAAATGACTTTTGTTTTTGGACCCAAATGTTACACACGCTTTTTAGAAAACCTGGCGAAACAAATTTAGAAAGAAAAAAATCCCAATTAGCTAAAATTAGGAAAACTGGGTTATTTTACTTACATCATATTTGGAAAAACGGCGAATTTACAAAATTACTTATTTTCATAATTTTAAAAAAAATTAATTTTTTAGGGATTGGTCAATATCCTAATATGATGGAAATCAATTTTCTTATTATTTTGAATTTTGTGCTTAATATTACAATTTAAAGAGAATATGTAATATCTGATATGTGCTTCATATTACATTACTTAAAGATGTTTTTTTATTCAATTTTCCTGTGAAATAATATGAATGAGGACGTCCTTTTAAGTTGATTCACTAATATCGAAGCATGCTGTTAGCGGCCTCATGATTTTGTTAGGCTAATATCCAATCTATTTTGATTATGAATTATTGTTCTATCTCTAAATTTTGATATATAAATTATTATCCCACCATTTTTCTTTGGATTATTTTCTGCAATGAAAATATACCTAAATAATATATATATATATATTAAAAATTTTATAAGTTTTTAACACATTTTATATTTTATTAATTTTTTGACATTTTTATCCTTGAGTTGACTCTTATGACTTCCTCTCTCTTTTTTATGTCATAATTCAAATTTTCATGTCATTTTAAATGGAGTAACACGAAATTCAAAATTTTGTATCATCTTAGATGGCTTGAATTTCAAGTGATACAAATTTTAATTTTAAGAATTTTGATTAAAATCTATTAAATGAGATGACATTTAAATTAAAGCCCGGGCAAAGTGTAATTCGAATCACCCATGGTGACAGACAATTTTGAATTTTGTGACACTCCATCTAAAGTGATATGAAGTTTTTAATTTTGCGTTGCTCTCTCTAGAAGAAAGTCAAATAATTAGAAACTTCAGAAAGCCAAAAAAACGAACAAAGGGTAAAAATATCAAAAAGGGTTAGAACACGAGCAAAATAGAAAATTTGCTAAAAACTTGTAAAAATTACAAAAAGTGTTATTTAATTTTTTTTTTCCATTCTAAAATTGTAATATATTTTTCTGAACTCTCTTCCTTTAAGACTTTGGTTGATGCTGCCCCATTCTAAAATTGTTATATATTTTTCTGAATTTTACAAATGCATTAAATTGTTGTATCCTTTATCAAGACATTGTCAAGACAAGTGTTCTTCTCTTTGGGGTGGGGAGCATAGCAGGAGGTTAAATCTCTCCTTTATAAGGAACCATGTTGTTGAAATATAAGCTCTCTTTTTCTTTAGTAGCATTGCTCCTTCCTGGAGACTATATTAACACTAATCATCCAGATTTTGTGATGCTTGGTATCCATTTATAGACTTAATTCTTCTTATTTTTGGGACTTCAGATTAACTAAACCTAAATCTTTGATTCTCTCTCAAGCAATAGGGCCTCAAATCAAGGCAGATCAATAGGCATTGTGAATATCTCACAAAGAAAAACACTTTTTGTGCAGAAAATTCCAAGCGAAGATGGGTGAAAACTTCACCCGAAATTTTCTCTCACAATTTCCCATCTCCCGTCGCACGACATTGCTTCCCGTCTCCCGGAACACAATGCCCACATATCTTCCCCTAGCATGCAAATGCCTGGCGCCCATTAGGTTTGTCGGCTGACCACCCAGGTTCAGGGTTTACCAGCCTAACAACAACCCTAGACAACAATTAGCGCTTGTGCTTGCCCATCTTTTGCCTGCGGGCATAGAGAGCCAACACCCAACATTTAGTCGCCCGACCGCCAATAGTTGGGGCCGACCTAGTAGGCAATAAGTTTCAACACTTGCCGGTTGTGCCCAACCCCCCATGGTAGGGGCTGATGAATAGAGTTTTTCAATGGTGTATGTGCATGAATTTAACACATTTTGTGTTTGTTATGTATTATTTTATACTTTGATATGACGGAATTGGGTCAAGTACGATTTTGAGTGTATTTTGAATGTTTTCAAATATTGAGAGATATCAATTGAAATAAATGTGTTGGGTGACATGAAAAGATTTTGAAGCCAACATGGACATTATAATCCAACACAATTCATGTCTGGATGCCAAACAAAGAAGAAAGAATAAGATTCTGGCCGACACAGTTGGTCGTGTAATTCAACATGAGTCGCATTGGTGTGAAGGACTATGAGAAAAAAAAATGGTATACACGCAACAGCGGCCATGTTGGCAAGATAATGTTTGTAAATTGTATAACTTTATTTGTGTCATTCTGATATAACTTTAGTACGTTGTCCTTATCTTGTATTATACATATCCTATTAAAGTCAATCTTTTTGAGTTGGAAAGCACAAAAACAGAGTTACAACTTCATTTGTAATATATAAAGTCTACTTCGTATGGTACGACCTTCGAAAACCACAATGAAATTGATAGTTTGAAGAGTCATATTCAATTTGAAATATGTTTTGACATTTTGACAAGCTGTCAACCTCTTACATACACAAATATATATATATACACATATACATACAAGAATCCAAAATCAGACTTGATCAGTAGAAAATAATATTTTGGTCTTGAAAGAAGATCAAGAAACACATTTGGAAAATGAAGAAAGTAAGAGAAGATCAAGAAGCTAGATGGAAGAGGAGATCAAGACTTAAGAGTTTAATCATTCAATTTTGGTTCTTTTTTTTTTTAAAATAAATATATTTAAATATGTATCGTTTTTACCATTTTCTCTTTCTAATAAAATAATCAAGTAATCTAAATATCCTTTTTATAAATAATCGAACATTTTTATTTTATGAAAATATTTTAAATAAAAATATATCACAATTAACTTGACAAAAATTATTTTATATTTAAAAATTACTATTTAATTTTTATACGAAAAATAGATGCTAAAATAAATATCATGAAAAAGAAGTTACTTGATATATTTTCATAAAATATGGATTTGAAACAAAAAAAAAAAACTATAAATATTCAAAATGTTACTTGATATATTTTCATAAAATATGGATTTGAAACAAAAAAAATTATAAATATTCAAAATTTTGGCTAAAGAATTTTAAAAAGAAAAAAATAAGTGAAAGAAAAATATTGATTGGTTGAAATCCTTCTATAGTAATAAAAAAATAAAGGATAAAGAAAGTTTTTCTTTTGTTTTTACACATATCTTTATAATTAATTGACATGTGTCTTTCACACACTCTCTGTTCTCTTTCCTTTTTTTTAAGTGAATTTAAAAATTCAAATAATTTTTTCGTTTTAAGTTTGATTTTAATATATCATATATCAAATTAATCTTCGATCTTTAATTTGACAAAAATATTGTATATATTGAATCTATAATTAAATTAAAAATTATGGAATATAGTTTTTATGAATAAATAGTATATCAAATTTTTATATGGATTAAGCTAAAAACCATAAATATTTTTTATAAAAATAAAAATATTATAATATTAATTTATTGTTTAACTTCAATGATTTTTAGTAAATTAATATATATATATATATTTATATATATTGAATTCAAGGACAATTCAAAATTACTTTAAAATGTTGTATAATTTATTATTTAATAAAAAATGTAATTTAATACAATAAATTATATTTTAATTTGAATAATATTTATAAAAATATAATTAATATGAATAATAGGTTATATAAATTTTTTAATAATAATATAATTTTATATTAAATTATTAATATAATAAAATTTATTATATAACACAAAAAGATATTTACTTTATAGAATAAAAAGATGAAAGGGAAGAGAGGAGAAACATGAGATTAAAGTAAGGATAGAAAAGTAGATAGATTTTTTATATTATAAATTGAATGGATCTACAATCTACAATCTACAATCCAACCTAAATACAACTTTTGGATCTTAACCACAACGAATTGGGCAGCATCCTAAACAGACACAGCCTTGCCCGTGGCGTTACTTCCTTTCATGCTATTATAGTAGGCGCTCATATATATATATATATATATATATGATTGAGTAGTTTATATGTTTGGAAAAATAAATATAAAAAATAAAAGAAGTGATGGTTCGACGGAAGCGCACGCGCGGCTGTAAGCGGTAGAGGGAGATGCAACGTGGAACAACGCTCCCTCGCTTTCGTCTCCATTTCCACTTATCGATGCGTCCAATGAATTTACATGGTTCCGACAATAGCTCCTCCCTCGAAACAGAATTGCAGTAACACTAAAAGCAACCGCCATGGCAGCTCTGCGCATTCCTCACTGTTCCTTCATTTCTGTAAGTGTCCCCGCTATTTATTTATTTATTTATTTCCACGACTCCTAGCTTCAACTTACATTTTCTGTCAAGCCATTGACCTGGACCAATTGACAAAATTGTGAACGGGGGTATTGAATAGTAGTATTTGCTTGAGCAACCGCATTTTTCTGAATGTGCCAAGGTTAGCACAAATTTTTCGAGGATCTAAGAATGTCAAGTCCTTCGTATATTAATATTTGCATGGACAAGGCTTGAATCTTAAATTCACAAGGTCAATTGTTCTTCTATTAGGCTTATGGAGATTGAGACCTGAATTTTCGGGTTGATGTCGGTGTTAGCCGTTGGTTTGTCCTTGTTTTTCTTTGTATATATACGTACATGTATAAATTGATGGATGCACACTTTTGAGATACTACATTCTCAGATTTTCTGTTAACTTCTTGCCTCTCCTTTGTTCAGCTTCAGCAGAGTCCGCAAGCTTTTGCAAAAGAAAATGTGTACGAACTCATAATGATAAGCGCCAAATAAGAATTACTTGTGAAGGCAAATACAAAACAGAATTTTATACATGTTCCTGCCTTGTGGAGAATCTTGACACGCTTTTATTAAAATTAAGCTGTCTTAAGTTTGACGTTGTCATAATTTGAAATTTGATAGTATACCATTCGAAGTTGAGTGTGGTCATGCCAAAAGTTAACTGTCTTTCTAATTCTAACACTTATTTGGATTGCATTGACCGCTATGTTTGCATGGAATTGTATTTTTCAATGTTGATACATTGCAGAAGAGTGAGAAAAAAGCTTTTTTCTTTCTGTTGATATTTTAATAACTCATGGTTACCTTACTATGCAGAAACTTAATGGTGCAAGAGAGTTGCTGAGGCCATTATTAGCTGGCTAGTATTTTCATTATGTTTGTGTGTTTTCCACCATTTCTGATTGGCAGTGTGCTATTCTTGTTCACTATTTGACTGGTTATCAACGTGCTTGATTTGGCAGACACCATTCAATCAATTAGCCGAAACAGAAAAACTCTGTGGAAGCCAAGATTCATATCTTCTCAAGGGTCTCTCAAGCGCGTGCAATCTACTTGCTGCATCTCACCTACTGGGGCCTCAATGGAAAACAAAGAAGTACCTTCAAATTTTTTGAGGGACAAAAAGATGGTTCCTAATGCAGATCCTCCCAGAGTTGAAGATATCAATTTTCTCCATCAATTCTTTGAGAAAAGGCAAAAATGCTTTCATGTAGGATCTGGAAAAATTAGATGAAACTTGTTCAATTCTTAGCATTGTTAAAACTTGAAAACCAATTAGATGAATCTTTCTTCAATTTTTAGCATTGTTAGAACTGAAAACTCCTAACACTGTTAAATGAATATTCTATTATAATTTCAAGGGAACTTGGTGACAACTATTACTTTTCTTGCTTTCACATTAAGTTAACTCACTTGAAACTCAAATTTGGAAACTCAATCAGTTGTAGGATCCTTTTGGAGATGCATGGTGAACAAAGTTGGTTTAGGCTTTACTTTTAATGGAGCAGCTGATATTTGTTTCATTCTAGCACTTTATTGAAATTAGATTTGGTGTCATAATGTTAGAAGCTAATTTGGAAGTTGGTTCAATTTTTCTTTAACTGCAAATTTTCATTGTAGAGTTGCTTGCTCTTGCTTGTAATGTTTGGCCTTACAATGTATGTTAGAAGCCAATCTCGAAGTTTTATATTATTCTCCTACTGCATATTTTCATTCAGTTGTATATATTGCTTGCCATAATTTTGGCCTCTTAAGTTTTTTCTAGTTCAGAGTTTAAGATATTTGGATTATCTGCAGCTCAAATCTTCTCATCTTGACGGGAGCTGGGATTAGCACAGAGAGTGGAATTCCTGATTACAGAAGGTTTCCTTTTCTACCTAGTATATAAGCAATCTTGCCCTGTTGATATGTGGATATTAGTAATGATCCTATTGAATGAGATTATGTATGTGTTGCTTTCACCCATGATTTTCTGAGATACTTAAAAGGAGCATACTAATTGTTTTTATCTTCTGCTATATGATGATTCCTGACTCACAGAAATGCTCTTTCTTGATTTTGTTTGGCATGGGTTGTTTGACTTTGTAGTTATGAGGGTCCCTAATTTCTTTGCTGTGCCAACATATTCCGCAGTCGGTACTTCATGATATTTGTTTAAGCTGACTTCTGAATTTGCTGCTACTTCTGTGGTTATTTCTAGTAATAAGGGTGATTTGGGTTCCCGCTTAGAGCAATAAGCAGTCTATTCTTCTTGGATTTCACAGCTGATGAATTCTTTTGAAACAATGAAATGCAGTTTGATATTGAATTTTGAAACTGCAAAGTTTTACCCCCTTACCTTAAAACCTTACCATACTCACCCCTGACTTTTTTTTGCACATAAAACTATCAGCTATGCATGGTATTCAGAAAAATTTATTGACAGATTTCCTTATTACTTCCTTGCAGTCCAAATGGAGCTTACAGTACCGGTTTCCGGCCAATCACTCATCAGGTGATCTGATGGCATTTAATACGATTTACATTTCTGTTATTGTATTGTATCTTATTTTCCAAATTTTGCCTAACTCCTTCCGGTCATAAGGATCTATGGAGAATGTCTTAACATGGTTATGTGAGTGTTCTTTCACAAGACCAATATGATGATTGAGCTATGCTAACTCTATTTACTTGTGCTAGAGCTTAAAATTTCCAGGTATCCTCTGTAGATGCAATTATTGAACTAACAAACCATAACTTGTCTTCTATCTGTTGCACATAAGAAATTGATTATGAAATTCTAACTACAAAAATGATAGGCTTCTTTTAGGAAGTTCAGTAACAATAGCTTGTCCTTGTCATTAAAAAGTGCTCTAACTGAAAGTCATTTGATTTGTTATTTTGCTGGAATGTTCATGTTCTGTTGTTCATTCCACAATATTTGTTCTAGATCATTTGCTATGCAGTTTTTGTTGGCTTATTTGCTATTTTGAACTAGGAATGCCCAATATTTAGTTCTTGGTCATGTGACACATACCTTACTAAATATTTGAATATCTTTTATTTCTCATTGAACAATTATGCTAAATATCTTTTTTTGCCTTGATAAGCTCTTGAATCATTTGAGCGTTCAATGTGCTTGCACATGTTTTTGGTAGATGATTCAAATATTAAAATTCAGATATGTGCTATTCCAATGATTAGGAATTTATTCGTTCCAGTCGTGCCCGAAGAAGGTACTGGGCTAGGAGCTATGCTGGATGGAGAAGATTTACTAAAGCACAACCAGGGCCAGCACATATTGCGTTAGCCTCTCTTGAGAAAGCTGGGCATATAAAGTTTATGATGACTCAAAATGTAGATCGGTAAGGGCCATTTGCACTCAATGTTTCTAGTTTTTGAAATAATTTTAAATCCATACATATATCCACAATAGCTAACAAAAGTTCTTTTATTTGAATTTTTTTGGGTATTACTTGAGCTTCAATTTTCAACAATAGTTAAGTTCTGTTTTTTTATTTATCAGTATGTGTTTGAGTTGCAACTGAGAATAAGTCACAGAAGCAGAATATTTAATGTTCCAAGATTAGCTTACCTCTGTATCGCCTGTTTTAAAAAACCTACTTATGCTGCTAGTTTTCCTGATGATGTGCACATATGGATAATGTTGGATTTATTTGAACCACCTGGCAACTGCTCACGGGCTTAAATGTTCTTAAGGTGAAAATTGTGATATGTCCATTTCTTTCTCTCAGGCTTCACCATCGTGCTGGAAGCAATCCTCTGGAGTTGCATGGGACTGTATATGTTGTTGCTTGTACAAATTGTGGTTTTTCTCTTCCTCGAAGTTCATTTCAGGATCAAGTGAAGTCTCTTAATCCAAAGGTTGGATCTTGCACATCAATGTTGTTTGTGTTAATATCAATGTTTTGTTGCCGAAGGAATTATTATATTACTTTTCACTTTTCAGATTATATACTTGACTAGACAACTAGTTTAGCCTGTTGATTTCTGTTGTTAAAATAAATGTTGATACTTTGAAATATTTATGAGATGGTAGCAATTTAACTGGTTATTTTGATATCTTTTCTTTTCTGTGTTTTCATTAAACTGATTTCCTCTATTTATTATTCTTATTGTAATTCGTCTGTACAAGTAAATGGTAAAGAAATATATTGCAAGTACAATAGTATAATTGTCAAAGCTCCTTGGGTATTTTCTCCATGGATGTATGCCAAATGTTGGAACCATGTTATATCATTGTATTCCAATTTGTACATCACTTCTTGCTTATCAATGAAAAGGTAAACTATTATCTAGCAAATTTCATCTTGTTTCTTCATAGCAAATGTTCGCTCCGCATGATCTTCGTGACTTATTTCATATTGCATGCATACTATTCTTTGTCACACTTTAATATGATACCTGCAGCTTATTCACATTATAGTGCACAATGGTCTATTTTTTATGATCAAGTATCATGAACCACAGAACTACAGTGCTCCCAATATGTTTTATAATCCTACGTCACTACGTCTTATAACAAGTTGTATACTTTACCTCTCAGTATGTTCCACTTCAGAATTGAAGTTTTTTTTTTTTGGAAATAATTGTAAATATTTAACTTACTTACTGTTTTAATTTTGTGTGCTTATTTGTATTGATTTTAAGTGATTTCCCCTTCATTTGTTTCTTCTTATTGCAATCGACCTCAATAAATAGGTGGCGGTTGTAATTAAATAGTAAGAACAATTAAGAGCTATAGTCCTTTGGGTTTTATTGGTGGAGGGATCTATTATAAGGAAAGGAAGAAAACCCAATATAGCCATAGTTGTAATTATATTGCGGTTGTGACGGGAAAACACTTAAATAAAAACTACCTCCACAAATAAAAATCACAAAAAAGCCATTTACATTCTCCATGACGGGAAAAGGGAATATTTCAAGGTATGGAAGGAGGGTTTTCTGGAGCATGGTTGTGCTCAACCTAAACTACTCAGGTCCCTTTCTCTTGGCTTATTACAATGACTTTGGATAACATCTCTTTGCCAATACTAACTTTTGTGGCTGCCCAACTGAATTTACACATTATATAATGGAAAATTGAAAATAGAAAAGAGCACAAATTGCATTTTCCTTTTTTATTCCAATCAAGCCTGCATTTTATGATGTCAGAAACTGCAAACTGAAGCCCGCAACTGCTAAGTTCTTTATATCTTCTTCTCTATTTCTGGCAGGCTTATTCATTCACCACTGCAGTATTTTGACAATTCATCTACAACTTTTAATGTTAATTGCAGTGGGCAGAGGCAATTGAAAGCATAGATTATGAGAGCCGTGCAGACAAGAGCTTTGGAATGAAGCAAAGGCCTGATGGTGATATTGAGATTGATGAGAAGTTCTGGGAGGAGGAATTCCATGTTCCTAGTTGCCAGGAATGTAATGGGATACTGAAACCTGATGTAAGCACTTCTTTTTTCATGTTATTTGGCTCCTACTGATAGTATTTAGTAATTTTTTTTTCCTGCAGTATTAAACAAATTATGTATTGACTGAGTTCCTATTCTTGCTTTTGTAGATTGTCCAAAAGAGTAGGTGATCTACTCATGATTATCTCTCTTTTAAATGTTTTACCTTGTCTTGTTTTCAGTAGAATTTTGATATATTAACTAAAACATGATAAAGCAATTTGATGTGCCTTGATTTTAGTGAAGAGGCATGCAATGCGGCAGGGCTTGTGCTATCACTATAGGCAACATGTAAGATGGGTTATGCTGGTATATGAGTAGCACCAAATGGTGACAATGTGGTTATGCTGGACTAAAGATGTATAAACTAATGGAATTTTCCCACGCAAAGCCTTCTTTCTTAAGAGCTCTTTTGTGGTTTGAGTATTTAAAGTATTTACTTAGTGGTTGGGACAGAGATCAGATCTGAATAGACTTTTTATTGGAGGACCTGGGATGATACAGAAAATACAGAACTCAGATCAATAAGGACCTGGGATTGCGTACGATCAGGTCACTTTTGGAATTAGCTTAGGTGACTGGTGACATATAACAAGAGAGCTAAAACTGGACTTGTCTCGTCTGTGTCTAGGGTCCACACATAGTATGTTTTTGGTGTCAGAGATGCATATCAAAGTGGCCTTTTGAACTCAACACATGCTTTATGGACCAGCAATATTTGAATTTTGGACTAATTCTAGAATTTTCTATTAGGACTTATAGCATGAAGGTTACCCTATGGTTTGTGGAGAATAATTTTTTATTCTCCTGGAGCATTGATCTGCTGTACATCAGTCTTCCATCCAAAGTTTTATGAGATGTTTAAATTTGCATCCATGGATAAATATACAGAAACTCAAATTCTTGGTCTTTTACCAAAAACTTCTACTTAAAAATATTACTCCACATTGCTTGACACTTCTAATCCATGAAGAGTAGCTGGGAAGCTTGCACGGCTTGACAACTTCTGTTTAACATGAAATGAAAAGGAAAAAGAGAGACAAAAAGAAACAAAATTATTATAAGTTTGATGGAGGGGAACCTGCAATCAAAATTCCACATATAAGAGGGTGTCAGAGCAATATTCAGAATAGATGGGGCCCTTTGGTTGCATGTATTTATCACTTGTATTTATTATTCTTCCTTTGTATCTCATGGTGTGCTTAAAGCTTAGGCCTATGATTAAAGTGACCAGTTTTCTATTCTGCAAGGTTTGATATGGGCAGATTTGACAGCCATAGCCAAATTTGGATGAACCACATAAATCACTCTGTTATTTTCTAGTACCGCATTCTTAATTCTTGTGCTTATTCCTAAAACATTTGTTGACTTTCTACACCTTG
This sequence comes from Caryopteris x clandonensis, assembly GCA_028749325.2. Classification (NCBI taxonomy): domain Eukaryota; kingdom Viridiplantae; phylum Streptophyta; class Magnoliopsida; order Lamiales; family Lamiaceae; genus Caryopteris; species Caryopteris x clandonensis. The sequence continues at coordinate 1,425,631 of JAPYKT020000008.1, read as the reverse complement.
TTCCTTGGAGTGTTGATTCTCTTTTGTTTCTTATATTCAAATATTAATTGAGATCTTGAAAGAAAAAGCTTCCTACTTGTCTAGGTTGGTACTTCAATCATTTGTAGTCCTATTTGCATTTTGTGATATTTACCCCTTGCAATTTTACATTTATAAATTGTTATTTCATTCAGGTACCTTTCACCCTCTCATATAGGTAATAACCTTTCAGGTTGTCTTTTTTGGTGATAATGTCCCCAAAGGTCGGGCTGATAGAGCAATGAAAGCTGCAAAAGAATGTGATGCTTTTCTTGTTCTTGGTTCATCGTTGATGACCATGTCTGCTTTCCGACTTATTCGGTAAATTTTATGATGATCGTATCATCTGTATTTATGTCAATGCAGTAATTTATCCAACTCATGTGAACTGATAAAGAGCAGAAGATTAAAAAATAAAGACGGATGTTTATTTGGGAAAAAACAAAAGTACTCCGGGATGATTCCCGTCAACCAAAGCTGCCCAGTCAAAGGCCAAATACAAATGATAATTTCTACCTGCCACCCCTCTTGTTCCACACCCTTATTTATCTAATACTTCTCCTAATTATAAGCCCTAATTAATATGCTAATATTATGCCTCATATAAAATGCTGATAATATTCCTAATTATACAGCCCAATTAATATGCTGCTATTATGCCCCAACAATTGTGTTGGACATTATTCCTAGTTGATTTCCCTCGCATGATCAACTTTATCAATTACCCCCCTGTTCGAAACAGCCTTGTCCTTGAGGCTGAAATCAGAAAACAATATTCATCCATTGTCCTTGAAGTCTATTTTCCATCCCCTAAAAGAATTGTGCACATATGTTCTGGAATCAGACGCAAGCACCCATTCAATTTATCTTGCCAGGTTTATTGTGTCAAAGATTTCTATGGCATCTGTGGATCTGATCTGCACTTTAATCTCACCATGAACACCATTGAGGAATAACCCCATACTGTGATTCAGTGATTTTTGAGACAAGGGCCATCCAAGATGTACACTCATCAACATATTCATCCACACATCCAGTCTATTTTGTGGATGTGAGCCTCAAAAGGGTTTTCCAAGGGGCTGCCTCCTTATCTTTTGAGAACTCACATGTCAATTGACTCCATGACATGTCAGGATATTGATCAATCAACCAATGAACCCAGTGCAGGGCAGTTCCCTCCTTACTCACCAAAGCTAATTCCACTTTCAATTTTTCCTTCGTCCCATGAATTCTGAAATAGTGCTCTGCCTGAGTAATCCGCGCAATGGGATCGCTTCCATTACAGTTGGGAAATTTGATCCTCTTTGCATAAAGTTGTAAATAAATAACCGTGTGGGGGAAGAGAGGGCTGCTGATCACTGACTGGAGTCTTGTTGCTCCCTTCGCTAGGTTCTGTTATTTGGTAGACATCTTTGCTAACTTCAATTGCTTTTCCTCTAACCATCGAGGTTAATAACTCCTCAAGCCTATCTAGTTTATTGAGTTTCTATACTATTTTTTATTTTTTTATTGTTTTTATTATTATTATTATTATTATTATTATTATTATTATTATTATTGTTATTGTTATTGTTATTTTCTGTTGTGACAACTCTTCCCATATTGGTTCAATGCTCTTCTCTATCATCTCAATTCTGTTCTCCATTTGGGTTTGTGTCATTGGTCATCCTGAGGAAATGTGATTGGAATTGGACCAATTTGATAAGACTTAAGTGCAGAAGATTAAAAAAGAAAGAGGGATGATTTATTAGAAAAGAAAAAAAAAAGTACTCTGGGATGATTCCCGGCAGCCAAAGGCTGAATACAAATGATAATTACCACCTGCCATCCCTCATGTTCAACTTTCTTACTTATCTAGTACCTCTCCTAATAACCCCCGATTAATATTCTAATATGAAGCCCCAAATGAAATACTGATATTATTATTAATTATATGCCCCAATTAATGTGCCAATATTATGCCCCCAAAAATATGTTGATATTATGCCTAAATGATTTCTCTAGCTTGATCAACTCTATCATTAACATCTCGCATATTGTTAATGAGAGCATTAAGTGCCCATTATTCCTCTTAAATTTATTATGAACAAGAATTATGGATGGAATGTAGAACTCGGTGCCACGTGAAGTAGATGAAAAACCAGAGACAGTACTGAATTAGGACCTGTAAGTTAAATGATCTAATGTATATGTTTGCAGTTTTACTTTCCTCAGTTGACAGAATGCTGTTCTAAGAATTAATCCTTTCCACTGCAGTTGTCAGTTGATTTACTGTTTATTGCTTTAATTTAGAAGTCATCTTTTCGTATCATTTATAATCTTTTTTTTGTTTTTTTGTTTGGGGAATTATGAGCTGCAGTAATATATATGTGGATCCAATATGCTTTGTTGCCTGGAATTTTAGCTAAATATTACTACAAAGAAACTAATTTGTGATACCAAGTCCTATCTTCAATGCCTACCCAGCAGTTTGCAGTCAGAAGCTTGAATATACTTGATAATATCTCAAGTTTTCCCGCTCGCTCGCTCGCTGCTGTAGATCATTTGTTTAATCTATCGACTTTTTTCTGGTGATTCCTTAACAATCTGTACCATAAAGCTGTTAGAGTATGACATGGTGTTGCTGTAACATTGGCAGTTGGATACACTGCAGGGTCAAAGGCCACTAAGACTACTTTTGGATTCTTTTTGGTGATTTAGGTGAATCTCTGTAAGAAGATAGATTAAAAGATGTGATATATAATGGAGAGCATGATGTATGGTTTTACTCTTAACGAAGGAGTGAAAACTGACTGGAAAATGAAACAATCATAGCCTAAATGATTCGATATATTTGTACAGGGCTGCTCATGAGGCCGGTGCAGCCACTGCAATTGTAAATGTAGGTAAAACAAGAGCTGATGATTTTGTTCCGTTGAAAATTAACGCTAGACTAGGAGAGGTACGTATGCTTTTTCTTAAATCTCTTCTGCTGTAAATTACTATGTATTAAATCTCACCCAGGAATCCGGTGCAGATATTGCCAAGATTGCTTTCGGTTGGATCCCTTTGTGTGCCGGTCGCATAGTGAATATGAGTTTGATTTACTTGCCATGGATATTGAAGTTGGAATAGGAGATGGATGCTGTTGTTCCAGTGGGAAATTGTAAATATATGACAAATATGATTCTTTAGCGGAAGTATTTTGTGTCTTGTGATGGGGGAAGTGAGTACATCCCTTTGGTCTTGCTCAAGCAGGTTGAGCTGTGTAGTATGGGAACACTATGTTTATTTAATAAACAAGGTCTGTACTTTCTTCTAATTGTCAAGTTCACATCAACAAATTTCCAGTTCAGAAAATTATTATTCTATCATAATGCCGTATATATTAAATATTTTGTCTTACTAATGTCATATTTGCACGGGATTAATTCATAGCTGAACGGGCTATATATAAAGTAAAATGCTCAATCGAGGCTTGGACCTATTTTACTAAATAACTATCTGTCTGCCTGTGTGATACACACGATGAATATATTTTTATATGAATATTATGTTATAAAATTATATTATTATTATTATTATTATTATGTATTATTTTTTTGATAATATATATCCCAAATGAACAACTCTTCTGCAAACGATCAATATGGTCCAAAAATAATATTTTTCAAAGAAATAAGAAGAATCCTAATGTAATTGGATCCATCTCTTGACTTAGATCTAAAAGTGGATAAGTTCCCACTGATTATCACAGTGTTATGTAACTCCCACTTGTTCCCAGAATTTAGGTTTATGTTACGCATTCATAATCCGTTAATCAATTACTCCCTCTCGGGTTATAATTGATTAACTACATGTATGTAATTTATTCGTCATATAATTTCATACAACATCCAAATTAAAGAAGTATAAACAAATATAGGAAATAAAATATCATTAAAAAAGAACATATGAAATCATAATTATGCAAACTCTAAAATCACTAGGTGTTTAGTCATTTATATTCAATGCATAATCCACAAAAAACATATTGATAATCATAGCTAATATATATAAATAAAAGAAAAGAAAACTATTAAATTCAAACGACTCTCTTTGATAACTTGGTTAGTTGATTCTCCCTTTATTCCTTGTTTTTTGCTTTAGAATCTATATTATTTATTGTTCCCAAACTTCTTTCTTTCATAAACAATGACTAAGTTGCGCATACAATTTTCAATAATTTAACAAATTCTAGTTCAGATTAAATATTTCAAAGGTGAGGGAAACAAAAATCGATAAAGACAACAAAATTAATTATTTTATATAATAAAATAAAATCACGAATTGCATCCTCGGTCAAAATTTTATCTTTACATACATTGTACAGTAGGTTCAAATTTTTGTACCATGCATGTCGCATATCACGTACGACTTGTCGTAACAAAAACGTTGGATGAAACTATTTGTTTTATGATTGGAAACTTCTGTGTCCCTTGCTTGTTTCCACTAATTGGATTTGGATCTCATCAGTAGAAGCTTTCTGGGTCGGGATACCTTCTTTCTATCTTTTGGGGTCCATATTTTATTTTTTATTTTAAAATAATCATCATGTATTATATTTATATTTAATGATATTATAAATTAATGTATAATGTATATTAAAAATAATAAACTATAACATAAAATAGATAATTCAAATTCAAAAATTGAAAAATTATGTTCTCAAAATTAGTTATATGTTTTATTTTATAATTATATCATTTATTTATTTTTATTATATGAATTTAGTCTTAATTTCATCGGAATTCAAGTTTATGGTTGGAAAACTCACGTGCACCGTTGACCTTTTAGATATTGGATTTTTGATTTTTGAGTACCAGTTTTTACCATCCCGTATTACTCTGAAGTAGATAAGACATTACAAAAAGTGACACTTAGGTGACTATCTTGTAATTAAATCGTCGGAATTCCAAAGTTTCAATTTTTTCGATCATAAATTTGAATTGCAACAAAATTAAAACTTAATTCACATGCACAATAAACAAAAAATGTAATTGTAAAAATAAAAATAAATGACTAATTTTAGGATTGCAAAACTAATCTTAAAATTATACCCTTGAAATCGATTAAAATTTAATTTTTAGACCCGAGCCATTTAAAATTGAAATTGCATCCCAGCACAGTACAGATTCATGTACAAGACGTAGCAAATATTGTACGACGAAAGTTGATGTGAAATGTGAAGGCAGTAACTGATTGGCATTTGAGAAGACTTTGCCGGGCCGACTAATGTGGCTGCATTAAACAACCTTGTACAGGTAACTACAATGACTATAGCATAAACTAATTGATTTTGTATGTTTGTTTATAAGGCAGCAAGAATTTTGTATTAAAACGTCCCTATCATAAACGGATTAATATCGTTAGTCAATGTCCAACAAGTGCTGAATCTGCATCAACACAGGAGACTCCTTAAATCAGTCTTCATGTTCATCTAAATCATCGTATAAATATGGTCGCGTTGGGGTGTTGGGGAATGCAGGCATAATGGGAGTGAGAGGCAGTAAACTGAGCAGGGTTGTGAGCTTCCGCGGGCTGAAGCGCTCGAGAGGTGTATCGTGTGTAGCGACTCCAAGGGGTTACATACCGGTGGCAGTTGGTGTGGATGAAGAAATGGAGACGCGGTTCATGGTTCACACCGCGGCCTTGTCAGACGCTGAATTCGTGCAGTTGCTCCGGAGATCAGCTGAAGAATATGGGTACTGCAATGAGGGCATTCTCAGAATCCCTTACGACGCAAAAGCCTTCGAAGAGTGGATGAGCAGAAACAGACCCAACAAAATGATTCTGCCCACAAAAACATGATGTGTTTGCCAGCAAGTGTAATTTGTTCATGGGAAGAAAATCTGCATGAGAATGTTGTATGTATTAATTAGGATATGTGTACATGGATTGTAGATGGATATTTGGATTTATTTGTACATGATACAGCCTATCAATAACTTGTAATGAAGTGCATATTGTTATGCATTGTACATATTGTCATGTGTTTGTATGTATGCTGAAGGAAGAGATTCAGACAAGAGTTGTAATGAAAATTTGACATCCTTGAGCAAAGTTCCTCGACTGTCTTATCTGCTCTATATTGTCTAATCATTGCCAGGCAGAGTCGGCTCTGGGGTGGTCAAGGTGGTGCCGCCTCTGTTAGGTCTTCCTCCGCGAATCTCTCCCAGTCTCATTTTTTTGTCCTTATGTAAGAATCCTTGGGCAAACCACAGCATCATCAACTTGGGAGCTGGAGCTTCTTTGCATTTCAGAAATGCTCCAAAACAGAGGAAACAGGGGTTTCAAAATGTTTGCAACTAAGTTCCAATATTTGAATCATGGAATTGTTTCTCTTAAAAAATATACGTGGCTACGTTCCCATCCACCTCTTGCCATGATTGTCGATAGTTGAAAGAATTCCGGCCATGATAACTACAGCAAGTGGTAATCCTTTACAATCTGATGCAATTTTCTTTCCCACGAATTGTTCGTTGAATGCTCCAAACTATATTTTGTGAAATACACACAGGAGAAAATTGATAAAAGCTGTCACAAGAAGGTAGTTGTGAATATCAAGATTAAGCACGATGAACAAGTCCAGAATGTCTCCGTTTGGCCAAAACATGTGGTCCCAATCATTGTGGTTAGAAGCTCAAAGATATACAACCTCCTCGTATCCATATTCATCCGATCAATGTGAATATGAATATGAATATGACCATATTATCAAAAGCTCGCAGTGTTTAGAATAAGATATAATAAAATTTATTAGTTATGCCAAAAATTTTTACAAAAAATCACATAATATATATATATATATAATTAAATCAAAAGTTATGACATTAATTATTAGTTATACGTAGTTAAAATTATCACTGAACTAAAAATAATTAGATGCTAATGACGATTAGCTCGAATTGAATTTACTTAGTAATAATTAAACATAATTTAAGTATACAAGTTATTTTAAGAATAAAATTCAAAATAATGAAAGTAATTAAAAAAGAATAATAAGTATATATATATATATATATTAGAAATATCACACTATACCCAATAAAAATAATCAAACTTATTTTTAAATAAAAATATATAAAATTCATGTTTTACATCCACATTTAAAATTTATAAACAAATGTATCCCTCCTCTCTCTTTCCCGCTCACTCCTTCTCATGAAAGATCACCTCTCTCTCTCTCTCTCTCTCTCTCTCTCGTATAAGTCCCTCTCTCCATGGAAGTCCTCCCCTCTCCCCCTCTCCCCTCTTCTCTCTCTTTCCTTCCTGAAAGCTCTTTACCTTTTGCTTTCTCTTCCACTTTGTTTTTCCCACTTATTTTGTGCAAATTTACATTATTAATCGTGTAAGCTTATACAATTAGTGTAAGCTCAATCATGTAAGTTTATACGATTGGACTTAGATCGTCGTACAAACTCAATAAGGATATTTTGAGAATTGTGAGTAAAAAATATCTTTTTTAAAATTTTGGATACAAATTTTTTTGACTATATATTGTGTGAATTTTTAAATGTTAACACGATCCTCTTATTAAGTCTCAGGGGCTGCCTTGTCTATTTGACCACATTACCGCATGAGTATAGTTGAACACGAGAAATTATGGTGCCAAGTCGAGTTTTTGATTATCAAAGGTTACATTCAAAAAATTCTTAGATTATGTGTTATTCCTACTCATCTTGCTCCAAAGAAAGATGGTAATTGATGAATGTGTATTGATACTTGTGCAATCAATAAATTTACAATTAACTATTGCTTTCTCAATCAGATTTTGATGATTGTGGGATGCTTTTTATTTCAAAAATTGGACTTTAAAAGTGGTTGTGGTCACCATATATAGGCTTGGCCCGGTGGTAGGAGGAAGACCTCCTTCAAAGACTTATATGAATGTCTCGTCATACCTTTTGGCTCGTCAAATGCCTCTAGTACATTCTTATGCATCATGAACCAAATATTACGATCTTTCATTACTAAACTTGTGATTGTTTTTTATTTTTTATGACATTTTTATATGCAGTGATTCTTGGTACTTACATTGTGGCATTTAAAGAAATTGCTTCTGGCTTTGCATCTTGCATGTTTCTTGCTACATTTTTTAATTACATCTTTTGTACATTAGGTATGCAATTTTTTGTTATATTATATGTGGTATGTCAATGGATTCTATTAAAATTGATGTTATATCATTATTGGTAGGAGTAGATAAGGGTACGGTTCCAGTTTTGAACCGCCAATCAATATTTTAATTTAATTGTTGACTCAGTTTCAAATTGAAAATTGTCCGGTTCGATTTTGCTTTCAAAGTCGTTGATTTCTGTTTCAAAAGATCGGTTCCATGTCTGGTTCTTGTTCAAAACTTTCAATTTTAATTCCAAATGTTACAAAAGAAGAATTAAAAAAAAAAAAACTATTAAATCAAAACCGGCTGTATGTCTATTCAATTCCAATCTCATAGTTTTCCAATTTCTCTCTCTTTCCAAAAGAGAAAAAGTTGCATTTACATTACCCTTAAAAAATAAATAATAAAAGAAAAAAGGAAGGATGCAAAAAGATGGCCAGGACAATCTTTCTCCTCATGTCGTCAGAATCTGACCTTACCACCTGTGCCTCCCTGTGAAAACGAGACATGTTCCCACTAAAGCTGGTGCGCTCTCTTGTTTCCGGCGATGACGTCACCAACAATCCTCTTTTTCTTCGCATCCACCATGATAATGATCTCGAAGAAGTTGATGATAATCCCAGCACCCACACCATTTTATCTCTATCAAGAGACAGAATCCCATTAATGCTCTTCACTCCAACTCAAGAATTGGTGAAAGATACATACAGATTGGCCTCAATTGCTAGAGACATTGGCATGGATCTCTACCCCAACCCATCTCTCTCACACGTCATCTTCTCATGGCCATCACCGCCCTCATCATGCACATCATCTACCTCATCCACATCGTCATCCTCCTCCTCCTCTGGTGCATCTTCATCCTCATATTCGTGGTCGTTGCCAAACGACAGCGTTCCGCTGCCATTCCCCTCTTTCACCACCGCGTCACTCTCCCACCTCCGCCTCTTCGCCAATCTCTCCAAGGGTTACTTCAAGCTGGCTTTCGTGAAAAATAGCAGCATCCCACTTGAAAGAATTGAGTCTCTAAGCAATAATAATTGGCATTGCACCTCGCTTTCCCTGTTTTCGACGCTCACCGGTGAGAGAATTGAGTCCATGGATGGGTTTTCTAAGGCTTTGCTTGGAAAAGGGTGGACCCTTTTCAAGACCAATAATAGTGATAAAGATTTTAATGATTCTCCCGAGAGGGCACTATATTTGTATAGGAGGTTGGATGTGAGTCGATTTAGTAGTACCAAACAGCTGACAAATGGAAATGGAGATTTGAGGGAGTGGAGTAGAGTTAGGGAGTTGAGGCTGCCTCCATTGGATTTCAGGAATGTCCCTTTGAGGATTCTGCAGTACATTCGTCTGATGACTGATGATATCTTCTACCTTGCCTAGCCACTATAGTAAGTACTTCTGTTTTCTTTAATTGTGTTCTTTGGTTTTGATTTTGATTTTGAGTTTATGTTCTTAATTTGTTTCTTTGCTGGGTTGTTTAGCTATTCTTGATTATTGTTTCTGTGGTAGATTTTCTGTTGGTGGCAAACAGAGGCTTTGAGCCTATGAACTTCTAGTCTTTACTTTAGAGGCATTATAGAACCACTGAAGATGGCACCTGAATGCGAATAATTTTGGTGATTATTATTGATGTTATTGAGACTATTAATTACAGTAAGTTATAGTCACGAGCTCAGCTATTCTTCTTCCCAAACACTGATTCCTAACTAAACCAGGCAATATCCATGGAAAACCAGACAACTTCCCCAATGACAATTCTTCAGGTTTGAGCGGTTGTGTGTGCGGGTGAAATTCAAGCGTGCTCAAAAGGTTGAAAGGAAAAACTTTGGAACTGTGTTATTAATACTTTTGATGATGAATACAGAGTCAATCTTCCTTTTCTTATAGCTGCCATTTCCAGATCCTCTAGCAAACTCGAACTGCTTCTAACTGACTGAGATTCCAGCTAGCAACTTCATGTGCCAATCATGTGATTAATGGTGCGATACTAACTAATAAAAGTGTGCTTCTTCATATTACAACTCTAAGTCAGTAATGAGACTAAGTAAAAAGATAAATTAAAAGGAAATACGTATGCACGGGCGCAGACTCATGGCAATTATTAACTGTTCTGTCTTCTTCAGTTTCACAATTAACCAGATTCTTCAGAAAAGTGGTAGAGCTTTACCTTTTATAGAAGGGATATAGGATCTGAATCATCTGATAAATTTAGGTATTATACCCTATGTTTATCTGACTGATAAGCCATACTGGTTATTTCAATAACCCTACTACTAGTTGAAGGACATGAATCCATGATAGATTGGCGATATGAATGGATCTATGGTTAACTAGGTAAGCAAATTGACAGTGATTCTATCAATTACTTTTAGTGTGCTGATTGTAAAAAACCTTATGGTGTGTCGCGAACTTCTCACACTTCTGATGGCTGCTATTTTAAGGGAGATTTTTGTCAACTCAAGTGATAGAAAACCTTATCCTTATCAAGTTCTTATTTGTGATCCTTAATGGAGTTTTGTTTATCAGTTTCAAGCTTTTCCATATAACCATGTAGGATCTTAAGAAAAGGAGGCATAAACTACAATATTTACAAAAACACTCGCAGATTGCTAGAATGTCAAGTCATGTGTCTGTCCAATTCACTCATGCCTAATTTGTTTGCAAAAATGTCTCATATTAAACCATTTTTCACGCACTATGAGGCTTTCCGAGCATGGATTATAGAAATTAAAGATTTAGTAGAAATTGTTGCGGTCCTAGTTGCCTATAGATCTTATCATCTGGGATTGTAAATAGGTAAAATTTTGTTGCTTTTCATTTATTATCCAGGCTGCCAAATGTTCCATGACTGCCAAAAAAATTTGATTCATTATGCATCTACATGGTTTTATCAAAATGACTAAAGTGCAAGGGAAGTGAGGGCTGTGAATCCTGTGATGGATTTCCCCCATCTGGGGCAATTGCATCTTCAAACTTCATTGGATCAAAGTTGCTGAGACTAGAGTCACACAGTGCTTTGTTTCTGACTTTCAGCAAATAATGATAAGATATTAAGAGTTGTATTAACTTGACATTGACACGACACTGATCAATATTTGGCCATCTGTAAAAACTATACTTTGTATTAACCAGATTTTGACAAGACGTTAAAGCTTATTCTATAGTCCAATCCTTTGAATCTCTCATTTATCAAGCAGTTATAAGGTTCCACACATATGTTCCCTTGTTCATTTGCCATATTTTGATCAGGATCTTTTTGCTTCATTTATATGTTATTCAATATGAATCCATATGTTCTGTCTCCTTTTAAAGAAACATAGTGTCGCGGGACCTTAGTTCATACTTTTGGCTATATGTTTTTTTGTCAGCCCGGTTTTTTCCCATGGTTGTAGCGAGACCATGGGGGTTTGATCTTTTAGTAGTTTCCTTTCTGTTGCAATAAGTGGTTATAGAAATATCTTTCGGTCTTAGTAGGACCAACAGTTCCTATAATCAAATCTGAATTAATTTTTTTGCTAAAATGTACATCCCTGGCTCGATGATGAGCACTAGAGTAAATATCATCTCCTGAATCTCCATCTGTGAAGAGTTCCATCTCTAAAGAAAAATGAGCTTGTTCCTTTGTATTTCGTAGCCTTATTGATGGTCTTTCATGTGTAGATTTTACGTTGCAACTCCTTATTATGGTAATCGCAGACACAATAATGTTCACTTTAATCGTTGTGAAGTGAGCGCTCAGGTTTTGAAGACAAGGGACTTGACAGCATGAATCAATGTGGGCACAATCTAGTTGATAGAATATAGATAATCTTCCGACCTGATATGTAATCGAATTCTACTGCAATTGGCATTAACTGTAAATACAGGCACGATAGGTGTTGTGTATAGCCTGAAATTATGTTACAATACACTGTACAACCTTGTGAGGACAATCAAGGATGTACACTCGTTGCAAGCAGTCATGTGTAATTGATCATGTTGATATTGTAGCCTGCTCAGAGTAACCACTAAGCATAAGTGTTGATTTTTCTCCTTAGAGAGTTGCTGCCAGTATATGTTGCTCTTTAAGCTTTTGGGATTCCCCACTTTGTTGTCATCAGTGATCATCATATTTCTCTTCTCTTTTTGTTAATTTTCTTTTAAATTTAAATTTATAATTGCTTTACACTCGATTCAGTTAGCCTTTAACATTGCCAGCTTTTGACCATCTCTACGGTCATCATTTGACTTTACAATTTCTACTTTCGAAGATCATTTTAAATTGTGATTTCAATACTTAGAATATCATTGTAATAATTGCTTGCGGATGCACTTTGCAGCCTTTGCTTCTTGTTGTTGGACTTTAATTCTGCCACAGATGGTTCTTTTGTACATGTAAACACAAGCATAAGAAGCAGATTATGTGATCTCGTTTTCCTTGCCCTCACTGACGTTATCTTGTATTAGGTCGCATTGGGCAATCAGGCAAATTTGGGCTGGGACCGAATAGGTCTGGCTGTTTTTGGGTCATCTAACATTGAGCTCGGCCCTATATATGGGCTGTTCGAGCCAGCCCCAAATAGCAAATTGGTAGCCTTCTAATAAGACCCGCCAGAAAAGAAAGGCTATATACCTTTGTTTGTTCAGAATGGTTAAATGACTTGGAAGAACTTTGTAACCTTGTCGATCAAATAGAAATATTTATTTAAAGGCCAAAGAAACATAAACTAGATTTTGTACATTACATCCTTCACACAAAACAATCAACATTAATCACTAATTACATGAATGGAGTACAAACTGTTAGTTGATGAATAAATAGATATAAAAATAAAAAAATAATAAAAAAAGAAAAAAAAGACGGACCACAACATAAGGGGAAAAAAGAAAAGAAAAAAAGGATCATGTTGTATGAGCACCATGTGTTCTTGATGCCCATATCCCGAACACAAGAAACCAGAATACGAACAAGATGGCCCAGTAACGAGCAGGTCCGTACTTGATTCTGGTCAGAACAAACTGCAAATGAAAGACAACATTTATCAGTTTAAAGATGTGACGAAAACACCACAAAATCAAAACAATGCATAATACAAAACAAGCTAATTTGCTGTTTGATACTTTCCTATTTTTGTTTCAATTATTTGTGTACAGCCTGCCTAACATTGCCCTAGGTTTCTGTACGCCCACGTGGGGAATGTGAGTGGATAGAGACGACATAAAAGTAATTATTGAATTATCGAGACAAACATTGGTACAAAATAGAACTCATTGATACCTAAACATATTCGTTATATTGTCTCCAATGAAACAATGGTAAGGATCTGAGAGATTTATTGATCGCTAAAGTACCTCAATTCTCAGTATTCCATAATGCAACATGAGAAGTTCCCTGGAAGAATTAACAAGCAGTTCTAATACCAAGTTAATTCATGCCATTCCTAAACTAAATAGCAGTTGGAACAACTTCAGGACCTAGAAACTGAGAAGGACAAATACCCAAAACTAAAGCTCATATTCTCCTGAATGCTCTTGTCCCGTTAAAAATCAAGTTTATGTCCAAACTCTTGCATATTTTGGGTTCAAATCAAGGACATGAAATAATTGATTCAACTTCATTAACAAGCCCAGAGAACCGAGCTTACCATTCTTCATGTAGATTCATGTAGACAAAATCATAACATCATTCTTAAGCATAGCAAGTTTTTGCTTCTTTATAAATGCCATTGATTTGACTAGTACATACTTACAGACTCTAGAAAAGTTAAAAGATAGCATTCAAGAATTAGCTGCCACCAGAAGCTGCCGAACATTTAGCAAGAACGAGCCAGAGAACATAAACCAATATTGCATGCATCAAATATTTGGTCAGTTAGAGTTCCATTACACTTCAAAATGCAGGTATCCCCTAAATGTTCATCATTTTTTACTCACAGTCTGATATGATCCATAAGATAAACATAACAAATTCTTACTAATAACATGAAGAAAATATCAACTGTACTTACAAATCGGAAGAAGACAACAACAGTCAATGCACAAACGCCTCCAAGAAGAATATGCAGCCCATTTTTAGCAGTTTTCTGCAGAAGAAGGCAAAAGCATTCATGCAGGAGATCAACAGGAAAATACAAAGAAAAGAACTAGTTAAGAGGAAACCACGAACATCGTCAAACACACAGTCCAATTAATGGCCAATTGGATTTTTGTTCCTGAATTGAGAAGGTGAGGATAATGTATAAAAACTTGAGGGTGTATGGAGCTACAAAATGCAGTGGAGTCAATGACATGAAAACTAGGGCCAATAAATTTAGAGATGGCAAAACAAAGTGATCCTTTATGCATCCTTTTGACAAGGCAATAGCAACTATACATAGAACATAGAACAGCAATGTTCATGTGTCACAAAATACTCAAATTCAAATTCTGAGATTGGATATAGCACCAAATATCAGAATTATTGGTCAGTGCTAGTGCTAGAGATAATTACACTTGCACTAAGTTCCTTAGATAAGTTACAAACTGAAACAACACTATTCCAGAGGATCTTCCGCTCAAGATTTTGAGTCATGTCTCCAGTTCCACAATTTATCTTTTTGGAATTAAGATCTAATCTAACATGACGATAGACATAGAGAAATCTTAGCACCATGGAATATTTGATAGCAATATGAGTTCTACCAAATCACAGAAGGCACAAAGAATTTCTCACGCTACAAAGTGAGATTCAAGCAATAAATCACACTTTGCATGGGAAAAGAACAATGAAAAAAAACCTAAGCAAGTAAATCGACTTAAAATGGAATGATTAATATAATTTCTAGGGTCAAGTTTGGGCTAGAAAGTAGGTTGCATTATTAGTGCTCTACATGCTCACCAGGACTACAGAGGCAGATCAATGCCAAATGGCAAGTGAAAACCAGAAATTTGGGAGATTGACGGTGTCCAGATACTTACACTGTGTTGCTTATGATGGTAGCCACACTTCCATAATCCAAGTTTTACAAATAATTATTAATTATGGTATTGCTGTCATTGATGTTCAGGAAATCAAGAGACTCAAAAAGCCCACAATGGATGGGAAGAATGTATTGAATACATAATTAATGCAAGTAAACTTGCTGCTATCCTTTCAGGGACATTATATGCATCCAAATTTCGGTCCTGCTTGTGTCATAAATGTCACAACACCTCCAATAATGAAAACTAAAGGTATTAGCAATTAACTCAAATACATGGTGGGATACAGACACTTGTTCCTAGCCCGTGGACAATCCTAGGCTGGACACAATGAGCTCACAGTTATTGTTTAACCTCTAGGCCCTACTCATCTGTGAAATTATGAGGATAAGCCAAGAGGTTCAAACAAATGGTACAATCCAACTTCTATTCTTTGTGGATTGAAATGCAGTGTTGCATCCATGATCCACAGATTCTTACTTTGGTTGTCTGCTACTGGGAGTTCCACAAAATGCAAAATAATTAATAGATGTAAGGGAAATAAGTGAAATATGAACATGGGCACTCAAGCTCTAAACCACAAAGGGGATTAAACAGTGGAAAGTTAGTCAGCATACATAATGTCTGCGTATAAAAAACAAAGTAGACAGATGCAAACAAGAGATAACAATAATATTCAAAAGAGAGCAACATAACTTCAAGCTATGTGTCATTCAGCAACACAGCAATTCTGATCTATGACATATTTAACCGCACCTTGTTTCACAATTTCTTATAGGTATTAAATTCTCAAAATTAGCATCTGTTCCCAATCTTGTAGGCGAATGTGAACACTCATGCATTCAACAAGAGGAGAAACTCACAAATGGCTTGGAAGAATTCTTGAAGATTTCAATCAAAGGACTAAAGGAAAATTTGAAGATTCTTAATGCTCAACTACTTCATACTTTTTTTTGGTTCTTATCATCCTAAATTATGGTCCAAGGCTCAACCAACTTTGGCTTAAGGATCTTCTGGTCTATTATCATACACTGATAATGGGTTCCATCCCCCATGATGAGGTTCAAATCATTTGGTATCACAAGCTGGGTCTCAAGGCAAGGGTGACTGAACCTTTCTTGTATGAAACATATGAGATGAAGGGATGCTTGTAACATTTCTAACCTTTTTTTGTAGCTTCCATATAGTAGAGATAACATCTTCCTCAAGATTGGGAAAAAGTGTGTGGATCGCTGCACCACCATGCATATCACCAGACTAGTAATATGTGTGAGCTTGGAGGAGTTCTTGAAGACTCGCAAGAGATCTATTGAAGTTCTTTAAAGAAATTCCAGGTTTTTAAACTAGAGATAAAAAGAAGCCTTAAGTCATGTAACAGTGTGCATTATGTGCAAGCCATAATCTGGTCTAGGCTGGACTGAAATAGGGTTGAAGGAATAATGTTGGGTGGACATGCTTTACGAGCTGGCCATAACCACAATCAAAGCTGAATGCAGATTCAGAAAATTTTACTCGCCTTTTATTTTACTTCCACTGTATTCATTTTGTTCCTTAGACTTCACGGAGACCTACCGTTAGAAGTTCTCCTAGACCAATATAAGGTTACTTTATGTTAATCTTAGGCAATGAAAACTGAAGAATGTTATCATTGAGAATTTTATTGTCTTTCTCATCCATGCATGGATGTGTCCCTTTCACCTGAACTCTTGTGTATGTTTGTGTATACTTACTAAAGCTTTTATCTGCAAAATTCTTAAATTCCTGGTTCTTATTTTGTATGAATAACGGATCAATACCCAATAACCATAACTCTTGGTTCTTACCTCACTACGTAATGGGTCAAGACTCAACATTGTCGTTCATGGTTCCTATCTGGCTAAGTTAATGGATCAAATGAAAAAAATCCTAAACCCTTGGTTCTTACATTTCCAGCAAATGGGTGAAGGTTTGAAAAACTTGTAACCTGAAGATCTTGGGTTCTCAAAATCATACTGGTATTGCTTTTCATCACCACATGGATGAGATTAATCTAAGTTATGGTCATTTTTGTGGTTACTGCAAGGTGCAATCAATCTGAAAGACTAAAAGCAGACTAAAAGACTAGTAAATAGGATAATGAAAAGAACATGTTAGGCCAGGAAAAATATAGCCACTCCAAATACCTTTCCAACATGAGGGGCAAGGAGCCATGCAAGAGTAACGGTCAGCAGACCTGTAGCAAGCAGGATCCCCGTACCCTCTACAGCCCATTTGGTAGCAGAATTCTCAACAGGGGTAACTTCTTCTGTGACTGTATTAGAAGCTGAAGGTTGCTCACGGACCACCTGAGACACTGTGATAGAATTGTTATTCTGTGGATTAAACCACAACGAAATTTCACTTAACCTTTGCCTCCGAATAGCAGCAATAGCATCAGGATCCACACTAAAATCTGTCTGGGGTGGTGCAGGGTTAGATTCGCCATTAACAATTCCTTCCCTTAATGCTTCATACTCTTTTAAAGATCCTAATATCTTTTTGAAGTCTCCAGATCTAATGTTTTTTGTCACAGATCCACAAATTTCACAGACAGTTGATCCATGGCTGATAAACCACTTAAGGGCGCAGGCATAGTGTGCTAAAGCAAGGTCATTTTTGCAAGCACAACCAAGCTCAAATAGTCCGTCTTCATTGTCATCAAGGCCTAACTCCACATCAGCAGTACAAAGAAAAACCTCTCCATTTGGGCTAATAAACTCAATCAACTCAGATCCATTTAAATCACTTTTGTAGAAGGCATTGCTTTCAGTGTTTCCTAAGGAAACTTTCGAAGTAGACTTCATCTCACTGCCTTTAATGGGATTAGACGGTGGTGGAGAAATACCCAAGAATCCCAGAGCGATATTTCCCCTTCTATCAGGTTCAGTGCAATGACAAACACGACAAGTTGCCAAGCCAGCTTCTTGGTCTATGCTAAGACGTGAGACATCATTTCTTGGTTCATCCTCAGTAGCTGAGCAAAAGTTGTCATTAACTACTCCAGTTTCATGGGACTTTTCTTTCTCCATGACTGCTCAGAATGTTGCACCTATCAGGATGTACTATACAGCTTTTGGTAACAGTACTACTTTTAACCAAAAAGATCAATTGGCCTCACTCAGCCATTATTAGTACAACAATCCGGTCCAGGAAAAGTCCAAAACCAATCTCGCATAAAGTAAACCAAGCATATCAGAATATGCCCATACATGTAAACTTCTGTAGCTTGATTAAGAAGAATGACACCACACAACTACTATCACTTCCTAAAACACAAATTATTCTGATACTGGTGATTGGCATTGAGGAAGAACAAAATCCCTAGAACAGCAAATAAAGAAAAGGAGTTATGCAAGAGATTAAGCAATTTAAGAAAAAGTGAGGAAAAAATCAGTTCTTAGCCTAAAGAATTCATCCATGTGCAATATATGAATAATTATTCCAACAATATGACAGAAAGAAATAGCTCTACTAACACACACCAAATATATATATACTTATGTAAAGGAAGAACTCTCATAAGTTATAATTGAATACCTATACACAATTTCCTAGAGACAGGCATTGATTGAGTTTCCGAGCAATTTAAATGTTTATCTCGATACACATAGTGAACTGAAACATATTACATTTTATGAAGACACGCTGATACTGTAAATGCCGCAAAACTTGCAGCATCTGCAGAAATACTATTGCATATCAATTCGGTTTCCAAATTCGCAAATGCAATCAGTATCAGCAATCTTATTCTTTATCCTCCAATCAATTCTCATTACCTCTTTAACCTTTCAACACAAGTGCACAAGTCTTAATAAAGAGCAAGAAAACTGTCAACTATAAATATGAGCAGAAACCCTAAAACTGATGAAGAATGGGACATTCCCACGAGAGCTGCTAGGTGAATTGAACATCAACAGCGATATAAAGACAAGAATAACATGATTCACAATGAAGAAACAAAAAAGACAGAAATTTCAAGGAAAAAAAACAAATCTAGAACAAGAAAATAAAGTCATATAGAAATTTAAAAGCATTACATCATAGAGTTAGCAACCACAATTATACTATCTACCCCGAATTACATGTATGTAGTTAAAAAATAAAAATAAAAATCGATGCTTCTTATAATCAAGCTCGAGCACAAAATATGGAATATTGAATAGAAAGAGAAGAAGGAACGAACCTCCGATAATTAGTAAAGGAAATCGTGTGGAGATAATTTGATGGGTAGCCAAGCACTTTCTCTCATATTCCAGTATGCATTGATGGGACAGTAGGATTACGGCTTTTAGAGAGTTGTGTCACTTTACCTGTGATTCTTGCATCCACATCCTTGAATTTCGTGTATTTTTATTTAGACCCCAAATAATTGGTTTTTGGGCAGTTACATATCTATTTTGACTTTCAAAAATTTTTTTTTTCTTTTTTTTGACAAAAACATTCTTTTGAAAATTACTTTAGTTTTTGTTTACTTGTGTTCTACCAACACCAATCTAAGTATTCTACTCTACTTGACTAGGTCTGCTTGCTTTTGTAGGTTGGTCGACAAGTTTGTTTGCAAGGTTGCTTGGCTAGGTTACCCTATGAAAGCCTAATCTGCTTAGTGTTTGTTTTGTTTCCTCAAAGTGAGTTGAGATAAATACTTTATTAACAATATACTTAGAGAAGTGTGGTTTTTGATAAATTTTTCTATTTTAGTATAATGTAGAAGTGTAGGTTTTTAACTCGTATAATTTTATGACAGTTTTTTTAAAATATATTTTCTTTTATGATTCAAATTGTGTGCTTGCCGTGTATTTTTAAAATGGTGTGACACTAATTTAATAAAATAATAAATAATACAAAGTTGTTATGGTAACTCACAAGTTCAAGCTCTTTAACTTTTATCATGGAGAAACTCTTAAAAAGTTAGATTTTAGATTCATTAAGATAGTCAATGAACTTAAGTCACATGAAAAATGTTATCTAACAAAAATAGAATCTAAATATCATTCGAGCTTTAGCCGAGAATGAGAGCAAGAACGAATCTTGCCAAAATTACTATCCTGAGAAGGAAAAAGCCTCAAATCTTACAAGCTTGGTTGTTGCGAGCCCATGGTCCCAAAAGTACAATACAACTAGGGTAACAAATAGTGCATAGGATCAGCAAAGCCACAGTAGTGGAACACCCTAATTTTCTTTAGTAATGAAAATACACTTACATTTAGATTATCATAATTTTATAATAAATTTTATTGGTGATTGTAATCCTTGAATTTCGTGTTATTAGAACTAATGATATTTTTAGTCATGTTAAAATATGATTATTATAACAAGATATATAATAGACAAAATGCATCTTAAGATTCCTAAACTATTCACAAATAGTTCAAGAGGTTTCTGAACTATAAAATTGTTTGAAAATGACCTCAACTACGTACAAAGTTTGAAATGATCCTTCAATTATTAGAAAATGTGTGAAAAGATCCATAAATTATTAATTAACGTTTAAAAAGTTCCCTTTAACTATGCAAAAATGTTATGTATAGGTTCTTCCACAATATATATATATTTTTAGTATAAATAAACACTTAGGGAGTTGTGCATAACAATTTTTCATAACTCAGAGATCTTTCCAAATATTTTCATAATTCAAAGACCTTTTGAAATATGCATTAATAGTTTAAGGACCTTAATATGCATTTTGCCTATATATATTATATAGTAACATGATATGTTTTAACCATATCAGTTTTAGTATAATTATACATATAATAATAAAAGAACAAAGTCATGGCTATTTATTCTTCTAAACAAGTCCTCCTAGACTTCGGTTGTAACTTGCTAATCTATTTTGTTGTGTTAGAGACGACTTCTAGTTGTTGCGTCTATCGTGCACCTTCCCTATTTTTTTACATTAGCATAATAGTTCAACAATAATTCAAAAGAGTCCTCATGAAAGTTGCTTGCCTAACCAAATACTAGATCTTAGCTTTAATTAAAGCAAGCCAATTTTATCTTTTGAGATTGTTCTATATCCAAGATGGGAAAATAGAAAAAAGAAATCATATATTTGAAGATCTGCCTAGAACTTGCATTTTTTTACACACAATTAGGAATCGCACTTGCCACTCGTGGAGTTTGCGTTCAATAACAATAATTAGTAAAATTGAATTGTCTCAATTCGCTTGGGATTGCGCCAAAAAATCCAAGTTCCTTTTGGATTTCTTTCTTGACCAATCACAACTGCATCATTGTCATCATATCGTATTATCATATCTCTGTCATGTTTAAGTTATTTACAGGTATGAACAATTACAGCTCTGACTACTTCTGATTTTTCTATAGTAGCCTTCTGGCGAGACTGAAGACCCCTTGAGTGCTTATGCCCCCAAAGAAGAAGAAAAGGTCCGACACTTGAAAATTATCCTTCGCCCGATCGATTGATCCTGCGGGATGGCTAGCTTGAAAGCTTTTATATAGATAGGGCGTTAGCGCTTGACTAATAAGATAGAAAGAGCTTTTTTAGCTTGATCTGAATCGATTCTATGATTGAATAGCAGAAGTGCTACTTAGTAGGATTTACATATTTAGATCTAACCAATTTGATGAATTATTCCTAAAGGTTCCCATCAAACTAGCACATCTTTCAATTTCTTATTTTACTATGTTCAACTCTATGTATTCCTCTATCCGTAGAGTACATTGAAATGCGGGAAAAGTGCAATCCTTACTCCAGGTCGGAAATGGCGGGGTGGGCAAGGAACGTTTCCCCCTCTTCGCTACGCTCATCTTCCATCGGGGGAGAAGCTCCTTAACTAGGAAACAGGCACCTGCTCGCTTAACAAAGCTCGTTGCGTGCCCCATGAGGAGGAGTTAGTTAAAAAGAAAGTTATCCCTTCCGGATTATGTTGCTAATACTTCGCTCGCCGGTTTACGGCTCGCTTCGGATTAGCTTCCATACACTCTCTCGCGCGCCCTTCCCTTTTGGTGGTACGGGCGCGCAAAAGACTAGGGAAAAACCACTCGCTCGTTTTCCTAAGCTCGCTTCGTTAACCCTTAGGCTGCAGTCCCAAGGTTGGTGTGCAATTAATTCAGCTAAAACAACAAAAAACAATAAAACAATAAAACAAGACAAGAAAAACAATAAAACAAGCAAGAAAACAAGAAAAACAACAAATGCCGTACATAGTCAGTGAACCTTATAGCAAACCCTCACACTTGCGGAGGGAACACCCTTAAACTGCTCATGTATGCGCTGCAAAGATGGGTGCTCATCTATAAGACAATTAAAATAGCTCAAATTGAAGCACTTTACAGAAAGCAATGTCGTTCATTGGGATGAAGTTGATGTAATAAATATATTGCGGTTAGAACTCCTGGAAACATCAATCAAAGTTATGGCTGAAATCAGAAAAAGGATAAGGCAACACATGACTGTTAAAAAGCCATATGCTGGTGTTAGAAGGAAGGAACAACATTTTGAAGTCAGGATAGAGTGTTTTTTAGGGTTGCATCGAGGGAAGTAAGGAAAGTTGAATTCCAGATACGTTGGACCTTTTGAATGCTAGACGGAGTTGAACATGTTTCCTATCGATTTGCCTTACCACTGTAATTATCCTTTGTTCATTACAATTTCCACATATCCATGTTTAGAAAGTATATTCCTCACCTTAGTGACGATATTAACTTCACTTCTTACAGCTTAACAAAGATCTCAACTACGAGGAAAGCCCAATGGCCATCTTGGGAAGGAAAACTCACAACACTTAGAAACAAGGAGATTCCCTTTGTATCAGTGCAATGGAGCACGCATGGTAGGGAAGAGGCTCGATGTGAACAATCTTAGCTGGTGTGCTGACATCTGACAACAAAGTTGTAACATCTACTCCAACGTGGATGTCCTTGATTGGTCCCTCATTCATCCTACAGTTGGACATAGTTTGGTTGATGCAAATTTTCTTGGGCTTAGACACATTTCAATCAACTTCTCTATCACTTCCAGTATCATTCACAACAAGATTACATCCTTCACCATCATCAGTACCCTCACCACCATTATTTCCTACACTTCCTTCTACCTTCCTCATCCTCCTCCTTATCTCTCCAAAATTCTCATAATTTATTTATTTTATCAATTTTACATGCCATTAAATAGTTCTATTGTTTAATTATAATAATGAAATGCAATATTTTGCAAGCTACCACTTCTTTCAGGAGGAAGAACTTGAGATATTGGATGGTATTATACTTCAATAATTAAAAATAAGGTTCTCTTTAGTTTTATTATGTGTTTGTGAATAAATATATTAGTTCGAGTGATGAAATTATATGTAATTTGAATATTGTAAGATTTTACGTATTATATAATAAAAATTAAAAGGTTCTACAGATTTAAAATAAGTAAAATAATAAATTTAAATAAGTACTGACCAATAATGATAGAAACATTTGCAAAAAATATATATATACAAACTGTGATTTATAAAATTATTATTATACTTGAAATAGTTAATTATCACTAAAAAATAAAAATAATTAGAAGACTTCCTAATGATTAGCTCTAATTCATGTTATACTTATCAGCTTTAGTCCTTGATATAGACCTTTAATTTTACAAGATTTTGTAATGGCCTCTATTTTTTTTTATTTTGTTCGATTTTTGCTTAGTTTTACAGAATTTAAAAACTTTTCTTAAAAAAGTTACTGAGTGTCTCTCCTAATTTCACTTGTCAAGTAGATAATTTGATCGTTACATCAACAATCTTCGATGAGATTTTAAAATTTAAGTAAAACTAGATAAATTTAATAAAATAAAAAATTGGATGTCATTATCAAACATCCATAAAAATAAAAGTCATAGAGATATAGTTACATACATAAATTAAAGTTTTCTGTTAATTTACTTAGCGATAGCTAAACTTCATTTAACTTTATTCATTAGAAAAGAATAAGAATATATATGTGTGTGTGTGTGTGTGTGTAGGCATGCGCATGAATCTATGCATATTATTAATGTACATTAAATTATGTATAGAAATAGGAAAATAAATTAAGAAGTTAATATATTGACTATCTCAAAACGTTTTACAGCTGACCAAAATCTGCTCGAGGACTTAACGGCCAAAGAGAACATTAGCAAAACATAATCAAAAGTCGATACTTTAACAAACTTAACGGCCACCGAGAACATGTCCTCAAACAACCATACCCCCATGAATAACCAGTCACCTCTCTCTCTCTCTCTGATTCCGTTTTGCCATGAATAATCTGAACCTCCGGTTGGTGCCGATTCCAAACCCCACTTCTCTCCTCCGCGACCGGCAGCAGGAGTGGTGGCGCCAAATCTTCGACCCGAGCGGTGAAATCGTGACGAGATGGACCCGTGTCTTCTTTGTCATCTCACTCATTGCCCTCTTCGTGGACCCCCTCTTCTTCTATCTACTGGGCTTCATGCCGGGTCGCAATTGCCTCACCATGGACTATGGTTGGGCCGGCTTCCTCGTCGCTACACGTACTATCGTCGACTTCTTCTCCACCCTCCACATCGTCATTAAATTTCGCACCGCCTATATTGCCCCCAACTCCAGGGTCTTTGGCAGAGGTGATTTGGTTACCGATCCAACCTTGATTGCCTTTCGCTACTTGAAGGGCAATTTTGTGATTGACCTCGCAGCCGCTCTTCCTCTCCCCCAAGTACATTTCATTTTCATTTTCAACTACTTCACTTTGTTTCTCTTCATGTTCACCCATTTCCTGTAGTTGAGTTGAATCCTGTAATTCAGAAATGGTTACTTTAGACTTTTTTTTTTTTTATTAAATAAATGATATTGAGGTTTATTTATGTGATGATAATTTGAGAGAAATCAAAAGCATGATATAAACTTAAAGGGTAGAATTTAGAGGAATACCGTGTATTTCAAAGGAAGAAAATTACTGTTGGATCACAAACGGATCGAATCACAGTCTCTATCTTTGATGTTTACATACACCACTGTTCTGATGATATCTCGAGGAAGTCCATCTCTAACTACAATCGAAGTGCTATAATTTTTGGTACATGCGAAATCGTCGTATGATCTTGTGTTTTTTTGTTCTATCTGCTGTACATTTCAGAATTATATTTATGCATTATGCATTCTAAATTAGCTATGGGAGGGGGAGGAGAGTGAGAGAGAGTATGGATATATGTTTGTGAAGAGTTATCCAGATAACTCCACTACCATTGTCCCTAACCATATTGCATAGGATCAGTCCATTTGGGTGACCCATAATCTGGTCTATTGACATGACCAAGGAATTCTAAGAATTTATTCGGACACATTGCTTACCAGAAGAGTTCTATTTTAAGAAAGAACAAAGAGTAGAGTTGTGCTTTAAGGAAGAACTAAGAGTAATTAGTTTCGTGAAGGATTTTAGTTTTTCCCTTCATGAAACCTTCAAATCTTTTCATTTCTCTTTGTTTTTGGCTTCTTTGTTCATTTCATATACTGACATTACCGTTTGAATGGTCTTGTTTCATTCGAAAGTGTGTCGTTTGGGGTGTTATGCCAATTGCACGATCACGAACAAGTAATCATGTTAATCATGCCATCTCTTTGCTCATCATCCTTCAATACATCCCACGACTCATCGTCATTTTCCCTCTGAATTGGCGAATCATAAAAAATACTGGTGTCGTCGCAAAGACCGCATGGACAGGAGCAGCATATAATCTCATTCTCTACTTGTTAGCAAGTCATGTAAGCACCAACTGCTAGGTTGTCTATTAACCATAATAGCACATGTGCTTTACAGTATCTAATGCAACATAAATTTCAGGTTCTAGGGGCAGTGTGGTACTTGATGGCTGTGGATCGAATATTTTCATGTTGGAAGCTACAATGTAGGCACGAAAGGAGCGGCAGACTCTGTCGATCTAAGTATCTTGATTGTGCGGCCTTAGGCAGTGAACGCGATATGTGGTATAAATCAACTGCTGTGTACCGGAACTGCGATGGGAAAAAAGGGGGATTTAATTTTGGAATGTTTGCACCTGCCTTGCATGATGATGTTGCTTCAGCTGGTTTCATCGAAAAATATTTTTACTGTTTGTGGTTTGGCTTGAAAAATCTCAGGTTAGTTCTGTGTTTTACCCTTTCTCTGTGTATCTCATTCTTCAATCCTATATTTTCTAATGTTACATTATTTCTTTTTTAATGATTCCTAATCTAAAAATGAAAACGAAAATCCCTCCCCACCCCAAGATGACTTGAACGCAGTACCGTCTTGTCCATTTAAGCTTCTTCAATCTCTTGAATCATAAACTAGATTTATGGATTTAAGTAAGGGCAAAGGTTCTAGATTATTCTAGAAAATTAAATTCATTTATTTGGTGAATGCATGTGTGTGTTTTTTGAGTTTATGCATGTTCTTGGCTAATTGAATGTATGAGAGTTTATTTGGAAAATGTTCACTCATATATTAGTTAGATTCATGTTGGATATCACCTATAAATACCCATCACTTGTAGTCATTTGTAACCAATTGAACAAGAGAAAATAATTGAAATCCTCCAATATTCCCTCCACATTTATCTTAAATGCTCCCCATTTCCCAAAAAGAAAAGAAGAATGAAGAGCCACTTGTATTTGGAGACAAAACAAATTTTGAAGAAAGATGTTGAACGGATACAATTTCAAGTTCCATGTCTCACCCAAAAACAAAATAAAAAACAAAAAAAAGATGCATAAGGATAAAAGTTTTTCTTAGAGCATATAATGTTTGGGACGTCTTAGAAACAAGCGCTGGAGAAAATAATCTAGCTGCCCAAGAAGAAAGACCAGA
The DNA here is from genome assembly GCA_028749325.2 of Caryopteris x clandonensis. Classification (NCBI taxonomy): domain Eukaryota; kingdom Viridiplantae; phylum Streptophyta; class Magnoliopsida; order Lamiales; family Lamiaceae; genus Caryopteris; species Caryopteris x clandonensis. The sequence continues at coordinate 1,398,705 of JAPYKT020000008.1, read as the reverse complement.
AAGCTCTCACTTTCATTCACCAAGATTTGAATGACAAGATGTTTACAAAGGTTGCTAAGGTAACCACCTCCTAGGTATCACCTATAAATGTCCAGCTATGGTAGTCATTTATAACAAGTTTAACAAGAACAATAGAAGATATCCTCCAATATTTCCTCTTTATCTTATAGGCTCTTCACTTTCTAACAGCGCTTATGGACAAAGTCTGGAGGCGAGTGCTTACCCTGTAGAGACAGGTTTCGGCATTTTAGTATGCATTATGGGCCTGCTTTTCTTCTCATTGCTAATAGGCAATGTGCAGGTATTATTATCATGATATCATATTCTCATCTTTAGAATTTTGGTTTTCAAGTTTTATTATTGTTTTTATTACTATTATTATTATTAATTATTTCTTGTTTGATTCCATAGACATATCTACAATCTACAACGGCAAGACTAGAAGAATGGAGGGTGAGACGAAGAGATACAGAGGAATGGATGACGCATCGACAACTACCACCAAACCTGCAGGATCGTGTAAGGCGATTTGTTCAATACAACTGGTTGTCCACAAGGGGTGTACAAGAAGAAGAGATCCTACAAGCATTGCCATTGGATCTACGTCGAGAAATTCAGAAGCATCTTTGTCTGGATCTTGTTCGTCGTGTAAGTTCCACTATTGGTGCAGGAGATGTTGGACCAATTATAGTACAACACTTAGTTTTATTTTATCCCTAGTTGAGCCTACTAGTTTTACTGTTTCAGGTTCCATTCTTCTCGAAAATGGACAATCAACTCCTGGATGCAATATGTCAGCGTTTGGTTTCATCATTAAACACGAAAGGCACATACATCGTTCGCGAAGGCGATCCAGTAAACGAAATGCTCTTCGTAATCCGTGGCCAGCTCGAAAGCTCTACAACGGATGGTGGACGGTTGGGATTCTTCAATTCTATCACGCTCAAGCCTGGCGATTTCTGTGGAGAGGAACTGCTAACATGGGCTTTAATGGGAGCTTCAAATTTAAACCACCCTGCTTCTACCCGAACAGTGAAGTGCAGCACTGAAGTCGAGGCATTCGCCCTTCGTGCAAAAGACCTGAAGTTCTTCGCCAACCAATTCAAACGGCTGCACAGCAAGAAACTGCAGCACTCGTTCCGGTACTACTCACATCAATGGCGAACGTGGGGGGCTTGCATTTTGCAAGCTGCATGGAGAAGGCATAGGAGAAGGAAACTTGCAGAGGAACTGTTGAGACATGAAAGCATGCAGTACTTGCACGAATTTGAGGAAGACTATGATAGCTCGATGGACCATGCTTCAACGGAAAACACTGCGCTAACGGCCACAATGTTAGCTTCTAGATTTGCTACGAATACGAGGAAGGAGGCCGGTCCAAAGGTTAGGTTTGTTGAGGTTGGAGACTCCATGCCAAAGCTCTTTAAGCCCGATGAGCCTAGCCTTTAAGAAACAACTACAGTTTCATTCTGGAGTTGCTGGATGTATGCTTGACTTGTTAAAAAGTTAGAACTAGTAGATTTGCATTAGACACTTGTATTAAAATGAATGGCTAGTTCAAAAACCTAGAATGATGTAAATTTTTTCTGAATTTTCTCAACTGTGATAGTTATGAGAAAGAAAAGCCCACCACATTTTGTAATGATGCTTCTTGTAAACCTCTCTTACATCCCATGTACCATGATCGATATTGCAGCAATTAATGAAAATTGATCTTCTAGCCTAGCAAATATTGTTTCCAAAACACTTTATTTTTATTTCGCAATACTATAAAAAATAAAATTGTTGGATTAGTTTAATTAGACATGGGTTAATAGACCAGATCATGGGTCGCCAGCTGCGTTGGTCTTATTAAATTGGAATTGGATAATAGTGGACCGAGTTATTAGATAGCTCGCCACCTACAAAATATGTAATTCCTCTCTCTCTCTCTCTCTCTCTAACTAACGGTGCATTACAGAAAAAATAAAAATTAGCAATATTGAGAGAAAACAGAGAGAATACGTATAGCACGAACATGTATGGTATTGTCTTGTATTGGCTGAAAATACAGAGAATTAATCGAAAATGTGGTTCATGTTATTTCCAGCGAAGTAATACAATATGGAGGAAACACGGTCAATTAATCTTTTATGTCAGATTTGCCCTAACCTAATAAGAAAAATAATCAACCACAATGGTCGGATACTCTAATTTTTTTTACCCAAAATACCTTAGCAACAACTTTAGTTCTTTTCTCACGCGTCCCTCCCGAACACACACACACACACACACACACACACACTAGTAATTACAACTTGTGTTGCACGTGATATCTATGTTATATGTTGTAGTTTTGTTAAATATTATTTATTGTATATTATAGAAATAATTTATGTTATTTTTTGTTTTATTATTTAATTAATGTATATTAAGCTATTTTAAAAAATACAATATCCATTTGATTGGTTAAATATAACAAAAGAATTAACTTCAATAACAAATTAAACTAAATAATAGTATACAACCTAATAATTTTTACTTATGAGAATTATGATCATGCTTGACATATTTTTTTTATAATTCTTTTACATAATATATAACACAATCTAATATCCCTGAGTGTGAAAATATCATAAAATCACACAGCTCTACTCTAAAAAACTATAAATGTTAAATTTAATTGTGTTCTTAAAAATAATTAAAAAAATTAATATCGGCATATTATATGTACTCTAAGGTTACATTTAAGAAATATACATAAATCAATGCTCCTCTTTTTGCTTCTCTTATTTATTTTCATTTTCTTCTCTTCCTCGGAACAATGGTGTACAGACAAAAAAATTTATAATGCATAACATATTTTAATAATTTTTATTTAATTTTTAATAATAGTAGTCACATAAATAATTTTTATTTTAATACTTTAGAGCAAGACGTTACAGTAGAGCTAGTGAAGTTCGCAAAACTTTGACCTTCTCAACAACATGTTATAATGCAACTAATATACAATGAAAAAACCTTCCATGATGTAATCCTCATCGTACAAAATCAAATACAATTGGACTCTAAATTATTTTTTTGTATAAATAAAATCTTTAAATTTTAAAATAGATCAAATAAATACATGAATTTCTTGTTACCAAATAAATAGGTTGAAATAACAAAATAAATCTAAAAAGTATTTAATAAATTTGAAAAATATTTAGATAAAAGCTCCTATTTGTACCAAAATATAATTTTAGCTTCAATTTGAACCTAAGCTACTCATTCAGAGACTAATTTGCACTGTTTCCCTATTTTTTTATAAGAAAATTAGAAAAATACTAAAATTATGAAAATATCCTAAAATTTTGAAAAATTATAAGAATACATAATCAGAAAGTATAAATAAAATTATAAGAGTTATAAAACTTTGAATTGTTATAAAAAAAAATCTGAATTTATGTTTAGTCTTCTGATTTTTTTAATTTCCTATTTATCTGTATTTTTTTCAATTCAGTTTCAAATTTTTAATGTATTTTCATATTTTATTATTTATTTTATACCAAATAAATTCCGAAACTAAATTCTAATAACTAAAATAAAATTAGAAAATTATAATTTTGTAATACTATAAGTAAATTAAAAAAGATAAAAAATTAATGAAAAGGTACTAAACTTTGAAAACTTATCAGAAAACATAATCTCAAATTATATTATAACTCAAAATTAAAAGAATTATAAAGCTTCAACTTTTTAAATACATTTCTAAATTTTTGTTTAGTTTTCTGATTTTTTTAATTTCCTATTTATTTGTAATTTTTTAAAATTTAATTTCAAAATTTTAATGTATTTTCATAATTTATTATGTATTTTATATCAAATAAATTCTGAAAATAAATACTAATAAGTAAAATAATATTAGAAAATAATAATTTCATAAAACTATAATTAAATATCAGAAAATATAAAAAATTAAAGAAAAGGTAAAAAATTCAAAAACTTATAAGAAAACATAATGTGAAAGAGTGAGTCTCCTGTGAAATGGTTGCATGTGTGGCACGATTTAATGTATTATTTGAGTAACTATAAAGTATTACTTGTTTAACTATAAAGTATCACTATTTTTTTAAGGTAACTAATCAATAGTAATACACTTAAAAAAATAGTGATACTTTATAGTTAAACAAGTCATAACTTAAATCGTGTCACACGTTCAACCGTTTCATAGGAGTTTTTGCAAATCTGAAATTATAAATAAAATTATAAGAATTATAAAACTTCATATTTTTAAATAAATTTCTGAATTTATGTTTAGTTTTCTGATTCTTTTTAATTCCCTATTTATCTGTAGTTTTTTAACTTTATTTTCAAAATTTTAATGTAATTTCATATTTTATTAATTATTTTATATTTCATGTATTTATACTATCTGATTTTATAATACAATATATTTTAGTTTTTATTATATTTTGACTTATAATTCATGTAATTAATTTGTATCTTCAGAGTAATCTTATAATTTTTAGAGTTTATTAAGAGTTTTTTGAATTTATATGTGTATTTTTGTATTTACGTGTAATTTGCTTACTTTAATTATAATTATTGATTTTTTCTAATTTAGTTTTAATTAATATAATTTCATTTTCATTTTTACATTTTTATATTTTAAAAATATAAAATATAATTATTTATTTTTAAGTAGAACTTTCTATTTTACTTATAATTATTTAAATTCAATTAATTGAGTTTTAAGTTAATTTTATTTATGTGTAATTTTATAAGTTTATTTATTTTTAGACGCTTTTTCTAATTTTTTAGATTTTCAAAACTCATAATATATTGTCTTTGTATTTTTAAATATTTTATCTTACTTTTTTTTTTTTTTTTTGTATGGTCCTTTATAATCTTTAGAATTGGGGTTTTTTTTCAAAATAATGTAAAAAAAATAAAAAATTTACGAAATAGGCATGTTTTGGAACAGTTTTTAAAAATAGGTAAAACGTCACCGCCGGTGACGTTATTTCAAAAAAACGTCACCGCCGGTGACGTTTTTAAATTTAAATGAAAGAACGTCACCTAAGGTGACGTTCTTTCTTTTTATCATATATATATATATATATACACACATATATCATACATGCATATATATATATTATATATATACACACTGACATATATATATATATATAACTTGTATTATATATATATAATTTTAATATATATTCTTATTAATATATATACACACTGACATATATATATATATAACCTGTATTATATATATATTTTTTAATATATATTCTTATTAATATATATATATGTACAAATTTATAAAATATATATTTATACTCTAAAATAACATTGTGAATATATATATATTTTTATATTTTATTTATTCAGTAAATATATCAAAATAAATATTAAAATATAATTAATAAAATTAAAAAATTATAATTTTATTTAAGATAATAAAAAATATTTAAATTTATTTTTATATTATATATATTATATATATATATGTATTTATAAAATTATTATTTATAAATAAGAATATATATTTTGAATATGTGTATATATATATATATTTATTTATTAAGTAAATATATAAATATATATATAATAATAATAATATATAAAAATATTTATTAAATTAATAATTTTTTTATCATTAATTCATATTTTTTAAATTAATAATATATATATATAATAATAATATATAAATTTATATATATATTCGGATATTATATATTATTATTTATAAATATATATTTTATAAATATATATATATATAATACATATAATATATATAACTAAAAACGTCACCTTAGGTGACGTTAATTCATATATATATATATATTATATATATACACACACACACTGACACACACACACACACACATATATATATATAAAACCTGTAAATATATATATATTTTTAAATATATATTCATATTAACATATATATGTATGTTAAGTAAATATATATATATATATTTTATTATTATATTATATTAGTTTATGTATATATATTTTATAAACATTATTTAAAATAAAGATTAATATTTAATTATTATTATTTGTAATTTAATTTGTTGAAAGAAATATATATTATTATTATTTATAATTTAATTTTCTTAAAGAAATATAAATTTATATATATTTTGTAATAATAATACATGAATATATATATATATATATTAAATTATAAATTTAAAAAATGTTATTTAAAAAAATAAAAAATAAAAAAATAATTTTCTATTAATTACAGAAATATTTGAAAAATATATATATATATAATATATAATATATAATATACATACACACATACATAAATGGGCCAATATATATATATATATATATAATATACATACACACATACAAAGAAAACGTCAGTGGTTGCGAGGATTCGACCTCGCAACCTCTTGGAAAGGTGCCCAGCTTTTAACCATCAAGGCACACGCAATGTTTGAAAATTTATGATATAATTTTATATATAATATAAATTTAAAATATAAAACAATATATTTATAATATTTTTTTATTTTTAATTATAATATATATTATATAAAACAATTAAGGTGACGTTTATTCTTTTATTTTTATTTTTATTCTTATATATATATATTTATATATTATTAATATATATATTATCTTATTTTTATAATATGAATTAATAATTAAAAAAATTTCTTTAATTTAAAAAATTCTCATATTTATTTATTTTATTGTATTTATTTAATTTCATATATATATTTATATATTATTATTATATATTTATTTATTTATTTTGAATATGTATATATATATATTTATTTATTTATTAAGTAAATATATAAAAATATATATTAAATTATAATTTTAAAAAGTAAAATATTATAATTTTATTTAAGATAATAAAAATTATTAAATTAAATAAAAAAATTTAATTATTAATTCATATTTTGAAAATAAATAATATATATATAATAATAATATATAAATATATATAATTTTGGATATTATATATATTATTATTTATAAATATATATTTTATAAATATATATATATATATAATAGATATTATATATATAAGATAATATAATTTTATTTAAGATTATAAAATAATAATTAAATTAAATAATAATTTTTAATTATTAATTTTATTTTTATTTCATTTTCTTTTATATAATATATATATATATATATTATAATTAAAAATAAAAAATATTATAAATATATTGTATATTTATATTATATATAAAATTATATCATAAATTTTCAAACATTGAATGTGCCTTGGTGGTTAAAAACTGGAGGATGGTTCAAGAGGTTGTGAGGTCGATTCCTGGCAACCTCAATATATTTTTGGGCCAAAATAAAAATAAAAATGAAAGAACGTCAGTGGCACTGACGTTTTTTGGCCATGTATTTATTTATTATTTATTTTTTTTAAATTTATAATTTAATATATATTTTTATATAATATATATACATATATTCCTAAATATATATATATTGAAAAGGTAATATATTTAAATACCTATATATATTATATATAGATATTTATATATATATATTTATAAAATATATATTTATAAATAATGATATATATAATATCCGAAAAAATATATATTTATATATTATTATTATATATATTATTTATTTTCTAAATATGAATTAATAATTAAAAATTATTATTTAATTTAATATTTTTTTTATTATCTTAAATAAAATTATAATATTTTACTTTTTAAAATTATAATTTAATATATATTTTTATATATTTACTTAATAAATAAAAAATATATATACATATTCAAAATATATATTATTATTTATAAATATATATTTTATAAATACATATATATAATATATATTATAAAAATAAATTTAAATATTTTTTTTCTTAAATAAAATTATAATATTTTAATTTTATTAATTATATTTTAATATTTATTTTGATATATAAATATATATTTTATAAATATATACATATATATAGTAATGAGAATATATATTTAAAATATATATATATATATATTTACAGGTTATATATATATATGTGTGTGTGTCAGTGTGTATATATATATAATATATATATATATATGCATGTATGGATGTATGTATGTATTATATATATTGTGTGTGTATATATATAACATATAAATGAAAGAACGTCACCTAAGGTGACGTTCTTTCATTTAAATTTAAAATCCTCACCTCCGATGATGTTTTTTCAAAATAAAGTCACCGGCGGTGACGTTTTACCTATTTTTAAAAACTGTTCCAAAACATGCCTATTTCGTAAATTTTTTCTTTTTTTCGCATTATTTTGAAAAAAAACCCTTTAGAATTGTGTCTTTTTTTTATATGAATTTTTTACATATTTTCTGATTTGACAACTAATTTTGGCAGAAAAATATGAAAAATATGATGTTATTTTAGGTTGACTTCAGTTTATATATATATATATATATGTATATATTGCCTTCAGTTCAGAGAAGATGCCACATATGAAATTGCTCTTTCAGAGCAACCGATTTGAGATTTCTTTTGCTTGGTATAAGGCCTTCAACTTTTGTAGCCCTCAAATCAAGCTCCTCTCAATCTTCATTAGTCATACAATTTTATAGTGGTAGAACTTCGCTAACACAATCTGATATGTTGGAACCACCCATGCCTCTCTTTTAAACCATTGTGTAATCCGGCCTATATAACACATATCAAATTTCTCAATCTCAAACTTGATTGTATTTGAAACTTTGTCATCCCTAACCAATAATGAATCTCTCAAAGAAAACAAATTCTAATGTTAAAGATCATAGAGCATACTCAAAATTTCAAGAGAACCCAACCTAAATCATAGAGCATGCTCAAAATTTCAAGAGACCCCAACCTGGGTTCCGATACCACTTGTTTGGAATTAAAATCCTCCCCAAATCTTACAGTTACTATAGGGGTAAGTAAATAAATATTTGAGAAATTAAATACAAATAATAACAATGCACAACATAAGAATTTACGTGAAAACTCCAAATTTAGAGAAAAAAATTCACGTATTTCTCCCAACTCCCAATTCTTTATACTAGAGAAAGTCAACAATGTATTAAAGAATACAAAAAAATAATAATAATAATTTAAAAAAATTAAATAAAAAATTAATATGTATTTAATTGGTGTACCATAAACTTACACTAATGGACTTCTTAAATAGCTTTAAAAAGTCTCCAAGATTTGCTTCAAAAGCAATATGGGACAAATCATTTTTTTATTTTTGCCCACAAATCTCAAGTTTTGTTTCAAAAGCCATGGACAAACTATCTTTTATTTTTTTGCACAAATCTCAATAATTTTCAGGTAAAAAAGCCAAAAAAAGATGAGTACAGTTATGTTTCTGACTTTGTTTGTTTAGACTTCTTCATTTAAAGAAGTGTCTAAAATTTAGTTGTTTTGTATAAACTATTTAGTTGTTTTCAAATAAAATTTTTGTATGAAATTTGGTATGTTCCTTTCCACATATTATTTCTCAATTCAATTCTCTTCTTTTATACTAAGATATTTAGAAAATTTGAAAAGTCATATATTTAAGTACAAAAGTACTAATGTTCACACAAATATAAATAGTTAGTTAGTCACAAAGTTGGTGCTATCATGCAATTTAATTTCAGTAGCCTAGTCATCTATATTTTCTCCCTCATTTGTCATATTCCCTATATCCGCAGCTGCCCCAACAACTACTTTGTCGACACTTTAACTCATTTGACATGTTTTAAGACCCTCTGCTTGTGTAGGATTGATTTATCATATTTGTGGATAGCATACAACTCTAACTGTGCTCCCCTAATTAATATACCAACTATGTCCAAGATTGCATGGCCATCTTTTACTAACATAACCTTATTTTCAAGTATTTAAAGCAATACAAACCATCAATTCGTTCAATATTACATTATAAGTCTTCATTGACTAATGATATGATTTCAAAATATAAGTCCCGATTAATATTTAAATTTTTCACATATAACGGTAACTTTCCCACCAACATAGCAAAGTCTCTTCACATTGTTAAAACTATTATGAATCAGATATTCTGTAGCGCACCAAACATTAACATGAAAAAAACTAATTTATGAAAATTCCATTCCTATTTTAATTAAAATTTTGATTTACCAATTTAAACCTAAAATAATTAATTAAAATTAACAAAACTCCTAACTTGTAAAGTAGTTATTGCAGTATTTAAGATGATTGGGTGAGAGGGGGAGAGAGAAAAAAAAAAAAGTAGTAAGTCTCAATTTTTTTAGAAAACAGATTGTGGAATTGGATTCCACCAAATCTAGAAAATTATTTCTTAAGAAAAAAAAAAAACAAACGGATCTTTTGTTAGCGAATGAATTTTACTAAATTGATGAAATCATAGTCAAATTGAATTTTCTTTTAGTATATAAAGAAGGATTCATATCAAAGCTTCGTGGTTTCTATTTATTTTTTATTGTTTTACAATTAGTCCTAAAATACAAAAAATAACACACATAATACAGACAGACTCATTGTTCATTATCATGTAATAAAATCCTAATAAATCTGTTAAGAAGCTGATTTTGCATTTATGAATCTTACGACTAGTAAATGGCCCAGGATCCTCATTAATTCCAAACTTATGACCTTTCCCCCTTTTAAACGCTATCAACTTTATTTTTGCAATTTACTCAATTCCTTGACCAAATTCATAAATCATGCACACTCCTTCTGAGATTATTGGGAAAAAAACAACTAATTTCATTAATTCAGATACACTGTAATACTTAATTCAAATTACGAAATAATTATCGACCGATTGGTATTGATATATTTATTATGAATATTTATGTTAAAATCTCATAAAAAAGAATTATTTTTATTATTTAAATAAATATGATATTAAACGACGAACAAATTAAAATGTGACAAGAGTTGTTAGATGAGTAGGTGAGTGTGAGTATTTTGGTTCTCATTTGTTAACCCATATTTAATTTAATTTAATTTTAATTGTAATTCAATATATCAAGAGTGAAAAATCATGACAAAATCCTTGTCTTGGGCATGGATGTCCTAAAATGTAATTTCCACTGAGAGTCGCTACGACTTGGGAGTAGACAATTAAGAAAAAATTCCTTTCCTAATCTCGTGATAGTCATTCCAGTGATCTGGTTTAAATCCCTAAAATATCTCTCCTTATTACATCTACGTCCCTATATCCAATCTAAACCTGCCACATCACTTTTTCTGCCAATGTGGCGCTCACTCCATAAACACTATATAAATAAGCCTCCTGCATCCGGAGTCTCCATCTCACTCTCCCCCCTTCACACATGCAAAAGAATTGGGGAAACTTTCACTCTTTTTCAGATTTCGGAGCTATGGAGCCTAGGTTTTGGAGAGGTGTTCTGTTGTTTGTGTCGGTTGCGGCCTTGCTGACTGTATCTCCGGCGGCTGCAGAGGAGGTTGAAAAGGTGTTGACTTTGGACCATTCGAATTTCTCCGACATCGTCTCCAAGCACAGCTTCATCGTTGTTGAATTCTACGCACCTTGGTATATATACATTTGTTCAATACTAGTTTTCTGTATAAATTGATTTGATTTTTTTCCGTTTATAATTTATGTGTTTTGTGGATTCAAGATCGATTTTTGTCTGTGATTGCAGAGGAATAATTTTGCATATTAGACTTGTTCTTTACGTATGACATGTTCTATCTTGTTGTGCGTCGGTGACATCAATTTGGGCTTGCCGAGCCTTTTTTTTAAAAAATCATGTTGGAGGAAAGCGCCTGCTCTCATGAAATACATTTTTATTGTCAACAGTCTAAGTTTTCATGAAATAGTGTAGATTTTGTATGATGGTAATCTTTTGTTTACAAAGTGAAACGTATATGTTGTACATTTCTATGGGTTATTTAGAACTTTAGGACTTGTAAGAATTGTGATCTGTTCCAAATGCTTTTTCTCGTTGTGTACTTTCCCCCATTTTTTTTGGGAACTTCAGTTCTTTTGTTATTACTAAAATAAATTGAAATTTTTAACCCACATTTATTTTTTCTGGAAATCTAAAGATACTATTACTTTTTAATTAATTTAGATTTTGTATGAAGGTGATCTTTGTTTACAAAGTGAAATGTATATGTTGTAAATATATCATTTTTCTGGGGCATTTAGAACTTTATTATCTGTAAGAATTGTGATCTGTGTCAAAGGTAATCTTATGACTTTTCTCAGTCATTTTTTTCTAAAATTATAGTTTCTGAAATTTTTATATGCACATATTATTTCTGGAAATATAAAAATACTATTGCTTTTTCTTTCAGTGATATCCTAGAATTCATGACTCAGTTAGATCTTTCTTTTTATTAAATCTCTGTTAATATTTGAATCCAATTCTTGTAACAGGTGTGGCCACTGTAAGTCTCTCGCTCCAGAGGTATTACTTTCTGCTCTTGAGAATTCTCATAATAGACATTTTCCTTTATTTCTTGTTTCCACTTGGTGCTTAGCTTTTATGCTAACGTTTAGTTGGTTGTCAATTTTTTAAAAATATTTCTTAGTATGAAAAAGCTGCATCCATACTGAGCAGCCATGAACCCACGGTTGTCCTTGCTAAAGTTGATGCAAATGAAGAAGCAAATAGAGAACTAGCTACTGAATATCAAGTCCAGGGGTTTCCTACCCTTAAAATCTTCAGAAATGGTGGAAAAATTATCCAAGAGTACAAAGGCCCTCGTGAGTCTGCTGGTATTGTTGATTACTTAAAGAAACAAGTTGGCCCTGCATCTGCTGAAATTAAATCAGTTGAAGACGCCTCCAGTCTTATTGATGAGAAAAAGATCTTTATTGTAAGTTGCTCATTTTTCTTTTCTTTTGTTTTCCTGATAAATCTTCCATCTTTTCTCTGATAATCCTAAGAAACTTTATATTTATCTACTAGGTTGGAGTATTTCCCAAATTCTCTGGTGAGGAATTCGAGAACTTCACGTCTTTAGCTGAAAAATTGCGGTCTGACTATGATTTTGGTCATACTCTGGATGCTAAATTCCTTCCCCGAGGTGAATCAGTCAGCAAGCCAACTCTTCGCTTGCTTAAGCCTTTTGATGAACTGTTTGTAGATTCCCAGGTATTGCGGGAACATATATCTTCCCCCCTGCTTTTAAAGTTCCATGCTTTCGTTTCATTCTCAATTTATTTTAGAACAATGCACTTATCATTCTACTATTTCAGGACTTTGATGTTGATGCGCTGGAGAAATTTATTCAAGTTTCTACAAGTCCAATTGTGACTGTCTGGAATAATGATCCCAGTAATCACCCATACATTAATAAGTTCTTCGAGAGTCCCAATGCTAAGGTACTCCTGAACTCTATGGTATCTTAATATGAATTGTTCAAGAGCTCGCTGTGAATTCCATCTTTTGGCTGACTTTTGATAAGAATTTTCACAAAATCATCTGAGTATGATCAATTGAATGAGATGTAATATTTAGACAAGGCTTTTTCCAATTTTTCTGCATTGAGGGAGTGATCTGCATGGAAACATGATTCGTTTTGTTAAACTTACGGGTTCAAGCATCTTATTCAACTTCTCATCACTTATCAAATTCCGAGTAACATTGAAAAGTTTTGAATTGCAATATTGAAAATGAACTTTTTATTGTTTCTATCGAGTACCTCCTTGCATATTATATGATGGAAATATTGTGCGACTAACAAAATGCATTTCTTGCTTCGCATTTTGGATATTGCGTGAAGTGGTATCAGATGGGTACTTTAGGTTTTCCTGAAGATATCACTAAATTTGACATGAGTAGATCTGTGACTGAAAGTGATATATTCAATAGTTTCTTGACAGTGGTCTATTACAAGGCCCCCATTATATCTTTTTTCCTGATTCGAATTTGATAGCTGCATTTTAATCTTGGAGTTCTAGCAAGATTTCTACTTTTCTATGGCGCTCTAATATGTGCTTTGGTTCCTTATTGACATTTGTTCTTTCATTCCAATTTTATGACTCATGGTGCATTACCTTGTTGTTGTGTACAGGCTTTGCTATTAGTGAACTTCAGCAAGGAACATGACGCTTTCCAGGCTAAATATAAGAATGCAGCAACCCTATACAGAGGGAAGGGCATAAGTTTTTTGATTGGTGATGTTGATTCCACTCAAAATGCTTTCCAGGTTTCTATTTTCCCCATATTCATTTTCTTTTTTTGTTTACTTTTCTTTTGATGGAATCAGCTATGACATGACAATATATATGTTCATGGCAGTACTTTGGACTAAAGGCGGAACAGGCACCTCTGCTTATTATAATGAAAGATGATGGAGAGAAATATCTAAAGGCAAACATTGAGCCTGATCAGATTGAATCCTGGGTGAAAGACTATACGGTATTTAACGCACTTTTGTTTGTAATGATTGTTGTTGAAGCATATTTTATATTAGAGCAGCAAACACCTGCATTATTTATGTTACCTTCTACAAATATCATTTGCACCTTATCTATTGTTTGGCTTTTAAATGGTGACAGGAGGGACTAGTGAAGCCATTTATAAGATCAGAACCTATTCCTGAAGTTAACAATGAACCTGTTAAAGTTGTTGTTCGTGACAGCATTGAGGATGCGGTCTTCAAATCTGGAAAGAATGGTATGTGCACCAAACACAATTTATTTATTTATCTGCATCTGCATTTTCTCTAATTTTAACTGGTATGCGTGTTTGGCCTATATGTTCTTTCTTTACATTATTTTCCACTAGAGAAAGTAATGGATTTAAAATTCAAAATGACATTCTTTCTATTGGGAAGATAATGGTTTGGTTCTAAAATACACCAACTTACAGTTCTGCTCGAATTCTACGCACCTTGGTGTGGACACTGCAAGCAGCTGGCTCCCATCTTGGATGAAGTTGCAATCTCCTTCGAGAATGACCCTGATGTTGTTATCGCAAAATTTGTAAGATTACCTTTATGCTCAGCACTTTTGATCTCTCTGGTGACACTTTGGCGTGTGGTTACGTTAGTTTGTCTTTCTTCAAGAATCAAAGCGGAAAAATGTTGGATTCTTGTAATAATCTCTACAATCTCTTTTCAGGATGCAACTGCAAACGATGTCCCAAAAGACACCTTTGATGTACAAGGATTCCCAACTGTCTACTTCAGATCTGCAAGTGGCAAGTTGTTGCAATATGAAGGGGACAGAACAAAGGAGGAAATCATCAGTTTCATTGAAACTAATCGGGATAAGCTTTCGCAATCAACTTCAGCCACACCAGAGTCGGCAAAATCTGATGCAGATGAATCTGATTCTCTCAAGGATGAGTTGTAAAAAGCTTGTTGCAGTTTTGTGACGAGGATCTTCTCTGCGGCGCAGCCGATTTTGTTTTACCCCACTTTTTATTATCTATCTTTCTTTAGCCCGTTGTACTTTCTAGGCCACAAATAAATCTGGTGCTTACCAAGTATTTGTAAGATTTCATAAGAACCAAAGCTTGTATTAAACATGAATTATGATCAAGGATGAGGATTATCAGTAGAAAAATCTCCTGTATTTTGTTAATCTTCATATTTCCATCTTCAACTTTCCTGGAAAATGCTCCATAAGTAACTAAAAAACGTTTTAACTTTGGATTTCAAAACTCATTGGTAGATCAATCTATCAGCCTAAATTCTTCAACACAAAGTACTTATGTTATATAAGCTGGCAAACTAGCACAGACACAGACAAAGACCCATCTCTGAAACTAGGAAACATAACTGATGAACAAATTTTCAGCCTAAATCCTTCAACACAAAAATTACTTATATAAAGTTGGCAAACTAGTACAGACACAGGCAAAGACCCATCTCTGAAACTAGGAAACATAACTGAAGAGCAGACAATAGTGCAAACGACACAAGCTAACATTAATCCCAGGTGGCTTACTCGATCAGCGTTGGTGTCCATTACAAGGTTAAGCTTGCTTGGAGTCCCGTTTCTTACCCCACTCGTGGACCCTCAGATGCAGCGCCGCTGCGGCGATCAAGAAATGCACGGCCTGCATTGGACTCAGTACATCAAGCACCTTCTTCAGCGTCCTCAGCCTCAAATCATCAGCCCTGTGTAGAATCTCCACCATCCCTTCCTCCTTGGGAGCCAGTGTGGAATCGATCTTACCCCCGTCCGTCGCGCCCCCTTCCCTCATCATCTCCGTCACAGCTTGCGCCAGCTCCACCATCGACGAATCCGCCACCGACTCCTGCTGCTTCGCCAACTTCTCCGTCACCTCCTTCTCCTCCTTGATCGTCTCTCCCTGCAACTCATCTAATTCCTTCAACTGACTTGCAGAGAGATCACCTAAGTCACCAGTGCTGATACCATGCAGGAGGTCGTCAAGCCGGGCCTCGAGCTGCAGGCCCGACTTGGAGTAGAGCAGGTGGAAAGCCATGGTGGGGCGCCAGCCGCCGATCCAGAGGAAGGCGTCCTCCAGGCTGCTTCGCCACGAGGGGCTGAACATGGACAGCGCGTTGTTCTGGGCCCACCTTGACTTAGCCCTGTAGTAATGCTCGTAGTGACCGACGACCTGCCGGAGAAGATGGCGCAGAACCACCTCGCCCTGCTCGTGGTCGCGGGCGGCGGAGACGAGCTCTTGGAGGTGGTGGTTCTGCTCGACGAGCCAGCACTCGAAGAACTTGTGGAAGGATTCGAGTTCATGGAGGCGGCCATTTCGGATTGCCTGGGTCAAGTTTGCCACGCTGTTGGGGGGATTAGACATTGTGGTTTGGGTTTGGGTTTGGTATGTTTGGGTTTTGATTCTTCCGCGAATTATTATAGAGATGGTGAAGATCCAGGGAGACAACAGTAGTTTATGGCCGACAAAAAACCTAGGACGTATGTATGTACAAGTAGTTTCCGGTTTATGAGTTCAGTACAGTGTATGTATCAGATATTCCGTCGCCAATTTCTTGAATGTGAAGATTCATGCATGTCTTCTGATTAATACTGACCTGGGACTCGGACAAGTTCAATTTTTTTATATTTTTTCTAGTTCATTGTTGAAACTTGAAATTGAAACGATTGGCAGAAGAATGCTCGTGTACCTGTGCTGCTGCACCCCAAAATATGAAGATTAAAACAAAACTTCTGCGCCTTCGGCTCACATTTTTCGTTGCAATCAACTTTTTATCTCTATCAATAGGTTCTTGTATTTTCTTTTGTTTGTGCCAATATGATTTTAATCATTCTCAAATTTTATTTAAATATAAAAGTTTGTGGTAACAAATAAAAATATGACACTTTATTTCTTGAAAAAAATAAAAATTATATATGAACTTAATTCATAATAAAATATAAAAGTAAAAGAAGTTGATATTATACAAAATGAAAGTAGATTTTAGAAAAAGAAGAAGGAATAGTGTCGACATTATAAGATATTATCTGTTTAGTATACATATTAATAAAGTGGAAGTACTGGTATTTACAAGTGCAGACGGCGCCGCCAAAAGTCAAAACAGTGGGTTTACAGGGTCACTGTTTCAGCCAACACATATACCATCGTTGTTTTCATAACTTCTTCTCTATTGTTGGATATAATAATATACTTTCTTCCCTCAATTTCTGAACCACCCCCGCCGATTACTTCTCACCCTTTACTTTCTCTTTTCTTGATTTTTGTTTTTTTTTCCAAGTACAAATAAATACTAAAAGAGGTTGAATTCGATACAAAAGGTCAACGGACTGGGTTTAACCCATTAGCATCCTATTACCTATTATTTTCTTCATTAATAATAATAATAATTTGTAAACAATTGTCGCTTCATTAATAAAAGAAAGTTGCTTCACACATCCAAACACAAAAAAAATGTCGTTCTTTTAGAAAATAAAAAGTGGCAGAGTATTGCTTTTTATAAACGGTTTAATTTTTATATTAATATAAGTAACTTAATAAATTTACAAAATTATAATTATTTTAATAAAAACAAAAACCACATACAGTAAACATATTTATTTACCAATATATACATATATGGCGTAGTTAGTGTTTTAATCATGCATTAGGGTTAGTATTAATAATGTGTTGAACACGTTTAAGCTCATTAACTGAAAATGGTTAATGGTGTCATCATAATTTATAGGGTTAATTACATAAAAATCATAAATTATGTGTTGAAAATTGATTTATAAAGGCTGGGTTGACCAACCTTTGAGTAATTTTAAAGTTATATTCTATTTAAGAAAAATAAAAATAAATTTTAAAATTGAAATTTACGAGTGGATATCTTAAAGTATTTATTTTCTCAGTTTTAATTTCAAGTGAGTGAAATATTAATGCATAAAGTTAACAATTTAAACCTAAAAAATAATTAAAAAGAGTGCCTTTTCACATCTCATAGAAGAAAAATAAAGAAAATGTATTCACCTTATTAATAGAAAGCACTTTGATAAGTAATACTTAAGTGTGCTCCTTCTAAGATTCAACCTCAAGAATTTTGTGTTAGTGTTATGGCTAACCCAATTACTACGAAAATGGTGTTTTGCACACATCATGGCTAGGAGTTTGAGGAGCCCACAAGTGATTTTGAGTTTCACCCACTAGCATCTATAAATTATGAGAGACAATCATAAAGAAAGTTGCTCCATAGATCGATCGAGGCGCAGAAAAATCTCGTTTTTTTAGAAAATGAAAAATAGTAGAGTATTTTTATTTATAAACGGTTATGTTATTATGTTAGTATAAATAACTTAATAAATTTACAAATATTATAATTATTTACCAATATATATATATATATATATATATGTGAATATGACGTAGTAAGCGTTTTAATCATGCACTAGGGTTAGTGTTAATTAACTTGTTAAACAATTGAAAATGGTTAATGATGTCATTGTAACTATATGACTCAATTAACAATTATTTATAGGGTTAATTACATATAAAGGCTGAACCAGCACCAGACCATATGGTTAGGCGTGGAAGGGTGCGTTTCGCACCAAACCAATTCTGTCTTAGGCCGAATGGGTGTGATTTTGCACTAATTGGTTCAAATAGAGTTTTACTCTACAAATATACACAACTCTTCAAATATTATAAATAGATCTCAAAATTATTTCAAGAGTAATCTGCAATACCTTACCATATTACGTATATAAGTTATTAAAGGATAAGAAATTTACCCACCTCACATAAGTAGGATTTCTTTTATGCACTTGATTGTCTCTAAAAATGAGTTGAGAGAGTTTCAAGTGTTTAACTAAATATTCATAACTTTGTCATATCATTAAACTGACTTTGTGGGATCCCAGTCATTATGGTTGACCCTATAAACATTTTTTCATGTGTGGATATTTTAACTCATAACCCTAACACGTGCAACATACACAATCTCTATTCAAAATTTTTAGTTAACAGATCCATGTAGCTATTGAAAATTATAAAATCAGCTGCACTAGACATGTTTTTAACTTTAAGTGTTTTGGTCTTAACCAGACGTATATACATTTAAACACTTGAGTGTAAAGACTTTCGCCCCGATATTTGACATTTACATGGAAACTTATTTCTTTCATATAAGGGTGTCAAGGCTATATCATTTGAGACTAATCAATCCATTGATTGAATTATCTATGCTGTAGCCTTACATCTTTAGGCCATCAAGCTTGTTCAGCCACAATCCTTAACCCAATGAATTCATGTCCAAAATTTATATATATCAAGGCCTGAAAGCCCATCATCACAATTTGTAAATTTGAAATTAGTATTCCATATTTTCTTTTATAAACCCACATCGTACCGCACCCACATTTCACCATCTCTCCATACCGGAGCAGAGGAACAGTCGTGAGTCTCAACGTCACGTACCACTGCTCTCCCCACGTCACTGTTGTCCACACTAACCAAGAAGCTTTTCTGTAGAGAATCACGATGGTTCAAAAAGCCACCACACTGTTCCATTAATATTATGGCCAATCACAGCCTACTGTAAATAACCATCTGTTGCAGAAATCGAATCACCACATGACTAATCGCATCAAGATGCAACAATAAGATGGGTCAGTTTCTTCTTCACAATTATTTTTCTATTTCCTCCCGCTGTTCCCATCAACTATTTCCGCTGCCACACCAGAGGATGCACCCTTCAACTGAAAGGTGTTTTAGCTCTCTCAATCGCCATATTTATTTTTCAACTGTCGTTTTCTACTGCTGCTACTCCTTGACGAAGTGTAGATGTTTTTCTTTGTTGATGACTAGCAAGAATTTGAGGAGCTACCACCTCTTGTCCCCAAAGAAAGCCTTGGAAAACAATTTTAAATTGGGAAGGATATGCAGTCAACTTTTCATCCAACGTACTTCTCCTTTTACTTTATTATGAATGTTATATGTGTTGTAGGAGGTGATGTGGTTGCCAGCCATAAACATAGGTTTTTCATGCAAGTGATGAGTTTATAATGATTTTTTTATATTTTATTATTTCACATGTTTGTTAAAAAATTTTAAAAAAAACAATCATTTGAGGTCGTACGGATCGCACCACAAGAAGCATAGACCAAGCACATAAAGACATGAAAAACAGAATAGGCGGATTTTGGCCACTCATAGGAGCATGGACCATGCGTCCAAAACAATCAATTTTCGAGCATGAGTTGCACAGACCATGCCTTGTTACACACGGACTGTGCGGTCCTCATTAAGCATGGAATGCTACACGGACCATGCACCTATGCATGAGTCGATCTTATTCTCTCGTTCGGAAAGAGATTCTTGGAAAATATCAGCTCTGAATGACCCTTATAGAAGGATAAATGTGGAACGAAAGCAAATCATCAGTTTACAGAGCTAGAATCAAAGATACGAAGAGGGAAATAAACAACCAAGTCATCAGAGAGGAGAGAACGAAGAGTCATTAGGCATAAGTCGTAGTTTATATTTTCTCTTTTATATTGATGTTAACTTTAATTGTCAATTTGTTGTTTATGAATTGCGAGTTGATAATGAGTAGATAATTGATTAGTAATTCTAGGGTGTATATGATTATGGGTTCATGTGATTTTAATTTATGATATTATTCCGTTCTTTTATTTGTTTATGCTTTATTGGTATGATTGTCTTATGAAATTTTGTGACCAATAATCGTATATGTGTAATTAATTTATTATCATCCGAGAGGAGTTAGTTTATTAATGGATTAGGAATACATAGCACGAACTTGCTAAATCGAGAAATTGGTAAATATCGTGAGGAGAATAAATTTTAGGAACTATTGGGAGTTAAACGACATTGTGAGATCGAGAGATAATCATTGAAGTCTAATTCACATTTAGATCTAACTTGAGAGAGAGTACATAGATATATCGGTGATTGTCCTCCAAATTTAGGAATTAAATATGGTTTAATACATAAAAGATCCATAAGAGTATATATCCCTAGAATCCATTAAACCTCTGAAGTTTCATCATTGTTTGAATCCGAATTGTGTGTTATTGATTTCTATATTTTGTTTTATTCTTTTTAATTAAACTATCCACTTCAAAGTTAGATCTTTAGGTAAAGTAAGATAATATAAACGAGTACGTAGTTAAAATTACTTAGACAATCTATTTGAATATGATACATGTTCTTATCAGTATTTTATTATAATTAACCTCGTACACTTGCAAGTCCCTTTTAAGTAAATTTAAAGAACTGTAAATAATTTTTTTTAGTTTGGTGAAGAATTTATTCATTTTCTCATGATTTAATCTTCATGAAATGAAACTAAACTATTTTGGAAACATGCATCATAAGCACTAATAAACTTTTACATAATAATTTTCATTGAAGCAACACATGCAATAAATCAACATTAACCAACTCACATGATCTCAACACATGCTATTAGTTATACTGAGGGGACCGTACCTTACATTTCTTGCTTCCCTATGTCACCGTTCATATTACACATAATATCGTCTCAAGATGTTGGAAATGTTTAGCAGTTGGTAAATATAATGGCTAAAATATTAAGACGGCAAGACATACATCAAATCGAATTATTATTTAAATAGAGTGAAGGTGAGTGTTAAGACACTCTTTTTGTAAGATGATTTTTCCCTCCTTGGTGCCTACGTTGTACGAACAAACGTTCCTAAGATACAACCCCTCAACCTCTCACTATTGGGGCACAACAAAATACAAGAAATAACAAAACAAATAGTATCTCGAACTCTCTTTTGGAACGAATGAAAGAATGAAAATAAATTTTAGATGATCAAAGCTTTGCGAGGATATGAAATTTAAAACAAAATGTCTATTTATAAATTTCTAAGGATCATTTCATGAACCAAGGGATCATTAAGAACGGATTAATCACAAACATTGAAAAACATATTTTCATTAGGGATCATGATCTTATAGCTTAATTGCATCTTTTTACAAGTTTTTAAAACTCTTCGTTTTGCACCTATTTCATTTGATCGAGTAGATATAATTTTTTATAACTATATGTTGGCGTGATAGAAAATTTCAACAAATTAAATGAATGATTAAAATAAACATAGCCCTTTCTTGCAAGGTGTTCTATGTAAAATATGAGGAAATTTGTTCACCCATTCCCCATTTGCAACACATCAATCAAGTCTCTCATGGATGATATTATGATCCTCATCAAACTAAAGGTTTAAAACTTTTCACTAAAAGAAAGTTAATTCATTGTTGGTTATTTGGTTATTAGGACAAACTAAAAGTAGGGTAATTTTTGGGGACTAAAAATGAAAATGACCAAATACCAATATTGAAATATTGTGTGAACAGCGGTAGAGATAAGAAGTCATATGAGTTTATAAATACCCTAAGTGAATAAAGAAGAATTATTATCCAAGCTAGCTAGTAACTGCAGATTATCACAAAGACAATTCCTCTTTTACCTGCAGAGCCTTGTTCGAAATCAAAGAAGCAACCTGACAGGGAAGGAAAGATAAAAGAAGAGCAACAGAATAAACTAGAAAATCCCAGCTGTCTTTTTCACCCATCACAGTTGATGGTAACCGTTACCACCTTCAGCTAGTTGGTTGTGCCTTGCGTCCCGTTTCCTCCCCCATTCATGAACCCTCAAGTGCAGACCCGCGGCGGCGATCAAGAAATACACAGCTTGCATCGGACTCAGAATATGAAGCACCTCCTTCAGCGTCTTCAGCCTCAAATCATCTGCCTTTTGCAGGATCTCCAACATTCCTTCCTCCTTAGGAGCCAGAGTCGACTCAACTCGGCCGTCGTCCACCTCCCCTTCCCTCGTCAGCTCAGTCACAGCATGCGCCAGCTCCACCATCGATGAATCCGCCACCGTCTCCTGCTGCGTCGCCAGTCTCTCCGTCACCTTCTTCTCCTCTTTGATCGTCTCCCTCTGCAACTCATCCAATTTCTCTAACTGACGCGGAGAGAGATCACCTAAGTCACCAGTGCTGATCCCTTGCAGGAGGTCGTCAAACCGGGCCTCGAACTGCATGCCCGACTTGGAGTAGAGCAGGTGGAAAGCCATGGTGGGCCGCCAGCCACCAATCCAGAGGAAGGCGTCCTCCAGGCTGCTCCGCCACGACGGGTTGAACATGGACAGCACGTCATTATTGGCCCACCCCGATTTAGCTCTGTAGTAATGCTCGTAGTGATCGATCACACGTTGGACAAGAGGGCGCAGGATTCTTTCGTCCATTTCTTCATCGCTCTGGTTTTCTCCCTGCTGCTGCTGTCTACGGTCTTCGTGGTCTTTGGCCACGGAGATGAGTTCTTCAAGATGCTGCTTCTGCTCCGCGATCCAGCACTCGAAGAACTTGTGGAAGGACTCACGTTCGTGGACTGGGCCGTTTCGGGTTGCCTGGGTCAAGTATGTGAAGCTGTTGGGGAGATCCGACATGGTTTCGGGTCGGAGAGGAACACAAGCTTGTTGTTTGCAGACACCGATTTCTCCCTTTTTTTTTTTGTCACATTTGTATGTAGTGGAATCAATCCAGCAGGAAACAGTTGTTTTTATCCAGGCCAGTTGGTAATAAATAAATACGTGACGACAGTTAGCTTAGAAACAAGTGGGCAGGAAGAGTGGTATGTGCGATGATCAGTTTCCGGTTTGTTGAGTCTAGTTCGGTGTATCTGCAAATCTGATGGCGGATTCTTGGAACCGGGAGTGGAATATTCTTGACAGGTTTCCAGATGAAAACCGATGTGGAATTGTTGTTTTAACTTTTCCCTTTCAGTCGGTTCATATGTTATATTATTGCATTATATCTGATAATTATCGTACACAATGTGTATATATTATATTATTAATTAACACATATTATATGTTACAAATAATAAAACACAAGATAAAATCTTAGATGTAATAGAGAATCAAAATTTATTCTTTTAGTTGTTTTTTTATAGTGAATTTGGATTTTTCATATACATTTTTCGTATTTTTAATAGTTGATATTACATTATATTCTTAACTTAACAATGTTCAATTTGTACTTGCGAGCTCTGTTGTTACATTAGTAGGAGATCCTTTGTGTTTTCAAATAATCATTCTACTTCTACATCATGTGTATTAAATGAAATTATCAATTAACATATATTATATATTTAAAAAATGAAATACAAAATGAAACAACAAAGTAACAAAAAATCTGAAGTGCAATTTGTAAGGCTCAAATTTATCCCATTAAAAATTGTCATAAATGACATTTATGTTTCACTCTCACTCCCTCTTTCTAATGCTCAGTCTTGTCGGAGGAATTTTATCTTCATGAATTTGATGAGGAGCACCATTTCTGCAACTTGGTTCTGTAGGTTCTACTTACAATTGTAATTTTTTATTTATTGCTTTTTTCTTCTTTTGTGGGCTTGCTACAACAAACGTTGTAATGTCCTTCCTTTACATATTTCACACTCAAATTCTTTGACGTCAAAAAAGAAACTGAACGAACATTGTCTTGGTTAGGTACTTAAAACTATAATTGAGAGCAATAAGTATTATATATTACTTGAATGATTAAATTTATTATAGTAATTTAAAAAATGGTTATAATATATATATATATATATATGTATTTAAGGTAATTTAAAATTGTATTTAAATAAAATATTATATGCATTGAACTAAAATTTCAAAATTATATTTTGATTATTTTGGCTCATAATCTCATACTTGCCCTTGCCCGTTTTAACCCAAAAACTGGTAGCATAAGGTTAGGTGCACCTTGTTACGAATTCGTTTAAAATTATCCAATTAAATTAAGATACGATCATTCCAAAATTCATTAGGACTAGCTCGAAATTGCCAGCGACTGACCCTTTTAACATTCTATTTATGACATTGTCATTATAACTTTAAGTTTCTTTCCTTTAGAGTGTACTCTTTTTTCTAAGAGATTCAATATAATTGATAGTCTTGATGAAACTTAGATAAGTTGTTCTAAGGTCTCTTCTGGGAACAACTCAATCTTCTATGTTGCGGTTGCGACACATCGGTGAGGACAGTTCCCTCTCAGATTTCTTGGGCAGTCGTGCAAGTTTTGACCTTGATAAATGTTCCTTTGTCAAGAGTGACAAAACAATATATTCTTGCCAATGCTGTCAAAATTTTCTATTTTCTTGTGCCTACAAATGCCTTGTTTTTCAATCATTGGAACATGTGCTTGGCCTCTCTCTCAAGCGCTTGATTTGACCTTCACTATAATGAAATGGGTGGTCCATCCTGATAACACTTCACATCTTTTCATGAATAACCACTAATGCAAAAATTAGGTTAGGTGTCGTCTAAACTCTGGGTGGGTTTTTTTTTTAATTTAATTTTAACTAGTCAGAGTTAATTTATATTTTTTCAGAAGTCATCGTCTAGACGAATTAAGCGTCGTCTAGGCGGATAAACGGCCTCTAGGCGGACAAAATATTTTTTATTTTTTATATTATGATTTTTATATTTATTTATATTTTTTAAAATAATTTTATTAAGTATAATTTATATTAATGTTACTTCAAATGACTCAAATTTTATTTTACTATAGTAATAGTTAATGTTATTTTATAAGAAAGATGTATTAATTGAGAATATAATTTTTTTTATATTTAACATTTTATTCATCTCAAAAAAAGAAAAAAAATCATGTTGAGCTTTTTCTATTTTGATCTATTAGCATCTTATATTGTTTATTCATGTTAGTCTTTTTCTCAAAATCTATTAATACCATGTCTTTTCATAAAGTGTGCAACTATTCATATCCCCAAAATCTCTAAGTATATCCCATAATAATCATTATAAAATTAGAAATAAATAAATTGACTAAAATACCCTTATATATTTATATTTTTTTATTTTATTTTTATTCTCAACTGCAGAAATTCGCTTTGTCTTCTTCTTCTTCATGTTTCTTCAATACGGAGAAGTTGGAATTACAGATTTATGGCTTTCTTGAGATTGTCTTCAAATCTGAAACCTTTCACCGCGAAAGCAAAATTTGATAAGCAACACACACTTAAGACTATTCTTTAAATGATTTTTTTCCCAAACTTGATTTTATTAAGAATTTTTAATGGGATATATTTAGACTTGAGGGTATGTTTAAAGATTCAGGGGGTATGAATAGCCGCACTCTTTCATAAAATTAAATAAATTAAATTCTTACACACAAATTTTTTTTATACAATATATAAATAAATAACTAATTCAAACATATTTATTATATATGAAATAAAAATCAAGTTCGCCAAATAAACTAGTTCTCACTTTTCTATTGCAGCATTGCTATGATATTTTCTACTATCGATAAGGCAACTATCTATTTGTAGATATTATTATAATTATTTTATGAAAATTGACACTTTGTTCTGTAAATAATACTTCATACAAAATTATGTCATATTATCAAGTTATCACATATTATAGGATTCTTAATATTTATGAAAAAGAAAAAAAAAACAATTCGTCTAATTGGCACCTAGACCGTCTAGACGCTAAGCGGTCATCTAGCGCCCGACTATTGATCAGGACTTCTGCACCATTGTGTATAACTAAAAATTGAGACTTCATCCTAACTTTCCAGCCGTCATCATATTCTTAAATAGAAAAGACTAGAACCTTTCATGACTGGGAAAAAAAATGATTATAATGACCTGTAAAAATAAGTTTTTGAAAATTCTATAATGTAATCTTTGAGTGTTTTTGTGTGTGCGAATATGAAAATAAGAACACTAAGTACACAATTTTTTCTATATACTGATTCAAACGTGGGCTAATCTTTATACATACACTTTACTTCTTAGGAGGAAAATCATTCTAGGATTACAATTCACATCTTACTTCACATAGAACTTCTTACTTCACATAGAACTTCTTCTAATCTCAAAGAATCCAAAATATACTCAGATACCCATAACCTTACTTTTGTTTGATATAGGTTTTGAATTTGAACGTTGGTTAGCGTTTTGATCTTCTTAATCTGCTAAAAGCTGTTTTATTTATAATTGTGTATGTGAGATTCCATCTGCTAATGAATCATTGAATCTTGAACATTAATTGTATTGAATGACTTCAATCGTTTCCTTGTTCTGTTGTTGCACCTTTGTTAGGGAATATGTTATGTTTCTACAGTACATCTATGAAGCTTCAATGTGAAGTTACAGGAGAATGGGAATAAAATGTAATCTAGGCACTCAAATCGATTATCTTTTATCTTGTTGGAAAGAAAAGGATAAGATCTATAACTTTCTTAAAAATAATTTTTTCGAATTTGGCGCTAACTTAATCAAAAATCCAATCAAAGTGAAAACTACACATTCTTCTTGATACACTTCCCCATACATATATAGTTTAATTGAAACTAGTGGCATTCAAAATTTAACTCATGGAGCTACAATATTGTTTGAAATAAATAAAGTCAAATTAAAATGAAAGACTTATGTTTTGGCTAAATTCTAGAAGAGGTCGAGTGTATCAACGCTCGACCAAGCATTTTTGCTTGAGCATATGAATTTGAGGCACTTTAGCAAATTATTTCATTTTTGATAGGTTTTGACCTATTTCATGAACCTTTCCTTATATATGCATGCTCTTAAGACTAATAGAAAAGTATCTTTATGACATGAGGAAACAATTTTGGCAAGAGAAACACAAGTAAGGGAAGAGATGAGCACCTCTTGTCCACTCCATGAGCTTTAATGGACGCATTGAAAGATCATCCTAAGTATCAGCAGAGTTTCTTCTCTTTTGGCTTTTGTTTATTTTTATTTTCTAAATATGATTAAAGACATGTTTCTTCAGACATTATTTCAATTATGTCTAGATAAAAACTTTGTGATCCTGATGTGAACTTAAGTTCTTCAAATTCTTTATTCATTTGTATTGTCTCGTTTAATTATTCGATTGATATTTAGCATGTTTGATATGTTAATCGAGATTCAAAAGATGAGACTTAATAGTAGATCTTGAATATATGACACAAATAATTGCATGATTGATAAATTTGTGACGTTTACGAAGAAATGTCAATGCTAGGAACTTTTGAGAGTTAATTGCTAATGTGATTAGACATATTTGCCTAAGTAATTAATCTACCAATTATTCACTTTGAAAGAAGAGATAGTCTAATTTCACAATTATCCTATAACAAAAAAATAATAATAACAAACTTCAGTTTGACAATATAGTCGGGAGCCGTTGATAGCATGACCTTAAGATCAAATTCATCTAAATGGATCATTTTATTGAAATTTATTGATTTGTCTTGCTCCACTTTATAGTTAAATTGTTAGTTAATTTAGCATCAATCCACTTTTCGTTCTAGAAAAAGTAACTAGAGTTCTTGATATATTTAATAATCGATTTCAATTCTTGTGGAATACGAGCTTGTTCATACTTTAGCGTATGGATCAATTTTAAGTGAATGATTGTACAATTAATTGTTTTACCAATAAAAATACATAAATAAAACTTTAATAAAAATGAAAGACAATGACTCCATGTTCACAAATAAGTAGAGGAAATGGTATTAAGAAAAGAACTTGTAGAAGAATATAAAGATACATTTTTCTCTCCTTTAACATAGAGTTCATGCATGATAATTTTTGTCACAAGACGTTTGCTTTTTAGTATTATTAGTATTTACCCCATTTTTAATATATTCATAATAAAGTAATATAAAATATATTTAAAATATAAATTTGATTAACTTAATATTTTAAAATATTTGAAATATTTTAGTATCTTATTTATAAATACATGGAAAACAATATAGTTTTATATCAAATTTATTCCCTCAGGTCAAAAATAAAAGTACTGTTTCTATAATAAATTGATCAATTCCTTAAAAATTAAATTATTTAATAAGTTTGTAAGAAAAATTATTATTTAATATTTATTTGTAATCCACGTGCGATAAAAAATATCAAATACAAACAATCCAATACATAATAAATTTTCAATTCTAACCAAAATAATCAACAAAAAAAAAATGTACTTTCTAAATCTAGTATCTCATTTTTTATATGTGATATATATGTTAAATTAAAAAGCATGAAAACATGATTAATTTGAAAAATTATATGTAAAAAAAAAATTATTTATATTTTTACAAGGTAGAAATTATATTTTTAAATAAAATAAAATTCATCTAATCAAACACCGATACATCATTTCTCAAAAATATTTCCTACTACTATTAAACTACTTTATTATTATATGAGTAAATTTGTATATTGCAAGTTTCAGAAATTATCTCATTTTAATTAGCTTTAATAATATTTTTTTATCCGAATTTATAATATTACTTTGGCATGGAAAAGATTAGGAAAATATAAACATACAGTACATCACAGGCAACGTCTCCTCTTTCAATTACACTAATACATAATATACGTACGTATAATATAACAGCATTATACATCATCATTTACTATATATTATGCATTGATGAAACTATAATAAGAGATGTTGCACTACTTAAAGTAGAAGGTTTGTCATAATTAACATTAATCTTATTTTAGATTATTAACATTTTTTATTTTCCTAAATTATACATTAAATATATATGGATTGTACATAAAAATAAAAATATAATTTGCATTAAACTTTTTGTTTACTGTTTTATTTGATAGCATAAATTGAATGTGTACGATATAGTAGTAAAAAAGGAAGGAAAGGTCAATTCCACAGCTACCAAAATTAAAACAAATACACCGTTCCTCCATAAAAGAGGGTCGTGTTTTAGAAATATTTTGTAATCCCATAAAAAGAGTCGTGTTTAAAAAGTCAATGTCTCATTTGATTAACTAAAGTATAATTTTATTTATTTATTTTACAAACAAGTTATATATGAGAAGAAAGAAGATTTAAATAAATAGCGAGAAATGATCCTAGGAGTGTTTGATTTCAAATGCATTTCATTTATGATTTCAATCCAATTTATTTAGTGTTAAATTGATTCCATTCACTATCATCAAATCACAAATATAGTTTAATCACCCTCTCTCAAAGTAAATAAATCAGTGATTACTTGCAAAAATTATTATCTCTAATCAACGTCTCATACATTTATTGTCTTCACAAGAACTCTAAAATTGTTCAATTTTATTTAACAGTTGCGTTATGCACTTAAGATTTTGATCTATGATTTGTAATATCAAAATTGCTCAAAAAAGTTGAGCAACCTAATTAAACATTCAATCAAAGAATGAGCAGAAAATAATAATAACTTAATTAATAAAACCTCCTCAAAAAAGGATCCATAAAATATAATTTTTCTAGATGACAAATAGAATCTACAGCGATCACCTATACATATATAATCAAAGATGAATTAAAAACAAAACAATTTCTAATAATATCTAATCTAGGAAAATAAACATATTAGTGGTCTTATGTTCTGATTCCTTGTGTTGATCCTAGTTTATGTTTTCCAATTGCTTTAAACCTCATATGCGATTTAATTCCCAAAGGTGGTATAAAATCTTATCAAAATGATCTCTAGAGATCTCTTTATATATTGAGAAGGAATAGCCTCGACTAAGGAAACAAAATCGTGCCACTATTTGCACCCTCAAATTTTCTAAATATATTTTATTTTAAAAAATTTTAATTTATTATATATTTTATTTTGGACACTTATACTCTTTTAATTAAAAAACAAAACAAAAATAAAAAGAACAAGAAGAAGAAAATATAAATTGGGGAACAATTTTATTTAGAACATTTGTATATTATTCATTTTTCTGGCATTTTGTTTTGAACTCATCACACGTCTGCTCGTATATGTTTGAAATTGATCTGTCGAATACATATGTTCTTATTCGACGGAATTAGTCAAACACATATACTCATGTTCGAAACTTATTTTTCGAAGAAGGACGAACATGTTGGCTTAAGGCTCATTTGAAACATCCTACCAAACAGCCGAAGTAATGTTATTCGTCGAACACTACTTCACTTGTTCGACTGGATATTTTGAATAAATTTTAAACAGATTGAATATAAAGTTATTTTAATTATTTTAATAATGTTTAATTTTGTTCAAATTTTTATAAGGGAATCGGAGGTGCCGCGCTCAAATCATAATAAAGGAAGGAAACAACTTGTACCTTGCACTAAATGCAAGGATTTGGTTGTCACGTATAAGCCCAGCATGGAAATCCGGAGTCAAAGGTCTTGCACTGGTTGTGCTCTCACGCGTGCACGACTACACCTGTGCATCGGTTAATATTGTAACCTGACAGCTCATACAGACCATGCTTCCAAGCATATGCATGCCTATGCTTTACCTTTTTGCCCAATTTCGGGCATATTTCTTCCAAATTGCCTCTATTCTTCACATGCGGGCCTATTTAGCCTATTTGTATGACTAAACAACTATATGTGGATGCCTCAAGAGACAAATCAACAAGAATGAACAGCTTGATATGTTATAACGAGCAGGTGTCAGTATCGGGAGGAGGGTACGCGAGAATGCTTACAAGATATACAATGAAATTCATTGATTTGCTCTTGCCACAAAACAAAGGAAGGATCAGAAGATGATTTTTCACTAAAATGTTATCTGCAAGAAGGTTTTCAAGAGTTTGTTGAAATAAATATTGCAATGTCACTTTTCCCTTCACATTTACTAACCGTGCATTGCACAAATGAATTACTAGTACAGTCAAAATGCGTGTTTGTTTCAATTCTTCGGATTCAAAATCATTCTTGAATCAATAATTACAAATAATTTTTCTGATACTTTTGATAGTGCTGGTAGACAAATTAACTGTCTCGACAGCTGAATGGGAGTCCAAGCAAGAGCAAAGATGCAGAGGATATGAAAGTCAGCACTTCTCTTTCTTAATTTGAAGGAAGAAACAACCTGCTATATGGCATCACCATTCACCAATGAAGAACAAATAGTTGATTATTACAGGGAAAAATAGCTAAACAAGATAATAAACATCAGCTTACATCACTTTAGCAAATCATGAATTAAATATACAATAACACATCAGTTTTGATGTTTGATGTTTACGCCCAACAACAACAAGGCTGCCCTTGAAGCAGCAGCACCAGTGGCCATGCCTTACTGGAGATTAATTAGGCACCATTCTATGTATGCACTCTAATGCCTAAATCTGACAGGTTCATATCATTCAGCCAACGAGTTCGTTTCAGCTTCTGGTCAGCTGATAAATTTCAGGTTTTCCCCAGTGGAACCCAATATGATACGGAAACACATCTGAAATCTGCAAGTAGAATGCACACCCTCTGTATCAGATATTAAAGAATGGATGTACAGATGAAATGAAAATGCATCTTTTCCTATTAAGAAGGCAATCAAATTGCTAATATCAATTCCAGGTGAAGATAGAAACCCAAAGGATCAAAACCACCCACCTCATTCCATATGTGCACGGAAAAAAAGGCGCACATAAACACATTAGAACTAGCTTCTTCAAGATGAATGCAAGATACGTCCAAATTTATATTTGAAACAGCCCAACCTCATCAAAAGCATGTATTATCTTGCTAAGTTCAACTCTCCAACAAAATAAAGCTCAACATTAACAATTGTGCACAATGGCGAGCTAATAGAATGTTCTCCACACATAGAAAACCTATATTCGAAAAAAGGAGTTTCACATTTATAATGTTTGGCTAATCACTCAGAAAGTAAGAGAGTCGAGATCATGCCTATGAGTGCAGAGACTGGCAAGCTTACAACTTTCCTTGTTAATGATATATTTCATACTATTATGTACAGATTCATGTCAATTACTTTTTTAGCAACTTATCATTTTCCGTAGTCCAACTATATTCTCTAGTTAAGAATAATATCTGGATATAAATACCATTTAGTTGAGCCCAGTTTAGCCAATTGTAGTGTATCTAGATAAAATTTTAGTCTTCCTTTCACAAACTAAACACCATTTCTTAAGATTTGAAAATTAGTTGTTCCCATAAAGAATATGAGCTTTAAGTACAGTTCTTGTATCTATCATGACGAATTTCAGGATTTCAAAGAAATTAATAGTATGAAAGATGAATATGTAAATGAGCAATGAGAGGCAAGGCATCGACATGGGGACACTCTTTTTTGTCTGGTTACTGTTTCCTCTGTATATGCCTGGCTGTATAACTAATCAGAACTTCTGTGCCAGCATGTCTACAATTTGATGCCAAAATAAGAAAATTTTAAATAATTATAGAACTACTTGAAACCTTTATTTGGTACGCAAATCTAAGTTTCACCCTGAGAATAAAGTTATGATTAATCGAGTGGAGAACTTCAATGTAACATGAAAGATCACCCAACAATAATTTATAAATTGAACAATTACTAGTAACAACCATCTTACATAAGAGTAGGACAATGCGACTGGTGTAAAGAATACAGGAACAACCACCACGAAAAGTATAAGAGAGAGATATGAAGTTCCATCACACTTCAAGAGATCAGGCAAAGCAGACTCAAATAAATTTTTCCAATATGTCCTTGAACCCCATCCAGTCAAAAATATCATCAACTTCCATGAAGGAAATCCCTCCACATTTTCCAAATGGATGAGAGAGATAAAGTAGCATCTTTAGTGATTTCGAAGAAGTGCAAGTGATGTTACCTCAGTAGCGCCTTGATTTCTGTTGTGGAGGGTATCCAGGCATCCCCATTCCAGGATCTTTTCTTCTCATCTATTATAAAAACAACAGACTTTCCAGTTATTAAAGGAACAGAAACAACCATAGAACATTCAGCAGTATCATCTTTATGCACAAACCTGCTGTTGTTGGTGGGCCTGGGGAGCAACACCTCGTTGCATAGGGATGCCACCAGGGTTGCCCATACTAGCCTGAGAAGCAAGGTTGTAAGCAGGGATTCCAGGAGGTTGCATCCGTTGCATCCCAACCATGGGCATAGGCCGAGGCATTGATCTGTTTTGCATTACGTGAGGACCTGCCATGCCCCCAGACATTGAATTTCCAGATGATACCTAACAAAAACAATTGATACAGTATCCATTAGACGACATTCAGGGAAATTGTCATTGAAATAAAT
The DNA here is from genome assembly GCA_028749325.2 of Caryopteris x clandonensis. Classification (NCBI taxonomy): domain Eukaryota; kingdom Viridiplantae; phylum Streptophyta; class Magnoliopsida; order Lamiales; family Lamiaceae; genus Caryopteris; species Caryopteris x clandonensis. The sequence goes on along the minus strand of JAPYKT020000008.1, from coordinate 1,364,249 downwards.
AAATAAATGATCTTGTTAGTCTGCCATGTGGTCAATATAAAGAACTTCTAGTTAGATAGGACAAGCTTACTTGTTTACCCATTAGTTCCTCTATGGAGTTATTTTATTCCAAGTATATTGTCTTTTCATCCTAATTGGTTCACTAATTTATTATGCTACACGGTCTAGCACAAGTACAGATTCAGATCTTAATCTTTTAAATCTGGATTCAAAGAAAAAAAATAGATCACTTCCTTAATATCTAAAATTTAAATTTTGGGTTTAGATGCAAAGTAAGAAACTAATAATAAGAAGGGGAAAAAGTTGCAAATAACGTTATTCATTAGTTTGGCACATGTTTAATATAAACAAACAAATTTTGGTTAGATAGGACAAACATATTAATTATACTTTATTACCATTTACTTTCCCTACAGGATGATTCCTTCTCTAATATATTGTATTTGTCATCCTAATTTGTGTTCCCTATTTTATTTATGTTATACGGTTTTGCACAAGTAATATTTGGACCAGAATCTTTTAAATCTGGATGCCCACAAACAGGATATCTTAATAGTATCAACGATTCAATAGTTCAATCGAAAGTAGGAAATCTAACAAGATTTCCCACATAGCAACTCAAAACTTTCTAAACACGCTATCTCCATCAAAAATTACTAACAAATTCTTGGGATGAACAAAACCAAACTATCCAGCTTAATATAGAAAAAGAAGTAATCCATGAGCACCACAGTACTATATGACCACTCTTGCTTATTGCTTCTTAATCCTTCAAACATAGGTAACATAAGTTAGATACTATCATAGAAAACTTCATTCACCAGAAGTGGTATCTCTTCTATTGACCATGCATGCAGGGGTGTGGATGGGGATGAATACTTGTACAATAGTCACTAGGTCAGTAGACTAAGTTTAGGGCTGAGGGTTGGAAACTCTTTATTTTGCTTGTCCAGTAGTGATTGCAAGCTGCTAAAAGAGTATTATATCACTTGTAAGCTCCAAAGCATGCATTTTGAATGCTTATAAACTACCATATTTCTTGTTAGCACTTTCAGTAAACCATATACATATTCATGAGCTTATAAATTATTAGAGGGGCAAGTATCAGAAACCGCCAATACGCAGCCTACTTACTTACTATAAAACAAATCTGCAGAGGGTCAAGCAGTCAATAGATTGTGGAAACTTAGCCACATCATTTTTGTAGGTTAAATTCAGAAATTTCAATGATGGTCGTTGAAAAAACTTAAAGAGTTGATGTAAGAGATTATCACCGCCAACGGCAAAATATTTTTTTTGAACTAATTACTTTTGAGATAAAATTCCCAACAAAGATAATAAATGTAAAGCATGTTTGTCATGTATATATAGCACATAATATGTCGACAATGGCCACAAAAATTTCATCTCATTTGAGAAATGAAGCTCAAGAAAAGAATATGCCATATGATTACATCATCCAGAAGAGCTAATACCCTACAGAACTTGGAATAACTTATGCTAGTCATAATTCCTCAAGGAAGAATAGAATGATTAGAAAAAAAAAATTTATACAGAATAAAGAACGCTGAGTCTGCTATGGCATATACATCAAATTTGCAGTAAATGAAGATAAGGTTGCAAGCAATAAAACTTAGTGATACTTTTAACAACTATTACCACATTATATTATCAGCTTACATAGAAAACTATATGGCATTTTTGTAAATCAAATTAACTGCAATTTAACGATGAATGGTAACACCATTTTGTTGCTTGTGTAAATTTGACAAAGGCTATAAGTAAAAATATTTGTGGGCGTTTGCTTAGACACAATGAGTGAACATTCTTATCATCATTCATGTTTGATAAGATCCAGACATTACTATAGGTGTGACTCAGCAAGACTGTGAACAACTTGCAAGGATTGCTAAATCCATCCTGAACCTCCCAAACACAGCTTACTACTCTCATCATTCTCCCCCCTCTACTTTCCACAATTCTCAACTCGAATTCCTACAACCAGGCAGAGTGAAATGAATGGCCATTCACCTAGTTAAATATAAATTATTTCAGAACAGTGATGTCACTCGCTACTCAATTATTTTCTTCTGAAGCATAGCAAACGATGCATAGTTACTCATATGAGGTTTTAGGGATGGTTTTCTGTTCAACTTCATTGCCAGGGAATACACAACTAATGAGAAGAAGACAAGATGGCCCTTCTCGCAAGAAAGTTAAAAATGATGCTTAAAGGGTATTCAACCTTTACAGAAACACATGCATCCAAAACCCCATATTCAGCGTGGTAAACACATTAAAAGAGAACAGTTTTGGTGTTGATAGACTGCTGAGCACCACAATACAGCGGGCACATCAAATTACAGAAACCAACAGAGCTTGCCTTATAAACTGTGCAAGCTGAATAGTGAGGGCAAAAAAGAAATGTTATGATAAGATGAGATACAAAAATAATGAAATTTCATGAAAGCAGTAGTTAATTTTGAAATCATTAAATATCCAAATTTGCACTTGAACATCTGAAATAATTTCAATTACAAGAAGGTTATCAATCCCATGCAGGCGTGGAACCTTTCTCTTGGTGTCCAAAATTCATTTGGGCATTAAGGTGTCGCCCACATCAGGACTGGGGTTGTTTCTAAGTACATTTCAAATAACTCGCCTCTATTACCTGGAATTTGGATCGTGAGATTGCCAAAGAAGAATAAAAAAAGCAATTCTTTACCAAGCTTGAAATACAAAATTCCATGAGATAATTCTTTCATCCCTTCAAAATATTTTATATTTCTTTTTAGATGCTGACTGCAAGTTCACACTAACTAGGGCCTAAGAATTTGGCATTTCTAGACAAGTGGTCAACTCAGGCCTCAAATGATTAATAAACAGCAGTAAGAGGAATAAAAGCTGCAGCAGCAGGCCTACAGCAAAGTGATCACATGACTACAAGGCTGAAGTTTTTTTCCAGTGGCCCATTCTACTGTAGCACAAATCGGCAGTCATCACGCATAAAGTACTCTCACAAGATTAAGATAGCATCAACAAAAATCTAATTAAATTTATCAATAAACCAAAAATTAAGAATACATACCGGTTGCGAGGGCTGGAGACTTATAGTTCCTTCAATGTCAGTGCCTGTGTCCACTGGTCTAGTTGGGTAATTAACAATTTTCTCTCCAGGTTGTGGTGGTACCAATGCACTAAGACAATTTAGTTATTAGCTATTACTACACAAAAATCTGTCATTAGATGTTAAGCGTTTTAACAAAAGAAAACACAAGATCACGATAAATGCAAAATATAACTACATACTTGCAACCCGGCAACGGTTCCATGCGAAAGTACCTGCAAATAGAAAAAAGCAGATAGAAAATTAATGGATTGCCAAGGCTAATTCTGAAAACAGATGACACTCAAGAAAAACTGGGACATTACTGTGAACAGAAAGCAGCAAATTTATATTCTCTGGGATAAAATACAGGCAATCACCTTACAGGATAGAAATAAATAAAAAGAAGAGAATGACACAGTGCTTGAAAAGGCGTAAGGCGCCCCGAGGCGCCAAACCCCTTTCACTGCCTAGGCGCGAGGCGTGAGGTGAAGCGCTCGCCTCACTCAAGCGAGGCGCCCAACATAAAAAAAAAAAGACATGTAGATATATAAACTCATCGATCCTTCAGACCACAACAAATCTCTGTTGCCGAACAGGAGCTTCTGCTGCCGGTTTCCGGTCACCGGCGGGACGGTCGCCGGAGGGGGGGGTCGCCGGTGAGGAAAATAGGAAGAATAGGTAATTTGTGTAGGAAAAGAATGGGGGTGTTGGGGGACTCGGCTGCTGCTGTTTGTTTGTTCACTTCACTTAGTGTGTTAGGTTAGGGTTAGGGTTAGAAGATATATTTAACTTATATAAAAAAAAAAAAAAATCAGATGTGGCGAGGCGCGCCTAGGCGCCGCCTGCGCCTCACCGTGAGGCGCCTGAGGCGAGCGCCTCCAAGGTCGCTTCGCCTCAACCCCATAAGGCGACATTGCCGGAATGTTGGCGCCTAGTGCCTATACGCGCCTTTTTAACCACTGGAATGACACATAAGAAAGTAAACCCACCAAAATGGTCATGAAGCCATTGACTGCAACAAATGGTTTAAATAAATCATGAAGCCCACAAATGTTCAAGAATTCCACATGAAAGTTACTAATTAATTGGAATTATAGACTTAATAAATGAACATTTAGTTAACCACAAGCAAAGGTAATAACTTGCTAATCAGCTAAGCTAATGGATCCTAAGTTCCCAACAGCCCCATTGTATCAAAATCTTATTTCCTTCAGCAGCGCATCATAACAAAGTCGCATAGAGGCCATCAAGTGAATAATGTGAATACAGATTTCTTTTATCTGTAATTTTCTGAAACTCCTTAATATTGAAAATAAATCAGCTCTTTAACAATCATACTAAATTAACACAAAATCTAATTGAGAAAAGCAAATTCCTACATTGTAGTTATATGAGATATTAGTTGATCAGTGTGCGCCTATAATTGAAAGTTTATCATGATTTTCCAAGGTATGTAAACCTAGAATTTTTGGCGAAGTAAGTGCATTTCCAAATGACCTTTTCCTAACAAGCTAAGCGGCTTTACTTTACAAACCAGGTATGAAAATCAGACTAAAAATGAAGAGTTAAAAAGGAACGCAAAGGATTAAATCTCAGAAATAACATCATGCAGCAGGCTCATGGTCATCAGTCAAGAATGTCAGGATCGGGAGATTAGTTCAAGCAAATTAAAGATCAGAAAATTCAACAAAGCTGCAGACAAATGTGTGACATCAGAAATATTTCAAGCACCAGACGGACTAATCATTTGGTCCAAACCTCTTTCTAAACCAAAATGAATGCAGAAAGTCAAGAGGCAAGGAACTACAGCTGTTCAACAAATTGGGAAACAAGTCCATTTACTTGAAAAAAGAGTTTCCTATTTAGAGACCCCTAGCATAAAGGAACAATTTATAAAGCATATAGTAGAGTGTATAAGATCATTGAAAAGGAGGCATATCAGAGATAATGAAGGTTGACAAGCTGCAAGTCAAAATCAATTACATACTCATGCTCAAGAGCTTGTGTGGCTGTTATTCTTTTTCTAGGATCATACCTGCAAAAAAAATCAGCAATAGATTGCATGTAATTGATCTCAAAAAAAGTAAACAAAATGCACTGGTTACTATGCACTTGGGCCATACCAATATTTTGAGGCAGACAATTAGCAAAGAGTACATTACAACTGAAAAGAACATTAGACCTGCTATCATTCTGCTTTGGTTTAACAACTAAAAAAAGGACATTAGAATGTAAAAGCGCTCTATTTTGTTGCTATAACTAGAATGGATATATGAAGCCACAGCAATTGTGATGGCTAATTACTTTACAAATGTTAGATAAAGTAACATGTTGCTAGATGGAAGTTAGAAACCCTATTGTATTAAGTAGGAGCTAAGAGCACACCAAGCACATGCAGATAATTAGAAAAGGTTATTGAATCTAATGTTTGTATGAACTTAACATAGAAACATACTCGAGCATCTTGGAGAGGAGGTCATATGCTGGATTTTTCGGAGATAGATGAACAACATTGTAAAGCCCAGCATTGTTGCTGCAACAATTGAAACATATCAAATGAGCAATTCGATGATAACACAACATACAAACTAGAGGTGCTCTAGAAAGTTGATAGCAGTAGCAGAGAACACCAAGTGATACAAGAAAAAAGAATGTAACTGACTATGTGCGCCCTTGAATATGCTGCAAATCAGACTGCCAATGTGGAAGATTCACAAGCGTTGGCCACTTCTCTTGCGTTGGATGGCCTAATACCACAGGTAGCTGTTACCAATTATTAACATAAAAACTACAGGGAAGAGAATAATCAAAAGAACAGTCTCACCTAGAACCTTAAATATTTTGTCAAGCTGATCAAACTGCATCATCAAAAAAGGAATTTCAGCAAATGTAGCCTGACAAAAATGTTTTCGTAAATGCTGACACAAGCAACAAATTGAGTACAACAAAGGTTCTGGAGAAGCAAAACATCATACCTGAAATGGGTTTGGAGTCCCTTTTACTTCTTGCCCTTGAAATAGTGGCTTCAGAGTGAGAAGCTCAGCAAAGATGCAGCCCACAGCCCACATGTCTTTCCCACAAAACAAAAATATCAATAATTGGCAACTGAAATAAAATTCTACTTTGAAATAATTATTTTGCCATCTAAGATGGAAACACATGTAAGACAGTGTAATTTAAAAGGTTTGCAGTGACAGTGAACATAATTGGTCCAATCAGGAAAATAGACCTTACCAACAGCACTTGTGTAGTGTTTAGCCCCAAGGAGTAACTCAGGTGCGCGATACCAAATAGTCACTACGACCTGCAGTTCATAAATTCAGAAGAAAAACAAAAAAATATAGCAATTCAGGAATGCTTGTAAGAAGAGGATTAAGACATATCCTTGCCAGGAAAGCTACAATTTAGAAAACAAATTCCAAGTTTGTCATACTTTCACTCTCAATTTTAGATGTTTCAAATGAAGCTCACTAATAGTGTTGCTTAATGCATTCAAATAATTCCAAAGAGGAGAGAACTATAAATTACACCAGCCTACAAACTGGAATAACAAATTAAAAATGTCCTGGGGGAGGGAGGGGCATTCCGGACAGAGGTCAAACCAAAAAAGCAAGGAAAAAGATAGTTTCTCACCCCATTTTCAGACAGTGGCCTTAACGGAGCTTGATAAATTCTTGCAAGGCCAAAATCAGCAATCTTTACCACTCCTTGTTCTTCACCATCACCCATTACCTGATTATAAAATGTGAAATAAAAGAAAGAGCTCATTCATATTATCAACAGAAAATTGCACTGAGATAATAGCACATCAGGAAATCAGAATATATTATTTCAAGCAAAATTGAGAGGGACAATGCAACAGAGACAATTCAAAAGAAGTTTAAATAAAATATTTTACCAATATATTTGATGGCTTTAGATCTCGGTGTACAATCCAATTACTGCACAAAATTTTCATTGCAAGAGTTAATTACGGCCTATTTGAAACCTAAATTTCAGACAAAACAAACCAAACATGCCAATGAAATTTTAATTCCTCCAATAGGATATACATGGTTTAATTTTTAAAAACACTATGAAAAATTGCTGTATTTTATAAGATGAAGCCCTCAACCCAGATAAAAGAAAATTCAGATCACATCAACAAGACTGCCTGTGTATCACAACAAAATTTGGGTGGGGAGAGAAAAAGTCTCCTATGCATACACAGTGAGCACCTAATTGCATCAAAAGTGTGAAGCTAGATATAGATTTTCTTTCCGAAAATGCTAGCTTCCCTCTTCATCATAGACACTACAAGCATGCAAGGATGACAAAAACCTAATAAATAAAGCATGCAAATTCCTGTGAAATACTTCTCAGTGGAAATGATTTAAAGATTCTTTATATTAACACAAACTCTTTCACAAAGAGTTCAAGTACCAATTTTCCAAGTAAGAGTTAGTATAAAACTTAACTTTTACACCCATGACAAACGAAGGGTCAAAGAAGGAAACAATTTTATTGTTTCTCTAGTGAACATGTTAATTTGTTAGGATATAACAGCATCCAGTTTTTATGTGTTCTCACTGCCGTTTTTGCAATATTTAACTTCATCAAATTTAGCAATGTTTTAATAAAGGTAAACCTGATGAGTAAAAAATCCCAATAGATTAACATATAAAAATATATCACAGAGGCCAGATAAATATTTAGAACATTATATATTTTGGTTTGGAAATGAAATAACTTACTAGAAAATAGTTAAAGACAGCACTTAGCAACATTGGTACAGGCAAGAGATTAGTTTTTTTTTTTTCTTACAAAAAAGAGATTTCACTCTAATGAACTAAAGATACATAAAATTTTAACAAATAAATTGAGCAATTCAAATTCATCTTTAATCCTATTCTAGTCACAAACTGAATTGCACAAAAGATTCTAAAACCAGGCCATTTTCATTAAAAATTAGACAGCAGTTAGTAAGTCAAAGGAAGAACTCAATCTACTAAGTCTAACCATCAACACCTATCTCAATAGATGACAGCGCTCCAATCAAAATTATCAGCAGAACAGATTAAGAATCGTTAGAACATTATTTTTAGGGTCTGAAGAAGCTACGTGCTGAAAGCAAGTGTCCCCAAAGTTTCCTTTCCATGTCGGCGACACAATGATAAATTATCAAGGACCTTTAAGGGGACAAGTGCATATAACACCATAATGGAAGGATTCACTAGCTATTAGATCACCACACCTGCAACGATTCATAATGACCCATTCTAGAATTTAGACTAAGTGAAAATAGTCCATGATGTCCTTCCCAGGATTTAATAGCAGTTCATCAAAATTTAACTTGATCCAGCTAGAGGTCAAGGCAACAGTAGGATTATATTATCATATTAATTATGCAGAAGACATGTATGAATATGCACAACCTGTGAAGATAATTCAAACCATTAAGAAGCTGCCATAAAATTGATTTAACGGTGTACTGATTGATTGACTGGTTGACCTTGTCCCTGTGATGTCTGATGATTTCCTGGCACAATCAGAAATAGATCAATCATTTTCTTCCACAATTAGGTTGGTCAAAAAACATATACAGGTGCACAAATCATTTTTTCATTTTTCTTTGTCTTCTCAGGATGATGGCCGTTTTCCAGGTTTTTATATAGTTGTGGAGTGGTGCCCATAACTATTATAAGCGGTGTGCATAGTCCAGAACAAAAGAAGAATGAGTAAGACAGCTTTTAGGCTCACAAGTCAAGATTAAGGAATGTACTCACATAAAGATCATGCTCAGCATAGTCAAAAGCTAGATAAAGTGACATATCTGCATGATTGATGTGCACATTTGCGAGCTTTACCACATTCTCATGGGTAATCTCCCTAAGTAACTGCAAAAATGCACAATTGCAATTAAATTCACCGAAAAGGAATTCAAAACTTTGGAAGAAAGGAATGGCAGGACCAGATGAATCATAAATAAATCTACAAAAAAGAAAAAGAAAATGAGATGCACGATAAACAGTTATATCCTTGATTGAAATACAGAAAAACAAAAAATTGAGTCTAAAGAAATAAATTTGTGCTCTCCTCGGGATGGTCCCCGAGTAGCACCAAGCTGCGACAAGAAAAATTAAAGAACTAAAGCAAATTTCTGTTCTCACCATACAAAATAGTGTTATAATTTTCTTTCTCTGGTAGTTCATCATGGAAAGAATAAACAGTGATTAGAACAGAGATCATACCACAAAATACTAAAGTACATACATCAAAGATGCATAATCCACAAAACATAGTGAGTAATCAGTTCTCCCCAAACAGTAATAAGAAAATAATCAGTTCAACACAAACATAGTGAACGAAAAAAATATTAATAAGAAAAAAATCCCCAAACTTTGATCTCTTCAGTCTCATCCATTAGCAAGTCAAAAGCCACCCCAACAATGCCCCAATCGCTACACACCAAAATCATGATTATACTCCACCGAAAATGAGTAACCCCAACAAGAAAATAGGTGATTTTTCTTTTGTTCCAACCAGGAAACACCCCACCTCCCCCCCCCCCCCCCCCCCCCCCCCACCGGAACAAAGCAGAACCAATTTTAGATCCAATACACTGGAAAATGCATGGATCAGGCAGAAATAGAAAACCCAAGCATGCATATAATCATGTAGAATATGGAATTCACCATGATTTCGCGAATTGCAGTAGGAGACACGCCGTCGCCATCTTTGGACTGCTTGAACTTCTTGATGGCTATGGATTTCGAGCGGTTCGACTTAATCTTGGCCAAAAAAACCAACCCATATGTTCCCTCCCCGATTTTCCCTATCACATCGTATTGCTCCAGCCACTCCGGCTTGTTGCTGCTGTTACTGCTCGAATTGCTCACCCTTCCATCCCCCATATATACTCCAACTATAATCTAATAATTTTGTTCAACAAAATACTGCTTCTCTCTTCGCTTTTCTTACTAATTATACCGAGGTATACAGTGATTATGCTTCAGCAGTTGCAACTGTTTTCTATTGCGAATTCGGAAACCATGGGAGACATCTCCGGTATAAGCTCTCGCCGGGGGGAGGGGGGGGGCGTACTTATTTCTCTTTTCCTCGTTTTGTCTACGATTTCGAAGCCCCTTGTCTTTCCATCTTTGAATTTTTGTAACAATTTCCACATATAAACAACTATATATATATATATATACACCTTAAAATCCTGGAGGACTGAAACTGCAAACACATATATATATATATATGTATATATACCTTAAAATCCTGGAGGACTGACCAACTATCTTTGTAGTTTCTCAACCAAAAAAAATAGAATATATATATATATATATTTACCAATATAAATTAGGGTGCGGTTAGGGACGCCTCAAAATAACTTGAACAAAATTAGATACTCTTAAAAAGACTAATATATTTTTTATTTAAAATGGTTGTCCAATCTACTCAAGATTTGTCCGAAACATTCAATTGAAAAGACAAAGTAGCATTCGACAGACTTTGCTAAACACTATTTTTGTTGTTCAACATAATGTTTCGAATGAGTTTTAACATGTTCGTCCTTGTTCGATAAATAAAATTCGAATACAAACAGATTTGTTCAACCAATCATGTCGAATACGAACAAGTGTTCGACAAAGCAAGCTCAAACACATACGAGTAGGCATGTGACGGGGTCAAAACAAAACACCAAAAAATGAACAAAATATGAATGTTCCAAACTAAATATTTCTCCAATGTATAATTCATCCAAAACACTTATAAAATATAATGTTTGATTGAAAATACAAACTTTCGAAGATGTTCAATTGATTTGGACAAGTTTTTCTTTCTTTTTCTTGTTCTTTTTTTTTCTATTTTGTTTTTTAATTTTTATAATTAAAATGGTATAATTGTCATAAATGAGTTGTATTTAGTAAAACAAAAAAGAAAAAAAATCAAATTTAAGTAAGATGTATTTAGACACTAGGATAAATTTAAAGAAATTGAAGATGAGAATAGCGGCATCCTATAAATTATTGATATTTTTTATATTAAGGTGTATGTAAGAGGTTTTTTATTATATAGAGGTAGCTGCTAGCAAAAGGGCAACATGTCCCCATTAAAAAAACTAATGCGTGTTTTGCTCCTAAAAAATTGAGGTCATGCACTACAATATAAATGTTGACGACGTATTTGTACTTCTACCCAAATTTAAATAAGAAACACACATTTAGTAAAAAGATTAGCGTAGTTAAAACATTAAAAAAAGTAATTACTTAAACATTTTGTAGATAAATTACATTTAACTCAAAAAGGAAAAAGTTATGATTGCATTAAAACTGGTTATGAAATATACCAAACAAAATGCACTGTGATCGTTTGGATGAGTTTAATTTGCAATAAATTCAAAATTGAAATTCTGTTTATGAAAAATCTTAAAAGTAATTTAAAGGTGTATTTGGATGAAGAGATTTGATTAATCAATTGTTAGATAAGTTCACACGTGCTCAATAATTTATTAGGGATTCTGTTCGACACTGTGTAGATATGTTGGCTTTAGTTAGCCAAAAGCTTGATGATAAAGCTCATATTGATGCTATTTTTTATGGATTGCCTCCTGAGTATGATGTCTTCGTATTATCTATCAACACTCGTCTGGATCCATTTACAGTTGCTGACATTCAAGGATTACTTCTTGTTCAAGAGGTTCGGATTGAGAAGTATATCAGTAATCTAGAGTGTTGTGGCTAATGTTGCAATTAGTTCTAACACCATCTCATTATAAGAATTCGAATAGCACTGCTGCTTCTGGTTATAATCCTTCTTACAATCATGGATTTCCTCCATCTCGTGGTCGCCATAATCACTTCAGAGGTCGTAGGGGAGGGGGTTGTGGTCGTTGGAGATACAATACCAATAAAACTTCTAGCCAACTGTGTGGATATTCCAACCATATTGCCCCTCAATGCTTTTACTGATTTGATTAGAGTTTTAATCCTACTTTTGTTTCTCCTAATCACGCAAATTCTAGTCATACTTAACAATAATTTCAAGAAAACATTGCACATTACATGCCTAATCCATCCACACAAGCTAGTCTGCTTGCTACACCTGAAGCCTTTTCTCCATTTTCCTTGTATCTTGATTCTGGTGCAACTCATCATCTCAAATTTGATGTCAATTCTCTAGCTCAAAAAACAGTCTTCCAAGGGCCTGACCAAGTTCATGTTGGCGATGGTACAGGTCTTCCTATTAAACACATTGGTTCTTCTTCTTTCATTTCTCCTTTTCATTGTTCCAGAAGTCCTGCACTCAAATATATTCATGTTCCAAAAATTACAAAGAACCTACTTAGTGTGTCTCAATTCTCTAAGGATAATAATTGTCATGTTTGAATTTTATCCATCTACTTGTTTTGTGAAGGATATCAAAACACAAGCCACTCTTCTTCGAGGTCATCTTGACAAAGGATTATCTTTTGTCCTTCACAAACCCAAGAGTCCATTCCCGTTCCTTCCTGTAATGTTACTTCTATTTATGATACTTATGATGTATGACACTCTAAACTTGGTCACCCTAGTGATTTTATTATTCATTCTATACTCAAACTTTGTTGCATTAAATCAATAAGTAAGAGTGCTATTTATGTTTGGTGTCTAGGCAAATTACATAACCTTTCCCTATTTCCTTTACTCAATGTACTAAGCCATTGGAGTTGGTCCATTCTGATTTATGGGGACCAACTCCCATTATTTCTTCTTGTGGCTATAGGTACTACATCAGCTCCATTGATTTCTACTCAAGATTCACTTGGTTGTTTTTTCTATGACATAAATCTTATGCTTTACAAGCATTTATTATCTTCAAGACTCAAACAGAAAAGCATCTCATTCATTCTCTTAAAATGCTTCAATCTGATTGGGAAGCCAAATATCGAACATTTACATATTTATTAGCCAATGCTAATCATTCTCTTAAAATGCTTCAATTTGATTGGGAAGGGAAATATTGAGCATTTACATATTTATTAGCCAATGTTATTCATAGAATTTCTAGCCCTCACACACATCAACAGAACGGTCTCATTGAACACAAACATAGGCATATAGTCGACACCGTCTTACATTATTGGCTCAAGAAACTCTTCCTTTGAAATATTGAGATGAAGTCTTTGGAACATCTGTTTTTCTCATCAATAGATTACCTTCTCCTAATACTAAACTCAAATCACCTTTGGAACTTCTTTTCCACTCACCACCTCTATATAAACAGCTCAAAGTTTTTCGGTTGTCTATGTCTTCCATTTCTCCAGCCTTATAACCCACATAAATTTGATTTTTGATCCAAACCCAGTACTTCCATTTGCTATAGTCTAAATCACAAATGTTATAAATGTTTGGATCCCACTGATCGTATATTCATTTTAGAGATGTCATATTTGATGAAAGTAAATTTTCTTTCTCTAACATCTACGCCTACTCCGTCTCCTCCTTCCACATTTCACCCACTTCTTACTCATATTTCAGTTCCTTCAGCATCTCTTTTTCTTCTCATTCCACAAATACATATGAATTTAATATTTCTGATAAAGTAAGCACTTCAGAGGGAGAGAGCTCACATTTAAATAATTTGAGTAACAAGGGACAAGCCACTTCTCTCAATAGTGCTCTTCATTTTAATAAACATTCCATGGTCACAAGGGGTAAGAATGACATTTTTAAACCTAAGGTTTTTGTTATAAGCCATGAGCTAGTCACGCTATCAGTTGCTCTACTTGATTCTAATTGGATGATTACTATGGCATATGAATATGTAGCTCTCATTCGAAATCAAATGGGTTTTTAAGCTTAAGGAGAATCTCCATGGTAGTATTAACAAGTATAAAACAAGATTAGTGGCTAAAAGGTTTCATCAAAGAACTGGTTTAGACTTTAATGAGAGCTTTAGTCCCGTGGTTAAGTCTACCACCGTCTGGATCATTCTCACAATTGCTCTAAATAAAAACTTAAAAAGTAAGACAAATAGATGTCAATAATGTATTTTTAAATGATCACTTGGTTGAAGAAGCTTATATGAGCCAAGTTTGAAAGATCCCCGATTGTATTTATTAAAATAAAATTTTAGTTTTGAAGTATGAAGTTTTCTTTTGTGAGTTGGGTATTTATTTTAGATTTAAATATTTGTGTTTGCTTTCAGTAAATAGTTGATTGAACTATTTATTTTGGTCTTGTGCCACACATATTCTTTAGTATATCTACAAAAACAAAAGTACCGAATTATTGAAGAACAATATTTTTAAAATAAGGTTCAATTTATTTTACATCTTAATATTTATTGTGGGCTGTGTGTTGGATTTGAGCAACTGTAATTGATTATAGTCTTTGTGGCGGGTTTAGTTTCAAATAAAAAGTAATCAAATAACTTTGTAATATTATTTTGGTTAATTTTAAAAATATAATTTTTTTTATTTATTTTATATTAAATAATTTGTTCATAAAAATTAGTATATTATACTCAATTTGGTTCCGTGCTTCTCCGGGGGAGAAAATACTAGTTTGGTAAATGGGCCCTTTTTGCTTCCTCGCTAATAATCCGACTGAGTACCCATCCACTGATAACAGCATGATTTAACCCGACCCGTTTGGATTATATGGTCTCTTCGATCGATCGGTTGATTCAGTTCTCTTGCAATCAACTCCACAACCCACAAGAATTCTCGTTCTCCTCTGAGGTACCAACACAATCACAGAACTCACGCACGCATCGACCTTTACTTTCTTCAGACAATCGATCTTGACGTTTTATTTCTTTTGCAGGTGCCAACATATTTATATTGCATATTTTGAAGTAGAATATGTCTTCAGCTCAAGACCCTTTTTATATTGTGAAAGAGGAAATTCAAGATTCTGTAAGGCTTTAATTTCCTCCTTTTCCTTTTCTGTTTACCCTCTGATTTTTTGATTTATCGCATTGTGAACAGAGATCAATAGGTCGCTTTGTTTATTTCTCTGTTGGTTTCAAATTCAACCATAGTCCTTTTTTTTATTTTTTTGGTTACAGTTTTTTTAATACTACGTTAATAATTGAACTGGGTTTTACATTGATTAATAAACCCTTCTCCCGAATAGTCCAAAGGCTTTGATGCCGATTTAACTGTTCTATTTATGCTTTTCCTTGTTACTTTTGAAGTCTTGTGGTTGGGTCTGGAGGAATTTGATGTTGTTTGATACATCAAATTAATGGATTTGGTTTGGTCATTCTAAAACTGGCCGTGATTATTGCCACCTATTCCTATGACAGCCGCGTAATCATGGGGTGGTGATTTTCATCACTTATCCATCTTTGATGCGATGCAAAATTATATACTAGATATATTGAGCATGGTCCATCCAAGACCACATCTGAATTGAAACTAGAGCATAGTAATTGATATAATATTAGAGGTTTCTGTATGCCAATGCTTGGTACACCATTAGCTCACCGAGAATCATACTGATGTTTTGTGAAAGAAATTATAGTAAATAAACAGCTGTTTTGAAGATACTTGTGTATCATTATTTAGAAATAGGTTGTAAAGAGCTGCTGCAAAGCCAAAATAAGATGAATACAATTTAAGTTTTTGCCAAAATTTCAAGCACTGACTGAATTTTTTGTCATGCATAGAATGAGATACTCTGCTATAGCATCACACCGGTATGTTCTCACAAGATGTTGTTCAGCAAGTTTTGGCTTGTTTAATATGTTTTATCGAACGTCTTATATTTGATGGATCCTATTCTACTAAAGAACATGCTACATTGAAATAGTGGGTTGTATATTTCAGTTTGAGCACCATTGATTATAAATTTAATATGTCTACAATGTCAATGATTTGTGATGAAGAGACTTTTATGTACAAAATTCACTTGCTTATATTCTGATCTTGCTCTCTGTAATCTGAGTCATGCCCAATGCTTAAATGCATCATCAGGAAGCTTCTCATGATACTTTGGATTGTTTGAATGTAAATTCTAACCAATGAATTTTCGCATTGTTAGATTGATAAATTGCTCCAAACATTTCACCAATGGGATCGAATGCCTTCAGATAGTGGGGAGAGGTCACGCCTCACTAAAGAGCTTCGCGCTGGATGTGACAGCATTGAATGGCAGGTATGACTTTATATTTGTAAGTTTCAAGAGGTGTCCAAGTGATTGTATATATTTCTGATGGTTGACACAGATAGAGTCATAAGTGTTTCATCTTCAATTGGATGCATTCTAGTTGAGATTCTACTTGTGAATGGCATCTAAAATTTTTCTTACCTTATGTTAGTATGATTTATAATTTTATCATAAATCTTCATTGATATATTCTGTGCTATATCATATTTGCTATTCTTATGTCATGTCTGGTTGCAATGAAATTAAATGACTACAATGAGTATGATAATAATATTGTGCTTGGCTAGTCTGCATTGAGTATAGTTTTTTTATCGGTAATGTATTTCTATCACATCAGTACTGAAAGGTTTCCTGATAGGAAGGTAGATGAATTGGACAAGGCAATTACTGTTGCCTCCAGGAACCCTTCTTTGTATGGCATTGATGACGTGGAGCTTGATAAACGAAGAAGATGGACTAGCAATGCGCGTGATCAGGTATACAGCTATTATTGGGCTTGAGATTGGTTTCTCTTGTTGGTTTCATTAAAATAATTTTTTTTTTTTTTCTTCTCATTATGGTAATTTTGAAATTTGAGGTAGGTTATTTGTATAATGATTTTGTTCTATGGTTGATTATGTTTAATATGTGAAATTTGTTTTAATCATCAAAAGGTGAAAAATGTGAAGAAATCAGTAGTAAGTGGGAAGGAGTTGAATGACACAAGCACCTCTAATTTCAACGAAATGCGTCGTGAGCTTATGAGACTGCCAAATCCTCATCAACCTGAAAAATCCTATCAGTACAATGCTCAAAATGATGATTTGATATCTTCAGAATCTGATAGACAGCTACTTCTCATGAGGTAATAGTGTTATTTCAAACCATTGCTTTGCGTTCTTTCATTTGTCTAGTTTGAACTGTATCCCTATGTGACAGCCTGTCAGTCTTGGATATTTCTAATTCATTAGTAATGTGAAACCCTATTTTTCCAATATCTGTGATGACTATATCCTTTCTACATATGTGGTTTTGCTATTTTTCCATCATCGATGGTTTAATCTAATACAACATGTTTCAAGATTCATGCCCCCCAACTACCTCTATGATATCCAAGCGGGTACTGTCCAAGTGGATGATCCACTATACACTTGGCATGTGTATGGTGATCACAAAAAGACTAATCATTTGATCTCCATACACATGGCAAGTGTATGATGGATCATAAACTTGGGTAGGATAGAAAAAGCCCCCTTTCCTCCCACCAACCAAGCATCTGAGGGCTTCAAGTTATAGTGTTAAAGTAAATCTTATAAGTGGTTCATATAGGTGAAATATAATATAGCGTTTCTTTATCAAAACCTTTTCCATTATCATGTGTAATCTTTATCATTAGTGGCACTGTTATCTGATAAGGAACATTGTTTATTGTTCTTTCCAATTTTGGATTTGTTTTCTGTTTTGATTTATTTTCAAGGGTACATTCAACTTTTGCTAATAAAGTGTAGTTAAGGCAGAAGCATGCCAATTCTATTGTTGTTACTGATCGCTTGAGAGGGTGGGTTGCTCGTTTATATCTAACGATATGCATTAGTTAACTTGAGGTTCAGAACCGGCTTCACAACACTTATTTTAATAAACAGATATAGATGCACATGCACTTATTGGATGTGGAAGTTATTTTTATTGTCCAACCCTAAATCTTCTGTCTTATCTTGATAGATTCCTTATCTTTTTTGACTTCTCATTGAATGAAGACTTGCTGGATATTGTTGAAGAATTGTAAACCAACTCTGAATTTTTAGTGTTAGCAGGTTTAGATTTTAGACTTGTCTGAAATTTAAATCCTTTTAAAAGCAAAGTCAGGGTAGAGGAGGAAATATGAGCCTTAAAGGTGGACATGTGGTTGCAAGCTTACTGAATGACCATTTTCTAAGATTGAGGAAGGAGGAAATCAAAATTGTGGAATCAAAAAAATAAAATAGAAGGTTGCCATTCCTCTGAAGATTACTTGGGCCGAAAGTCTAAATGTATTGTTATAGGAGAAGACTGTAGCAACGAATATTTAACAGACCTAAATGATACCAAGATGAGATATATTCTTTGTTCTGGAAGTGGAAGGACTGGGCGAGAAAATCTGTGGATCTTATGGCCAATTTTTCCAAAATTCTGAAACTAGGTAGGGGTGTCCATGGTTCAATCTATGTCTTCTTACTACGGATGAGAGGTTTACTATGAGGTGCAAAGGCCTTTCTCTGTTCAGAAACTTTGCTTGCTTTGATATTTTGTGGACGCTAGGCTTCCATCTCTGGATGGTCTTAGATATTTTGATTTGGCTACCAAAGTTTCTAAATCTGAGAGCCCTGAAGGTATTTTGGCCATTAAGTTGTTGAAATGTTGGAGTTGGAACTGCTTGAAATTATATGCTATAGGCCTTGTGAAAACTGCATCAAGGCTTTTGGAGAATAGATAGAGGCTGATAAGTTCTGGCATAGGGATGAATAGTTGGTACCAGCTTTGACTTGAGAATTAGTCTGACAAATTTTGGCATAGGGAAGAATACCTGTACAAGCTTTGACTTGAAAATTAACTGTGGCCTAGCTGTGCATTCGGGAAATTCTAGGAGAAGGCTTACAACTATTTCAATTACTCTCAACTTTATATCAAAAGAGTACATATGTAATACAAGGCGGTGTCTGGCAACACTAATTGTCTGCATACCAACTTTGAGTCCGGTTGTGGTTGGCACTTCCAATTAGTTTCCTATTTTAGTAGAGGAAGCGGACAATGATACTGAATTGCAGCTTCTGTTGTTTTCTATCATCATGGTCTACACGGTGCTGCTGACATCCAAGTTTTTTAGCTGTCATGTGATAGAGGAGGCAATGTCCGTGAGGATTTGTCTGAAGATGATATTCTTAATCCTTTGTGATGCTGATAGGATTGTCAAATGGTGTGGTATCATTTGAATTATTTATGGATGGTAATTGATTCTGGTAAGAGTGAATCACTCTAATGCGGAGTTGATTCTTTGGCGGAATATTTGGTATGGATGCTATACAGCTATGTGCAGATATATTCAGGTTTGATATTCATCGACATAGAAGATAATATAGAGTTCTTACTGTGTTTAATGACATGAATTATTTTGAGGGAATGAAATGTTGGTTGAAATGTAAATGCCTTTTTAGGATCCATATCAATGATTCACTTTTCTGTAGTGTTCTACGCCTAGTTTCATCCTAGGATTTTGGTTCCAATTTCATATTCTATATATTTAATAGCTATTAAACCTCAATAGGAACCCTAACACTGTATGTGAACTACATATATAAGGCAGTGAATCTGTATTTTAATTAATACTGGTGGCAATCTCCCACCTCTATTGTTGATTAGGTTTGTACTATCTTTCAGATTTGGTTTTCCTTTGTTCTGATGAGTTTTCTGATACAGGCAACAGGATGAAGAACTAGATGAACTGAGTGCAAGTGTGCAAAGAATTGGAGGCGTTGGGCTTACGATACATGAGGAGCTCCTTGCACAGGTATTTCCAAACCCAAGCGATTAGTAGATATCAAATAATGGTTCTTGAGTCTCTGGTTTCTCAATCCTTATGTATCCACTACGTGCTAATTTATTTTAGTTTTTTCTTTCCTATTGAGCCATTGTGCAATCAATTTAAATTGTTCATATCTCAGGAGAAAATTATAGATGAACTTGGCATGGAGATGGACAGCACATCGAACCGTCTTGATTTTGTTCAGGTATGTACATGTTCCTGCTAATGCTTCATGCAATAAGTGAATAATGTTATTTGCAGCCAATATGGAGTGGTTGAGGTGCTTTTAGTCGATTGGCTAGCGTTCATGGTTGTTAATCATCTCTCAAGCTATTTCGCACTTTTGCAGAAAAAGGTTGCCGTGGTTATGAAGAAGGCTGGTGCCAAGGGCCAAATTATGATGATTTGTTTTCTACTTGTTCTGTTCATTATCCTGTTTGTGCTCGTCTTTCTGACATAATTCCTGAGAGCTAGAAACTACCCACAATCGATCAAACTTAGCATCAGACGAGTATTTAGAGAATTGACGGGAACATTTTTTCTCGTTGATTGTAAATGTACTGCTTTTGGAATTGACCTTTGATTGAGGTGATATATGGTTGAAAGCGAGCATCATCAGAACTTTGCCTTACAGTTAGCAATGTCTTGATGAGACTTCATTTTGAAGGTTGTTGGTAGGATGGTCTCACTTATTGCTCTTTATGATTTATTCTTTTGTTTGTCCCATTGGATTTAACCTTATTTTCGTGGGTTGGGCTCATAAAATGCTCCTAACATCTTTCCTATTTCAAAAGTCATGTTTCGATAACTAATAATTTTTTATTATATCAGTACCTGTTAGATTGTAAAGATGGAATTCTCAAGTCATGTTGGAGCAATTTTAGAAAATTATGTCCTCAACATTTCATAAACGAATTACAAAATGTTAAACTATATTGTCGTAAGAATCATTGACAAAATTTGGGAATATTTCATTTAATTTACAAATTATAGTGATTTTTACAAAATACGCTGATCTTGAGCTAGGAAATGGCCGCTTCAAACTCTATTGTTTTATTTTATAAAATATATATTTCAACATTTCATGACCTTTTTTTACTATATTACACTAGACAATTATAATTAATTGAATAAATTTATACGATTTTTTTTTTGATGATTATGTAAATTATATGAACTTTTATGTGATAAGGTGTTGAATTACCTATCAAACTAATATTTTCAATTTTGTAAATTATATTTTCCTAAGGTAAAAGTAGCCCCTTATGATTATGATTTCTCATGATTACATGAGTACAATCAAATGTTAGATAAGTTATTTAGATATTTAAATGTTAAAATATCTATAAATACTAAATCTAACACATATCGAGTTTTATATATTATATGAGGAGATCATTTATGTGCTTTAATGTGCAAAGCACTACTATGTTAGTATGACCTAAATGTAGAAAATTCGAGTTATATATATATATGTGCAATAGCTATAACTTATAATCACTAAAGACTAAAAGTTGAAAATCATGTTAAGTACAGTATGAGTTGAATTGAACATTTATTGGAGCTATCCCGTGTCAAGCACAGTTAAACATCGAAAAATAGGTAACATTTATTTACTTTTGTGTTGGTTAGATGAATTAATAAATTGAATGCAAAACAAAGCCGCTCTGGCGTGATGAGGATATTTATACCAAATATAATATGAAGTGGTTCTGCCATGATGAGGGTATTATTCCAATTATAGTATGAAGCAGACTCCGATGAGGGTATTTGTGCCATATATAGATTATTTGGTCTATTGGTGAGTTTAATTAATATAAGTAGTACGTTGAGGTTATCCTCCGGGTTTTGCATAACTCATGATGTCATGCTTATATTTGTTTAGGTCTGACGAACGATAGAGATAAATAGCTAGTCGGCAGACATCTTTCTTATGAGAAGCCTTTATGTATTAACATTTTGATTGAATGTGTGTATAATAGAATATTGTGAGCCTTTATGTATGACATATCGTTATTTTTTAGTAAGATATGAATTCTTTATCTCTATTTTTAAAAAAATGTGGGTAAAACGCGATTTAATTTTACACATGACAAATAAGTATATTAAAAAAAGTTATAACTCATGTTTTCAATGTTTAATCTTCCGCTAAAACTTCTGTATAAGTTAAAATTTCTATTTCCATAGTTTTCTCATAAAGGTAAGTATAATTATTAATTAGCGACTCGAAAATAGAATAGTGACTCTGAGGTGAGTTTACTAAATTATAAATGTAAGAAACGTATGCATAACCAACATATTATTGTTTACATTTTATGTTTGCGTCTACACTGAATGCAACAAGACAATTAAACTAAACAATATGCTCAAAGGGATATATTTGTCCTATACTGCTTATGCAAGTGTACAGAAATATGAAAATGGTAATAAATTAAAATGGGGAAGGGAGTGTATTTATTTCATACTAATAATTATATCAATAATAATAATAATAATAACAATAATAATAACAATAATAACAATAATAATAATAAGCAATAATAATAAGTTGTTTCAATTGGAGGTACGTGACGCCAAAGCAGCTTATTTTGGATGGAAATTAAAAATGAATAGAATCCAAGAAAAGGTTGTACGGTCCAATTAATAATTGAAATGATTGTTAGTTGGCTATGAAGTCGCTGTTGCTTAGATATTGTGGGCAATGGGGATGCCATCTAAATATAATTATCAATTATTTGTTTTGCTGCGCAACTCCCTACCTTATATATGGAAAATAATTGTGAAATTTTTATATGCATGATTAAGATTTTTGAATGATTTATTTTATGAATCATATGTTTATGTTACTTAATTGATCTTTTAGATGAATAATTACATTTTTTATGATTTAATGAATTAGATGGAAAAAATTGAATTATTGTGCAATTAAATATGTTTATATTGAAATTTGCTATGTTTTAGATTTATTAAACGAAATTGGGCTTGATAAAACCGTCAATCGATCATATAGTTCATAAATCAAGGCTTGGAGCTCAATATAAATTAAAAATCGAATATAAATATTGATAAAATATCACAATTATGGGCTAATATGCATTCCACACGCACGCTAAAGTATATCTTCTATTTAGTTTGAGTCCAGGGTAGAGTGGATGGTGGCGCGTGCCACCACGACCATAAATCGGACCTTTTCTAAGCCAAAACCCTAGTTCTAAAGTATGGACCCATAATAAATTTGTTCTGTCTTTATGTTTCTCCCATAGTTACCAATGGGTTTAAGACTCACCATTACCGGAATTAAGGAGGAAAAGGGTGTCGGTTTGTAGGAGTTGCAATTTTTTTTTTTAAAAAGAATCCAACCGATCGACGGCAGTACGTACAGGGAGAAGGCTGACGTGGGGTGCGGCAACAATAGTGAGGGAGAGTAGCGGCGGGTTATGGGTGTTGGGGGTAGGATTTTATGTTATAAATTTATTTTATTTAATTAGGTATTTAAATATTATTTATTTAATTAATATTTATTTATTTTTCCATTTAGATATTTTTGAAGAATTTCATTTTCACCCAGTGAACTTTTAAATTTTATCAATTTAATCCTTTTAAACATTACAATTTAGTTTTTTGATTTCAAACAGTCGTATCATACTTGTTTCAAATCTGATTGACCTCAAATCAATGAAAAACATCACAAATTTTGTACCACACAGTATAGTGTTGAGAAACAATGGGTTTCATGTCTATGCACAATGCACGATTCCTTAGAATAGAATAATATAAAAATGGGAAAGAAACCTCATTTTCATGTTGCTTGTCAAAATTAGTTCATATTTTCACTTCTTAAAGTATTTTTAAGTTAGTTTATAAAGTTTTTTTTATAGCAAGTAACATCAACTATTCATACATTAAGATTTCTATTTAATTTAAGAGTTTAACAATAAACCTTTAAAGTTATAGGTGCTTCGTAGATCTTAGACTTAAGACAAGACATAATAGAAGATACCATGCACATTATATAAGAGGTGGATGATACTATTACACTAACTTGTGTGTTGTGGTTATTAATTACACTCTAAAATTATATGCATGTAAAGTGTGGGGGTAATATCATAAGTTAATATGGTTAAGATTTGTTGGTATAACCCATAAAAGATCCTGATTGAAAGATCATTTTAGGTAGCTCTCAAATTCATGATGTTCGAACGATACACTACGCGTTCCATATAAGATTAATGTGTTATTATATGTACTATAATAAATATATAGTACACATATTTATAGAATTTTCACTATTTATGATTATTTTGGGATTGTTTAATTGTATGTGATGCTTAATTGTGATACCAATGTTATGTATGCATGTGCTTTGATGGGTAGAAAGTATTTCCAACAGTTACCTCTTTATCCTTTTTAGGTAAGGAGGTAAAGGAGTGAACTATGTTGTGGAGCCGCCCTGTTGACTCTGCTATGCACCACATTTAAATTTCGTGTTTCTTATTTTTTTTAAGAACCTATTTTGCTTTCAAATATTTTTGGTTATTCACTTCTTGATGAATTGATTAACAAATACGAAGTATTTCTACTTTATGTTTTAACATTGAATTCAAATTATTGTTGTGTTAGTTTGGAAATATTAAATTATGGTTTTAATTGGTGAAAGTGGTCGTAATGTTCTAAAAGTGATTTTGAGATGTTACAGAGAGTTAGTAATTTTGTGTTTCAAATTAACAAAGACTCCAATCTTTGAAAAAAGAAGAAGGTAATTTTTGAAATTTTATAAGACTTCATTTCCAAGATATCTATATAGTGATCTCGAGCTAATCTAATATAAAGAACTTATCGAAGTCAGTGTTTTACATATTGTAGTTAACCATATCGATCATGCTTCTTTTTATTTATCATATTTTCCTCATCATAATTTCAGCGTGACATCCACGTCCTGAAAATAAATTGAAGTCCACACGTATTATCGTTGTTGTTATTGTTGTTGTTATTATAACAATAATTTATTGTAATTTCATAAGATATGCAAGATTATTTTTATAAATAAATTGTGCATAATAGGAAAAACTCTAGCCAATGCTATTAATATTGTTAATTAAGGTATTATTTTATGGACATGTAGTAAAATCATATCATAACTCATTTAGTTTTTAGGATTTTTATAAAACTTTGAGTAGTTTTTTATTATTTGGGTCAATCGAGATGGTTGGATCAACTAGTAATATAAGAGTGTTATGTTAATTACAATTATTGACACAAAAAGCTAAACAAGTCGTTTTCAAATTTGTTCAAAATAGTAAAATCATATCTCAACCTGATTCACAAATCTGCAATCCAACAACCTCTTTGACACACCTAGTATAGGGTCAAATTCAATTGTTACCTTTAATTTTGTATTTTTTTAATATATATGTACACATACATACACAATTAAAAGTATCATATTTCATATTGTCTAATTCATCTGGAATCTCGCATTTTCTTGTCCTCTATTTCTTATCCTGGAAGTTAAAATCAATTGGTCTCGAATTCAAGTGGTGTCCGATCTTGAAGTGGGAGACAAGTTAGTGTACATATGATCCAAGTAATTGGATAGTCCAATTAAAAAATAATAATTAGCTGTCCAACTCTTTTTTGTGCCTTCAACAAACTGTCATGTTTTGCTAGGTTCTTCGGCAAGGAAGACGCATTTGCATCATATGCTCTCAACTCAATTTTATTATATTATAATATTTCGATTGATTTTTTTTAAACAAGATTTTGCATACATAATTATGAATCTAATTTATATTGTACTAGTTATTTTATAAAATTCATTAAGCCACTGAACTTACATTTAATTTTGTTTTAGTAAATTATTCACATCTCAATTTTTCGTTTCATTGTGCCTCTGAGTTTTATTTATAATTTATTTTATTAAATTCCTCTTATGAATGTACTCAATGTGAGCAAAAATAAACCAAACCTACACTGAATTCTGTTTCCTCTGTACTTTCAGTTGAGAACAAAATAAAATGTTACACTTGTCACCAATTTTTTTCAAGAAAAACAAAAGAGGGACTTTCCTTTGATTGGGTGTATCGTGTATCCAATATACGGTATTACTTGTTTAATAAAAAATATTATTTGTTTAATTAATTTTTTTTAACTAACAAATCAGTAGCATTACTTTTAAGTAAACAAGTTATATTTTTTAGTTAAACAAATAATATTGTAGATCAGGTCGCACGGTAAGGTTATAATTACCAAAAAAAAAAAATTGTATAATCTTATTTATTTATTTATTATTATTTGGCAAAAGGATGCAAAATCAGGTGAAATTAAAGCGAGGGGTCAAGAGTAGGTACAACTCCTCATCCATCAAAATACTCATTTTCTTTGGTACATTCCTGCTTCTTCGCAAACATGATCTTACTTCTTTTCTCCATTTATTAATATATTAAAACTTTTGCCTTCCAGATTTATTATTTTTTTCCTTTTTACAGAAAATTCTAGATTTAAAAAAAAAAATTATAATTAGTTTATGTAGAAATATAGCTAATTCAAATACATTTTTCAATCATACATAAAATACATAAAATTTTACAGTTCTGAACTTTTGCGAAACATGGACATGAGATTGAAAAAAAAAATCACTCCATTTTTATGATCTGATCTCTCACTCTATGGGACTCATGAATGGGTTTCTACAATCTATAATTAAATAAAAGCAAGACAGTTTGGCTAAATTACAGTTTTGTCATTTTCCCGCCAAAATTGTATATTAATTTTTAATTTCTGAAAAAAAAGATTGGATGTTATTGGAGGTGGGGATGTGGGATAGTGCATAAATGGTTGACCAATAACATTCTTTTACTTTTTTATTTTATTTTAATTTTTTACCTTAATTTTAAAAGTTGATAACTTTTACGTCTCAACTTATTTTTTCATGAAAAATATATCAAATAATTTATTTTTTCAAGATCTTTAATTTGATATCCATATTGAATATATAAAAATAATTTTTTAAAATATAAAATATTTTTTAGATTAATTAATATATTTGATATTTAAAATATTTTTATATAAATAAAATTGTGAGATTTTTATACAAAATAAAATTATATTTTGTATATCACGAATTTTTATTTTAGAAAAATATATTATTATTTTAGAAATTTATTTATTTATTACATAAAAATAACAAAACTTCACACAATGTGATAATGCGACACAAAATAAAATGCAAAATGTAATAATTAAATTACTATTAATTATAATTTACTAACTATTATATTATTATAAATATTATAAATCGTGCAACGCACGGGAGAAATACTAGTTCCTAATTATGTTCAAGGGGCATGGTAGTTAATGCAATATTCAAGTTTGCTCCTGTGACATTTTAGGGACAAGGAGATGTATTTTAGCTTATAGTAGATAATGGGTCTGGAGCACGACAATTTTGTTGTTTTCGAATTTGTAAGGCGGGTTACATTATTTTGTTAAGAGCACAACCATAGGCTTTTGAAATACTCACTCGTAATTGCAAGATCCATCCTTTTGTGCGAACTTGGTGGGTGTGAGGAACATAAATTATCCAAGGTGAAGACATGATAGACTTGTGGTCATGATACTGCGTAATGGTTCAACTCCTACAGGCGAATTGGAAGATGTAAATATAATATAATTGGACCACATCTATGGAACATATCAATATCTTGCCCATGTGATAGGTTCTATATGTTAAAAAGGGTCGGTGCAAATAACATAATAAGATAACTATAAGATGATAGTATTATATATGGGAGTTTGGAAAAGAACAATCACTACTAGCTTAACACACACTTTCTCTATCTCCAACTCAGACAAAAACTGAACAACAACAACAACAACAACAACGTTAAGAGAAAAAAGCACCAAACACATGATTTTTTCCTTACTCAATTTATGACAATTATAGGTGAATTCATTTGTGATTTTGATCCAGACATAAATAATAATGGCAACAGAAAAAAAAAAGGTAGAAAGAGCAATGCATTGAATGTTTTTTTGCAACACTGAAACCCGGTACGTACTCTTTGTATTGTACAACTTACAGGTCATGTAATGATATAATATTATGTCCATTGGGACATATTTTAGTTCAGAAATGTGTCTCTAGTTAAGAACACCGCAATTGCAGAACAAATTTATTCTTCCCCACTTTAGGAACTACACTACTTTTGTAGGGTTTATTTAATTTTGAACCCATAACATAAATATATGATACTATCCAAGTTGGGGGTGGGGCCGATGCCGATATTATGTTTTACAATTATCTTCTTTTCTTAGTAAAAGAATTATTTGTAAAATTATAATTTCAGAAGCACTAAACATTTTTAGGACATCTATCTTAAAATGAGACAGTGAACATTATAGAAGACCATAATTGTAAAATAGGAAAAAAAAAAAAAAAAAAAAAACACGCGCGCACACACACGCACAAACCTATTGAAAAATATTTATAATTTTAACGCAACTTTTCAAATTTAAAATAAATCACGAATTTTAGCATAATGCATAACATAGTTGGCAATTATACCTTAGTGCAATTTGATCAGAGAAAAATTGGCATTGTGCATCTATATAGCGTTTGGGAATCTATCAATATATATCTCACTATCTGAGTTTCTGCCAACCACCCTTTCTTATATTAAATGGTTTATTAAAAATAATGTATGAATTAAAGATCACAGTTAACATTTTCTTCATTTTAAAATTAGATTTTTGCTTCAAAAATATTTTATTAGTAAAATAAAAGTCGAACTTCAAAGTTAGGATCTCATTTTACTAATCAAATTAAACATTAAAATTTTTTATTTCACAAAATAATAAATTACATGTCAATTAATAAGTCAAATTCAATAAATAAAAAAGTCGTTCGAGTAAGAATTTATGATGTTAGAAAAGCAAAAAATTCTGAGAAGTCAACAAAGGGTGAAAATATGAAAAAAACAAATGTTAGGAAAGTAATAAAATAAAAAAGGTGATAAAAAAACTTATAAAAATTACAAAAAGTGTTATTAAGATATATTTTCCCTATGTTTTCTATCCAAGTGTAATTAGATTAAAAGTCCAATTCTCCCATTACATAAACATATGTATTTTACACAAATACATATATGTTATGTTGTTTATGTGTGTAACCATAGTTTGGCATAACTTATTTAACAAATAGGTCACATTTAGAATTTTTTAAAATTTATTTACTTAATTTTCTTGCTTATTTTGCAACTGGAAGATGATAGTATATATGCTTTTAAGAAGATTTCATGTCAGACTTATTTTTAAAATAGAAAAGACTGTAATCAAATAAGGTTATTCTATTAGAATGCCTCCTGTGTCATTTTAATTTCTATTTAAGGTTTTCTTTTTTCTGTAAGATAAATTTTAACATAGTAATGTATATAAAAACTTGGATAGAAAATTGAGGACAGAGGTAAAAAAAAAAAAAGAAAAAAGGTGTGGCAAGGACTATTAATGAGCGTGTGCCCAGAATTGGGTGGTCACAAATATCAAAACCACACGTTTACATACAAACCCATTATTCCTACCTTGGGATTATAAAATAAAGTAAAGTGTTTGGTGGAATTTCCAGAATCTTGTGCTTTTCATCGTATAAACCGTTCCGTTTGTTTTGATATTCATGAATTTTCTCCCAACCTTTCTTTTTTTGTTTTTATCTTTTCTCACCAACAATAATTTATAAATGCAAACCAAATCCATGTGAACAATCATGGCTTTGCCATCTCCGCCCCCACACACCCTTCACAACGCCTCCTTCTCTACATTTCCCCACTATATATCTATATATATATATATGTATATTATTTATACCTCTCTACTTCTTCTTCATGCTTCACTTTCATATCTCATCAAACTCCTCTTCTTCTTTCTACCCATCCATTATCACACACACACAAACATACATTTGTTAAGGTTTAATTTTAGAGCATGGGTCTTCTCAAGGATAAAGGCGTGGTTTACCGGCCCGTTGACGAGGTCGATCTCGGCCCTGACAGTGATGAGTTTTATCTCCGAGCCAATGTCAAAGGTCTTTTATGTTTTCAGTTTGTCTGATTTCTCTTCTCTATTCATTTGTTCTATGTGTGTGTGTGTGTGTGTGAAGTATAAAGGTTTAAAGAACTGAAGAAGTCAATAGCAGGTAGGAGAGTTTGAATTCTATGTTAAAGAGGAGAGTGGGGACATGATATCTTGCATGAGCGCGTGGTGGATTCACACACACACCAAGATACAAAAGTGTGTGTGTGTGTGTGTGTGTGTTCCACATATGTGGTGTGCGTAATGGCGTTCAGTTCTTTTACAAAAAATGGAGTTTTGAAGCATGCATGGATATATTCATCACTTCACAGTTTTCTCAAATTAATGGGCGTGCATTTCCAAGTATAAATAAATAATTAATTAATTTTGTGTTTTTTTCTGTCTTTTTTACGGAAATATATACATATAATATATATATATATATATGTGGGTGTGTGTGTCACAGCTCCTCGTATGGCTGGTGTTTTGGTGAAAGTATTTGCTTGGTTTCTGGAGTTACCTGTTCTTGGAGGCGTATTGCTCTACTTTCTGAAGAAGAACAATCTGATCCACAAGGTACATTTCTTGTTTTTCTTCGACGGCTCCTTTTGTTTTTTTTCTTTCTTTTATTTATTACTAAAAGTCAAACGTAATCTTTAATTATTTTATGAGTTGAGATCATGAAAAGTACACATTTAATTAGCTTTTAATCACGATCAACAGCTATTAATTATCTTAGCTATAATTAAAAGTCGCTATGACTTAGTAATTTTTTTTAATTAATGAAATCTAAAAGAAAATCTGGAATTCTCTAGGAGCAGTAATGCTTTTATAATCTACTTAATATAGTTTAGCCAATTAATACAGATAGGCCCATCTACAATTCCCTTTTTCTTTTCTTTTCCCTTTTATTTTATTAACAGCTACAATTCCCTTTTTCTTTTCTTTTCCCCTACTAAAGAATTAAAAATTACAGCTCACTTGCAAATGATTTAGGCAATATGGACCACAATGCATTAAAATGGAATGAAGGATATGGCTTCGTTCCGGAGAAACTGCTTCCGAATTAATAGACGTTCGTATTTTATCATAATATGGGAAGACACCAAAATGTCGCTGAATGTAGTAATGATGGCCAAGCTCAATTATATTGTCCCCCACAATTTTTCTATTTTATTTTGTGTTTTTCTTTTAAATATTTTGATTATCTCAATACACGTATGGTGTTGTTAATGATGTCAGATTATATCTGATGTGTATGGAGAAAGTTAAAAAAAAATAAAAAAAATAAAATAGAAGATCTGGTGTGTAATAAATCGGGAAGCCCGTTTTCCTCCAAAATTAGTTTTGTGACGCCTTGATGAATGTTACCCGAAGTGGGATATTGAAAGTGATGTGAAACAAATTCAGGGAAAAGCATTCTTACCTAAAGAGCCATGGTTAGGTATGCCAAAGGTTTCTTTAACTTTTGGTGGGAGAAATGCCAAAATTCGAAAAAGGGTTTGCCAAAACTAGTACAGTTCCATTTAAAATCATTATAATTGAGTCTTTAAGTCATCGGAAATTTGGGGTATTTATTTATTTATTATTTTTGCTTTGTTTATTTATTTTATTTTTTGTGTATAGTATTTGCCAATGTGGCATTTAATTACTAGACACTTTAATGGGTGACACCACTGATACGTAGCGCTCCACCATTTATTTTTAACTTAATAAAATTATTATTTATATGAACTTAAACTAACAAATATAATAAATAACTTAATAAATTAGAAAATTATTTGAAAAAAACAAAAGATTAAATAAAAAATATAAAACACGGTCGATTCAATTTGATTTCACTCAAAAAAGACATGTTGATCCACCAAATTTGACCTCAAAAGCGTGGATCCACCCAAAATATAAGAAAAGGTTAGTTTTTTTTTTAATAATAAATTTTATAAAACATAATACCTTTATGATAAAACTTAATATTTTATTATTATTAAAACATATTAGTTTTTATCGAATTTTTTTTTTTTTTGGTAAAAAAGTATCACGTTCTAATACACCTTTTGTAATTAAGCATATGAAAAGTAATAATTTTTCAAGACATAGTACTTTTGTCATGAAAGTAATAACATTGTTAAAAAAAAAAAAAAAAAAAAAAGTGTTACGTTTGCACTGAGAGCGTCTAGAAATTGTGCCCGCAAGTAGAGATGGGTTCTAATCCACTAGGGTCCAGGGGTGCCAATTTCTAATTTTTAGGAGGATCGGTTCTTATAAGCACATCCGGGTCGGGTCAATGCAGGTGCGGGATGCAAGTTTTTGTTCTAGTTTTGGCAGCCTCCTTTTGAGCAAGACCAATTTTAATTTAGAGGTTTCAGGATGAAGAAGTATGTCAAAAATTTGAATGTCCGAATCAGTGAGTGGTTTGTTTGTGAAGAGAATATGTATGCTTAAAAGACTACGACATGTAAGGGCAGTTTTGAAGTATCTGTGATCCAACTGAAGTCAATAATAAGCTTCATCTTGCAGCTTGTCTCCTTTGCGGAGTTGTCAGAACCACCTCTCTTTGTTCCTTTGCATCCCTATCAAGGTCAGATATCACTCTCTCTCACTCTCTCCCTCATCAGTAAATCAAATTTTTTGTGATCATAGCTTTGTTTCTTCCCAAAAGTCGAGCTTAAACTGGTACTCGAACATTTTAACTGCCACATCTGAGGTAGTTTTGGAGCTTCTAATCCACATATTTATGTTATTATTGCAGGAATTGAGGAAAAAGAAGTAATATGTGTAGAGGCTGATATTTCCCCACAAGAAAAAGTTGAACAGGCTGTGGATTGTCTTCAATCACCAACGAATGAACTTAGGACTCCACACCAGCGTTGGACAATAATGGACTATGCCAGAGCGTATAAGTCGGGGGAAACAACTCCTCGAATGGTACCTAAGCCAACTCAGTCGTTCAGACAAACTATCTTCAACATGGTTTTATTGTATGATACTATGATCTGATTACAAATGCTGAATGAGAGTTTTATTTGTTGTGCAACAGGTAGCAGAGCGATTTATAGCTTATGTTGCTGAGTCGTCGAGTGAGCAGCAGCAGATGTCATTCTTTATCAACTACAATGCAGAAGATATTCTAAAGCAGGCTACAGAATCAACTCTTCGTTATGAGAAAGGTTCTTATTGCATAAGCTAGGCAACATGGTACAACCTGTGTATTGTATCCGTGACAAGTGAATGGTTGTCTGCAGGAGAAGAAATATCAGTTCTGGATGGAGTCCCAATAGCTATTAAAGATGAAATTGATTGTATGCCATATCCAACTACAGGTTAGTCCATTTTTCGTGAGAATCGAAAAGTTTCTTGCACTATTTGTCTGAGTGCTAAATTTGGGTTATGTAGGAGGTACGAAGTGGATGCACAAAGTAAGAGAGTGTACTAGTGATGCGTGCTGTGTTAGTCGTCTCCGGTCATGTGGTGCCATAATCGTTGGCAAAACAAATATGCATGAGCTTGGGGCTGGAATTAGCGGGATTAATCCCCACTACGGGTGTGCATGCATATACTTAGTATCACTTTCTTGTTATACTTGTTCCAATTTTCGATTATAGAACTGGATTGTAAGCACTGCTCATTAGTCTGTATTTGGTTTGTTGAAGGGCTGTGAGAAATCCATATAATAAAAGCAAAATTACTGGAGGGTCTTCCAGTGGATCTGCTGCTGTTGTAGCGGCTGGATTGTGCCCTGTTGCACTAGGCGTCGACGGAGGAGGTAACGCATTAGTCCTTTTCTTGTTCTATCATAATCTAAAACACAAGAAAGTAATAGGATTTGGTTCTTTCTTCATGATTTGGTTAGGATCTGTAAGGCTTCCTGCAGCTCTTTGTGGTGTTGTTGGCTTCAAAGCAACTTATGCACGTGTGCCTCATGAAGGGTACGCAGAAAGTTTTCATAATCTTCATCTTATTTTCGGTCGAAGGAAATTGAACATTCATATGACTATATACTATGTTAATCTGTAGGGTTCTTCCCATAAACTATACGGTTGGGATGATTGGTATTCTTGCAGCAACAGTTGAGGATGCGCTGATCGCGTAAGCTTTCTGATTCGCCCATTTCTCCATTCCCGCTGATAACACACTCTTCAGAGCTTACTAAGTTATAATTTTTGCAGTTATGCAGCTATGGCTGGTGGCCTTCCATCTGATCATTCTGGAAGTACAGTGGTTAGCCACCCTACTTTCTCATTCGAATTTCTAATTGGAAACTTCTGGTCTCTGTTTAAACCTACTAATGCATTTATAACTCATTATTGTTGGGATATATAACAAAAACCAGCCTAAAGTAGGTCTGCCTTTGCTGAAGTCTGCAAATTATATATCTGCTGGCATTAAAATGGCGAGATATGGAAAGGTTTGTAATCCGTTCTTTCCTGCCTTTTCTCCAAATTCACTTTTTCTATGTTGTAAGTCCTTTTTTGTGCTTATTTTTGCATTTCTTCAGTGGTTTGATGACTGCAGTGATGATATCAAAGTTTGCTGCTCCAATGCAGTGGCTAAACTATCTAACAAATACAGCTGGAAGGTAAGAAACCTTGATTTAATCTAAAAAAAATTCAATATCTGTGTGCTTTTGGTATTCAAAGCCATGGAAACGCGTTGATTATGAAATATTCAAGCATTGAGTTCATCTGTATCCATAGAAAGTTTGAGGTTGATTGGTAGGCAGCCTAATTGCCACTTGTTTTCTGAAGACTGTTGAGGTGACCATTCCAGAAATAGAAGTAATGCGCTTGTCACATTATTTAACAATCGGATCAGAATGTAGCAGTTCAATCGCGGGCTATCTAAACAGGCTGTAAGTGTATGATCCTGAAATCACAAATTAGATACAGAGATTATGCAACAAACATCATAAGTACTATTGCATGCATGGGACAGGAATAAGGAAGAGATCGGGTGGGATGTCCGAGTAGGTCTCTCAATTTACGGTTCTTTCCATAGCCATGAGTATCTGAATGCTCAGAGAATCAGGTGACATTGTATGCAGAATCTTGATGTCCAAACTCTATAGATAATAGCCTTTGAGTGCAACCAACGATTTTACTTTTTTCGCCCTCAGGAACCGTCAGCTGCAATTCCACCAGAAGATATTTTCCATAGCAGATGTCATTGTTGCTCCAACTGTTGGGTACAAATTACATCTCTTCCTAAGCCTATCAAAAAATCTAAGTTTTTCTTGCACGATTCATGATTTTTTTTCAACAGCGTGACAGCATACACGATAGAGGACGACGCCCTAAAAACCGGTGAACTAGACTACATAAATGGAGGTACCCTTATCGTTTTGTAAACGAATTATTGTAAGAAATTTAGGTTATCACACTCCTTGTTTAGAGACTGTTAATAACAATAAGGTGTTTCGAATGAATGAAGCTAATTTTTTGCTCGATGTGTTTCAGCTGCGCTAGTTCGATACCAGATAGCCGGAAACTTTCTTGGATTGCCTGCTGTGACTGTTCCTGTATGTTGTCAAACTTCTCTATCTTCATTAAAATTCCTTTTCTATTTCAGTTTCCAAATATATAGTTGATCATCAATTTTTATTTAATTTTTTCATTAAAAAAAATCAGGTTGGATATGATAAATCTGGATTGCCCATTGGACTTCAGTTTATTGGGAAGCCATGGTCTGAATCTCTATTGATTTATATTGCATCAGCCATGCAAGTAAGTTTGGTGAAAACTGAGTGAAATGGATATTCTCATTTTGAAATTTGGAAGGTTCCTAACAAGGATTATTATTTGTCAGGCACTCTGCAAATCAGAATACAAAAAGCCAGAGGTGTTCTATGACATGTTTGCTAAGGATTAAATCCTTTATTATTTTTAACCTTTACTTGTTTAAATTCAAATGTTGTTTGTGTTCTAAAAAAATGACAAAAAAATCAAATACTGTGGATACATTTTTGCCTTACTTTTATTTAAAATAAAATGATTTACTGACTTTGAAAATCCTGTGTGTGTGCGTGCGCTGATAATCAACTATATATTGGTGGGCAAACTTGGAGGATATTTTGGGTAGTTCGCATAAAAATAGGTAGAAAACAATGAAATTATACTTCTGGTTAGGAAAGAGCTTTACTAAATTTAAGTGGGCAAAAATACACCAAAAAAAAAAAAGAAGTAAATTAGTCCTTTTCCGTCTAGATTAATTGATATTTAAAAAGTATTTGGCGCCCAATCAAATTTTTTCATTTTGATTTATTTTTTTGTCTCAATTTTCAAAAGTTTATAACTTATATTTTCAAGTTCGTTTTAATTAAAAATTTATTATTTTTTTCATGATTTTCAATTTGATTTCCATATTGCATGTATTCAAATAAAATTTATTTTTTAAATATAAAACATATTTTGTTAGATTAATTGTAGTGTATTTTAATATTTAAAATATTTTTACATTAAATAAAAATATGAGACATTTCTATTTTAATTTAATTATGTATATTATTTAAAAATATATATATTTTTAAAATAATTTATTATATTATCATAATTATTTAATATCTATATGTATATCTAACTATATTGCATCAAAAAATAAAGACAACATTTTTAGTATTCATTCGGTTTCACCCATAACAAAATATCGGGAATGGGATATGCCGAGGATACTGCCGGCCCAGTTCATAGGCAGCCTTGGTGAGATCATAATGTACACCCATTTACATTTGTTTCTCCTAACAAACTTAGATTGGAGCTTTGAAATAAAAGAATTTCAAAGTCATACTTCCTCAAAAGTTAAGTACATTGATTCATATCCATCATCAAATTCCTAAATCACAAAAAAAGATAAAATTAAAAAAAAAAAAGTAAATAAATTATCACTATAAATTTCAAGTCTGTCATCAAATATGTAGATCAAATAAAGTTTCCTGAATACACACGGCACACCAATAAAAACTTGAAAGTTATAACATGGAAACGTGATTTGAAGTTTTTAGTACGATAAAATTTTTGATATCCAGTGTAGTAATTTAATGAAAAATTGATATCTTTATATATAATTCAAATCTTACTCCTTCTGTGAACAAAAAAAAAGAGAGTAATAATTAGAATCTTCATTAAAAACTTAAGTACTTATACTAAAGCTTAAGTATAACATAATTAAAACCCCATTCTTCATGGAATATAATAATAATCATTCTTTAACCAATTATCTCTATATTATTCATAAAAAGTAGTTCTTTAGGAAAAAAAAAAAAAAAAAAAACCCTTGTACGTTGATGTAATTTAATAATTGTGAACAGCTCTTGGACTTGCCTTTTTTATTTTTTCTAAATATAGAAGAATGTTTTTTAATTTTTTAATATAGAGGAAAATAAACATTTTCAAATGAGGCATCAAAACCAAAAAAAGGGAGGTCCTACCGGGAGTCGAACCCAGGTCGCTGGATTCAAAGTCCAGAGTGCTAACCACTACACCATAGAACCAGACGTCTGTTTTGTTAAATTAAGTAGTCTTTATTTTATCTGTAACAATCTCTGCCGACACTGCAAATGGGAGTGGAATTCGAGAACCCTTTTAAATGAAAAGGTTAATTCAAAGGATCATATATTTTCTTGATTATTCTTTCATCAATTGATACACTGTATGTATTGTAAATGTTGTCTGTCTTTTATTACTCAAATTTTATTTTTCTTCTATTTTTGGAAATATTTTTTTCAATTTAATATAAATAAATTTTTTGAATCTCCTCCACTTTTACATATAATATATAATATAAATTATTTTTTCTCAATTTTTAAATTTACATCCATTAGCATTTATAATAAGATATTAGATGCAAAAAAAATTATAATTATTTTTTTATGATAATTTGAGGTCGGATTTTAAATTTTAATATGTATTGGGCCCAAAATAACAGTTTTACCTCTAAAATATACATATGCCACAACTACATGCTTAAATGTGGTAAACATAATGTGCCAGCAAAAAAATCTTCCAAAATGTAAAACATGTGTGCTTTGTATGCTAAAATAAAAATATTATATGATGATACAATAAATGGAAGCTCTCAAGATATTTGTCCCTTGATGTCTTCTACTCAACTTTGTTGGTTATTTTAAACTTGTTTAGTTTTCTATGTTTTGATTGTACACTAAGTTTCATGAAGCCTGAGGATACATATTGATCATCTAAATACAAAATTTGCAATTTAATGATCAATATTGAGCAAAATATATTTCCAAATTTATTCATTAAATATGAATAAATTGTACAGATTATGAAAATACTGCTCACATTAGACATAGTTGGAAATACATACATATATATATATATATATATTTTTTTTTTTTTACATGAGTAAAATAATAACAAAAATTTAATATTCTTATATATTCATTTTTAAATATTGATTAGCTCAAAATTATACAATAAAATAAATTTAAATTTACTTTTTTGTATATATATATATTATAAACAAATACTAGTAGATTACCAAAACAGTAGCCACATTAAAAAAATTAATAATAGAGGAGGTCCTACCGGGAGTCGAACCCAGGTCGCTGGATTCAAAGTCCAGAGTGCTAACCACTACACCATAGAACCACTTCGATTACTTTAACAGATTTTAGATATAGAAACATTTTATGAGAGGGAGAGGGAGAGGGAGAGGGAGAGGGAGAGGGAGAGGGAGAGGGAGAGATTTATCACTATATTTTTAATATATATTTTTTTCGTTTCTGAAAATAGTAAAAAGAGAGATTGAGATGTATCATATTTTGTGAGAATTGTTCTATATTGTTTGATTTTATAATTTAAAATAATTAAGAATATATTTGAAATATTTTAGATAATTCATATGATGTTAAATTATGAAAATCTTATATTTTAAGAATAATATATATCAAATCAATCGATTAACAAATTTTAAAAATTATTAATATTACAAAATATATATGTGATAAGAAAGAATTCTTTATTTATTAAACATGAAGCAAACAAAGCCTGAAAATTTAAATTTTTTGTTGGGATGATACATGGGAATGACACATGACATTGGACATCATCTTCTTACCACCTGGGATGGGATATAAACACAAATCAACGTAACCATCAATTCATGCGTCGCTACATCCGATCGAATACGAAATTATAAATGATAGTTTTGTCCTAATAAATAATTTATTGTCCATTCATATAAAAAAATAAAAAATAAAAAAACACCAATTAAATATAGTGTTCAAGTAGGCAACATGAAACTTCGTACATCATGTCGACTTCCGTGTTTTGGGTTTTGACTTCTGACCTTCAGCTCCAAATTTTGACTTCACCGGACAAGACAATATGAGATCTGTAGGATAATTCTGATTTGCTGGCATCTCATTCAAAGTCAACTCAAATAACTTCTAATTCTATCCAAATCCTATATACTAATATATATATATATATATATATATATATATATATAAACTAACTCTTTTCATATTTGTTATTATTATTTTCTTCGTTCATTTTTCTTTTCACAAATAAAAAAATAGATTTTTAAAAAATATTGTTATATTGCTAATCAATAAACATTTATTTTAATTTTTTATATTTTTATTTATTAATATTGATAATGTTACTAATTTTACTAAAATAACAGAAAAATTCCATATATCTTCATAATTATTTGAGAATTTGTGGCAGATTCAATGCTTTTATAAAATAATAAAAACAGATTTGATGTTATATAAAATAATAAAAAATGTTCAAATTGATATACCAGATTTTATTTAATTTTATTAATTTTAAAAGAAAATGCTATATATTTGGTAATTTGATAATTGTATTTTATAAGTAAAATTAATTAATGTTTATATATGATTTTATATATAATATTTATATTCTTATTATAATCAAGGTAATATAAAAATTATTCAACATAATTATATATATATATATTTTTAAATTATTAATTTTATGTATTTATGAAATTTAATAATATTATGATATAATAATATGGTCGTGCATTGCTCGTATGGGAGAACATACTAGAAAATAAAATAATAAATGATATATTTTTGTTTATCCATTTGAATTTTATTGATGTACTTTTGTCTTCTTTACGGTTTGTAAGGTAGTACAAAACTACTCTATCTTTACTAATTCTTAGTTCTACAAAGCTCGATCATACCAAGCTGGTTGAATTAAAACTTTATCATTTCAATTATTATTCATTAGCCTATATTTATACATATATATATATATATCCTATTTTTTATAACTAGTATTTCTTTCGTGGACTTCACGATTTATAATACGATAATATAATAAATTATTATAAAAATAATAATTATTTTTTAAATAAAATATATAATTATATGAAAGTATATTTTTCAAAAAAAATATTTAAAATAAAAATATTCTCACCAATATAAAAATATATTGAATATTAAAATATATCTCAATTAATCTATAAAAAAATATTTATATTAAAAATGAATATTTTATTTTTATATATGTAATATGGATATGAAATTGAAGATAATGAAAAATAATTGATTTGATATAATTTTCATACAAAATGAAGTTGAATTAAAATATTATAAGCCTTTAAAAATTAAAATAAAAAACAAAGATCAAGAAATTTTTTTGATTAGATACCATACTTTTTAAAAATAAAAAGGTAATTTTGGGCAGAAAATAACACTTTCTAAATTTTTGCAACTGTCTTTTTCTTAATTATAGATGAAAGTAAAATTTATACTTATTCTATCTTCTCTTACTATAATCTCTCTGCATATGTTATGGAATTATAAAATGAACAGGTTTGACTTGAAGGTTAGAGTTTCTAGTATATTCTTGAAAGTATTCAATCGAGTTTGAACAAGATGAGAGAATAAGAGCTTATCGGAGAAAAATCAAAATTAATGAACTTTTTGCTAAATCAGTTGCAGCACCAAGTTCTATTGTCTTGAGTTTCCAAGCTCACAGATCAACAAAAAAAAAGAAGAGGATAACTTCACTATTCAATAAATACTAAAAAATAAAACATTAAATTTGAGGATTTGAACCAAAAATATTAAAACTTAAAAATTAAGATAAAAAGAGGTTGGGTGCCTATAAATATATAAGCATCTGGGCACAAGAAAGCATCAACACAGGATGGGCTCTTCTACTCTTCCAATCTTCCTCATCTCTCTTCTAGTTCTTCTCTCTTCCCTTTCAAATGCTGGGACCCCTCCAAAAACCCGAGCCTTCACTTTCCCGATCAGCAAAGATGATTCAACCAACCAGTATTTCACCTCCATCCAAATCGGATCCAACAGCACCACATTAAACGTGGTGATTGATCTTGGCGGCAAATTCCTGTGGTTCAACTCCCTCGACTACTTCAGGGCCGCCTCCTCCTACCGCCCCATCCTATGTGGCACACAGCAATGTCGGATTGCCAATGGAGTCGGCTGCGTTTTCTGCTTCCTGTCACCTCCTGTCCCTGGCTGCACCAACAACACCTGCTCTGACTACGCCCACAACCCTTTCTCCGGCACGCTCGGATACAGCGGCCTCGGGCAGGATGTGCTGCGCGTGAACTCCATACGTGGTGATCCCTACAGGGTGAACAATTTCCCCTTCCAGTTTTCAGACCCCGTTTTACGGGAGGGTTTAGCCAGTCCCACTGCAGGTTTGATTGGCCTCGGCAGGACTCGGATTTCGCTGCAGGCACAACTTGCTTCTGCTTTTAAGATTCCTCAGAAATTCGCACTATGCATTCCGAATTCCGGGAGTGATGGGAGTCTGATTATTGGTGAAAGTGCCTACAGAAATCCATTTCAAGAAATTTCAGAATCACTTTTTACCACGCCTTTGATTGGAAACCCTGTGAGCACCTGGCCTACTGAGCAGATAGGCAACTTTTCAGTTGAGTATTTCATCAATGTCAAGTCCATTAAAGTTGGCGATACCGTTCTTGTTTTCAACAAAACTCTGCTGTCCATTGACAAGAGAACTGGAGATGGGGGCACAATTCTACGAACGGTGAGGGGGTATACGAGCCTACACCCGTCAATCTATACTGTTTTGATTGATCGGTTTGTGAGGGCGGCAGCATCCAAGAGTATGACAAGAGTCGCGTCTGTGGCTCCCTTTGGGGCTTGCTTCGATTCAAAGACGATTAGGAGGGGGAAAACGGGGCCAGATGTGCCGACTATCGATCTGGTTCTTCAGAGCAAGAAGGTTTACTGGAGATTTTATGGGTCAAACTCGATGGTTCGAGTAAGTGAGGAAGTAATGTGCCTTGCATTTGTGGAGGGACAGCCCAATCTGAGTGGGCCATCAACGTCAATAGTCGTGGGAGGGTATCAGATGGAGAATTATCTGCTTGAATTTGATGTGGGTACGTCTATGCTCGGCTTTAGTTCTTCACTGCTGCTGCATGATACCAGCTGCCCCCAGTTCGGAGCTGCCTAGGAAGAATGTCTCTGGACAGCATGGAAAATGATACTTGAACTTCAATAGTTGTGTATTTCTGTTTGATTGTTATAATGAAGGAGTAATGTCCAGGGTTTGATTAATGAAACTAATGAACTCTCATGCTCCTCTCCCCTCCATCCTAATCAACCTTGAAACAGATGTGTTTCCGGCGTTATATTTATTCTATGATGGAAGGAGCTGCAGGAGAGATGAGTTTTTCTTTTTCTTAATTGGGACACTAAATCAACTTTTGATCATAAAAGATCATGCACTTCCTCAAAATTTGAAACAGGAATTTAAACAATTTCCCATAAAATAAAATAATAGATTAAGGTTTAACAGATGTTGGGAGAGGAGAACACATTAAAGAGGAGAGTGTAAAAGAGACGAAATGATCTATCATAACACTGTAACAGGCATTGTTAGAATAAAGGTTATATGACTAATTAGGAAAAAGTATAATCGCAACATTCACATACAAAATATTTTTAAAATGTTATACTTGTTTTGTTGATTTAGCCCACATTAGTCCTATTCATAGATAATCACCATAAATGTTGATACGTTACCTTGGATTGAATGGCTTCTGAACGAGCCAGTGGCGAGCCGAGGTCGAGGGGACTACCAAGCTTCTCTGTTTGACTGCAAAGCATATGCATACATTTTTAAGGAACACACACAAAAGCTAGACGATTAAGCCACCAGATGTACTATTTTGGGCTATGGAGATGCATACTTTGGTTATAGATTATGGGATCCAGAAAAGAGAGAAGTTATTTGAAAGAGAGATGTGCTGTTTCATGAGCATGAAACATTAACAGAGTTTGGAACATCAGAGAAGATTGTGAGTTTTGATTGATGAACTTAGCGTTGATAAT
Organism: Caryopteris x clandonensis; assembly: GCA_028749325.2. NCBI lineage: Eukaryota > Viridiplantae > Streptophyta > Magnoliopsida > Lamiales > Lamiaceae > Caryopteris > Caryopteris x clandonensis. Next base: position 1,321,068 of record JAPYKT020000008.1, on the reverse strand, counting down.
GAGCCAGAGACAACCGGAGATGATGCAGAGGGTGCTGATTAGGGGAAGACTTCCTCTCCTCCTCCTGTAATCAGGGATAGAAAGTCATCCATTGGATATTCAAGTTTAGAGTATGCATTGATTATTAATGAGAATTTTCAAGAGGTATTGAGTCATCAAATGAATCTAGACATGGGCACGGTTCCGGTTTGGAACCGGAACCGTCGGTTCGAACTGCCGGTTAACGGTTCGGTTCAATCGTTGACCCGGTTCAGGTTTCAAACTGGAACCGAAACCGTCGGAGTAACGGTTCAGTTCCGGTTCTCAGTTTTTCGGACTAACCGGCAGTTCAAACTACCGGTTAGAACCGCCGGTTCCGGTTCGGTTCCAGATTGAATTTGAAAATTATAGCCGTTGGAAATCAACGGTTGAGATTAAATAGTCGTTGATCTTCAACGGGTGAGATGGAATAACCGTTGGGAACCGCCGGTTTTAAACCGGAACCGTGGAACCAAAACCGGGAGAACCGGAACCGGAACCGGGGGAACCGCCGGTTAACCGAAACCGAAACCGGGGAACCGTGCCCATGTCTAAATGAATCTCCGATGGTTTAAAGCTGCGCAAGAACAGACGAGTTCTCTAATGAAGAACAAAATTTACAATTTGGTCGAACTTCCTAGATTTAAAAAATATTGGGAAATACATACATCTTGACAAACTATCCAAGCACAAATCACAATCGGTGGTAAAGAAAAAGAAATGGAATCAATTTTGATGAAATCTTTGAACTTGCAGCGATGAAGAACTTGATTCAAGTGGTTTTGGGTTCAGCAGCTACATAGATTTAAAGTTTTGAGTAGCTTGACGTAAATAATTGAAAAGATTTATACGATGACCAAGGTAATTCTCTAAGAAAAGTTGGTTATATAATAGGACTGACATGAAATTCAAATAAAAGACGAAAAATTATGTTTCTTTTATGTAGTTATAATTTGTATTTATTTAACTTGATATATAATTTCATATAGGGTTATTTATCTATATTTCCAACGGCTTCGCTCCAACCTTAACCATCAGAATCATACCATTTCATACATAATATGGTGCCAAAAGTTACGGTGTACCATCCACCTAATGTCATCACAACCTAAAACTTGAATAATTTTTTCTTTTAATTAAAAAAGAATAACATTTTATAAATACCTAAAAAGTAACTTTCCTTAAACAAGATGTGGCTAAAGTCGGGGTTTCCAACCCACTTCAAATCACCTGTCCAATTTTTTCCTAATTTACTTGGGTTTTATTAAAAAATATACTTCTTTCATCTCAAAAGACATCTTATTTTTAAGATTGTTTTTTATTTTTAATATATTTGATGAAGGAACAACTTCTTAAAAAATATAAATTTACATTTGTTCGACTTCTTTTATTTATTGATTTGATTTATTTATTCATATATAATTTGTCTATAAAAGAAAATAAATTTTTTGACTTTGACTAATATGACAATACCTTAACTTTTGAAGTATAAATTATATTTTTGAACAAAAATTAATTTTGAATAATGACGCTCTTTTTATTACATGAAGTCATTTTTATTATTTCTGCGGACAAGTTAAAATTTTTATGATTTAGGTTCACGATTTTATGATTCAAGGTCAAATTTAAGGTCTAGGCTTTAGTATTTGAAATCAATAATTTTTTTTTATTCATGTTTCATGATTTCTTAGTTCAGAACTCATGGTTCAAAGTTCAGAATCTGAATAAATTATATTTACTCTTGTAAAAAATGACAATTGATTTGATTATATATTATCAGCCAAATAACATAAATTAATTAGTTCAAAGGACAATAGTGGTTTGACAAATGAATTTAAATTGAGAATATATTAGAATCTATCAAAAAAAAAAAAATATATATATATATTTTATTATATTAGTTTATGAAATATAAATAATAGACCTACATATAAAAAAATTAAAAAATTAAAAGAAAAGAAAAAAGGGAAAAAGAAAACACCAATTAAATATAGTGTTCAAGTAGGCAACATGAAACTTCGTATATCTTGTTGACTTCCGTGTTTTGGGATTTGACTTTTGACCCTCAGCTCCAAAGTTTGACTTCAACCAGACAAGACTATATGAGATCTGTAGGATAATACTGATTTGCTGGCATCTCATTCAAAGTCAACTAAAAAAACTTCTAAATCTATCCAAATCCTAATATATATATATATAAATATATATATATATAATATATATTGAGAAATTATATATTTTTGTTTAACCATTTGAATTTGATTAAAATACTTTTGTCTTTTTTACAGTTTATGAGGCAGCATATAGACTACTCTATCATTACTAATTCTTAGTTCTGTAAAGCTCGGTCATACTAGCTGGTATGAACTAAAATTATGAATCATTTCAATTATTACTCATTAGTCTAGATTTCTACATTTATATATATATATATATATTATACATATGTCTTTGTCTTATTTTTTTAATGAATTTAAATTTTATATTCATTCTATCTTCTCATTTACTTTTAATCACTCTCTACGTATATTATGAAATTATAAAATAAATCAGGTATGACTTGAGCGTTGGAGTCTCCGCGGGCATGTTCTTGTAGGTACTTAATTTGAATGAAAAGAACAGAAAAAGAGCTTGTCGAAAAGAAAGCAGAATTGATGAACATTTTGCTACAAAATTGACAACACCAAATTCTATTGTTTTGAGTTTCAAGCTCATAGATCAATAAAGAGAAGAGGATACTTTTTCTACTCAATAAACACTAAAAATAAAACATTAAATTTGAAGATGTGAACCAAAAATATTAACACTTAAAAAGTTAAGATAAAAAGATGTTGGTGCCTATGGCTATAAGCATCCGGGGAACAAGAGTGAAGTACGACATAATGGGCTCTTCTACTCTTCCAGTCTTCCTCATCTCTCTCCTGTTTCTTCTCTCTTCCTTTTCAAATGCTGGGATCCCTCCGAAACCCCGAGCCTTCACTTTCCCGATCAGGAAAGATGATACCACCAGCCAGTATTACACCTCCATCCAAATCGGATCCAACAGCACCACATTAAACGTGGTGATTGATCTTGGCGGCAAATTCCTGTGGTTCTACTCCCTCGACTACTTCAGGGCCGCCTCCTCCTACAGCCCCATCCTATGTGGCACCCAACAATGTCCGAACGCCAACGGCTGCATTTCTGCGTCTTGTCATCTCCTGTCCCGGGCTGCACCAACAATACCTGCTCTGACTACGCCCACAACCCCTTCTCCGGCACGCTCGGATACAGCGGCCTCGGGCAGGATGTGCTGCGCGTGAACTCCATACGTGGTGATCCCTACAGGGTGAACAATTTTCCCTTCCAGTTTTCAGACCCCGTTTTACGGGAGGGTTTAGCCAGTCCCACTGCAGGTTTGATTGGCCTCGGCAGGACTCGGATTTCGCTGCAGGCACAACTTGCTTCTGCTTTTAAGATTCCTCAGAAATTCGCGCTATGCATTCCGAGTTCCGGGAGTGATGGGAGTCTGATTATTGGTGAAAGTTTCTACAGAAATCCTTCCCAAGAAATTTCGGAATCACTTTTCAGCACGCCTTTGATTAGAAACCCTGTGAGCACCAGGCCTAATGAGCAGATAGGCAATTTTTCTATTGAGTATTTCATCAATGTCAAGTCCATTAAAGTTGGCGATACCATTCTTGTTTTCAACAAAACTCTGCTGTCCACTGACAAAAGAACTGGAGATGGGGGCACAATTCTACGAACAGTGAGAGGGTATACGAGCCTACACCCATATCAATCTATAGGGTTTTGATCGAACAGTTTGTGAAGGCGGCAGCATCCAAGAATATGACAAGAGTTGCATCTGTGGCTCCCTTTGGGGCTTGTTTCGATTCAAAGACGATTAGAAGGTGGAAAACCGGGCCAGATGTGCCGACTATCGATCTGGTTCTTCAGAGCAAGAAGGTTTACTGGAGATTTTATGGGTCAAACTCAATGGTTCGAGTAAGTGAGGAAGTAATGTGCCTTGCATTTGTGGAGGGACACCCCAATCTGAGTGGGCCATCAACCTCAATAGTAGTGGGAGGGTATCAAATGGAGAATTATCTGCTTGAATTTGATGTGGCTACGTCGATGCTCGGCTTTAGCTCTTCACTGCTGTTGCATGATACCAGCTGCCCCCAGTTCGGAGCTGCCTAGGATGAATGTCTCTGGACAGCAAGGAAAATAATACTTGAACTTCAATACTTATGTTTTTCTGTTTGATTGTTATAATGAAGGAAAAATGTCCAGCGTTTGATTTGATGAATCTAATGAACACTCATTCTTCCATTGTGAAACAGAAAGGAGAAGAGGAGAGATGAGTTTTTCTTTTTCTTAATTTGGACATTAAATCATAAAGGGTAAAGATTGGTGGCCAGAATCTGGCCGGCCAGAAAATGATGTATTGGTAATTTTTTATAAAATAATTATATAAAATGTCGAATATGTCCTTTATTAATTAATGGTGGAAAAATAAGTAATTCAGTTTGAATTTGAATTTTGAGTGTGTTTCTCTCTTATCATCAATGAGGCGGTTTCTCTCTCACCATCAATAATAATGAGGATTTCAAAGATTTCACATTACAACTTTCAAGATTTTTTTATAATGATAATTCATACCAATCCGTCTTCATATTAAAGCCAAATTTCATTTTCATTTGTATTCAAACTCTCTTTTCTTGTTCTTCCGAAAAAATAAATGGAGATGAGATATCACAATAAGAGGCCACGAAAATTCTATGTTGTTTTCAAAGGGGTGCGGGCTGGAATATATAGCTCATATTCTTGGACTTAAAGGGGGCTTGTATTCATCATATAAAACGGAGAAGGAAGTTGTTGATGCATATAATTCATATTTTAGACCAACTAATGTTCAACCTGAAGATAGCACTGGTGATTTTGAAGGTGATTCTTATATGGGTTCAAGTGATGAGGCTTAGAGCAGTGCAAAACACAGTGATTTAAGATCTCTTTGCACGAAGAAAATTCGCATCCGTAAAAACTTCAAAATTTTCTTTGTTGGTTGTATGACTGATTTGATTGCTGGAATTTTATTTATGTTTTTAAAGTGATTAAAGTGATTGCTGGTTGTATTGAAACTTTTTTCTATTAAATTTGTTTTGAAGATCAATTTGCTTTTAGTTCAGAAAGTCATAAAATTCTGTTAATTAATTTACTTTAATAATTTAATGTTCTTATTTTTTGTCATTTCGCTTTTGTTCTGAAATATCACTATTTAATTCCTAATTGTGAGTAATTAAAAAGAGGGACTAGAAATTTGTCGAAGTCGATTATAAAACAAAAAAGATGGAAATCATTAAAACAAGAGGGAAAACATGCACTAGAGCACCAAAAGTATGCTCATTAAAACAAATCTTCGCAACATTAAAATAAATTAGAGTGCACTAGAGCTGGAGTCTGGAATGACGACAACAGGCACTTCTTTCGGACTAGTAGCGCTTGATGTCGGTTTCTGGGCGAGAGATTGCAGAGCTTCAAGAAAAATATCATACACCTTAACTAGTGGTTCTCAGATCATGTTTCTTAGTTCTTCATCATCGCAAACTTTCACCAGCCTATGGAGCAGCGCCGTCAGCTCTTTCTTCATCAAATCGTGTTGATTCCGTGTGTTTAAATAGAGAGTCCCAAGACTTCTTGGGGATGGTGGAACGCTCCACTCTTTGGAGACAGGAGATTTTGTTGGTGTATTAGTCATTTTGGATTAAGAAGAAGGACAATGTATGGAAAATGGTTTACTACATGAACAGTATTATGTTGACAATTTATAATGAAGATACCCCAACCTTTCAATTTCTGTGCACGGTTATTCAAGCAAATATACAGCTCATGCACGGTTTAATGAGTTGCCATCTATTAATGATTAAATTACTTTTGTAGATTTTTAAATGATTAAAGTACTTTTGTAGATTGTATAACTTTTTTTTTTCTTTATATGAAAATCTATAAAATAAGAGTATATTACATGATAATCTATAAATAATACTATATTATATTCTAATCTATAAAATAAGAGTATATTACATGATAATCTATAAATAATACTATATTATATTCTAATCTATATAATATGTGCATATTACATGAAAATTTATATAATAAGACTATATTACATGATAATCTATAAATAAGAGTATATTATATGAAAATCTATAAAATAAGAGTATATTATATGAAAATCTATAAAATAAGAGTATATTACATGATAATCTATAAAATAAGAGTATATTATATGAAAATCTATAAAATAAGAGTATATTACATGATAATCTATAAAATAAGAGTATATTACGTGAAAATCTATAAAATAAGAGTATATTACGTGAAAATCTATAAAATAAGAGTATATTACATGAAATCTATAAAACAAGAGTATATTATATGAAAATCTATAAAATAAGAGTATATTACATGATAATCTATAAAATAAGAGTATATTATATGAAAATCTATAAAATAAGAGTATATTACGTGAAAATCTATAAAATAAGAGTATATTATATGAAAATCTATAAAATAAGAGTATATTACGTGAAAATCTATAAAATAAGAGTATATTATATGAAAATCTATAAAATAAGAGTATATTTAACTCTATAAAATAAGAGTATATTATATGAAAATCTATAAAATAAGAGTATATTACATGTAAATCTATAAAATAAGAGTATATTATATGAAAATCTATAAAAGAAGAGTATATTACATGTAAATCTATAAAACAAGAGTATATTATATGAAAATCTATAAAATAAGAGTATATTATATGTAAATCTATAAAATAATGCTATAATATATTCTAATCTATATAATATGAGCATATTACATGAAAATCTATAAAATAAGAGTATATTATATGAAAATCTATAAAATAAGAGTATATTACATGTAAATTTATAAAATAAGAGTATATTATATGAAAATCTATCAAATAAGAGTATATTATATGTAAATCTATAAAATAATACTATAATATATTCTAATCTATATAATATGAGCATATTACATGAAAATCTATAAAATAAGAGTATATTATATGAAAATCTATAAAATAAGAGTATATTACATGTTAATCTGTAAAATAAGAGTATATTATATGAAAATCTATAAAATAAGAGTATATTATATGTAAATCTATAAAATAATACTATAATATATTCTAATCTATATAATATGAGCATATTACATGAAAATATATAAAATAATAGTATATTATATGTAAATCTATAAGATAAGAGTATATTACGTGTAAATCTATAAGATAAGAGTATATTACATGTAAACTATAAAATAAGAGTATATTATATGTAAATCTATAAAATAATACTATAATATATTCTAATCTATATAATATGAGCATATTACATGAAAATCTATAAAATAATACTATATTATATTCTAATCTATATAATATGAGCATATTATATGAAAATTTATAAAATAAGAGTATATTATATAATTATTTTAACAATTTGTATGTGTGACATGATTATGATAAAAGATATGAATATAATAAATAAATCATATAACTATATAATGGGTAAAATGTAATAAATCCACTATTTTTCCAATTTACAGAAATTCTAATATAAGAAAAATACTAAACTTTGTTATTTATTAATAATAATAATAATATTGTTCAATAATTTATAGAATAATACTATATTATATTTATTAGAATATAGAAATATAATATATAGAATAAGACTATATTATATTATACTATAATAATAAGAGTATAATCTATAATTATATAAAAGCAAGACAGTTTGGCTAAATTACAATTTTGCCAGTTTTCCACCAAAACTGTTTACTAATTTTTAATTTCTGAAAAAAAGAGAGATTGGATGTTATTGGAGGTGGGGACGTGGGATAGTGCACTTCACCAATAACCTCCTTTTACTTTTTTTATTTTATTTTAATTTTAAAAATATTTTTATATAAATAAAATTGTGAGAAAATGTGATAATCTACATAAAGAATTCGTCTCTTCGTTTACCGTGGATTACTGTGCAATTAATTAGCCTTGAATTACTGTGCAAATAATCATTACGTTTCTTCGTTTACTGTGAGAACGGCTGCATGTGAACGTGAAACATCACACCAAAATTAATGGAAATGCCCTTCAAGATTGATCAAATCTCTTAAAAAAGATCTGTATTTCCTCACACTATCTACTGTATCTCTTGTTCAAGAATTGTTCTTGTTCTTCATCTTCATCTTCATCTTCCCCACACAGATACATTTCATTAATTGTGTTAATATTTGGACTCTCCATTGAAATAAAATTGTGTTAACTGGTGAAATGAAGATTTGAAATTGTGTTAGTTTAATCTACCTCTTTCAGAATTTAGCCAAATGAAAGTTTAAAATTAAATTTTGCTGATGTGTATATTCATCATTATTGTGAGACTCATTAAATTGCATTTTGATTTACGTATTTGTTGTGAGGCTCAAGAAGCAGCACGCCTGATCGGAAACCAAGAAAGAAGGATGGAATATCATAAAGGGAAATGTTATGGAGCCAAATTTACTAAAGGGCGTAAAGGTAATTTTACAAATACAATTATTATTTATATTTAAATTTATACAAAATAAGATTCTTTGGTTCTATATCAACATATCCCTCATTTTACATGATATTTTGCTGCACAGTAATTATATTAGGGAAGAAATTGGCCCATGAACTTGGCTCCGACCTGGATGGGCAGCCCAGCTGTGCATTGGGTAGGTATACACTCTCGTATGATAGCAGCACATCAAAGTGGTAATATAAATATAGGCATCTGAGCACAAGAGTGAAGGAACACAGAATGGCCTCTTCCACTCTTCCAATCGTCCTCTCTCTCCTATTTGTTCTCTCTTCTTTTCCAAATGGTCGGAGCACTCCCAGACCCCGAGCCTTCACTTTCCCGATAAGGAAGGAGAATACAACCAACCAATATTACACCTCCATTCAAATCGGTTCACAAAGCACCACATTGAATATGGTGATTGATCTTGGCGGCAACTTCCTCTGGTTCAACTCCATCAACTACTTCAGGGCAGCCTCCACTTACCGCCCTATTCTATGCGGCTCTCGACGATGTCGTATTGCCCATGGAGTCGTCTGCCTCTTCTGCAACGCCGACCCAGTGCCCGGTTGTACCAACAACACGTGCTCTGACTACGCCCTCAACCCATTCACCGGCTCGCAGGGATTGGGCGGCCTGGGAACGGATGTGCTGCGCGTGTACTCCACACGTGGTGGTGACCCGTACAGAGTGAATGATTTCCCGTTCCAGTTTTCGGAGCCCGTTATGAGGGTAGGCCTGTCTTGCTCCACTGCAGGAGTGATTGGGCTGGGCAAGACTGGCATCTCTCTGCAAGCACAACTTGCTTCCACTTTCAAAATTCCTCAGAAATTCTCTCTTTGCCTTCCCTCATCTGGAAACCATGGGAATCTGATTGTGGGTGAGGCGGCTAAGTATAGTAATCCCTTTCCAGAAATAGTCTCACTTTTCAGTACCACACCCCTCATTACAAACCCAGTGAGCACTACTGGGAATGACCTGATAGGCAATTTCTCAAATGAGTATTTCATCAATGTCAAGTCCATTAAAGTTGGCGACAAGGTTCTTGTTTTCAACAATACTTTGCTGTCCATTGACAAAAAACACTGGAGATGGGGGCACGAGTATGCGGACGGTGAAGGCGTATACGACTCTGCATACATCAATCTATACAGTTTTGATTAAAGAGTTCGTGAAGGCGGCAGCAGCAAAAAACATAACAAGAGTCGCATCCGTGGTTCCTTTCGACGCTTGCTTCGATTCCAAGACGATTGGGAGCTCGAAAACAGGTCCAGATGTGCCGACTATTGATCTGGTTCTTCAGAGCAAGAAGGTTTACTGGAGATTTTTTGGGTCAAACTCGATGGTTCGAGTAAGCGGGGATGTAATGTGCCTTGCATTTGTGGAGGGACCCCCCAATCTGAGTGGGCCGTCGACCTCAATAGCTGTGGGAGGGTATCAGATGGAGAATTATCTGCTTGAGTTTGATGTGGCTTTGTGTCGGCTCGCCTTTAGCAACTCACTGCTGCTGCGCGATACAAGCTGCTCTAAGTTCACGGCTACCTAGTTACTAGTGCATAGGTTGGGATTGGATGTATTGCATGCTTGGAAATAATATTTGGAACTTTAAATCTGTTCTTCGTTTTGTTGTTAATTGTAATGAGAAGAATGTCCTGCATTTCATTAATCCATTGAGAGCGTCCTTAGTGTGCTTTGCTACTTGGTTTGCTCTCCTACTATATGTATTTTATTTTTTTTGGGGACATCTTATCTTTTTTTTTTTTCTTCTTTTCCTCCCTTATATAAAATATATTTTGTCCATATATTAAAATTTAATTTTTTTATATGTTTCTACTGTTTGCTTTTCTGCAAATATTTATTTTACCTTTATATTAAAGATTTATATATATATAAAAGGCTCGAACCATATATATATATTATAACTGCTCAAACTATCTTCTCTTTCAATTTGGTTTGGAGTGAATATTATCGAGCAAATTGCAAAATTAGTTTCATAACTATAGAACATTTGTAATTTAGTCCTGTTCAAATGTAAATTCACAATTATGTTCCATAATAATTTTAATTTCACAAATTTAGTCCTAATTTTGATGGAATTGAATTTTTTTTGAAATTTGATATATGCGTCTCACGTGTCTTTTTCTGATGAAACTTTTTTAACGTGGCTTTTAAATTTCTACACAACCTGCAAAATAAATAAATATATAAAGACACCCAAGAAAAAAATATGCGACATAAGAATTTAAAGTATTTTAAAAGAAAATAGTTGTCTTCTTTAGATGAACTACCTATAAGTAATCAAAAACCCTAGTTCATTTACATTTGATTACTTATAGGTTGTTCATTTAAGGAGAAAATAATTTTCTTTTATGTTATTTTTTATTTTTTCTTTAAATTTTGTGAAAATTTACAAGTCACGTAAAAAATTTTTTTGAAAAAAAGCATGTAAGAGGGACATGTCAAATTCCGACAAAATTTTTAATTTTTCTCAAAATTAGGATAATATTCACAAAATTAAAAATGTTATGAAATATAATTGCAAATTTATATTTGAATAGGATTAAAATTGCAATATCCTATAATTATGAAAGTAATTTTGCAATTTACTCAGAAATCATCTTAAACCTTTACATTTTCTATCTTAGAAAACATCGCATTTTTCTTACATGTGTTTTCTTACATCAGTTATGAATGAATATCACTTGAACATTAAATGAGAATAGTGTTAACAAAATATTTGGAACACAAAATTGGAAGAAAATAAGATGTATTATTCCATATAAGATCCTCAACCCGATCCTATTTTTGGGTGCAGTCATGCTTGCTTTATAAAATAATAAAATAATAAATAGGCAACCCCTGAGTATACGAAGGGGTTTAATGCTTTGAGAAATATAATTATATAAGGAATTAGATGACTGGGAAGTAGTAACAACCACGTTATTTATTTTGAATATTGTGATACTGGAATGGCAGCAGTATGGAGTGTATGCTCTACTCTCCCTCTCCCTCTCCCTCTCCCTCTCCCTCTCTCCCCGCACTATTACAAAGCTGAAGCTTATTTATAATATATATATGGGAGGTGCTATACACACCATCTTTTTTTCTAAACACACCACACTATTTTATTTTACAAAAAACGATCTTAATAAAATTATCAAAATAACCCTCAAAATTAAAAAAAAAAAAAATTGGCACCTGCTTTCTTCCCCCTTCTCCCTTCCCCCTTCTCCCTTCCCCCTTTCCATCTCTGCGTGAAACCCTAAATTGGAAGTCCAAAAATTGATTCATTCACCATATTTTTTTCTTATATTCATGGACAATCAACAAGTACATCTAAAATCGGTAAGTTTTGGAATGTTTTATTGTACTACATTGTGTTTTGTCCTTCATTTTCTTTCAAAACCGAATTCTGCAGCGCGTAGCAGAAATTTCGGGTGCGTTCGGCCTGTATCAGCCGAACGTAAGCCTAAACGTTCGGCCAATACCGACCGAACACATAATGTAACGTTCGGCGTCTGAAGGCCGAACACATTATGTAACGTTCGGCTACCCACGGCCGAACACTTCGTGTTGTGTTCGGCCGGTCACGGTCGAACACTTCGTGCTGTGTTCGGCTGATACAGGCCGAACGCATGTTCGGCTGTTCTAGGCCGAACACGGATTGTCTTGTACTTTTTTTGGTTGTTTTCTGATTCATTTAATTTTATTTTCAGGAGATCTCAAGAACAAGTGCTTTTATTTTAGATAACAACGAGGTGGTTGTTGATTATCAAGATGTGTTTAACACAATGGATTTGTTCGAATCACGAGAAAATTTGATTTCTTAGGTCCGTGAAAAGGCTATCCCATTAGGCATGGTAGTGGTTGTGATGAGGTCAGAAATCGGAGATGAATGCAGACGACCTCGTTTGTGGTTAGGATGCGAACGAGGGGGTAAATATCGGCCACCGAAAAAAAAAACAGAGCAAAGAGAAAAATGAAAATCAAGAAACAAATGAATGAGGAAGAGAATTGGAAGAGGTAGAGAATAAAACAATTGAGCATCGTCGTCGCGGAACCAAGAAATGCGATTGTCCATTTCGTCTAAAAGGAACATACTACAAAGAGACTGATGCATGGGCCTTGGAGGTCATTTGTGGTTCGCATAATCACGAGATGTCAAGATATTTAGAGGGTCACTCTTTTGCTGGCCGTTTAACTACGGATGAGGTGAAATGGTTCGCATAATCACGAGATGTCAAGATATTTAGAGGGTCACTCTTTTGCTGGCCGTTTAACTACGGATGAGGTAAAATTGGTGTCTGATCTATCTACCGATAATAGCCGTCCTAGGGACATATTGTTTACGTTGCAGAAGAGATATACAGAAAATAAATCTACGATAAAGACTATCTACAATATTCGACAGAAGAACAGACTAGTCGAACACTGTGGCAGGTCACAGCTGCAATATCTCACGGGCAAACTTAAGGAGAAAGATTTTTTCTTCCATACTAGGCGGTGTGAGCAAACAGATGCTGTGAGAGATATGTTTTGGGCCCATCCGACAAGTGTGAAGTTGCTCCGGGCCTTTCCAAATGTCTTGTTAATGGATTGTACATACAAAACAAACCGGTACAAACTACCGTTTTTAAATGGAATTCGTTTTATTGCAGCTGGAATTCGTTGATTTTTGCCGAATCAGAGCACAGGTTCGAAGAGTTGCTGCAGCGGTTTCAGAATGATTTTTCCTATAAAAAAGAGGCTGTGAAATATGTTTTGGACAATTGGATAAGTGGGTATAAGGAGCGATTTGTTTCTTGTTGGGTGAACAACTTGATGCATTTTGAAAATACCACAACAAATAGGTATTAAATAATCATTCATCATTTATATGCTATATTATTATTTTATTTCTGTATATTGTTATATATGTTATATGATCATTAATATTTTTTTCTCCATATAGGGCGGAGGGCCATCATGCAAAGTTGAAAAAACAACTTCAATCGAGTACAGGCACTTTTGAAACGTGTTGGGAAAAAATTTTCATCCTTCTCGAAACATCGCATAATGCAATCAAAAGTTCGTTCGAGAAGAGCATAAATATAGTCCAACATAGGTACTCATCTCCTGTATTCCAAATGTTAAGGGGTATGGTTTCTATCTCTGCTTTGGATATGATTTTGGATGAAATGGTTGGTATTGGAGAAGATGGCATCGATCCTTTATTATGTGGGTGTATTTTGCGAAAAACTTGTGGTCTTCCATGTGCTCACGAGCTATCTGAATATGTTCGGGAGAATATGCCTATCCCCCTAGATAGAGTTGACCGATTTTGGAGAAAGCTGGACATGGAACCTGTGGATGAAGTCAATAAAAATATATCGGATGACATAAAAAATTCTTTCAAGAAGACACTTGATGAAATTGTCAACCAATTTGAGGGTGCACATGATGAATCACAGAAGTTGTTAATGTTGAAGAGGTTGAGAGAGTTTACACACCCAACAACTTCATCCCTCATTGAACCACAAGTCCAACTACGTACGCGTGGACGTCCTGCCAAAACAAAAGCAAAAAAGAACAACCCCACAAAAAAAGATTCAAGTGCTTTTGAGTATGTTCAATCCATCCACGACAGTTGTTCGCCAGGGGAAGAACCAATTTTCATAAGTGGAGAAAACGTGTCCAGTGCTAATATTAGTTCCACTCGACGAGAAAAACAAAAGGTACTTATGAAGTATAAACAAAATTTGTGGTGTTTTCTTTCTCTTTGCCGTCCTAATCAATGATAACTGTATGATATCCAGGTGGTTCGACGTGCAAGTAATGTTATTCCCACAAACAAGCATATTGAATTTTTTGAAGACATTCCACATATCTTTCGGCCATATGTTTGTGGGACTAAGAACGTTAGAGGAGACGGGCACTGTGGATTTCGTGCAATTGCCGAGCTATTGAACTATGGGGAAGACTCGTGGTCTAGAGTTCGTTGTGACTTGATTCATGAATTACAACAATTTGGAGAAATGTATGCACCCATATTCAAGGAGCACGGACGTGTTGGGGAAGTTGAAGATGCATTACACTGTTTTGAGGAGAGAGCCCCTAGACGACACTGGCTTGATATCCCTGATATGGGGCACATGATTGCAACTGTCTACAACGTAGCACTTGTGGTGCTAACACAGATTGCAAACTATACTTTCCTTCCCCTGAGGACTGCAAACCCAGAAGATCCGAAGCTTATTTGCATAGCTTTGGTATCACAAAGCACGCATTTCTGCGCGGTAAAATTATTTTCTTATTATTACATTTTCTTATGATTTTCAAATTTTCAGAGAAATTTTTCTTATACGTGCAATGTGACAGGTCTCATTAAGCACTGGATGCCCGTTGCCTCCTGTTCTGCATGCATGGCATGAACATCGCCTTCCATGTGCTACTGGATGGGAGATATTCTATAGAAGTCGTTTTCAAATGTATAATGCCATTTGTTTACAAAATAACTGATATGTACTTTTTTTTTTAAATTGTGGAATATTATTTATTTTACATCTTCTATAAATACAAAATTTGCAAAGTTATGATGAAATCTTTTCGATAAATCGCCAATCATATGATGAAATTATTGAAATTGCAAACTATGTTATTTACATTATGTCCCAAAAAACAGAATGTACAAAATCCATAAAAAACGAAGTTTCAGTGCGTTCGGCCAACACTGGCCGAACGAAACACAATACGTTCGGCCAGCACTGGCCGAACATCCTATACCATGTTCGGCCAGTACTGGCCGAACGCATTGTGATCCGTTCGGCCAGTGTTGGCCGAACGCCCTGACACTTCGTTTTTTTTGGATTTTGTACATTCTGTCCAAAAAAACAGAATGTACAAAATCCATAAAAAACGAAGTTTCAGTGCGTTCGACCAACACTTGTCGAACGAAACACAATACATTCGGCCAGCACTGGCCGAACATCTTATACCATGTTCGGCCAGTACTGGCCGAACGCATTGTGATCCGTTCGGCCAGTGTTGGCCGAACGCCCTGACACTTCGTTTTTTTTGGATTTTGTACATTCTGTCCAAAAAAAATAGAATGTACAAAATCCATAAAAACGAAGTGTCAGGGCGTTCGGCCAGTGCGGGCCGAACATGGTATAGGATGTTCGGCCAGTGCTGGCCGAACGTATTGTGTTACGTTCGACCAGTGTCGGCCGAACGCACTGAAACTTCATGGTATACAGTCTGTTTTTTTGGGTTTTTGATTTTTTCGGGTTATGTATTTTGTACGGTGAGTTTTTTTTTTCAACGAATGCAAAAATCAAGCGTAGTGTAGGCAAACAGAGTAACGAGCAAACATTAAAATTATAATTTGAAAATATTAGAAACACCGAATAAAATAATAATTTAACATTCAAATGTATAAAAATTTAATGTCATACATATATGTTTACAAAAGCACTACTGTACTCATCGGAATCATCCCCGTCATCCACCGTGAGACCATCGAGTATTCTTGTAGCCTCCTCGACTCTAGGCATCACGTAATCCAGCGAGAGCTGCGGATCCTGGGCTGTCCACATGCGAACCAGTGGGTGAAGAATATTTCGGGCGTCATTGAATCGAGCCCACATTTGACTAGGGTTCGCATCAGCCGGAAAATGCCGTGCTGCGGATATACGCTCGGGGTTTTGGACTTGTGGATGGGAGAATGTACGGTACCAATCCATATACTCTGGTACAGTCTCCCATGCTGGCTGTGCAAGTCTCCCCCGTCGCTGGATGGACAACACGTGGCTATCCCATGAGAGAAACATGGATCCAAGCACCCCCCATGCAAGTACGTACTGACCGGGCATTTTTCCTCTTCTTGCCAGCACTGGATCCAATGGAGGCAACGAGATATGCTGGACATGGCCGAACTGCCTTAATACTCGATCAGGGTGGTATGGTTCGACAATGTCCAACGCCCTTATGCAGCCATGATAAAACGTCACTTCAGGACGTTCGAATCGATCACGTACTTGCTGATAAGGATCCCATATGACTTACGTATTGAATTGTTCATGTTACATATTTGAAAAATACATGTATTTGTGAAAAAATAATTAAAAAGACCCTTACTTCGTGTGGTTGGAGTGCATCCAACCACTCCCTGCACGCCTGCAAACCCAAAGTGTTGGGGCCACCTTGCCCGTGCTGTGCCCATCGCATGGCTAGTGGAAACCTCGGATCGTACTCCACATTAAATTGAGGTCGTGGGCTCGTCGGGAAGTGCTCGTAAATCCATGCCTACATATATACAAATGTAAGGTTACAACATACTAAAAATTGTAACATAACGTAAAAGTAAATAATTTTCAAAGAATGACGTACCTCCAGTAGTGTAAGATATCCAGCGATTTGCTTTACTCCCGCCCTTGATGCGGAGCCTAACTGCCTATAAAGATAGGCAAGGGCAGCAGCACCCCATGCAAATTCCCGGACGACGCTCGTGTCTTCCAGCAGCTTCAGATAGCCAGCAGAGATCCGAGTACCACTTTTGTCGGAAAATATGGTACACCCAAGGATATAAAGTATATAAGCTCGAGCTGCCTTCTCTGCAACTCGTCTCTGCGTAATCTGAACGCTGTCCGAGAAAGTGCTACGAAGCCACTCTAGCTTCACAGACTGCCCTCTCTTGTCATTGAGGGCCAATACGGCGTCCTCAACTGACACACCCAACAACCGATGTACCAGTGCAGACGAGAATTCTGCAGGATCGTCTTCCACCTGCACCAGCTGCCCAACCACCGGTAGACCGAGTAAAGACGACACATCATCTAATGTGATCGTCATCTCACCAAAGGGTAGGTGGAAAGTGTTGGTCTCCGGCTGCCACCGTTCGATGAATGCAGAAATGAAGTTCCGGTTGGGAGCTCTGTAGGATATCTTGCTCAAATTGTGAAGCCCGGACCGCTTCACATACGACCTCCAGACTCGGGTCGTCTCGTCCTCAGGATACACCCATCGAAGAAGCTTCGAAGTGTGGCAGAGGCATTTTAAAACGCCTCTCTCATTGCCATTCCACACGTCGGCGGCTACGTGTGTTTTGAAGCTTCGTAGTAATGACGGATCGTAGGGGCCGCCGGGAAATGGGCCCATCAATAACTCGTTCTGCTCGGCTTGCCTCACTTGTTCTTGAGGCATTTCGGCATATTCCTCCTCCTGTTCTTCCGGCACGTGAGCAGGACCCGCCTCCTGAGAAGGACCCGCCTCTTGCTGGGCAGCCCGTAATCGTCTATTTGAAGCGGTAGACCGTCTTCTCCTTCTTTCGTAAACTATAACATAAGATAATTAAAATGTTAACATACATACATTGCAAAAAAAAAATTAAAATTAAAAAAAGCAGGCTGTTCGGCCAACACTGGCCGAACGACTTGCAGGCTGTTCGGCCAACACTGGCCGAACGCCTAGCAGGATGTTCGGCCAACACTGGCCGAACGCCTCGCAGGATGTTCGGCCAACACTGGCCGAACGCCTCGCAGGCTGTTCGGCCAACCAGCGCCGAACGCCTGCGATTCTCGCGACAGAAATGTAACAATTGAAATCTCGGAATTGCGGCACATTACCTGGAGTTTCGCGTTCGACGTCCATTGCCTTTGCTGGAGTTTCGCGTTCGGCGTTCGGGATGGTGGAGGGGAAGGATTTTCGCGTGGGGGAGGTGTTCGGCGGTGGAGACCTTCGCGTAGGGTTTCCTTTGCTTTCTTTCACCCGTTTTTTTTTTTTTTGAATTTTTTGGAAGGTGAAGGGATTTTTGGAATTTTTTGGAAGGTGAAGGGTATTTTTGGTATTTTTGTGGTGTGTTTAGTAAATTTGAATTTTTAAATGTAGTGTTTTGTGGTGTGTTTAGAAATTTTTGTGGTGTGGTTAGATTATGACTATATGTATATATATATTTTTTTTATTACAAGCCTCCATCTTTCTAGATCTGGTTACAATTATCAAATAATATAATTAAGATTTTTGTAAAGCATGGAGCATGTGCAGTTTAATATATGTCAGGAGACTCTATATGTAGCATAACAATGTCAGATATCCTCTTCATTCTCGATAATAGTGTTCATTAAATTACAAGTAATTTTTAAGATGCTCTCATTGGTTCCAATAAAAGATGCTATCCACTTGTATTTATACTATCTAAATTAAATTAAAAAAATTAAAAAAATTATTAAATTTATTTATGGTTGTACGTGGTTGTGAATACTGACTTTAAGATCACTTCGCCCAAGCTAGATGTACATATATGTTATTTAAGATTAACATAAAAATATGAAAAATAGTGTCAGTCATATCTATAATATTCTTACTAAATATTAGATTTTAAG
This sequence comes from Caryopteris x clandonensis, assembly GCA_028749325.2. NCBI lineage: Eukaryota > Viridiplantae > Streptophyta > Magnoliopsida > Lamiales > Lamiaceae > Caryopteris > Caryopteris x clandonensis. The sequence goes on along the minus strand of JAPYKT020000008.1, from coordinate 1,302,077 downwards.
GGTACTAAAGTAATTGAACTTATATAGTTTTACTTATATAATTATTAAAGGTAAGGGATCCTTTCTGTCAGACTATTTCTTGAAATAATCATACAACTAAACTCTTCAACTTTGAATATTTTTAATTTTGAAATAAAATTAATTCTACATAAAATCGTTCAAGATAAATTTTAAGTATTTAAAGTAGGGTAATATAAAAATTGTCTTTTTTATGTTTTTGATAATCTTATCTTTAACTTTTGTATTTTAGTTTTTACTTATTAAATTATAAAAGGTAAGAAACCCTTTATACGTCAAACTCTTTCTTAAAAAAAGCCACATTCTTCGATTCTTCAATTTCTATACTTTGAATATTTTGAAACAAAATTAACTTTATATTAAAATAAATACAAAGAGCTTTCCATAATATATGACAAACATGCATACAATTGTTCAAAATAATTGTTATTATTGAAGTAGAGTGATATGCAAATTTGTGTTTTTTAATGTTGTTTATTATCTTATATAGACTTTCATATTTTTCACTATAATTATTATGGAACAAATTCTATATTATCAAATAATGGTAGAAGAAAATTGGTAACATATTGTTTGCTAGAAATTGTATTTTGTAATGTAAATTTATTGTTAATAGAGAAATTGGTATAAGTTGTTAGGAATGAGATAGAATCATAGCTCTTACAATTATTGTTATATATCAAAATTTATGAAGAATTGGAAACTTTAGTCCAAACAATCTTTCTAACTTATATCTAAAAAGAAAAAAAGAAAAGAAATATGTTATTTGAACAATGAGAGAGTAATAAGAAATATAATATGATTTGGGAGGTTATGTCTTTCATTTACAAAATAATAAAGAGAAAACAATTTAAGATTTTGTCCATTATGATTAGTTATATAAAATATATTATTTTTTGTTTCGTCCAATTTTTGTATGAAATTAAATATTATTAATAAATATTAAATTTTAAAGATAGTTAAGTAATTTAAAATTTATTTACCATTTATTTTAAACTCTTTTTGAAATGCTACATTTATAATCTTCTTCTTCTAAATATTCCAATGTTATATTTTAAACTCTTATGTGATGGATACTTTTAGGTGGGATTATTCAGGATTGACTATCCATAACGCAAGAGACTCGTGCCCCCCAGAAGTGTTAGTGCGTTGCACACAACACTGTTGGCTGCACATATGAGACACTTACAATGTGAGAAATCGAGAGCAGCTTTAAAGACAAACACTTTTATTCATGAGGAAGTTTTCCCCCAAGTATATTTACAATCTGAGGTTGTTAGGTCATGTGGACATTGAAATGAAGTTGTTGCAGTATTCCTACGTACGTGCATCAGAAAGTTGATGAGCAGAGGGCTTTAAGAAATGAGTTTTCCAAAACCATTCAAGTTGTACCTTCTTTCAGGTGTTCGAAATGTCTCCACCAAGTTTCACCAAGAAATGCGTCTGTTTGAGTAGGATCCAACAATAAGATGTAAAGTGTGGCAATGTGGTAGTAGTGTTGTAAATGTTGCCCACTGCATGGGGTGCCCCCAAATGACGGAGCTTCATATGGAGCTAAGATTTTAAAAAAGTTCATATTGAGGTTGGAAGCTATGCTATAGACTTTGTAGAAGTGAATTTAGAGTTTGGATGAGGGAGATACGAAAAGTTGTGTTTCACAGCCAAACAATGCTTAGTGATAAAAAAAGAAGAAAAAAATCTTAAAATCTATTATAGTGGAAAATTTTATTTAGAGGGCAATGGTGGGCAACGGCTAGTCCTCCCAGTATTGTTGAGTACTAAGTGTGTTCATCTCAGGGGATATGAGGGGGACCTCTAAGGGCCAGCTCCGAGTGATAGGAGGGTGCGAAGAGTACTTTGTCGAGTTGGGGTTCGATCAAGCAGTGTGGGACCACATGGTTAATGTTAGGCGCTCCCTTGGGCTTTGAGGTTGCTGATCAGCCGCATAGGGTCCCCACATGCTGAGGACATTATCGGGCACCACCTCTAGGATGAAAGAGTGATTGAGGCAAATATCCTGATGCCTCATACACTAACTTGTAGCATGCACAATTGATTATAGCCATGTAGCAAGGGACCATTAGCTTGAGACATGTGGTTGCGTGGGAACATCGTATTGCGAGTAAATTGTAGGCATGTGTTGACATGTAATGAAAAACATTCCGAGCATCGTGTGGTGCAAATATGAATTGATGACACATTAAATAAGACTAGGTTTGAAATGTTGCCTCTCTCGAGCAAGGCATAAATGAGGGGCATTATATAAACATTTAAATTACTCCAAGTGCATGAAGAGCATGAGGAGTTGAATTCTGGGTGTCTGAGAGACCATCAGTGCTGTGATGGAGCACAAGTGATCCATGAGTTGTGTCAAAAGGACTTGAGAACGTTGGAAGGGCATAACAGACAAGTTGGCTAGTTGAGGGCTAATGCCAAGATACCCAAGACGTGTGATATGAACGCTCTTGGCAAACAAGGTCGTTGAGAATATGTGAGTGCTTGAGTAAGGTGCAACGCAAGAATGCGTTTTGATGCGTTTGCTGGAAAGTTTGGTGTGTTATACCAAACAATGGGTAACCATGAGACACAATGAGGCAAGAATGTCTTACAAAGGGTGCATGAGTTTTTGTAACTAGACATAATTATTGTGCTATTTGAAAAACATGATAGCCCAAATAAGGAAAGCCCGGACCCTGTGACACAAGTACAAAATATGATAGAAGGGGTAAAAAACAAAATAATAATAATAATAATAATAATAATGATAATAATAATAATAATTTATTATTGCTATTATAAATAAATAATTAAATAAATAGAGGAGAAGAAGAAATTAAGAATAGAAGAATCAATTTAAATTCGAGCTAGAGATATTAAGGAATCCTTTATTTCCAAAACCAAAAAGATAATTACAGCCATAAAGAGTGCAAATATTATGAGTAGTTCATGTTGTTCAATTATTAATTTTGTTGTTTGCTTCATGTGGGGGAAAATGAAATTTTAGGAGCCCTACTTAAAATTAGACTCAAATCAAAGAATAGCTTCATGCAGCATTAACTTAAATTCTATCCAAAAAATAGATTTTTTTTTTTTGAAGTGATTAATTTAGGGGGTTTACCTCTACTTTCCAAGTCATTGCCATATATTAAAAACTTATTAGTCAGATTCTTTCGAATTGCACGACACTGTCAGTTTTAATTTTGTACTATAATCATATTTTATATTTGATGAATCGAAAAATACACCAATTAAATAGTGTTTCATTGGAATTTGAGTGTTTGTGCTGGGTTTTGACTCCAACCACACAGTATGGTACAATACTATTACTAATTTGTTGGCATTCCTTCCTTTCGAGGTTAATATTCATCTACCCACTTTAACCATATAGTGTCTATCCCCTCTGGTATAAAAATCTTGACTTGTAAGTAGCCCTCTTTATTGATGCTCAGAAAAGTGGTTTTATAAATATAGGCATCAGCTGCCACAAGAGGGCGTTGAAGTAACACACAATGGCCTTCTCCAGTACTCTTCCAATCTTCTTCTCTTTCCTCTTTGTTTTCTCTTCTTTTTCAAATGCTGGGAATCCTCTAAACCCCACAGCCTTCACTTTCCCGATCAAGAAAGAAGATTCAAATACAGATACAGATACATCGAACCAGTATTACACCACCATCCAATTCGGTGCACGAAGCACCAGAATGAATATGGTGATTGATCTTGGAGGTAACTTCCTATGGTTCAACTCCATGGAATACTTCAGGACATCATCCTCGTTCCGCCCCATCTTATGCGACACGCAACGATGTCGTATTGCCGACGGAGTCGGCTGCACCTTCTGCTACGACTCCCAGCCCGTGCCCGGTTGTACCAACAACACATGCTCCGACTACGCCCTCAACCCATTCACCGGCACGCAGGGATACAGCGGCCTGGGAACGGATGTGCTCCGCGTGTACTCCACACCTAGTGGTGACCAGTATAGAGTGAATGATTTCCCCTTCCAGTTTTCGGATGTCGCTTTGAGGGTAGGCCTGGCTTGCTCCACTGCAGGAGTGATTGGGCTAGGCAGGACTGGCATCTCACTGCAAGCACAACTTGCTTCCACTTTCAAGATTCCTCAGAAATTCTTTCTTTGCCTTCCCACTTCCGGAAACCATGGGAATCTGATTGTCGGTGAGGCGGCTAAATATAGTAATCCGTTCTCAGAAATAGTTTCACTTTTCAGAACTAGCCCCTCATCAGAAACCCAGTGGCCACTTCTGGGAATGAGAATATTGGCAATTTCTCAATTCACTATTTCATCAATGTCACGTCCATTAAAGTCGGCGATAGGGTTCTTGTTTTCAACAATACTCTGCTGTCCATTGACGAGAATACTGGAGAGGGGGGCACGAGTATACGGAGCGTGAAAGGGTATACGAGTCTGCACAAATCAATCCATACAGTTTTTGTCAAAGAGTTTGTGAAGGCGGCGGCATCCAAGAACATAACTAGAGTCGCATCCGTGGCTCCCTTCAGCGCTTGCTTCGATTCGAAGACTATTAGGAGCTCAAAAACAGGGCCGGATGTGCCGAATGTTGATCTGGTTCTTCAGAACAAGAAGGTTTACTGGAGATTTTATGGGTCAAACTCGATGGTTCGAGTAAGCGAGGATGTAATGTGCCTTGCATTTGTGGAGGGACAGCCCAATATGTCAGGGCCATCAACCTCAATAGTGGTGGGAGGGTATCAGATGGAGAATTACCTGCTTGAATTTGATGTGGCTTCGTCAAGGCTAGGCTTTAGCCCTTCGCTGCTGCTGCATGATACCAGCTGCTCCCAGTTCAGAGCTGTCTAGTCCCAGGTTGGATGTCCTGAAAGCATTCATGGAAGTGATATCTGAAGTTTTAATTCTTAGATTTTGTTTTTTAAATAAATTGAAATGAAGGAATAATGTCCTCCATTTGATTGGTCCACTGTTGGTTAGATATAATCAATGTTGAAAAAATCGCGATATATCGCCGATATATCGCCAAACCCGTGCAACCGATACGAAATTTAGGGGGAACGATTTTTTTTACAAAATATCGGTAAAATATCGGTCCGTATCGGTATCATATCGGTAAAATATCGGTATCGATTACGCTACGTTGTGATTTTCCAATATATCGGGATATATTGCCGATAGTATCGGCGATATATCGTGTGTCGGTTGAAAATATCGCCAAAATGTCGGTTCGAATTTTTTTGATCACTTGGTATGAGTCTCGACTCAATGAGCATGGACACTGATCGCAGTGATCAAGAATTGTATGGACACTGGAGTACTCATAACAATTTTGATCACTCTTACTCTCAGATGTCATATGGAGGTCCAATCATGCCTCAACAACATGTTGATTGGATAAATCCACACTATCCAATTCATGGCCAAACAGTTGGACAAGATAGAGCAATATACTACTGGCATGTCCAGAACTATGTTCAGAATTGCTCTACTACGATGAGTTGGTATCAGTACTGTTTAGATTAAGATGACATGTCTTCTTTTACATTTGAGCCTCATAGGACATCATTTTGGTATTAGTTGCCTTGTATTAAATAAGTATGAATAATTATTGTATCACTTCAGACTGCTTATGTTTTTTGTTATTGATATGTTTGTCATAAATAATTCATTTTGTTGAGATTTTATGATTAATTTATGTATTAAAGTTAGTAGGAACATTCTCTAAAATTTCATGTTAAATTTCCATCATTTTAATAAAATTTTCATCAATTTTCTAATTTTTACCTTTACCGATACCGATACTCGATACCGATATATCCGTAAATTTAAGGTACCGATATTTCCACTGATACCGATATTTTCATCCTTGGATATAATTGATGTAGGGATTATAAATATTTGGTAGTGGGTGTTGAGTTTGTGCTCTCTTTTTTAAATATATTTATTTTATAAAATTATGTATCTGCCACTTCTCCTTGCGCTTCTAACTTGTATCGTCTCCTAATATTGTTTTAGCATTCGTTTATGCTAAATTCCTCACTGAGAATATAAATATTATATGGGTGGTATTTGAGCTACTGATAAAATTGCAAAAAAAAGAATATGGGCTTAATTAATAAAATTTTAAAATTAGTCCAATAATTATGGGATATATATAATTTTAGTCCCATTCATATTAAAATTTAGTTTTAATTTTGAAATTTCATATGTGCGCCTCATACGTCCTTCTGGGGCGAAACTTTTGTGATGTGGTTCTTAAGTTGCCACACAACTTGAAAAATAATTACCACATAAAAAAGAAAAAAAATTGCCATATTAACAAAAAAAAATTAAAACAATTAAAACTCAAAACTAAAACCACCCAGTCTCATAGTCATATGGAGCACTTGCCTCCTTTCTACCTCAAGTATTTTGGGATTATAATTCCTTTTGTGGGTTTGGGAATATGTTGTCGAGCTGCAATTCCCCACCTCCTCCTGTACTTTAATATTTTTTAATAAATAATATTTGTGAAGCCCTAGAAGTATTCCACGTGTCGTATATATTAAATATAATTTGCATGTTTGTTTATTTTTTTCGTCGCCTGTTGTGTGTATAAAGTAACAATTGTGGAGCCCCCTTTCCTCAATTTTTGTTGGGGGAATCTATTATTAATGTGAGTGTATGTGTACACTATTTTTTAACTATTTGTGGTTAAGCAGGTAAGAGGAAAGGGAAGAAATAGAAGGATCATCATATGGATGGAAACGACCATATTATATGTGTGTCTTGATGAAAATTGCAGAATTGTTATTGAAATGTTTGTGGTAGGGTTTTTTATTACTTACATATTGTTTCTTTATAATAGAAAATAACCATTTTGTTTTAAATTATTATAAATTCTCTTTTCTTTTTTTTAATATTGTATTTTCTTTATTTTATGTGGAATTTTTATTTTCAAGTTGTGTGGTAAATTATGAGTCACGTGATATGCACATGTGAAATTCTAGCAAAATCCTAATTTTATCTAGAATTAGAACTGAATCATAAAATTAAAATTGTTATGGGATGAAATTGTGAAACTTTATTTAAATGGAACTAAATTTGTAGATGCCATAGTAATTAGAGTAATAATACAATTTTTCCTACATTATATTGGGACGGAGAAGAGAGATAAGGTGATTGTTCCAAGAAGTTAGGAAGAGTTTAGAGTTGGCATCTTAGGAGGGAGTTTTGAACTTTTTAATCCTAAATGCTTGTTGTGTGCACAAATATTTTTACTAATAAAAGAGGCTTGATAGGAAGAAGGGACCATTCATAAGTGTTTATTCCACTTTTTATGTATTTACCTTCTTTTTTTTTTTTTTTTTCTCTTATGATGTAAGAATTTGCACACATGCAAATATTCTGATATTTCATTTTAGATTCTCTGTATGTGAAAATTTGGGTTACAAACTACTTGTATAATAATACAAACTAATAAGGTATGTTGTTCCAACAAAATAAAATAATTAGATAAAGGCTTGTTTGCTTCATGACGTAGCGCAAGCGTACACGAAGGAGATGAACACCACGATACTACGTATACTAGGTGATGATCTCAGAGATTTTTATTCAATTCAAAAACAACCAACCCGTCCAAAGTGACGGCAAAACAATATAAATATGTTTGTGAAAATACCCTAGCCCAAGCCCAAAGCTAGAAGGCCCAGCCAAACTTATTATCCCAAAACAGAAATAAACATAAAGGCCTAATATAGGCATAAAGCAATAACAACACACTGAATAAATTAATACGTCTTCTCAGTAGCAACTTCTCGTTCTTAAGTCTTCACAGCAGCAGGCCCAATCTTTGGGCGGAACACCGGGTCGTAATCATCCAAGTACTTCAACGATAAGTCCACGACATCATTCTCCCCCACCGAAAGGAGATTCGACCTCGAATCAGCAGCAACGTCCAGGTCGTCATCATTGTCGCCGACATACAGAACCAGGTGTTTCACATTAAAAACGTCCGACGTGCGGAGGTGCGAAGGAAGCTTTAGCCGGTATGCGTTCGGATTAATTTTCTCCAAGACTTCCACCGGTCCTATTTTTCGAGCAGCCAACTTGTTATACTCATGGGCGGGGTATCTCTCTTTGGTCAAAATGGCCCAAACGAAATCACCCACATCAAACTCCAAATGACGACGCCGACGGTCGGCATCAGATTTGTACCGGGCAGCAGCAGCCTCCAACTGTGCGTGCGTGGCGGCGTGGGTTTGCTTGAGGGCAGCAACCAGGTCGACGGCCCGGGCTTTAGCTCACACAGGGGAGGGCAGCGATAAAAGATCAGCCGGGCCGCGGGGAATGGATGCATAAACAATCTGAAAGGGACACATACCCGTGCTCCGATTAATTGCCGAATTATGAGCGAACTCGGCCTGGGGTAAACGAGTGTCCCATGCTCGTAAATGTTCACCGACGAGGCACCGCAACAGATTTCCTAGCGACCTATTGACAACCTCCGTTTGCCCATCAGTTTGCGGATGGTAAGCGCTACTAAAATCAAGCCGTGTGTTAGTCATGCGCCATAGGCTCCGCCAAAAGAAACTTAGGAAACGAGTATCATGGTCGGAGACAATGGAAGACGGTTACCCATGCAAACGGTAAATCTCTCTAAAAAACAGTTGGACAACCATAAGAGCATCAGTGGTCTTCTTGCAAGGGATGAAGTGCACCATTTTAGAAAATCGATCAACCACTACGAAAATTGAATCATGCCCCCGTTGGGTACGCGGTATAAGGCAATAATCAATTACTTAATCTTTGCCTATTATTTAGGGATCTTTGTATCTCAAATTGATTGTGTAAATATTGTTGTATATTTCCTATTTTTGTATTGTTGACTAATTCTTGTAACTCCTCTATATAGAGGCACGATACTTTTCATCAATAAATTCAATTCTCCAAAATATCAATTCTATATGGTATCAGAGCGGTTTCGATCAACACCTGTTAAACCCTAATTTCTTTTTTTTTTTCAACCGTGCAAAACCACCCGCTGCACTATGTCTTTCACGTCTGATTCCACAGCCCTCACGCCCACTGCTTCCGTGACCTCTTCCCCTCCGCTGGTGCCTATCACGGCTCACCATCATCTGCCGATAAAGTTGACACAGACCAATTACTCATCCTGGAGAGCCCACTTGATCGCGCTACTGACGGGCCATGATCTTCTCGGGTATATCAATGGCACCCTGAAGAAACCGGTTCTCTTGCCAGATGGGTCCAACGCCATGGATGTCACGCATTGGATTCGGCAAGACAACCTTCTATTGGCTGCAATTTTCGGCTCTCTTTCTGCCGATATTTTGCCTCTTGTGTCGTCTGCTTCTTCCTCGTCCGAAGCCTGGGACATTCTCACTCGCCTTTGTGCGGGTCATTCTCGTACCCATGTCAACAAATTGAAGAGCGAACTTTTTCGCATTGAGATAAAGGATCGTTCGATCACCCAATATCTTCATTACGTGAAAGCCAAAGCGGATGAGTTGGCTTTGATTGATGAACCTGTGAGTATTGATGATCTCACGCTTTTTGTCATCAATGGATTGGGCCCGGAGTATGCGTCGATCGTTGGTCCTATCCGCACTCAGGAGACTCCATTAAGGTACGAAGAACTGCATGATTTGTTATATACCCATGAGCAGTCGATCAAGGTAGCAGAATCTTCTCAGCGCCAGCTTCTGGCGACGGCAAATGCTGCCTCTTCCCGCAGCAATTCGAACGCCCAAGGCAGGGGCCCGCCTCGTGGCTCTCGTGGAGGCCACAGTTCCAGCCGCTCCCAACAGCCTGCTGGAAATCAGTTCGGGCGTGGCTATGTCTCGGGTTCTCAGCAGACCCGTGGAGGCCCTTCGAACACCCGCACCTCTCAGTCATGTAACTTTACTACCAATGGTCGTTCGAATATCATATGTCAGTTATGTGGTTATATTGGTCATGCTGCGTCTACATGTCGTCGAGTCCCAATTACTGCAAATTTTGTTGCTCCGCCTTCTTCATCTCATGGTAATCCGTGGTTAGTGGACTCCGGGGCCTCCCACAGTCTCACTTCCGATCTCAGCAACTTGTCCATTCACTCGAAATATGATGGTACGGACGAGGTCCATATTGCTGATGGCTCGGTCCTCCCCATCACTCACACTGGTAAATTTGAATTTACATTTCCCGCACGTACTTTTGTCCTAAATGATGTCTTGTGCGTACCTACGGCGAAGCAGAACTTGCTTTCGGTCAGTAAATTTACATCTGCTAATAATGTTTCCATGGAATTCTTTCCATCATATTATATTGTCAAGGATCTGGCCACGGGGGCGCTGCTACTTAAAGGTTCCTGTCAGGATGGTGTTTACCAGTTATTTTCTCCTGCTGTGATTGATTCCCGCAATAAAGTTTCTGCTTGTGTTGGAGTTCGGGCTTCTCCATCTTGTTGGCATACTCGCCTTGGTCATCCATCTGTGGATACCAGCTCTTTAATTATTAGCTGTTTTAATTTACCAGTTGTGAACAAGTCCCAAGTTTTGGGCAATAATTGTGTTTCTTGCCAGCTGAGCAAGTCCCATCGTTTGCCGTTTAGTACATCGTCATTTATTGCTTTACATCCTTTGCATTATGTTTATGCCGATGTTTGGGGCCCTGCATCTGTTCCGTCTTTGGATAGCTCTAAATATTTTTTGCTTCTTGTGGATTTGTTTACTCGATACTGTTGGGTCTATCCTCTGCATGCTAAGTCTCAAGTTGCTACTCTTTTTCCTCAGTTTCGGTTGCTTGTGGAAAAACAGTTTGGGCACTCGATTAAAAATCTATTTACTGATAATGGTGGTGAATTTGTTGCTTTGCGGTCCTTTTTGGTTAATTGTGGTATTTCCTGGCTTACAACTGCACCTCACACTCCTCAACAGAATGGCCTAGTTGAGCGCCGGAATCGTCATGTTTTGGAAGTCAGTCGTGCCCTACTACATTGTGCCTCACTACCTCCATCTTACTGGTCGTTTGCTGTTCAAACCGCCGTGTATCTAATCAATCGCATGCCCATCTCTCTTTTGGCCAAGAAGAGCCCGTATCAGCTCCTATTTGGTTCCCAACCGAATTATGCTAAGCTGCGTGTTTTTGGCTGTCTCTGTTTTCCGTGGCTCCGGCCTTATTTCCCGGAGAAGCTTACGACCCCCTCTCTCCCCTGTGCTTTTGTGGGATATTCTACTACGCAGAATGCTTATAAATGTCTTGATATGCAGACTGGTCGCATCTATCTTTCACGTCATGTGCAGTTTATTGAAGACTCATTTCCCGGTTCCTCGTCTGCTGTATCGCAGCCCCCTCCTGAACCGTCCCCTGCTCTCACTCTTTCGGTCCTGCCTCCTCGGCAGCCTCAGCAGCCGCCGCCTGCGGATCCTCTTCCTCCGCCGATTGACCATGTACCCGATCCCGGTCCTTCACCTGCCTTGCCAGCTCCTCCGCATGCCCCTGATCCCGTTCCTCCTCCTCCTCCTCCTGCTGATCCTCAGCGCACTCATCCTATGCTCACTCGCGGGCTCAATAATATTCATAAGCCAAAACGCTTCTTTGCTGCAACGAAGCATCCTCTGCCCTCTGATGTTGAGCCATCCACAGTTGCTCAGGCTCTTTCCAGTCCTCTTTGGCGATCAGCTATGGCTGAGGAGTTTACGGTTTTACAGCGCTTTGGCACGTGGGATTTAGTTGCACCACCCCCTGGTTGCAATATCATCGGCTACAAATGGGTGTTCCGTATCAAACGTAAGCCGGATGGTTCGATTGACAAGTACAAGGCCCGGTTAGTTGCAAAGGGTTTTCATCAGCGTCCTGGTGTCGATTTTCGTGAGACATTCAGTCCTGTGGTCAAGCCTGCCACCATTCGTACTGTTCTCACCCTTGCTCTTCAGCGTAATTGGCCTCTCCGCCAACTCGACGTCAGCAATGCCTTCTTGCATGGGTTATTGGATGTTCCTGTGTACATGCAACAGCCTCCCGGTTTCAAAGATCAGTCTGCTCAATCGCATGTTTGTTTGTTGCGTCGTACTCTATATGGTTTACGTCAAGCCCCGAGAGCTTGGTTTACTGCTCTGAGTGAGTCTCTACTGTCCTTTGGCTTTGTTCAATCCAAGGCTGACTCATCGTTATTCACATTCTGTAAAGGTGAAGCCCGCCTCTTTGTGCTCGCTTATGTTGATGATCTGATTATCACCGGTACCTCCTCCACTCTCATTACTGCTTTACGACTCATCTTTTGAAGTCCTTTTTGGTCAAGGACCTTGGCCCCTTGACGTATTTTCTTGGTGTTGAGGTCGCCCTCTGTCAGGAGGGTCTCTTCTTGTCCCAGCACAATTACACCTTGGATCTCCTTCGCCGGTTTCAGATGGATGGTGCGAAACCAATCTCCACACCTATGTCCACCAAGGCTCCTGTCATTTCTGGCTTCTCTGACGCCACCGAGTACCGCAGTGCTATTGGCGGTCTACAGTACTTGACTATTACTCGTCCCGATATCGCCTTTACAGTGAATAAGCTAGCTCAGCACATGGCTTCACCCCTTGCTTCGCATTGGGAGGCTGTCAAGCGTCTCTTCAGATATCTCAAGTCTACCTTGCATCATGGTCTTCTTCTTCGTCGCTCCTCCTCTCTTGAGCTCACCGCCTTCTCTGATTCGAATTTTGGCGGTGACCTTGTTGACGGCAAGTCCACTTCAGCCTATGTTGTTTTCCTTGGTTCAACCCCTATATCTTGGCGCTCTAGAAAACAACGTGGTGTTGCTCGATCATCCACTGAAGCTGAGTATCGTGCCTTAGCCACGTCGGCCTCTGAAGTGTGTTGGCTCCATTATCTCTTTTCCGACCTTGGCATCCGGCCGCGCTCCACTCCTCGCCTTCTTTGTGATAACATGGGGGCGACTCGGTTGGCCCTCAATCCGGTTCAGCACTCCCGTATGAAACACATCGCCATCGATCTTCATTTTGTTCGTGATCTTGCCACCAAGGGTCGATTATCTGTCTCCTATGTCAATACTCAAGATCAGCTTGCCGACCTGTTGACGAAGCCTTTAGCTCGTGCTCGCTTCCAGCATCTTCGATCCAAACTTTCCGTCGCCGACGGCATGACAATTTTGCGGGGGCGTATAAGGCAATAATCAATTACTTAATCTTTGCCTATTATTTAGGGATCTTTGTATCTCAAATTGATTGTGTAAATATTGTTGTATGTTTCCTATTTTTGTATTGTTGACTAATTCTTGTAACTCCTCTATATAGAGGCACGATACTTTTCATCAATAAATTCAATTCTCCAAAATATCAATTCTATACGCGGTAAGCCCAACACGAAGTCCATGCTAATGTCACTCCATGGCACTGTGGGAATAGGTAAAAGCCTATACAAACCCGCATTAGAAGCTACCCCCTTCAAAATTTGGCAGATCCGGCACCTCTCCACAAAACGTGCAACATCCCGCCGAATGGTCGGCCAAAAGTAGGATCGTTGTACCAACTCAATTGAACGGTCGTAGCCCACGTGACATGAACAATGTAAATCTGTGATCAAACGTAAGCGAAGGCTGCTCTCCGGAATGCACAATCGTGTCCCCTTATACACAAAACCGTCGATGAGCACAAAGTCGTCAACCACCCCAGCCCTCATATTTGCGACAACCTGTCCAAAATAAGAATCCGTCGCGTATAAATCTGGAAGCACCTCAATGCCCGGAACAGAAAGCTTAAGGGTCGACACAATGAGAGCACGTCGGCTCAATGCATCAGCGACGCGATTAGAGGACCCAGATCGGTGACGGATTACGAACGTGAACTGTTGCAAGAAGGCTGTCCATGAAGCATGGTCTCCCACTCGTCCATTAACAGAGCACGTTGTGTTCTACTATGCGGGCACGAAGCACGGCGGTGTCCTGTCTCGCCGCAACCAAAACAGCGGACATTCGATGACGAAGGCTCCACGGGCAATGGTGCGTGGGGCTGCAGTGGCTTCGCTGGAGGCTGGGTAGTGTGACCCGAAGCCGCCGCAGGTTGGCGAGACGAAGAGGCGCTAAAGGAAGGGGCCCGGCGGGAGGCCTGATGCTCAAGTGCCACCGCGCGCTGATGAGCCTCAGAAACGGTCAAGGGCCCCATCAAATGCACAGAATCTTGAAGCTGTACCCGTAGGCCACTGATATATAGCGCAACTAATTGCGCTGGGGAATCACGAATGTCGATACACAAAAGCAATTGATAAAATTCCTCCGTGTAAACATCCACAGAACGACTACCCTGGCGGAGATTGTGGAGTTTTTGGTACAGCGTGGACTCGTAATTGAAAGGCAAAAATTCACGCTCAAGGTGTTTGCGAAATTTCGACCACGAGTTAATACGAGGCTTGCCATGACGTTGTCGCATGATCTTCACTTGCTGCCACCAAGAAGAGGCGCGACCCCTCAGACGAGTCGCCACCAACGGGACACACCGATCATCCGGCACCGATTTGAAGGCCAACAACTCCTCTACGGTGTTGATCCAATCAAGAAAATCGGTCGGATCAAGGCCACCCGTGAACTCAGGGATTTCCAACTTAAATCCCAACTCCCATCGTCTATCCCCTTCCCTGTGAAAATCAGGCTCTCGAGCCAATGGGGCAAAAGGATTGACATTGGATACTGTGTCCTCCTCATCCGTCTCCGAGAACACCGTAGGCAATCGGGCCCTAGGCTGATCGGGCCTATGACGAGGGGCCTCACCTCGATGTTGGCCTGGATGGTGGGTCTGTGCGCCGGGCAACGCGTTGGACACTGCCACGCGCAATTGCTCGAGTCCAGCCGTTAGTGCTTCAACCTGCCTACTCAAGTGGGCGACGTCGGCATCACGCTGAGCGTCGGCTTGTGCAGCAGCGTCCATTGCAGGTTGCCGTCTCGGAGGCATCGTGCCTGGTCTTGTGATACCAACTGACGTAGCGCAAGCGTACACGAAGGAGATGAACACCACGATACTACGTATACTAGGTGATAATCTCAGAGATTTTTATTCAATATAAAAACAACCAACCCGTCCAAAGTGACGGCAAAACAATATAAATATGTTTGTGAAAATACCCTAGCCCAAGCCCAAAGCTAGAAGGCCCAGCCAAACTTATTATCCCAAAACAGAAATAAACATAAAGGCCTAATATAGGCATAAAGCAATAACAACATACTGAATAAATTAATATGTCTTCTCAGCAGCAACTTCTCGTTCTTAAGTCTTTACAGCAGCAGGCCCAATCTTTGGGCGGAACACCGGGTCGTAATCATCCAAGTACTTCAACGATAAGTCCACGACATCACTTCATCAAACAATAAAAGCTCATTTGCTTCGCTTCATGAATAATATATGATGCTGCATACATCAATCTATACGATTTTGATTAAAGAGTTCGTGAAGGCGGCAGCATCCAAGAACATAACAAGAATCGCATCCATGGTTCCCTTCGGCGCTTGCTTCAATTCGAAGACGATTAGGAGGTCGAGAATAGGGCCGGATGTGCCGACTATTGATCTGGTTCTTCAGAGCAAGAAGGTTTACTGGAGATTTTATGGGTCAAACTCAATGGTTTGAGTAAACGACGATGTAATGTGCCTTGCATTTGTGGAGGGACAGCTTAATCTGAGTGGGCCGTCGACCTCAATAGTGGTGGGAGGGTATCAGATGGAGAATTATCTGCTTGAGTTTGATGTTGCTTCGTTGAAGCTGATGTTGCTTCGTCGAAGCTAGGGTTTAGCAACTGCGTGATACCAGCTGCTCCAAGTTCAGAGCTGCCTAGCTCGCTATATGGAAAGAGTATTTGAACCTTCTGTTTTTTTTTTTTTTTGCATAACTTTGAATGCAGGAATAATGTCCTCCATTTGATTGGCCCATTGAGAGAGTGTGCTCTCTTATTTAATATATGTATTTCTGTAAGTGTAAATCATGAGAATGCTTTTTTATAATATAAGATGTCTTTTATCTATGAATTAAAAATTAACATTTTGAATCCAATAGCTGTTTATAATTTGTGTGTAAATTATCTATTTTAACTTTAAAGATATAGAAACAATTAACGCTCGAATTTAACCATATTAAAAATGCTAAAACTCTCATTTCTCTCTCTAGCTCTCAATCTTATTGTAAGCAGAGATGTTAGTCGGACTAGCATGTTGGTTTCGGGTTAACTCTAATGAGTTTTGGATTAATCGGACCTTGATTTAATTGGGTCAATTTAAACGGGCTTGATTATGGTGAACCTAACTCTAACCCTACCGGTTTTCGGGCTAATCGGACCACTATCGGACTATAAGTCGAAATAGTCAAATTATATATTTAAATTTAAAATTTTAATTAAATGCATATTATGCTCTATTTAAAATATAATTTTAGATAACATTAAAAGATTATATATTTTAGAACCTTTATATCACTATTCAAAATTTAAAAATTCAAACATTTTAAGTCATATACACTATTTCATGCTCTCAATTCTAGCTTTAAGAGCATTCACTGTCATAAAATTTGAAATCATGTTACATTTAAGTTCTAAATTTCAATGACAGTATTTAGAATCTTCTAGTAATTAAATATAAATTTTAATATCTTCTACTAAAAATCAAATATAGTATATGAAAAATAATTCAAAATAGAGTATATTATTAATTCGATATTAAGAAATAGACAAATAAGAAGAAAAGTTCGGGCTATCGGGTTAGCCCTAACCCTAAGCGGGCTAGCCCTATAGGACTTCGGGCTAAATGAGCTAATAAAATCAAGCCCTAACCCTATAATTTTTTGGAAAAAACGAGCCGACCTGTCGGGCAATGGCCCTTTTAACCTCCCTAAGTGTAAGTCATAAGTTGTCAGAGGTTTGGGTTTTGGATCGATTCTGCCCTTGAATATCTTCATGTTTCTGGTTTCATTAGAGCTTAAGATTTTTAGATTATCTAATTTTTAGATCACGTCACAAAATAAATATATATATATATATATATTTATGACTTGAAACCATAATTTATTTATTTTGTACCCTCTGCCACCATCACCTCCAACAAACTTGATTATACAACTCTGCTAGAACTAGAATAAAAAGTTGCTGCCATATTCAATTTTGAGGAATAATTGGGTAGGGCTCGAATGGAAGAGGCAATGCTTTTGAATTTATATTGGATTTTCAATTAATTTGATGTGTGGAGCAAAGAAGGGCAAATAAGTCATTTTACAAGTATTTGAACATTAAAAAGCGGAAGAATCATTGTTTTCTAATCCTTATTTAAAAAAAAAAAAAATTGGATCGGCAGCTGCATATTGTGCTTCCCAACTTGTTTTGTCTGTTGATAATTTTTAGTACAATAGATTTTGAATAAGAACATGAATAATTATTAGTTGTATTTGAGGCGTGGATCAAATTGGGTGGAAAAGAAGTGTGAATTCAAAATCAATTATATTTGAAGTATGGTACTTATGAGGGATTGAGTTTATAATCCTTTGTAAACATGGGTTGACATCTTAGTCCTTGTAAAAGCTCTCATTATTGATTTGTGCTCAAATGAGCTAATGTGACTCTTTTCTTCAAAAAAGGCTGCTGCCATGCCTTAAATTGCAGGTGCACATGCTGAAAAATACATACGACCATTTTAAAAATTATATAAAGTTTGGATATTATGTTCCAGATGTAGGAAGGTGGTGTGGTACTGAGACTTCGAGAAAAATATAGGCAATGAAGAGCTTTGTAATAATGGAAGAGGAAAGAGAAGAAAAGCATTATGGAATCATTCTGGACATTATATTAATTCAAAAACCAACATATCCATACTGACACCCATTTAATAGTTGTAAATTTGTAATAAATTTATGAATGTTCATATCTGAATGCATTATTCCAACTCAAACTCAATAATTTTGTATCATGTTTATTGTTTATGTTATGCTTCAAATTGTTATATTTTATATTTAAAAAAAAAAAAAAAAACCTAAACTACTGCCTTTCCTCTCTCTCTCTCTCTCTCTATATATATATATATATATAAAAGAAATGATAAGAATCCAAAGTTGATTTTTTATAGAGCCCATGTACACGTCATTATTCATGTCAACAACTTATTAAATAAGAATAATTAAATTAAATTAAATATCAGATTATACCTTATCTACAACCTCGTTTCCCTTATCATTTCAATTACATTTGATACTCTCTTGTTCTTAACCGATGTTTGAAACTCGCGCCCAATCGTCGGATTCTAGCCAAAGTTTATGAGGAAGATATGTTGCAGTTCAACGGTAAAATTTGTGCAAAACACCTTTGTTTGACCTGCTTTATTTCTGCACTGATTTTAAATTTTGGATCTTGTCGTAGAAGAATTTAAACATAGATATTCTTCTATCTCCTCTTTTCCTCTCTCTTGTTCAATCCATAGCGCAATTTACAACCGTCTTCACTAAAGATGAAGATAAGAACAATGATTTGCATGTCGTCGTATCCTTGAGCCATTGACGATGTAGCTTCTTCAAATTCTTCTGCTTCAAATCACAAGGATCCGACAGTTGAAGTCAATTTCAAACTCTGGTAGAGAATGGAGGATCTGAATAAGGTATAAACTGATATCTGATATTATTTTTGTAATTTTTAAATTGTTGAATAATGATTGTGCATCTAAATCATTAAGTGGGTTCTATAAGAAACCCTAATATTGTGTTCTTTATTATTTTTATTAATAAATAAATAAATATATATATATATATATTTATAATTGGCAAAAAACTTTTATGAAACTAATCCATGCAATCGGGTCATGGGTAAAATAATTTATTTATTTATTTTTCTCCCACACACCAACCACCCCCAACCCCTCTCAATCCCTTCAATTCAATCCATCAGTGGGTTATGAGTTCGACAAACCAACCTACGTTCAACCTTTATATATATATATATATATATATATATATATATATTATTTTATAAAAGCATAACAAATGATTTTCCATATTCATTCTATATTAAATTATAATTTTAGTTGAAGAATCATTGTTATTTGAATATCATAAACTATATTATGATTCCATTCTCTTTATCATAGTTTTTTTATATTTTTACTTATATGGATTTATATTGTATAAGTATCTTAAATCTATTTATGAATGATTATAATTTAATTAATAAATTATATACACATATAAAAATATATGTAATTAATGAAAAATAGAGTATAATTAATTATAACAATGTGTTAGATGAGTGTTAGGTTAAATTTTTTTTAATTTAGAATAATAATTTTTTTTAAAAAGCCTACGGGCCAGCCTGTCTCAGCCTGCGGCCTGCCAATTGGCGGGCTATTAAATCTCTAGCCCGACCTGCTTCTTTTGCGAGATGGGGCGGGTCTGACCCATTTTGACAGTTCTACCTTCACCCTATCTATATACCTCTCCTTCACAAACAAACTCGCTATTGTCGCTCATTCGCCCAACAACTCGCGTAACTCATTCAAGAATCCATCATTCAAAATTGCGCCACACTCGTCGGACACTGCCTGGTGGATCTTCATTAGTTGCTTCATGCGGTTGCAGTCCTTGTATGTCTGTCGCATGCCACTTAATGAGGTTGTGTATATATGTTCAACTTAGTATATATGTTCACAAAAAAAAAAAAAAAGTGTTTGTAAGTTATTTCTTGCAAATTTTAGCTTTGCAAAAGTTTGTGAGAACTGATATCTTTTAAAAAATGATAACTTTTAAATGAATGACAATGCAATATAACATTAAAAATAAAATCTTATAGTGTTTGTATAAATATAATTGACATAAATAATGATTATGCAAAAATTTATAATAATAATAATAATCATAATATAATTTTATCATATATTATTAATATAATAAAATATATTATGTCTCATGCATTGCACTTACGGGCAGACATCTAGTTTACAATTAATTGTAATATGTTGCAATAGAAATAATAATACATTTACAGTTAAACAATAACATATTTCAATGCAAAGAGTAATACTTTTAAATTTAAGTTGTAGTATGTTTAAACACGTATAAATTATATAATAATACCTTTAAGGTTATAAAGTAATTCCTTCTAACACAAAAAATAATATATTTACAATGATACTTTTCAACTAATAGAGTAATACATTTACATTTAATAATTAATACCTCTCAACATAAAGAACTATATATCTATGGTTAAATATTATATCTTTCAACATAGATAGTAATATTTTTATGGTTAACAAATAATAATTTTCAAAACAAATAGTAATACATTTTATTGTTAAACAGTAGTATCTTTTAACACAGAGTTATATACTTTAGGTTATGTAGTAATACGTTTCTATATAAAGATTAATATATTATAACATAAAGAATAATACATTTTATGATTAAACAATATTATCTTACAACATAATGACTAATACCTTCAAATAATATTATGTGTTTAGAATGGAACAAAAAATTTACTCAATGTTACTTATTATATTCAAAAGTATTCCTTGTTTAATCAAATAATATTATTTTAATTTTTTGACTCATTTACTTAAAAATATATTACTTTGAAACTAATATTAAAATATAAATTGATTAATTATATTAAAAATTAAAATTTGAATAAATTTTCTAGAAAATTATTAGTTAATATTTATTTATTAGTGAGGAATGAATGATAAATTCTTTTTTAGGCTACTTTTTATTGTATTAGCATAAGATTCAATGAAAATTAAACAAAAAGTTGCTTAATATTATTTATTATTGAAATAGCTAAAAGATATTACTTGTATTCAATAAAAATCTAATATTGTTGGACAAAAAGTCTTATGTGTTGGACGCGAGTTTTGTGCAACTAAATGCAATAATTTTTTTTCTCAATTTGATATATATTTTGAGATTCATTCATAAATTTTAAATTGATTGAGTTGCTCTCGACACACAAGAAATCTATTCAAAATTTAAATAGATTTTATGTTAATTAAATTAAATTAATAAAAAAAGTCATATAACTGATGCACATAAGAAGCGTCAAAGCACTCTAATATTTTAGCACGTGCTCTTTTTATAATGTTGAATTAAACCAAAAGTCAAATTACTTGATTCAGTTCTCATTAGAAGAAGAAAAAAAAAAAGGGAAATCAATAATAACTAGAGAGGAGACTGGGGCATCCCTAAATATTGAGCCCTAATTTCTCTATTTGATTCAATAAAATTTCTCCATTCTTGAGAATTTGAAGGCCTTGGGCGGCTGGGCCCTTCATTTTGTCGGATGCATAAGAAACAGTTTTCATTTTGTCGGATACATAAGAAACAAGTTCACGAATTTTATATTTAGTTAGATTGAAATAGATAAAGTTTAAAAAAAAATGAGTGGCACGCT
Organism: Caryopteris x clandonensis; assembly: GCA_028749325.2. Classification (NCBI taxonomy): domain Eukaryota; kingdom Viridiplantae; phylum Streptophyta; class Magnoliopsida; order Lamiales; family Lamiaceae; genus Caryopteris; species Caryopteris x clandonensis. The sequence goes on along the minus strand of JAPYKT020000008.1, from coordinate 1,280,686 downwards.
TGGCCCGCCGGCTCCTAGGCGCAACACTATGGCGCAGAAGCGCACTTCTTCCGCCGTGAAGAAGTCGTCGGCTCCTCCTTCTGAGAACGGCACCGCAACCAATGCCAAACCCTCTTCCCCTTCTAACTCGTAAGCTTCCAATCCCTGTCCCCGAACACCCCAAAAAGAGGAAGATGAAGAAAGAAAGAAAAGAAAAGAAAAGTGTCTGTTGGGCACATATTGATAATTGGTTTACATTGGACGGAGTATTGTGTTTGGTTATTGATGTATAGTAAAAATTGCCACTTGAAGGTGAAATTTAAATAGTTGGACGGGATGCAGTTTTAGTGCTTGACATATTAGTATGAAATGAAATGGTTCGTACGAAGAGCTTAGTTGGTAAGAGTTTTGAGCTTTTGGTTGTGTGGAGAAATACTGATTATAAGACTTGTGCCTGTTGATTGCATGAGAAGCGCTGGAGCTATTAGTGATGCATTTTAAATGGACTTTTTGTGAAAGCTTTAATCTTTATCATGACTTATTTGGTTGAGATTTAATCTATTGGATTTAACACTGTCTCTATTTGTGTATATCTATCGGGTAAATGGTGTTTAATGTATTCATGCATGTGTACTTTTTTTATCTGTCACCCCCACCTTTTTATTATATTGTGTTTGCACGTTTCTATGCTAGTCTGGTGAATAAAATGTTTAGTGCACAATTGCATAGTTCTTGTTGCTTTTACTTCTGTGCTTGGTTTAAACATTTATGTTGTATACTTGTATTATATTGCATCAATATGTTTGGTTGCGTGTATGTAGATCTGTTGTTTGGGAGAGGACAGTGAAGAAACTTCGGTTGTCTAAGGCACTCACTATTCCTGAAGGGACCACTGTGTCAGATGCCTGTAGGAGGATGGCAGCTAGGCGTGTTGATGCTGTTCTACTGACTGATGCTAATGCTTTGCTCTCAGGAATTGCCACTGATAAGGTGCTCATCTTATGAGCATTATGCATAAGTCTTTGAATTTTTTTGTTGGGGGGGGGGGGGGTGAGGGTTTCCTTGTTAGTTTGTGTGCAAGAGGCAATCAAGCACCTGCCTTTCATGTCTATTCTTATGTTTTGATTAGGGGCTTGGTTTGATATAAATAAAAGGGGTCCATACATTTGGAAAGGTAGACTGGAATTAACTTGTAATCGACCAATTGGCTGGGCATTGTTGAACTTTGGGAATTATGCTGGGTCTTGTATCCCTTCCTTCTCCCTTCAATAAAAGCCCTGTCCCAATTTATGTTATTTTTGCTCTTTGCTCTATCATTATGATTCCTTTTTTCCTCCCTTGTTTTTATCTTAGGAAGAAGCAACGAGAAGAATTCAACGGCATTATTGCTTCATATAGATGAACTTAAATATTGTCATGCAACTGACTTTTCAACCTTCTTAATTATTGTGATAATATGCAAATTTGTGATTTTAAAATTATTGATGCTTGAGGCTACTGATATGTTTTTTTTTATAATTATTATATGCAGGACATAACAATCAGGGTTATAGCTGAGGAGTTGAGGCCAGAGGAGACATTAATTTCGAAAGTGATGACAAGAAATCCAATTTTTGTGGACTCAGATTCTTTGGCTATTGATGCTTTGCAAAAGATGGTCCAAGGTTGACCCTTTGGGCTTTGTTTGCATGTGAATATTTGTTATAATTAACACCAAGAACTTGTATAATTTGGTAGTGAACTAAATTTAAACCTCAGATTTGCCTTGAGATTCACTTTGAAGGTATCACTTATTACATATATTTGCTACTTATAATTACAATAGTATTTCATGTTCAACAGGGAAATTCCGGCACCTTCCCGTTGTTGAGAATGGCGAAGTTATAGCACTGTTAGATATAACAAAATGCCTTTATGATGCCATATCTAGAATGGAGAAGGCTGCAGAGCAGGGAAGTGCTATTGCAGCGGCAGTTGAAGGCGTTGAGCATCAATTTGGGAGCAATTTCTCTGGCTAGTTTCACATTTCAACTTCAATTTTAAATTCTGGCAAATATTAATTTTATTCTTTGCTCATTAGAGGTGTGAAGATTGGATTTAAGAAGGAAACGACTCCTGTCTATACTTTGGATATTGAATCCACGCTTTGAACAGTAGGGCTTTCTTTCCACCGTGTCAGGAAGATTAGTTATTGGGGTGCCAATAATTAGAAACAGTCTGCTTCAGTAGTAGAGAAGCAATTCTAAACTCATATGTTTTTTTCTTGTAAATTGTGTATTCATAGGATTGTTGAATGAATAGGGCCTGATATTTAACTCCCAGAAGGAACATTTTCTGCAATCTGTATGAAGGAAGTCCTTTGGTGAGTCACAATTGCTGCTCTCCAATGGTCCTTGCACAGTTGTGTGATGGACTTTTAAATAAAAAAAGATGATAGGAGGGCATTTGTCAATGATTAAAATTGATAGTTGACTAGATAGTTCATGATAACACGAGTCTCCTAAGTATTGGATTCAGAACTTCTCCTACACTGTATAGTTAGCTTAAAATGCGTAAGCCAAAGTGTTAGTAGTATACTAGTAGCTCATCAGGCCTTCATGAACAATGAAATTCTCTACCTCAAGGCAATCTGAACTGGTCTGAACACATTCTTCGTGTAGATTTGCTACATTGTCGTTCTAGCACATCAAATGAACTTTTACATGGATAGTGTTTCTGTAGTTCTGTGTGGGCTTCCATCCAACCTTATGATCCTTGTATAATCTCGTATGAGATGAATGCAACCACCCTGCTTTATCTGTTTTGAAAATTTGATTTAGTTACTGCAAATGCTTAGCACAATGTTCAAGTTAGTTGGCTCGACACATCATAGGTCAAACGGCAAAAGTCACAGGGCATAGGAAGAGGACAAGATGAATGAACTAGTTTGTGAACTGCCAATAAAATCATTATACATTAGATAATTTTGAAGAGCTTATATACACCATTGTATGATTGGTTTTTTGGATCTTATAGCTCTTCTTAAATGTTAATTTCCATTAAGTTGTGTAGTATTTATTATTCTATTTGAACCATGGCATCAAATCTTGATAAAATATCTTTTTTCTTCTTGTGCTTCTTCTGTATTTCAGCACCATCAGCTTTTACAGAAACACTTAGGGAGCGCATGTTCAAGCCTTCTCTATCCTCGATCGTATCCGAAAATTCTAGGTAAATGATACTTGTTGAAGCTCTGTTGATCTGTGCTTTGTAATGCTTCTTGTTGGGAAGGCTGTAATATTTTCACATCTCAGGGTTGCTGCTGTAGCACCTTCAGATTCTGTTCAAGTTGCTGCTAAAAGAATGCGTGAGTTACAAGTCAATTCAGTTCTTGTCATGGCAGGAAACGACATTCAGGGGATACTCACGTATGATCTTTTGATCATAAAACTAAACTTTATTATATTATGGATGTTTGTGAGGCTTTGCTATGAAAGATGACATAATCATGATTGCTCTTTTGGAATTTTATGTCAGTTCAAAAGATATACTTCTGCGAGTTGTGGCCCAAAACCTCCCCTCTGACATTACTCTAGTGGAAAAGGTTTGACAGCTTCTTTATTTTAGTGGTTCTATTTTCCAAATTTGTAGTTTTATCTCTTCATATCGCAATAATTGTTTGACCAACTTGATCTTTTGTTTTTGCCTTGAGGATGTATTTAGACGCATATCATGTAGATGGTACTCCACGTAAAATTATTCATATGGATACTTGTAACTCTCATTTGTGTTGTGAAGAGTCATCTGAATCTTCAATAAGTGCAGTTTTGGTTGCCTATTTTGGATAACTAGTATGGATAATAAAATTTGCCTACTTTTTTCAGGATCATTAATCTCTAGTAGACATGGGCACGGTTCCGGTTTGGAACCGGAACCGCCGGTCAACGGTTCGGTTCAACCGTTGACCCGGTTCCAGTTCCAAACCGGAACCGAAACCGTCTGACTCACGGTTCGGTTCCAGTTCCCTATTTTTCGGTTCCAGGAACCGCCGGTTCTAACCGCCAGTGCCGGTTCTGGTTCGAACCGCCGGTTCTAACTGTCTTTTTGAAAATTATAGCCGATCTTCAATGGCTGAGATTAACTAGCCGTTGATCTCCAACGGCTGAGATTCTGCAACCGTTGGAGGAACCACCGGTTCGAACCGGAACCGGGAACCGGGGAACCGGAACCGTTTGAAAGTTGTTAATTAAAAAAAAAAAAAAAAAGGAACTGGGGAACTGGAACTGGAACCGTAGAACCGCCGGTTCCGGAACCAAAACCGAAACCGTATATGTTGCGTTTCGGTTTCGGTTCCGCCCTCCACGGTTCCAAGAACCGCTGGTTCTGGAACCGAAACCGGAACCGAGGAACTGTGCCCATGTCTAATCTCCAGTTCTTGGTGTCATAAGATTCTTAGCTCAGGCTATAGCTCCTTGATCTTTATTTTAAGCTGTCATGAGCTTTCTGGTCCAATTACTCTGCAGCTTTGTTATTGATGCTTTGATTTACTCTTTGAAATTTAAACTCATTGATCTAGTTGAATTGCTGGGATGTTTTTGTTGACTTATCATGCCTTTATTTCTTTTATTCCAGGTAATGACACCTAATCCTCAATGTGTAGCTCTAGAGACAACTATTTTTGAAGCCTTGCGTGTAATGCACGATGGAAAGTTTTTGCACCTTCCTGTTGTTGACAAAGGTAGGTGCTATTTTGTTAGGAAACTGAATTTAATTGTTTATACTCGACGTGCCGTTGCCAAGAAGAATTAGTATTTTGTTATTTTAATGTTTAGTAGAGTCAGTTATTTCAATTATTCTATTTTATGGACCTATTCTATTCATGGGTCTGGTTTGTTAGGACGTGGGCTTGTTTGGTCTGTGTGGGTATTTACTAGTTATTTACACATTAGTTAGGGCATAATTTTCTGGACCGTTTACAGCTACAGCTTGGGCAGATTGTATCTCGCAATCTGTGTGGTTTTTCCTTAAATATTCTTGTCTACACTTTTTTATTCCATCACATACTTACATATATATATAAATATTCTTTTTTTTTTTTTTTTCCCATTCTTTCCATTATTAAAAGTTTTTAACATTATTTTCTTTGCAGATGGTTGTGCTGCTGCGTGTTTAGATGTTTTGCAGATAACTCATGCAGCAATTTCTATGGTATTATGTTCTGTATTATTTTTTTGCCTTGTAGCTTAATAACCTTGTAGATATTGCAAATTATTGGGTGTGCCCTTATATTTGTGGTAATGGGGCTAGTGATTGATGCACATATTTAAACATTTCTATGAAATGAAAGTTTTTTTAATTCAAAACTATCATATCTTCCTGCATATGGAACAACTTTTTGCAATGTAATTTCTGAGATTATTACTAATTAAGTGCATCTATGCCTTTTACTTTTAACACATCTTTAACTTCTAGAGCTAATAAAAGATGTTTTATATATCACCTGGTGTTGTGTCTCTGTGCTTCTCTTTGTATTCTAGGCTAGAGAAAGAAAAATTCTCAGTATAGCTATATTTACTCTGAATTTTTTTCAGGTTAGAGTTTTAGCTTGCCACTTCTATTCACAAATAGTGTTAGTAACTAGCAAGTGTGGCGGTTCATATGTAATTTATATCTCCACAATGGGGAGAGCTAAGATCCTTTCATATTTCTATGAAAGGTTGAAAGTGGCTCTGGCACTGGTAATGATGTTGCAAATACAGTAATGCAAAACTTCTGGGATTCAGCTCTTAATTTGGAGGCCCCTGATTATTCCGACAATCACAGGTTTATCTGTGGCTTTTCTTGTTTATCTTGATGAATGTATGCTCATCTTGTTGTTCTGTCATACAGTGAGATGTCTATGTCCCAGCATGTGGCATCAGATGGTACGGAACATGCTAAGTCTGCATATCCATCTCTTGGTCTCGGGAATTCATTCTCTTTCAAATTTAAGGACCGTGAAGGCCATGTCCACCGATTTAAGTTTGGTAAGTTTGTATGACAACGTTGGACCAGCAACCTGTTATAAGTTCCTATAATGTTTACTGCCACTGTTAATTATATTTATTATCCTCTATTATGTAAAACTGATATTAATATTCATGAATATGAATAACAGTTTGATAAAAATTTAATGTTGCCACTGCTGGATAATGATGCAATAAAATTAGAAATTGGTCCCCCTATGAAAAATTTATCTGCCCAGCTGTTCAAATTAAAAACAGAACGATCTTGAAAAAAGGTTAAAAATAGGAAGAACAGATTATTATTTCAAGAAAAATAATTTTATCATGTTGAAAAAAAAAAAAGGTAAGTTATTAAGTATATGATCATGAACTCTCCACCATTTAGACGAAAATTCATATAGAATGAAAGGTAAAGCAGAAGATGAAGTGTGATCATTTAATACTGATTTAGCTCACAAGTCACGTGGATCATGATTAAATGTACTTCCATTGAAATTGGATTTGTTTGTGAGTCTTTAGAGAGTTAAATAACCATCAATGATTCAACCATGATAAAGAACCTGGATTCAATTATGGAGTTTCTTCTTTGTTTGTCGTTGCAGGCACAGAGAGTTTAGCTGAGCTTATTTCTGCTGTTATGCAACGGATGGGTGCATCAAATGATCAGGCACACCCTAAACTTTTGGTGGGTATATAAACCATGCAACACATTCCGTAGTTTTTTTGTTAGAAGATTGTTAAATGTTTATGTATCCTTGTTTTCCCTTAGTATGAAGATGATGAACGTGACAGAGTTCTGCTCACAACAAATGAGGATCTTCTCAGTGCTGTATCCTATGCACGATCAGCAGGATTAAAGGTGAGAATGATTGTTTGATTGTGTGTTTTCATGGAAGCACGTGTTCAATGTCTGCCTTTTTTTTGGCCAAACTCAGAAACCTCTACCATAAAACATGTCCGTTGCATTCTCCGAGGATTTCCTGTTAGAATACATATTAGCATGTTATAAACAATAACCAATTATACATTTCATTACTACTATCAACAGATGGGGTTGCAGTGATGCATTAATGATTGTGGCACATCTGCTAGCCCTGACAATTTATTTAGTTGCCATATTGTTCCAAGGAACTTGAAAGTATCAGCATATTTATTGGGTTTATATGTTGATACACCGGAACATCGGGTAGTTTATCCATTGTAGATTTGCATGCAAATAAACACAACCGCATGTAGTGATGCAAATTTATAGTGGATTAACACACCATTTGTTCTTCTCTGATGGTTAATTAACTTCTGCCAGTCTTTTTTCTCAATGTGATGATATCTGGTAATAATCAGGTATTGTGGTTACACTTGGACCATAACGATTCAAGCCGAGACGCAGGAAGGCTGTCGTCTGAGACCACAGCTGTAGAGAAGGGTGGATCGAAATCTGTACGGTATGGGATACTAGCAGGAGTGGCTGTTGTTACAAGCATTGGGGTGTTGGTCTACCTAAAGCGCTCAAATATATGATGGAGGAGGAAAGTGTAAGTAATACTGTATAGTTGAATCAAATTCTAACAATTATTTTGGCGATGAAACATTGCCATGTTATATTAAGTTATCAGCTGCATAGTGAAAGAACGAACTTACTCAATATTTGCTTGTACAACCCCTCTGGGCTTCCCTGGAGTTAATATATACATATATATATATATATGTGGATAGAAAAGATGTGGCTATTCATAATGGTCAACTCTAATAATGAAAATAATGGAGATCATGTAACAAACATGCTTAAATTTTACTACTAACCTGAAAATTACTTATCGATATTTGTGTTAAGAAAAAAAAAATTGTATTTTCTCATATGTATTGTATAGTTTGTAATATTTATGTTAATATAATTATACATTTGTATATTTGTGAAGCAATATTGAATATTTTTAATAATAATTATTAATTAAGCTATAAACTATAAAAATATTCAACATAATCACCATTATATGTAGTCCCCTAAGAATAAGTTATAGTCAATTGTTGTGTGATATTAAGATTATGTTATGTTTTTCGTGTTATCTATTTATTTTAGTATAAACATAAAAATAAGAATAATTTTAACTTACTTTAAATTATGTATTGTGAAATCATATTATTGGATGGTGTTTATCGTGTTATTGTATCTCTATATTAGCTTATCAGGGATTGTTACTCCACATTAAAAGTTAATAATCTTACAAATATAGTACTATACGAAAATTTTAAATATATGAATACATTTTTTAACAAAAAAAATTAAATAGCAAAACTTAAACAAATCCACCAATTCCATTTAGCCTCAAAAATACAAATTTGAAATATATAATCAATCATCAAGATAATATAAATTTAACGTATATATATATATATATATATATCATATTTGTGGACCAAAAAAAACCCATTTGTTATTAATAAATTAATTAGGACAAATAAAGAATTATAGTCAACATTTTGAAAATTGTAATTTTTATTGTTAACATAAATTATTTCAATAAAAAACTAATTAGATCAACAACAAATTGTCCTACTTTTTAAATCCATTATTAATGTAAACCCAACTTATTTGTATCATCTTTACTAATTTTTCATTACATCAAAATAATTCAAAAAATTAAAAAATTATTAAGATATAAAAAAGTAAAAGTAAAATAAATAATCTTATATTTCTCAAAATAATTATTTTTCTCAAATAATCTCACATTTGTTTTGCATAAAAATATTTTAAATATCAACATAATTACAGTTAACTTACCAAAACTTATTTGATATACAAAAAGTTAATATTTTATTTTTATATTTTACATTAAATGTTAAATTAGAGATTGTAAAGAGGTGATTGATTTGATATATGTATATATATATATATATATTTATAAAAAATGAAGCTTAGACAAAAAAAAAAATATATATATAAATTTCTTAAATTTTAGATTACAAAAAAAAAAAAGTGTGATTACCAAACTACAATCCACATTATTTTCACTGGCGCCTGTTACGTATGAGCTACATGCTCAATTCTATAGATAATTCATGCTAGACACTTTCTCGGCAAACTTCGTGGGATCCCAGTTACCTGCCCCCGCCACACACACACAGACACAGATGGAGTGATGCGATGCGAGGCTCGGTACCAGAGTTGGCGAGAGCGATAAGCCGAGCTTTGCTCGTTGCATCCAACCAAACGGTACCAACACGGGCATGGACACCGTCGCTGGAACAAACTCTCCATCAACTCGGCTGCCGCCACTCACTGAGCCCGACCCTCGTCGCTCGAGTCATCGACCCATTTCTCCTCAACCACCACACCCTTGCTTTCGGCTTCTTCAACTGGGCATCTCAGCAACCAGGCTTCTCTCACACATCCGCCACTTATCAATCCGTCCTCAAATCTCTCTCCTTTTCCCGCCAATTCAACTCCATTGATAAGCTCTTAAAGCAAGTCAGAGCACAAAAGATTTTCCTGCATCCGGCCGTTTATCGCTCCATGATTGGGTCCCTCATCACCGGGAGGAGAACCCATATGGCCTTCTCGGTTTTCTGCGAGGTTAGTTCCGCCGTCCCAGAAATCGGACCTGAAGTTTGTAATTCGCTTCTCGCGGTATTGAGTTCTGATAGGAGTATAAGGAGTGCACACAAGGTGTTTGAGGAAATGATTGAGAGAGGTGTCCGGTTGAGTACTCTTGGTTTTGGCGTTTTTCTATGGTGGGGTTGTCGAAAGAAGGAAATAAGTGAAATTTTCAGTTTGATAGAGCATGTTAGGAGGGTTAACTTTTCGGGAATTAATGGATCGGTCGTTGCACTTTTGGTGATTCATGGTTTGTGCGTTGAATCTCGAGTGAAGGATGCGACAATTGCTTTGGAAGAGTTGAGGAGTAGAGAGTGTAAGCCTGACTTTATGGCCTACAGAATTGTTGCTGAGTCACTGCGCAAGATGGGATACGTGGCTGAAGTGGAGATGATTTTGAAAAAGAAACGTAAGTTAGGGGTGGCGCCAAGAACTAATGATTACAGGGAACTTATTCTTCATTTTGTTTCAGAGAGACTAATTTGTGAAGCAAAAGAATTGGGTGAAGTGATTGTAAGTGGCAATTTTCCGATTGAGGACGATGTTCTGAATGTGCTGATAGGATCTGTATCTGCTTCTGACCCTTTACACGCAGTCTCATTTTTAAGGTTCATGCTTGAGAAAGACAGATTGCCAACTCTACTTACATTGATTAACTTGAGTGAAAATCTCTGTAAGCATGAAAAAGGAGATGAGTTGGTTGAAATTTTCCAACTCTTATCAACAAAAGAGTACTTTAAGAACTTGGAGAGTTACAATCTGATGATCTCCTTCTTTTGCAAGGCTGGAAGAGTTAAAGAAGGTTATCAGGTGCTTCAGGAGATGAAGAAGAAAGGTTTGAGCCCTGATGTTTCGTCTTACAATTCTCTTCTGGAAGCTTGTTGCAGGGAGGATCTTGTACGACCTGCAAAACGGCTGTGGGATGAGATGTTTACAAGCGGTTGCTTTGGAAATTTAGATAGCTACAACATCCTTATAAAAAAAATTTCCGAATTAGGTCAGGCTGAAGATGCTTGTAACCTTTTCCACCACATGCTTGAGAAAGGGTTGGAACCTGATGAGCTGACATACAAATCCCTCCTTCAAGGCCTTTGCCAGGCCAAAAATCTTGAAATGTCTCTTGAAGTCTTCAACAAGTCAGTTGAACAGGATGTAAGACTTGCCAGCTCCATACTGAGAACATATGTTCACTGCCTATGCAAAGAAGGTGACATAACAATCGACTCATTAGTGCATTTACACTTGCAGAGTCTTAAAGAACTTTTTCTAATACTCCGGGGTGTTTGTAAAATGGCTGTATCTTGTTTAATTGCAGGGTTCCTCATCCCGGCTTCTGAATTACTGCACGAGCTCGCATTCGGTATGGAAAGTGTAGACTCTCACTTGACTCTGCTTAGATACTTAAGGGACAATGGGGAGCGTTCGTTGGCCTCTGCACACTTGCAATGGATTGCAGATAAGTCACCTGCACTGCTGCATGCTATTCCACATGAACTAGCTGATGCAACATTTTCATGACTCAACAAATTGGCAATTGCCCTCTATACCACATTGGGAATAAATGATAAATTTATTGAATTCAATAATTTTCGAACTTGCCGGCGAGGTTTTAAGATTTTGTTTAGTTGTTAAAACTTTTTATTTTATTTATTTTTTCTGATACCGTAATTATATTTTAGTGTTGTAATGTACTTTTGCTGCCGTGTCTCTTATCTATATTTATATGTGAAAATTACAGAAATGCTATTTGTGTTTTTTTTTTCTTTATTACAACATTAATCAATTTTATATTAATAATTTTTTTTTGTTCATACCTTTTTTATTTTATAATAATAATATATATATATATGTATTTTTTTTTTAGTGGGAGATATGGGTGGAGTATGGATAATAAATGGATATCAAATAGCATATATTTGATACTAAATAAATGTGATTAGCTTATTTATGCTCCTTCCATCTTCACCAGAAAAAGTCATCCTCTAAAAATATTTTTTGTCCTTACAAAAATATCTTGATTTGAAAGTTAAAGGTATCGTCTTATTAGTTAAGGTAAACATTGAAAGTTTTAATTTTATAATAAATTATATATACTTGAATAAATTAAATCAACAAATAAAATAAGTCGTATAAGTGAAAATTTAATATTTAAAAAAAATTATTATTCTCTAATTAACATGAAAACAGAAATATAATTTTTTTCTTTGAGGATGGAGGGAGTATTTATTATGAATATCTTTAGGCCAAAATATTATTCCATATGCATATACCCAATTTTATCTTATTAAACTCTTCTATGCAGTTTTGTTGATTTATAAAAACTAGTATTTTTACAGTGCGTTGTACTGTTTGTAATAATTATAAAATAATAATAATAATTATAATAATAATAATAATAATAATAATTATAATAATAATAATAAATTTCCATGATATATGTTATGATTTTTAATCATGTAAATCATGACATGCGAGAAAGGTGGGTGAAGATCGTAAGGAGCAAGCAACCCTACAGTTATAAAAGGGAAAAAAGTTAAGTGCTGACTACACAATTTTCAGAGAGCGAGAACAATTTGTATCGTTAAGAGTGTTGTTGCACACTTGTGCTTATCATAGTTTTTACTCATTTGAGTATATATGAGTTTACTGAGATCGTATGAGAGATGGTTTCAGTGCGAGCTGTTTAGTATAGATTTATTCTTAGTGAGGGTTTTATTCTTGAGACATTGGAATTTACTAAGTGAAATAACTCGTGTTAGAGTGAATCCTTAGTTGTAACTTTTATGTATTTATAGTATTTATAGTTAGAGATGTTAAACGGGCTAATCCTGTCGGTTTTTAGCTAGCCGTAACGGGTTTTGGGTTAATCGGTCTTTGGTTTAATCGGGTCATTTTAAACAGGCTTCTATTATGTGAACTTAACTCTAACCCTATCGGTTTTCGAGCTAATCGGACCACTATCGGGCTATGAGTCAAAATAGTTAAATTATATATTTAAATTTAAAATTTTAATTAAATGCATATTATACTCTATTTAAAATACAATTTTAGATAACATTAAAAAATTATATATTTTATAACATTTATATCACTATATAAAATTTAAAGATTCAAACATTTAAGTGATATACACTTTTCATGCTATCATTTCTAACTTTAAAAGCATTCACGTCATAGAATTTGAAATCATGTTACATTTAAGTTCTAAATTTAAACGACAACATTTAGAATCTTCTAGTAATTAAACATAAATTTTAATATATTCTACTAAAAATCAAATATGGTATATGAAAAATAATTTAAAATGCTTTATATTATTAATTCGATATTAAGAAATAGAAAAATAAGAAGAAAAGTTCGGGCTATCGGGCTAGCCCAACCATAAGCGGGCTAGCCCTATAGGGCTTGGGAACTAAGCCCTAACCCTATAATTTTTCGGGTTAAACGGGCTGGCCCGTCGGGCCATGACCCTCGTAACATCCCTAAGTGGGGTAGAAACAACAGTTAAAGCTGGATGGTTACCGTTATGTAGATAAAAACGTACTAGAAATATAATCCATGCCTTCGAGGGTGTTATTTCTGGCTCTGACAAGATTTCCAGGAACAACGAACAGATTATTATATAAAAAAAAAAGTTATACAATAAAAAAATGTCATATAAATAAAAAAAATTAAAATAATTTTTAAAAATATGTGTCTTCTTTACGGGTTACTTACGGGTTGTTCCTTTAAAAAAGACAATCATTTTCTTTTAAATTATTTTAATTTTCTTATTGTTTATGTAACATTTTCTTTTATTGTGTGTTTTTTTTTTCTTCTTTTGCAGGTTGTGTGAAAAGTTAAAAGCCATGTTAGAAAATTTGCCGAAAGAAAGGCACGTAAGACGCACATGTCAAATTCCGGCAAAATTTCTGTCGTAAAATTAAAATTGTTATGGAACATAATTATAAATTTACATTTGAATATGACTAAAATTACAAATATTTTATAGTTAGTTGACTAATTTTACAATTTTATCTATTTCTTTTGATAAAAGATAATGAACGGGCTGGTTACGAGTTAAAAAAAATATTAAATAAAAATAATAACTTATTTTGAACCATAACCCCTTGAAAGTCATTACTAATGCAAGTTTAGCCTATTCACCGTAATATTGGTTCAAAGTAAAGGACGCCTTAATGGATTTGAGGTCTTCACTTTTAAATTTTGACCTCAGTTACCAAAGCTGCTACTCTTGATTTCAACCACACACAAAAGCAATGATATTTAAGTCCAAACCTCTTAATATAATGTATTGAAGTTGGTACATCAAATTACAAATATTATTTAAATAAATGGATGCACAGGGGTGAAGTAGTCACCCCATTCTTCAAACAATGGCCCCTTCTGCTCTTCTAATCTTCCTTTACACCTTGTTTATTTTGTCTTCTTTTCTAAGTGCTCAGACCCTTCCAAAACCCCAAGCCTTCATTTTTCCCATTAAGAAAGATAATTGTTAAGTATCCCACATCGGTTAAGGTAAGTGTCTTGGGTAGGCTTATAAGCATGGGCAATCATCTCACTTATAACCTGGGTTTTAAGTGTTGAGTTAGGCCTTGATGCTCAATATGGTATCAGAGCCTTCCTTAACTCGATGCCTCGCTCTTCCCGAGCCAACACTGCCACGCCCAAGCCATCACGCGCAGTGAGGGAGGATGTTAAGTATCCCACTAAGCGTTCTAATAGAACCACTTTGAATGTAGTGATTGATCTTGGAGGCAAGTTCTTGTGGTTCAACTAGCCCAACTACTTCTCTGCGGCCTCCTCATTGCGCCCGATCTTATGAGACGCTCTAAATTGCAGGATTGCCAATGGCATTGGCTGTATGCCTTCAACCCTTTCACTTGCACTCAGGTATATAGCGGCCTGGGCCAGGACGCACTGCGTGTGTATTCGACGCATGGTGACCTGTATGGGCTGAAGCATTTCTCGTTCCAGTTTTCTGATTGGGGTTTACTTGAAGGCCTGGCTAGTCCTACTGCAGGTTTGATTGGGCTAGGTAGGACTAGCATCTCACTGCATGCCCAACTTGCATCCATTTTCAAGATTCGCCATAAATTCACTCTTTGTGTTCCTTCTTCTGGCAGTGATGGGAATCTGATTATTGGTGAAGGTGCTTACAGAAATCCATTTCAGGAAATCTGGAAGTCACTTCTCACCACACCATTGATCAGAAACACGGTTAGCACTTTTGGGAACGAGCAGATAGGCAATTTTTCGGTTGAGTATTTCATCAATGTCAAGTCCATTAGGGTTGGCAATAAGGCTCTCACATTTAACAAAACTTTGCTGTCCATTGACAAGAAAACTGGAGGTGGAGGCACGAGTATACGAACTGTGAGGGAGTATACTAGTCTGCACAGATCAATCCTTAAAGCTTTAATCGATGAGTTTGTGAACGCTGCTAAAATGAGGAAAATTAAAAGAGTGGCATCTGTGGCTCCATTTGGCGCTTGCTTTGATTCTAAGACAATTTCCAGGTCCAAAACAGGGCCTAAGGTGCCGACTATTGATCTGGTTCTTCATGCAAAGAATGTTTATTGGAGGTTTAACGGCTCAAACTCGATGGTTCGAGTTGGCGAGGGCGTATTCTGCCTTGCGTTTGTGGAAAGACAGCCCAATCTAACTGGACCAACGACCTCAATGGAGGTAGGAGGCTACCAAATGGAGAATTATCTGTTTGAGTTTGATGTGACTTCGTCAAGGCTCGGGTTTAGCTCATCGCTTCTTCTGAATAGCACAAGCTGCTCCAGGTTTAAAGCTGCATAAGGTTTGATATCTTTGAAACCATGAAGTGTGATGTTCTGTTTAAATGATTGAAAGAGGAACAAGGCATAAGTCGCATTTGCCTACAACGAGTTTTAATTTTATATGATGTGTTACAAAGAGATTATGACTAAATTTCATATTCATTTAGTATTTAGTTTACATATTTTAAAATACAACAAAAAGTTATTTCAATGATTAATAAAATACATTATCAATGAACTAAATTTAATAATTATTTAGAATAAAATATCAATATATGTGCATAGCTAAATAAACCTTATTGTGAATTTAAAATTATAGTAATATTTCTTCGAGCATAATGTATATTAATGAATTGATAAATCTTCACAAATGATAAATTCACTGAATATAATCTTATTTAATGTAATAGATTGATATGTTTAATGTATAATTTTAAAACCTACCATTGATCGAGTAAGTTTAAATTCATAATAACAATTATTCTAACACAACTTGAACCCTTCTCAAATAGGTTTAATATCAATATTTGTGGGTTTTTTAAACTCCATACATATTGACAAATAAAAGACATGGATGTGGTATTTTGAACCTTCTATCTTTATCAATGATAATTGAATAATTACCAATATATTATACAAAATTAATCATATTATGATATTTGTTATTCTAAATTAAACTTTCACAATCCTAGCACCCCAAATTTATTTTGTCAACCATTTCTTTTAGTTTGATTCAATGATCAATCATATTATATCGTAATACCTTGTAAATTCTCGTGTTAACATGTAACAATATATATCACCTTTAAGAGAATTATTTTATGGTTAAGGGTAATTAATTTTTGAAAGAGGTTTGCGAAATAGGTCCGTTAAGGGTAATCTATTTTGCTAAAAATGAAACGAAAGAGTTTGAAAGAAAAATCTAAG
Source organism: Caryopteris x clandonensis (assembly GCA_028749325.2). Taxonomy (NCBI): domain Eukaryota; kingdom Viridiplantae; phylum Streptophyta; class Magnoliopsida; order Lamiales; family Lamiaceae; genus Caryopteris; species Caryopteris x clandonensis. The sequence goes on along the minus strand of JAPYKT020000008.1, from coordinate 1,264,415 downwards.
ATTTATTTTTGTGGTTAAGAGTAATCAATTTTTATATGTCATAAAATGTCGTTAAAGAAATCTTCAATATAATTAATTATAAAGAGAAAAAAAATCTAATTATTTTACCTTTTATTATTTAATTTGTAATTTAAATATATAACTTCATAAACCTTATCATATTATTTTTACTCTCACAAACATGTCTGTTCAAATAACATATGACGTTCTTTAAAAAAGAATTAGAGGGATTGTTTCGACTAAAGTTTCAAATACTTTTCAAATTTTGATTTTTACAAATTTGTTAAAATCATACTTGTGGTAGATATACACTAATAGAGGCATTTCCTACATAATTGTAAGAGTTGTGATCCTATACCATTGCTAATAACTTCTACCTATTGCTCTATAAACAATAAGTTTTTTTTTTTTTTACTAAATACAATTTCTAGTTCTCTACTTGTAATAATATTGGTATATTGTATAAATAATAATAAAAAAATTAGTAAAGATGTAATAATAACATATTTTAAAAGGACATTAAATATATTTAGTAAATAAATTTTGAAAAAATAATTCCCTCTCTTTTTTTTTTAACAAATTTTAAAAACTATCTCATTTTATTACCAATTTAAAGGTATAATTTATTTTATTATTTGATAACAATTTTACATATTACCCTACTTTAAATAATTAAAATTATCATGCACAATTTTCTTTATATATGCTTCTCACATATCATTGAAAAATTCTTTCAATCTATTTCAATATGAATTTAATTTTCTTCCATAATTTATGAAACGGCCGTACTTAAGAAATAAAGCTCATTTAAATAAATATATATGAATTGATCAATCCAATTAATTAATCATCTTTGAATTTTTCAGTCATTAGATATTCAAAATATTCATTCGTTCATGTCAAGCAAACACTATTAGAGGATCATTCATAGGCAAAAAATGAATTCGACGTGCAAACCTTTCATCCATACTAACCATATAGATACAGTCGCTTCGTTCGGTTCTCCAATTAATATCTAGGGCTTAGTCATTTAATACATCCTATAATTGACATTAATAACAATAATGATCCTCACAAACTCAATTGATTCGTTGGCTCATAACGAGATCTCATCTCATATATTTTGGTTGGGTGCCTTGCGCAGGAGCTTCGTTGGATCTAACGAGCGTAGAGAATATTGAAAAACAATCTCAACATATTACTCTATAGGCGAACGAATGATATCTTGTCACTACAGTTTCTCATATGCAAAATCACATACATGCATATAGTCTAAAAACTATTTAAAGCACCTATAAATTTCAGAACCTCAATTTTTTTGTTGCCACTACGGCTACCAAATGGTTCGGTTTAGACGTGGGATCAGTTCAATGTGATCATTTGGGACGAACATCATATCCACTAGCCTACGTGGTTTCTCAGCACTAATATTAATGGAACGGGATATTCACTCTCCGAGTGACCAACCACTTAGTGCAAATGAATTCCATGATATCCCTTTTCATAGATTCTACAACTTGAAACATTTATGATTTCAGCCACCAAGACTTATTCCATGACCACCAACACGTGCGTGATCAAGTCTCCTAATTACCAAAAATGTGATTGCAATATCATATAACAAGAAATATAAATGAATACGATAAAGAAGAAATATCGTAAAATTTTATTTATGTTCATAAGATTGTACTTGAAATATGTCTTTTAAGTCAGCTTAACAGTTGGCTGACTGGGCACATATTCCTATACTAATTTCATATATTAGCTCATTTATAATCTTGTAAAAAATTATCATAAAAAAGTTGAACTATGTATTTTTTCGGTGATAAAAGTTGAGCTTAATTAAAAGGACTGGATCTCCTGTAAAACGGTTGCACGTGTGACACGATTTAAGGTATTACTTATGTATTTATAAAGTATTACTTGTATAACTATAAAGTATCAATATTTTTTAAGGTAAATAATAAGTAGTAATACACTTAAAAAAATAATAATATTTTACTGTTAAACAAGTAATAATTTATAGTTAAACAAGTAATACCTTACATCATGTCACACGTGCAACCGTTTCACAAAAGTTTTTACGATTTAAAAGAAGTACTATTAAGTATGTTTCAGTTTATCAATTTATATAGCCTAATAAGTTATATCTCTATACACACACACATAAGAATGTGTGTGTGTATAAATAAATATATATATATATATATACTTATACAATACTTACTATGCATCATATGTAGGAGTAATTTTCTTGACAAAAATATAAATTTAATTATAATTAAATACATTTTAAGAATTCAGTTATAAAATATTACGTAAAATTGAATTTATCCATTTTAGTTGGTTACATTTTAGCAAATTTACCTTGTTAGTTACCCAAAAAATAAATAGTCGGGTGTATTATTAATAGATTTTAGCCAAAGAAAATTATTTATTTCCACTTCTGGAATGTAATTTAGGTGGAAAATTGGGGCAAAAATGCCAAAATATGGCAAAAAAAAAATTAATTACAAAATTATAGTAAAAAAAAAAAAAATCTAAGTAAAGTCGCCCCTCGCAGGGGCGACATTCAATTTTTGAATATTTTTAAAAAAACAATTTTTTAGTGTCGCCCCTGGCAGGGGCGACTTCAAATATATATATATATATATATATATATATATATATATATATATATATATTTTTAATGCTGGAAGGCTCACTCGGTCGGGCACTCGGTCGGGTCACCACTCGGCCGGCCGAGTGGTACTTGTTACTCGGCCGAGACACTCGGCCCCCTTATTGCTCGGCCGATCGAGTTCTGGGAATCCACTCGGTCACGGCACTCGGTCGCACACTTCACTCGGCTGGCCGAGTGCGATGGCGGATTTGGATTTTTGACTTCCACTTCAATATTTCTCTCTCTATCATATCTATTACCACCCACCCACACCACACATTTCTCTCTTCCTCATCACTTTCTTCACTTCTTCTTCACTTCTCCTTTCAATTATCCTTCAATTTCCTTTCAATATTCACGTTTCGTTGTTCTCCATTTCTCAAAAGTTCGTTGAGGTAATTTTTATCTTAATTTTTATGTGTTTGGGTGGTGTGTGTGTGTAGTGTTGTGTGTGTCTGTGTATGTGGTTTTTGTGTGATAATTTTTGTGTGTGTATGGTGTGTGTGTGTGTTGCTTTGTGTTGTGTGCTTGTATTGTATGTTGTTGGTGTGGTGTATGTATGAAATGTATATATGGAATGTATGTATGAAATGTGGGTATGAAATGTGTGTTGTGATGTGTGTTGTGGTGTGTGTGATGTATGTTATGGTGTATGTTGTGGTGTATGCTTGTGTGTGTGTTGTTGTGTGTGTTTGTGTGTTGTGTGTGGCTTGCATTTTTGTGTGTGATGGGTGCGTGTGTATGGTTGTGTGACGTGTGCGTGTGTGCCGTGTTTTGGATATGTGTATGTCGGTCGGTGTATGGATGTTGCTATATATATTGTTATAAATTTGTCATTAATATTTTTCTGTTATACATTATTTGATGTAGGAACTGTAGAAATTGTTGCCGTTGTTGTGCATTTATCGCAACCCTCAAATTGTTGCCGTTGCGTTGACATATTGATTCATTTCAATTTCAGGTTTGAATTTTTCTAATGTATTAGTTTAAATTAGTTTTATTAAACTTTGTAATTATATAGCTTAATAATACCTCTTGCATGCAAAAAATAGTTAATTCCATATTTTAAGATCATTAATACATCTTTATTATTTAAGATATGGAGTCTTCAAACAACGTCAGTATTGTTGTTTATATTGGGGATCGTAGCGATGTTCCACCTGTTTGTGCAACAAGGGTACCTCGCGACATTGGATATTCTGGCTTGGTATCAAAATTCTTTCAACTGACAAGGATTGATAGCAATGAATATAAATTGAACGTATCCGCTTCACTACATGCAAAAGACAGATATCATCGTATACCAATCAACAACGATGATAATCTATGATTTTTCTTTGCACCGGATGCGGATAATCAATATGTAGAATTTCATATTGATCCAGAGAAACTGCAAGATAATGCTCTTCCAGATATTCTGCCAAGCAATGAGTATTTTCAATATGCTTCTTACTTAAGAGGGGATGACATTAATAATCCGGCACTCGTCAGGCAAGAGCATACTGTTGGAACCTCAAGGTCCAATAATGAGGGTATTCCAAGTGAAAGAGAAAATTACATATGTTGATGAGGGCCTTATTGGGAGTATTTTGACATGAAACTTGATATGTTTTCTTGCAATTTTTCATTGAAGTTTTTTATCGAACACTTGATGTGCATGATTTTTTGTTCTATATAGATATGTTTTCATGTTACATTGAGGTTGTTGTTTGATTATGTTCATGAGGGACTAATTTGGAGCATTATGGCATGAAAGAAGTTAAGTTTTTTTGTAAGTTTTCATTGAAGTTTTTTATCGAACACTTGGTATGCATCATAGAAATTGGGAATGTGGCATGATTTAGTGTGAGACCATGATGAAATGATCTTAATACCCCATGAATTTCAATGTTGAATTATGAAATTGCTTAAGATGAAAATTGTATTATATGACTCTTGATTTTTTGTTCACATGAATGTAATATTAATTCATTATCATCTAGGTACCCACAATGGATCATAGCATGGATGTTGTGAATTCTACTTTCGAATGGAAATATCAGAGTTTGATCGAGCTAACCCATCGGCCTACCACTCTAGTCGGTCGAAAGCATCGAGTATTCGAAGCCCGGTCCTTCGATATTTTCAGAGGTTCATCTCCAATACAGTTTTAGCAAAACCTGAGCCTGGAGCGGTCAGTGTGGATGAGCTGTTCGTGCTATGGTGCTTGGTGAAAGGGAAGAAGTTCAATGTGGCACCAATGTTGTTAAGGCAATTTGTCCGAACAAAAAATCAGGTTGCTAATCACATTGGAGGTTTGATCACTCCAATTGCTCGCCACTTCGGGGTCAACTTGGAAGGGATGGAAGAGACACCAGGCGAGACAAGTATAAACCTGGAAATGATGTGCAACATGAAGATGTGCCAATTACATCCCGGCACCAGAAAATTGTATCTGATTTTATCAGATAAGAAGAGGTTTGCACTGCCCAACTCTCGCCTGACTAATATTGCTGGAGGGAAGGGCCATAATCTTTTACTGAATGGCCCGGTTCATACGGAAGCAATTGAAGAGAGTGAGAATGAATTAAGGAATGAGGAGGAACGAAGGAAGAGGAGGAGAAGAACTACGGATGCCCGATCAGAGCCAATGGACCTTGATGTGGATCAAGTACAGGCGGATGAAATGATGGGTGAAGCACAAATGCCCTCGTACGATCAGGCTGGACCTTCACAGCATCCACAGTATCCACCTCAGTATCAAGGGGGGTGGAATGATTGGTCGGATTGGAGAAACGCCTTGGATGCACGTTTTGCCAACATAGAAGAGGATGTTGCCGACATAAAAGAGTATGTCCGTCGTGAAACTTACAATTCTGAAATTTTACTTGACATGCAAAGGTAACAATATGAGTGGCATGTGCAACAAGGCCATTTTCAAGAAAGGGAATATCCACCTTATCAACCATTCGGCCCATCCAACACACCGTACCGACCCCCTCAGTGAGCACACTCCATTCCAATGAAACGGCGCCGACTAATTTTTAAGAATGTATTGCTTTGATTTCAAACTCTTGACTTTGTTGTTTTTTGTTGTTTATTCATGATTTTGAGTACTATTAAATTTTATTTGAAATTTTTCCTTATAAAACATAATTATTGTTATTTGTTGGAAATTCAATTAATCAATACATTTCAAGATATTATAACAATCTCATTTAACAATTTCATCGAATTTTTACCAAACTAAATAAATTAATAAATTTAACTATAACACGAGAAAATAAAAATAAGAGAATGTACAAAAATAGGAGAACCAACGAGAAAACGAGAAGAATAAAAAATCAGAACCGAGTGGAGAGATTACATATTTTAGAAAATTTGCCTTTGCACTCGGCCAGCCGAGTGAAGTGTGCGACCGAGTGCCGTGACCGAGTGGATTCCCAGAACTCGGTCGGCCGAGTAATAAGGGGGCCGAGTGTCTCGGCCGAGTAACAAGTACCACTCGGCCGGCCGAGTGGTGACCCGACCGAGTGAGCCTTCCAGCATTTAAAAATATATATATATATATATATTTGAAGTCGCCCCTGCCAGGGGCGACACTAAAAATTTTTTTTTTTAAAAATATTCAAATAATTGAATGTCGCCCCTGCGAGGGGCGACTTTACTTAGATTTTTAATTTTTTTTTTTTTTTACTATAATTTTGTAATTAATTTTTTTTTTTTGCCATATTTTGGCATTTTTGCCGAAAATTGGGAGGTTTCCGCATTTAAATGATAAAGCAAGAGTGTTTTTCGTGTGTGCTGTGAGTCCTAGTTTTCAAAGTAGACGAGGTTGTCAACTTGTCAACACCAAAATAAAGCAGTCCTAAGAGGCCTAAAGTGGGCTGCTATTGTCCAAATTTTATTTTTCTAATTAAACCGGTCTTTCACATTCAAACTAAAGTTTTATTATATGATATTAAATTTTTGTCTTGGTGTTTGAATATATTATTATTCTTTTTTGTGTGTTTACGGTTCTAATATAATAATATAATAAATTTTTAATTATCTTATAAAGAATATAAAGAGTTAGTTAATTTTTTATTAATTTGAATTGAAATTGTAGGGAGAATTACGAAACTCATCCCCTAATTCATGGTCAGTTTTAAAAATATTAATTTTTGTAGTTTTTTTATTTTTATCCTTTACTTTTTATTAAAATTTGATTATTTTTAATTAAAATTTAAAATTCTTGTCCAATACATTCATGTGCACTATATATGATCACATCTATAGTGGAGATTTCATTTTTTTAGTTAACCTATGATTTTCAAGGTTGATTTTCATATGTGTTTAATGTAATATTTTATTATCTAGATGACTCGTGCACGTTGTGTATTACACCAAAAATATAAAAATCCTCAATTTGATATGATAATGTGCAGTATATGTGCAATTATTTGATAAAAAATTTAAATTTTAATTTAAAATATCAATTTCAAGAAATCAAATAGATAGAAGATAAAATTATAAAAGTAAAAAAGTAAATGAGTGGATGTGAAACAATACAAGGCAAGTTAAGTTTTACAACTTCCCCTAAAATTATATGGGAAATACAATTTAAATCGAACCCGTATAACCATTTATCAATTATTGGTTAAATCTAATTTTTATTTATTTATTTTGGGCATTTCTATATTGGCTTTCAACTTAAATTTGATATAAGATAAAAATTCAATTCTTAATTTTTATTATTTAAATAAAATTAAGCTACTAAAATCATAATAATAATTATTTTAGGTATGATATCTATGGAATCGATCTGGGTCGCCCGTTTATGTAAGAAGCAGTATTGGACCCAAAGATCTCCAAGTAACCTCTTACATTCCATAATCAACTCACCTCCACACTACAGTTGTACACAAGGACTGTCAATTCCTCTCATCATGATATCTATATCTATGCATGTGTATGTGTATGGACCATCATGTATCATTATCATATGATTTTACCTCCCCACATGTGGTCCCACGTCATGGGAGTCATCGCCCAATGCCGTTCTGACACGTAGCCCTGCAGTCCGGGGGCCTAGCCCTACACGTGGTCTTGTCCGCTCATGAAATGTTTCCTGTGGCCCACTTTTTCTGAACTCATTTAACGTCATCACGTGGTTGTGTACCCTGCTGTCGTACGATTTTCAATATACCTACAATCCAGGCCGTCTATTCCTGGGCTGATCTATTTTCGCATTTATCAAAATTAGAAGATGATCAGTTTATGGAGAAGCAATTAATGGTTAATTTTAGAAGAATACATATTTCGTCCTTTGCAAAACAATATAATCCCTAAATTAATATATCAGGCTCAAATTCGATTATAAATTTGACCAAATAAATTTAGACTTTTAAAATAAACCAAAGATATCCTGAAAAATATTAAAATAACTATATAAATTGAAAAAATATTTAATGAGTCTAAAAATTAATAAATCATATCATAAATTTTTCTATAGATTTTATTTTTTGATTCATTAGTCTATATAAACGATTTTAGATCGTTTGAGATGTTAAGATATATTTAATATTTAATATAGATTATTCAATAATTTAAAATTTTTATTATGAGATTTTCTTAAGCATATTTTTTTATTTGATTTTAAAGTTTAAAATTTATTTATTTATTTATTTGATATATAGGAGAGACCTATTTATATCATATTTAAAAGTTAAGGATTTATCTGATCAATTTCAAAAGTTTCAAGACCAATCTAGTAAAAATAGTTACGGGTCTAATTTAAATCCAAAAATGTAATTTAGGAGCTAATTTATATTTATACCATTCGCCCAATTACGTGAGCATATACATTGTGGGGCGATTAAATTAAACATTGTGTAAGGCATATCAATTTTTAAAAAGAAAACTATAAATTAATAACTATTTTCATTAAACTAATAATTTATTCTCTTAATTACATTATACAAATCAATAAGTTAACACAATTAATTATATCATGATATTATTCTATTATTTGGCATAGTTTGAAATATTAGCGTGAAAACTTTGTTATTATTCATATATTTTATATTTATATCTTATGCTTTTTCATTTTGCTTGACTTTTTCCCCTATACGTTTCATTCTTTTGACTTTTGACCCCTCACCCCACCATTTTCATCTTTTTGGTGACTTTGAGTGGACAAAATATATATATATGTGTGTGTGTGTGTGTATTTATAGAAATTTGTAAAAGAGGCAAAAGTAAAAGAATACATAAAAATAGAAGAAACAATAATATATAAAATATAAAGTACAAAGTGGGGAAAAGGTAAAAAGACAATGGGGTAAAATATGTATTATTCCTCACTTCTATGGGGAAAGGAATACATCTTTCGAAGGGGAAGGGGAATATAATGAAAAAAGTTAATTATAAAATATGTTTTTTCTTGTCCATCCATTCGAGTTTTATTGTTGTTGTTGTTATTATTATTATTATTATTATTATTTACTTTTTTATTGTTTAATAGATAGGAAAAAAATCATTTTGCATTAATGAATTAACATATAAGGCTTGTATGGCTTGATGATATTTTAATTTCGATCCATTAATTAGTACGCTTCAACTTTATCCATTTCAAGTCTTGTTCACATGGTTCGGTGGCATTGTTTATTTCGAGTCTTGTGGCCAGTACCATCGAACATTATTCAACATTGTTTGATGGTAGTGTTAAATTTGAGCTATGTGAACACTACCATCAAGTCCTTCTTATCTTATAGTGCTGTGATATGTTTACAACTCAATTGTACTTTTCACATTATTTAATTGTGCTGATCATTTTAAGACATGTAAGCAGTACCATTCAAATCTATAAACCTCACACTGTCAACTCACTAAAAGTAAATGAATTATTTAACTTCTCATAAACAGTAAAAAGAAGAATAAATATTGAATTAAAAATATAGCCTTAAGCTCATGGGAAAGATGATAGAGAAAATTGGGATCCGTTTTCTAAGTTAAACGAATAATATGTTCCAGTGTTTATTACAGTAATAGATATACTGAATATGAAGTCCTTTTGTTCAAAATATATATATATATATATGAATAAAAAGTGTTGGCAGAAATTAAGTAGGAAAAAGAATAGAAATATGTCTGGGACCAAAAGCATTAAATATGCACTAAAAGCTGTAGTCAACTTGTATCGTCTCTGTAGTAAATGAAAAGCTGATCAGATAGCAACATTTCCTCCAATTATTTATGAATATATCTCTACAAGAACTTGACCTTCTATGTATCTTACCTTATTTAAGTATTGCTCCCAGAAAATGTAGTTTATTTCTAAGTACATACATTTAAAAAAAGATCATTATTTCCTTTTACATTGGGATCTTTATTTTCTTTCGTATTTCATCCCTTATTTGACACACGCCACCATATATATATATAAATGAAATAAAGACCAATAAATAGATAAATTGTTGGTTAGTCACTTATTATATATTTGGTGACAAATCTAGGAAAGATTTATACAAGCTTAGTCATCAATATAATCTAGGTTTTGGTCCTCTCTCTTGATCAAATGCAATATTTCTGCTGATAATAAAAAACTAATTAGCTTGATGAAGTTCCTACACTCATATTAAATTGACTTCAATAATTAATTAATTTTGCCCGTAAGAATGCTCTCTCTCTTTTCATTTTTTTTATCTGAAAAAAAATGTTTTATGGCTCTCTGGTTTTTTTTTTTTTCTTTGTCTTTTTTATTTATTTTTAATTTTCTTCTGCTGGATCGGTATGCACGCTTTCCTCGGTTCCCAATCCTTCGCTCGCGCTGACACCGACAATCACACTGTCTTTCCAAACTCATCCCAGCCGTGGAATTCTTATATCGACCGTCAAGATTCTCACTTCCATAATCGCCGTCTTTCAGAGAAACGTGTTTTACGGAAGGTTACTGTTGTTCTCACAGCTGCCCAGAAATAACCATTCGGGTAAATCGCGTTTTACTCCTATCAGATTTGGACTATCATTCCATTATTACATCAGAAGATTGTCAATCCGATTTTCCAAACTTAAGAATTAAGATAATCTTAATTCAAGCTTATGTTTTGTTTATAGTTATCTGAATAGGTCATTTGCACCTAAATTGCATGGATTCAATTCAATCCACCCGGAACTCACGTAAAATTATTACGTATTAACCATTAATGTATTAATGCTTAGCAATGAAGATATTACTTGTTTATTTAAAATATAATAATATTTCTTTTATATCATATTCTTTTTTACTTCTAAGATTGACAATAATTAATATATATTAAATGGTAAATTTGCCATGTAAATTATTAACACTTAATAATAATTAAAACTGATGTGAATAACGAAAAAATATGTAATTATCATATATTTTATAAGTTATGTACATCAAAAAATATGTAAATGATATAAATATTTTCATATTACTAGAAATTCTGATATTTTAAAATAATAAATATTGATTCAAATATTTAAATTTGTACAAAATAATTACAATAAAATAATTTTAAATAACATGGATATTTAAAAACTAACGACCTAAATAATCCTACCTACAAGGCCAAACTATGTTTACATTAATAAATTTGAGAAAATAATAAATTCTATTTTGATGTAGTTTATCCAAGGTACAAATAGTTGCACCGAATATATGTGAGATGCAACAAGAGTAAAACTAGTTGTAGAAGTTTAGTTTAGAGCTAAAAATAACAAAAAATGGGAGGGGAGGCTTTGCGTGTGAAGGAGAAGGATGGATGATAGAAGAAGATGTTGATGTCTTTTCATGCATGGGACAAAATTATTAAGTTGCAAATTTGGAGCGTAAATGTAAAAAAGAGGAGAGAGAAGCATTGAATTGAGAGGCATGGTTGAGAGGAAGCTAAAAATAATAAGGTAATGATGAAAAATAGTGATGAAAGAATCGCATTTATGAGATTGGAGGGTTCTGTCTGAATCAGTCTGCTGTTTCTCGTGTAAAGTGCAATTTTAAATCCGTCACTTTTTGTCTTGCTCTCTGTGTTTGACTGTGGAAAAAAGAAGTATTAGTGGAATACTTATTACATGTCTGTATGTAATTGTTAAGTACTGATCTAGAGAGAGAGAGAGAGAACAGGCTTGCCCAGTTGACTGGAAACAAGAGGTAGTGTTGAAGAGTCATGAAGTCGTAGCCTAGGAAATGAAAGAAATAAAGTGTGATTAGGTAAGTTTCAGGGTGTGGGAGACTTTTGTAGGGTAATTTTTGGGCGGATTCTCTTTCTTGTTTTTACATTAGGTGGGATCGATGTAGGTGAAACAAAAAACATATTTAAATGCCATTTGCAGAGATTAATTTAGGATCAACATCTGAATCAGAAGCAAAAATTGGATTTGGAGTCAGTTCCTGTTGGTATGTGTGTCTCTGAGTGCAGGTAATGACACATTAATATTATGGCCTTACCCACCCCAAAACAGAACAAAACCCTCAGGCTACTCCTCTTCCATTATTATATAAACACATGAATTGTAGGGTTTTGTCCCAAGTGAGAGAGAGAGAGAGAGAGAGAGAGAGAGAGAATGGTTGTGTTGAGGGGAATGTTGGCTGGCTCGAAACTGCTTCAGAGTGAAAGTTCTCATGAATGAGGAATGAGAAATAATTATCTGAAACATTTCGGACCAGGCTTCATTCCCCTCAAAACATATGCATGACGAACAATTACTTCACATTATGGGCTCAAGCATTGATTTTGTGTTCTTGTAAGTGTTAAGGTTGAGCGGAATGTTGTCGGGCCCGAGATCATGGAGGTTATTCTTGTCGTTTTACACACCCTGCAGGATATGCCATGAGTGACTCTCGGACCAGGCTTCATTCCTTCCAACCATCATTTGCTGTCTCAGCTTCTTCCTCTGTCGGAGCACCATTTGGTTATGGGGTAAGCTCTTCTGTTTCTGTATGCACGCACACGTGTGTGTGTGTGTGTTTTCTTTGGTTATGGATAACAGATTTATAATGTCTGATTTTATCTAGGATCTTGTATCCACTTTCTCCATTTTATTTTTTTCATCAGTGAGTTTTTCATTATATTAAACTGTTCCTGTAGTTCTTAAGTACCTACACTACACAACCATTTGAAAAATTCACGAGTAAGTGTATAATGCTATGCTTTATTGATTTATTTAATATTTTCTGAGAATAAAATCTTGTTAATTTCTTCTTTCATTGAAATGTGCATTTCAACTAGAGGGATTGTTGCAGAAGTCTACTACAAGGGACTAAATGGATCGTAAATTGTGCTGACTGTAGATTAACCTTCTTTGCAAGCTAAGTCTTAGCTTGTTAGATCTCTTGGCTTTTTGCGTACAGACAGCTAGAGAGAGAGAGAGAGAGAGAGAGAGAGTTCAACATATTTGTGAGCGTGTGTGTGAATCTTCTCCTTTTCCTCTCTAACTTCTGAAACATTTTTCAGTACAGTGATCCTTCTTGTGTATCTCAAAATTAGCTATTTTTGTGGTGCTTTCTTGAAATTAATTTATTTCTTCATTATGTATGATTAAATTATATATTAAAAAAAAAAAAAACCCTTCAGTTCCGTATTTCACATTTACACTGGCACACTCAACTCAAAATCAGACGTCCTTGCATTAATTGCAGCAATCTTTCACAAAAGTGTCGATGCAGGTCTGGATGAATATGTACAATCAACCCAGACGTACATATCATTTCAGCATTATTGGCTTTAATTAAGCTCATTTGTCTCTTTCTGTATACTAATTCTTTGCAATAGAAGTGACGTTTCTTGAAGGAAAGAGATAGAGAAGGGCAAAAATTAAAGAAACAGAAATACCTGGCTATATATGTTTATTATTATGTTTGAAGATGATATAAAACGTACATGTTGTGATCTGAAATGCGAACAAAATCGAAGAGAGGTGTGGCCGAAGCTAGCCCTAGATCATGGATGTTAACTTTTAACGAGAAAAGAAAGTGGGTTTGTTGGAAACTTAGATCCTGCTTCATTTTCCTTTCCCAATTACGAATATGTTTCTATGTGTCTGGATGTGATGGAAACATGTGCAGAGAGAGAGACAGATGTTAGTTTCCAAGGATAGCAACTGTTTCTTCACCAGCATGAAAGCCTCAATAAGTTTATGCATTTTTCAGCTTTTACATTCATAACTCAGTAAATAGAAAAGGATCAAATAAGGAGAAGAAGACGAAGGAAGTTTGAACGGAACATGGTTAATTAGGGTTTGAGCCAACTTATGAGTAATTGTGGAGAGAGAAGTTATGAAGAAAAAACTGACATTTTCTCTTGGGGAATGAGATTTTTGAGCGGACTTGACCATCGATCCCGGGTTTTTTTCATAATAATGCAAAAAAAAAAAAAAAAAAAAAAAAAAATTAATTTACGAAATAAGCATGTTTTGAAATAATTTTTAAAAATAGGTAAAACGTCACCGTGGGTGACGTTTTAAATATTAAATAAAACAACGTCACCGTGGGTGACGTTTTAAATATTAAATAAAACAACGTCACCTTAGGTGATGTTTTTATTTTTTATATATGTACACACTACATGCATACATACATACATGCATATATATTATATATATATACACACTCACAGACACACACACACACATATATATATATAACCTGTATATAGAAATATATATATATATATATTTATATATTTTAATATATATTTATAATATATATATTATATATAGATATATCTATTTATAAATAATAATATATATTTTGAATGTGTGTGTATATATATATTTTTTTTATTAATTAAATATATAAAAATATATATTAAATGATAGTTTTAAAAAGTAAAATGTTATAATTTTATTTAAGATAATAAAAAAATAATTAAATTAAATAATAATTTTTAATTATTAATTCATATTTTGAAAATAAATAATATATATATATATAATAATAATATATAAATATATATATATATCCGAAAAAAATGAAGGAACGTCACCTTAAGTGACGTTTATATATATATATATTTATAATATATATATTATATATAGATATATATATATATATATTTATAAATAATAATATATATTTTGAATATGTATATATATATATATTTATTAATTAAATATATATTAAATTGTAATTTTAAAAAGTAAAATATTATAATTTTATTTAAGATAATAAAAAAGTAATTAAATTAAATAATAATTTTTAATTATTAATTCATATTTTGAAAATAAATAATATATATATATAATAATATATAAATATATATATATACGGAAAAAAAAAATGAAGAAACATCACCTTAAGCGACGTTTTAAAAAAACGTCACCTAAGGTGACGTTTATATATATATATATATTTATAATATAAATATTATATATAGATATATATATATATTTATAAAATATATATTTATAAATAATAATATATATTTTGAATATGTATATATATATATATTTATTTATTAAATTAAATATATAAAAATATATATTAAATTATAATTTTAAAAAGTAAAATGTTATAATTTTATTTAAGTTAATAAAAAAATAATTATCTTAAATAATAATTTTTAATTATTAAATCATACTTTGAAAATAAATAATATATATATATATAATATAAATATAAATATATATATATAATATATAAATATATATATATATCCAAAAATTAAAAAAAATGAAGAAACGTCACCTTAAGTGACGTTTTAAAAAAATGTCACCTAAGGTGACGTTTATATATATATATATATATATATATTTATAAAATATATATTTATAAATAATAATATATATTTTGAATATGTATATAGATATATAGATATATATTTATAAAATATATATATATATTCTAAATATATTTATTGAATATTTATATATATATATATTTATTAAGTAATTATATAAAAATATAAATTAAATTATAATTTGAAAAACTAAAATGTTATAATTTTATTTAAGATAATAAAAAAATATTTAAATTAAAGAATAAATTTTAATTATTAATTCATATTCCAAAAATAAAGTAATATATATATAATAAAAATATATAAAAATGTATTTGTAATAAAATAAAACGGATAATAAAATAAAACGTATAAAAACTGTACACGTATTTATTATTTATTTACAATCATATCACACTTTAAATTTTTTGTCAAAGTGATAAAATGAGCAAGCATGCATCTTGTCAAATTAAATTTTTTGCAGGCTTTTGTCAAATCAAATTAAATACATGATTGACTTCCTTGGCCTGAATGCTTATAAATCACTATCTTCTTCTCTCTGCACTCACAATTTCAATTAAGTTAACTTTTTTATAATTTTTTTCTTTTATTATTTATAGATATATATTTATAAAATATATATATTCTAAATATATATATATATATATTTTATTTATTAAGTAAATAAAAATAATTGAATAAACGTGACATTTTAAAAAAACGTTAAGGTGACGTTTTTTTATTTGTTTTATATATTATATATAGATATATATAATTTTATTTATTAACTAAATATATAAAATATATATTAAATAATACGAAATTGAAGTAAACAATGGTCAATATCAAAGACACGAATTGTTTGGATCCAAATCATCTATATTAACGCCTATTACAAATGACCTCCTGTACCACAACCTCGAATTCTTCTAGTTCGGCGACCTCTTCCTTCACCTTGCCCGTTATTTCCTGACGTTTTTTGTTGTCTCCTTCGAGTTCCACCTCTTCTACCTCTTGTGTGAACAACGGGTCGTTGTGGATGTATGTCTTCTTCGACCTCATCTTCTTCCGAGGTTGGTGTCAAATGAATTGTCATTCTGCTGGAGGATGACGTAGAGTGGTCTGCTACATCTCTGAAAGTAACCACATCTGAGTATTGGAATTGAATCGGAGTAGGACGGACATAGTCGTAGTTTGGCATATTGCTCGTTTCTCCTCCTCCGAGGTCAACGATCATATAAGGAAATGGCGAGTGAGTGGACATAGATGGATGGTAAGGTGTTAGAGTATACGTTGGTGTACTCATTGAAGGCCTATATACATCCGACATATGTCCTTCAGTTTGGTATTAGGGTCGCGAAGATGTTGATGCAAAGTTCCCAGGTGGTGGCATCTGATCTTCAGGGGTACGACGCCTTCTAATTCTCATTTGATTACACTTTGCGTCTCTTGTTGATGTACAGACTGGGTATATATCATTTGCGGAGGCTCCGGGGACAGTCTCTCAATTGTTCGCTCTATATTTTCATACAATGAAAGTTGTTCATCTAACAAAGTATTAAGTTGGTCAATGTCGATCCTATTTCTATACTTTATATTTCTCTTCATGGGTTCCAACTTTTCAATCTACAAATAAGATAACAGATGCACAAATAAGATAACATTGACCAACTTAATGCCTATTTATAGATTGAACAGTTGGAACCCATGAAGAGAAATATAAAGAATAGAAATAGGTTCGACATTGACCAACTTAATACTTTGTTAGATGAACAACTCTCATTGTATGAAAATATAGAGCGAACAATTGAGAGACTGTCCCCGCAGCCTTCGCAAATGACGTATACCCAGCCTGTACATCAACAAGAGACGCAAAGTCAATCAGGTAATCAGATGAGAATTAGAAGGCGTCGTACCCCTGAAGATCGGATGCCACCACCTGGGAACTTTGCATCAACATCTTCGCGACCCGAATACCAAACTGAAGGACATATGTCGGATGTATATAGGCCTTCAATGAGTACACCAACGTATACTCTGACACCCTACCATCAATCTATGTCCACTCACTCGCCATTTCCTTATATGAAGGTTGACCTCAGAGCAGGAGAAACGACCAATATGCCAAACTACGACTATGCCCGTCCTACTCCGATTCAATTCCAGTACTCAGATGTGGCTACTTTCAGGGATGTAGAAGACCACTCTAAGTCATCCTCCTGCAGAATGACAATTCATTTGACACCAACCTCGGAGGAAGAAGAGGTCGAAGAAGACATACGTTCACACAAGAGGTAGAAGAGGTGAAACTCGAAGGAGACAACAAGAAACGTCAGGAAATGACGGGCAAGGTGAAGGAAGAGATCGCCGAACTAAAAGAATTCGAGGTTGTCGTACAAAAGGTCATTTGAAATAGGCGTGAATATAGATTATTTGGATCCAAACAATTCGTGTCTTTGATATTGACCATTGTTTACTTCAATTTCGTATTATTTAATATATATTTTATATATTTAGTTAATAAATAAAATTATATATATCTACATATAATATATAAAACAAATAAAAAAACGTCACCTTGACTTTTTTTAAAATGTCACGTTTATTCAATTATTTTTATTTACTTAATAAATAAAAAATATATATATATATAAATATTCAATAAATATATTTAGAATATATATATATATATATATATTTTATAAATATATATCTATATATAATAAAAGAAAAAAATTATAAAAACGTTAACTTAATTGAAATCGTGAGTGCAGAGAGAAGAAGATAGTGATTTATAAGCATTCAGGCCAAGGAAGTCAAACATATATTTAATTTGATTTGACAAAAGCCTTCAAAAAATTTAATTTGACAAGATGCATGCCTGCCCATTTTATCACTTTGACAAAAAATTTAAAGTGTGATAAGATTGTACATAAATAATAAATACGTGTACAGTTTTTATCCGTTTTATTTTATTACAAATACATTTTTATATATTAATATATATATATTACTTTATTCATAGAATATGAATTAATAATTAAAATATATTCTTTAATTTAAATAATTTTTTTATTATCTTAAATAAAATAATAATATTTTAGTTTTTTAAATTACAATTTAATTTATATTTTTATATAATTACTGAATAAATAAATATATATATATATATATTCAATAAATATATTTAGAATATATATATATAAATATATATATATATATATTATAAATATATATCTATATATCAATATACATATTCAAAATATATATTATTATTTATAAATATATATTTTATAAATATATGTATATATATATCTATATATAATATATATTATAAATATATATATAAAAACGTCACCTTAGGTGACGCTTCTTTAAAACGTCACTTAAGGTGACGTTTCCTCTTTTTTTTTTTGGATATATATATATATTTATATATTATTATATATATATATTATTTATTTTCAAAATATGAATTAATGATTAAAAATTATTATTTAAGATAATTATTTTTTTATTATCTTAAATAAAATTATAACATTTTACTTTTTTAAAATTATAATTTAATATATATTTTTGTATATTTAATTTAATAAATATATATATATACATATTCAAAATATATATTATTATTTATAAATATATATTTTATAAATATATGTATATCTATATATAATATATATATTATAAATATATATAAAAACGTCACCTTAGGTGACGTTTTTTTAAAATGTCACTTAAGGTGACGTTTCTTCATTTTTTTTCGTATATATATATATATATATTTATATATTATTATTATATATATTATTTATTTTCAAAATATGAATTAATAATTAAT
Organism: Caryopteris x clandonensis; assembly: GCA_028749325.2. Classification (NCBI taxonomy): domain Eukaryota; kingdom Viridiplantae; phylum Streptophyta; class Magnoliopsida; order Lamiales; family Lamiaceae; genus Caryopteris; species Caryopteris x clandonensis. The sequence continues at coordinate 1,245,214 of JAPYKT020000008.1, read as the reverse complement.
AATTATTATTTAATTTAATTATTTTTTTATTATCTTAAATAAAATTATAACATTTTACTTTTTAAAATTATAATTTAATATATATTTTTATATATTTAATTAATAAAAAAAATATATATATATATGCATATTCAAAATATATATTATTATTTATAAATATATATATATATAATATATATATCTATATATAATATATATATTATAAATATATATATATATATAAACTTCACCTTAGGTGACGTTTTTTTAAAACCTCACTTAAGGTGATGTTTCTTCATTTTTTTTCGAATATATATATATATATTATTTATTTTCAAAATATGAATTAATAATTAAAAATTATTATTTAATTTAATTATGTTTTTATTATCTTAAATAAAATTATAACATTTTACTTTTTAAAATTATAATTTAATATATATATTTTTATATATTTAATTAATAAATAAAAAAATATATATACATATTCAAAATATATATATTATTATTTATAAATATATATTTTATAAATATATATATATATATCTATATGTAATATATATATTATAAATATATATTAAAATATATATGTGTGTGTGTCCGCGAGTGTGTATATATATATAATATATATGCATGTATGTATGTATGCATGTTGTGTGTACATATATAAAACAATAAAAACGTCACCTAAGGTGACGTTGTTTTGTTTAATATTTAAAAACGTCACCCACGGTGATGTTTTACCTATTTTTAAAAACTGTTCCAAAACATGCCTATTTCGTAATTTTTTTTTTTTTTGAAAAAAAAAAACCCATGGATCCTGCCATATTTATTTATTTATTTTCCTTGAAATTCAAGTATGAAAAGAAATACATTTCAGAGTCTTTATACTATGTTTGAAATTGCGATCTCAAATTAAGTTTCATTACTATAAATGATTATTAGAAAACAACGAGCTAAATTAGTTTTACATGAGATTAGTGCTAACTTAAGGCACTCATATTTTGAAAATTTTGAAGTATTAAATGAGTAAATCAATAATATTAGGAAGTAATTGGATAAAATTATTTTGATTATTCTAATTCAATTATATAATATATTTATTATATTAATAATTTATAATAAATTATGTTATTATTATTAAAAATTAGATGTCCGCCCGTGCAATGCACGTGATATAATATATTTTATTATATTAAGATTTTATAGTAAAATTTATTTATTATTATTATTATTATAAAATATACATAACTTACTATTTATATCAATTATATAAATATTATTCAATTTTAAATATAGTTTGTTATATTACATTGTATTTTATTTCTTTAAGATTAGTTTTATTAAATAATAAATTGTATGATATTTTGAAGTGAATTTTGAATTGTCCTAAAATGAAAATAAATATTTTTATTTACTAAAAATTAATGAGGTTAAACAATAAATCATAATATTATAATATTTTTGTTTTTATAAAAAAATAATATATATTTTTAGCTTAAATTCATTTCAAAATTTGATATACTATTTATTCAATTAATATTCATTTTATAAAAAGCTATATTTCATATTTAAATATAATTATTTATTTCAATATATACAATATTGATCTTAAATTAAAGATCACAAAACGAAGATTAATTTGATATATCATATGTTAAAAATGAATTTAAAACGAAAAAGATATTTTGATTTTTCAATTTTAGTGAAAAATACAAATAGAAGAGAGAGAGAGAGAGAGAGAGAGAGTGTATATATAGAAAACACATGTCAATTATTTGTGGAGACACGCGTCAAGAGAAAACACATTCCTATTTTCTAGTGTTCCTCATAGATATCGACCCGTGCAATGCACGTGATATAATATATTTATCATATCAATAATTTATAATAAAATTATGTTATAATTAATAAGAAATGTACATAATCAATTATTTATATCAATTATTCATATAAATATTATTCAATTTGAAATATAGTTTTATAGATTAAATTGCATTTTAAAATTTTTTAAGTTAGGTTTATTAAATAATAAATTGGAATATTATCTTGAAGTGAATTTTAAATTGTCCCTCAACTGAATATAAATTTTTTAATTTACTAAAAACTATTGAAGTTAAACAATAAATTAATAGTATAACATTTTTATTTTTATTAAATTTGTTTTTATATTTTTAGATTAAATCCATATAAAGTTTGATATACTATTATTCAAAATCATGACATATATAAAAAATTTAAGATTAATAATTTAATACATAAAATTTTACATTTCATCCATAAAAATTTTATTCCATAATTTTAAGTATAATTATTTATTTCAGTATCTACAATATTGGTGTCAAATTAATTATCACAAAAAGAACTATAATTTGATATATCATATATTAAAAATGGATTTAAAATGAAAAAGTTATTTGAATTTTTTATTTTTAAAAAAAAATTAAAATAGGAGATAGAGAGAAAAAAGAGAGACTAACACATGTCAATTAAGATATATCCTTCTTTTATATTAAGTATGGGTTTTAAAATTAATAATTCTATGTATAAAAGTTTATATTTCATCCATAAAAAATTTATTCCATAGTTTCAGATATAATTATTTATTCAATATATACAATATTTGTGTCAAATTAAAGATCACAAAAAGAAGAACTTTATATATCAATTTTAAAAATGTTATTTCAATATATACAATATTGACGTCAAATTAAAGATTACAAAAAGAAGAATAATTTGATATATCTTATTTAAAAATGAACTTAAAACAAAAAAGTTATTTGATTTTTAAATTTTAGTAAAATATTAAAATAGGAGAGAGAGAGAGAGAAAAAGGAAAAAACTGACACATGTCAATAGATGTGAGAATTATTGCTTAAGTGACACAAGACAAAAACCAACTCTTCAGACTTCTTCTTTTATATAGAGAATGATCTACATAACCTATTATTTATATCAATTATATTTGTACAAATATTATTCAATTCGAAATATAATTTTATATATTAAACTGCATTTTTATTTTAAGTTAGTTTTATTTAATAATTAATTGTACAACATTATAGAGTAAATTTTGAATTCTCCCTCAACCGAATATAAATATTTTAATTTACTAAAAATTATTGATGTTAAACAATAAATTAATATTATAATATTTTTTTAATAAAAATATTATTTATATTTTTAGGTTAAATCCAGATAAAAATTTGGCATACTATTTATTCAAATTCATCATATATATGAAATTTTTTTAAAATTAATAATTCAATGCATAAAATTTTATATTTCATCCATGAAAATTACATTTCAAAATTTTTAAGATAATTATTTATTTCAATATATACAATATTGGAGTCAAATCAAAAATAAAAAAAAAGATTTTAAAATGAAAAAGTTATTTAAATTTTTAAATTTTAGTAAAAAATAAAAATAAGAAAAAAAAAAGAGAAAATGTCACATGTTAATTAATTGAAAAGACTAGAAGAGAAAAACTCGATGGTTCCTTTATATTAATTATAGATATTTATATATTCTTACATATTTGTTCTAATATTTGTAACTGTCAAATTTGTTCGAATTAAAATTTCTTATAATTTGATTATGAATATAAAAGCTAGAAGATTTTATTTAGTTTTTATTTTTTGTATAATTTATATTATATATTAATTAAGCATATTCAGAGTTGATGAAATTAGTTAATAACAAATTCTGAAAAACAATAAACTTGAATACTTTTCTTCTAAATTAGAAAAATTAACATTTAGGTACAATGTTAAAATATTTAATACTAGATGTCTGCCCATGCAATGCACGTAATTTAATATATCTTAATTTATTTATTATATATGATTATTATTATTACAATAAAACGTAAATAAGTTACATTTATATTAATTATTATTTACATAAATATTATTTGATTTAAAATATAATTTATTTATATTATAGTGCATTGACATTCTCATAAAAAATATATTTACTAAATAATAACTTGCACGCCCAAATGAAATTAGAATGTCTCCGAACTCAATTCAAATATTTCAACTAACTAAAATCTATTATGATGGAATAATAAATTATAATATTTTATAAATCAATATTAAAATATATTGTTTTAAGAAAATAATTATTTAAATTCTACGTCTATCAAAATAAAAATAAATAATTTCTCCACCCATAAAAAAACAAAACCCATGTTTTCATACATAAAAAATATACTTTAAATAATATATTTATTTTAATAGGTATCAAATAAAAAATTACAAAAAAATATAATATATCATATGCTAAAAATATTATTAAAAAATAGAATAAAGAAAAAATGGAGGACATATATAAATAAATTTGAGGACATATAGAAATAAATTTGAAGACATGAAGTGAAAAGTAGGATGAGAGAGGGAAGAATATTAGAAAGAGAAATGAGGTAGTGATGTGATTAAAATAGAGGGCCCACACTGCTCTATCATTCAAATACTTACCTCACTTCTTCACTAATACATATCTCCTATTATTTTACATAAATCATGTTTATTCTCCCGTCTTATTCAATACCAACCATAAGGTCCCAATTGACTTTATCAAATAATTTTTTAGGCTAAAAAATAGCATATATGTAAGTATCATTTCTGCTTGCAATATTATTTATTAATTAATTTAAATCCCACCACCACCTCCTCTGTTTGTACCCAATTGACGTCAATGCACATCCAGGCACAACAGATAGTTTTATTTTGTTAGTATATATTTAATATGTTACATCTATATCCCTGAGAGACAAAGGTTCACTTTCCCCCTCAGTTTATTCAAATCTGCACTTGTGAATTCAGTCACAACTCAAACGACGTTGTTCTGAAATAGAAAACAACAGAAATGCGCCTTCTTTAAAGGCTTGAGATAGATTGGTTTGTTTGCAAACCTTTATTTTGTGAATGGCTCCAAATTCATTATATGTTGAGGGCCTCTGCGTGAGTTTTATGTTTTTGCTTGTTCGAACCTTTCTTTATAGAACTCGTTAAACACGCGCAAACAAGAAAAAGAGGAGGGTTGAGGACTTAGAAGTCATTCCACCTCCGGCAGCTAATTTTCTTCCAGAATTCAACATTTTAAAGATACATGATTGGAACATGTGGTTTTTTTAGGAAGAGTTCGACATATAAAACGTCTCTTACCTTTTATAATTAAATAAGTAAACACCGAACAAAATTTGGATAACTAAATTACCCTTATAGTTTAATAATTAGTAAAGGTACGTATCTTCACCTCAGTGTTGTTTCAGCTCTGCATTTTGCTTCTTCCCTGAAAAACTTCAGTCTGTAGGCTAGCTTTCTGGTCGGCAAAATTTGAAATTTGTTCTTCCAGCGTGCCGTTTATACCTTACTAGGGTTTATTCATACTAAACAATCGCACACACCCACGCGTATTTGTGTGAATTTACGACGATAAGGCATCTGGTAGTATTGCATGACAGTCACCTGAGCTTTTCTGATACATCATGCTTTTGAGCGCTTCAAGTAGACCAATACACCAATGCTGGTCAGAGCAACTGCACCCGCAAATATCCCATAGCCAAGAGAGCTTGATCTGGTCTTCTCTTGGATCACGGTATCAGCAGAAAGCTGCCTTGTTTCTTGATTTGAGCCATGGTATTCCAAATGTAGTCTCAAGACCTGATGACAAATTAAGAAATGGGCTACAGTTAAGGAAACACATCAACACAAATCTTGTAAAGAAGAGAGAATACAAAGGCACCGGACTAGTTTCCATAGTGTATCATATCCTGTAAATAACAAAATGTAGAGGAACAGTTAATCTTACTTTTTGTCCCGCTGATCTTGCATGGGCTACAGCGCCGACCAAATCTCCATCTGTCGTGAGCAGAACTTTGTCACCTTCATCATCCTCATACTAAAAGATAATATGGAAATGCATTAACAAACTTATAGCAAACAACAAACTATCTACTAAAAGTTTATATACCCACCAGAAGTTGAGGTTGGTTTTGATCATCTGATGCACCCACCCGCTGCATGACGGCAGAAACAAGTTCAGCTAAATTGTCTGTGCCTGATTGGGGGTTGGGGTGGGGCGGAGAGAAGATACGTTAGAACAAATCAAGGATCTTCCGCTAGATCACTTGACTGAGCTTGATAAAACATGTATATTGAAAACTAAAATGTGTAACAAATCAAGAAAGAACCAAGGTTTCCATTCAATCACTCACCAAAATTAAACCGGTGCACTCGCCCTTTATGATCCTTGAGTTTGAAAGAAAACATATTTTCAACTGATGGGTAGGAAGACTTTAGATGTTCTGTAGCATCTGACGTCACATACTGTGACATAGACATCTCACTGCATAAAAGAGCAAGGAAATATTAACAGATGCCAAAGCAAGACCGGTTAAATGTTGGAAAAATAAATAAATAAAGAGGACCTGTGAGTGTCATAATCATCAGGGGCCTCCAAGTTAAGTGCTGAATCCCAGAACTTTTGCATCACCGTATTTGCAACATCATTAACCGCACCAGAACCATTTTCGAGCTACAAAAGGAAAAGTTAAAGTAACTTAATGCTCCACTTGGCTGAGCAATAATATATATCTACAGTGCCACATTCATCGATTCTACATTGTTCCCGTTTGTTGATCACAATAATTGTCAGTACAAGTGATGTGTATGAAGAACATCTCAACTAGTGAAATCAGACAATGAACATAAAATTAAACGGACAAGAATTTTCAAGAATAATGGGTGTGCTAACTGGCACCTTACTTCCTAAAATGAAGTGTAATCATTTAAAAGATGGTTGAAATAAGTGATCTTTTCTGAAAACATATTTTGAGGGAATTGTAAAGGGGAGAAAACAGAGAACAAACATGTTTTTGATTGATAATACAATTTTTTGGAAAATTAATCCATAGACAATATTTTACTCAGAGATCAACGAGGACAAATAGCTACCAGATTCAGATAATTAGAAGGAAAAAGAAACTACTGTGTGAAACTTACATGGATGATTTTGCATCTTAGTTAGGAGAACTTCAGAGCTCAATAAATGAAATTATTCCAGGTAAGAAAAACCACAAGAACATTTAGGTAAGGGAACAAATGCAGGTGAGTAAATTGTCAGACATTTATGCAGCATTCAATGTGCGGGGGAGAGAGTCAGAGAGAGAGAGAGAGAGAGAGAGAGAGAGCATATTGCACAAATGCAGCTGTACTAGATTTATGCCAACCAGGAGAAAAACATTACCATAGAAATTGCAGCATGAGTTATTTGCAAAACATCAAGACAAGCAGCAACACATCCATCTGCCAAGGGAAAACTATAAGTAACTTTCGAGAATGGAAAAGAAAATATAAAACTAGCACCGACCTTTGTCCACAACAGGGAGATGTAAAAATTTCCCATCACGCATTATGTGCAATGCTTCAAGAATAGTAGTCTCGAGTGTTGCACATTCAGGGTTCGGCGTCATCACCTTGAGAAAAGGTAGTACCATAAATGAATAATAAGTAAATGATTAAAAAATGGACGTTAGGAAACATGTCACAATATCCATGAATTTAAAACATATTTAAGGAGGAACCAAACTATCAATTCAATTCAAGGGCCACGGCATAAACTATGGCACCATCAACTGGAGTTTAAGGACATTTAACATGGCTGGGATTTGCTTATCATGCATCGACATAAGCAATTCAAAATTCGCAACAGAAAAGATGCCTATCCAGGATTGGTCTAACTTTAATGAACAGCTGACAGAGTTATAAAAATTATTTAAAATTATTTACACTATAGTGCAAAAGCAGCCTCACGACCTATGATTCCATGATGGTAGAGCATGTATCAGATACGTTAAGAATTAATGCCGTATTAAAAAGAATATAGTGCATATTCTGCAAGCTCTACCACTAAAACAAAGAAGCTCACAAACCTTCTCCACTAGAGTAAGCTCAGGAGACAGGTTCTGGGCCACAACTCGCATTAGTATATCCTTAGAACTGAAAATTTCCAAAAGAGAAACCATTAGCTTAATGTATTTCGAAGAAGCAAATATCAATTGAGTATCCCTTTACATGGATCTATGATAAATTAAAGGAAGAGTATTCTGATCAAAGGATTATACGTGAGTATCCCGTGAATGTTGTTTCCTGCCATAATAAGCACAGAATTCACCCGCAAATCACGCATTCTTTTAGCAGCAACATGAACAGGATCTGAAGGTGATACAGTTGCAACCCTGAAGATAAGGCAATTAAAAAGATACAGTAACATGGACCATAAAAAATATATATATTAAAAAAAAAAAAAAAAAAAAAAAACCATTAGACAGAAAAGCATCAATAAGTACAATGTACCTAGAATTTTCGGAAATAATAGTGGACAGAGAAGGCTTGAACATGCGTTCCCTAAGTGTTTCTATGAGAGCTGTTGATGCTGAAATAAAAAAAGCAAGCGAAAGAAGCAATTAAAATTTGTGATCAAAATTCGATGTACTAATGCAAATAAATGTCAAATAGTAGAAACTATATGAAAAGAGATAACGGAAAACCTACAGCTGATTTTCAAATATACAATTAATAATTGCACTTTACAGCAAATAGTACAAATTAAGAAGTAAGAAACTAACCAGAGAAGTTGCTTCCAAATTGGCGTTCAACACCTTCAACCGCCGCTGCAATAGCACTTCCCTGCTCTGCAGCCTTCTCCATTCTTGTTATGGCATCATAAAGGCATTTAGTGATGTCTAACAGTGCTATAACTTCACCATTCTCAACAACAGGCAGGTGCCTAAATTTGCCTAATAAATCAGGTAAAATATTATAAGAAGAAACTATATGCAAGCAAAAGTCAAAAGTGAAATAGTAACCAAACAATAGAATTTTGTGTTTTTAAATAAAGCAGAAGCAAGTGCAAATGCTGGTAATCTAAAAATGGAAGAAACACAACATAGCATTTCAGTAAACCTCATAGAAGACAAACATAATTAATATGCCAAAGTTAGCTATTCTTGCAACAGTGTTTGTACAATTGCAATCAATGTTGAAGCGGCATCATGCACAATTGAAACTTAAGTTCTAGTTCACTGCCAAATCATACAAGTCCTACGACAATAAGCACAGCCATTCTAAAGCCAAAAAAACACAGAAAAGTAACCTTGGACCATCTTCTGCAAAGCATCAATAGCCAAAGAATCTGAATTCACAAATATTGGGTTTCTTGTCATCACTTTTGAAATTGCTGTCTGCTCTGGTCTCAAATCCTCAGCTATAACCCTGGTTGTGATGTCCTGTGTCCCCCGCCCAACAATATTATTAAAAAAAAAAAAATCATTAGTAGAACAAAAATCTCAAAATGACAACACTGCTATTCCATGTTAAAATCATCTGTTAGCATCTGCATGCCTTTACTCCACCTTATAGTGCAAACGGAACAAAAAATTGAAATGGTGAAGAAAAAAAAAAGAGGAAAGAAAGAAAAAGGCACACGTGAAGAGGGAGAAAACAACAGAAATATACACATAATGTTCATTTAGAGTACCTTATCAGTGACAATCCCAGAAAGCAACGCATTAGCATCAGTCAACAGAACAGCATCAACACGCCTGGCTGCCATCCTCCTACAAGCATCTGACACAGTTGTCCCTTCAGGAATTGTAAGTGCCTTAGATAACCGTAGTTTCTTAACTGTCCTCTCCCCAGAAGACCTATATAAAGATATACAACCAAACATAGTCAACTTCAAATTCTATAATAATGTAGAAGTTCAATCAATTGATGCTACAGCAATTATCAAGCCTAGAGGTAAATGATACAGGTACTACTTATTGCACCTTAAAAATTATAATTTAAAACACTAGATGAACAAACATGAGAAGCATAGCAACAGAGATTGGCAAGATTTTGAATTTATCAAGGTATTCTGGGAAACCATAAGTTCTCTGCATATTCAAGATATTTTCTGTAATGAATATATAAGAAATCATTAGAAATTTTCTAAGTTGCTATTCATGTCTGGTTTCTCTCTCCCCCAGAAGCAGTAATTGGCCCAGGGGAATTGGCGAGAGATTACAAATACTTCAATATTGTTTCCATCATACATAGTTCTTCCTTTCAAAAGTCTAAAGTTGCAGTTACCACTAAATCTACAGTTACTGAACCTTACAATCACATGTTACTATTGATAGGATGTCATTATTTTCGCAATATTGTAACATCTCACTAAATTGTGTTATTATCTACTTAGTGATTTACTTAAAGTATTAATCCTATATTTAATAAATATTTCTATTACATAGATCAATCTTTTTAATCAAATACACGTTTTCTATCTCAAAAAATTAAATTTGATAATAGAATATCTAAGAAGTAAACCCATTTTATTCCCAAATAATTCTCCAAATTCAGAATATTCAACGATATTTTTTCTGGCTCTAATCATATTCAACCCAAATAATACCGGAATCATGGATTATCAAGGATGCCCAATGACAACACAATGAATAGAGGGGGGCAACAAATTTAAATGCAAATATGCACAAACACATAAAACACAATTGGAGGCAAAACACATAAGCAATCAACACAAACAGTGTATACCCACACACATAAAAGATAATTCTAATTAATTGTACCGTAAAGCCCAACTTGCATATGCTAGAGATATGGCAGGAACATGTAATTATAAGAGCAGAGGTACATATGAAAGCATATAGAATTTTCCTAATATTATGGTGCCTCACACACCCCACCCCCCAAAAACCATCCCAAAAGGAAAACCCAAAATCAACTTCCCACAAATTTGCACCAGAAAACACTGTGCACAATCTACACTGAGCCACAAGCAATTTGGCCATCACATTTATATTTTATCAACAGCAAGCATTCCTGTGTGCAAGCGTCATAGCTGCATATCCTCAAAATGGAAGTTAACAAAGTGGCAAGAAAACTTACAGTATAACATAAGGGCACGCTATAACGCAGTTCTATTCACCGCAAACTAGTTTAAACTCCAAACCACAATCCATCTGAAATGCATTACAAAAGCTGCAGTGTTCTGATGCCATAAATTCCCGATTATCTCATAATTCGTCATCCTCTACTTAACCATTATCTCAAATCCTTAACTAGTATTCATGCTGTTAACTAGGCTCTCCAATCCGTGCCTCAAAGACCTAGTTTTATAAACCGATTCTCTTGCAACTAATATGTCAACTACTGATCTGTGTCCCTTTCAAAGATTTTAACTTTGATCTTCAAGTAGCAATATGTTTACCCAAACATACCAATAACCTAAATTCAAGTCTCAATCCGTAAAATCCAAGGAAAACGGAGGCAACATGAAAACCAACATATGCGCATAAATACAGTAAAGTAATTATTTCCCTTTTTTTTTCTTTTTTCTTTTTTTGGGTGAGTTAGGAGGAAGGGAATTGACATGGGAAGAGAAGCTTACGAGTTAGGAGGGGAAGACGGCTTGACGTTAGTCCCATTACTGGCGGAGCCGTTCTCCGAAGGAGGCGCCGACGACTTCTTCACGGAAGAGAGGTTGCGCTTTTGGGTCATACTGTTGCGTCTCTGCGCCGTCGGGCCAAGCAGACCACTCATTTTTTTTCCCTTTTTGGATAAATAATATATAGATTTTCTCCGCGGGTGTGAAGGGCACAAAGATTTCGAAGTTAAACAAAAATTATGAATGAATCGAAACTGGAGATGCCATAACTCTCTCCTCCCTTCTTTGACTTCTTTTCTGTGCTGAGAATTGAATTCTTTTCAAGCTGCGTCCCTGCCGGAAATCCTCAACCAAACAAACAAAATTTTCTTTAATGACACTTCGACCCCAAATTTTACAATTTTACTAAACCGATTATTATCAAATAAATATTTGTCGAAGTTTGATGTATTTTAATTAAAAAAAAAAAAAAAAATTGTTAACACTTTAAAAATACTATTATATTTTGAATGATAAATTTCTCATTCAATTTTGTTCAAGCTAGGCCTTTGTCTGAACTTCGCAACTAAAATTTTGAAAAATAACACTTCGACCCCCAAATTTCACAATTTTCCTAAACTCATTGTTTTCAAAATGTATTTGTCTAACTTATAACTTTGAAGTTTGATGTATTTTAAAAATACTAATATATTTTAAATGATAAATTTTTGGGTCCTTGCCGAAACTCTGCAACCAAAATTTTGTGAAATGACCTTTGACACCAGATTTCACAATTTTGCTAAACCTATTGTATTCAAAAAATTTGCCTTACTTATAACCTTGAAGTTTGATGTATATTGGTTTAAATAAAAAGTTTGGTAATGTTTTAAAAGTACTATTATATTTCGAATGCTATATTTTACATTGAATTCTTTTCAAGCTAGGTCCTTACCGGAACTCCACAACCAAAATTTTGTGAAATGACACTTTGACCCCCAAATTTCACAATTTTGCTAAATTTATTGTATTCAAAAAAATATTTGCTTGCGTATAACCTTAAAGTTTGATATATTTTTGTTTAAATAAAAAGTTTGTTAACATTTTAAAAATACTATTATACTTTGAATGATAAATTTTTCATTTAATTCTTTTCAAGCTGGGTTCTTGCCGGAACTCTGCAACCAAAAATTTGTGAAATAACACTTCGACCCCCAAATTTCACAATTTTGCTAAATCTATTGATTTTTTTTTAAAAAAATTGCCTAACTTATAACCTTGAAGTTTAATTTAATGTATTTTGGTTTAAATAAAAAGTTTGTTAACATTTTAAAAATACTATTATATTTTGAATGATAAATTTTCCATTGAATTTTTTTCAAGTTGGATCCTTGTCGGAACTCCGCAACCAAAATTTTCTAAAATGACACTTCGACCCCCAGATTTTACAATTTTGCTAAGCCTATTATTTTCAAAAAAATATTTGCCTACTTATAACCTTGAAGTTTGATATATTTTGGTTTAAATAAAAAGTTTGTTAATGTTTTAAAAATACTATTATATTTTGAATGATAAATTTTCCATTGATTTTTTTCAAGTTGGATCCTTGCTTGAAATCCGCAACCAAAATTTTGTGAAATAACACTTCGACCCCAAATTTCACGACTTTGCTAAACCTATTATTTTCAAACAAAATATTTGCCTAACTTATAACCTTGAAGTTTGATGTATTTTAGTTTAAATAAAAAGTTTGTCAACATTTTAAAAATACTATTATATTTTGAAAGATAAATTTTCTATTGAATTTTTTTCAGGCTGGGTTCTTGTCGGAACTTCGCAATTAAAATTTTGTAAAATGACACTTTGACCCCCAGATTTCACAATTTTGCTAAACCTATTGTTTTCAAAAAAGCATTTGCCTAACTTATAGCCTTGAAGTTTGATGTATTTTGGTTTAAATAAAAAGTTTGGTCACATTTTAAAAATACATTATATTTTAAATTTAAATATTCCATTGAATTCTTTTAAAGCTGGGTCCTTGCCGAAACTCCGCAACCAAAATTTTGTGAAATGACATTTTGACCCCATATTTCACGATTTTGCTAAAACCTATTTTATTAAAAAAAAAAAAGTTTGGTAACGTTTTTTATTTTGGTTTAAATAAAAAGTTTGGTAACGTTTTTAAAATACTATTATATTTTGAATAATAAATTTTTCATTGAATTTTTTTCAAGCTGGGTCCTTGTCGGAACTTCGGAACCAAAATTTTGTTAAATGACACTTTGAACCCCAAACTTCACAATTTTGCTAAACCTATTGCATTCAAAAAAATATTTGCTTACTTATAATCTTGAAGTTTGATATATTTTGGTTTAACTAAAAAAGTATGTTAACATTTTGAAAATACTATTATATTTTGAATGATAAATTTTCCATTGAATTCTTTTCAAGCTGGGTCCTTGCCAGAACTCCGCAACCAAGATTTTGTGAAATGACACTTCGACCCCAGATTTCACAATATTACTAAACCTATTGTTTTCAAAAAAAAATATTTGCCTAACTTATAACCTTGAAGTTTGATGTATTTGGTTTAAATAAAAAGTTTGTTAAAATTTTAAAAATACTATTATACGTCGAATGATAAATTTTCCATTGAATTCTTTTCAAGCTGGGTCCTTGCCGGAAATTCACAACTAAAATTTTGTGAAATTACACTTCGACCCCCAAATTTCACAATTTTGTTAAACCTATTGTTTTCAAAAAAACATTTGCCTAACTTATAACCTTGAAGTTTGATATATTTTGGTTTAAATAAAAAGTTTAGTAACGTTTTAAAAATGCTATTATATTTTGAATGATAAATTTTCCATTGAATTCTTTTCAAGCTGGGTCCTTGCCGGAACTTCGCAACCAAAATTTTGTGAAATGGTACTTTGACCCTCATTTCACAATTTTGCTATACCTATTGTATTCAAAAAACATTTGCCTAACTTATAACATTGAAGTTTGATATATTTTGGTTTAAATAAAAAGTTTGTTAACATCTTAAAAATACAATTATATTTTGAATGATAAATTTTTCATTAAATTGTTTTCAATTTGGGTCCTTGCCGGAACTCCGCAACCAAGATTTTGTGAAAATGACACTTCAATCCCGAGATTTCACAATTTTGCTAAACCTATTGTTTTCAAAAAAATATTTGCCTAACTTATAACCTTGAAGTTCGATGTATTTTGGTTTAAATAAAAAGTTTATTAACATGTTAAAAATACTATTATATTTTGAATGATAAATTTTCCATTGATTTTTTTTTCAAGTTGGGTCCTTGCCTGAACTCCACAACCAAAATTTGGTGAAATGACACTTCAACCCCCAAATTTCACAATTTTCTAAATCTATTATTTTCAAAAAAAATATTTGCCTAACTTATAACCTTGAAGTTTGATATATTTTGGTTTAAATAAAAAATTTGTTAACGTTTTAAAAATATTATTATATTTTGAATGATAAATTTTCCATTGAAATAGTACACATATTCTCCTTAGATTGGAAATTAATCTAATGAGTTGGATGTTAAAAAAAATTTCTACAAATCTAAATCGACATGATATGTTTATGTTTGCTGAAATCTAGCATTTAACTTAAATAAGCTAAGTGAAAATAGGTCAAACTAATTTAGACTCGATTAATAGTCAAACAGCTTAAACACAATATTTAAAACTCTATAACATTTCAAAAAGCTAATTTCCATACTTAGCTTAGTCAAAGTGTTCATATCAAGACTTGGGACAAAAATGTTATTGTAGTTATTAGCCCTCTTATGACACAACTACATGTGAAATAAATAATTTATTTATCACATTTTTCTTTTTAGTTGATGTGAAATCAAGTGTTGAAAAGTGACTTCCTTCCATTTTTCTTTTTGGTTAATACGAAATCAAGTTTTGGAATCCATATTCTCCAACTTATATTTGCCACATTATTGGAATATTGATTTAAAAACATTTGAACTTTTAACTTGATTCGCACTTACCTGATCACCCCTCTTTGTTAAGCTTGTGCTAGGTTAAGTTGGAGAGCCCCATTTTTTTGTCCATATATTCAACTTGATGAGGCTATATCTCCTCGATTGAGCAATTTTTTTTTCTTTGTTCATCGTATTAGACAATCTCTTGTTCGCTTAGGTCAATCTAGAGAATCTATTTTGTAGCCATTTTCTAGCTCGATCGAGCTCCATTCACTAAGTCAAGCTTTTTTCTTAAATGCACATATAAGGTCTTCCAGTTAAAACAAAAATGAAACTAACTAAAAAATATTAAATAAGCTAAGGAATTATTAAGTTACCTCCCAACAAACGTTTAATTTAATATCTTTAGCAAGACACTTGTGATCATGCTAAGGCTCTATCACTAAAAGGATGGACATGTCCTCTTTTTGCTTTTTTCCATAGTAGTGTTTGAGTTGTTGACCATTGACTCAAAACAATTAATATTTTTATTTTTTAAATTACAAATGGCCTTGACCATTATGATTTCAACTTTCCTAAGAATAACAAGTGAGACTTGAAAATAAGTACTTGTCTTAGAAAAGAATCTTGTTGCATTGTCATCTTATCATGTCGCTTTTTAGTTTTATCCTTATACATCGGGCCGTTCTCAAAAGTATCATCCCAAAATTCTTTCATGCCATTGATAAACGAGGTTAATACATATATTTTTGAATTGATTTAAGTTACATTTTATGTGAAAATCGTGTATAATCATCTCGTTTAGTCTAAATTTGTTATATCGAGTGGGTGTTACATGTTTGCTTGTTTTGTGGCAATTTTATGGATTTGAAGCTTAAAAACTAAAAGCGGCATTCATAGTCATGAACCTTAGCGCACAACTATAAAATAATGAGTATAACTTTCTACGTAGGCACTCAAATCTATTGGTTCTTACTATATTGGAAATATAAGACAATGAGCTACAAACTTTCATGGACAACACATCAACCGATGGTGGCTATAATATTGTCCAAAATCCAATTAAAGAGAAAACTATACATTGATTCATCTTGATATACCTATGGTATTTTGACCATATAATGAGCTACATTAATCCGATTGAGTTTAAATGAGTTGCATTCCACAACCAATATGTAGGGCTACAATTTTGTGTGAAACAGAAGAAGTCAAATTTAGATTGAAAAGCCTTAAAAAATTAATTTAAAGTTGGAGTTGATGCAGAAATAGAGCAATTGTGGATGAGGTCGAGCGTTTGCGCTCGACTGAATTGTTTCGCTCGACCATACCAAATTTATGATTGATAAAGCCAAAATTCCACTCGATCATGCAATTTCCCACTCAACTAGGCCAATTTTTGCGTGATCAAACCAAAATTTCGCTCGATCGAGTCGTTTTCCGCTCGACCACAAAACTGACGCTTGATTGAGTCATTTCCTGCTCGATTGAGCGCCGTGCACAAAATTTTATGCTTTTCGTCGTGATTTCGCAAGATTTGAATATTTGGGACAAATTCTAGCCCATTATTGTCTATAAATAAATTATCTCTCTAAATAAAGAGACACCAATACACATAATACAATATACATCTAAGAGATAACAAGGCATAGGTGATTCACCATCCACTCTACGCACTTCAATTGATAATTCGTTAGAATTTCTAAAAAGAATTAGAGTTTTCCTTTTTTTTTTTTGTTTTACGCTAGAGATAGTTATAATTATATTTCTTATAATGTTTAATTCTGCTATGTTTGGCTAAACCATTATAGTCTTAGGGAATATTTGATACAATTATGTGATTTGATTTGTTTTAGTTTCGATTCCAGTTTAATTTGAGTTCTTATTTATATATTTGGTTTGATGTTCCTTGCTTAATTATGTGGCTAGTAATTGAGCATATTGATATATACTGAATCAATATTCGAGAGATGAGATCCCACGTAAATTTGATATATATGACATAAATATTTATATGATTATATGTCTACAATATTTAAGAAGAATTAGCTGTCTTATTGTTCTTTTGGAAGTTAATTATTTATTTGAAATAGGGATATTGGCATAGATAATTAATCTTGGTGATTATCTTATAAGAATGAAGAAATAACGAACTTGGATTGAGCCGACTTAGTAAAACAATTATTGATTGTTGAAAGTAGAACCCTAGGACTCGTTCATTTATGATCTTTGATTTCTCCACATCTTTATCTATTTATCTCTTTGTTTATTGATTCATATGTTCTTTTCTTTTATGTTTATTAATACACTCTCTGTATTCTTCATTTAAATAAGTAAAGGATAAATTTATAATACTTAGTAATCTCTCTCGGTCTTTGTGGATACGACTTTGCTCACTACTATTCAATAATCTACCATGTACACTTGCAGGATAACATGTAGATTTAGACAAACAACCATCATTTGGAATATCCTCGTTTCTCCCTCGGTTTAAGTCAAAGTTCAATTTCTTTATGGCCTAATATGTCTTATGCTCTAATTCCACTAGTAGATAATATTGGAATATTTAGGTCATAGATCATTCAAAATACGTAATGAAAGTACAATTAAAATTATCTCTACGATCTATACTTTAACTTGTGTGTCTTCGTATATGTAATTAAAAATTAAAATTAAGCAATATACCAATTGGGATTTCACGTTCTTAGTGAGAATCCACGAATCTTCGAACCTCATGTGAACGAGGACGATTGAAACCCACTCTACAAGTTTATCCACAACTAGCCTTGATGTCCAGATGTTCGAAGTAGCTTGATTCCCGTATATCCTGTTAGAACGAGATGAATAATCTAGATCTAAAATTATAATTGAGAATCTCAAGACATAAGAGCAAAGAGAAGAGAGCACACAAGAAAGGACAAAATTCCTCTTCAAGTCGTGCATGTGTGTATGGTTGAAATTCTCACTAAATTGATCCCCTAACTTTCCTTATGGACCTCTACTTCTCCATGATTCTAGACTGTGAAGTCCAGATAAATAAATACCAAAATCACATTCTAAATAAATAAAATGAAGTAGTCATATTGTGGGTTCGAGATGCACTTACTTGATTTCCTTGCTACTGAACCTCTAGCCTGACGAGTATGATGGTAGTTGATCACGATGTACTTTCCTTCTTAAAAAGTTAATAAAAGTCATTTACATACAAACACATTTAAGTAATTAATTATAGTAGGAAACTCTCATTCATGTACCATATAATCATTATATACCAAAAAACAGTGATTGCCAACTTATGTAACCTAACATTGAAAATCTGGCAAAATTAACCCATGTATATTTGAAGGATTTATTTTATTCCCTTAGAAAGTAACTAATAGTTGCATAAGACAAAAACCATATGATTTCTAACACATTAGTGCAGCATCATAACTTTTCACTTATCCAATATATATATATATATATATATGAATTTTCAATTTTTGAATTGAATAGAGCAGTCCAACAAAAACAGATGAGAATGTCTTCTCGCACGAATATTAGTAATTCAAGAAAATATGATATGATCTTGAAATTTTACATAAATATGCATAACTAACACATACATATCTTATAAACTTTCCACATCAATTTATGGTCATTTGATAGAGCAAATATAGTGTTCATACAAAAACTAATAAATCATTTGATAGGGCAAATATAGAGTTTATACACAAGCTCACAACCTATCAGGATTCCTGTAAATAGTGGCACATCAACTTTGAAATTCATACAAGTTAAAATAGTTGAGATAAAATTATGATAATTTTAAACAATAAAAAAGGTATATTGGGATGTATTATAGATGAAATCCACTAAGAGTTCTCAGCTTATAACCTTTTACATAAGTCAAATGTCCAACAAACTATGAGGAATAGTATTGAATGTGAGACTAATATAACCTTTCATCCATGTTGACACAAAAACAACCTCCCTTAGAAATAGAGGGCGACTCTATATTAAGTAAAAATGGACCATTAACTGCCTGAAGATAGGAGATATGGATATTACCATGATCCAAATTGGTGGTTTGCATGTATGGTGGTGGTACAGCCTTAGGGTTTGAATTATTTGCTATAATGTGAGTTAGTGGCGGGCATGAATAATTTGAAATTTCATGTGTCGATGCAGAAACCTCAGCAGAAGCAGCACATGATTGAGACTTGAATAAGTCTACGCTGAAATCCTTGTGGAAGAAAGAAAACCTAATGGCCGTGAATCCCATTTGTGGAGATCCTTGGGGAGGAGAAGGTCGCGGATTGATAAACAATCACCATAGGCAGCGTGTAATCCACTGAATTAAATTGTGAAAGATCGATCTCATGAGTAATTACTGGTGGAGATGGCCGAGGGATTATTGGCGATAGCATTGAAAATACGTATCAACACTTTTATAAGAGAGAGAGAGAGAGAGAGAGGGCGAGAGAGAGAGAGAGAGAGAGAGAGAGAGAGAGAGAGAACAGAAGCTCTGTCCTTAAACTTTTTTCTTACAATTTGTGCAATATATAGTGTTTGCTTACATTTTCTATCCGCCACGAAATTCCTCAAAGGCTTGAAGAAAATAGAAAAAAAGAAACCAGTTGTTTATATTCTCTATCCGCCTGCGGAGATGAAGAAAACCCATAAAAAGATCCTTGCTTACATGGTAGACACTGGACAACCTGTTCCTGTCTTTATATATATAATCTTCATAGTATTGTGATAGGTTGTCAATCCATCAAATATAATTAACCTACTTTCAAAATACGAGTATAGTGGTGAGCAGGGTCGAATTCACAGGGAACGAGAATTAAATTCTTTTGAATAAAATAAAACAAAAACGGGGGATTTTGAAGATTTTCATCTAATCTACTAAATACAAAATTAATCAATCTAGCAACTACAAGCTTACACGATATTAATGCACACAAAACAATTTGGTAAGAAAAACTATTAAAATAGAGATAATACTAAGAAGAGAAAAATTTGATTCAAGGGTTCGATATTCGATTATACTATTGATCATAGACTAACAAATAAGTTCTTGCAAATTCAAGCAATTAACCTTGGATTTATTAGGATAGCCTTATAAATTCTTTGTTTTCCTAATTTATTAACTAAACCTAGCATCCGGTCAATTCTTATTATTAATCAACGGGGCACGATAGCGTTCCATGTTAATTAATAATAGCATTAATCTTAGTGAAAACAGGTTAATACTAATATCGATAATTAGGATAGCCATAAATATCAATATTAGCCCTATAGGTTCAATTAGATTAAATAAATTATGATAGCATAATTTACCCACTCTAATGCTACAATTCTTCACTCATTTACACTACTAGGAGTATAAACTCATAAATAGTTTTAGGAGAATAAATATTCATTTGATTTGTCAATTCAAATTAATATAAACCTCCATTAACAATCATTTGAACCTATTAGTACTTGAATATAAAACAAGATAATCAATACATATCACAAAGCCTCACAATAATATAACCGAAATACGAAACCTTTAAATCAAACCATAAAATTAGCCACTCATATTATAATAAATCCTAAACATAACCAATATCATTTAATACAAGAAATAAAATAAAGAAAAAGAGAAAAGAAAAATAAAATAAAAACTTACTACAAAAAGGAAGAAGAAATGTGTTCTTTTCCTCCCCCAAAAATGATCTCTCTACAAAATTCCTCAGAAGAAGGAAAGGAAGGAAAAAGTGTTCTCTCTCCTCTCTCCTCTACAAGTTTCGACTGATTGTTGTGAAAGTTGGGAGGGATTTCTTCTTCCCAACCCTTTTTAGTCATTAGGCCACAAAATGGGCTTTTACATTTTTGGGCTTTTGGGTTGATTTCTTGGGCTTTTGAGTTGATTCATTGGGCTTTTGGGCTGTTTTTACATTGACTCATTTTTTTCGCTAATTGTCCTTTTTTCTCGATTTTTCTCCAACTGCAACTAATTATTTTCCTGAAATAAAGAATGATTAATTAGATCAATTAATTGCAATTTTGGAGACAAAAATACAAAGGATATAAACACAAAATATGGAATATTATAATCATATCATATTGATCAATGGAATTCCTAGAATAATGATAGGTTGTCAATTCACCAAATATAATTTACAAAAATAGGGGGTTTTGAAAGATTTTTATCTAACTAACTAAATATTAAATTAACTACTCTAACAATCACAAACCCACCAGAAACCAATACACATAAAACAATATGACAAGAAGAACAATCAAAATAAGAAAAATATTAAGAAGAAAAAGATTTGATTGAAGGGTTCGATATTCAATGATACTATTAATCATAGGCCAATAAATAAATTCTTGCAATTCAAGCAATTAACCTTAGATTCATTAGGATAGCACAATAGCGTTCCATGTCAATTTATAATAGCATTAATCTTAAGTGAAAACATGTTAATACTAATATCAAAAGCCCAATAAACAAAAATCTTAAGCCCATAAAAAATATGGACTTATCTCTTCATCTTCGGATGTTTTCACATTGGCCCGTTTCTTTTGTTAATTACTTTTTCTTTCTCGATTTTTCTCCAATTACAATTAATTATTTTTCTGAAATAAAGAATGATTAATTAGATCAAGTAATTGCATTTTATAAACAAAAATAAGGAGAATATGAATATAAAATATAGAATATTATAAACATATCAAATAAAAGCTCAGTCAGCCGGTGATAAGCTCAGTCAGCCGGTGAAGAATCATGATACAACCTTACACATCATATTGGACCCAAAGAAAACCCAAATTATGTGGTGCTCCAATAACTCTTATAATTGTTTTATAAAATAAAATAAAATTAAAAACTATAAAAATAAATCCAATAAACTACTTAAAAATGCAATTAACAAAATTAATGTAGAAATGCATGAATAATCGATTTGCTGTTAGATTGCTAAGTATAAACAAAGAAATTGTGGAAGTCGCGCCATAATAAGGATTTGTGAAAATTAATACTTTTTTCGTCCTAGAAAAAATATAACATATTGTATAATTAAAATGTTATATAAATATAATTGTTTCTTTTGGGATAGAGAGAATAACTAGTATCATTTATTGTACATTTAATAATCTATTTTTCAAATATGAAAAAGAAACAATAAAAATAAAATGAAAAAGACTGGGGAATAAAATTTCGCATCCCCAACTGCAAATTAACTTAATCAAGCTCAAAGAGAATCAAATTTAATTTTCTGGAAAACAAAATTTCCTTCTTTAAGTTAGTCTATTAATTTTTTCCACTCTTGTTTCAAAGTTTTGAATCTTGTCGTTTAAATACAAACAAAGAAGGAATAATAAAAAAGGCGACCAGCTACTGCAGATCTAGAGGTAGAATTGAATGTGTTAGACAACTTCATTTCTTGAACTAGATGTCAAAAACGAAAAAAGAAAAAAAAACAAAAAAAAAAAAAAAGGGAGAAGAAGAAGTAAGAGGGTGCACATCCAGATCAATATGATCTACAATAACATTATTATCCGGAAAATTATCCTCATTTTCATGCTAAAAGTGATGTAACATATAGTGTGTGTGTGTATATATATATATGCATATATATATAAATGAGAAAAGAACTAAAGATACCCAAAAGGTATATACTCTATATAATTAGAAAACTGGAATATTTATTTACATGCATCCACAGCTTCCACTTCAGAGCAAAGGTCAAGAAACATACTCTATCTAAAAAAGTTGAGGAAAACATGATACAAATGTACATCAACTATCGCACAAAGGAAGAAACAAATATTTGTAGACAGAATTAATCTAATGTAACTTTCTGTATTTGCAATCGAAGACGAAGAAAATCCTCTACTGAGCAGGGCAGCATTAGAGGGCCAGTAGCATCATACCCATAGACTTCACCAGCTTTATCGAGAAGCCTTTGAAAGAGAGGATTGTAGAGGTACGAGATTGGGATCGAAAATCTTTGAAATGCACAATAATCTTGATTTTGATCGTCATTTGCTAGTCCCACTAGCACTGCCACCGACCCTTTCTTCAACTTCATCGTCTTCCTACCCAGCATTGTAATGTATATTTTGAGCTGAGAGAGAGAGAGAGAGAGGTGCTTTTGTAAAATTTAGGGTTTGATATTTAATTTGCTGTGGCTGTATTTGGGATATGATGGGAGGATGTATTTATAGGTGTTGTAACTTTACATAGTTCGATAATCTTTTGCTGCAGGTGGAATTATAGGTCAGTACAAAATATTTGGAATTGTTTAGTGATGAATTCTAAGATTCCTTATTCACCCTAATATTGTTTTTATGTTTCTTTGTTTAATACGGGAATCAGTTTTGGAGAACTATTACAGGGCATTTGAATCTGCTGGTAGTAAATTGAATTAATTAACATATTTGGATTGACAAAGAAATGAATATAATCCAAAATCTTGTCCTTACTGCAAGGTGAAACTCGATGAAATTTAGGGTTGAGAGGATCATCTGACTTTTGGCTTCTAATGTGTGATCTTCTGTTAATTAGTTTTATAATAGTTTTGGTTTGACGAAAAGAATCATGGTTAATCTTGTAGCTGTCACAAAGGGAACAAAGTACAGATGGGTTGGAAATATCATATTACAGGCAATCTAGGTATTTTGTTTAAAGTTGGTTATTTCATCGTGGACTCCCATGATATTCTTCCCAAACTTGTACACCAGTCATGATTTTGATCGTACTATTTTATTCCATGGCAACGAAATTAAGAATAGCTAAAAAGATGTGAACTCTAGTTGTTGGTAGATTTTCGTCCCCATAAATGACTAAGAATAGGTGTTTGCACAAATGTTTTATTATATATATATAGTATATTATATTACAATTTCTTACCAAATTAGTGGTAATTGTGATATGAAATATTTATAAATAAATAAATTAAAAACTCAAAACTAGAAATAATTTTTTTTAGGTGTGTTATGGTTGAAGTACGAGTAACTTTCCCTTGTTTTAGCCGGTTGTTAATTATAGAATCTTGCTCTATGAATACCCTTGTGGACTTAGATGATGATTTGACTTATATATTAGTGGCCTTATCATCAAAGTTAAACTACACATGAAGACAAGTACATATATATTCAATCTTCTATTATATTTTTTAAGCAATTATTTTGATAATTATATTTGTTGGAGGGTTCATTGAGCATACCAAAAGCTGACAATCTTAGGGCTGTTCACGTACGATGCCCTAACGCTTGGATCCGAAAGATAAGGAGTTGTGCGGAGGTGAGAACCTCGGAAATTGATGTGAACCCCAAACCTGATTATTCAAATTTCTATTTAATTCAATAACATGAAATGTGGAAATGAACTTCAAATACTTAAATAAAAAGAGCACTTATATATTTTTTCTAATTTATTACATACCACCATTATGCAATCATAGTGTTACCTTGTAACTGCAACGGTAATATTTATTAGTCGACTGTGGCCGAACCACAACTCAAATATTGATCTCTTTGTATTCCTTTGTTCATGAAGAAATCACACACTAAATCCACCACAAATCATAACCTAAATGCTAATTTTTGTTGGGGAAACCATTGTATGAGGAAAACTCATTTATGCATATACAACAAGTTTTAAATGGATGGTGTGATATTCATTGCCTTGTTACCAAACATTAACCCAATCTTAGTATTTATCTTACCAAGATCGCAAGTATAGTGTTTAGTTCAATGAGTTTTATATTATCTCATCTCCACATGTCACTCGACATTCAAGGCTATGACTCGTGTGAGAGAGCCACATTTTTCTTAACATGTCTAACACACTTTTAATGAATCATCTTGAAATATGTGTACATGAATACAATCAAGTATTTTATAATAAACTGTTAATATTTAATAATATCCTAAGTAAAGTTAAATTTAATGGTAATGTGCTTGGTACGTTATATTGCAATATTTGAAGTATCGACAAGCAATATTTCATCTGTGGAGAGTAAGTCACCATTGCTCTCCTAAAGATTGTTTCACCAATTAACAAGAATAATTAAACAGATGTGCATTCTCGTTGATCTATATAACCATTCTAAGAAACAATTATGATCATTCCAATTCCATCTCATTTTCTATACATTAAAGGAAATAATATATTGTGTCTTAACATGAATCTTTTCAACAACACTCCAATTGTTTTACTCAGAATCACCTAATGCTTAAAAGACCCACAACAAATCTTATATAAAGGCGTATATATACCTCTTGATGTATATCCAACCCCAAAATGTATTAGAATATTGTACTTTGAACATTAAAATCTCACTTTAGAAGTTATTACACATTCACTAGACATAGGAGCATTAACAGATTTATAGACATCCATTATGAATCATTTCAAATCCTCTAACACATGATATTTGAAATCACGAGTAATTTTATGGATGATGTTAGTGGAACTTTTACTTCTCTCATTAGTATCTCCAACCATGTCCTTCAACTCCATGTATGAAAGACAACCATATTGTAGAATACTCCAAATTATGCAAGCTAGCAATATATTAGATTTAGCAAGTTTCTCAATATATCTCAATTCTTAATATTATTTGCTCATCATAATGAAGTTGCATGAGATTACCATTCTCATAAATTATCATATAAACTTGTTCTGAGCACTATATTAGTCCACACACTTCAATTTATTGGCCCTTGACTACTAGCATCTTAGATTTACTGATAATGCATAGTTCTCTACGTGAGAAATTTGGTTTTTTTACCACTTCAAAAATATAATTTATGTTTTAGCTAACTTAAAACGAATTATATTAAAACTCACTATTGAACGAAAGTACCACCTTAGACAACTCTTACACAATGAGTATAACTTTCCAGTCAATTCAACCTTTAAGATCCCATTTGTTCTCAATTTCTTTGTATCTTGTGGAACATTATGGTATTTCTGACATGGTTAAAATTCCACCCATTAGAAAAAAAACTTTAATTGTTTTATCCATTTATTTCTATTTGGAGAATACGTAGTCCAATGATTTTAGATTCATACTAAGTTTTTAGAGATATATGGACAAGCTTGACTTTTTATCTTCACATGAGATTCATGTATGCAATTCAAGTACATTATTTTGTGAAGAAATTCAGACAGACAATATCGCTAAAAGTTGACTCCAATTGAAATCTTGTATCAATATATCCATTTCAAACTCTCGTAATTCATTTGGATACAGATCACCATCCAACAATTCATAAAAGGGTTTCGATTATACCCACTCATAATTAAAGATATAAATATTGTCACTAACTACTAAAAATTAACTAAAGATATCCAAAAAAAAAAAAAAAAAAGGTATATACTCTGTATATTTAGCAAACTGGAATATGTTATTTACATCCACAGCTTCCACTTCAGAGCAAAGGTTAAGAAACATACTCTACCTAAAAAGATTTGAGAAAAATACATGATACAAGTATATATCATTCTAGCAAAAAGCAACAAACAAATATTGGTAGGCAGAATTAATCGTTTAATGTATTTTTCTGTATTTGCAATCGAAGACGAAGAAAGTCCTCTACTGAGCAGGGCAGCATTAGAGGGCCATTAGCATCATACCCATAGACTTCACCAGCTTTATCGAGAAGCCTTTGAAAGAGAGGATTGTAGAGGTACGAGATTGGGATCGAAAATCTTTGAAATGCACAGTAATCTTGATTTTGATCTTCATTTGCTAGTCCCACTAGCACTGCCATCCACCCTTTCTTCAACTTCATCGCCTTCCTACCCAGCATTGTAGTGTATATTTTGAGCTGAGAGAGACAAAAAGAAAATGTGCTTTTGTAAATTTTAGGGTTTGATATTTAATTTGATGTGGCTGTATTTGGGATATGATGCGAGGATGTATTTATAGACTTTTTGCATGATAATCTTTTGCAGGTGGAACATATATATAAGCACTTAATATTTGGATTTTTTTTTTTTTTAATTGATGAATTCTAAGATTCTTTTGTTCATCCTAAATTATATTAATATTTCATTGGTTAGTACGGACATGAATTAGGAATTTGCTGGATCAATTAAATTGATTAAAATATTTGGATTGACAAAGGAATTAACAAAGTCCAAATTCTTGTACTTATTGCAAGGTGAAACTTATCGGAAATTGACGATGAAACTTAGGGTTGAGAGGATTATCTGACTTTTGGCTTTTAATGTGTGATCTTCTGTTAATTAGTATTATGATGCAGAATCATGGTTAATCTTGTAGTTGTAACAATGTTTCAAGTGCTAATTTTATAAACAAATTACAGCGGGTGATTGATTGTCATTTATGAATAGAAATTACTATCTAAATATTCTGTTTAAAATTAAGTATTTTGTCACCTGATATTCCTATCTTAAATTAATTTTTTTAGCCAATTTTGACACTTACTAAAATTTTAATCGTATCGCCCTATTTTGACTTGAAAGTAACCTATCTATTTTTAATCCCAATTAAAATTTATGATTTTAGAATTGTTTTAGGTATTTTTAATTTTAATTTTATTAATCCATAGTTTCTTACATATTAACCATATAAATATATGTATTTTTATACAATATATTTACATCTCTTATTTTGTGCTGATTTCTAATTTTATTATCTTGTTAATCACAAAATTAAATAATATCTGAATTTATATTATAAAAGCTCAGAACTAGACAAAGCTGTGAATTGTTTGGGTATTTTGGGTGGAAGTACAACAAGTAGCCATTCCTTGTTATAGTCGGTCGGAATCTTGCTCTACGGATACCCATTTCAACTGCGGATGCTGTTTTCGCCTACGTATTTTTGTCATATTACCATCGTACAAAAAGTATAAGTAAAATATACCTTCATATTTTTCTAGGGAACATTTACATAGATAATTATATAGTCTGTAGGAGGCCTTTGGGCCACCAGCATGGTAACAAAATTCTGAAAATTGTTTTTAATTTTCTTAAACGAAACTATAAAAATACAATTAAAATTTGTAATTTGTAATTTATATCAAATTTGTATTCAATTTGTAGTAATATTTAGAATAATCAAATTAATAATATAGCATCAAACATTGTTAATAATAGACTACAACAATTAGTAAGAATTACTACTCACTATGTTCATGACTATCAAGTTGCATTTGGGTCATATTAGTTTTTGGGAGTTGCAAGAATAAAATATAGGGTTAGTTCTTTTTATACTAAATATATCCCATTTATATCTCTTATATTTTTTCATTAAAAAATAAAAAATAAATCTGACTACCCAACCCTCACTCCCAACCTGCATAACCCATCGTAATTCCCAACACAAATTCACAAATTAAAGTTAAAAAACTCTTTGTTTTTTCAGAAAAAAAAATTTCAATTCTTTTTTTCTCTGCAATTTCTCTATCTACCATAAATTTGTGCATCTCGTCTCTTCTCTACCCAGAAACCCAACGAAATTGAAAAATGGCATAAATTTTGGTTCAGCACCAGAATGTGGCGGCGTCTGGCACCAATGGAATGACAGCGCCTAACGGAGCAACAACAGCCCGATCACAGACAACTTTGTTGTATGTGGGTGACTAAGATTTCAATGTGACGGACTCCATGAAGTTGCTGATTAAGACTATCAGTGGTGCCCACATACAACGATCATATATATATATGAATTACTGTACATAATTTTTTTATCAAAATCAAGTTTGGAGAAAATTCATTTAAAGAATAATGTTAAGTGTGTGTTGCTTATCAAGTTTGACCTCTTCGTGGTGAAATGTTTCAGATTTTGAGCAGAATCTCAAGAAAGCCATAAATCTGCAATTCCACTTTCTCTGTATTGAAGACACATGGAGAAAGAGAAGATAAAGCAGAATTTCTGCAGTGAAGAATAGGAGCAAAATAAAAAAAAAAATATATATATATATAAGAGTATTTTAGCACACCCTAAAATATATTTAAATATAATAATATAAAATCAAGCTAACCAAATAAACTTATTTCAAATGATTAATGTAGAATACTTTATGGAAAGTTATAGGTAAACTTAAGATAATTAAATAAATAGAAATAATGTTTCATATATATAACTTAACGTCTTAAACCTGACTTATATGCAAAACTTGG
This sequence comes from Caryopteris x clandonensis, assembly GCA_028749325.2. Classification (NCBI taxonomy): domain Eukaryota; kingdom Viridiplantae; phylum Streptophyta; class Magnoliopsida; order Lamiales; family Lamiaceae; genus Caryopteris; species Caryopteris x clandonensis. Next base: position 1,215,700 of record JAPYKT020000008.1, on the reverse strand, counting down.
TTGATTCAATATTATTTTTCCCATTTTATAAATTTTATTTTTGAATAAAACTTGAACTACGAACTATTGATAGTTTCAAATAATATTTATTCTCAAATTTTCTTACTGTGACCACAACAACTAACTTCATGGGTAATCATACACGCTCCAACCTCTGAATTCGAAATATATTTATACTAACATAATAAGAAAATTATTTATAGATAGTAAAATTTTGTCAAAAAATAAATTAAATTCGAATTTTTTTAACATTTTTTTGAGAAAGAAAAATTATAGAATACAACTTGTGGTTGATTCAAATATTATATCTTTCTATTTCTAAAAAAAAAACGCTTCTGTTAATATTTAAAATACGAATAATTAATTTTTTTACTTCTTATTAATTTTAGCATCAACATATAGGTTGCATTTAGAATTTTGCTTTTAATTTTGTACTTTAGCACTGATATTTATTATTTTAGCACATTTTGTTTCTTGTCACAAAAAATGGAGAAATGTTTTTGAGAAATTTGCAATGGTGACACAAGAGCTATGTTGAAAGTTGTGGTTAAAATTACATCAGCATAAGAAAATGTACATATTTGATTTAAATGAAAACGAGTCTTCGTTAAATGTACATATCATTGTATTTTAAAAATAAATATACGTTGAATTTGTATTTATGAGATTTTAAAATAAAGAATCATGAATAATAAAATCTACAGGTTGATTTCTTATACAAGTATAACCAAAACAATTGATAGATGGATTTGAATGAAAAGAATTGAGCTTGCTTTTATTTTGAGATAATTACTTAGTATTTTGCTAGAAACTTAGGGTGAACAATAAAATTATATGGAGTGAGCTTAGTTGAAAATCTTAAGAGAGTAACAATTAAAAAAATAACACTCCCTTCGTCTTAAAAAAAAGTTTTATTTTTTTGGACTCGAGGCTCGAGCCCAATGCAACCTAGGGTAGATCCCCAACTCATCCGTCCACGACGACCAAAACATATATGATGATTGTATTTTTCGTTAAATTCATGTTTGATGATTGTATTTTAAAAATAAATATACGTTGAATTTGTATTTATGAGATTTTAAAATAAAAAATCATGAATAATAAAATCTACAGGTTGATTTCTTATACAAGTATAACCAAAACAATTGATAGATGGATTTGAATGAAAAGAATTGAGCTTGCTTTTATTTTGAGATAATTACTTAGTATTTTGCTAGAAACTTAGGGTGAACAATAAAATTATATGGGGTGAGCTTAGTTGAAAATCTTAAGTGGGTAACAATTAAATTAATTCTATGATTAAATTTAAGAAATCATCACAAACTAGATAAGTAGAAAAATATACGGCTTAAACACAAAAAAAAATATAAAAGTACATTTTTATCAACTTAATGTACGCACATGTTTCTACTTATGAGCAGATTCATGAGAATTGGGTTGGATCAGATCCATGGGGTAGTGATCGGGCACACCTGGGGTTGGTGGCGTCACTCGCAGTTCAGTCCAAATAAAGTTCTATTCTGAAAAGATATCACTACTTTTCCATTCTTATAAACAGATCTTAAAATCATTCATTTCGTTCAATACATTACATCTTGCATTTAAAGTATTATTGCAATTGTATTATTCCTTTCATGTCTAAATAAAGTTATGAAATATCGGGAATTGTTCGTTGATAACATTTTATATCATTGTGCTGCGACTCTTCAATTCAAAATTATTGTATTTTGGTTACAATTTTCGGAGACATGAGCGTGAATACAAGGCTAGTTTGTCTGATAGAGAAAGAGTTTCCTCAACTTTTCGATATCGTCACCACACAACAAACAACACATTACTTACCGGATGCCTTTAATGAATGATTTTAGAGCACTGACGGAATATTTTATATAATGTTCGGCAAATCTTGATCAAACATTTTAATATGTGTTTGACCACATTAGGATATTTCTACTATTACCTTACTTCTAATCCTGCTACTCTACTTTCATTTTCCTGTGTTAATATCTCAAATCACTGAAACTAACAAAAATATATTTGGGAAAGAGAATGGAAACTAAATTTGTATAGATATGTTCTATTATCCAAAGCTGGTAAGAGCGGAAACATGTCCTCATGTACAATCACTTCCAGAAAAGAAATAAATGGAAAGAACGTACTGCTTATTTCATTGGAAAAGAATGGAACTAATACTTGCACGGAATTAATAGTTACACTGCAGTAATTTACTGAGAGATGCTAATTAAGAGAAGAAAAAATCATCGAAGAAAACAGAAAAAAAGTTCAGTTTTTTACATTTTCTATCCGCCATTGGAGATGAAGAAAATCATGGACGGAGCATGGCAGCAATAGGGGACCGGTGGTTTGGTAGCCATAGGTTTCTGAAGCTTTATCAAGAAGCCTTTGAAAGAGTGGATTGTACAAGTGCGAAATTGGAATCAAAAATCTTTGAAATGCAAAACAATGCTGAGTTTGATCATCGTTTGCTAAGCCCACTTGCACTGCCACCCACCCTTTCTTAACCTTCAACTTCTTTCCTCCCAGTCTCTTCATCTTCGGAGAAAACATCGATGCTATTACAATCTGTTGTCTTGGTTGCTTCTTGTCTGATTGTATTTCGTTGCTTCTGCTCTGAGTTTAAAATGAAGATATTTAAAGAGTGGAAGATTCAGATAAAGACAATTGCTTTTTTTATTTTATTTATTTATTTGCTTTGTATCCATCAATGTTTCCTTGAATATATAATCAATTCAGTTGCTACATAGATTATGGAGAATCTTAAAAGTGCAGGGACTTGAGTTTGAAGCCATTGAATTAAAAAATGTGATTTTCGGACCGAGATTAAAGAATAGCTCAAAGGTGTTGACTAGTTAGATTGTTTTATGCGTGATATGATTATCATAATTCCAACAGATGACAAGAATTCTTAGGAAAAAGAATCCTCACACAAAGTATTGATTTTGTCGAGACTCAGGCTTTCAATGACAAATTAAGATTACTCAAAATATCAGGTTACATTCAAACCATTAGGCATTTCGGAACTTCTAATTTAAGTATGGCGTGCGGCTATTTGCACCCGAATTCTCTAAATACATTTTATTTAAAATTAATTATTTTATTAAATATATTTTATTTATGACAATTATATTTTTTAATTAAAAATAATAATTGGATGAAAACAACAAAAAGAAGAGAACAAGCTTGTCGTACATATCAATTGCATATATACAAAAGTTCGAAATTTTCAATTGAAATATCATGTTTTATAAGTATTTTAGATGATAATATACATTAGGGAAGAATTTGGTTTAATATTCGTATTTTATTCATTTTTCGACATTTTGTTTTGAACCCATTGCACGTCTGCTCATATGTGTTTGAACCTGATTGGTCGAACACATCTGTTCGTGTTCGACATGATTGGTCGGACAAATCTGCTCGTGTTCTAGTATTATATGTCAAACAAGGATGAACATGTTGGTCTAAGACTTGTTCGGAACATCATATCTAACAGCTAAAGTAGTGTTTGACAAAATCTATAAAACACTACTTCACTTGTTCGGTTGGATGCTCCGAACAAACCTTAAGCAAATTGGACAATTATTTTATGTTCGGCACATACATTCAAATATTAACTAAGATATTCGAAGTATATTGTCGAATATAAATTAGATTCATTTTAAATATATATATGTAAAGATATTTTAGTCATATTAATAGTATTTAATTTTGTCCAATTTTTTTTTGGAATGTAATTAAATGACTCTGTAAAGCAAATAACTACACCAATTTATATATCTTTATGCATTCTCCTTTTAACTAGAACATAAGACGTGTGTTGCACGTGAGTCCTATGTGTTATTGAAATACAATATTTAAAATATGATGGCATTGAATTTGAAATAGCTACTCCCCCATTTCAAAAAAAAAAAGAAAAAAAGAAAAAAATTGTTTGTGTAAGTAAATACAAATTATAACTTTTTTTTTCTTTCGACAGGTGGAGTATTAATTAAATAATTTGCTATAGTTTTTTCCATCCTAATGAAAATATTTAATGCACATTAATCTACAACATAGATGTTTCTCTTTTTATGTTTTTTTAATGTAAGAAATTTTGGATTTATACATTAAGAATTAGCATATTTTAGATCGAATAATTTATTATAATTAAATCAAATAAGCATATTTCATCAATAATTGAGTAAATATCTTCTAGAATGATAATCGTATATAGAAAAACTAATGATTCTGAAACCGGAAGCATACATATCTTTAAGTTTAGAGATTTCTTTAATAACCAAGTAATTATCCTCTAGGATGATAATCTCATATGGGAAAACTAATAATCTTAAATATTCTTTAGGATGATAATCTCATATTGTAAAACTAATAAACTTGAAGTCGGGAGCGTACATATAAGTTTAGAGACTTCTTTAAGCTCAAGAATTCATTGCTCAGATCCTGATGAAATCGCTAATATTGTAAATATATATAAGTGAATATACAAACAGTAATCAATCGTTAGTTGTAAGGATTAATATCGAAATGATAGAACCAAAAATAACAAAACTTGAGATAAAAAAATGAAACATTTAGGATCAAAGTTGATAGACCATTATCTAGCTAGTTGGACGAAACATATATTTTCCAATTTGCTGCAGGTTATAGATTTTCACTTAGTTAATGAACTCGTAGATAATATTCATGGTTCATTGTTCTTTCTAATTCAAAGTTTCAAGCTCAGTTTTCATTTCTCTAATTGAAACGACACAGTATTACATGTGGGAGTTTGGGTACAGAGGATTGAAACTGTACTCCCATACCAAAAAGAGGGGAAAAAACAGCCCACCTGAAATCTCTATATGATTAACACACTAATGACATGCTGAGAAAAAACAAATTAAAGATGTACGAAGATATTTGTATTATATGTAATTCTGACAATTATCTAAGGTGAAGCAGGCTGTCATGAGGTAAGAATATGTGATAAGATGTAAGTGGCATAGTGTTTCCGATGGCCATTTTGTTTGCTGCTCCTTTGGATTTGCGACTGAATTCGACGAAAATGGTGGAGTGTACAAGGTAAAGTGAGGAGTCCAGGAGATCGATAATCATAAAGCTCACGAGCTTTATCGAGAAGCCTTTGCAGGAGGGGATGGTTTAAGTAGGAGATTGGGATCACAAATCTGTGAAAACCACAATAATCACTATTGCTTTGGCCTACTCCAACTTGCACTGCTATCCACCCCTTCTTCACCTTCATCTTCTTTTGCTCTTGCATTTGCACCATTACTTGCATATGCCTTGGAAAAGAATCAGAAAGCATCAATGCAGTTAGAGAGAGAGAGAGATGGGCCAGCAGAAATACAAAGGGATGATATATATAGGCCTAAAGTTGATTAAAGCTTTGTTGTATAAGAATTTCGTGGAGAGACATTGTTTGGCCAAAATTTTGGAATCTCAAAATTGAGAAATCCAAAGTTGTTAGTTGTATCAATAAATATTAAAATGTCTCTAGTTTTGGCCCTTATGTATCATCCAAACACTATAGCGTGAAATGCAAAAGACATAGTATTAAGATTCGGTTTTGACAAGTTCAATGCAGAAGACATACCATAACACTAGATTTTCATGCGTTGATCTTAAGACAGCATACATAACTTAAATTCTTATAGTAACCTCAGAAATTAATGTACGACCCTTTTGCAAAACTACAAAGAAGAATGTACTTTGCTTCGAATACTATCTGTGAATGGCATAAGAAAATTAAATGCGAATTTAGGAAGATAACAGCCGCAGTGTTTTGGGTGTTGTACATTTATCACAAGCAAAGAACTACTTGTACAGTCAACGGGGACGAATCCATGATTTACTGATGGGGTTGGCTACAACGTAAGTTTAAGTATCCAAAATTCATGTACGATAATTGTTTTAAATAAATGTACGATGAATTTGTACTTATCGTAAAATTCATGTATGATGATTGTATTTTTAAAATAAATATACGTTGAATTTATATTTATGAGATTTTAAAATAAAAAATCATCAATAATAAAATCTACTTGTTGATTTCTTATACAAATATAACTAAAACAATTGATAGATGGATTTGAATGAAACGAATTGAGCTTGATTTTATTTTGAGATAATTACTTATTATTTTGCTAGAAACTTAGGGTGAACAATAAAATTATATGGGGTGAGCTTAGTTGAAAATCTTAAGTGGGTAACAATTAAAAAAATAACACTCCTTTCGTCTTAAAAAAAGTTTTATTTTTTTCGACTCGAGGCTCGAGCCCAGTGCAAGCTAGGGTAGATCCCCGCTCATCCGTCCACGACGACCAATTTCCAGATTAAAATAACAACTGGCACTAGCAGCATCTTAAATTCTGAAGAACGTTGATATTATAATTATTGACTAGATTTTCCATGTCAACTGCATCATAATCAAGCTTCATAATTCAGACCTTAATATGACTGCGAGATTATTTGGATAAGCTTTTTAAACCTGTCTTACAATCTCATATATATTATAAGTTATTTTGTGTGCCTTTATCAGAACGTTGACATTATTATTTGGAGTTTTTTTTATACTGTAATTCACTAATTAATTGTAAAAACAAGAACTTTACTGTATTTTAAAAATTTTAAATTAAATACCAAATAAAAACTAAATAATTAGTCATAATATCTTATAACTTTTATAATGTATCATTATTTTTAATAGAACTTAATAAAATTACAAAATATATAATTATATTATTATAAATAACCACGTGCAAAGCTTTTGCTAGTATATATTTATAGTTTAGTTTTAATTTCACTCCAAATACTTAGAATAATTGTTGTTTTTCATACTTCTGTACCTCAAGAATTTCAATACATACACATTTCAGGTTGCCCGAAACAATTTTTTTTGTCAGGCTGGAGACACCATTACTTGTCATGGTATACAGTTACTTCCATTACTATGTGCTGGAATCAATACCTGATATACAGTTACTTAAAGATGCTAAATAAGGGAAGAAATAAAAGTCATCGAAGAAAATTGAAAAAATATCAGTTGTTTACATTCTCTATCCGCCACCGGAGATGAAGAAAATCCTCGACAGAGCATGGCAGCAGTAACGGACCGGTGGTTCGGTAGCCATAGATTTCTGAAGCTTTATCAAGAAGCCTTTGAAAGAGTGGATTGTACAAGTAGGAAATTGGGATCGAAAATCTTTGAAATGCAAAACAATGCTGAGTTTGATCATCGTTTGCTAATCCCACTTGCACTGCCACCCACCCTTTCTTAACCTTCATCTTCTTTCCTCCAAGTCGCTTCATCTTCGGAGAAAACATCGATGCTATTACTATTTGTTGACTTGGTTGCTTCTGGTCTGAGTTTAAAATGGAGATATTTAAAGGGTTGAAGCTTCACACAAAGACAATTGTTTTGCTGGTCGATATAATTTTACTTTTTATTTTTTATTTGCTTAGTATCGATCAATATGTCCTTGAATAATCAGCTCAGCTCAGCTGCTACATAGATAATGGAGAATCTTCCTAGTGCAAGGACCTGAATTTGAAGCCGTTCAATTAAATATTGTGATTTCTTGACTGAGGTTAAAGAATAGCTCAAAGGTGTTGATAAGTTAGTTTGTTTTATGCGTGCTATTATTATTCTATTAAAAAAGACAAAGAATTCTTAGGAACAAGAATCCAATATAGTTTATGAACAAATAATTTGGGAGATGCCACAACTTCATTATAGATTATTTCGAGACTCAAGTCTTCGATTCCATGACAAAGATAAGTCAAAATTAATATCCGGTTATCATTCCTTTTTTGTAATTTTTAATTTATTAATCTTTGGGCATGAACTTTACTAAATCAAGACTGGTGTTCCAGCACCGTGACAGGGAAATGAAGATACTCTCTCTCTCTCTCTCTCTCTCTCTCTCTCTCTCTCTCTCTCCAGTTGTTCACAACTCCAATTCGATGTCATAAGATTCTCAAGAGACTAAGTATCTTTCGGACGGAACCAAAATAAGTTTGATATCTTTTTATTTTATCAATTTTGCTATGTATTTTTTTTAATGCTCAATTTCAATTTTAATTTTTACGAGAATTAATAATATTGTCGAAAAATGCATGCACCTCTTACGTGATCATAAATAAATTGAGGCTTTATTATATTTCGGCTAGTTTGATTATGTGGCAACGTCAGTGTGAAATATCACGTCGTGTTAGACCAGATTTAAGGACATAAAAGAACAAAAACAACAATTTATCATTCGCAATTCCATGACCTATTTTATACACCATTGATGTGCAGAAAGGAAAGGTTAGATTGAAGTCAAATCTTTAAGGTATTTCCTCTATAACCCTTCATAGAACTGGGATTGACATAAATTGAGAAGCGTGTGGAGGGAATACCTTATTTCTCCAATCTTCATTTTTTTCCATGGTGGCAAGCCCAGGCTTAGAGAACAGAATCTACTTTCTTAAATTTCGTGATGGTGGAACTGTGTTCTATTACCTGGATACAGCGGAATGGAAATCTTTTGGGAGCCAGGAAACGTTGTTTGACGTCTACAATACGCAGTTGCAGCTCCACTCTTGTTGAATCATGCCCAGTTGGTCCTACCTCTCTAGCTCTAAAATTTTAGTTTTTTTTTTTTTCCTATTTGACAGTACACTGTGTCTTAGATCTATAAATTTGTATGAATTTTACAATCATTGAGGAATCCTTTTTTATATTTGGTGAATTTTTAATTAGATTTGGCTTGTTGGAGCAATGGATGATCCGACTATTTATGATTGGGCAATAGTAGAGTTTCCCTGAATCTAAGATCCCAATTCTTATGTAAATCAAGTTTATTAAATCTCATCTTCTGTTCTTCTCCCCTTTTCTAGTTCCCTGTTGTGAATTAAGATGATGCATCAACCAAATTATGATGTAACCTACAGTTTCTTTTCAGCGTCCGACAAGGACAGAGAAATTATGTTAATTACAAATTAATTTACATACCTTTCATCTAATCCGTTGTCGTCCAGTGGTTAGGATATCTGGCTTTCACCCAGGGGACCCGGGTTCAATTCCCGGCAACGGAAAAGTTTTTAGTTTTTATTTTTAAAGATAAAAGTTAGGGGATGGCAACCTAATATGATTTCGGGGTGATCAACGCTACAGTCTGTGTTCTTATTATTTTAAAAAACAAATCAAGTACAAAATTATTTTTATAGAAACATTGTGGAAGCATATGAAGAATCCTACAATATCATATTATAAATTGTTAATTTTAATTTTTTTATGTAAACTTATAAGGTAATGCATTGATATATATATATATATATATATATTATTCATTTATTTATATAGTTGTTTATAAGATTTTGGGATAATCTTTTGTTATTCGGATTCAATTTGATTGGTCAGGCCAATTCATGAATTAGTAGAAAAAAAAAACATCTTCTTTCATCTTATTTAGAAGTGTAGCGTTTACAACCTTATCCTACAAAATATGTTAATATGATAAATAACCTATTCAAAATAAATAACCTATATTTAGATTATTTTATCCATTTCAAAATAAAATTCTTGTTTAATAATAAATCAATTAATTATATAAAAATCAAATTATTCAATATTTTTTGTAAAACATAATTGTTAATATTAATTTGTAATCCAAATCTAATACAAATAATTGAATATACAATAAATATTAGAATCTAACCCCAATTAATCAACAATAAATAATTATATTTTTTTCCACTAATATCTCATTTTAATATTTGCAATATGGGTGTAAAATTAAAAATTATAATAGAATTTAATTTAATATATTATAAATAAAAAGTGGAGTAAAAGTAATATTTGTATGTTAACAAATTAAAAAATATTCCCAAGAAAATGAAGAACTATAATTCAACTAATCAAAAAATTTCCAAACATAATGTTTTTAGATTATTTTATAATTATTATATATATATTAGTGGGAGATATGTGCGATGCACATAAGTTATTGTATAATTTTTATTATGATACCTTCGTGATATTGTGTTATATTTTCTCAAAATTAAGAATATTATACTATTATTGTCTAATAATAATGTCAATTTTTCTACACAATAAAAATATTTATATAATTATTTGTTTTATTTTTTGTGTTTTTGTAATTGGATTTCAAATTATTTTAGTTTACATTTTACTTTCAAAATAATCTCTAGTTTGATATATAAATAAAATCCCCATATATAATCAAGTCATGGTAAGAAAAATAAAATAATATAATATGTGGTTTCTTTTTTCTTTCTTTTGGCTCTATAGACAACGTACTTAATATTTAAATATTTTATCAGAAGACAAATATATATATATATATATATATATATATTATAATAACATGTGTTTTTCCCACCTTTTTTAGAGTTAGAATTTCATAATTTGCTAAAATATAGTTGTTGTTTAGATTTTTTTAAAAATTCCATAATTTGTTTTATAATAAATATAGCATATAATATATATAATGTATAATATATAAAAGATATGTACCAATCAATATATATATATACATATATAAAGAGAAGCATCAGATAAAATAGATTTGCAAATTTGTATTTACTTTATTTTTAAGTTATATATAATATTTTTTTAATTATTGAACAATATTATCATTAGTAGTAAATAACTAATTCATCTTAACTCACACTACAAATTTGGAAGTGGCTTTGCAATTATGAAGTTAATTAACATAAAGTTTGAGATGATGGATTAACATTAATTCTAGAATATATCAAAAGGTGATGCCTCAATTATTCTAATTTTTTTTAATTTCTTCCAAAAATAATATAATATAATAATTTGTTAAAATCTATCTAATACATATATATATATAAAGAGAAGTATCACATATTCATTGTAGTTATCATATTTTTGACCGAAACATGGTTACTATAGCAAAAAAATATTGTATACCTTTGCTCAAATACAACCTTTGCTCATATATTCATTGATCTATTACTTTTAGTTGAACTATATAAAATGATTTCTTTAATCTTCAAATTGAATTTATTCTATTTTACCCATTATATAGTTATATAATTTATATATAATATTTATATATCTTATTATAATCATGCTACATATATAATTATTGAATATAATTATATATTTTTTAAAATAAAAATTTTATGTATTTTAAATTTAATAATATTATACTATAAAATTATATGAAAATAATTTATAAAAAAATTAATATATCCGTCGATCGCATGAAAGACCTTACTAGTTACTTCAACACATGAAGTCTGATGCAAAACTAGCTTTATATTAGAGATATAAGAAGTATATGCATAAACTAAATGAAAGTAAGAAATAAAATGAAGTCATCAAAGATTCCAGAGTTACAAATTAAATCATTTTTTAAATGTCATATTTTATATTCGGAATATACGATTAGCAACAAAAAGAAAAAAGAAAGACAATAAATATTATATAATAAAGTTCATGAGTAATTTTATTTTTTATTCCAATCAAATAAAATAAGAAATATTTATTGCCGTTTCTAATTCTAATGTTACGTAGTTATTTTCATGATTATTGTCATCCCACTAAGGTAACCATTTAGTCACATGTTCCTCTCTTACTTATCCTTTGTAAGTAAGATATTCATAATCTCATCTCTCTCTCTCTCTATACATATATATATATATATGTATTTATATATCCATAGAATACTTTTTAAATACTCATTTAATTATTTATAAAATATAATTATTTAGAACCCGATGTATATTACTAAATGAATTTGGATGAATTTAAGTATTCTAAGTATTTTTTATGAAGTATGGATTTTTTAAATTTTACATAATTAGTTTAGATAAAATTATTTTGATAGATACCAATGGTAGGTTATTTTCAATTCCCGAAGTTTATTCAATTCAAGTTTGCCAAACTTTTCATTTTTAAGTATGCATAAACACATTAATTCAAATTAAACTCGGCAGCAGAGATTTTTCATTTAAAAAAAATAAATAAAGAGAGAGATAGACTACAGCAATCTCTTGGAAACTTTAGCCTGCAAGCCATGCTTCACGGTGAGCAAAGCAGAAACACTTGGACTAATGCTTTGCCCCTCCAAAACCTGGCATGAAAGTTGTGCAACATGGTAGCTGCAACAGCTTTCATTCTGGTGAAGGCCAATTCTCTGCCTGGACAAGCCAAAGGGCCCGACCCGAATGCAAGAAAATTGCTCGAACCCGCATGTTTCAGCCCTCCTTTCCCGGACATCCATCTCTCCGGCTTAAATTCCCCACAATCTTCTCCCCATATCTCCGGCGTCCTCCCCATCGCGTACGAGCAAAGAACAACTTTAGTTGCTTTTCCAACTTTATGGCCACTTGGAAGCACATCTTCTTGAGTTAGATCCCTTATAATAACCGGAACGGTCGGGAAAAGCCTTAGGCTCTCAGTCAAGGCACAGTGCAGATAAAATAGTTTCCCTAGTTCTTCTACATCAGAAAACAGGTGGTGTAGGGAAGCGACATTTTGTCTTATTTCTTCTAAAATCTTGTTTTCTACTAAAGGGTTTCTTGAAAAGAGGTAGAAAAACCAGGTTAAAAGTGCAGCAGATGTGTCCCTCCCTGCAAATAGAAGTGTCATGATATTGGCAGCTAAAAAGGCCTTTTCAGTATGCTTTGCTGATCCATCAGCCATATAAAACTTGAGCACATCAAAATCGCCTCCCGTATCTTGATTCTTGGCTACTAGTTCATGCTTCTTAGATACAAAATCTTCTAATGTTCGATTGAGAACGATGCATGCTTCCGCCATTTTCTTCTCCTTTCCAATGCTCAGCCATTTCTGCAGCTTCCAAACACTTTCTGGCAAAATATATCGCCAAAATACGGCCTCTGCCATGTCATCCATGGCATCCAGAAGAGGGCAAACGGGTAACCCGACCCGGAGGGAGCCCAGGTCGAATCCAGTTGCCATGATGCATGTTGCATCAATCATATACCTGCTGAACAAATTTTGCAAGTCTAGTACCTGATTTTCCCTTGATACGTGATCAAGAACTGGGATTAAGCCCTTCTCCAGAATGTGATGGATTGTCTTTGGTATAGATTTCTGGAACTGATTCTCCTTGTAGAATGCATGAGTGAATTTCTTGCCCTCTCTCCACTCATCAAATTTTTTAATGAAAACCGCGTCGCCCAGAAAATCGATAGCGTTTCTGAACTGAGATCCCCTCTGGTAGATTGAGAACTTAGAGTTCATAACATGGTGCACATTGGCTGGATCACTCATCACCAAGACATGAATATTTGTGAACTTGCACAAAATGGTGACCTTGTTTTCTGCCAACACTAGTGTCAGTTTGTCGTATAGCTCGTGGCTTTTAAGGTACGCTGTGGGCAGCAGTTTCATGAGAGGGCTGTTTTTGAGGCATAGAAAGATCAAAAGGAGAGAGCAAGATATTGCTGCAACAAAGATTTCTAGATAACTCATATTTCTTGTTTCTCTTTGGTAATGTTTTGAAGATGAAAAGGTCACAATTTATAAGCAAGCAAATTAGGCAATAAATTAAGGGTAAAGATTGGTGGCCAGAATCTGGCCGGCCAGAAAAGGGTGTATTGGTAATTTTCTATAAAATAATTATATAAAATGTCGAATATGTCCTTTATTAATTAATCGCAGAAAAATAAGTAATTCAGTTTGAATTTGAATTTTGAATGTGTTTCTCTCTCATCATCAATGAGGCGGTTTCTCTCTCACCATCAATAATAATAAGGATTTCAAGGATTTCATATTACAACTTCCAAGATTTTTTTATAATGATAATTCATACCAATCCGTCTTTATATTAAAGCCAAATTTCATTTTCATTTGTATTCAAACTCTCTTTTCTTGTTCTTCAGTAGGTGAAATATAACAATTGATCCTTCGCCTTCCACGAGGGCGACCAACTTCTGGATTCAAGATTGCGGCAACTCCAAATGATTGATCTTCATTTGTCGTTGCCGATACACTTCTCCCATGTTAAACAAATCACTATTTATTTCAGCCAACTTTTGTTTGATAAAATCCATCTTCCCCAGACTCCCCATGGCAGCATCAGTACACTCTTGAAAAATTCGTTCTACTTCTTGGAACTTCTTATAATCATCCGTCATGTGTGGATAACCGTCAGCAAAAAATATACTTGAGTGTTGTCTATACACGTCCTTCCTCCATCTACTCAACAGATACCTTTCATTAATAGACAAGATATATTTCTTGCCCATTACTCTAAAAATATGACAACAAAGGATCCCCGTCTATAAATCATAATTCCTTGAGGTCCAAACTCAATATTATTCAACGATTGTGTGTTGTTGATTTCAGAATCCGCTATGTTTGTTTCACCTCTCGACGCACTCTCTATATGGTTGGACGACTCATCATGGCTAGACATACTTTGGTCACTATCAGAACCAAAAATCTCATGCATAAAAGCTAATCTAATTGTGTTAATATTTGGACTCTCCATTGAAATAACATTGTGTTAACTGGTGAAATAAAGGTTTGAGATTGTGTTAGTTTAATCTACCTCTTTAAGAATCTGGTCAAATGAAGGTTTAAAATTAAATTTTGCTGATGTGTATATTCATCATTATTGTGAGGCTCATTAAATTGCATTTTGATTTACGTATTTGTTGTGAGGCTCAAGAAACAGCACGTCTGATCAAAAACCAAGAAAGAAAGAGGGAATATCAGAAAGAAAAATGTTATGGAGCCAAATTTACTAAAGAGCGTAAAGGTAATTTTACAAATACAATTATTATTTATATTTAAATTTAATCAATTCTGGCCATACAGCACGGTCCATAAATTAATGAAGCGTGTGGTAGTTAGTTGGTATCCATTAAGGTTGTGTTTACATTGTAGGATAAGCTTGGATTTGGATAAGGTATCCAAGCTTATCAGGCATATACATTGTAAGATTGTAAAAAGACAATTATCCTAGATATTCGGGATAAACACATTTTTCAAGAAAATAAGGGACTTAATGGCTGATATAATATCCCTTCATTTGAGGTGGGATATCTTAACCCTCTTGGTAAAATGACAAAACTACCCCCTCAAACCTCAAACCCTATTTTCATTTCTCCTTCCTTTCTTCTTTTTTATTATTATTATTATTATTATTATTATTATTATTATTATTATTGTTGTTGTTGTTCTTGTTGTTGTTATTATTATTATTATTATTATTATTATTATTATTATTATTATTATTACAACTTATTATACAACTCTTATTGTTATTATTATTATTATTATCTTTATTATTATTAATATTTTTTATTATAATTACTCTTATTATTATTGTTGTTGTAATTTTTATTATTATTCTTATTATTATTATATATTATTATTATTATGAATATTGTTATTCTTATAGTAATAATAATTATTATTATTATTACACTGTTATTGTTATTATTATTATTATTATCTTTATTATTAATAATATTTTTATTATTATAATTACTCTTATTATTATGATTATTGTAATTTTTTATTATTACTGTTATTATTCTTATTATTATAATTATTTTAATTATTGCTGTTATTATTATTATTATTATTCTTATTATTATTATTATTGTTATTGTTATCATTATCATTATCATTATTATCATTATTATCGTTATTATGATTGTTATTACGATTATTATTAATATTTTATTGTTATCGTTATTATTATTGTTGTTGTTGTTATTATTATTATTATTATTATTATCTTTATTATTATTAATATTTCTATTATTATAATTATTCTTATTACTTTTATTATTGTAATTTTTTATTATTCTTATTATTATAACTATTTTAATTATTGTTGTTATTATTCTTATTATTATTATGAGTTATTATTATTATTATTATTATTATTATTATTATTATATTATTATTATTATTATTATTATTATTATTATTGTTATTGTTATCATTATCATTATCGTTATTATCATTATCATTATCGTTATTATCATTATTATCATTATAATTATTATTATTACGATTATTATTATTATTATTATTATTATTATTATTATTAATATTTTCTGCACGGCTGCGAAGGTCGGGTGACCTTGCCCTAATTCACACGACGTCGTCTTGAGGGGGGCTGAGGAGATTTAAACAAATTTCAAGGGTATAAATGTCAATTCAATTTAATTCATCAATATAATACATGTTTGTAAATGATGGATATGATAACGAATCATATCCATCAATCAAAATAAAAGTAAGATAGGATTGAGAAATATTCATAATTTTACACCTCATATTCAATCCTATCCTATATGCCCTAATTCCTATTTACCAAAGTAAACGCAGCCTAAAAATAGCTGACCGCTTCTTCAAATACAAGTCAGAATTCATAAAGTCAGGATTGTAAAGTCAAATGTCAAAAGTCATACACTGTAGCATGATTATTCCGCACTTAAGCCAATTTTAACGTAATTAATCTAAACAGCATTATTTTATTTTCTATATGTATTATAATATATACATAAATTAAAGCAGTACAATAAATAATTATCAATTAGTGTTACAATAGATTAATTTCAGCATATACCTAAGCAATTTTAATACATTTTATATACATTATCAATTAAGTAGTGGTTTAAACACTTAATTAATTACATGACATATAGAGTATATATGTGGACGTTGTTTAGGGCGTCGGTAATCAATTCCTTGAGGAAGATAATTAAAATATATTACGCACACATATGTATCAATTACAGTAGATTATTTAGATAGGTAATTTTTAATATTTTAATAGGGCGACAAGTTTATTTTTTAGAAACATTTTATAATATTTATATTTAAAAAATAACATACCGTGTCATGCATATTTTATTTCAAACTTAGCCAAATTTAGTATAATTAAACAACATTATTTTCCTCAGTATATGTATTATATAATATATAAACTAAAGTAGTACATAAAATGATTATCAATTAGTTCTAATATAAATTAATTTCAACATATATTTCAGCATATACGTCATTATATATATTAGTTGTAGTAATAATCCAACAAATTAATTTGAATTTAGATTTATTATCACACTATTTTAGTCAAGTCAAAATTTTGCAAAAATCACCTAAAACTCACTAATTAATTTGAATTTAGATTTATTATCACACTATTTTAGTCTCAAAATTATGCAAAAACCACCTAAAACTCAATTTTGAATGGGAATCGCACTACATTTCATGTATTATTTTTAACAGGTGTACGATTTTTATTCAGTGGGAAGATAAGATTCATTGCACTGTATATCAATTTTGTATCTATAAATATGCATAGAATAATTCGTGGCAAAATTTGCAAAAATTTCCGTGAACCTATACCTAGGTTGAAATTAAATTTTAAATTATTTTTTTATGAAGAAGCATATGTTGGACACATGTTAGAAGTAGGTGGGGCTGCCATGGAATGGATTAAAGACTGGCAGCGGTTAGCAGTCTGGCTTGTTTCACGATATAATCGGTAGTTACAATGATAGGGTTTGCAGTCAGCAGGGATGGCGTTGCCATTGAGGAGTGATTGAGACAAAGTGGAAGTAAGGTGTGGTGAGTTGGCACGGTGCTACGAATGAAAATTAGTAAGCGCGGAGGCCAAGCCACACGATAATCGGCTGAAGGTGTTAGCTCAAAATGTAGTCGTTGGCGTTGCTATTGAAAAAGGTTTTGCATGGGGCGTGAGATGGGGTTGGCTTTGGAATTGTTATAAGGAAGGCTCGATACCATCTAAAAATTATGAGAATTAAATAAATTTTATTGTACACCAAAGGCATTTATATATAAAATGATAAAATTTTGGAGGACAAAACTCAAAGAATTAAATACAAGATATTTACAAAGAATAACATATTCTAAATATTTCTCTCCTAATAGGCATTCTAAATATTTCTTTCCTAAAAAATGAATATTCTAAATATTTTTTTTCTAATAGATGAATCCAAATATTTATTTCTTAATACATGGATATTTTAAATATTTGTTTCCAGTAAACTCACCTCTAAAATATTGTGATTGCAATCACAAGATTTGTTGGATAAATATTACATGTAATATACTCTCCATTCAAAAATAAGAAATAAATTTTTTTAAGAAAAATAAAATTGTCCAAAAAATATTAAGTTGCAAAAATCAATATTTTATTTTTTCAATCAAAATAAAAAATATATTTTTCTATTTCACAAAAAAAAAATCAAATATAATTAAATAAGTTAACGAATAAAAAAAAGATGCATAAACAAAAATTTATGAGAAGACTGTGCTTTTTCTAATTAAGCAAAAATAAAAAGTTTTAAGCTACCTCTTAAGATGGAAGGAGTAGTTTGTAAGGTACTTTCCAAGATTCAAAGTAATTATCTTTATTCCAATTTTTTTCATTAATTACTTTTGTAGAGTACAGATTTTATTTTATTACATTACGAATGCAACATAAACTTGAATATTCGAATAATTTATTAAAAACATTATATCGTGCTTAAAGAAAAAAAAGATAGCATTCATCACAACAATACTATAAATATTTATTGGCCATAAAAGATAATATTTATAATTCGTATTTACCATCATAAAAGTTGTCTTAAAATGTTTATATACATGCACAAGTTATTTGTTTGAGTGATCAAAGTAATGGGAAAATAAATACTTGTTGTTAAATTGTTTGTTTGTATGACAAGAATGCAAATATACAATATAGAAGTTCCAATGCTTTATAAATTCAGAAATGGTAATGGAAAGGAAAAAAATAAAAGAAAATATTTAAAGCTCCATAATTATTGATAAAGATAAAATATGAGTAGTAAAACTAATTGTAAAAAAAAATTATTACGCTTTGACCTTTTTTATTATGCAATTTTTTTATTCATTGATTTATTTTTTTCAATCATATATAATTAGTTTATGATATTAAAAATTATTATTATTTTATTTTTACTAGTAAAATAGACATCGATTTTTGAAATATAACTTTTTTTGTGGGACAGTGAATAATTTTTCTTTTAAGTAAATAATTATATTATAAATGTATAATACTATGTATAAGGGTATCGGGGCGGGACGTGAGGGAGGATGGAATGGGTGGGTAGGGGGACTCAAATGCAACTCGTAATGGGGCATGCATTTCCCTCTTGGTTAGGTTAGGGTGGGGCGATCGGACTTCTGTTCAAGTCGTGATTATCTTGCCATTTCTAAATAACGATAGTTAAAACAAAATTAAATAATAATATGGGTTACAAAGAAAGAAAGGAGATTAATGACAATTATCAAATTAAATAAAATAATTTCTTTTAAAAAATCCTAATACATAAATCTTGTACTATAAATAATTAAACTATTTTTTTAACCGTAGGTAAAATTATAACATATGGTGTGTGTGTGTGTGTGTGTAATTGTGTAACGCAAAAGTGTGTTGCTAAGATGTACAAGTCCTCAAAACTTTTAATACTATTAATTGTTTAGAAGTGTAATCATCAATTAAAGTTGAAACTGTAATCTCATGTTATGTTATTATAGAATACTAGTATTTCTCCTGTGTGTTGCACAATTTGTATTAATTATATTAATTTATTTTAAATTTAAAAATAATAATTTATTTCTTAAATAAAATAGCTATTTATTATATTCTACGCATAAATAAAAAATTACCTTAAAAGTAGTATCTTAAATAAATGAATACAATACTCGTTAATTTATTTTTAAAATAATAATTTAATTGTTTTAAATAAAATAGCTATTTATTATATTCTACGCATAAATAAAAAGATACTTTAAAAGTAATATCTTAAATAAATGAATACAATACTTGTTAATTTATTTTTAAAAATATACAGCATAGCATATGGTATGATGGTAAATTGAAGGTTAGGTAGGGTGGAGTGAGATAGATTCGGTGAATTGAATTAGGAAATATATTTTTTGTTTTTTATATATTCGATCGTTTAATGGAATTACATATTTTGTAAATATTTAGTAATTTATTGCTTTTTTTCCAATTTTCTTAGACTAACAGAGTTACCGTTTGTTTAAAAATTGTATGCTCTTTACTGCAGAATTACTAAGTTACAAATTTTCTATTCTTAAAAAAATGTATGTCTTTGTTCAAATTTGACACGATCCATTAATTATAGCTGCAAAAATTAGCAAGATTAAATAATTTTAAAATAAATATTAATAGACACAATACTAAGTCCAAATATTAAAGTTAAAGTTAAGTACATCAATTGAAATATTATTATTTGGCCATTTTATGAAATTGTATAATTAACGCACTATAAATATTGTAATTATACAAAACTATAATATAACATAATTACATTATCTGTATCTTACAAATAATTTAAACTATATAGTTGATATGAAGTGCAAATATATATTTTAACATATAAAAATAAGCCCAATAACTTTTATGTAGCCCAATACACACACACACATATATATAGACACCTTATTTATAACCCAACCCATTTACACAAGTGTAAGGCTATTATTTTATAGCCCAAACTCATATTTCTCACATTCTCCTTCGCCTGCATTGGACCTAAAGGAGTCAGCCCACCCACCAAACCCTGCACTCCTCTGATTTTTGTTCCAATCACATGCGGCTGCACCTAATTCTTTCTTTCATGTTCTCCTTCCTACACGAAATCAGATTCAATGAAAGGGATTTTCCCCTTACCCTCGTTATCGCTTGAAATATCAGGCATTTTGAGAGGGTTTCTCCCTTCTCTTCTTACTGCTCGATTTCAATCTACTTATTCTTTTCGAATATGTAAATTTTGAAGTAATTTTGTCGTCTCTTTTAGTACGACCTGATCTGAAAATTGAGGGATTTAACCATCTTATAATCAGTATGCTCAGTTTTATTTCTTCCGATGTAAGATTTTTTCGCTGTTGGGCCTATTTTTACTTAAGCAAATTGTTGCTTAGATTTTTTTTATCTAACATTGATAATTCACTTGCTTTGTCAATCAGATTAGATGGTTATTACAAAGTTTGGGGTTCATGTTTTGCGGGCATGTGTTGTAGCAATATAACAATATATGTCTCGATAGCTAACTGTTAAGCTGGTTTAAAATATATATTTCAAGTATGATTTTTATGAATTTAAATAAAAAAATTAAACGAATAATTTCATATCGTATTTATTATGTTATTTGTTTTATGATATTGATATCGATAACTAGGAGACTTGGCTATGCATGCATGGGTTGATGGTCATTAAATAAATCTCAGTAGATGAGATCATAAATGTTTCAAGCCAAAGAATCTACAAAAAGAGATATCGTGGGATTCAGATAAGTTTGCACTAAGCGATACGTCACTTGAGGAGTGAATTTCTATTTCCATAGATATCGGTGCGGAGACACCACATAAACAAGTGGATGTGATATAAGTCCCAAATGACTAAACTAATCCCGTGTCAGAACTCAAACCATTTGGTAGTCGCATGACAACGGAAAAATTGAGATTCGGATTTATGTAGGTGTTTTAATTAATTCTTAAATTGTACGCATGCATGTGATCCTGTATGAGAAAAGTTCTATATTTGATTGGTTTCTTAAACCTCTCTTGAGAAGCCAAATGGGGGTATGTTGGTTACGGTAAAACTATATTTAAGATCCATATAGTGGCAAGATGGAATGTGTTGGCCAGCAAAGTAATCTGTTGGGATTTTTTCACTATATTTCTACATTTGTCATATCCAATCAAGATCTTGCACAAGGGACCCGCTAGAACATAAGAGTATGGGCTAATGGATCGACAAATTATGTGAAAATTATTATAGTTATTAATATCAATTAAGGGGTTTGTATAAAATGACCAAGCCTTATATATTAATCTGAAAATCGAGCAAGATTTGAATACTGAAAAAGTTGACTTTATTTGCACGGTAACTACGGATGAAAGATTTGAATACCGAATTCATATTTTGGTTATGAGTCCCTCTAATAGTATTTGTTGTACATGAACAAATGGATGTCTTGCTATGGATTGAAAATTTAAAGGTGATTAATTAATCTTGCTATTGGATTGCTTGTTCTTGGACTAGCAAAGTAGTGAATCTAAGAAGTCACACGTTTAACTAGGTCATGATGCGTTGGAACGAAGATCGTAAATAATTAATTAATCATGGATGGATTTATTAAGCTAATAATATTTGTTAAAAATTAATTATTAAGATTAAGTAATTAAATGTTTATGGAGATAATTAATTATTGAGTTAATTTTATTTGTTGGACAAATAATTAATTGGACTCAAAATAATACTAGATAGAAATAATTAATTGGGAGTAAATTTTTGGGGTGAAGAATTAATTATAAAAATCACTTAAAGTCCAAGAAGATATTTAAGGCCTAGTCTTGAATATATGCCAATACATGAAGATATGAGGAGAGGTCCATAAGCGACTTTAGGATTCTCTCTTGTGCTCTTTCTTCTCTCTTCTTATGTATTGAAATTTTCAATTATACTTTTAGATCAAGATTATTAATCTTCTTCTAACAGGGTATTACTAAAATCAAACTATATTGTGTATACACGCATCAAGGTTGACGTGGATAAACTTATTGAGGAGGTTTCATATGTCCTAACACGTGCGATCTGCATATCTCATCTACGAACGAGGAATCACGTATATGTAAATTGATAAAATATGATTTGAATTACGTAAACAAGAACGTACATGATTAAACATAGATTGTATAAATGATTTTTAATTATTACTTTAATTGCATATTCAATATAATTAATGAACTAGATATTCCAACATTAGTGGTCTCGAAAAGTAACGCAAGTAACATGATTTTAATATCCATGATGAATTCGACTCTTTTTGATCCAATATTGTCTTTTAAATTTAAAATAATAACAATAAAAATAAATAAATAAAATATTTTTTGTAATTATTTCTTATTCTATGACAATCAATAAAGGTTAAAATCAGTCGCTCTTTCACATTGGTCTTTTATTTTTAAGAAATTAGGTTTTAGTTATGTTAAGTTCTAGGTTATTGTCTCAAGAATCACTAATCATAAGGCATCAAAATATTGTATTTGTGACAGGAACGATAAACATAATAATATAATATAAGACAGTATAGTGTAATGTATTCTAGATTACTGAAAACCTTTAAGTTGTAAGTCTTTAATAACATCTATAATACATGAATTTAGCTGAAACTTTTTTAGTATTTGAATTGACATTAATTTAACCTATTAGAAAAAAGAATGAGTCTAATATAATGCTGATTGAAAGAAAAAGAAGTCAGTCAAAGTGTACTCTTTCCAAGTGAAGTTAATTCAAACAAGAAATTTAACAGTCTATATTGTAGACATCCACAAAACCTTTTATTACTTTTATTGTTTATTAGGAATTGTAGAATTGACTCCAATAAATGGTCGGTGTCTAACAAAAGTATTTCAATTTTATTTTAATTGAATTTCACTCAGATTGTTCAAATTACGTCAATCAAATATTTGTCATTCCTCAAAATTTTCAATTCAAATGAGACCTAATTTTTTGCTCCAATTTCTTTCTACCATAGAGCCAAATAGTACCTTAAATGTTCTCCAATCATTCATAGTTGAAGCTTTCCATTGCAAGCATATATTGTTAATGGTAATTTATTATTTTGATGAATCATGTTTATGATAACACTTACTCAAAATCTCACTTATCAGATTGCATTGTAAAAAACACTATTATTTTTTACTGTAATGTAGTCTTGACAATACTAATATTTCTCATGTACGTTGCACAGATTATAATATGATAATGTAATAAATTGATACAAAAATAATAATATATAATTTTTTTAAAATAAAATATATAATTATTTAAAATATATTTTTTAATAAAAACTTATTTATAATAAAAATATTTCTCAATATAAAAATATATTAAATATTAAAATATACCATAACTAATCTATGAAAAAATATTTATATTCAAAATTATATTTTATTTTTATATATGCAATATGAATATCAACTTAAAGATCATTAAAAGATTGTTAATTTGATATATTTTTATGAAAAATAAAGTTGATATAAAAAAATTATAAATCTTTTTAAAGTGAAAAAAACAAAAAACAAAAAAAAGTGATTGAACATCATCATTTCTAGAAAAGGAAAGGCATCCATAAATTTTTGTATACAGAGTATTCTTACTAGATATTTTTTTAAGATTAAGAAATCAATTGTTTGGCTGGTCTGAAAAATAAAGTATTGTGCGGGATAGTTTTATTCACCAAATTCCAAACGGAAAAGGCAATCCAAGGAAGACATTATTAGTCCAACAAAAATATTTCAATACAGAATTGTAAGTAATTAGCACCTTCTATTCATCCCTATATGGACGGCAAAGACTTTGAATCTAATGTAGAAAATAGCAATCTATGCAAATTCCTACCCTACTTTTGTGTCATTAAGTTCACAAGTCACTATCTTTTCTCTTACAGTTTCTTTCGCCCTTCAATCTTTTCATTGAGAGAGAGAGAGAGAGAAAGAGTGAGAGCACTTGTGTATTTTGATGAGCCAAAAACCCGATTTTGCGTTCGCATGATGGGGAGATCAAGTGATTTCAGATTTTGGGAAGAAACATTACCGATTCATCACCATGGCTATGGTGGTGAGGGAGATTTTGAAGTTCAAATGCACGTTGAAGATCAAATTGGAGTCTATTCTCCACCGCTGTGGACAAGAGCGCCAATCAATTTCAGGCAATCAACTTCTAGTTTGGTGCCACGCAACCGTTACCATAGCTGCCCATCTCCAACATACAGGTTAAGGGCAATCATGGATGGAAGGAAGGAAATGATGGAGATGATCAAGAACATGCCTGAATCTTCACATGAATTGTCGCTGAAAGATATAGTAGATGATCAGCAAGAGATGGAAGATGTACGAGACAAGGAAACAGAATTGGCAGTAAAAAAAAAAGTGAAGCATAAAAGGGAAAATAGAATCCCACAGAAGAATAAAAACACTCAAATATGCAGGACTGAAAGCATGGAGAGTGAAGTGTTCCTACTGAAGATGTTCTTACCTGTATCTCTTAGTTTCAAGAAGAAAGCCGAGGTGAGGAGTCGCTCAAAATTCTGTCCGGGACAATCATCTGAGGGACCTGGGAAAGCAACAAATAAAGATTGGTGGAAGAGGATCTTTCTACCTATCATAGATTATCAGAAGAATACAAGTATCAAAAGAAGTATGAGTGATATCAGTAGCAACCGAACCAGGTGTGCATTCAGTAATCTTTTCTCTTACAAAGTGAGTCATAATATTAAATAAATATCTATTTAAACCCTATAGCAATTTAATGTTGATTCAAAATAAATGAACAATAAATCAAGAAATATATAAGTTTCAACCATAGCAATGTCTTACAGTATATTTGAGATTAACTGGATACCTTGTCATTGCTCTTCCAGGAAGAAGAACTGCAAATCGAGAGTACAAAGAGGGTGCCTGTTCTGAACAACGGAGTTGCAAGCAAAGATGATCATATAAATCACGCCAAAATATGTGATACTGTGCTTTCAAATCCTCAAAGCTCAACGGCTTGCTTGTACGCCTCAGCTGGAATATTTCCCAGATATTGGGCATCAAGAGCTGAATTTGTTTGTATTTTAAAAATTATACCACTGCCCTGCAAGCAGACTGGTATTTTCAAAATAACAAGTACCTTAATTACAGCAGTGAGGCCAAAAAGTTTTAAATTTCAAAAGTAAGGATCAGACAGGATATTACTACTTCCAGATGATGAAATTCCTGATTTTCCAGGTTGTGGTTCTTCCATCTCTTGCAAACAAAATCAATATCACAAGAACCTAGCAGTTACAATATAGACATCTGAAGATATGCATCAGATTTATTACTATTTTCCAATTTGAAATAAATCCTTGCAAGCCATAGGGCTCAGCAGGCACATTTGACTAATTCTATCACTATTAATTTCCAGGTTATGAACTGTAAGCAAATATCAAATTAATCTCAAAAGAATCTGTACAAGCAGTTACAGCATACACATCTGAAGATAAGCCTCAGAGATATTACCAATCTCCAATTTTAAACAAATCCATGAGAGTGCCATAAGGCTCAATAGGCAAATTTGAATCTTAACTCTAGCACTACACGTTTCTGGGTTTTGAACTGTAAATGAATATCATAAGAATCTTGAGAAGCAGTTACAGTATACACATATGAAGATAAGCCTCAGAGATATTACCAATTTCCAATTTTAAACAAATCCATGGAAGTGCCATAAGGCTCAGTAGGCAAAGCTGACTCTAATGCTAGCACTATATGAACAACACGGTAAAGCTAAATAATTTCCAATACTCCCTATAGAACGCAAAAAAAGGAGTCAGATCCTATAAGGTTATGCACCATCTTCAGTGTCATCTAAAACAGCTCCTCTCACTTTTGACCTGCCAAAAAGAGATCCTGGTCATCAAAGTAAACTTTATGCAACTGATGGAACAATCTGAAGAGAAATAGTAACCTGCGATAGGCTGGTACTACGCGGTTGGTTCCTTTTCTTGAGTTTGGGTCATAAGCGGCTTTCTTGTCTACAAGCAGAGTTCAAGCAAGAAATGTTGGAAAGGCAGAATACAAGTTAAGAAATAACTAAAACATAAGAGAGCATAAATTACTGTGTGTTAACTGGGAAGTTTACAGCTATGTTCTTGAACACACACACAGAGAGCAATCTAAAAAAGTTGGCCTTCGCAGCATAGGCTGAGTCTAATAAATCAACACAGCTAATAGCTACAAGCACATGTCCAGGTATCCATTGTTCAAAACCGATCGCATTTTTCAACTTGATGCTTCATACAAGCTTGCCATATTTATAAATATATTCCGGTTGCTGCAGTAAATCTCCCGGAAAACAAAAGAAGTTGCTGAACATCAAATCTGCTACTCACACACCCACACATATACATGTAATCAACTACTTAGAGGTTTTAATAGAATTGGTGTTGGATGCAGGGAACTCATTAGTCATTCAGACATTTCTTCTAATGTGATTGAGCAGTGGGATTGGTAACTGTTACAGTTTAACAAACTCAAGATCATCCTCCCCACCTTAATTTTAAGTAACATAATAATCACGAGCTAGCTAAAATATTAAGAGTCGCTCAAGTAAACAAACCAGCCTCAATGCAGTATATACAGCCTCTAAGATAATCCATCATCATATGACAAAGGTGCTAAACAAAGTCCCCAACATGAACTTTCTCTTTTGAAATAGAATACCTGGTGAATCTTGTGAAACCATAACAGATGTAGAATCTGAATCTTTTTTGTCATTCTTCTGCAATTTGTTCTTTCTTGGATACAGCATCATATCTAACTGCTTCTGGAGAGACACATTCTTCTCCTGATACAGATTTCAGACAAAAGAACATATGAAATGCAAGCTCATAATCACCAATGTGACAAAAGACATGACAATAATCAACGTGAAAAATAAAGGAAAGTAGATATAATTCATTAGTAAGCATTTTGGTCATCCTTTCTTAATTTATCCAGAGCCTGCCAACAGTTAATCAAAAATAATTACTGTAACTCAAACCACACCTCGAGACTCAGTAACAAACATAAAAGGTTGTTTGAAAGTAATATGAAGTAAAGAAAATAAGGAGGAAAAATTTATCTAATTAATGAAACGACGGTAGGAAATAGTAAGGTAGGTCCAGCAATCAGATTAAATACAAAGACTGCTCTACATAGGGTATTATTTTCCAACTTAACACAAAAAACTCCCAGTCATTTACAGATTAAAGAGACTATTTCTTGTTTTTTGTACAAATATTTAGTGAGCAATATATATGGGGAGGTTTGGTTTTATTTTCAAGTCACAGTTTCCAATTCCAGTATTTTTAGCGCAAAAAAAACAAAGGTGCATTGGTTTATGTGTATAAAATAATTTATTGTAAGTGGTGGATCATTTTGAATAATGTTGGTTGAAATTTATTGTATTATATTAGATGAATCAATAGTTGTGGGACCCCTTGAGTGATGTGGTTGGATATGATATTTTATTTGCATAGTATATGAGTAGTGGGTATCTCAAATGATGATTATTGAAATTTATAGTATTATATTGTACACCCTCCATCCCAAAATAAGAATCCAGTTTCTAGAGAGTACAAATATTTATTTTTGGCCAAGTAGATGAAGGTACAACACTACAACCTTTAAAAGCCATAAATTCTCATTTATACAACTTTGTTTATTTGTTAATTTGATTTATCCAATCACATATAACTAGATCATGAATTAGACATTTCAATTTTCACTTTAACTAACAAAACTAGAAATTGAATTTTGAAACATGGCTATTATTTAGGGACAAAAAGTTGTTTTTGAAACAAGACTCTTATTTTGGGACAAAGACAGTATTATATTTTATGAATTGATAGTGATGGGACCTATTTTAAATATTTAGTTTAAATATAACGATTGATTTGAAAAAGGGATGTGTAAAACAAACATGGTTTCATTTTCCCATTCCTCGATTGATAAGCTTTGTTCAGAAACCTTATTCTAGCCCCAATAGGATAGAAGGATTCCCACTCCACAACAGTTCTTCATCCAACTTAGCTACCCAATATGAATAATGGCATAACTAAAACAGACAATCTAAAGTGCTATGTTCGTATCCTATGTTGAACTGCCTGATTCTGAACAAGCTCTTTCATGTTGCAGTGATCAACCTTAGCCCTCTCAACCCCTGCTCCTCACTTCCAATGGAGCTAGAAATCTTTTAAGCACAAATATTGGAAACATAATCCTAATGACCAGATCATCCCTAAGGAAGATGGAATAGGAAGAAATGACATTTGGAGGTTGCTGACTAAAATTCAGGATTCACCTACAGGTGTCGATGAGAACAGTGGCCACAAGAATCTGTTAGTTTTGAAAATCATGTATCAAATACAAGTAGCAGCACAAGTTAGTCGAATACCATACAAGAAACTACCAGTTAAATTACAAAAGGTGAAGATTACTGACATCGACAAGTATAAACTATAAAATAGAATTACAACTATAAACTTTGGGGCAATTTTAAATGCGTATTAGAAAGAGTTTGAAGAGAAGATACCAGAAAACAGAATTTTTCGTTTTGCAATGCATGATGTGCCTAACTAGGTTACCTCAACAAATGCAGACATATTTAATCAATTCATACCAGAATGGTTAGCAAAAGCTGACTACAACAACATGCAGGTTAATAAGCAATAAAAAAAGATGAAGATAGCCCTATATCTTGGTACAGGCACCATTAAAAGCCAAACGTCAGCAACAGGATGGCATACCTGCTCAGCAGCTATAGCTTTTGTCAACTGAGATTTGCTCTCTAGCTCTGTAGGCAAAAAACACATAGAGAATTTGCAGCGTTTGAGACCCCAAAGGGAGACATATATACATATATATATATATATTGAATAAATTTGAAGGCACATAGTTCATGAGATGTATAAGATAAAGTCCATCTCACAAATAATAACATTATGCAACCACTACCATCATACAGAACTATATTGGATGAATAAGTGACTGACCAAAGAGTAACATTTTATTTACAATGAAGATGACCCTATTAAAATTCCCTCATGTCATGAGCTGAGAAATTATGACAGCCATTCATTCTTGAATCTTTTTTCCCTTGCACGGAGGGAAAACTATTCTCACACATATGCCTACTCAATTAGGTTAGTACATTAGTCTTCTGTGATCAACTCCCACACATAAAATGTTAAGAGGACAGGTGACTAACAGTTTCGAAATGTGAAGAACAAATGCTACAGCTTTTAAACTACCATGACCGATGAAGATACATTTACTTATAAAAAAACAAAAAATCGTGAAGCCATGAATAAAATGGAACATTAAAAGAGATCTACTATAAGAACGTTACAACTACAGTGTCTTATAAACTTAAGCAACTTAATAAAAAAGTAACTTTTCTCATTCAGTAAGGCAGTAACAAGGATCCAACTACTTGTTCTCACAATCAACAGTACTTCTAATTTTTAAATACTGTATGGTTTCCCCAACATGAAGACATTTGCATCCAGGGAAAAGAACCAGGGACCATACTATTTTAAGTAAACTCGGACTTATGGCCAATCCAGAAAATCAACAAGTGAAACTAGATAGATGTTTCTGAACCACCAAGAAAAATATAACTAAGAATACTAGTACAGATTAGATGAATATTGGAATCCATTCAATTTAGAAATTACAGAAACACGGAGGAAAAGAAAAGAGCACAAAACTGGAAATAGGAATACACACACTCACACACACACGTGTATACATAGGTAGAGAGAAAGGAAACGAAACTAGCCTGAGATGAGGGATACGTAGCAATTTAGCGAATACAATACCTTCTGTAAGTGAATTTTGCACGTCCTTGAATTCTTTATATAGATCTAATGAAAGATTGGCCATTGCTTCACTAGCAGCACCACCAACAAGTTTAGCAAGGGAAAACAAAATCCGTGGCATTCCTTTTGCTTTTTGGGCAATTAATTTTGCACAAGAAGCACCTGAAATCATAAAGGACATGAGATATAATTTGACTCATTTACTTGCAAAAGCTCAAATACAAACTCTTAAGTTATGGTGATTGGTGTCATTCTTCCATATTTATTGTCAAGGTTACTACCTTTTGACGGTCAAATTTAAACTATAGTCCTCAGGTACTCATAGAAGTTACTAATATGAAGAGAGCGAACAATATTCACAAAATTTACTCATAGTAAGACCACATTGTGGTGAAGTATATGCACTGACAAATGCCTGAAGTTAATGGACAATTAATTATCTAATGTTATCAGTTATCTATGGAGCCTAGCATTTGCAGATTCATAAGCTCAAAGAGGAATCAACATAATTCCATTTTTGTACGTGAAACACCACACAAAGACACTTTTTAAATTTCTTTCTAATATATAATATGCAAAAAGCATGCTCCTGGTTTAATTGAAGTACTGTCGTGCAAGCAACTATTGAGTCGCATAGTATGGTTGCATCTTCCCAAGCAAGAAAATAATGATATAATTATATTGGTATTGCTAGACCCCCTGCTTCAAATATAACCTCTTCCAACTTCAGCATAAAATTCCAACTAGAAGAAAGCCCATAAGATGATAGAGATACAATATCCATAAAAAGAAGTGCATGTCTGTTTGTCCATTACAATTTTAGATTCATGTAGCATTTTTGTGACAGTTTCTGAGAAAAAAAGAAAAAGAAAGGAAAAAGAAGACCATTATGAGATGAATCATCTAAAGTCTTCATTCAATCAACATAAACTCTGCAAAGGCCAACTGCAGTATTTTTGGTGGGGGAGGCGGGGGATCCATAGGATTCTGAGGATGACTATGAGCTGAGTGCATTTTTATTGCACTAGAAATAACACTAATTAATCCATCATGAACTGACCAGCAGACCAGCACATCAACCATGTTCCTACATGTGGAATTGTGTGAGTGATAACCTCTAATTGTTTATGACACAAACCTCTGACCAGAACAACTAAACCAACACTACCATTCTCACCAGCATGACAATAGAGAAAGTCTAAAAACAACTAACAAGCAGTGACATTTTGATTCTCAAGAAAAGTCTATCAAATAAAATCGCACCAATTGCAAAACAATCTTATCCAAATCTACTGAAATCAATCTACCCCAATTAGAATTTCCCAAAACTAAAAATGCAAGGGGCATCCACCCTCATATGTAAACAGTAAATCACCCTGCCATTGAGATAATGAATCGTGTGATTTCAAATTGAAACCATAGCCAAAATATTAGGACTTATTATTTTCATTAAAATAATAAATAGATACAAATGAAACGAAGGAATTGGATACTTAGGAATAATAGCACTAATTTATCTACTTGAGTCCTAAATGTTACAAACTAAGTTATCCAAAAAAGTACTCTTTGTCCCAATAGAATATATTCAATATGTTTGACTTAATAGTTTCATTTAAAGTAAAAATTAACTATGAAAGAGAAAGTCCTTAGTAAGAGTAAGCGCCTCTATGCTTCTGTTGCAAAGCAAGTCAAGAACTAAAATTATTAGTGCTTGTAAGTTTTCAGCAATACCCACCTAGCCACCACATCAAACTTGTAAGAAACTTTTTTTCGTGGGAGTTTGGGGGGGGGGGGGGGGGAACATGAAACACTGTCCATTTACAGAGGCCACACTATATGAGGGATAGGAATCATTAGAGCCGATCTATTTCCATGTTCATGTTTCCAGTAACTTCAGCGTTATATATGTTTATACTAGTTTTCATGTAAAATAAAAAAACAAAATATATATATATATATATTTGGATAAATATATTTCAACATAAAGTATAAAGGTTTGAAAATAAAATGTATAAGCTTTATGGTATTCTCTGCATGAAAAATCATGAAAGTTTGAGAGGTTCAAAAAGAAGCTTGTAAGAAGTATGACAATGCATGAAAATGCTACTAGATCTTCAAAATGTAAGTCGTCTTTCTGATGGAACAGGGTAAAAGCAACTGAAAATAATAAAAAATAATAATAATAATAATAATAAAAAAAAAAAAAAATCAGAATGATGATATAGAGGTCCTCCACCATTTCAGTTCCTCTTTATTGCAAGCTGAAACCCTAAGATGATAGCATTAGAAAGCAATGTTCTAAAATTCGCTAGGCGCCAGTCAAGCGGTAGGCGAGCACCTAGCACCTAGGCAGGGTCTAGGCAGGGCCTAGGTTGGCATACTAAAATCAATTAATTTACTGTATAAATTATACAGTTTCTAATATATTACTTATATATCAAATTTTATCAATAATAATTCAAATTCCAAAACTTTCTAAAACCAAAACATCACAACAAGATAATATGCATAATATCATAATATAAGTAAAAAGGTCAAAACATGTTAGTTGTCACCTACATTAGTCATAATAACAAATTAACACCACCATCAAAGTCGAAATGCAAATCTCACAAGTAACAAGTTCTAGTTCTAAATATAAAAATGACAAAACAAATAAACTTTTCCAAACAGACCAAAAAATTCCAAATGGGCCAAAAATTGTTATAACTTAAGCCTAAAAATTGTGCGCCCTAGGCGGCGCCTAATCGCCTAGCCGCATTTGTTGGCCGATTTGGGATATTTCGGTTCAGCCTAGGGGCGCCTAGGCCAATTTTTAGAACCATGTTAGAAAGATAAATTAGAATTACCTCCTGATTCTGAAACACCACCAATAACAAGTTTCACATCTCCAGATTTCAGGGAAGTTGTGACATAGTCTGCAAATTCAGACCACAAGCCTCCAATCCCAATATCATCCCTCTATTTATCAAAAACAAAGAAACAATGATCAGTTATATCAAAATCAAATAAGGATATAACATTATAAAGAAAATATATCATAGACACTGTTGAGTAAATTTCTCAATTTCAATCACAAGATTCATCTGGTATATTTTCTACTAGAACAGGCAACTATATTCTGCTTCTTATTCTTCTATAAAATAAACTTTCCCCCCCATAAACATGTTACTAACATGTATGTTTCCTCCTATCACATATTGTTCCCAAACAGTCTTGGCCAACCTCCAGCAGTTGCTCCTTTCACAGGCATACCCAGTAATATATGCAACAGCATTCCAATGACCAGAACAAGAGGAAGTGAAAATTAAATATGCTCACCATCAGCGAAAGAATTTTTATCTTTTTTTCTTTTAATAGGCCACAGTTTAAAGATTTCAATTTTCTTACCCATAAAATATACTATCCAGATGCTAAGTTTCACCCACCATATCCTATTTCTTGTAGTTGAATACACAATAGCAGATAACATTAACATACAATGTTTTTGGGCCGGATAATAGATAATGCAACGTCAGTTTCTCTGGAGTTTCTCAAAGGGGCTAAATATTCTAATTGAAATTGAGTAAAAGAAATCAATCCAACTTCCAAATTCCCTACGCTTTCATCCCCCTTATCACAACAATTTGATCAACATTACAAGCTGACCTTACCAGTTATGGAATGCCTGTGAATAAATCATCAGAAGAAAAAAAAAAATTCTTTACATACCAAAATGTTTAGTTAATAATGGTATAACTTTAGCCTGGCGTACAAAGGATCACTTAATATAATTTGCATAATGAATGCATTTCGAGTAATATACCAAAAGGGACTGCAACAATCTACTTTTGAAAAGAGCATCACTTCAGTACTGTACTTTTCAAAATTTGCCATTGATCAGTTGGAAAAAAAAAAAAATAAATAAATAAAACCTTTAATCGAAGCAGGGAGAAAATAATTTGATTCAGAAAGTGAAAAAAGAAAGAAAAGACAAAAGGGCGACTGACCAAGTCCTCGAGCTGCTCGCGGGACTTGATGACCTGAAATGTATTGGAGTGAAAGTCGGTGGCGATGACTCGGATGGCCGAACGGTCACTTCCGCTACAGTGGACGTAGAACAGAAACGGCGCCGATGAGGCGGTTTGCGGCGGCGGTGATGACCATTCAGCCACCACTCTCCCGAATATCGGCTGCATTTCTTCAAAACTCATTTGTTTTTCTTTGTCCTTACTTCTGTTGAGTTTTCTTCCCTTGAATTTATGTTTCAAGTTTTCAACTATGAGGTTGCTCTTCTAATTGATTATTACTGATATTCTTTCTGCCTGCGCATATTAAATATATAATTATTTTTTATAACAAAATTATAGGATTAAATTAAAATAAAAAATTAATTATAATAAATAAATATATTTTTTCAATTAATTAATTCTTATATGATATGCAATTACACCCGTAGTTATATATTTCTTGATACATTTGAATTAATTAAATAGCAGATAATTAATAAAAATAATTTGTTTAATCTTGTTGGTGTTTTTATTTATACCACAATACTCTCTTTTCAAATCAGAAAAAAAAATTTTGGTCAAAAGTAACATTGTATCAAATATTTAATTTAACCTTCATTTTCACATCAACATTCTTCACCCAACAACTATTCAATATTTTGTATTCATTAATCTTCTTCTGCCCAAATTTATTGAAAACATCACCATCTCCAATCCACTGAGCTATGAGCAACCCTCAAAAAAAATTACCATAAATTAATAAGAATAATAAACATAAATCAAAAAAAGTATTAATGCTGCTTAAGAATTACTCCATTTCATCCTTGAAAAAACACAAATAAAAAATTGAAAAAAAAATTATAATTCATTATTGACAACCCAAATGGAACTTTTTAACATTGTTATGCTCGATATTCTTCTTTTTTCTATTACTCAACAAATTCTACAAGCATCGGTCCGTATCTCATTCAGGTGAAAACGTGCACACATGTCAAGCTTAGCAATATTTATTATATAATAGTAAAATGAATGATTTCACTTTTAATTTTCCGCCTAATGGTACTTACGTATTTAAGCAAATTGTTGACAGAAATTTATGAAACATGTGATAATATATATATATATATATATATATATATATTATAAAAGTACCATCTATTTTTATTAGGCCACTAATTCTCCCACGCATTCTTTCTACTAATAGCTGTTGTATTTAGTTATTTTTTAGCATATTCTTAGTTAGATATTTTAGGACGGTATGATATCTATAATATATTTGGGATTATATGATATCAAATAATTTTGAAAATTAAGAAATTTGATCGATATTGAATCTATAATATTATATTATATATATATATGTCGAGAGAGGGGGATTGAGAAAAATGGTTAGTTGATATTCTATTACTCATATGTATTAAATGATTGATAATATTTTATGATCTTGCTCATATGCAAGTTTAAAATATCATAAATTTAATATAATTTTGTTTATATTCATAGTTTTATTCTTATTCATTGGTCTATTACTTTTAGTTGAAATATATATAATTACGTTCTTTCGTAAGTAAAGTTATTCTATTTTACTCTTTCTATATGTATATGATTTTTATATATAATATTTATATTTTTATCATAATCATGCTACATGTACAAATTATTGAACATAATTCTATATATATATATATATATATTTAAATGTTAATGTTATGCATTTCTTAAATATAATAATAATATTATACTATAATAATATATCTGTGCATCACACGCCAGAGAATTTACCTATATTTACAAAATATAATGTATATATCCTTCCATAAATTGTAGATATTAAACTTTTTAGAAGATTTGGAATCTTCAAATTTGCTTTATTCAAGCGTATGACGCTTATGCATTTGAAAAAATATTAGTAAAGTATCTTCACTCTATACATATATATATATTATTTATTTATTTATTTATTTATTTATTTATTTATTTATTTATTTATATGTATATGAATATAAACATACGCTTATATGTTTTATGTGTGTGTTTTAAATGGTGAAGTAGTATATTATAATTGGGTGGGATAGTGTTAAAATTGAAATTCATCTATTTAAGTTTAAATGAAATAAGAATTTCGAAATATTTATTGTGCCAAATCTCGAAAAATGTATACCCTTACAAAATTTTAATTTTTGGCATGCATAAAAGAGAAAATTCATGCGTGAATAAAGTTGGTCACTTATACATCAAATGCACAAATCTTGTTATATATAAAGTTTTCAATCTTTTATTTCACTCAATTACAACTTGCAAGTATAAGATGCTAATTACAGTAAAATCTTCGTGAGAACAAGTATGGTATCCACAGCAAGAAAAACTTTAGAGGTTTAATGGATTTCAGCCATATATACTCGTATGATTTCTTTTAATGTACCAAACCATTCGTAGGAGAACCACTAATATGGGGATCCTAATTTTTTATGCAATTAAACCTATATTTAATAAAAATCCAAAATTTTCTAATCAAAAGAAAGCAAAAAGTGAAGCATGATATTTCGTCAAAAAATAAATATAAAAATAATAATTGAAGGATGATATAAATAAATTTTCCAAGAAATAAACTGTAATATACTAATAGCAATTCACAATTCACAATTAAAATTTATATGCACACACATCATCGAGCAACAGAAAATCTGACATAAACCAAATCCCATTCATAAACCACTTAACATGAATAAGGCACAGTCAGCAACTACAGCATAAATCAAATGGCAATATTATAGTGAATGTGCCTAAGAATTACAGGAATGACATCATCCAGCTCAACTGCGGCAGACGTTCGTCGGTGGACATGACTTCCACAATGGAATTGCCGCCGATGTGCTGATGGAGATACTCTGAAATCACCACCGGCACCACCAGGTCCTTCATGGCACCGCCAGATCCTTCATGCTCTAGATGATGTGGCAAGGAACAACCACGTGTCCCAATAGAGGCCTCACATTGCTGTAAAATATTTTCTATGCCACACACAATGCTATGTCAAGTCTCATATTAAACAAACTGCGGCTGGATCTTGCACCGCCACTGATTCCATGTCGTCGCCCACTACTAGCGGCGCAAATCCGTTGCACCACGCCTTGTAATTTGACTTCATTGCCTCAAATAGTTCTAGAATCTCTGATTGCTCAAATCCTCCATAATTATCCGGGTCGTTCGGATACATAAACTGAATAAAAAAAAAAAGACATATTCTTAATCTTTTGACTAAGACCTCCCAAGTTAGATTTAAATGTGGATTAGACAATACTGATCATTTTCAAGATATTGTCTAACGCTCAATAGTTCCTATGACTTACTCCACTCACGATAACCTACCAATCTCTTAATCTGGATCCTAGGACTTACTCTATTCACGATAACCTATCAATCTCTTGAACTAGAGAGTTCATCTTATGCATTCCTAATCCGTTAACCAATAAACCCCTCTCGGGTGATAATTAATTAACTATACATATGAAATTGCTAACCAAACAATTCCATAAGATAAGCATACCAAGGAAGCATAAACAAATAAAGAAAAGAAATAATATCATAAATCAAAAACATATGAATCCATAATAGCATAAACCTTAAAATCACTAATTGTTTAGCTACTCATTATCAACTTGCAATCCATACAAAAATAATTGATAGTTAGAGCTAACATCTATATAAAAGAGAAAATATAAAAGCTATGAAAACTATAAAAGAGAAAATAATAATCATTATCAAATCACAATCCATACGAAAAAAACTGACAATGAAGTATATAAAAGAGGGAATAATAAAAGCTATGAAAATTGGTTTCCTCCTCGTATATATGTTTCTAACTATGAGAAGTGATGATTTTTTTCATTCCTACACTTTTCCTTTTATAAAAGTCCATTAGGATTTCAGTTCCCCCGAAGATCTCCTTTGGAACAAGAGGATAAATACAAATCGTGATCCAGCAAGAATATCTTTCGGAACGAGAGGATAAGTACAAATCGTTCAGTTCCCCGAAGACCTCCTATGGAACAAGATGATAAATACAAATCATGATCCGGCGAGAATATCCTTCGGAACGAGAGGATAAGTACAAATCGTTCAGTTCCCCGAAGACCTCCTATGGAACAAGATGATAAATACAAATCATGATCCGGCGAGAATATCCTTCGGAACGAGAGGATATGTACAAATTGTGATCCTGTGCGCGGTCCGTGCAACCTCAAATGTCAAATTTTCTGTCAAAACTTCAACAACCCGTGACGTAACAAAATATAGCAAAATCATTATAAAGTTTTCACTTAGGTACATGCAATTTTCTAAAAACTACGCATAATGACTCTAAATTGCATGTATACCCTATGTTTATAATAAAGGGGTCAACTTTTTGTAATATTCAAAAACCATAAATTACACCTTAGATTGATTTTTTCACACATGTATAATATAATACTTTGTTGTAAAATTATAATACTTTATCAAGAAAATTTAATATTTTTCTAACAATCTCAAAAGATATTAAATTTCTTCGATAAAGTTATGCTTTTTCTCGAAAAAGTATCAGGTTCTAATATGTGCGGACGCTTATACAGCAGGCTTCGAATTTGTGCGTTTTAGCTTAGCTAAGATCTGTGCTTTTTTTTTTTTTTTCTATGTTTGCATAGAACCAATGTATTACATATATAAACATTCATGCATGTGATGTATATAAATTTTTGACGAAAGTAGAGCATGTCCATGTTTCAAATATCTCTTTCAATTGTTCTTCAAAACAAAGGAAATGTGATTTTCCTTAAATTAAGCAATTGTAATTTTAAATGACTGTTGTAAGCATCTGGCATTAAGGTGATGATATTATTGGTCTTCCCTTCTTACGTAGGATTGAGCTCTAAGAATGAGCTCTAAGAATCCTTTTAAGTGGTCAATTGCCTCCCATCTAGAAAATAAAAGAAGAATTATACTTTGAAAGTAAATGCAGTCTTATGATCCTTCTTCTTGTAAGATATGGAAACTTTATAAATTTGTTCTTGGAGAATCAATTTGAGGGAGTGTGTGCTTGCATATGATGGATGATGAAAATGAAGATGACATTAAGAAAATGTTGAGCCGATAACGAAGATGAGATTAAAGAAAAGATAGAGTCAAGATCTTAATCTTAAATCGGAAATTTTTTTCTTAAAAATTTAATTGATAGTTGGTACCATTATTTGATCTTAGAAAGATAAAACTCGAGAGATCGAGTAAATTATTACATTTTTGGTTCTTAGATGGATGGTTCCAAATGATTTAAGCACTAAATCGATAAAATTGTCTTCTAAATTCTAAAATGATAGTTGATCATCTTTCTTACCTTATGCCAATAAAATTCCAGAGGTCGAGTGAAGAGTATTTGAAATTATGAAATTTTTATAGCTAAATTTGAATATGCTATCGAAAATTTGACATAAAATATTTCGATATTAAAATATGTTGGCTACTATTGTCAACTGTTCCAAATTATATACATACATACATATATATTTTTTTTGTCCATTATTTATGCATATAAAATAATTAATTATATTCTGTGATTAAAAATTCATAAGTTGCAACTGCTCACTGCTTAATAGAAAATGAAAACTTTAAGTAGTGACTATAACTATATTTGTATCATTATTAGTAATTCTTGCTTGTATTTCACATTTTGTAATATTTATAATAATATAATAATAAATTATTATTATAATAATATAATTTCGAATAGTATTTATCATTTTGTTTCGTATCACTCTACCATGTTCGGAGGAATGGTCATCACTATCTAATAAGTTAATAATCTTATAAAAGTTGTAACATAAGAACTTATTAAATAAAATAGTAATATAAGAAATTTTAAATAAGATTTTATTTTAAATTAAAATATCTCATAATTTTATTTTTATAAAAATATTTTAAATATATAATAAATCACATTAAAATTAATATTATATATATAATATGGATATCAAATTGATGATCTAAAAAATATAATTAATTTGATATATTTTTAATACAAAACGAAGTTGAGACGTAAAAATTATATGCTGCTAAAATTTTGGTTGAAAAAACTAAAATAAAAATAAAAAATAACAAAAATATTTGGCTTGAAAATCATTGTTTTCTATTTTTTGTTGTGGTCCTCTCACTTTATACACACACACACACACACACATATGTAGACTAGCAACACTCTCGTGCAATGCATGTAATAATTAAATATAGTTTTTAAAAATTTATTATGAGAAATGCAAATAATAATAAATAGTGGAAATTCT
The DNA here is from genome assembly GCA_028749325.2 of Caryopteris x clandonensis. Taxonomy (NCBI): domain Eukaryota; kingdom Viridiplantae; phylum Streptophyta; class Magnoliopsida; order Lamiales; family Lamiaceae; genus Caryopteris; species Caryopteris x clandonensis. The sequence continues at coordinate 1,174,935 of JAPYKT020000008.1, read as the reverse complement.
CTTTTAAATACATAAAACATTAATCAAAATACTTTTAGCTTGGTGAACTCATCTTTAAAAAATTAAATATAGCTTCTCAAAATAATTAATAAGAAAAAATTAAGTTTGTATTTTTCATTATTTATTCCTTTCTTCATCAAAATTCATACTATTGGCAACATGATATGTTCAATTTTATCAACCTAAAAAATATTGACAATGAAATTATATGGAATATACTATTTTTAATATCAATAAAATGAGCTTTGAGAGGTTTTTAACAATAGATATGATATAATAATCAATTTAATATATTCATTAAACTTGTTGAGCAAATCTATATTTAAGAATATCCAAAATTCTTTATTATTTTATTGAATAAAATATGTAGAAAAATATTGTTTTTTTTTCTAGTTTTCCACTTACTAAAAAGAATGATACTTCTATTTTTACAAAAAAAAAAAAAAATCAATTTCTACCCATACATTCTTCATACCAAAAGCAATGCAATACTTAAGTGTACAATATAATTATGAATAACACCACCTTTCCGACCCCACCCCGCGCACCAGCATGTATGTTGGTCCCAAATGGACAAGGTTTAGAGGATAAATAAACCTTTTGTTTCTTATACTTTTTCTAAGAAATATAGTTTCTTTTGTAATTAATTGTACAAATTTTTCTTACAATCAATTTCAATCGTTCGGTCTTGTCTGATGAATATGTTCATTCTTTGTCTGGCAACAAACAACAAAGACAAAATAAACAAGTTCAAACAGTCAAGTCACGAAATTAATAACATTTTAACTTAAAAAAAAAAAAAAAAACAAAGGTCCTCTTATTTTATGTCTATCCACTTCCTAAAAAAAATACGGTGATTGTTCTTCCTCTTCCAATGATCAATGACCCTCTTCTTCTTCTTTTTCTTCTTCTTTTCGCCCAGCATTTTCTTCTCTTATTCTTTCTTGCTCTTAAATTGTTTTATTTTAATTTTATTTTGGTTCAATAAAAAAGATAAGAATTGAAATTTTGAGGGATGGATTAAGAAGCTTTGCCATAAATTTTTATATATTTATAGGGTGTATTTGTTAGTGTGGTCATTTGATAAGAAAAATAGGTTGCCTGCGCCAATAATATACAAGAACTGCAATCGATTTGTTCTAATAAACTAATGATCAATTTCTACCACTTGGAGGGAACAAATAAAGTGAAAGATAAATATTACATTTGGTAAAAGAATAAAGAAATCCGTATCATCCTTGTATATTGTATCTCAACTTGTAATCCCCAAAATCGTCAAAAAATCGTATGCCAATTTGTACATGTTACATCTTGAAAATTGTCCTAATAACTCAGAGGGGAAAGTAATCAACTATATTTTCTATAACTTATTTACCTAACAAACAAAATCAACAAATAAATATTAATTATAATAACCTAGTTAACAATGATGGGAGCCACCTCTGAACGCTGTACTCAGAACAGCAAATAATAATAATAATAACCTTGTGCCTTGCTGATAGAGTCGACTTTGCTTCTTTCCCAGAACAGCAAATAGTAGGGATATAAACAGAAGCTACAGTTGGGCGTAGAGCAGCTCATTCCATGTATCAGGAATGCCAGGAAGGCACCAATGCAAGCAGTCATTTATACCTTCGGACGCCTTTATGCTATAGTGCGACATGTGCCCTTCATCTCTCAATTCAGACAAAGCCGTTATATCCAAAAGCTTTACCTTTGTCCCCCTCACCGCACCCTCCATTACAGGGTCGCTCGATTGATTTTGACTGACCTCACTCCCCTTCAATAATGGGGTCAAATTGTCGCATTTACCCCCTGTATTCCAATCTCCGTTGGAAAAATGCCTAGGTGATATCGTTCGTAGAAAGACCTTGAGGTTTGGACGCAAAGAAATCTGTGAATCAAGCCACCTGGCAATACTATACAGAGTGTAGTTTTTAGCGTTTCCCATCTCCGACAGCTTTCTATCTATGACGGGCTGCCCATTGGCATACATCACCCACCTGTTCGCCTTCAGTTTCCCTCTGTTCCAATGGTGACCCGTGTTAAGAACAACTACGTCAAACTGGGGAAGGAAATGTTTGAGAAAAGCGGGTGGGCGGTCCAAATGCATGGCGAATTCAGTGGCTGGGTCTGTGGTGTTGATCGGCTCTATGCCACAAAGACTTGCTGACCAGTAATATAAGATGGTGGTGTTGGTCTTGGGAAACAAAAATGCCCAGCCATCAGGGCGAATAGCTCCTCGTGGTTTGATGAGACCGTATTTCCTTTCCAGGTTTTCAACTTCAGGGTTCTCCTCGCCTCCAGATACCATGCACATGAGAGACTGAAATTGCTGTCTGCCTAGTGAATCTCCTATGAATGCTATAGTCTTGTCCTGCATTCTGAAATACCGGAAGTTGATAGTATCTACACTTATATTTACAGTCCTTGCCTATATATTAAGTAATCTTGCAAATTGTGAAAGGATTCAAAATGGCTCAAAGGAGACTACGTACCTTCTAAAAAATTCTGTACCCTCAAACTCAGGCATCTCACAATTGTTTGGCAGCCAACGATAACCTTCATATGAAAAATCAGTTCGCTGGGTAAGTCTACAAGACCACATATCAGATAACCACTGCTTGCATCCAAACCCAGAATATAATGGTCTTCGACTATCTGCAACCCATCTCCCTTTAGCATAATTACAAGCTGTTGAAAAACATAAATGTATTATGACAAGAAGATACTTGGACACTATATATGAGTTAATTAGTAGGGAGAGAGGCCCACTTTAACAATTGCCTGGGAGGGGGTTACAGTTTCAAAATACACGGCTGTTAACCTAGTCTGGTAATACTCCAGTTGCTAGATCCCAAGGGAAAAGAAAATTCTAAGTCCAGGAACAGTCAAGGAATTCATCTTCACGCAGTATTTTGGATAGAGAATACCATTTGATTTCAGTGCCAGTCATATATAAATGGTGAAAATTCATGTCACACTGCCGGCTGTCACTATCATGTTATCCATGCCCTTATCAATTTGAAACAAAAAACGCTTTTATCTCTATGGAAGTCTAGCAAACATCACAGAGGAATCACCCCGACGCTAGCCTATTTTTAATCAGTCCTTGTCCACAACTGAGGTTCGAGAAGATATAGATTTCAATGGGTGCAGAAGATTAACAGAACAGTAGCCATCCATACCTTGCTTCTTGATAGAAGAGGCTGAAGTCCCACTCTGATCTTCTGCATCTATGAAGGGCATTCTTGTCCTGTCCATAACACCGCCAGTATGCGTTACTATCTTGTCATCTTCTTTACCTTTAGGAAGTTGAGAATCTAAATTGTCTTCGTGCTGAGCAAAGTGATTTAGTAAAACCGAAGAATCAGCAGAAGTATCCACAGTATAATCTGCATTTAGAGACAGGCATCAATGAGTACCCCTCTTTATGAATTACTTTATAAACATTGACATGTCACATATGATTGAATCTTAACCTTTTAATACACAGAGAGAGAGAGAGAGAGAGAGTGCTAACTTCTGGTGCTTAATGTAAAGATGAAACCTTAACCTTTTACTGCAGAGATTGAACCAAGATCATGAATTTACTTGTACAAACACTATCTACTGTAGTTGAATGTCAAACTTACCTAATCATATTTTAAAAACATCCACAAATTGTGTTCAAAGAAATGGCTTATGGAAACAGGACAATGCCAAAAAATACTCGTAATTATTTTTCATACACAACTTGTTATTAGTCATGGGAAGAACATATTTTATCCCTTGAAAGAAAGCATGTCCGCTCTTTCTTCTCACAAATCAATTTCATTCTTCCGGTAAATAATAATAATAATAATAAAATAAAATAAAAAAGAAGAAGAAGAAGAAAGAAGAATGAAAAAAAACATTCCTTTAACTTCATGGATAATTTTATAAGTCTCAGTCTCAGAGTAAGTTAGCAGTTCCTTACCTAATCTGGATGTATAGTCTATACCCAATGTGAATCATTATCAATTAAGAATAAATAGATGTAAGACAACTTAAGAATTCAAACGACATAAAGGAAGGTAAAATATGCTTGTATTTTAGAAGGAAGACAAGCGTCGTTTTGAATCTCTTAAGACTTTAAATATAAAGATTGAGGTTCATTAGAGCTTTCCAGGAACTAGGGTGAGCTTATATTTACTCAAATCTGAGGAGCTAACTGAAATTCTCACCTAGATATGATTTTGACATTTAAAGGTGATATAATATCAAGCAAAGTGCCAGTACAAAATTTTGTTAATACCTTCCATCAAGATTCGACTTGCACTTGCAAAAAACTGAAAGTTTATTATTTAGTGTGGGTGTGGGAATTAATCTGTACATCTTAGATACCTAATGAACCACCAGACAAATAATATTAAGCAGTCAACTGACTTCCAGTCAATTAACAAGCAACTTAGAACATGCCAGCCGCAGCTATTGCTCGTATAAGTTGTTAAGACTATCCATCCTACAGATCCCTCATGGTGATTGTTTCCAATCATAAGCAACTTTGGTTTTTCTATAAAATATGTTTAAAAAAAAAAAAACAACTTTACAGATGCATATAAAGATTTTCACATGACAAAATTGATTAGTTTATGTTACTTGTTGGGGTGATGCAAATCTAAACAGACACGAACAAATACCAATACAAATTAAAAACAACTACCTGAGGTGTGCATTATGAATTGCTCTTGTGCTGACAGTAGACTGATAAGAAGTGGGTTATTCTCCCAAGACCAAAAGAATATGGTGGTGAAAAAAAGAGCAGCCACAGTAAAAGAAGACTGCCGTCCCCAATGTCTACTAGATTGTCCACCCTTCATTTCTTTATTTACTCTCCTCAGGACCAGATATTCCTATACAAACCTCAGTGGCAGCTGTCTGTGGGGAACTTGAGCATGTACACCATAACTGATTCATAAACTGGTCATGCATAGATTGTTGGCTTCTTAAATAATTAGCAACTTAGAACTGAAAAAAGCACAAGATAGATCAATACGGTTACAAGAAAAAATGCTTTAGAACGAGCGTAACAAGAAGATTTACAGTGCCTTTGCCATGAGTGCACATTCTACCAGCAGGACCATAAAAGTTCAATAGAAAGAAGGCAATGATTTGAAACATCTGACAGTCTTAGACCTTTGAGATTAAATCTTAGAACTTTGTGATCTGATCAAATAATCCAAGTCAGCACATTTCAATTGACAAGTTCAGCAAATTTCAATTTGCATAGATATCTTATTTATAGAAAAATCACTATTTAGCCAATCCAAATGCAAATTTCAATAGCCAAGTATCAAGTATCAAGCTCCAAATATGATATCAATTATGTGCCGTCAAATGAAGCTTCTCTCAAACTGAATCAAGCTCTTACATTTTCGTTCTTCTTAAACCCAAAAAGAATGTATATGCTACATTTTCACACCTACATATATATATATATATATATATATATATATATATCTTCTCATGAAGAAGAAGAAGAAGAAAGATAGACACCATTATCAATGATATATGAAAATGTACATAATTGACAATACTATACAAATGTATCTTTACATAATTAAAATCCAGAAGTAACATTATTCACAATAACAGGAGAAAATTTAACAGCAACGCTGAAATCCCTGAACGAAAAAAAAAAAAAAACCCAACTAGAAGCTGCAGCCTTTGAAAACATAAATGGGAAATAAAATCAAACACGATATGTTCAAAATAATGGCAGTCCTTCATCATGTAAAGTAAAAGAATACAAGTATGTACATTCACTGATTCACCTTTTTTGCCCAATGCTGGAGATCTGTCAAAATCCTTGGCAATTTCTTTTTGTTTTTCTTTTTATTTTTCTGGGTTAGGGAAAATGACATGATCCCAAATACGAATATATATACAATACACATGGGGGGTGGAAATTCGGGTTGGGTTGTACGACGGGTCGATTAACCTTTTCTGACCCGGAGGGAATCGAGAGGCATCCTGCTACGGCACTGAACAATGCATAAGGATAATTTAGTCATTTCGACAAGCATTAGTTATTGGGAAATACCGAATTAGTACACAAAGTAGTGTGAATGAATTTGGTCAAACCGGCATCGTGCTCTGTGCTAACTATAAATCAAATCAAATTTGTATCCATCTGGAAAAAAAGTCAAATGATAATTACCGAATAGTTTATTCAATTTTTTAATTATTTAACTATTCTTACAGTTTATTGGGGCAAAGGCGAAATTCCTCGCCCCAGAGCCCCAACCCTCGGTCCGACAGTTTCTGCTATTTTATTATCTTGTGGATGATTTTTCTAAAGATTCATATAATTTATATCAATACAATATCATTTTTTAATTTAGGAATTCAAACTAAATATGGCATGGTTTTATCGATTTTTATTTTAATTTCAAAATTGTTAATTCTTAAAATTGAGGGGTGAAATAAAATCAGGTCGATATATAATTGATTTCAATTCTAATTCTGGAACCATCGATTTCATACGGGGAACTGCTGGTCTGAAACCAAAATCATCAATTTTTAATCAAAATCAACGATTTTAAAATTGAAATTATCGGTTCTAAGAATACATAGGTATGGTTCAATTTAAAGTAAATCTAAAGTAGATTTATTTGAGCGTATTTTCTTAAGCTGCAAAAATCTTGAAAATATTTTGACGAACCGACTCCACATAAATATCAAGATTTGGAAAAGATGTGATAAATACCATATAATCTTCCACTAATTTGTAATTGATTAATATTTTTAGGTTATGTTTCATTAATTGTAGATCATGGAAACATAATCCATACTCATGCACGTCTCTCTATATATATCTGACTCCACTCCTCCATGACTAGGGATCCTAAAAACCGGACGGACTGATCTATTTTAGGCTGAAAAATTATAAAATTAAAATTTGATTTTATTAATTTGTTTAAAATTGATTCGTTTAGCCCAATTCTTTATTGGAAAAATTTTAGACTAGCCCAATAATTTATACTTTTTTTTCTCTTTTACTAGTATTAAAATAATAACATACACCATTTTAAAATAATTTTATATAACATAGTTATTTTTTGACAGAAGATATTAAAATTTAAATTTAATTTTTAAAAAATTTTAAATATCACCATTTAAAATTTGAATTTAAATGAAACATGATTTTAAATTTTGTAACGTGGAAGGCACAAAAAACTAAAATTAAGAACATCAAGACTATATATGAATTGAATGTTTGAATATTTAAATTTTGTATAGTAATATAAAAATTATAAAATATATAATTTGTTAATGTTATCTTAAATCAAATATTAATACATTTAATTAAAATTTCAAATTTAAATATGTAATTTGACTATTTCGACTTATAATGTGTTGTTACCTGTATAAACAAAAACTGATAGAACTATAATTAAATTCACTATATTATGATTAATCAAACACACAATTATCTCGAAATTCATTATATATGAGTATAGTGCATGCAATAATTGAATTTTCATAAATGAGTATAGTGCCCGGTGTGAATTAATTATTTGATGTAGGTATGTGTTGCAAACGAGATTTACATAATCGAAGATATTAAGATAGTCCAAGCCTATCGTTACAAAGGTAATTAATTATCTCTTTCGTAAAAAGAAAATAAAAAATAAAAAGAATTTTTAATATAATTATTTTAGTTATTTAAATTTTCAAAAAGAGTACACAATACTCCCCCAATAACAATGTTTCTTAAGAGCAAAAACCTTAAAGGTGAAACCAAATAAAATAATTCTTGAAAATAAAAAAATATATATATACAAAATAATTTTCGTATATCGATCGCACGAGATCTAACGCTAGACTAAAAAGAGATGATATGGGTAATTAGTGGTTTCAATAATTTCAGTAAAAAGGGATGAGAGGAATACCATTTATTATATCACTAAATTTAATCTCAATTAATTTTGCCCACTTTTTAACTCTTTAATAGTGTAAAATCTTCTTAAAACATTTTTCTTTTAATTTGATAAGAGAACTTCATTGGTTTCGACTACGAAAGCTGAAGTTTATGGAGTACCATAAAATTATTTTACATTTTTTATTCGATATTAAATATGGTGTATTTCATTTTTCAATGTTCAATTCATTTAACCATTATTAATAATAAATTCAATGAAACTCTCTAATTCTAATAATTCTATGGTGGTTAATCCAACTCTTGTAACTTAACATCTTAGTACTTCGAAATTATATATATGTTGATCCAATTATTATAAAAGCAAAAAAAAAAAAAAAAAAAACAGATAATTTTTAAATATTTTTTATTTATATTCAAGTTAGAAATATTATTATTCTTGAATATCTAACATTTTATAACTTGCTTTATATTATCTCCTTCCCTACAAAAATAGGAAAGCCAATGAAGGCACATATAACAAATCATGTACAAAGAGTAGCTGGTATGATATTCAAACCTTGAAGATGTTATATACTTATTTAGTTTATAAATATTTACTTTTATAAGTTTAATAATTTTTTTTTTTTAAGAATATTGGAACAATAATGATACGAGTTATATTTGTAAGTATTATGGTGTAATATTTTGGTTCAATGAGAGATTAAGTTCTTTTACAAAATATATGGTCGCCAATGTAACGTACTGAAAAATATTTCAAAATTTGTAATTATAATGAGTTATAGATATTCATGCATCGCATGGATCTCAAACTAGTTTTATAATTATATTAATATAATCCCAGATCATGCCTCGCACGAATAATTTTTTTATAATAATACAAAGGCTATGAATTATACACTTTATTATGAAATTTAACATTGGAATGTCATATGCTTTTTTTTTTTTTTTTAAATTTCAAATTTAAATATTGATTATGTAGTTTAGATAATAACTCATTTAGTATGAAACCTAATATTGTTAGAATTAAATTAATTATATTACCAGTTCGTTTAAAATAAGCCCTTTCAACCCCAACTCGCTTAGCCAAGTCCATCTGAATATGTTGTTTTTATGTTGTCGATTGAGTGCGTATGGGTTCACAATTTTTTAATTATATGAATTAGTAGCACCTTTTAAATGCTTATCTTCAATAGTTTTACTATATTCAAATCACTCCATTTATATATAACTAGTTGTAAACCCTTGCATTTACTTTTATTAATGTTATTAGTCATATTTTGAAATAGAAAAAAATAATTCATTCCACATCAATACACATATAAAGTAAGAGTATTGTAATATAATATGAGTTCCCCTCAGGTTAATTTTATCTAAAATTGAGTAGGAAAAATTAGAATTCATATTCAAAAAAACTTTATTTCTATCTTGTTTTTCATTTTTTTTAAATTCAACTAACAGTGATCGACAATCTAGAAATTTTTTGTTGATGTGCAAATATTTATATTCACAAATCATTCACTATAAGGAGAATTAAGTATGGAAGTTACCTCAACAATTGAAAAGACAAAACAAGTCGAACAATTGATTTTAAATTATTACATCGCACTTTCTTAATTGAAATGTTTTTAAGTCTTTTTTTTTTTGTATTTATCATTTATTATTATTAAAAACACATGATAGCTCATAAAAAAAGAAAAAAAAATTAATGTAACAAGCCTTGAGAATGAATTATATTTTCAAATATATAGATTTAATATTTTTTCTTGTTTCCTTTATATAAACCAATTTAAACTCGATTATCAAAGTCCGAGAATGTTGAATATTTTGATAATTATTTTTCATGGAAATTTTGTCGTATAATGAAGTGAAGAGTCGGTGATGGGAATTTACGAAAAATACTCTCTGTCTTGGCGTCATATTTTTTGCTTCTATTCCACCGACGCGCCTTTCACTGTCAGCGTCACTCCAGCTGCTACATAAATGTCCCGCCAACTTCTAGTGGAGGAAATAGTTACACAAATTTCACTTTTCTATCATCTAATTATATTCGAATTTTAAGAAAGGTTGTTATTATTTTGTAAAAATTGATCAATATTATTATTTATTTAATTAAATAATATTTTTTAACTATAAATATATTTTATATAAATTTATCAAATTTTATAATAATATATTAATAAACGTAATTTTATAAGTTTTATTTGTATCAATAATAAAATAAAATTTTAATTATAAAATCTTATATTGTCGTGTAAAATCTTATATTATGTGTTAATTAAAACATTGAATTTAAAGTTTATTATGAAGATTATGTATATTTCCATGTAATTATAAATTGTGTAAGCTACATATTCATTCACATGAAAAATATTAAAATAATATTTTCATAAATTAAGATAATAATATGATTAAAAGCTGTTATATGTATATATTGTAAAAGTTAACACGTATGCTTGATTCTTGAACATCTTTTGAGCGTTGTACAAAATTAGACATGTATAATAAGTTTTCTCTTTTAGATATTAATAGCATTATTTTTCATATTTAGAAATTTGTGATTATTAATTTTCTAAATATACTTAGACTTGTTAAATATAAGATAAATATCTAGACTTGCTCTAAATATTATTCATTAATTAATATTTGATGCAATCTTTATCCATACTAATATTATAATGAACTAATTTAAAATACAGTTGTTTTTTTAATACATATTTTTACTTCTACAAAAAGAAATATTTTTGAAAATTATTTTAGTTTTTTATTAGTTGAATTATATTTTCGTTCTTTTCAAAAATATTTTTATGTTGTTAAAATACAAATAACTTTTTATTCCTCTTTTTACTATTGATATATTAATTTAATGCTCTTTTAACAATCTTTAATTTTATACTTATATTGCATATATTAAAATGACATATTAAACTCGAAAGATATAATTATTTTTGGTCTGGGATATTATTTTTACTAATTTTTACTACATATTGAATTATTTGTATTGGGTTTGGATTGCAAATTAATTTTAACTAATATTTTTATAGAAATTATTTAATAATTTAATGTTTATACAATTAATCAATTTATTATAGAAACAATACTTTTATTTTGATGGAGAATATATATTTGTATACAAAATTATTTTTTTATTTGTCTTTACCACTAAAATAATAAAAATATTTTTTGAATATTATTAAATTTTATTCTTAAAAATTAATTGACTCAAAGTTATACTATAAATATACTTTTACTATATATATATATTGTAAATTATACATTGCACGAAACCAATATTAATTTTGATAATTATGAATAAGGTTATGATCTTGATTTATGCTCCTGTACCATGAAATTTATTTTTAAAAATCTATAAAATATATAATTCTAAAAAATTAATTCAGAATCATAATTTTTTTTAAAATCTTAAAATTAATATAAAAATTTGAACATTAATCCGAAGCATCTGAGAATTTTTTTGAAAGATCTGAAAGCTATTATAAAATAAGACTTTTGTAACACTTTTTTTTTTTATAATAAGAAAAATCACTTCTTACAACAATCACATTTTTTATATTTTTTAACTTAATATATATATATATATATAGTAAATACTAAAAATAAAAAGATAAAGTCAAAAACTTTATCTACTTCCTTGAGGAAAACTTGTTGTGAGGTTGTATTATGAGATTTCAAAGATCTTTTATAAAAAATTAAACATCGGATTCTATAATATATTTTTTATTTTAAAAACTAATCTCCAACAATAATAATAATAATGATAATTAATAATATTAATAATAATAATAATTATTATTGTTGTTGTTGTTGTTGTTGTTATATTATTATTATTACTACTACCACCAATACTATTACAAAATTATGTTTTTCCTTTTCATTTAAAACATTTAAAAAAATTCGCAGATATTATCATTTTAAATAATTTTTTTATTTTTAAAAGTAATTTAGAGAATTTTCTTTTCTTATGCATAAAGTTTCAAACTTCATTATAACTAATTTTATCACATTTAAAAGATTTTGAGCTTTCATTTTTGTATTTTCTGATTTTATACACCAGATAAGCACTTTAAAATAATTATATAAACGGCAAAAAAAAATAAAAAAATATTGCCACATCAACTTATGACTAGAACATTACTCTCGGACTAATTGACTTATCTTTAGTAGCTGGTCCCGCAACATTGTCACCGAGCATTTCAAACTTAGAACACATTTTTAAAACTTAGTAAAATTATTGTCTATTTTCATAAGTCTACCAAAGTCAAGGGACACTTTTTTATTTCAATATTTCATTGAAGGTATTGTTCGAAGACATCGATCAATGAGTTGCGTAAGGTAATTTAAATATTGCATTCTATCTTATATTTTACTATTTAAATATAGTACTCAAGCATAATATTATATATGTATTTCACTATTTAAATATAGTACACGCGCATAATATTATATATAAATTATATGTGGGATGCATTTGAATGAATATAATAAAAAATGAAAGAAAGTGCAAAAAAAAAAAATTGAAATTAGGGGAAGGTGGAGATAGAAACTAATGTGCCGGCCGAATTTAGTAATAGGTTTGAAGTCAACAAATTCTCAAATATTGCAATTCAAATGAGGAATTGCATCATAATGTTGCCAATTGCCAATTGTAAGTGTCCCAATATACAGATTGTGTGGTTCCATGACGGCAAACAAATTCCCACAATCTCTGAAATGACTTTTTGTTGTGCTCTCTGTAATTAATCTATAATATTATTTATTTAATTAAAAAATTATTTATTTATTTAAAAATATTATTATTAATTTATTATTTAAAAAAATTAGTAATACTTTTTATATAAACAAGTAAAATATTTTAGTTAAATAAATAATATTATAAATTGAGGGCATGGTGCACAACAGACTCACTCGTTCTATTATTGTTGTTGTTGATATATTACTTTAGACTGAGGAAATTGATTTAGGTGTGAATTTGAGGATACGGTTTCCATGTTTTTCGATCATCAACTGAGTGAAGAGATACTTTTTCCATTTGATAATAATTTTTTAATCCATTTTGACATACATTAAATCAAACTTTATTTTTAGCATTTTTAGTTTGACATCCATATTTTAGATTTGAGAAATACAATGATTGTTAATTGATTATTTGAATTAGATTTAAATAGTTATTGTGAGTTGAATTTGTGTTGTAAACATTTAGTTAAATATTTTTTTAATACTTATGCATTGGTGCACTGTGCACCTGAACTAAAGTATTACTTGTTAATTAAAAAGTATTATTTTTTTACTTGAAAATTATTGTTATTATTTTTAAGGTAACAATAAATTAATAATAATATTTTTTTATGTAAATTTATAATATTATAAATTGGATTGCACAATTCACTTGATGCGCAAAAATTTCAGGTGTTATATTTTATAAGTGGCATTACATATGATATGTTTACTACTTATATAAAAAATAATTAATCTCAACTTTTTGGACACATGATGCCGCCTAATTATATATATCTTATTTAAAGTTTTTATAGAAATAAACATATGTCTATATACAAAATTATATTTTTTATATGTTTTTATTAATAAAATAATAAAATATTTTAAATATTTAAAAGTATTAATTCACCAAAAACTATATGATAAATATATCTTTAATTACAATTTTAAACATGCACAATACAAGTTTTAGCAGATTTGAACTACATAAAAATATAACTTCTCATATTGCATCCCATTGTATATGAGATCAACCAATTAACCCTAAAATATTTTTCTTGCTATGTTTTTCCAATGAGAAAATTAAAGAATCTTACAATAATTAAATAAATTCTAAAATTGTAAAAACCATACATGAAAATTATAAATAATTCTTTTAATTTTTTCTGAAAAACTGTGAACAATACTAAAAAATTATAAATAAACTATAAAAAATTCTATTACATTCAAAACATTATAAAATATATTAAAAAAATACATACAAATTCTATTTTGTTTATTTTTCTATGTAAATACTATATATATATATTTAATTAATGTACTTTTATTGTTATCCTATATTTTTTTACGGATTATGAAATTTAATTTTCTGTTTTTTTACTAAAATTTTTGTCGATTTATTTTTTCTAGTTTAGATTTTCCTCAAATTTTCATATTTTCTTTTATTTTATTTTATAAGAATTTTCCTGCGCATTCACAGCCAAACATGAATTCAGTTTATTCCCAATTTGTAGAGTATCCTATTTTGTCTTTTCGAACATACTGACCCAAGACGTATGTGTTTCTTTAAGGTAACAAAATGTTTGAAATTATGTTATCTTATTATTAATGAATTTATTTTTTTGGGAACTAGTTTATTTATTTATAATATGGAGAACGATAGATAGGTTGTCATTAAACCTTTAGAGCAAAGATTACAACTAAAGTCAAACAATTACTCATACTTTTCCCCAACAAGAAAGATAAAACATTAATGTGGTTGAGATATAGAAGATAAAAATAGATAAACATCAAATATGATACGGTGACTAAATTCTCCCAAATTTCAAATAAAGGAAGAGAGAGAAGTAAAAATAAATCACTTCCCTGAAATTCTTCCTTCAAATATAAACCACTTCCCTGAAATTCTCAATTTGATGAGTAGGTCTTTGCACCATTTAAAATCTTAAACATTTAGGAAAGTACAAATTAGCCTATGTACCTACCTTGATCAGGATTTTGATCTCTTGATTAATGCTCCGTCGTGTAGATTTATCCATATCGAAATGGATATACGTAGCTCAGGTCTCATGTAGGTAAAATCTATTCTCTTAGAGATAGATTACCCAACTAAATAAATTTAATTTTTTTTAATAAATCTTCTTATATGTTCTCTTTCCTCGAAAATAAGAGGTTATATTTCAAATTTTTTTTAAATTAAAATAAGAGTTATGTTGATCAAATGTGAAGGTCCGATTTTATTATTTTTTGATTTATAATTTCCGTCAGAATTATAAAAAAATAATATTTGTAAATTTTTCCAACAGTCCTATAGTTATAAATTTTAAATTTGGATTTAACCATGATCATCGATGTCTATATAGTATATACACATTTTAAAATATGATTAATTATTAATATTTTTAAAATATTTATAATTTATGAACGAAGTCACAAATGCATTTTAGTAGAAGAAAGAAGATAAGGATGGGCAAATAAAAACAAATATTCCCTCCGATA
Source organism: Caryopteris x clandonensis (assembly GCA_028749325.2). Classification (NCBI taxonomy): domain Eukaryota; kingdom Viridiplantae; phylum Streptophyta; class Magnoliopsida; order Lamiales; family Lamiaceae; genus Caryopteris; species Caryopteris x clandonensis. The sequence goes on along the minus strand of JAPYKT020000008.1, from coordinate 1,159,796 downwards.
TTTTTTCCCTTGTTTGTTTCGGAATGAAAAAATTTGGGGGCAAAAAGGTCAATTCTAATCATATTTATTGGCAAAAGAAATTAGTTAAGAGTGGTAAATAAAAACTGAAGTCCTATAAAAGCTTTATTTGTTTATTTTAATGCTAAAAATATAGTCGGTGATTCACACACAGACACACACAGAGTACACCAATTGTATGGCAGAATTTCACGGCGATCTTGTGGTATCCTCTCTCTCTCTGTCTCCATTTTTCTTTCTCTTCGACGCACATCCCAAATTCATACGCTGTAACATTCTGCTTTCACACGCAAAGCATTAAAATAAGAGAAGAGGGTAAAGTTAGTGTACTGCCATCGCCATCACCATCACCATCACCATCTTCATCAATCATTAAATATACGTGAATATATATACGTATTTATAACAAAAGAAAATAAATAAATCCGCAAAAGCGGAGTACTTTTTTGCTGTATGATTCATTTCATCTCACGCGTATATATATATACAGGTACCTCATTCACTCCAAGCTTCTTATCGTGTGCAGGCTCATTGATCTCACCGACAGTACGCTTTTCTACTCAGAATATGGGCCAATGACCCAATGAGCAGAGTTCATGATTTGTTTGTTCCCAGATCTGTATTGACAGCATAGAGAAGGTACGTGAAAACCCAGCCTAGACGTGTGTTTATAGTGCGTCTCGAGAAATCCTGGAATGTTGTTGTTTGAGTTTTGTTTTTTGATCAGATCTTGCTCTTTCATTCATGTTTCTGGGTTTGATTTCTTGATTATTATGCTGTTTTCTTGGATTCTGAGATATATTCTAGATCTGGACTGTTTAAATGTGTCTTTTGTTTGTAAGATTTGTCTGATTATGAGCAATTTAAGAATGGCGATGGTTTCTTCCGAGATCTTCTAGATGTGTATGGATTACTAGCAAATGTAATCTGATTCCAAAGAGGTTAATCTTTTGGATGTTGTTATCTAGTCGGATATGTGTGTATATCTGTATCATAGTCTGATCTATTGATTGTCTTGATTTGATTAGCTGTTGCATTCCTACATGTAGAATTTGGTACAATCAATGCTGCTGTTTGTTTGCTACTATGATTCATACTCAGCTATTGATCAGTTATGGAGATATGTTGTTGCGTCCTATTTGATTAGGTAGGCTATGAAAAGTTATTCGTAATGTCCTAACGTGCTGCTCTAGGCTTGTACCTTGCTATATCTTGATGAAGTTTGACATTGTTCTGATTGATTTGGCTGCATCAGTTCAATCTAAATCTTATCATTTTCTTCTGTTGTAGGTGCAATAAAGAAAGAAGTTTTGGACTGATTGAACGATAGAATTTGAAGCATGGCTTTAGGAAAGTATTCTAGAGTTGATGGTAGGAAATCATCATCGGGCTACTGCTCGACAGTCACAATTGTGGTTTTCGTAGCCCTTTGTTTAGTTGGGGTATGGATGATGACATCATCTTCTGTAGTCCCTGTTCAGACGTCTGATGTTTCACAGGAGAACAAGAATGAGGTGCAAACTCATGTAACTGAGAGTAATGCTGAGAACAAAAATGACGCTACAAACAATGAGGATAGCAACACTGCAAGTGAAGATAATACTCCAACTGATGAGGGAAAGCAGAAGCAGTTTGAGGATAACCCTGGAGATTTGCCTGAGGATGCAACCAAAGGTGACAATAATGTAAATACAAATCAGGTGGAAAAGAATGATGCACCTGAAGAGACTGAAAAGATCACAGAGGAAAAGCCGGAAGAGAAGTCCGGGGATGCATCAAAAGATGAAACAGAAAATGCAGAGAAAAATAAAGGTGATGGTGAATCCACGGTGGAGAATCAAGACTCTGAATCCGGAGAGACCAAAGAAAATAATTCAGAAAATGAGAATAAGTCTGAAGAAGACTCGGGCAAAACGGAGGGAGATAAAGGAGATGGACAGGTGGAGACCGAGAAAGATGAAAAGCCAGATCAAGATTCCACAGAGAAAAAGGACAAACCCAGCGAGGTGTTTCCTTCTGGGGCCCAATCAGAGCTTACGGACGAATCAACAACCCAGAGCGGATCATTTAAAACTCAGGCATCAGAGTCGAAAAATGAGAAAGAAACCCAAAAGTCAGCTGAATCAGAGAATCAAAATAAATACAGTTGGAAGGTTTGCAAAACAACTGCTGGGCCGGATTACATTCCATGCCTTGATAACTTGCAGGCAATAAAGAAACTTCCATCAACTAAGCACTACGAACACAGAGAGAGGCATTGTCCGGAAAATCCTCCTACTTGCCTTGTCCCACTTCCTGAAGGATATCGACGTTCAATAGAGTGGCCCACAAGCAGGGAAAAGGTACAATACTATGAACAATCTGTTTTCCGTTAATTTGTTGGTTTCCTTCTTTCTTAATTGACCTATGTCCCTTTTGCAGATTTGGTACCATAATGTTCCGCATACCAAGCTTGCAGAAGTTAAAGGACATCAAAATTGGGTTAAAGTTAGTGGTGAATACCTTACCTTCCCTGGTGGTGGTACCCAGTTTAAGCATGGCGCTCTTCATTACATTGACTTTATACAACAGGTACTGTTGCATGTGCCTCATTTGTTAGCCCTCTCTGCATTTTTTTCTCTCCTTTCTTCAGGCATTCTAGTGCATACATGTTGATATATATTTATATATTGTATTGATATCCCTGTGCCACCATGTATTATCTCAAAATGTTTAAATTATTCTTAATCTGAATTTGGTTTGCTAATGTGAGTTATTTTTCCCCTTTCTGTCTCATGTCTTTCTGAATTTGTTTCGCTGTTTCTTGTACATGAAAAATGATTTGATGCAATCTGTTCATTTTTCAAATAATAATAATAATATAAATATCTTAAAATATTTTCAAGAATATAACATCAAGTTTTCCTGTCCCTTCTCTGCTAAGTTGTACAAATTTGATCAGTGACCATTATAGATAATTGCTGACTCTCAGAATTGAATTAATTTGAACCATATATCATGCAGTCTGTTCCTGATATTGCCTGGGGGAAGCGTTCCCGAGTAGTACTGGATGTCGGCTGTGGGGTTGCTAGCTTTGGGGGTTTTCTTTTTGACAGAGATGTGTTGACCATGTCATTGGCCCCAAAAGATGAACATGAGGCTCAGGTTCAATTTGCACTTGAAAGAGGAATTCCAGCAATATCTGCTGTTATGGGTACAGTGAGACTCCCATATCCTGGAAGAGTCTTTGATATTGTCCACTGTGCGCGTTGTAGGGTGCCCTGGCACATTGAAGGTACTTCAATTTCCCCTGTTTATTTAAGATACCTTTTAGAGGCAATCCAGATATATTTCTATTATTAAGCTTTACACGTTTCTTTCTTATGACAAACAAGCATATATAGATCAGTTTGAATTTCATTGGTTGCCTATCATCATTGCAAAATTCAGGTGGCAAACTTCTCTTGGAGCTGAACCGTTTACTACGACCCGGTGGTTTCTTTGTTTGGTCTGCCACTCCTATTTACCAGAAACTTCCGGAAGATGTTGAAATTTGGGAAGGTACATTCTACAATCTCTTTTCTCTTGTGGAGCTTTTATGTCTTCGTCTTTATAATCAGTTATGCACTTACCTGCTAATATTTGACAGCTATGAAGAAATTGACCAAAGCTATGTGCTGGGAAGTTATTTCAATAACCAAGGACCAAGTTAATGGAGTAGGGATTGCTGTATATCGCAAGCCTATTTCAAATGAGTGCTATGAGCAAAGGTCCAAAAACGAACCTCCACTCTGCCAAGATTCAGATGATCCAAATGCTGCCTGGTATGCTCCCTAATTTCTTTTGTTAGATATAGCCTCACTTCTTTTAATTATTATAGTAGATCATTATTAACCGTTTTCTTAAAGCAGAAATTAGTGTCATAAACTAGATTTTCAGGTCTTATTTGACCACCTATCTTGATATGAGCAGGAACATATCCTTACAAGCATGCATGCACAAACTGCCTGTTACTTCATCAGAGCGGGGGTCTCAATGGCCAGAAGAGTGGCCTGAGAGGGTGGGGAAAGCTCCTTATTGGTTGTCGAGTTCTGAGGTTGGAGTTTATGGAAAACCGGCTCCTGAAGATTTTGTGGCTGATTATGAACACTGGAAACGTGTGGTGAAGAACTCATATCTTAAAGGAATGGGAATAAACTGGTCTAATGTGAGAAATGTCATGGATATGCGAGCCGTCTATGGAGGGTAAGCCACTGAAACATGACTGCTTCTCTATTCTACTTGTGATCATGTAGTATGTGTGATTTTTTAATTTTAAAAGAAATTAATTTGCGATCAGGAGGCAAAGTATATTATATTTTGCAGACCTCTCATTGTTTGCATGTGCTGATATGCAGATTGGCAGCTGCCCTGAGAGACTTGCACATTTGGGTAATGAACGTTGTCTCTATAGATGCTCCAGATACACTCCCTGTCGTTTTTGAACGTGGTCTTTTTGGAATTTATCACGACTGGTGTGAATCATTCAGTACATACCCAAGATCATACGATCTTCTTCATGCTGATCATCTTTTCTCCAAAATTAAAGCAAAGTGCGTATCAAATACCTTTCATTTTCTCCGTACATATCCCCTGATAGTTTATGTTCCTGTCCTAAATCTTCTTGAATTTGGGTGACAGGTGTAATTTCATGGCCTTGGTTGCGGAGGTTGATCGGATCTTGAGACCCGAAGGAAAGATCATTGTCCGTGACACAGTTGAGGTCATAAACGAACTTGAGAGTATATTCAAATCAATGCAGTGGGATATCCGCATGACCTACTCCAAGGACAAGGAAGGACTGCTGTGTGCCCAGAAAACAATGTGGAGACCCAAAGAGGAGGAGACGGTTACATACGCGATTGCTTGAAGAGAGGCATTAAAAGACACAGACTGGGATTCTTGAGGCTTGCTTGCATGCCACGGAAGATAGGTATTTTTTGGTTATTAAAGTGCTCTTATATTTTCTGCAAACAATCATGTATCATCATGCCTAGTGTCTTTAGTTTTAGTTTGATCTTCATTTTTAGAAGTTTTGTGGAAGTTTTATATTTGTAATGATTTGTATTATTAGTGGCTTTCAAGGGCAGCAAAGACATAATGCCCCTTACTGTAAGGCCCATTGGTTCATTACAATTACCAACTCTTAATTACTATTGCTATCGATTCATTGTCTGATTCGAAGGCATCTTATCTTGTCTTCACTAAATTGATCTTTGTATTTCCATGCCGAAATATATCTCTAGGTTCTTGTACTCTTCCTCTCTCTCTCTCTCTCTCTCTCTCTCTCTCTCTCTCTCTCTCTCTCTCTCTCTCTCTCTCTCTCTCTCTCTCTCTCACACACACACACACACATTGTGGTTTGTTTTAAAATATATTTTTGAATAACTCATTTTTATCACGGTTTGATCATTTTTACGGTTTTATTGCGAAAGGAAAGCAAAAGGTGAGGCTTCCAATCAGAGTGTCTCTTACTGGTTAAACTAGGAATTGGTGCCTAGATCGGATGTTGATAAAATTATTTTCGAGAATTGGTGCCTAAACAAAATTGATTCAATCAGCCATGAATGTTTTTTTTTCTTTAAACTTTTTATAAATTAAAATAAAAAAAATTATGTTATTAAATATTAATATTTTAAGTTATCTATTTATAAAAAAATATTTTTTTCATGAATATTAATATATATTATATGTCACGTATATTTTAATTGATCAATCATATTCAATATTTTTGCAGAGTAATGATAATTTGGCCTCGGAAATCACAGGCGTCGTCCCTTATGATGATGTTATGCAATATTAATTATATTTTGTACATGGTATAATAATAATTGCTTGGTTTTCAAATTCGTGAAACATTTTCATGATGAAAACAATGGGTCGTCCGAGAATTTATTAATTAAAGTGAATTTTGTAAATAAATGGGGAGAAGCAAACACGTAGTAATGAGATAAAAAGTTCTAGAGCTTACCACAACACACCTGTCCATATCCATTGGACACGTGTGAAGCTACCTGCACAGCCACCATTTCCAGGCGCCGACCCTTTCGACTGTGGTTCTATATATATATATATATATATATATATAGAGCCACCCAGGCCTTTTCTTGTTGATACAGATATGTTCATCGGAGTGATCAGATCAGCACGGCCACAGCAACCATCTCTTTTTGCCCACTCTTTCCCAAACCACATCACGAGAAAACCACTCAACTCCAGTATCCGATTTGCACGAGCTGAATCCGGGCCTAAGGGAACTCAGGACATGGATTCAAACAAACAAACCCGCCCACCCTCCAAAACGGAGTAAGTATTTTGCTGCGTGTTGTGACCTTGCTACTATCGGGTTTAATTGTTGTTGTTGTTGTGATTAGGGATTCGATGTCTTCCTTTGGAGAAGGATATGCGACGAGGGCGGACGAAGAAGGTTTTGGTGGAACATATGGTGGAAACCAGTACGTTGGCGAGGAGGAAATGGTCCATGGAGATGCCGCTGGTATGTAGTGAATAATTAATAAATACATTTCTTGATTAATCGATCACACCTGCTGTAACATATACTATGAATCAGATCACAGTCAAGGGTCAGAAGTGAAGGAGAAGGAGAAAGGTCGAAACCAGGAGAAGATTTCAACTCAGGAAACCAAGGTCTAATGTTGGAATAGGTCGATAGAGTGCTGCCTCTTAATTGCAATAATTAATTAATTTCTTTTGTGGGTTTGGTTTTTCGTATGAGCCCCTGGTTTGTTGGGGGCACCTTTTGTAATATATCCTTACGGTACACCTCTCTACTATTGTTATATATGATCTGAAATATAGATAATTGCGGATTATTTTGTTTCATCAAAAAGGAACAAAAAGAAGTAGCTAAAAGTATGCAGGCGGCTCTGCAAGGGGAGACAAAAGGACAAACAAACAGCAAGAAGAGAGAGGAATAGTAATAAATTCCAAGCGATTAATTTCAAAATGACAACACGTTGTTTATGCTTAATGTAAGCATTCAAAAACACAGAGCAGCATCACTATCATGCAATCCACATCGTTAGTTGTGGATGCTGCTCCCGGACACCTTCACCTTTCAATGGTCCCCTGAAATGCTTGCCATATCAACTCATAAAGGCTCTATGAGAACTCAGTTGTCCCTGGCCTCGTAGACTGAATGTGGGCATCATGGATCCTTTTCAGTTCAGCGACTCGTTGATCCTCTCTGCCCCTGGTTGAGACAAATTGTCTAGATTTAATGGACTGGGCAAGTGCAATGATTGTTGGGAATCTTGATCGTTCCAAGATCCTGGTCTCATGAGGAGGGTGTAGCAATTTGAGGAACTTGGGGAAATCAGATCGGTTGATAGTTGACTCAACTGATGGCTTTTGGGCCGATTAATTGAATATATTAAAAATGGCATCCCCTCTCTCCTCTAATTTTATTTTTCTCGAGTTCACGCGATAAATGATATATTCATCGTGTTCTTGTTTATTGTCCTCAAATTGACCTTTCAATTCCAGAACATGATGAAATTGCTAGATATTGGTCTGCCTTAATTTTTCTCGTTGTTCGGGCTTTTGACAATTGAACAGTGGTTGACGGGTTCTAGTGGAAGGGTTCCGCTCGCTCTCTCTCTCTCTCTCTCACACACACACACACACACACACACAGGGGATGATGGCATGTGTAATGTATGGAACAAAATATGTTTATTATATTTATAATATATAATAAAATTATATTATTATTATTATTATTATTATCATAAAAATTTAGATAAGGATTATCTATGTCATTTATATTTATATATTATGTGCTTTTTTTTTTTTTTGTTATATTAGCTTTGCATTATCATTCTTTTAAAAATTATTTTTATTAAATATTAAAATGTACGATTTTAAAGTTAATTTCAGAGTGTTTTCAATTCAATACAAATATTTAACACACTAAAATCTATTTTTGTATAATATTTTTACTTTAACAAAAATATTTATACTTTTAGATAAAATTTATATAAAAAATTTAAATTCAATATCAAAATAAAAATAAATTATTAAATTTATAAAAAAATTATATTCTATCCATAAAAAAATTATATATCTCATTTTAAATATAATTTTTTATTTTAAAATATATAATATTGGTGTCAAATTAAAGATCAAAAAAATATAATTAATTTTATATATCATACATAGAAACAAATTTAAAACAGATAAGTTATGTGAGTTTTTCAATTTAGTAAAAAAAAATAGAAGAAAGAGAAAAATACAATAATAAATAATTGAATAAAAGTATACTATTGCAAATAAATGTAGTGGTGACATGTGATGATAAACTATTTTTCTTTTATATAAAGAAGAATATTTGGGGAAAATAAGTCTGTAAGAGTTGTTAGAATGATATAATATATAAAACACTCTCAATGATTCCCTCCTCATTGATGTATGACACTTGTATCAATCCTAGACTATATAATACGTTGCTTTGTTGTTATGTGAGTGAAATATAAGATATATATTTTGTGTTGATAAGAGATATTCATGGAACAAGATATCCACCCATTTACCGATTATTGTAAGTTTATTTGAATTCTATGATATTTCTTCTTATAAATATTATGAGTTGGAACATTTATGATCTTAACCACCAAGACTTATTTCATGATCACCAACCCATGAGTGATCAAGTTGCTTAATTACCGAGATCATATAACATGTAATATAAATGAATATCATAAAGAACAAATGCTTTTAAACATTTATTCATATTCATATAAAGATCGTACTTGAAATATGTCTTAGTGCTTGTAGTTAATACATTAGTTAGTTTGTCTGCTATGTTTTCCAGTGAGGCTACACAATCCATCTTCATGTTCCCTATATCAATGATTTTCCAAATCAAATGATAATACCTTTGTATGTACTTCCATCGTTCATGAGATCTCGGGTACTTGGTTGTGCTAACGCACCATTATTGTTATAATAAACCACAACCAGTTGAGCATTGATATGTATCATGCCCAATTCCTAGATGAAGTTTTTTTTATTCTAACACTTTTCTTGGCTACATTCGATGGAGCTATATATTCCACTGCGATGGTAGAGTCCGTGACAATGAGTCCACATCACTGACCGCCCCACCATTTAACTAGAATACAATCTAGATGTGAATTTGTAATTATCCACATCGGACAAAAAACTTGAGTTCGTAAATCCTTCAATGACCAACGCATCTTCTTGAATATTTGAGTATGGTCTTTGCAACTTTTCAACAAGGCCTCGCTCGGATTGTACTAATAACGAGTAGCCACTCTAAATACATGCGCTACATTTGGCTTAATAAAGAACATTGCAAACACGATCCTTCTCATTCTTGAAGCATACGGGACGCGCTCAATCAACTTGCTTGGGCGGTGTAAGAAACAAATATATGGTTTCCATGTTGTAAGTGTGAAGATGTGGGAGTATCATGTTATCATTTATTGACTTTAAAAAAACAACGGACATATTTATATAAACTACATTAATTTCTCCTATTTAATTGACACATCACTTACTAATATACATTTATTGCTACATCTATGAAAGGTAACCGTTCATAGTTTAGTGAGAGAAGTTACCCTTAAAAATTGTTCCATATATATGTGTGAGGAAGAAGTACATGTATTCAAATACTAAACAAAGAGTTGAGTTCAGAAGTTTCAACTGAAATATGTTTGCCTTTTCCTCTTGACAAAAATGATCATAAGTTGCTAATGGAAAATCGAATGTCGTATAGCATTAGGCAAATGTGCTCCTACGAAGCCTTGTGATATTCAAGCAAGAAAAAGGAGGGGTCTTGTTACAAGTGGTGGCTTATAAACCTTCGTTCAATTGCCAACAAAACTTTTACATTTTTATTTTTGAGAAATATGTCTTTTTTAAGCAGAAAGAGAGTATTAAATAAAAAATAGTATTTACAATAGAAATGAGCAATGAATAATTATTAATTTGAACTCGTAATGCTTAGAAGCTGCAAATATAGATTTCACTATACACTATATATTAATAGCTAGGTGAAGTTGGACTTGAGAGCGAGTCCCGGGGACCAAACTAATTTTTAGAAATTGTACGACATACCTTCCTATTTATATGCCTATTCTTATGCTCTTTTTGTGCTCTTAACTAATTCCATGTAATGAAAACCAAATAAACAAAATAAATAATTAACGAAAAAATAGATAAAGAAAATATTATCATCATTCTCTCAAAGATCATGAAGAGAGACCGAGATGATTTTGAAGATGATGACAAACCTCAAATTGGGCCAAATAGATCCAATTTTAGAATCAGTCCCGAAATTACTTATTCCAAAACAACCAATATCAACGAGAGTGCAAATCCCAATACAAATAAAGGTACAAACACCAATAGCAACAACAATAAAGAGCAGGATCGGTTCCTTCCAATAGCAAATGTTGGTCGGATCATGAAAAAAGTCATCCCAGGAAATGGAAAGATCTCAAAGGACGCCAAGGAGACCGTTCAAGAATGTGTGTCCGAGTTCATTAGCTTTGTCACAGGTGAAGCATCCGATAAATGCCAACGTGAAAAGAGGAAGACCATCAATGGAGACGACATTCTTTGGGCGATCACTACTCTTGGTTTTGAAGATTATGTAAATCCACTTAAGATATATCTGGCCAAGTATAGAGATATAGAAGGCGAGAAACTCAATGTACCAAAGCAGCAGCGTGTGGAACAACGTCTACAACACGATCAGAACTCAAATATGCCTTACAATAATGTATATTCGTCGACGAGTCTCATCTCCCAGCCACCTTTTGTGTCAACCGATCCACCATTTCCATTGCCTTTCTCTCAAAACTCAATTCAGACCACAACGTTGCCTCAACAAGACCATGTTGACGATCATTGGTAAAAGAAAAATACAATTTCTACATTCATTTATATGTTTTCGATACTGTGGTATGTAATATAGCAAGAAGATTAAATTAAACTTGTTTTGGTTGTATATGATACATAGGAATATGCACTAAAAGGAAAATTATATAAAGTCATCAAAATTAAACCCCATTTCGTTTCGGTTTACTAAACACCAACAGCTTTAGTATGGTACTTTTAAACCAAAATTTTAGCCTGATTTTCAGTTACTTATCTATTTTATTTTATTTATTTGAAGTTTGTTTGGATGAAAGTCTTTGAAACTTCTCTTGCTGCTACGATATAAGGGATTTCTGGACTTTGGGCCTGAATATTTTTATACAAATCAAGTTTTAAACTTTGGGCCTGAATATATATAAACTTGGGCTTTGTAATGATCCAGTCGCATAGCCTGGCAAGGCTTTTGCTGGGCTTATTTTTAAATGTTCTTATATTCCATTAATGTACTGAAAATTGTATTTACGAATTCCTTAATCAGGCTACGTATAAATAAACATATCTTTGATGAATTGTTCTAAAATTTTTAATATAAAAAATGGACATGGTCCTATATTTTTAGAAGTAACACGTATTAAATCTATCATTTCAATTATGAAATTGTCCTCTCGACACCCAAATCATTCAAAATAATTTTACTAATATAATAATAAAATAATCTTAATATAGTTCTTCTGCTCATTTTCAGTTTTTAAAAATAAAAATATTTTAAAGAAATGATATGTTAGCTTTCAACTAGTTGAATTTTATTTTTCTTTTTTCATTGGGAATATTTTTTTAATTTGTTAAAATATAACTAAGTTTGTCATTTCTACTTTACTTCTTATATATAATATTAATATATACTTATTTTTCTTTTTTACAATTTTTAATTTTACACCCATATTGCATATATCATAATGATATGTTAGATGTAATATATTATTATTTTTGGTTGATTATTTAAATTTTTTAAAATAATTTATGGTTTTTTCAAAAGCTTTTAGATCATGCCTACTGACATTATCTTTAGGAATACTAGGTGACATTTTTTTTCTTAGATTAATATATGTATATATGCTTCATACAAATGCATATATAACACACACACACACACACACACACACATATATATATATATATATAAACATATGACATGCAAACGCATGCGTATATATATATATAGTTATGCAGATTAAATATGTGTATATATATTTCATATATTTTACATATTTAGATACTTATGTATTTATATTTATATTATCACTCAAGATATTTATTTGTAAATTATATTACTTTATATATTATATATGATTTAATATAATAATATTATTTCAGATACTCTTTTCTAATTTAATTTTTAATTTTTTATATTTTTATTACAATAAGTATATAAATATTTATTAATAAATTAAAATCATATTGTATAATTATAAAAAAATTCCATTACAAAGTCAAAAAATCAAAATTATAAAATTATTTTTTATATTTTTGATATTCTCAAGTAGTGCTATAAATATTTTGTTAATTAGTACCAAATAAAAAATATAATAAGTATACATATATAATAATATTATACTCTCAAAATTTCAAGTTTATTATTTTTTCCAATTTTGTAGTTATAATAAAATTTTCAAGTTATTAACCAATAAAAAAATTATGTACGTATATACTATATATGCATATATATATATAATTATCTGTTAGAAAATAAAAATATATTAATATTTTATGACTAAAATATATTTTTATCATCATAAATTCAATTTGTATACATATTTTTTATTTGCATGCATAGAAACGTAGTGGGCTGAAGTTTTCTCTACTTTTTATTTTTATTATGTTTTTATTAAAAACTAACAAAGGATTGAGGACAAATGGAATTGAACCCCTTGATCTCATGGTAAAAATATGAGCATTCAACCATTAGAGCAACTGCTGTTGTTGGCTTTTTTTTTTTTTTCTTTTTAATATAACATATTTAATAAGGAAACTTAAAAAATATTTATGTTATAAAAGATTTGAAATTTTCTAACCAAACCTTATAATATATTTATTTACATTTATTTAACAACAATTAAATATATTATTATTAAATAAAATTAACATTGTGTGTATTATTTGTTTTAAATCTTTATATATGTATTAATATTAAGATATATATACATATATACACTGTCTTATTAGTTTTAAATCTTTATATATGAATTAATATTAAGATATCTATACACACACACACATATATATATATATATATATATATATATATATATATCAGTGGCACATCTGTTTTTTAAAGTCATCATATAGTACATTTAAAAATAGAAAAAATATCTAAAAACTGACTAAAAAATAAATAAAAAAGTTAATTTTGGAATTTTGATGTTTTGACTTTGTAATAGAATGTTTTATTTATAGTTACAAAAATATATTTAATTTATTAACAGGGTTAAACATATTTCTAATTTTGATTTTTTTACTTTGTAATGAATTTTTTTGTAATTATAAATTAATTTATTAATAAATAAAAAATATAAAAAACACTAAAAATAATAAAAAAAGAAATAGTATCCAAAAAAATATTGTACTATATACACAAAAGTCTGTGTATATATATACATATACATATAATATATATGTGTGTGTTTACATATGTAATATATTAAATAATATATATATATATATATATATTATTTTACTAACAAAGACATGTAGAAACATATAGTTTGTACAAAAATAAATCCTATTCGTCTAAAAAATAAAATCTTGTTTCTGTAATCAAAAGATGACTCGTCAATTTTTAAAATGGTTATTTAAAAAAAAAATTAAAAATAGACATAAAACTATACTTAGTCTATTTCATTATTATATTATTATAGAAATCAAATTAGTAAAATTTTGACAAAAAATGGATAACTCTATTATTATATTATAAAAATTTTATAACTATATAAAAACATTGGCAGTTGGATTATTTTATAAAAATGCCATTGTTCCGCTAAAATCACCTTTTTTTTTTTTGGTCGAAACTGCATAAATTAAATAAAAGAAAAAAAGTTTGTAGTACACCAATACTCGGGCATACCCGAAGAAATAAAAAACTAGCCCCGAAGCCCAGCACGGGGACGGGAACAAGCACCCTAAAAAACTGTAAAAAAGTGGCATAAAAACCACCAACACAAAGGGTATCATAACAAACTAGAAAGCTCTAATACAGGAGCAAAACAGCCTCCAAGTAGTAGTTATCAAGCCCCAATTGTGTCTTCAAAAAAACTGATATCAGCATTCCAATGTGTAAGCCAACACCAGCTAGCAATAATCTCAAACCAGCATAGAAACCGGCAATCCATTTAGCACCAACAAGTAGCCATCAGGAGAAATCAGCAGGACCAACAAACGGACCGGCAATAGCAAAAAGAGCACATGAACAGTAACCGGACAACAACAGCAATATTAACGGGGCTGCTGCTACAATACACAGTAGGTAGCAGCAACAGTAGAATTCAGCAAGGTTGCAGGGAAAGAACAAGTGCTACTAATCAGGCATCGGCAGCAACGGCAGCCCTTGCACCAACGCTGCAGCAACAAGTCTGCAGTAGCACTTTCCTTCAGCAGGCGACAAAGCAGGTCACAACATCAGGAAATAAATATCAGCAGCCTGATAAATAACAATATGATAGCAACTATCAGCAACCAGTACGCAGCATCAATCGGCAGCAGGTACAACAAATAACAGCAGCAGGTACAGCAGGTTTCAGCAGCCATCAGCAGCAACCACACTCAGGGAATAGGCTGCCCGCAACACAGCTGAGCAGCACAACCACACAGCATAGCAGAAATGCCCAACAACAAAGTCACCACAGCAAAAGACAACAAAAAAAGCAGCAGCTATAGGTAACCGTGAAGTCAGCATGAATCATCCACAACAGGGAAGTAGGCTTCGGCAGCAGGAGACATATCAAGTTTCAGCAGCAAAATTGCAACTACCGCAAAATTGTAGCAGCAGGGAAGGATGGATATCAATAAATCCTCGCCTGGCACTGCCAGGTTGGACGATGTACCCCCAATGGGGGGACGATGCATACGATTTGACGCAGGTGGGCATAGGGCTGAGTTAGGGCTGAGTCAGGGCTGAGTCAGATTATGACTCAGTTGGGAATCAGTGAAACCCTAGGCAAAACGGATCGCCGCACGAGTCAACTCACTCACAATGAAAATCACAATCCGTTTGTGTCAGAAACCTTCTCGGTGACGAACACAACTCCCAGCATGAAATAGGCGGTCTATTCTTACATATAACATCTAAAACACATCACACAGTTGTGAAGGCCAAAGGAAGATAAATTAAATCTTGAGCAACCATAACATAATCCATAAATCGGATCTGTAAACACCTAGATCATAAACAGGAACATCTCCCAGAAGCCCAGGAACGTGATCTGTTGCACCCTAAGTGCGTGTGTTTTTGTGTGTGTGTGTGTGTGTGTTTTTTTTTTTTTTTGATTTGATTTTTTTTAGATAAATCCCGAAAAGAGAATGATAATCCCAGCAAAATTGATAGAATCAATATGCTGTTCTTCCAAAAACTTCAGAAAATTGAAGTGTAGACCAAATGGACGAAGCCATGGAGGAGGAATGTTTTTTATTTGCTTTTTTACTCTAATTTTTAAAGACTTATAACTTTTTCATTTCAACTCCGTTTTTATGAAAAATATATTAAATTAATAATTTTTTCATGATCTACAATTTTATATCCATATTGCATATATAATAATAAAATATTAATTCTTAAATATAAAATGTATTTTCATACATTAAATTGAAGTATATTTTAATATTATTTGATATTTTTATTTTTTAAATAATTTTTATCTAAATAGATTTTATATAAATAGATTTTATTTTAAAGATTATATTACTATTTTTATTATATTATTATATTATAAATAATGTATGGCATGGAAAAAATAAATAGTAGTTAGTATAATGCAATATAGATGAGGATAATAAATGCTCATATTGAGATATATAATATTTCCGATAAGGAACTTTCCTGAAATGCCCATTTTAGATCACTCCATTCTTGTCTCATCAAACTTATAAAGGCAAATATTATTAAGGTTAGTTTCACCCAATAAATTGAATTGGTCTAATGTGGTATTCACTTTAATAAAACAAACAAGCGATTACATTTTCAATTTTTTTTTGATAAATAAATGATAAAGAAATACCCCACATCATATAACAAGGTAATTCAGATGATTTCTTTTCCAAGTGTAGAGAAAAAACAAAATTGAAATGACGTCAGAGATGATGTTACGTAAGAGTGAATTTAGATGTGGAATGATGTAGAAGGAACAGCAGTTAGTTTGTGCTGTTTATAAAATTTGTAATCACATCATCATCTTATCAAACACGTGTACCCAGTTTTAATTATATTTGCAAATGAGAGGCATACCTCAAGCTGTGGGCCTTCAGGCTTAAATGCCTCCATTATTCACGTAACAACACTTCCTTCAAAATTTGATTCTCAAGTTAGAGTTGAAGAATAATAGAAAATTAGAGCAAGAAGACCAAGTATGCACAAATTCTTTGTCAAATATAGGGAAGAAAAACATAAAATTAAAATTAGAGAAACATCATCACAGGTGTACTGCAGTGCAGCCCGCCGTGTTTAGTCCCAGGACAAAATACAGTTGCTGCACATAGGCTTCAATCTTAATTTGAGATAAAAAAAACCCTCCACAATACAAGTCCAATATTAAGTGATTTAGAGTCATTTCCATAGCTTTTTTAGGGCTTTTATGTTCTTATTTCTTATTGTACCTTTTCTTTTCTTTCATTTTTCAATTCTGTACTTTTATTATTTCTATTTTGTTGGAGATCTCATATAACATATTTGCAACCTATCATTTTCCTCCCACATGTAAGTAATGTTTGCCACACCCATTTTCCAATTTTATTTATTTTCATCCACAACCCTCTAGAAATACCAAAAAAATAATAATTCATGAGCCCTATTACATGCAACATTTGGATCCCACCTAAAACATGGCAATAGCAAGTGGTTTCTAGTAGATCCTGCATGGATCAACCCAAAAAAACATGTAAATCTGATCTTTGCTATGCGCGGTTGTTTTGGAACTCATACTTCTTTTTTTTTTATAAAAAATAATACCTTTTAAAGTGTTCAAAAAAAATATTACATTCTTGTCGAACAATTATTGTTATTTGCTGAAACATTATATAGTTTTAACATTTTTTTTTAATTAGTCAAATAAAAATACTACTTTTATGATAAAAAATACTATCCTTTGCCATAAAAATATCTTATTTGGGATGTGCAGGGAAAATACTTTGAGAATGATCTCAAGCCAAATTAATGAGATTTTGAGATTTTTTCAAATTGCATATGCCTAGAAATACCAAAAAAAAAAAAAAAAATTAAAAATATATGTTATATGCATGGATCCTATTACATACAACATTTGGATTCGACCTAAAATATAACAATAACACATAGTTTCTAGTAGATCCACATGGATCAGCGGAAAAAAGAAAAAAAAAATGACATTTGCTATACACGACTGTTTTGGACCTGATATATATATATATATATGTCTGTGTGTGTATATATATATATATATTTTGATGAAGAGTAATATTATTTAGATTGTTCAAAAAAATTATATTATTAACGAATAATTATTGTTATTTGCTAAACTTTATACAATTTTAACTTTTTTCTTTTCTAATTAGTCAAATAAAGTAATACTTTTATGAAGAAAAATATTACTCCCCAGATGTGCAGGGAATATACTTCGAGAATGGTCTTAAGCCAAATTAATGAGATTTTGAGATTTTTAAAATTGTATAAGTCTAGATCTATGCAACTAGTTTAACCTGAAGACTTAATTAAAAGAACACCCCAAACAAATTAAATTAGATTATGATTTGTCATCTCAAGCTATTTATGCAAGTCTCGTCTATCTCATATATATATATATATATATTATACTTTCTTTAGCTAGTAGTAGTTATATTTAAAATTAGGAAGTATGGGTTTCTTGTTTTTGTTAAAAGTAATAATTGTATGTTTTAATTTCTTTATTATATAATTGATTATTTGAGTATATAATTTCAGTAACTTATTTGATTATATTTACTTTATAAGTATAGTATTAATTTACATTTATATTTAAAATAAATTTACATAATTTTATTTAAATACTACAATTGTACCCTTGGATTAGATATTTTGGCTCCATCATTATATGTAAGAGTGAATGAATACGAAATTTCAAACTATGGCATCTAATTGCATTATTTCCATGTCCGTACATCTTAATTATGTTAAATGTAGCATCAAACCTAATGGACCCAACGTCACATTTTACAACCCAGTGTATGGTTTATGTTAAGCCCCAACATGATATTTTCATTTGTCAAATGTCGAGGGCAAGAAATAATAATAATAATAATAATAATAATAATAAATAACTAAGACCATGGACCCTCTCATATCTTTAAGTTCCTTAAAGTGGTTGATAGTGACCACATCATAGTTTTGGTGCGTTCATTGTTTTATTTTAAAATTAATTTTATTAAAATAAATTATTTATAATACTAGAATTTTCCATGCGAGATGTTTAATGTATTAATTTAAAAAAAAAGTATTTTAAAAATAAGTCCAGTTATTTTTTTTTTAGAAAATAAACAATTGCAAATTATCTAATAAGTTTTTGTTTCATAAAAAATATTTTATTTATTTTTGTATACAACCCTAATTCAACACAAATAATCCAACCCACAATAAATACACAAATCAAACCCAAATAATCAACTTAAAATTATTGTATTTCTTGAATATCATATTTTATCTTAAACTATGCAGTATGTGTGTTAAATTAAAATTCATGAAAATATGATTAATATATGATGTAATATAGGTAAAAAAATTATTTGTATTTTAAATATTTGATTTTTTGTTTTCTAAGAAAATCTGAACAAATCATAAACTACCACTTATAATCCCTTCTTTTCTCCTTTTATTTTCACAAAAAATAAAATAATTTCTATCTCTGAAAACTGATTTTTGGCAGGATTTTACTATTTATATATGGTTTTATTATTATGTTAGTATAGATTTAAAGGTATATGAATGCAAAAATATCCAATGAAAAGTCAATAATGACGCAAACATATAATTTCATTCAATTTTCAAGTTTAATTTCTATCTTCATAATAAAGTTTCATATTTTAAAATTTCATATATATCGATATCGATATTGATATCGATGTTTCCCTAAAAGTAAAATATTATTCAATACCAATATTTTCCATCTTAAAATTTGAAATAAATATCATTTCAAAATGGATGATCTAACATCTTAGAAGCCTGCAAAGGATTTAGTTTCAAATTTGTGCAACAAACATCAAGTATGTGCAAATGGTGAGCCGTGAAGGTTGGTAAATGTTCTTTAATTCTAGAATCTTGACTCAATCTATGGCATTAAAACATGTCACTATGTTGTAGATCTTTGGGGTCCTTTCTGGATTTATTGATCATAAATCTAACATTTTGTATGAGCAACATTAAGCAACTTCACGTGTTACCTTTCTAAATTGAAGATGAATTTGTGAGTGGTTGTTGATAGGATCTATCATGAATAGAAGTTTAAGTGCACAAGTTGCATAGAGGAGGACCTTGCCCTTGTCAAGTTATAAGTACAACATGTGTATTGACTTTTCATTATTTGGGTTGATGAACTTCATATAAAATTGGTAGAAACAATTCTATTATGGAGCGTGCAACGCGACTGCAATGCTTATTATGTTGTTTATGAAAACATTCATAATGAATAGTATAACACCTTATAAATTTCACCAGTAAAAATGCTTCTCACTCCTTTTACGTCTCTTATTTACACACATTATTCAAATTATGCATTAGTAATATAATCTTATGGACATGAATGTGAACTCAAACTCTTATGGGAGAAAAAGTTGAGAGAGTGTTCTATGAAGCAGTGTGAATTCATCGTGGATTTTGAAGAATATGATTTATCTTTATATAAGTCGAAATATTAACTCCTTTTTTATTTATGTAATTTCATGATTGTTTTAAAATAATTTTATTTGGAATTTCTTTTGAGAACCTTGATTTTCTTTCTAAGTGCATGCAATTCCCAAAGCTTGGTATATTATGCTTCATTGTTGCCCTGAATTAGCTTCAAGGCTTTGAACTTTGTGCTATATGCTTTATGTAAGGGCATATTGTATGCATAGCTCCTCTCCTTAGCCCGTTACAACTTCTTGTAGGATCAAATTGATAAATATAGTATTTACGTGTAATTCGGGGTTATTATAAATATGTTTTTAGGCAATTCTATGTACTTAAGTGACGGGTTTATCATGATTTTGTTACGTTACGTATTTGTTGAAGTTTTGACAGAACTTTGTGCTATATGATTTTGATAATTAAGGATGTATATACTACATCTCAAGTCATACGGACCATGCTTATCCTCATGATATGATCTTAACCATCGCAATTTGGTGCGATTCAGATATATCTTCTTAATATGGTGTGATTCGGGTATATCTTTTTGATTTTGTGTGATTCGGGCATATCTTCCCCTTCTAATGAGAGATACGTCAGCTATCAAAACCCTAGTTATTGTCTATAAAAAGAGGAGCTACATTAGATTATAGGGAGATCATACAACACAACACATTTTAGGGTTAGAAACAAGGATACAAAGGAGGATCAACTAACCAAGTCATCAGAGAGAGAAAGAAACGAAGATCGTTTGGGCTTAAATAGTCTTCTTTTCTTTCGTTATTTTTATGTTAGCCATGATTATCAATATGTTTTTCATTGCTTATGTATTGAATATGTGTGGCTAAACATCTAGTGATTCTAGGGAGTGCATAATTATGATTCATATATTAATGATATTATTTCTCTTCCTATATTTGTTTATGCTTCCTTGATTGAATATTGTATGGAATTATGTGACGACTAATTGCATATGTGTAGTTAATCCCTTATTACCTAAGTGGGAGTAATTGGTTAACGGATTATGAATGCATAACATAAGACTTGCTAGATCGAGAGATTGGTAAGTATTATGATGAGAATAGATCCTAGGCACGATTGTGAGTAAGATATTATCTTGAGAATGATCAGTGTTGTCTGATCTACTTCTGGATCTAACTCAAGAGAGATGATCCAAATATTTTAGTGATCCTCATACAAATATATGAATTAAATATGGTTTGATACATCAAAAGAAACTCATATGAGCAATATGAATGAAATCCATATAATCTCTTAATATCTTTAGTTGTTTGACTTGTTTTGATATTTATTTCTTCTCTTTATTTGTTTTAGTTTATTTTGTAAAATTCATTCCATTAATTGAATTCTTTAGATAAAAGAAAATACCATAAACAGATACTCAGTTGATTTTACAATATACAGTCCATGTGGATACGATACCTATTCTCACCCTATTTTATTATAATTTACCTCGTACACTTGCGAGTCATATTTTAAGTGAAATAAGCTAGCGAACACAAACCTCCAATCCTCAAGTAATTCTTGACAAGACATCTATAAGACATATTTTTCAAATGGTAATAGGTACCACATGTGTGCACTTTATTGTATGTTCTGAAATGGTCTGAATGTTCATCTAGCACCTTTAAAGCATTGATCTGCCACTGACAACCCTACTCTTGGCCCCTAGCACAAATCCTTCTACTATTAATGGAATTCATCTAAAAAAAAAAAAGTCCATCCCCAAGTAATACGCATACAAACATTTATCTTGAAAATTAACCATTAAAATA
The DNA here is from genome assembly GCA_028749325.2 of Caryopteris x clandonensis. Classification (NCBI taxonomy): domain Eukaryota; kingdom Viridiplantae; phylum Streptophyta; class Magnoliopsida; order Lamiales; family Lamiaceae; genus Caryopteris; species Caryopteris x clandonensis. The sequence goes on along the minus strand of JAPYKT020000008.1, from coordinate 1,137,998 downwards.
TGAAATAAATGAAGAATATGCATATATCATGTGTAGCATATCATAAAATCAAATGGAAAACTTTCTTGATGATTTTACGACTAAAAGATGGAGATGTTGGATATTCTTGAATTACCACACATTTGATTGGTGAATATCAATATATATGTGGGTGTTTTGTGTATGAGTGTGTGGAGACTGAGAATATAAGCGAAAAGGTGTGAAAATGAGAATTATGGTCACTTTTTTACCTTTAAAATGCAGAAAACATACATTACCAGGCAGCATCGTTGAGATCGAACATTCATTCTACCTGCTGGCTTTCTGATTTCTTGCTCGGTTGAGCACTAAATTGTATGGGTGCTCGACCATAGACTCGGTTGGATTATCGCGCTCGAGCGAGTCGAATTTTGTATGGGTTACGCATTTGTCCACCTGATCTATTCAATTTCTTTTACCTACAAAATAGACGGAAAAACATTAGTGAGAGGAGAATAAAACGATAATAGAAAACAAATATTATACAAGAAAAATTGTGTTGCCTCTCAAGAAGTGCTTAGTTAAACGTTCTTAGCTCGATGCCTGTGATCTTTTGGTTTATGTTATTTTTCCGATAGGCATGTAAGATATATTTTCCCTTGAAAATTTCCATCCACATCATCATAAGGGGCAATCAAATCCTGCTTATGCATCTCGCTGGACGTTTCGTCTTTGTCATCATTTTTTGAGCAACTTTGTTCTTTTCCATGGAAGTTCATTTGAAAAATCACGAGGGCACATAGTTAATTAAATCTTTATTTTCTCAAACAATAGATTTAGAGTGTACATATTTAGTGACGTGTAAGTTAAAAGGATCATTAGATGAATAAGTCGAATCAATCATGTTACAGGTTTCAATGTTCTCCCGAATTCGACATTCATCTAAATTATTCTCATGGGCACTCATCATTTTATAAATAGAAAACACAATATGTTCATCATTCATGAAGTTAAATCTCCTTTTTGAACATCGATAAGTGCTTTCAAGAGCACATCTTTTACTATTCCACGTGGATATGTCAGCGATCGATTAATGAATTGTAACCTCATAGAAGTTGGCTTAGTCTCTCCAATTTTGATCCTCTTGAAAATTGATAATGTCATTAGATTAATGTTGGCTCCAAGATCGCATAATGCTCCAACATCCTTCTCCAATTTCACATGGAATCATAAAGCTCCCCGAATCATTGCGTTTTTTAGGCATCTTCTTTTGAATTACGGTGTTGCATTCTTTAGTTAGATTCACTTTCCCGTGTTCTATTATCTTCTTCTTTATATACATGATATTCTTCAAGAATATAACATAGTTGGGCATTTGCTCCAGCCTCTCCAAAAGGAATATTAATATGAATTTTTTTGAATATGTCAAAAATTTAAAAAATTGATAAAGATCAACATAAATTTAAATAAATCTATTAACTAGATTAAAGTTAAAATAACTTTAATGTTATCAATAATCAAGCAACTTATCCCCAGGAATGGCGCCAAAAACTTCTTCGCCTAAATGTACATCTATCGATCAAGTGTACATGGTAGTTTATAGAATATTAGTGAGCAAAGTTGTATCTACAAGAATTGGTGAGACTATCAAGTATTATAAATTTATCCTTTACTTTATGTAGATGACCAGGTAAAAAGGGTTTGTTGATCTAATTACTAATAAACATAAAAGAAAGCACCATATGAATCAATTAATCAAAAAAATAAATAGACAAAGATGTGGAGAAATAAAAAAGGAGAAACGAGTCCTAGGGTCACGCTTATAACAATCAACAATTATATACTAAATTAGTTTAATCCAAGTTCATTCTTTCTTGGTTCATAAGACAATCACCATATTGAAGTACCCCTTCTTTTGTAGTGCATGCAATTTGTAGATTAATTATCTATATCAATATCCCTATTTCACATAACAAAGATCAATAAGACTGTTTTTTCAAAAATATTGCAGACATATAATCAAATAATTATTTATGTCATGTATATTAGATCTATGTGGGGTTTCATCATCTTCAATATTGACTTAACATATATCAAACATGCATAATTACTAGACAAATAGTTAAGCAAAGAACGTAAAACCATATATATATATATATAATAAGAACGCAAAATAAATCAATATAATTGCATAATTGTATCAAACATATCCTAAGACTATGATGGTTTAGCTAGACATAGCGGAATTAAATATCATAAGAAATCTAGTTCTAACTATATCTAGCATAAAACAAAATAAAAAGGAATAAGGAAACTCTAAACTTTGTAGGAATTCCGAATGATCTTTTGAAGCGCCTTGAATGGATGGTGAATAGCCTCTGTCCTGGTATTTCTCTGATGTATATTGTATTTAGTGCATTCGGATGTAGATAGGTGCATAGATATGAAGATGTTTATATATGGTGAAGGATGTTGATTTTGGGTCAAAAGGTCACCTTTTTATAGGAAAAAAATGCATTAGGGTTTGTCCCGATCGTCAAATCTATTGAAATTATGAGGACAAGCTCACGGCGCTTGGTCGAGTGGAAAACAGGTGGTTGAGTGCCTGGCTGAACTAGTCAAGCAGGTGGTCAAGCAGTAATTTGGCCTGGTCGAGTGCCTAGACAAGCGATGAACGCCTGATTGAGCAATAGTTTGGCTTGGTCAAGCAGTGAACGCCTGGTTGAGCGCCTAGACAAGCCATGAACACCTGATCGAACAATAGTTTGGCTTGGTCGAGAATCTAGGCACTTGAACTAATCCATAAGGGCCATATTTTGCCCTGAATGTTCGCCTGGTCGAGCGGAATCTGGCTTGGTCGAGCGTCAATCTCGCTCAACCCCTTCTTTTGTTATTTTGTGCATTTTTCAATCGTTTTGCATTTGGTTTCAGCCCCTTTTACCTTTAATGTAATTGTGTTGATTCGTTTTCATGTTTCAGCATTAAAAATGAAGAAGAATGATCACAAAACGAACTGACACGTCATATCCACCCAATATAACAACTTTAGATTAACATATGTATTTTACAAAATTTTCATCATAAATGTATATAAAATCACCCAAAATACATGTATAAACAATGTTTAACAAGTCTCAACATTAAAGTTTTTCCAATTTAACTTCCACAAACATGTTATAAGAATCAAGTTTATAAAAAGTCTTAGACCCTAAATATCCTAGTTGGTCATCTAAGGTTCCTGCATAGGTAGTGGATAGCTTCTGCAACCTACCAAAACCCCAATATTATTGTTAAGATAATTATGTATATAATTATGTATATAATTATCTTAGTCAAGTGTATATATCGTTTCCTAGTTTGTAGGATATGTTTATGTTAAGATAATTATGTATATAATTATCTTAGTCAAGTGTATATATCGTTTCCTAGTTTGTAGGATTTGTTGATTGTTTTCTAGTCTATTGCCTAGTTTGTAGCCTAGAATTATGGCTGAATTACTCCATGTAAATTGTATAAATATTGATGAGCAATGAAGGAAACGGACACGGAAAATATTCTTTTATGGTATCAGAGCACTAGGGTGACTTTATTCCGCTGCACCCTAGCTCTCGTTTCCGCCCATCTTTCTCTTTCTCTACCTCTTCTCTGCTTCTTTCAATGGGGGAATCAAAGTCCTCGTTTCACCCCGCACTCACTGTGACGAATATCAAGAACACCATCCCGATTGTTCTTGAATTCGAAAACTCACAATATTCTACTTGGACGGAACTCTTCAAACTTCACGTTCGTTCTAAGGGGGTTCTGGATCATATTATTCCTCCTAAGTCTAAGGATAAGGGGAAGGAAAAGGCTCCTCTCACTGATGAGGAGAAGGAGTTATGGTCTACTTTGGATGCAGCCGTGATCTCTTGGATTTATTCCACAATTTCCTACGATCTTTTGCAGACCATTATCGAACCCGACGCTACGGCCATGGAGGCTTGGGATAGGTTGCGTGACATCTTCCAAGACAACCAAAACTCTCGTGCCGTAACTCTAGAACAAGAATTTTCCACTACAAAAATGGAGGATTTTCCCAATGCATCGGCTTACTGTCAAAGGCTCAAGGGTCTTTTCGATCAATTGCGAAATGTTGGAGCACCGGTCGATAATAATCGATTGGTCCTTCAGTTGGTTTCGGGTCACACCGAACCTTATAAGGGTGTTGGTACCCTTATCTGACAGAGTTCACCACTCCCTCTGTTTTACCAGGCTCGATTAATGCTCACGCTTGAGGAGGCGGGGCTCGCTAAACAGGCAGCAACCAGTTCGGCGTCGGCAATGGTGGTGACTTCTCGGGATTCTGATGATGGGTATGACACGTCTGGTGGTTCTCGTGGCCGAAAAAACCCACAAAAGAATTCTGGTGGCCGAAAACAGGGCGGTGGTAAGGGAGGAAAATACGGTGGCAAAGGTGGAAAATCCGGGGGCAGTAGTGGTGGCCGGGGTGGCTCTACCCAGCAGCAGCAGCCGCAATGGCAGTCCCCGCCACCCAAATGGCAGCAACAGCCACAGTGGTCGCAGTTCCCTGGTTGGGGGTGGGGTCCTCAGTGGTTTGCTCCTCCATGCCCATACCCCAACCAAGGGTGGGCTCGTCCTCAAGGCCCAGCAAGGCAGTGCGGTATTTTGGGTCCGCGTCCTCAACAAGCCTATGCTGCATCCAATCAGTCCGTACAGTACACTCCTACGGATATCGAGTCGGCAATGCATACTATGACTTTGAGCCAACCCGATCCTTCGTGGTACATGGACACTGGAGCCACTTCTCACATGACATCCTCCAAGGGTAATCTCTCGTCTTATTTTAATTTGAGCAATCATCCTAATAATATTGTTGTTGGAAGTGGTCATACTATTCCTATTCTTGGTTGTGGTCGTACTACACTCTCATCCCCACATCCTCATTTATCTCTCAATAATGTCTTTCATGCTCCCAAACTCATAAAAAATCTTATTTCAGTTCGCAAATTTACCTTAGATAATAATGTGACTGTTGAGTTTGACCCCTATGGTTTCTTTGTGAAGAATTATCGGACGGGGATACCAATAATGAGATGTAATAGCACGGGTGATCTCTATCCTCTCACCAACACCACTTCCACCAATCTTTCTACTCCTTCGAGTTTTGCAGCTTTAGCTCCCTCTCTTTGGCATGATCGTTTGGGTCATCCCGGGTCATTTATTTTAGCTACTCTTCGTAGTAATAAAAGTATTGAATGTACTCGTACTTCAAGTTCTAGTATTTGTCGTTCTTGTGTATTTGGGAAACACATTAAGTTGCCATTTTATTCTTCTATGTCATCTACTTCTTTACCTTTTGATATAGTGCATAGTGATCTTTGGACTTCTCCCGTTTTAAGTTCTTCGGGACATCGTTATTATATGCTCATTTTGGATGATTTCTCGAAATTTGTGTGGACTTTTCCTTTAGCTAAAAAATCTGATGTCTTTGATACATTTTTAGCTTTTCAATCTCATATTCGAACACAATTTGAGCGACCAATTAAGAATGTCCAATGTGACAATGGGAGGGAGTATGATAATAGTTCTTTTTGGGCATTTTGTGAGTCTAATGGGTTGTCTTTCCGTCTCTCTTGTCCCCATACTTCATCACAAAATAGAAAAGCCGAGAGAAAACTACGATCTCTAAATAATATCACTCACACTCTTCTTGCTCATGCATCTCTACCACCTTCCTTTTGGCATCATGCCTTACAAATGACCACTTATTTGCATAACATTATTCCTAGCAAGCTGTTAGGGAACAAGTCTCCTGTTCATGTCCTCTATCGTCGGGAACCGTCATATTCTCACTTACGGGTTTTTGGGTGTCTTTGCTATCCTCTTATTCCTTCCACCATGATACATAAGCTCCAACCACGTTCCACCCCTTGTGTGTTTTTGGGATTCCCTCCTAATCATAGAGGATATAAGTGTTATAACTTGTCATCAAATAAAATAATCATATGCCGACATGTGCTTTTTGATGAAACCGTGTTTCCCTTTGCCAAACTACATTCTCCTTCTTCTACTGCCTATGATTTTTTGGATGAAGGCCTCTCTCCTTCTCTCATTCATCATGTGCAGACTTCCACTCCATCTAGGCCCATTCCCACGGCCCAACCTCACATGGGTGAGGATGTTTCTTCCCCTCAACATCACTCTCCCTCTCCTGCTACTCCAACCCAGCTCAAGGACCCAACACCTGAGCATGTGCCTCCATCACCATCTCATCCATCACCCAGTTCGGTGACATCCACGGCCCAACAACCTCCCCAGCCCACTATCTCACATCCTTCCCAGCCCACTCCTATTCCAAAAATGGTCACACGAAGCCAACATGGCATTTTTAAGCCAAATAAAAAATATTGCAATGTTGCTACAATTTCTAAAGTTACGAAATCTCCTATTCCTCGTAACCCAATTGATGCTCTTCGTGATCCAAATTGGAAAATGGCTATGGATGATGAATATAATGCTCTTATTAAAAATAAGACGTGGGAGTTGGTGCCCCGTCCACATGATGTTAATGTCATTCGTTCTATGTGGATTTTTACTCATAAAGTGAAGTCTAACGGTGATTTTGAGAAGCATAAAGCCCGTCTTGTAGGTGATGGCAAAACTCAGCAGGTTGGCATAGATAGTGGAGAAACTTTTAGTCCGGTGGTCAAGCCAGCGATCATTCGAACTGCTCTTAGCCTTGCTTTATCTAAGGCTTGGCCGATTCATCAACTTGATGTCAAGAATGCATTCTGATAAGTAGGAAATTGTGCATAATTTTAATTGATAAAATTGTATTTTTAATGCAATTAATTCGTGTGCACTCTCTATTTCATACTTATTTAATGTTTCGACAAGAACTACTTCCTTTTTGTTTTTGTGGATATTTGCAGCACTTCTGGATAATTTTATACAATAATCCACATAAGCCCAAGAAGTTTATGGGCTGAAATAATTTTGGACTTAATTAATTAATTAAGCCCAAAACTTAATTGAAGCCCATAAATGGAATTAGGGCAAAATGACAAGTATAAAAGGAAGATTGAAGGCAAGCAGGAGATTCATTCTGGAATTGAGGGTGCCAACAACGAAACAAAGGGAGAGACTCCAGGAGACAGGGAGAGAGAGCAAGGGGACAGATTCACAGTCTTTTGTGAATTTGGGTTTATTCCTCCCTTCTTATCTTTGTTTTAATGTCTTTCATTTGGATGATTTTAATTTGTAGACACGTGATGTGTAACTAAATTTTATATTCCGGTTTAGGGAATGTTTGAACCCTATTTCAATATTATGTGATTTATATTTTCGTGACACCATATTGATTTAATTTGTACGAATTTATTATGTTGATGGGTTGAATTGATTTATAATATATATATCGTTAATTGTGACTGATCACCCCAATTGATAGTTTATATGTTTAGGGCTAGGGTTTAAATTACAATCCGTAATTGTTGTGATCTTGAACCCGTCTGTAGCAACTAATAATTTATATTATTAGAATCAACATAATTCAGGATTAATTGAATCGAGCGTATGAATTCAATAACCTGCCTACCCTATTATCCTAATTGATAATGCATTTAACGAATTAAATCCAAAGAGCGTATTTTGGACTGTTCGATTAAATAGGTTAATTAGAGAGCTTATTCTAATTAATTACACTTAAGGGATAAAACGAATCAACAGAGCTTGTTGTTGGTTTAGGGGTAGGAATTTCACAATTAAATTAATAATGTGTTGCATAATCATATGATTTGAAATAGAGGGAAAACTGAACCATAAATCGGAATTGATTCCTATTACTGTCTGCCTTTTGTTTAATTACTTGATTTTTATTTATTAGAGTAGATTTTATTTTATTAGTTTAGTAAACAAAATTCATCAACATCCCCCCCTTTTTATTTGCATTCGTAAATTAGCATAAAAAGATATACAAATAATTCAACCGTTCTCTGTGGGATCGACCCTTACTTCCCACTACTACAAAATAGTAGAGGAAAGCGAGGTAAAATAATTTAATTAATTTTGACGTGCCCCGACAGCACGGTCAAAATTTTGGCGCCGTTGCCGGGGAACGGTGTGAATTTATTTGTGTTGATTTTCGTATGTTTTTATTTGTTGAAAATTAAAGCTGCCAGCAGGTTTCACACTGGGTCACCCAGTGTGAACTGTAGCAGTTTATTTTTTTCAGCGAATAATTCTATTTTTTTCTCTCTCTCCCTCTCGTGGAATCCACATTTCTTCATTTTATTTATTTTCTCTCATATTTTTCTGTAAATATTTGATTTAGTTGCTTGAAAAAAAAGAAAAAAAAAAGAGATATTGGCAGCAGGACTGACACTGGGTCACCCAGTGTCATGTCCAGCTGTGAAGTTTTTGTAATTTTTCTATTTTTTTTCGTATTTTTTTTCTTCGTTTTTTTTCCTTAGTTTCTGTAGTTTAATAACATTCTTTTGGAGAATTTTGTGCAGGTCAGACTAACATCCATTTTGAAATTATAATGGCAGCAACGCAAACCTTGAGGGAGCTCACAAATTCTGATATTGCTGAACAATCTTTTTGCATTACATTTCCCGATTTTAGTGCAAATACCACTTTTGAATTTAATTATGATATTATACACTTATTACCTTCTTTTTATGGCTATGCAGGTGAAGACCCATATAAGCACCTTAAAGAGTTTCATTTGGTTTGCTCAAGTATGAAAACTATAGGAATGACTGATGAGCAAATTAAGTTGAGAGCTTTTCCATTTTTCTTGAAGGATTTAGCGAAGGATTGGCTATATTATTTGCCAGGATCTATCACCACATGGGCTGAGATGGAGAGTTTGTTTTTACAAAAATATTTTCCAGCTTTTCGAGTAGCCAATATACGGAAGGAGATTTGTGGTATAATGCAAATTGATGGAGAGACACTTCATGCATATTGGGAGCGATTCCAGAGACTTATTGCAAGCTGCCCACAACACCAAATTAGTGAGCAACTCCTAATCCAATACTTTTATGAGGGCCTGGCAATGATGGACAGGAACATGATTGATGCAGCCAGTGGTGGAGCACTTGTGGATAAGACCCCTGCAGCAGCAAAAGAGTTAATTTTAAACATGGCAGCTAACTCACAACAGTTTGGCAATCGTGACATATCATATAGAATGGTGAAAGAGGTAAATGGTTTGTCACTTCAAAATCAATTAAATGAACTTACATCTTTTGTTAGACGGATTACTACAGGAAAACCATGTAAAATCTGTGAGACTGCCGATCATACCACCGACGATTGTAAGATCCTTAATGAGGAAATAAATGCACATGCCAATGCCATCGGCACTGGGAATTTCCAAGGGAGAAGAAACGACCCCAATTCGAATACTTACAACCCGGGGTGGAGAGATCATCCAAATTTTTGGTGGGGAAATTCATCGAATGGACCACAACCTGAACAAGCTCGTCCACCACCACAACAAAGAGGCCAATTCTTTCAAAAACAGCAATCGGAATATAGCCCTACTGCAACCTTGGAGGAAATGATGAAAACTCTAACCTCCAACATGGTGCAATTTCAACAAAACATGCGACAATTCCAGCAAGAAACTCAATCTAGCATCAAAAATCTTGAAACGCAAGTGAGCCAGCTAGCCATCACCGTAAGTCGCCTGGAGAATCAAAATAGCGGGAAATTGCCTTCTCAACCCGATATAAATCCAAGAAATGTAAATGATGTTACCCTAAGGAGTGGAAAGCAACTTGGAGAGCTTAACAAGCCCGGGTTCGATGTGAAAGATGCAAAGAAAAAGAAAGTTGACGCTGAAGACACCGACACTGGGTCAACCAGTGTGGAACCTGCTGTACAACTAGACACTGGGTCGTCCAGTGTGGAACTGTTTACCCACGGGAATAAGGTAAATCAACCTACTTCTTCTCTTATTAAGACTAACCCATTGCCTTTTCTATCTAAAATTGACAGGGTTATAAATGAGGATAAAGAGAATGAGATTAAAGAAGTGTCAAAATAGATGGAATGTGTATACACTTACATTATGAGATCAAATGGGTGCCACTATATTTTCAGAAAAGAATCTCATACGGAGTTTCTTTCATCAAATTTTCAAAGTCTAAAATGGTGAAAAAGATAGAGATGAATGGATGGACCTTGAATGTAGCAGCAGATGTGCCATCTTTGAGACCAATTCCAAAACCTCCTTGGAGTGTTCATTGAAAAGAAAAGTCTTGAGTCGAGCCAACGACGTTAAACAACGGCGCTACATGGGAGGCAACCCATGCATATATATATTTTCTCTTTTAGGTAGCTGGAGCAGGAGATAGTCACCCTCTCACGCCGGATGACCTCACGACGACCCTCTTCCTCTTCCCGGTGAACGGTGACTCCTTTCCCACACTTTATGCTTCTTATTATTTTCTTTCATGGTTTTGGAGCATGCTATTGATGTTGGTATGGGGAGGAAATAAATGCATACATGTGGTAAATAGGGGATGCTTTCAATGATGAAAATGATGATAACTTGATATTTACTTTCTAAAGTTCAAATTGACTTTATGTGGCAAGTGTGATTGACTGATATAGTTTTACAAAGTTGTCTCTTTAAGCCTACGGTTGAGTCACCTCTTGCATGTTTGATTTGATACACAACCCGATTATTAAAGTGAGTTTTGAGCCTGTGAGCATGATTTTTATACATGATGCTCTTTTCCTTCATGTGGGATTATCACACTCAGTTGTTCATTCTAGAACTTGCTCGGTTATGCTTTTTGGAATTACTGTTTTGAGTTATTACATGTTAGATGATAAGGGCATTTAGGACACCATATTTGAGCCTTTTGCATGAACCACCGCCATAATTGATCTTTTAGAATACCCTGTTGAGCCTTGGATACTTTCTCTTGCTTCACCATCCATAACCATATCTTGTCATGAACCACACCTTTATAACTGTTTTGAATATTTGTGGATTACACTCCTAACAAATTAAGTGAGAATAAAGATAGCATGTTTACCATCTGTCTCATAGGGGCTTACTTGCTGGTTATTGATACATTCCATTTTACTATGCTATGTTGCTGCCCCAAAAAAAAAAAAAAAAAAAAAAAAAAAAAAAAATCTTGGGGGTGGCAGAATAGATACCACCACTTTTGGTATTTGCTGCCTTCTTCGAAAAAAAAAAAACACAAAAAAAAAAAAAAAATCGTGGGGGTGGCAGAATAGATACCACCACTTTTGGTATTTGCTGCCTTCTCCGAAAAAAAAAAACACACAAAAAAAAAAAAAAAAAAAAATCGTGGGGGTGGCAGAATAGATACCACCACTTTTGGTACTTGCTGCCTTCTCCGAAAAAAAAAAAAAAAAAAAAAAGGGGCAAATGCACAACAAATAGAGTTGGGAAAATATATACGAGCACCTATAAGTGTAAATTCGTTAGAGTACTTTAAATCCACAAATATTCATAAACAAGTTTAGCCAAACTTCCTTCAGAATTTCACCTCTTTAATTTTACCTTGAACTACAATCACATTATACCCCGGGAAGACCCTTTGATTTCATTAAAACTCAATTGACAGCTAGTGAAAATTAGATATCCGAGCAAGCTTATGGTAAATGACATACTCTGTGTTGATATGAGTGACTTGAATATATCATCCTATTATACACTTGAGTGAAATGAGTTATCCTGTTGTGAGGGTATTAAATCATTGCATGTGTGAGATTAACTTAATTATTGGGTGATGATGAGACACTTTAGGATCAATATCTGTTATGAAACACTTGCCGATTGAGTTAAATTTGTCTTGTGAAAGTACATGAGTTGAGATATCTTGAGACTGAGCATAGCTCTCCCTGTTCAACTATATGCCTGCTTTTATTCTATGTTTGCTTGAGGACAAGCAAATGTTTGAGTTTGGGGATATTTGATAAGTAGGAAATTGTGCATAATTTTAATTGATAAAATTGTATTTTTAATGCAATTAATTCGTGTGCACTCTCTATTTCATACTTATTTAATGTTTCGACAAGAACTACTTCCTTTTTGTTTTTGTGGATATTTGCAGCACTTCTAGATAATTTTATACAATAATCCACATAAGCCCAAGAAGTTTATGGGCTGAAATAGTTTTGGACTTAATTAATTAATTAAGCCCAAAACTTAATTGAAGCCCATAAATGGAATTAGGGCAAAATGACAAGTATAAAAGGAAGATTGAAGGCAAGCAGGAGATTCATTCTGGAATTGAGGGTGCCAACAACGAAACAAAGGGAGAGACTCCAGGAGACAGGGAGAGAGAGCAAGGGGACAGATTCACAGAGTCTTTTGTGAATTTGGGTTTATTCCTCCCTTCTTATCTTTGTTTTAATGTCTTTCATTTGGATGATTTTAATTTGTAGACACGTGATGTGTAACTAAATTTTATATTCCGGTTTAGGGAATGTTTGAACCCTATTTCAATATTATGTGATTTATATTTTCGTGACACCATATTGATTTAATTTGTGCGAATTTATTATGTTGATGGGTTGAATTGATTTATAATATATATATCGTTAATTGTGACTGATCACCCCAATTGATAGTTTATATGTTTAGGGCTAGGGTTTAAATTACAATCCGTAATTGTTGTGATCTTGAACCCGTCTGTAGCAACTAATAAATTATATTATTAGAATCAACATAATTCAGGATTAATTGAATCGAGCGTATGAATTCAATAACCTGCCTACCCTATTATCCTAATTGATAATGCATTTAACGAATTAAATCCAAAGAGCGTATTTTGGACTGTTCGATTAAATAGGTTAATTAGAGAGCTTATTCTAATTAATTACACTTAAGGAATAAAACGAATCAACAGAGCTTGTTGTTGGTTTAGGGGTAGGAATTTCACAATTAAATTAATAATGTGTTGCATAATCATATGATTTGGAATAGGGGGAAAACTGAACCATAAATCGGAATTGATTCCTATTACTGTCTGCCTTTTGTTTAATTACTTGATTTTTATTTATTAGAGTAGATTTTATTTTATTAGTTTAGTAAACAAAATTCATCAACATCCCCCCCTTTTTATTTGCATTCGTAAATTAGCATAAAAAGATATACAAATAATTCAACCGTTCTCTGTGGGATCGACCCTTACTTCCCACTACTACAAAATAGTAGAGGAAAGCGAGGTAAAATAATTTAATTAATTTTGACGTGCCCCGACAGCACGGTCACATTCTTACATGGTGAGCTTAATGAGATAGTGTATATGCATCAACCTCTCGGTTTTCGTGATCACACTAAACCAGATTATATGTGTTTGTTGCGTAAGTCATTATATGGTCTTAAGCAAGCACCCCGGGCATGGTACAACAGGTTTGCTGATTATGTGTTGCCCATTGGTTTTACTAACAACAAGTCTGATAATTCTTTATTCATCTATCATTCGGGGTCACAAATGGCATATTTTTTATTGTATGTGGATGATATAATTTTGACAGCTTCGTCTCATGCTCTCCGGTGTTCTATTATGTCTCTTCTTGGCTCCGAATTTGCAATGAAGGATTTAGGTCCTTTAAATTATTTCCTTGGTATCGCTGTGACTCGACACAAAGGGGGTCTCTTTCTTTCACAACGCAAGTATGCTGAGGACATAATTGAGAGAGCAGGTATGTCGGCTTGTAAACCATCAGCCACACCGGTTGATACCAAGCCGAAAGTAGGTGCGTCGGGCACTCCATATGCTAACCCGACTCACTACCGCAGCCTGGCAGGGGCATTGCAATATCTGACGTTCACGAGGCCCGACATATCATATGCAGTCCAGCAGGTATGTTTACATATGCACGACCCAAAGGACTGTCATATGGCTGCTCTTAAGCGAATAATTCGCTATGTTCAAGGTACTAAGGATCATGGGTAGCATTTATATCCATCATCTACCTTGTCTCTTATCTCCTACACCGATGCGGACTGGGGAGGGTGCCCCGATACACAGCGTTCTACATCGGGATATTGTGTTTATTTAGGGGATAATTTGGTATCTTGGTCTTCAAAACTCCAAGCTACACTCTCCAAGTCAAGTGCCGAAGCTGAATATAGGGGAGTAGTAAATGTGGTGTCCAAATCTTGCTGGCTTCGAAACTTGCTACTTGAGTTGCATTGTCCACTAAAGAAGGCGACTTTAGTGTACTGTGACAATGTAAGCGCCATCTATCTCTCGGGTAATCCAGGGCATCATCAACGAACCAAACACATCGAGATGGATATACTCTTTGTTAGGGAGAAGGTTGCTCGTGGTGATGTCCGAGTGCTTCATGTTCCATCTCGGCATCAAATAGCGGACATTTTTACTAAGGGACTTCCACGTATATTGTTTGAAGATTTTCGGGATAGTCTCAGCGTCCGTGGCCCTCCCGCTTTGACTACGGGGGTGTGTTAAGATAATTATGTATATAATTATCTTAGTCAAGTGTATATATCGTTTCCTAGTTTGTAGGATATGTTTATGTTAAGATAATTATGTATATAATTATCTTAGTCAAGTGTATATATCGTTTCCTAGTTTGTAGGATTTGTTGATTGTTTTCTAGTCTATTGCCTAGTTTGTAGCCTAGAATTATGGCTGAATTACTCCATGTAAATTGTATAAATATTGATGAGCAATGAAGGAAACGGAAACGAAAAATATTCTTTTAATTATTACACTCAAATCGTATAGAAAATCTATAAAAAGAACAAAGGATCCCCAATAAACAATACAAACCGCACAACACTATCAAAACCCCACCAAAATCGCAGTAATATCATCTATTATACAAAATCAGTAAAGAAATAATATTATAAAAACTACAAAACAACAATATGAGTAAGTAAAAAAAGTGAGTCAGAAAAGAAAGTTACGGTATTTTATGGCAGATGCTTTTCACCACAACATCCTTCAAATTTTAATACCCACACTCCTTGGGATGCTACTGTAACTTGAACAAGCAACGGTGTTGTGTCTGACTTTAGTGTACCGATTTTGATTTCGTGTTTTGGGGAATTAGCCTCCTTTTCCCGCTGGTCTGCACTCTCTAGTGATATTAGTGTGAAACAATATTCTTGAGTTAACGGCACCTGATATTTCCGTTAGTTAATTTTTTCAATAATTGGGTCAAATCAAAATCACACGGGTCAAAATTGGGCAAAGAGCATTTTTTATTTCGAAGAAAATGAGGTAAAATTATTTATTAACAAATCCTAAATCAATAACAAAAGAAAATTGCAAAATAGAATCAAACCCTGTAAAAAAGGATAATTTTGTCTCACAGAACACTAAAACCAAATTGAATTAAAGAAAAGAGACGAATCTTTTGGTGATCAAAAGTCATGGTTTGTATAGTTTTATTCGGAGCGGTTTTTGTGGTGTGAGAAGCTTCATTGATTAATAACTAGAGAAAACGTGGGTTTTAAGCTCTCAATTTAGAAATATAAAGCACCAAAATAAACAGGCCTTCAGCATCCCAAAAGCCAGAATTAAATCAACATCAAACAAAAACCCAAATATATGTACACTACATCATATAATTTGTTTTCATTCAACTATCCCAATTAATTACAGTGAATAGTACGAGCAATCCATCCAAAAGAAAGACAAAAGAAAAAGAAGAAAACACCAAAATACATTAAAGTGCCATAAACAAGAGTACCCCTCTCTCCCTCTGCTCATGCACATATGCATACATACGGTTTATTATTGATATGATGTGGAAGCAAAAAATGACAAGGCAAAACCCATGTCCAAAAAAGCATCCAAAGAAAAGACCCATTTGTTTTGAAGTAAATAAAATAATGGGTTTAGTTCAGGAAGGAGAAAGCCAGCGGACAAAGTTTTGGAGGGTAGCGGTGTCTGCCCTGTAGTGGTTTTGTGTGAATTCTCTGAGATCCAACCATGTGAAATCCGGGTACTGTCTTGGCTCTTTTGTGGGCACGGGAGGGGGCCCTACCACTTTGTCCTCTTTCGGGTTCACGAAGAACACCACCGATCTCCTAACCCTCTCCTTGTTCACCACTGCTCTGTGCAGACAACTCTTGTATCTCCCGTTCGATAATGCCTGCAATCCATACAACATATATCTCTACATATTACGTACGTGTGTATGTATCTATGTATTATACATACAAATCTTTGTCTCTATATGTATGTATATATGTCTTCACTTATCCATCACCCTTGTCTCGAGGTTGTGCAGTGTAAGAAGAGTTGGAGGACACGTATCGATATCTATATCTAACGCGTCAAATCATGTCCATATCTCTATCATACTCTCTTTTGCATGAAAAAAGGGTTTTATTGCAGTCATTTTTCTTTTAAAACAGAGGAAATATTTAACATTAATGAGCAAACTGAAAAAAACAATTTTACATCTGCCGAAATATTTTTTTGATAAAAATAGTAGTCATTTTCCAGGCTCGGGTATATATATCCTTTAGATAAGACATATGAATTTTAAAAACTATTAAATGAGATTTAAATATGTTACCACCTTCAAAAAAATGACTATAAGGCCTATATTTTTATAAAACAGCTAAAAAAATATTTTCAACAAAAAATTTAACTAGAAATAAATATTAGACCCGATATAATAATTGCAACACTCGGTAAAGACCAAATGATATTCTGCATGACTTCTATGCACGGCACAGTGCACGAACGAAGTGGGCTCAACATATAATCAAGAAAGATATTTAGAGGGAAAATATGAAAAAGAAAAAGAAAAAAAGAGAGAGACAATCAAGAAAGTGCACTTTAATGTCAAAAAAAAAAAAAAAACTAAGACCGTACCCACCGCAGAGTGAGATTCACAGAATTGTCATTTCCTAAGTAACCAGTGATTTTGATCAGAGAATCTATCTTTTTTAATTATATATTATTTTAAAAGTTCGATATATAATGTTCTCTTTCTGTTGTTCAAGAAAAACTACATAAAAAATAAGAAAGAGTAGAAGGTGCCAGTCCTGTGAAAACCTCTCACTTTATATGAAATTAGGAGTTAGCATTAATGCGACGGACTAGTTGTCCATCTTTGTTTTTACTTCTGAACCCATTCTAGAAACTCACCCAATTTTAGCCATATATTGGGTAATAAATGCATGCCAAAGAATCCTTCCAAAATAAGATGCCAAAATACAAATTATTTCTCAGTCTACCCTCACACATTTCAGAAATATTATCCTATATGAAGATTCTTGAGCACTCACACACCCACTACTAGTGAATTACACTCGTCCGTTGTAGAAATTGAAACTCCTAAATGTTTTTTTTTTTTTGGACAGAGAAAGTAATATGTATCAATAAAACGAATGAAAATATGAAATAAAATGCGTGATATACCATGAACGTGTCGCCAACATTAACAACAAAGGCGTCGGGGCAAGGCCTAATGGCTTGCCATTTGTTGTCCGAAAAGATTTCGAGTCCTCCAACTTCATCTTGATGCAGTATTGTTAATGAGTTGGGATCAGAATGAGGCCCTGGGCCTAGAGTGAGGCCTGCTTCCTTGCAAGGTGGATAGTTGTTGCCTCTCATTATCGAACATCCATCTTCAAAAAATTTACGATAATGCCATCGATCGACGCCCAAACTAATCGCTAAGAGCTCAAATATTGCCATTGCCAATGCCTTCATTGCTTCACAATACTTCTGAAAAACACACCTAAAAAATAAAAGAAATCTCATGCATGCCTTATCTAAAAAATCACTCCCGTCGGCTCTGCTCAACTCATTTACATTCGTCATATTAAATGTATAACAACTCTTACCCTGCTTCTTCGAAATCATCCCCGAGAACAGACTTGATATGTGTAACAACATCGAGGGCGGGGGAGTCTGCATGGTTATAGGCAAAGGAGAAGGTCTCCTTCCATGGAAGTTTGGACGAAAACCTATCGGCGTGGGCTCCGGAATAGCCGCAGAGGGCGCCTGGTTTCCTCTTAACGGAGAGCTTCTTGGTGAGGGGAAGCTTGAAGAAGGCATCCATCTGGTGATGGGCGGCGCGTATAAGGCTTTGACTGACGCCGTGATTTACGACTTGGAAGAAGCCGTGGTTCAAGCAGGCGGTTCTGATCTGGGCGACGGCGGCGTTGGTGGCTTCTTGATCGCCATTGAAGAATCCGTGGAGGTCTACAGGAGGGTCTTTGAGTTCATCTGCAGCGGCAAAGGGCAAGTCCTCGTGAGGCCACAGGAATGCTGTTGGCAAATTTTGTTGTTTGTCGAGGAGGGATGTGTCGAAAATAAGATTGACCCCATTTTCTGTCTCGGGTGATTTGAGGTGCAAAGGGGGACACAGAATGAGAGTTGAGGCACTTGAGTCCATTTGCTTGGCACATATGCTGTAGGATTGGGGAGTCACGACTATTAATTTATAGTGGAATAATTGGGAGGGGTGGGGGTGCGTGGGGCGGGGCAGGGGTGGGGGTGGGGGACAACATTTTTACAAGTACTTTGCACTATATATACTTAGTAATATTGCAGGTCGCGCATGCATGCATTTTTTAATAAAAGATACAAATTATCTATATAGACAACACTTGTATATATGAGATTGAAGTGCTTATAATATAAAAATATCAATTGAAGCAGCCAGTACGATAAAAGGTTAAGACGATGGTCATCAAGCCCTCAATCATAAAGGACATTAATGTATATAGGTGTGTGCGCATGTATTATCTAATTCAGGATATATAGTACAAAATTAAATTAGAAAAGCTTCTAAAAATCTAATCATAATGAATGAAAGTTTTCTTTTGTTCATTATCTTGTATTGCATCTATTACTAAAAAAAGAAGCAACATAAATTATTTTTTCTAATTCTTAGAACTTCAATTTATTTATTGTGTGTGAACTATTATTTGTTTCCTAAAGTTTGTAAATATTTAATTTAGTAATTTTCTTTTTAAAGCAAAAGCTTTATTCTTTATGTGGTGCCCTAAAATGTTCACCCCTCGAATGTCAAGCTTAGGAGAGTATTTTATAATAATGTGAATATTATAATATCACATTTGGATTTTAAAGAAAAAAAAAATGATTGAAGACGTTATACAAAAAGATTTGAAAATGTTATATTACATGAGTTTAAAATATATCATGATAAAATCGGGATTTAGAAAAGGAATGGAGTTCAAATTCATGATAGAATGAGCTTTCTAAACAACCAATTTGACTTTCAACCACACATTAACACTAAAACACATCATCGTTGCATATTTATCAAAGTAAATGACCTATTTAGACTGAAGTTTGGGCCACAAAAATGAGTTTAACCAAGCATTAGAGAATTTCACAAGATTGCATTTGAATTGAAGATTTGAAATTTATTCAAGAATAAGTGAATTTTAAAATCCAAATCCCTCAAAAAAATTCTTGAAAATGACTACATTTCATGGACATTACAATACAAACAACCATCCGTAGAGTTGCTATTATGCATTTCAAACTCATTGTCATAAATGAGAAGGTTTGATGTAAACACAAATATTGCAATGAGAAAGAGAGTAAATTATTAACGCAACAAATTCATAGATCTTTTATACGCAACAGATTGGGTAAACTCGCTTCATTAACATATTTGGATCAGGCCAACGAGACCCATCAAAATGTCCCAATAGAGAAACAAGATATGCGACCCATGGAACAACCGGGAAGGCAGGCAATCCATGACCGATGAATAACCAACACATGCAGTGCCCTCAAATAAATGCAGAAAAATATTACAATTAGAAAGAGAGTTAAGCATTTTAGGAAAATCACATGATATTTTTTAAGGGCTTGTTTGCTTCGTAGGATAAGGGCTTGATAGGTAGGGTACCACTCCTCTTTTTATGTTTATTTTGCAATACTAATAATCACTAAAACCGTGTTAATGGGCTGACCTGATATTGTTATGTATTCTTATAACACAGGATTATTGATCCCACCTCATAGGTGGGATTACATTTCCATCATTTAACATCATATGGATTAGCTAAAAAGATTTAATTCTACCATTAATTATTTTAAATTATAAAATGAAAAAATATGGAGCAATTTACATATTATATTAATCAAATAACTACATGAAATTAATTTGTATGCAAGACATGTCCAAATTTATAAAAAAATATCTAAATTATAGATAATAATTCTAAAAAGTCTAAAAATATGATAACTTATAAAAAATAAATTTGGTATTATGAAACATCAAAATCTAAAAACTTGAAAGAGAAATATGAAAATTTGGTTGTTTAGAAAAAACCTGGAAATCTAGATATAAAATTTTAAAATTTAAATATATTTTTTTAAAAATTAACATAAAACATGATACTCTTAAAATTATATTTAATTATACAAAACAATATTAATATAAAATCTAAGAATTATATTAATAAATAAAAATTATAAAATGAAAAATAGGAAATTAGGAAATCGCAACTACAAATTACAACTAATTATATCAAATTTTGAAAAATGAAAATAAAGAGAAATTATATTTAGAATAAAAAATAATATTTCTAAAATTATACAATTAAATTTGAATCATGAAAATTATAATTTTCAAGTTTTGTTTGGTTTTGTAACATATGCATTTATAATTTTATTTTTTATGATTCCAAAATAAAATTTTCTAATCTCTAGTTTTCGTTAATAATTTTTTAAAAATATTATTTCTTAATGATGTATAGATCTTTCCCATATTTTTTTACATTTTAAAAATTATCAATAGTGGGCCACACAATCAAATCAATCGCCATGTTAGGAATTCATGGCAAAAAATTGAAACTCTAGCGAAATCGAACCAAAATTGAAAGTTAGAGAACAAAAAAGTCGTAAAACTAGAAGACACATATTGAGTTAAACACAAGTTAAAGAATTTTAGAGAAAAAAAAAATATCTCTTTGTTAAAATTTCACAAAATTTTCATTAAAAAAAGAAAAGTTCACAAGAATGCAACAATTGTATCCTAAATCATATCAAATATTATTTCTTTTTATCATATTTACGTCTGTGATTCAAAGTTTACTTTTAAGGTGTCCTACTAAATTTTAAAACTAAGGATGTCATGATATAAAAAATAAAGAAAAACTTAAAATTACAAATTATCAAATGTAAAAATCTATAAAGAAACTATTGGAATTTATGTTGAGCTTGTTCGGTTCTTAAAAATATGATACAAGAGTAAAAATATGTAAAGGCAAATTGTGAATTTTTATTTTTGATCAAAATGGAGATATGAGTAAAGTGTAATATTGAAAATATTAGTGGGTACAATAGTCAAGATATACATTTTACATCATTTTAATACATTGAAACAAACACAATATTATATATTAATATAGGATATTATGTATTGAAACTTGCAAAGCAAACATAAAATTGATACATAATACTAAATAACAAATCTTAGTATTACGTATGAAACATTATCCTATCAAGTAAAGCAAACGAGCTGATTAAGTAGTGTCTCCACGTTTGCTTGCATGGATGCATGGTAAAGTGCCCAAATTTCTAACCGTAAATCTTACCTTCATAGTTAAGCATGGACATATTTTTTTATTTATAAAACTATCGAAAAAATACATATAGAATTGACCAATAGTAATGCAAATTTAAAATTTAACTTCATAATAATAGTACTATAAAAATGCGCATTACAAGATTAAATTTCTGAATTAGAATTAAATATGTATTTTCTAAAATGTAATGTTATAAAAATAATTTTATGTGTTATATTTTAAATTTTATTGTACTATATTTATTTATGATTAAAATTACACATTTTTATTATTTTAGTTTTTGTCACATTAATTAAAATAATATTAAAATTAATTAAATTAAATTATTTGTGATATAAAAAATATATAAACTAATTAAACAGAACATTGAAAAATATAGTGGGACACACACTTGGTTTGCACCAAAAGTAACATTGAACAATTAAAGAAAAAAATTTATTTTAATTTGAGCTCCAGCGCACTGCACAAGCTAACAAGTCTAACGTCACCAGCGCACTGCTGGAGTTGCTTGAGGTGTAGATTTATGTTTAAAGTGAATGTGTCAGCTGGAGAGGATATGAAAATAGATGTTACACTATCAAAACTGCGCCGAATGATCATATTTTGTTGCATAATCTATACATTTAAATAAATGTATTACCCTTCATTAATTATTCTTTTCTATTCATGTAATTTTAATATTTCAATTTCCTACATATTCATAATTTAAATCTCAACTCATTTTAAACTCTTGAATCAGCCTCACATTTTTTTTTCCGATTATTTTATGAACTTCTAAATTAAGAAGATATAACCGACAATTTAGTGTCGAATGTCCAATTGTTTTTAAATCATATTAAAAGCCTTAACATAATTTGAGGGTTTGTGCTGAAATTGTTTCATTTTGTTTTTGACGGAAAGTAGATGATATTTATAATAAGAAATAAATCATATTTGTAACAAAAATATGGGAATTGCGTGTCATGATCTTGTGTTTCCAACATCAACACCTCCTGTTTAAGGATGAAGTAATCAATTCTTCCACTATCAGATTATACTCATTATTATTATATTGAATTGGCGACAACAGATTCCTCTTCCCAAAGTTCTTATCTTATAGTAAAAGCGTGTGGAGATGTCGATCCTCCTCAGTGCCCATCTAAATAATCCTCATAAAAATACTCGTATTTTATAACACAACATCAAATATCTCAGACTCTAACAAAGGTTAAATATACACATATTCAAATGATTATTGTTGCGGGAATCCAATGCCACTACTTGGATACAATAGTCAATAAATTAGAGGAGAAAGTATACAAGATAATTCCTGCATGAGCGGCTTAGCGTAGATGACGCTGGCAAGAGAATTTCAACTCATCATATTTGATTTTCGGGCTTATTTGTTCCACCAACTGAACAAGATAATTTGGGAATGCAGGGCTTAGCTTGATGATGTTGACTAGATAATTTGAAATCACGATATCTGATTTTCGTGCTCATTTGCTCCACCAACTAAATTATCTTTCAAAGATAGAAGATTGTGATTTTATAAAATAGAGTAATGCATTATTAACGAATTTATAGAGAATAGGGTTGGTCCCATTGAAATTGGTATATTTGGAATTTTCAAAATGGTAATATTAAAAGGTCCATTAAAATGAAATTGATGCTGAGTCCAAATTAATGGAGTGGATAAGAAGTGAAAATATAAAAATAGAGAAAAAGAGAGAGAATATAGATAGAGAAAGGAGTGGGGAGAGAAGAGCCAAAGGCCGTCCATTGGGATGTTCGAAGAGAAGACGAATGACGTAGTTTATCTCTTTGGTCGCTTTCTTCTTCAAAGACAAATATTTTTTTTCCCTTTGCATATGTCTCAATCAATCCTCAACCCATTTCCTGTCTTCTCTCCCTCTCCCCTTCTATCCACATTACAATTCTTTTTTTTTTTTTAATAATTAAATAGTGTCATTTAGCAGAAGTAATCTATTATACATACTATTGAATTTTATATTAACAATTGAAAATTGACTTATAAAAGTTGATGTTAGACAAATATTTGAGCATTTGTATAATTGTTTTTATCGGAAAAAAATGAAAATAATTTATAAATTTGAAATCTAAGTTCTATGTAAATAAATTTAGAATACTTATTTTCTCAAATTCAAATTTTAGTGAATGAGAAATTAGTACATAAAGTCTCCAACTTAAACTTGGAAAAATAATCGAAGAGGAGTGGGATATGGAAAGACACATCTCAGGTAGAAAAAAAATGTAAAATTTATTCACCTTATTAGCAAGGGCACTTTGATAAGGAGGAATATAGTGTGCTCCTCCTACCGTGCTATGGATAATCCAATTGGCTACGAAGGTGGTGTGAAGTAACATCCAAGCTTGCACAGGTTAAGTTGGATTCGATCCGCAAGTGCTTTTGCACCGGACATGTGCGAAGGCGCACGCAAACGATTGCAACGACATAGATGTGCTGGCTCGCCAAGTGGATAATCCAATTGGCTATGACCAAAATTAGACAACATTGAATTATATCGCTTTATGGAAAGAATGTGGCCATCCATGTGATGCACATGATATACTATATATTTTTTAGTATATTAATCATATATTATGAAATTATATTATTGTTATAAATGATTATAACAAGTATAAGTAATATGATAAGAAAAAAATATGATTATATAATAAAGTAAGAGGTTTCTGGTGCAAACAAAATATACTTAATCAAGATAGGTACATACAAAACACATTTACAGTGTTAAATTTATGTGTGTGGATTTTATTTTTTATAAAAAATTAAAATACCGCATTTATAATTAAATTTTGTGTGTTTATTATTCTTTGTATTTTTTATTTTAATATTTTTATAAAATCAAATATTGAGTAGCATTTTAATATGTAGTATTTCACTCAAATTGATTTCAAGTATTATTTTTATGTACTAATGCATAGTAATTCTCTCAATAGTTTCTCTATCCAACAATAAGTTGAACGATATTTTGAAGTGAATTATAAAATATAAATTCAATACAAATTGTCTAATCCACTCCGATTCCTCAAACTCAATACAAATGCTTAAAATTAGTAAAATAATATAGATTATTAAGTGCAATAATTAATTATATACTTTAAATAGTATAATATTTTTATTTTATTAATTATTTTAAAAAATTATATTGTAGTATAATCCATTATTTATTCAAACCCACCACACATATCAAAGTAAAATAAATAATTCAACCAATAAAAAAATATATTCTATATTTTAAATATAATATTTTATATTGATATATGCAATATTGATATCAAATCAAGTATCATTAAAAAATATTAATTTAATATATCACATGTAAAAAATAAATTTAAAATGAAAGAAATTATTTGAATTATATAATTTTAGCATTAAAAAAAAAACCAAGGTTAACTCTCCCCTCCCATCTAGCCTTTTCCTGTTCTTTCTTTTTTTTTTTTTTTTACACAAATGTAGATTTTTTTTTTTTAATATTAAATATAGATATAGCCAGATGTTGGAAAAAGGGATTTGGATTTTTCCAACATTAACAATGTTTTTAATATATGTGACTTGTATATTGGTTATGTTCGAATTTTCACGTGTTAATGATAAATGAGATGGTACGGTCCTCTGTACTCCACTTTTATTTAAATGTTGGAAAAAGGAATTTGGATTTTTAAGAGGCAGATAATTATTACATGTTCCATAAATTTTTAATTTTATTTGAGGGTTAGTTTCTTAAAAATTATAAACTGTAAGTCAATTCAATTACAAGATCAACTTTAAAAGATATTAATGTTCGTCATTATCATTGCTAGATCGATATATTTTTATAAGATTATCATAAATATCATTTATTTTATGGTGGAAAACGGTACAAATTAACCCTTTAAATAATACCTCAGGTTTAAAATGGACCATAATTTTTTTTCTCATAAAAATAGAACCTTTAACTTTTGAAATAAGTCAAATAAAGCTCTAAAATTTTTAAAATATATCAAATAAGCCTTGAAATTTTAAATATACGACAAAAAGAACTCTTTAAAAAATTAAATTAAATAAACAAAATTTTAAAATATTCAATAAAACTAAAAATCAAGAAATTACTTAAATCATAAATATATTTAAATAAATCAATAAAGTAATAAAGTAAATTTTATTAATAATTTAAATATAAAAAAGGTTTGAAATTTGATAATTGTTAGGTTTTTTAGGTATTTTATTTTTTATTATATTTAAACAATTTAAGGCCTTTCAATGTTTCTTTATTTATTAAATAACTTAAATTTTAACATTTAATTTTAAACTTTTATTTAATAATTTTTTATTTATCTAAATATTTTCTAATTTATAAATATTTTTTAGATTTATTTTGTTATTTTAATTTATTAAAATTACTTATTTATTTGGTAATAAGAAGTTTAGGGACTTATTTAAATATTTTAAAAGTTAAAGGTCCTATGTATATGAAAAAATAATTTAGAGTTCAATTTGAACTCAAAGTACCAATTGAAGGGCTAATTTGTATTTTTTTTTCTTTCATCATTCATTAATTGCTACGAGCGTATTGAATTGATGGTTAAAGTTAAGAGTGTTGTATTTTGCACTTCAATTCATGATTGTGATGCAGCGAATTGTGTATAAGTGAAGGAGCTAGATAGGGTTCGATGATATGCATTCACCAATTCTTGTAGCATTGCAATTAGACGTCAAAAAATTGTAACCAACATTGTAATTGTAATTCTTTTTACAGTTTGTAATAAATATTAATAAGCTTTATAATATACTAACTCTACTCTAAAAAATAAGTTTTGTTTTTTTTTAAAATTATCTTTTAAAAAAAAATTCATATTTTAAAATAATATTTTATCTTGAAAAAAGAGTTATATTTAAGGCCTCCTTTTATTAGTTAAAGTAAAAAATATTGAACTTTTAATTTATAAAAAAGTCATATATAACTGTATAAGTTAGACAAATATAAAAATTTGTATAAAAGTGAGATTATAGTATTTAGAAAATTGTACATCCACAAATTAAATATATATATACTTTTAAAAAATATATTTTCTTTTTTAACGATGGGAGTATATTGCAATTAAAATTTGACTTGCTAAATCATCCATTCACTGTGGTTCTCAACTTCTCCTACGCTACTTCAAATACACTTCAGTTTTCTAGTCAAAAAGAGAAAGAATTAATAATAATAATAATAATAATAATAATAATAGCATGATCACTTATCTTAAAAAAAAAAAAAAAGAAAAATATATGATATATGATATTTAATATTTTGGTATGTGCTTCTTTTTTGTAGATTGTTTTATTTTTTATTTGTTTAATATCTTGTAAATGTTTTGCCCTCTAAATAGGATATTTAGCGATAGCATTACGAGTAGGTAACTTTATTATCATTGCAAAAAATTAAATCTGTTTTAATTTAAAGTTAATTTTATTTCATAATTCAAAATATTTAAAACTTTAAAAAAAGAAAGAGGAAAAGAATCAAAGTTTGTACCTTTTTATGAATAGTCGGACATATAAAAATATTTCTTACCCTTAAAGTTTAAACACTAAAAAAATATCAATTATATAATTTTATTAAATACATATTGTTCATTACAAAAACATAGAGGAACAATAGATCAATAGATAATAGATATAAGTATGAAGAATGAAGAATGAGCCTTTTGTGCATCTTGTTTTTGATTAATTAAAAAATATTACTATTTTTTAAAAATGACAAATCAATAATATTTTTTTTAAATAAATAAATAATATTTTAAATTAAATTATACAATGCTTCGAATGTAAAAATAATTTGAAAGATCAAAAGTATTGGGCGAAATTCAGACTAGCCTTGCCTCTTGGCCATGTGTCAGGATAATCCACACTTCCCCTCTTTATTACAATCTTATATATCTACACAAGTAGACGATGGCATGTGGTACTCTGTGCATTATACATTGTACCATTATTCTATTTTTCTTTGGACTTTCTGATTAATCAACACTGGGATTAAAAGCCAAACAATTTATTTTATATAGGTAAAATAATTCTGTAGGTTTTGGAAAAAGACATGCATAATTATTCTTCTCTTTGGATTCTGGAAACCTAAAATTAAGAAAAGAATCAGCGGCTTCTATTCTCTTCCAGTAGGAAATGCGGGAATCTTTTGGCATCTGATCAAATTATATATTAAATTAAATTATGTTATCTTTTGGAATCTCATTGCTCCAACATTGAAATTCAAATCTTGTCAATCTATTCTAAAAGTAGACGTGTTATAGGATTGCGATTCGAACCTCGTCAATCATCGTGATTTTCCAAGCTATTCCAAAAGTAGTGTCTTCAATCACTTCACTTTAATACTACTCCAATTTTCTTTTTATGTAAAATCTAATATATGATATGTTCGTGTGAGCCCTATTTTTAAGTCATTGTATCACTTAAATCTGATTTAAATTACTTAAACTCAACCCACTATATAAGTCACATTGTTATTTTCATGATCCATTTAGGATATGGCCCAATACCAGATTTCCCTCAATCAAGCCCAATACATTATGGCTGTTCCAAGACTTTGGAAGAACAAAATTAGACATGATAGAATTGTGGTGTATTAAAACAGAGGATTTGATAAATTATTAAGCATGTGTTTACTTTGCGGGAGGGAATATGTTATTCCTATTATTTCTTTATTATATTGGTATTTATGTGGCAGGACAACAAAAATATCCTCTTTTTTATTG
This sequence comes from Caryopteris x clandonensis, assembly GCA_028749325.2. NCBI lineage: Eukaryota > Viridiplantae > Streptophyta > Magnoliopsida > Lamiales > Lamiaceae > Caryopteris > Caryopteris x clandonensis. Next base: position 1,109,716 of record JAPYKT020000008.1, on the reverse strand, counting down.
ATTTTCTTTAATTACTTTTTAAACTTTTTTAATTTAGCTCGAATTTCACATGAAAAATTTCTTTTAACAAAACTCATAATAATAATAAAAAATAGTAATAATATAAATAGTTATAATAATAATAATACTAAGAATAACAAATATAATAAAAATATCAGTAATAATTGTAATAAGAATAACGATAATAATAATAAGATAATAATATTAATAATAGTAACAATAATACTACTAAATATAATAATAACAACAATAACAACATCAGCAATAATAATAGGGTGAAGAAAGGGAAGTGGGGTTTGAGTAGGGGTACTTTTATCATTTTTAAATATTTTACCACAGATGGTAAGTTGTCCTACTATAAATGAGGGATAAACTATCTGCCCTTATGAGCTCTCTTTTTTTTCTTTTCGAAATTTGTGTCTATCTCGGATATATGAGATAAACTAACTTCTTCGTCTCTAATAGTAAACGAGTGGTAAGATTGGATAATATATTCTTATCCAGTCTTATCACACATAGTAAACACAGCCTACAATAGGTCAACAACCCTAGATTATTGATATTTCTATAATCCTTAGTTTTCTCTTAATCTCATGTATCTAAGAGTCTTTCATGGAGATTTCCTTTTTAACCATAGAAAAAATTTCATATCATCTCTTCTTTTTTCCGACTGTAAGTGTCTATGTATTACTTGAGGTCCTTCTTGGGAAACATATAATCACCTAAGATTGATTGAGTGACTACCATGTTCGAGTGTTGGTTGAGATTGGTCTACATCAACATCACTGACTGTAAACAAAGAGAACCGAACCATATGTTCACAGAGTCCGACGAAGGTCTCGACGTACATACCAATTGTTTAGCGCATATGATGAACCAAGCCCTTGGATGCATTACCCTGTCCTCCTCACACCGTTGTTGTTTGTAGCCATCTATGCAAATAGGCATAGAGAGTTGCTTCCTGCGCATGAACCCTCCACGTGCGAACCCAACGTCCATCATCAGTCAGACATAGCCTTGCGCGACCCAAATCCCGTGCAAATTTGGCCCGCTAATTGAGACCAACGATGAACCAAGATCTAGCCCAGCTGCGATGAACACAATCCATGCGTGTCCTCTTTACTGTTCAGATTCCTTACAAACTTGTTACCCTTGTGCGCAAATCGCGACACAGACCCGCCACTAACAGCGTGTTCAAACTTAGCTTATTGTACACTGCAACCCCTCTGCTCGCAACCTACCCTCTACTCAGCCAGCTCCAACTCAAGTCTAGACCGACGAGGCAAACACCTCGTGCCTGTGTTGCTGCAAATGAGCTACTACTGGACCTGAAACCCTCACTATCACCCCGTCAGCTGATGAGAAGACGTTGTAGTGACCTGTCCTTGCCCCTATGGGTAGCCCGCTTCCCCTCTTTGGTGTAGCCGATCCAAAATCCTCGTCATGTGGTCATTTGAGGCTCTTCCTAAAGTCTCACGCATGTTCAATAATTTTACCTCTCATTTACTACTTTTGGATAGTGGCAGCCATTGGAATTCAGCTTCAAGACATGTACTGCATTTGGCAACAAAAAATAAAAAGGCTTCTTATACAATGTTCACCTAAATTTACAAGTTATGATGCAAGTGTACAGGGTAGCTTATAGAATAATATTGAGTAAAGTTATATCCACAATGATTGGAGATTATCAAGTACTACAAATTCATCTTTCATTTTGTCTAGATGATCGAATAAAAATGTGAAATTACATATTGACTAAAAATATAAAAGATAACAAGATAAAGAAACAATCAACTAAGATATAAGCAAGAAAGGTGTGGAGAAATAAGATAAGAGAAACAAGTTCAATCAAACTTCATTATTTCTTCAATCTTATAAGACAATCACAATATTAAACTACCCTTTATCTGGAAGTCCTTGCAATTTGTATATTAATTATCTATGTTAATATATCTATCTCACATAAATAATTAACTCACAAAAAAACCAAGGAACGATAATTTCTTATAAATATCACAGACATACAATCATATAAACATTTATGTCATATATCAAATTTATATAGGGTCTTATCTCACGATCAGACGTGCTTAATTACTGACCCCATAATTAAGCAAGGAACAAAAAACCATATATATGAATAAGAACCATAATAAGAACTTAAATAAAAAACTAAAATAATTCAATATAATCACATAGTTGTATCAAATGTGCCTTAAAACTACGAAGATTTAGCCAGATATAGCAGAATTAAAAATCATAAGAAAAATAATTCTAACTATATGTATCATAAAACATAAGTACAAGGAAAGGAAAAACTTTAATTCTTCATAGGAATTCTAATGAAATCTTGTTGAAGAACATAGAGTGGACGATGAATCGCCTTTGTCTTGCTATCCGTTAGATGTATATTGTATTCTATGTATTATATATGTAGAGATGTCAATTTTTTTTAGTCCAGAGTTCACCTACTTAATAGGCAAAAACTAGGTAAGGTTTGCCCCAATTTTCAAATCTATCAAAATCAGAAAGATAAATGTGAAATTCTGCATACAGCACACGGTCGAGCAGGAAACGACTCGATCGAGTGACCACTTTCGCCTAGTTAAGCGCCTAGTCGAGAGAGGAATGCCCAGTCGAGCATATGTTTAGCTAGGACGAGCAGGGAACCCCGGTCAAGCATCCAAGTGCTCGACCTCGTTTAGAAGTTAGGTATTTTGACTCTGTCTGCTCGCCCGATCGAGCAATTTGTCGCCCAGTCAAGCGATTGGCCACTTGGTTGACCGCTTGGTTGAGTGGAATGCAATCTACCGCCTCTATAATGGCTAATTTTGGTACCTTGCCGCTTTGTTAGGTGAAAATTGACCTGGTCAAGCGTCAATTTCGCTCAACCCCTTCCTGAGTAGTGGTAACACATGCGCTCGACGACATCTGCCGCTCGGTCGAGCGCCATCCTTCGTTCGTAGTTTTATGCATGTTTCCATCATTTCACTTATGGTTTTAATCCTTATGCCTTCAAGTCAATCGTCTTTATTCGTTCTTTGTCTTTTCACTTCAAAAATGACTACAATATGATTATACACGTAATATCCACTCAATGTAATAAAATTGGGTTAAACGATGTATTCACGCACGATTTTCATCATAAAATATTTCTCAAATCACCCCAAAATGCATGTCTAAACAACGTTTATCATACCACAGAAAATGTATAAGAGCTTGACTATAGAAGTTTTTGAAAATGAAATGGAGGAGAGAAAATTGGATAGGAATGAACTTACCTATTCATTGAAATTTTGAATTTATCTGATTCAGACATTAAAAAAATAGAAAGTCCATCAAATTTATCTGATTCAGACATTTTGTAATTCAGTGATTATTTATAATGAGTAGAAATGTGTTGTAATTTTATCTTTCATCTTTTTTTTTATTAGAATTAGTCTCGTTCACAAATTGATAAGCATGATATCCATAATTTATAGAAGGTTAAATCAAATTAAATTAAAAATAGCATTATCAGCAGATTAAAGAAAAAAAAAATTTGTACAGATCTCGTAAAAATTGCCAATTATATATAGTCAAATTAAGAACAAAAATATTTTGCAAATTGCTAATTAAATGTAATAATATTACAAAAATTTGAAATTAGATAGAAATAAATACTTTGAAAGCTATTGAAAAATCGTACGATGTTTATACGTCGAAATAATTAGCATATTTCAACAAAAAATCACAAGAATAATCAAACAAAAAATAAAAGAGATGGACGAACTTTTTGTTTAAAAATAAGAAATATAAACAGTAATAAAAATGAAATATATTTATGATAAATTGAAAGCAACAGATGAATAAAAAATTTAAAAATAAAATAAACCTAAAAAATAATATTTTGAAGAGGGTAGGTTTTGGTGACAACTGAAATAGGGGACATATTATCATACATGTCTTACCATTTATTTTCTTAAGAAATAACACGCAAAAGACTTAAAGAGGAAGAAGAACAAAAAAGACCGACCTTAAAACATTTGGTGATAATCTTGATAAAATATATAGAAAGAAGAGAGAGACAAAAATGAGAAATGATTTTGAATTACGGTGAAAATTTAATTTCATATTTGACAAAATAAGATTCTATCCATATGATTGGGTGATTTTAAATCTATGCCTTAATTATAGAAAAATTGTAATAATTTTCCATAATATAATAAAACTACAATGATTTAGCGTTCTTAACAAATTTATTTCTTATTTTGAATATATTATGAGTTGACAAAATTTTCTTAAAATTTGAATTTTATTTATATTGAACAACAGAAACTAAGTAAATCCCGAATATCTTTGATATTAATCTCTTCAATTAAATTATACTAATGTATCTTAAAAGTGTTTCATAAATATATATAGTTTTACATTTATATGGTGGAAATTTAGGCGAAAAAAAACTAAATTTAAAAAAAGTTGTTTTACTTATATAAATATATATATATATATATAGTTTGAAAATGAATCGAAAAGTCGAATCATATATTTCTTAAATTTCATAATTTAGTGATTTGATTCATATTCGATAAAATATCTAGATTCGAATCATATATTAAATGTTGCAGTATATTCATCTTGATATCATCTAATTTTGAAACTCTTAAATTTGTGGAGTAATTTAGATTTTGAAATCGAATAAAAAATTTTAGAATTAAAACATCTAATTTTAATTTAATAATAATATATTTATTCTAAATTAAGTAATGAAGTTTAGGCGAGAAAACAAAATTGGAAAAAAGTCATTTTATTTTTATATATACTAGTGTGGGACCTGTGCGATGCACAAAAGATATTTTTTTCTTATATTTTATTTGATTCATCATTCCATATGGATATTATTTTCATTGTTATCAATTATAAATAGATTGGAAAACAGGTCAGTCCTACCTAATTCTTTCACGTACAATTGTTTAATTCTTGAACAGTAGGTATATTTTCATTTGTCTATTTCATTTGATATTATGTAAAGTATATCTTATATTTTTTTCTTTTTATCCAGCAACATTAAAATTAGATTCATTAAAATACTTTTTTTGTAAATCCAATATTATTGTTCAATTTATATGCTTGAATGATTTTGTCTGCTATATATATAATTTAAGTATGTACTTACATCACAAAATATAATATAAAAAAATCTTCTGTGCATCGCACAGGTCTCGCGCTAGTTAAATGTAATGATATTACAATTTGAAATTAGATAGAACAAATACTTTGCAAGCTAATGAAAAATCACACGGTACTTATAAATCAAAATAATTAGCATATCTCAACAGAAAATTACAAGAATAATCAAACAAAAAATGAAAGAGATGGACAAACTTTTTGTTTAAAAATAAGAAAGAAAAAGTGTTAAGAAAATGAAATATGTTTATGATAAATTGAAGCAATAGATGAATAAATTTTTTTAAAAATAAAATAAACATAAAAATGATATTTTGAAGAGTGTAGGCTTTGGTGACAACTGAAACATGGCAGATATTATCATACCTCAAGAAAGAACACGCAAAAGACTTAAAGAGGAGGGTGAACAAAAAAGAGAAACCTTAAAACATGTAGTGATAATCTTGATAAAATATATAGAAAGAAGATAGAGACAAAAATGAGAAATAATTTTAAATTATGGTAAGATCGACGAAAATTTAATTTCATATTTGACAAAATCAGATTATATCCATTTGATTGGGTGATTTTAAATAATTGATAGCTTAATTATAGAAAAATTGTTAATGATTTTTCACAATATAATGAAACTACAATGATTTAGTGTTCCTAACAAATTTATATCTAATTTTGAATGTATTATGAGTTAACATAAATTCCTTAGAATTCGAATTTATTTATGTTGAACAACATAAATTAAGCAAATCTCAAAGATTGTGTATATTAATCTCTTCAATTAAATTGTAATAATGTATCTTAAAATATTTCCATAAATATAAATAGTTTTACATTTATATGGTATAAATTTAGGCAGAAAAAAACAAAAATTAAAAAAGTAATTTTACTTATATATATATATATATAGATTTGGTTTGATAAAATGAATCGAGAAAATCGAATCATATATTTATTAGATTTTATATATTTCTTGAATTTCATAATTGAATTATTTGATTAATATTCGATAAAGTATCTAAATTTCGAAACATATATTAAATGTTGCAGTATATTCATCCTGATATCATCTAATTTTGAAACACCTAAATTTGTGGAATAATTTAAATTTTGAAACTGAATCAAAATTTCTAGAATAAAAATGTCTAATTTTAATTTAATAATAATATAGTTATTCTAAATTAAATAATGAAATTTAAGCGGGAAAATAAAATTAAAAAAAAGTTATTTTGTTTATATATATATATATATATATATATATATAGACTAACACATAAAAAATTAAAACCGAAAAATCAAAACATATGGCTGAAATTGTTAGATGGCATAAATTGAAAAATTAAATCTTCAATTCAAACATTTTCAATAAAAGATACATACCATATATTATATTTTCTTACATAATAACTGTATCATTAATAATATTCCATTAGACTAATAATGTTTCCATATCTCTTAATATTTGAATTAATTCACTGCATAAAATCTATAAAATAAAAATAAAATATTGACATGTCAAACTTAATGTTTTGACTGATTAATAAAATTGAGAAAGATCAATTTCATATCATTTGATATATTTGACATCTCTATATTACTCCATCATAATAAATTATATTAATTTATTCATTTTAATGATGAAATTAAATACGCAAAAATTTATGTGAATTGGGTGTACACACAATATAATTTAAAGTATTATTTATTTAATTATAAAATATCACTTATCATTTAAATATATTATTTCTTATTAATTATTTTAAATATAATAATATTTTATTAAAAAATAAATAATATTTTATAATTAAATAAATAATATTTTGAATTATATTACATTTACAACTAAAGTATAAGTGACTCAGCTCAATTAAATAAGTCTTAGATAGAGAGTATAGAGGCAGAAGCCGTAAAATAAACAGAAAACTCCGTACAACAATTTGGAGTTGAATATAAAAGCACGAAACTATTAACCAATCAAAGAGAGATTGAAGCATAGTCATATACTGCCACATGTCCAGAATGAACTAATTATTCTGAACCTCAAACAAGAAGGGGGTAAATCTCGAATACCAGTTTACCCTCACGTGCTTCCGCAAAATGAGAAATTCTTGTTTTAATATAATTATAAAAGAGTTAAATATAATTTTTCTGTTTATTATAAGTTCCTAAATTTTAAAATATTTTTGTAAAATGATATGTTGATTAGTTAATTTTTAATTTTTTATTGCTTTTAAAATAAAAAATTTCTAATTTCTTAAAATACAATTATTTTTTGTGTCTACTACATTTTTGGTTTATAGTAAATTAATTTATTATACTTTTCATAATTTTTAATTTTATATCATATCACATACACTAAAATAAATATTAGATGCAAAAAATTTAACTTTGTTAGATTGATTATTTGAGTTAAATTTAATATTTGTTGTGTATTTGATTATTTGTATTAAAATTAAACAGCAAATAAATATTTGTTAATATTTTTTCTATAAATGTAATACACTTAATGGATTTTTCAAAAAAACATAACTCTAATTTCAAATAGAAAAAATATATATTTTTAACATAGTTTTTATCAGTAAAATAATAAAATATTTCAAAAAAATTAAAATTTTATTTTTAAATATTAATTAACTTAAAATTATATCTTAAAAAATTAATTTTATTTTTTTATTACAAACGTTGCATCTCGCTCTCAGTTTTTAAAAAGGGCAGATTATCATTTTAATCACATGTTTAATTTTTCACAATTTTTATTTTGAAAAAATGTTAGTTTATCATTTTATGTTTGAAATAACCCTCGTCTAATTTTCCAATCAAAAGCATTCCATGTGCACTGTCGGAATCTACTTGTCCACTAATAAGCCCTGCTAACTAATTATTCTTTCCTCTTTTTATTATTATTATTATTATTATTATTATTATTATTATTATTATTATTATTTAAAAAATTGTCAATTGTAGCTCATTTGTAAAACACTAGTTATTTTAAATGTTGAAATAACCTTCGGGTACTGTTTTATTCAATTTGGGTACCATTTTATTCAATCTTTGGTTAATTACTCTTTTATCCGTAAATGCAATGTAAAAATTAGGTTCAGCAATAATAATATCTCCCAATAAACCAAAATTCAAAAAAATTATCATTATTCAACTTCATTTTACAATCCCACAATTTTAAAGTTGGAATTTTCACCGATCCACTTTTGATTGTTCTAAATCTTAACATCATTCTCATATTTTAAAAATAATTTTCACTTTAAGAAAATAAAATTCCATGTTTTCAAACATATATTTTCAAAATAATAGTAGAATAACTATTATCAAAATTATTTTCAAGATAATTTTATGAATTATTACTATTATGATTACTACCATCATTATTATTAATTTTTTGAATTCCACTTGTTGACTTTTCAGTTTTAAATAATTTTAACAATTTATTTTAATACGATTATTGTTAAACATTAACAAATTCTTAATTTTAAATAATTTTTGAATTTGAATTTGTTAATTTGTTAGATTTCAAGTTACTTTCCATTTTTATAATTAATTTATAACAATTAGTTTCCAACTAGATAATTTATTGTTATGTTTCAATTTACTAAGATTATTTGGGATTTAATGGACATTTTGAAATAATTAGCTGGAGCTGTAAAAGTAAATAAAAGAACGATGCGTGAGTTTTCATTGTCATCAAATATGTCCACATAGGACGCCTTTAGCTGGCAAATTAAACCGAGGATTATTTTTGACATATAATCATTAAAAAAAACACCCAACACCCTCCTATATTAAGTGGTGTGTATAATTTGTAGTATATTTATTTTTAATAAATAATTAAATTAATATTTTATTAAATTATTTTAAAGAGAATTTAAATTTAATACAATTAGTCCAACCCACCATGAGCATGCCTAACACAAATAATAAACAAAAATAATAATTAGTTTTTTAATCTAAATATGAAAAATGTGTGTTAAATTAAAAAAAACCTTAAAAGAAAATGAATTTGACATAAATATATTAAAAATATATTAGAAATGAATATGCTATTTTTATTTTAAATATTTTGAAAATATATTTCAAAAAAGAAAAAATTGAACCAATCACAAGTTGCCACTTATAATTGTTTCATCGTTTTCTCTTTTACAAAAACAAAACAAAAACAAAAAAAAATTGTCAAAATATTTTCTAAGACTGAAAACTCATTTGAGGAATTGAACTATTTATTTTTGGATATGTTTTATATTAGTATTATAATTGGTAAGTATAAAGTTTACATTTTTTAAATCTTAACGTTCAAATTTTATCCTTTGTAAGATAATTTTATTCAGAGGGCCTGTTTACTTCGGCTGATAAATTTGGATTAGGAAAAATAGTACAGGCTAATCCAACGTTTATTTTGTAGGATATTTTTCCGGGTCAATCTTATGGACCCGGGATAAATGACAGGATTCTGGATAAGTGGGCAGATTGTAATCCCTTCTCGACCCATAGGATGGGTCAATCCTATGGACCCGGGATAAATGACAGGATTCGGGATAAGTGGACGGATTGTAATCCCTTCTCGATCCATGGGATAAAAATTATCCCATGGGATAAGAAATGAAAATTGACAGTTTTACCCTCATGCACATTCATAATTACAAAACTATCCTCATATATTAAGGGCAATTTTGTAATTTCCACATTATCCGACCTAATCCCAGGAAGTAAATTTTGGATAGTATAAAATTATCTTTAATTATCCTAATGTTATCCTACGAAGTAAACGTAGGATAAAAATTTCGAAATATCCCAATCCTGAGTTTAATCACATTTTCTGTCATATCCTGTTCAATCCTACCTAAGAAAGTAAACACAGCCAAAAGAAATAAAAATTCAAATTTTTATATTACGGAATCACACATTTCAAACCTCTTAACTTTTAGATTTAATTTCACAAGTTCAGTGTATATTTATCTTGAACTATGAGTTAGATATTTTGACACTTATTTTAATATGTTTGGATAAAATTGTATCGATTCAATTTTATATTTGTATTATTATTCACTTTTTAGATTGGATAAATCATGTCACAACCCGTAAAAAAAGCTAATACATACTACATTTCTTTTTTTCATTCCCTCTCCCTCTCAAACGTACTCAATCATCCTAAAAAATCAAATAATTACTTTAATTATTATGTAATCTTTCAATTATTACAAAATAATTTTTAACATTTTTTTTATCATTTTTCCAACATCACAATTGTTTATTGTTTATATCCTACCATATTTAATTCTAAAACAAAATTGAAATTTATATTATTCATTTAAATTTCCACAGCTAAAATTGTTATTAATAAATTCATCACATATTCCTCCAAACTTAAACAAACATATCCTACAATTTTGATTTTGTTTTACTTAAAATATATTTGGACTAACCTTAAACAACCGGTCTTGGAATGGACCAATCTTTTGCCTTCTTCTATTAACGATACAGTATACTAATTATACTCAATCCCAAAATAAATGTTACATTTTCGATATATATTAGGTTTCACCTATTCCAATAACTTTTTGGGTGAGTGTGTCATAAACGGTTACAGCTTAGTATAAACATATTCTTAATTATTAGTATTTTTTTTATTTAAGTACTTTTGATAGGAGGGTTTAGTAAAGCACAATAAGAAAGTAAGGAATTCAATAAAATAAAATTGGAAGTGTAGGCTCAGTGAAAGAAAATAAATGAACAAAGCAAAGTAGAACAAATTTTAAAGACAAAACTCTTTTACACCTGATGTACTATGCAATTCGGTCCATGGGTTGAACTCAATTTTTAATTTTGGTGTAATTGTGAGGTGGTATATTATTATTTGTTTAATTAAAAAATTATGTTTTCACTTAAAAATATTGTTTGTAGGTATATTTTTAGTTAATTAATAATATTATTTGCTTACGTAAAATATATATATATATATATGCATATATATATATATATATTTTTTTTTTAAATATTACTTTTTGCCATGACTATATATATTTTTAGTTATTAATAGTATTATTTTTTTAATTAAAAGATATTACCTAAAAATATTACTTATTTATTCAAAAAATATTATTTATTTATTTAAAAAATATATTATTACCTATTTAATAAAAAAATAGTTTATACACACCTAAAATATATTACTTACCTTAGTTGCCGGCAACAATAATTGAACTCAAAAGTATATATGCATGTGTAGTGCGTGCGTGTTCATAAATAATATGTTTTCTCATCCTAATAGAAATATAGGATGAAAATTAGAATAAATATAGGTTCTTTTTATGATACCATCTCATTAAGGCGAACCCGAAATGACTATTTAAGCAAAATCAATAGTCAAATGTTGAGTTATCAACTATTTGTTATTTAAATAATGCTAATAACATTAAATATGATATATTTACATTAGAGGTTGAATGTTATATTTTAATGGTGTTGCCAAATATACAACAAAAATTACTTTTCACACTATTTAAATTTTGTGAATCAAATTAAATGACATATATATTCTTATTTAATTTTTATTTTTTTAAATAAACTTTAATATTCTCAACATCGATATTCTTCATTGTTTGCTCAAAATAAAAGTTGAAATATTTTGTAAGGATAATGCGAAATAGAAATATGAGTGATATAGAAAATATAATTATTATAAGTATTAGACAATTAAATATTGTCTTTCATATCGAAAAACTAAAATCGTGCACATGGTCGGCCAACCAGGGCAAGAACATAAAATATGGTGTTCGACCAATTAAGGCCGAACATAATGGCCGAACGCACAACACAGTGTTCGGCCAACTAAGGCTGAATACATAACATAGCGTTCAACAATCATTGACCGAACACACAACATAGTATTCGGCCATCATCGACCGAACGCCATAGTTTATGTCCGGCCTAGTTGTCGAATGTGTGCGAGATTTTATTTTTGACAGAAAATACATAATTTATTTATCTAATATTTACAATAATTATATTTTCTATATCATTTCTATTGTGTGATCTGATTACTTTTAAAATATTTTACCTTTTGTTTTGATTTCTTTGAATATAAAATTAGTGTATGTAAATATATTATATTTAATGAGCACAATAGAAGCCCTGTTATTTATATAATGCTAATAACATTAAATATAGTATATTTTTTTTGTTTTGATTCCTTTAAATATTAACGTCTTTTAAAAAATTATATATATATTATTTTGCTTGGTCAGTTGGTTACTTAGATATTACTTATTAGAAAAGACTCTAAATTATTTGAGTCGAATCTTTAAAATTTAAAAAGTTTGGAAAAGTGAAAAAAAAATCATTGTTTTATTTGTTCTTCTCATTAGTTATAGTGTTAGGAAAATAGGAGAAATGATACATATTAATATTTATAAATCAAACACAAACAAACTTTTAAATTATTAATAATTAGTGATAATTGAGCCATATGACTTTTTAACCAAAAGCCAAAACATGTTGAGCAAAGTTATAAAACATTTATATACTGATACATACTAAATATATATACTACACACACAGGGTCTGTTTACTTTCCTTGTTAGGATTAGATAGAATAGGATAGCAAATGAGACAAAACATGGGATAGGATAAATTATTAATTTTTATCCCGTGTTTACTTTGAAGGATAAGTGTTGGATTTCGGAAGTGATTTTTATCCTATCACCCGTTTACATTGTGGGATAAAGGTGGATAATTGTAAAATTACTGAAATGCCCTTAATATTAATACTTTTCTTACAAACCCTACTCCCTCACACTTCCGCCCACGCAGTTTTGAGACAACCGCACCCGCGCAATTTTATTCTGCTCCGCTCCCCGCAGCCGCTGCGTCCACACTACTCGTCGCTGCTCGGTCGGCGATTCGTCCATACTCACCGACATCTGGAAGCGTATTCTCCGTGTTTTTTTGTGAGGTTAGCCTTTAGAAGTAGTGATTTTGTAGTTAAAAATGTGGTAATTAATTATGTGATGGCACCGCATTATTTTGAGGATTTACATGTTACGTTCGGATTTGTTGATGTCGATTCTTTGTTGTTTTCGAATACATGTTTTACTTATTGTAAAATTATGATCGTTTATTTTTTTGCGTAGGATGGATCTTGTCCTCAATAGTGAAGGTGTGAGAGATGAAGAGATTTTTATTTTCTTAACTAAGTTAATGAATGCGTGTTTTGGTTACATGACCTTCATCAATATGTTTTTAATGCATAGAAGTCACGGTATTTCAAGTGTAGTACGTGCACGTCTTCGTGAGCGATATAGTTTGATTAGTAGAATTCCTATGCAAATAAAATATTTGCGTATTGTTATTGGAATTTCTGATGAAGACTGCATAAATCATTTGAGGATGAATAGGGCTGTCTTTTCGCAATTGTGTCATCTTTTGCAACATTCCAGTGGGCTACGAACAAGTAGAAACAGTAGCATAGTAGAGCAGGTTGCCATGTTTTTGGCTATAATTGCACATCACACAAAAAATCGTGTCTTGAAATCTCAGTATAAGAGATCTGGGCGAACTGTTAGCACACACTTTCACAAAGTCTTAAATGCTATAATCAGACTACACTCATTACTGCTAGTAACCCCGGAGCCAATCGATGATGACTGTACAAATAATCGTTGGAAGTTTTTCAAGGTAAATTAATACCCAATGATGTATACTTCATTACGCTATCTTACATAATTCAATGGTATTGAAAGATTCCATGTTTCAGGGTTGTTTAGGTGCACTAGATGGAACATATGTCAATGTGACTGTGCCAAAATCTGATAGACCTCGTTATCGAAATAGAAAAGGGAACGTTTCGGTAAATGTATTGGGTGTTTGTGACTTTAACATGAATTTCATATATGTGTTGGCTGGTTGGGAAGGAAGTGCAGCAGACTCACGGGTGTTGAGAGATGCAATAAGTAGAAACAATGGATTGCGCGTTCCTAGAGGTAGTATATAATGTGACATGCACATAATTTCATAACATTTATTACATATAGTTTTGAATCTAATTCGATACATGGTTGTTTTTTTAAGGTAACTATTACCTGTGCGATTCTGGATACACAAACGGCGAAGGCTTTCTTACTCCATATCGAGGAGTTAGGTACCATCTCCATGAGTGGGGGGGGGGGGGAACATCAGCCCCACGAAATAAGAATGAGTATTTCAATATGAAGCATTCGAAGGCCCGAAACGTGATTGAAAGATCATTTGGATTGCTAAAAAAAAGATGGGCCATTCTCCGTAGCCCGGCCTTTTACCCTATAAAAGTGCAGAATCGTATTATTTTGGCGTGTTCTCTATTACATAATTTCATAAGAACAACTATGGCAATAGACCCGTTAGAAGCCGATCTACCTAATATTGTCGTGAATGATGATGTTGATTACTACATTGATGACATTGAATGCACAGAACAGTGGTCGAATTGGAGAGATGAATTAGCAAATTCTATGTACAATGAGTGGAGACAACGCAGTGAATATTAGTGTAGTTTCTTATTTCCATGAGTGACTTGTTAATGACATTGTATGACTTTATTTGTTGTGTTTTCATTATGAAGTACGTTACTTGTATTAATTTTATGAACGGGGTATTTACCTCATTTCTCTTAAACACTGAAGTCATTGATTAGTTTTTGTTGGTGTGTTATTTTTTTTACTTCACATGATTGTTAGTATGTGTGCGAAATTATTGGTTTATGAATGGGTCCCCATTTTATGCACGTTGCTTCTGTGTAAGCTTCATGGATCCCGATTGCAGTAGTCGAGGAGACAACTCAGTCTCACAAAACAGCAGGGACCGTCGTCGAGTCTGGTCACCAAGGGAGGAACAATTACTTATTCTGGCACAGAAAGAGATCATTCAGGAAGGGTGGAAGTGCGAGAATGGTTTTCGTAGTGGTTATCTTGGTGCACTTGAGAGGGTCATGCGCAGGATGCTCCCTGATTCTAATATTCGTGCTGAACCACACATAAGTTCCAAAATACATGTTTGGAAGAAAAATCATGGGAGTCTGCAATGTATGTTGAGCCAATTTGGATTCGCTTGGAGTGCTGAGTCTGGAATGATACTTGTTGAAAGTGACTCTGTTTGGGACGAGTATTGTAAGGTTAGAATCTGTCTTTGAAAGTCACGACACACATTATACTTCTCCCTTTAATTTTAATAACTATGAATCGAGTATGTTGAATTGTGGAATATTAATACCCATACTTGTATACTTCTGTAGACGGACACGTGGGGTAAGAAAATGCGGTTCAAGTCATAAAAGATGTACCCTGATTGGTGTGAGATATTTGGATCTGATAGAGCAACCGGCGCTCTAGCCGAGGATTGCCATGTTGCGGATGAAATACAATTGGAGGTTGATGAAGATAATGCCATAGCCAATCCATTGAATATGGATATGTCTACCGACAATGAGATTAACTCTCCACAAACACCATCGGACACCTCCACGGGTAAGAAAGGAAAGGGTCGCAAAAGAAAGTCTACTGACATGATGGGTGAGGAGATGGTGAATCTGATGACCAGGTTCTGTGATCGCACCGATGAAAGATTAGGTGAAATAGCCCAACATATAGGCTATGAGTTTAAGATGTCTAAGAAACGAGAAGCGGTCCATGAAGCATCGGGTAAGTTGGGTGTTTTGGATCCTGAGCAACAAATAAGTGTTGCTAAGATTTTGGTGAACAACAACAAAGATCTGGAACTGTTCTCCAGCCTCCCTGATGCTGACAAATCTCGTATGGTGCTAATGATGTTGTCGGGCCGTCTTTAAGCATTGTTGGTAGAAGATGTTGCTGTATTTTGGAAGTGTCTTCGAACTTGTTGGATTTGTGTTATTTGAAAGGCAGCTTGTTATTTCATACCATATGGCTGTCAAGTTGTAATATTTTGTATGGTTTGTTTGGTTGTACTCCTACCTCAAATCAGGAGTTGGAAGTTGTATTGCTCAACGCTTTAACAGAATTAGTCGGGGTGATTTTTGGTTGAATATTTAGATGCTCCCATGAAATTGTGCACATGTGGGAGTCTTGAATAAAATTTTGTGTGAACACCCCATATAGCATTTCTTTTTAATTATCACATTTTATCTTTGAAATACCACCACGGTTGTGAACCCATACGAACCCTTCATCAGCCTGGGGTGCAATACATGAGTGGCTTAAATTCTGTACATTGGCCACCATGATAACAAAATAAAAACAATTTCTGATGAATACAAAAACACCCATTTGACATCGATTCTACATGACAGACCCATAGTACCACGTGATTCAATATTTGATATTTACCTAAACAGCCATAATATGACAATTGCAAGGTTTGTGTAGAAAACTTTACCCCTCCAACAATCCATCGCATATAATATATTGTATGTAACACCCATTCAACCAAATACCAACCAAATATTGCACAACAGCCATGTAATATTTTCACATCCATATTATTAACTTCATTGTTCTTGGCATGCAGAATAGAAGAAATATAATATTCATCACAATTAAAAAAATTTGTTTAAGCTTTTGGGTTTTTCAGACAAGAAGCTAAAGAAATTCATCAGCCTAAAGGTGGGTCCTCGCTGGAATCTTCGTCATAACACTCGACATTCACTGAACTGATTGATTGGGTCCCACTTGTACTGGTCGAAGAAAGCTCCATCGCATTGCTTTCGCAGTCCCCACGCAAAACATCCCACATCTCGTAACAGCTCGTCTAAAAAATAACCACATTCATAGTTGTTTCATTTATGACATGGAAGAAGATGAACTCCCCCACGCGGATTCGGTTCTCAACAAGAAATATGTCCAAACCGGTTGTCAACACAACATTTGCGGGAGAAGGATATTCCAAGCCTACGAACCATCGCGAACCGAACCTGTTCACCAGTGCCACATTAGTTGGTTATGTGTTTGCGAAGTTGGGCATGGCATCTGGGGGTAATTCCTACACAAAGAAGCCCAGTTGGATCTTGTGTGGTATAGTACACTGGGCAGAAATATGGTTTTTACAAATACAAATGTTGAAAAGTATATAATTTACATTACGTACCATTCGTAGAGGAGTTTGGGTGAGGGGATTTGGGTACAACACCTTAAAAAACCTCTTCCAGTGCGGAGGTTGCTGCACACCACCTGCAGGAGTGAACCAAGTATGTGAAATTAGCCCGATTGTTAAAACATATTAAATAACTTATAAACCGTGCTAACCTTGTAACGTGGGTGGAAATTTCTGACACGCATTCTTAGTGAATACGCGAACGTAGAAGTTATAAGCACAGTCGTATGAGAATAGGCATATGTCCTGATGCTTGATATCATTGTCGTCCCGAAATTTAGGCCACCCATCGGTTAGGAGTATGGCACCATGATTATCCAGCCCGGTATGTACAACCCACCGCTGTCCCAATTCATTGTTAAGGGCAACCGAGGGAGGAAGTCTACCCCCAACTTCAGTGGCAAATTTTGGGGGTAGTTTCTGGTATCATCAGAAAAATTACTATACAGGTAGCATGTTATCCCAATTAATATTTACGAACTCATGTAAGGAACGTATCGAACGTCTTACCAAGCCATTGGGATTATAGATAAACTTATCCCAACATAGTTTCATGCAGTTGAAATATCCTTCAAGATCCATATACCTGTGTGAACGGTATGGTACATTATTTTGGTCAGAATTTCCAACAAACAATGGCCCAAATTTGGGTTTACTTCACAATGGACAAAACTTTGGTTAATGTTGCACCATGTAGAAACTCCCAAAATTATGTTCTATTCCTAAATTAAGTAAACGGAGTTGCAACCAAACCAAAATTAACAACAATAACACAAATAAATCAGACCTAAATACATTATGATGTAGCTGTAGAAATGCGTTGCAAGTTACTACAAAAATTATCACAGCATATACATAAAGATTAAGAAAGAATGTGCCCGAAAGGGTGAGATACCTCTTCACCGCTTCGAAACAATAATGAGGAGGCGTTTCAGCGGATGAAGGTTTTGTTCCCTCAGATTGAAACAGAACGACGTCTATGCACCGAACGAGAATTCCAACTCTGGAAGAAGATTTTACCCGACTGCGGCGCAGGAAGGATTATGCAAGTGAACGAGAGTTCGGCGCCTAGGGTATATAGAGCGGGTGTATGAAGGAAGAAAATGGTAAGATTGCTAAAAAATTAGATTTTGGAATACATTTTTAAAATCGTGGCTTTGAACTCGGTCAACCGAGTGGACGGATTGACCGAGTTACATGACCGAGTGGATATATTCACAGCACAAACCAGAAACTTTTGAGTCCTCGGGCGCCCGAGTTGTGGGCCCGCCTGAGTGCATGGGTCGAGTGCAGAACTACAACCCAAAAACCATAAAGTTTTTTCCATTCGGGCGGCCGAGTTGTGTGTTCGACCGAGTGGATGGTCGAGTGCAGGAGTTCCGCCAAAATAACAGGAACTTTTTTCCACTCGGGCGCCCGAGTAAGGTGCCTGACCGAGTGGGTGGGTCGAGTGCAGAACTTCAGCCCAAAAACCAGAAAGTTTTTTCCACTCGGGCGCCCGAGTTGTGGGTCCGACCGAGTGGATGGTCGAGTGCAGAAGTTCAGCCCAAAAAATAGAAACTTTTTCCCACTCGGGCGCCCGAGTAAGGTGTCTGACCGAGTGGGTGGGTCGAGTGCAGAACTTTAGCCCAAAAACCAGAAACTTATTTCTACTCGGGCGCCCAAGTAGTTTTTTCGCCCGAGTTGGTTTCTGAGTGGGGGTCCGGAGTTCTTCTACATAAATGCTCACTCCTAAATTTCCTCAACCCTCAAAACCCTTAACCCTACTCTCTCTCAATCTCTTTGGCGGCCGTTTTATAATAAGCAAGCAAGGAGCAAGAAGCAAACTTTCCATTGCTTATTATCATTGGATTAATCCAAAAAAGAATCACCACACCAAATATTGGAGGTTTTGGTTTCTATGTTTTGGGTGTTGAAGGTAGTATCAATATCCCGAAATCTCGATTGAGGTATGTTATGAGAAATCATTGCATTTTTTCATGAAATATGTTGAACATTGTCAAATATGTAGTATCATGGCATGAACCAAGTAACGTTTTAATGGAAATCTTCATTGGAGTCTTTTATCGAACAGTTGGTGTGCTTTGCATAATTTAGAATTTGGCATGTTTTGTGTTGTGCGACCTTAATTGATGAGGTTAATATCAGTACAACGTGGATGTTTACATGTTGGGTTGATTTACCTAATACGATTGGTTGATGTAAGAAGGGAATGGAGAGAATGTGTAATGTTTAATTTTGCTGTAGTTTAAATTGGAAATGAATTTTATGTTAATAGCGTAAACAGTATTGACAAATGAACTCATATACTATTGTATGATTCCACAACACTAACTTAATTTATTGTAGGTACAAAGTGCAAGAACGACGATCCACTCAATGGAAGAGGAACAAAGACAAAGAACGACGATCAACTCAATGGAAGTCGTCAATACTAATTTCGACTGGGATCAACACTCCGTCGATGAACAACAACAGGAATACGAGCGAATTCTTGCAACTATGCCTGAGGCATACGTCATAGAATTTCGACATTGGGAGACACGAAGTGAGAGATGGTTTGAGGTGCTGAGGAAGAAAAGACGAGCCACACGTTTCGCAGATGAAGAGTGCAAGAAAGAGATGGGTATTTACGAGGATATAAAAAAGATGTGCAAAAATATAGGTTGGTCTAAATTCTTTGCCTTGAAAGAGAAGACGTATGAGCCTTTGGTGTTAGAATTTTTCTCGACTGTTGATGTGGGAATGAGAAGTTCGGTTCCGCAATCAATGATATTCTATTTGGGAAATGAGTTGCAGTTACTCGTAGCCGATACCATAAATGAAATTTTTGGATTCCCGAAAAATCAATGCTCC
Source organism: Caryopteris x clandonensis (assembly GCA_028749325.2). Classification (NCBI taxonomy): domain Eukaryota; kingdom Viridiplantae; phylum Streptophyta; class Magnoliopsida; order Lamiales; family Lamiaceae; genus Caryopteris; species Caryopteris x clandonensis. The sequence continues at coordinate 1,089,595 of JAPYKT020000008.1, read as the reverse complement.
AATCTACCCGATCCGAAGGAACACTTTCCCGAATTCAACCCACTAATATTTTGGAAGGAGATAACAGAGGCTTCTCCAGATCAACCCTCAACGTACAACCCAAGCCGATCGAAAGAGTCTAGCATAAGAAGCCCAGGCCTTCACTATTTCCAACGGTTCATCTCGAATACAATTTTGTGCAAACCAGAGCCGGGAGTAGTTACGTTGGATGAGTTGTTCATCTTATGGTGCTTGCTGAATGGAAAAAAGTTCAATGTTGCGCCAATGATTTTACGCTAATTTGTTCGAACGAAACAACAAGTAGCAAACCATATCGGAGGGTTAATAACTCCGATTGCTCGATATTTTGGGATAAACCTGTCAGATTTGCAAGAAACTCCTTGTGAAACAACCATAAATCTTGAGGTTGTATGCAACATGAAGATATGCCAATTCCATCCACGCACGAGGAAATTATATCTAATCTTCTCAGATAAAAAAAAAAGGCTTGCTTTGCCTAACGCACGCCTTACAAATGTCGCTGGTGGAAAGGCCGCTAATATTCTACTAAACGGCTCTATTCATAGTGAAGCAATCACAGACAGTGAAAGAGAACTGAACAATGAAGACCAACGAAGGAAAATGACTCGAAGATCCAACCCAGATACTCAAACACAACCTATGGAGGTCGAGACGGATCGGGAAAATGTGGATGACACGATGGACGAAGCACAGCCACATGGAGGAATAAGGGAAGATCACCCACATTTTCAGCCCGGAACATCACAGCACACCCACCCTTCACCTTTGTTTCAAGGGGGTGGAATGATTGGACAGATTGGAGAAATGCGTTGGAAACACGTGTCAGCAACCTTGAAGAGTATATGCATCGTCAAGTGTATAACTCACAAATTGCACTTGACATGCAGAGGCAACAATACGAGTGGCACGTACAGCAAGGTCATTTTGAGGAACGTCAATACCCGGCATATCAACCATTGAACCGATCCAACCCCCCTTACTTACCACCTTAGAGAGACGTGTACGAGAAATCATGTGTACTAGCCAAGGTTGATTTTTCCCAAATCATATTTATGTGTTGCATTCAAATTTTATTTTTAGACGTATGACAGACCCATGTTGGTGTTCAATGATTTGTTTCCACTTGTTTGTTTTAGCCAGGAAGTTCAAAGGGAAGTAGTGATTTTGTAGTTAAATATAATATATTTTAAAATTTGAGTTTAAATGCTGGATACAACAAGATTACAAAGTCAAGTGATACTTATAACAAAGAGGGATAAACACCCGGACTTGTTCAAGACCAACATTATTTTAATCGAGCAGTAAACTCGGTTAGCACATAGAAATTAAACGGGGAGAGACTTCAAATTATAATATAAACCAAATAAAAACTCATAATACGGACACTGATATTGTCAAAGCATATGCTAACAAACCATGCGTAGTCTCAGTACATGCACCGGCGGTCGTACAGGCAGTTATTTCTTCTTCATAGGGGACCATGATGCAGTAGAGCTACGACCTTCCACACCATGCCGATAACGGCTACTGGAAGCCATGGTTTTCTTGCCTTTCTTGTCAGCATCTTGAATTGGAGAGCTTGTCGATGTTAAAGATGTTTGATAATTTCCGTTCAATGATTTGGTAGTTTGGCTATCATTATCCAACCAAGCCTGCTCCTTCCAAAAGACATTATCAGTGTCCAACGAGCTGTCCTCACTTTCGTAAATGCTCGATAGGTTATGATGGTTCGGTTTGCTAATCTCCATGATGGATGAATCATTACCCGTGACTTCCTCAGTATCACTTGAAATTTGAATAACTAAAAGCTCATCGCTCCAACTTTTTCCCTCATCTTCTTCAAATAAGTCTTTAAGCGCATTAAAGGCGTATTCTCCCTCTTTATAAAATGCAGCAGCAAGCTTTTCTTGCTATTAGATAAAATATAACATATAAATTATGAATCACATTTTTAGCAGATTATAATTTACAAACATGGCAAACTTACTTCACATAAAGAGGTCCAAACCGAGTCTGCGCACCAACCTCATTCGTGGTAGGGTCATAGGCAACAAATGGCTGGTCAATTAGCCATTTGAACACCTTGTAACGTTTGTGTAACTTTCGAGTTTGTTCCCTGCAAAAGTTGAAGTTGAAATGTGAGCCAAAGTAGCAGTTCAGATCACACATGGCAAAGGAAACATCACGGTCATTTTTTTCCCCAACGACCCAAGCACCGGACTGGAGTTGTTCAAGCAGACGAACAATAAACTGACGATCAACCTCTCGTGTCCAGAGGGAATTAAAGAAAACTTTATCTTGATTCGTTGCTTGTTTGGGTACACCACTCGGCACCATAAGTTTGGATAGTCGGAAGGACGAGAAGTGAAGCAAATTGTTGATTATTTCTTAATTTTTTTTCTTGCAGTTTATGTGAATGGCAATGCCTGACCTGGGAAGAGACTCAAATATATAGCACATCTGGTGTACTTAATATTGAAAGCCTGTAGGGTCAGTATCTTGTTTGATTGAATGAGGACAATATTTGTAAATCTGTCTTTCGCACAAGCTGTCTTGTTCTTAATTCACATGTTGCTCCTATAAAGTGGTGATATGATGCATCAAGACTGAGGGTCACCTAGGTGTAAAAAAAGCGGAAAGGATATGTCTTTACAGAAGGTAAGTGTTGTTACATCAGCTCCAATCAGTGACAATATAATACATCCAAAATTTATGGGAAGTCTTGTATCAATGCAGGAAAACGACATAATTTTGCAGGGAAACATAACTTTATCTCGTTCCTTATGCACGGTTCAAAAAACATTTGCATTAAGAGCATACAGGAATGACCATTTCATGCGTTATATCAAACGCATATTTGAACGTTTCCTGCAATTCAACATAGTTGTAGCTGTATATACAAAAAAAAAATATGTTACCACCAAACTATACATAATGAACCAACCCTACATAATATACAAGGAGCTATAACTACATCAATTGTAACAACCTTCGGTTCAGCACATATGGGTGGGTTTTTCCGAATAAATCACTTCACAGGTCTGTCAATCAAAGATAGTCTGATTCCATTAACTTTCCCCCAAACTCAGGAACTTGATTACTAGCAGCTCCAATTGCATCTCTTCTTTACCTTTGATCCACCATGAATGGAACAAGAACTGTTGTGAACACCAGTTTTTCCCAAAACAACTTTCAATGAACATTTATTTAATTTCAGGAAACCGAGTTTCTTGTTGCTCATCAGGTACTTATTGCCAAAGCAAACCTGGTGCATGAAGATCAAGCAACTGATGTTAGACAACATTTATTATGAAACAGAAACACACACGACGATCCAAACATTTATTGGCAATATGAAAAGCCTTCTATAATGGATATCATAATCAGGACAATGTGCAGTTGGGCACTACATTTGATTACAGAGAAATGCCCTTTACAACTTATCAAAAAACATAATCCAGGCATAATTTGTTTATCCCAAACACTGTAGACTAAGGCACTTTTTACAAAGAACTTATACAAAAACAGGGTCCACAAGGAAAGGCAACCAAAGTATCCGATGCTTTCATTGTGTTCATGCTAAGACTCCTGTACATGATCAGGAAAAAATGACTACCTACTTGCTCATGCACAGAGGCCTGTCACAAGCAAAGTATCCGATGATGACAGTGGTCTAATACAATGTAATTACTTTGACATCACACAAAACACTGTCCTTACAGCTTGTCATGATGTCATAAATAATATCCTATCATATTCATAAATAAATACAAGCAAGTTGTGTGGAATCAATATTTGTCTTACACAGACTCATAACCAAAGTAAAAGTAAGTGGGTGAACTTAGAAATGAGAATTGGAGTGCACAAATTTGAAGTCAGGCAAAAACTGAAATGAACCATCACAAGCACCATGCACACAGATCATCTTGTTTACAAATTTCGGTGAACATATGTGTAGTTATCTTCGTAGGATTGGCAAATATTTCTCCGTATTAGAGAGTAAAATAAATAACAAATCCAGGAAGTGAAGCTCAAAATTTGAAGATAGAAGTTATCCATTGAAAACACACATTTATGCATGTATCGTATATCCCACGAAAGGCAACAAACAGACAACTCGTGTCACAAGAAGCACTTTATAATGAGTGGACCGCTGTCAACACATTAAAACCTATCAACTCACAAACCGTGGTCATAAATTAAGATACATAATTAAGTACCAGAAACTCAGGATACAGGAATAAAAAAATGAGCCACATGATAACTGAACTCACCAATTCGGGAATGCAAAATATGTATTCCACAAACTTCCTGCATTACATACTCCACATTACATCATGACCCAGATTACAGCGTTGTTTCCAATTCCATCAAGAGAAATGTGCAAACAAATCATTAGGCCGTAAAGCAAGATTGTTTTAATACACAACATAATTATGCATTGTAAAAATCTTTAATTTCATAGATCGTGTGTCGGAAAACCCTCGGCCTGGTTACCTGAGAATCAAAAAAGTATGCAGTACTTATCCCACTAACCCACCTCACTCGGCAATTGTATTACACGAAAGAATTTAAAATACATAAAAATAAATAACAAAAGCCACAGCCACTTTTGAAGCATCCGACTAAGAAATAGGGATCTGAAAAATTAGAAAAGAACAAAATACCGTATATACCACAAAGCGGGGGCTCCAATCCTGTAGCTAATCTTATCAGAATCGAAAACTTGGAGGGTGAAGAAGGAGAGAATAGGATGCCAAGCTCCTTCAGATTCCGAGAAAGCTCTCCCCTCATCTTCATCGTCCTCCTCAAAGGAAAGCGACGGCCGACCGTTCGGGGGAGAAAGCACAGCCGACCGAACCACACGACAGTCCCGGCGTGCAGTGGCGAGGGTCGTCTGGTCAGCAGCGGTGGCCGGAGGATTCGGCGACGGAAAATTGCGAGGAACTTCATCGAGGGTTTCCTCAGCTAAAATAGGATATATATACAAGGACACTTTTGTAATAACAAATTTTCAAAGGGGTAAAACAGTCATTTGTTTCTCCTTATCCCATGGGATAATTTTTATCCCTGGGTATATGGACCGATTACAATCCGCCATTTTATCCCGGTTTTAATCATTTATCCCGGGTCGACTGGATTGACCCGGGATATAATCCTGCGAAGTAAACGCCGGATAAACCAGGACTAAATCCAGTAATCCAGGTTTATCCGGCCAAGTAAACAGGCCAACACGGTACTAAAAATATTTACAAAATTGTGGGGTCCACGACCAGCGCCCAGCGTCTCATATAATTAAGTTGTTAAAAAAATATAAAAAATTAAAAGAAAAATGAAAAATTAAAAGCTAAAATAAAATAAAGAACAAATAATAATAAAAAAACTGATATAAAAGTTACCCTGGAAAACTTAACAAACTAAGAAAATAACTGAAAATATGAAAAAAAATAAAAAAGTTGAAAACTACAAAATAATAATAAGAAAAACTGAAAACCCTAAAGAAATAAGAAATTCTAGAAAAAAAAAAGGAATAAAAAAATCAATAATAAATTAAAATTTCATGTAATAAAATAATGGCCTGGTAAAAAATTTTGTCTTAAAAATGAGTTATCAATATGATTTGGAGAGTAAGACAAAGACAATATTTATGGTGGCGTGGAGTGAATATGCAAATTCCGACAGCATTTTGTCCTTTATTGCGCATAATGCCAGACCTCAAGGCCTCTTCTTGATTTTCCACTTTATGTCATTTTCCTACCATATACAAAATCTGCTGATATGATTTTTTTACTGCCAAATAAGAAAAAAAAAAAAAAAAAACAACTCTGCGGTTCTCAGTAAAGCGAGCTTCACAAATTAACATAAAAAGAAATAAAATAAATTGATTACAAATTTACAATTATATTAGGACAATGAGAAATTATTTTTCTTAACATGGTTGTTGTAGCTATATCCAAAATCATTATATTGAATTGTTGGTGATGCCTAAATGAATATAACCTATCGGAGAATACAACAGATCCTATAAGATTATGTACGGACCTATAAGAACGCATCAAATGGGTTCCAACAAAGACATCCCCATGCTCAAGTGCATTATAATAATGCAGTGAAACATAATGATTCTTTAAGAGAGAGAGAGAGAGGGAGAGCAAGAGTTAATGGTATGGTGTCCTTTTTTTTTCTTTTTTTTTTTTTTTTTGGATGAAATGTAAATTTTATTCCAAAATATGGTAAACATGTACAAGTACAATTGTATCGGATTAGGTCCCGAGAAACCAAGTACGAGAGAGAAAAAAAACAGACGAAAAATTAATCACCAACCCAGGGATGGTCACAAGACATTAGCATGAACTTGATGCTTGTTCCATCCCGCCGGAGAGTGATTTACATTAAATTGCAACAACAATTAACAATGCAGCAAATAACGATGCAACAATTAACAATTCCAGCAACAGCTTCCAGTGACGAGGCACGATTTCAGCGAGTTCATGACAATGCAAACACGTATTCCCGAATTTCCAGCCAATGTACTGCAGAGAATGGAGGGGGTGTCGTGCAAAGGTAATCTGTATGATGGGGGAAGTAGGTTAGCAATTTCGGTATACCACCAACATACCCATGCCATCCAGCAACCCACACCTGTACAGAATCCCATGCATGGACATATACCCACTCGTTCAAGATTCCCACGTCTGCCAGACTCTGACATTTACACGCAAACCCACGCCAGCAAACCATGCAACTGAAGGTTTTGCGGTGGGGACTGAACATTGCACTCCCTAGGACGGCTTGCGCTGGGGTATGGTCTGGGTCAACCAGGTCTAACTCGTGGAGAATTCTGCAGTGGATTCAGCCGAAGGCTGGGAGGTGTGCCGCTTGAGACGACTCGCCGATGGGTTCCTCTGGCGCCGGGAACTTCCGGCAATGTTGTAGCAAGGAAATTTTGGATAGCAGGTTTTGCATGAAGTTGACAGTCGCCGGGCATTTCACAGAAGGTCGCGTAAGGCGGGGTTTCAGGTGAGACCTTGCATTGTTGGCGCAGGGAGGTCGCACAAGGCTGAGTCTCAGGTGAGATCTCGCGTTGGTGGCACATCTGTGGAAGGGGGGGCGAGTTCATACTTCCGGCAGCTGCTATAAAATGAGTCTTTCCTGCCAGTGTGTAGACTTTTCGTGCAGCTACAGTATAGGAAGCTCTTCAGCGCAGGCTTGGAGTTTTCCGGACTTCCAGCGGGAGTGCCTTAGCAGCAGGTCAGAAGCTCACAGCCTCAGAAGAAGGGGTTGCATTTCAGCAGCACGCAGGTTCCGGTGAAAGCTGTGATGATCGTGCAGACCCAGTGCGATTATCCCCAGCCCGGCAAGGTGTAGCAGCAGCGAGGTCTTCGGATCCAGGGGTTGCCTTTTACAGTAGCACACAAGGTTCCGGGAGTGCAGCAGCGCCGGTGAAGCAGCATGATGCTTCGGCAGTCCAATGGATGGGTAAAATGGTTCGATTACAAAATCTCTAAGTTATCTTTTTTATCTGTCATAGCAGCGGTTTCTATATCAACATAAACTTTTGTAACATCTTATCGTGTCTATGAAGTCTCTTGTTTCGCATGAGCTGGAAGTGTCCTACTAGTTGTATTGCTATGCAAAGTTAGTACTATATATACTACTACTAAGAAGGAAATACGTGAATGACCTAGATATTCACCATAAATAAACTCCTTCACTCAATATAACGTTGACTCGAAACAAACTATTTTACCCAATATAATAAGAACAATATAATATTGGCCTAAACAAACTATTTTTCCTTCAATGAAAAGGGTATTAACAAATTCAAGAATATTCTAACAAGCCATTTGGCGGGGATAGCCAGGAAGTACCAACTTCCTCTATATGAATTCAATCCCTATGTTTTTTTTTTTTTTTTTGTGTCATGATAGCCTTTTACATCATCTTGAAAGGGAACAAAGAAAGATGACATACTAATCCTTAGACTTTCGTTTCAAGTGCTAAGAGAATATCAAAGGAGACCACTGGTTATTTACATTTGTGTTTGCTTCAACACAGACTCCCACATCGTCCTAGAGCTCGTAATATGATCGATCTTTCTTCATTTTTATTCAGATATGTATTCGAGAGCCTTTTTTATATCGATGACTTCAAAAACGTGTGAGAAGTGGATTCTCCACCTCTTCTAGGCAAAAATGCCAAAATATGGCAAAAAAAAAAATTAATTACAATATTATAGTAAAAAAAAAAATTAAAAATGTAAGTAAAGTCGCCCCTCGCAGGGGCGACATTCAATTTTTGAATATTTTTTTAAATTTTTTTTTTAGTGTCGCCCCTGCCAGGGGCGACTTCAAATATTTTTTGTTTTTTTTATTTTTTTTTTTAATGCTGGAAGGCTCATTCGGTCGGGCACTCGGTCGGGTCACCACTCGGCCGGCCGAGTGGTACTTGTTACTCGGCCGAGACACTCGGCCCCCTTATTACTCGGCCGACCGAGTTCTGGGAATCCACTCGGTCACGGCACTCGGTCGCACACTTCACTCGGCTGGCCGAGTGCGAAGGCAAATTTTCTAAAATATGTAATCTCTCCACTCGGTTCTGATTTTTTATTCTTCTCGTTTTCTTGTTGGTTCTCCTATTTTTGTACATTCTCTTATTTTTATTTTCTCGTGTTATTGTTAAATTTATTAATTTATTTAGTTTGGTAAAAATTCGATGAAATTGTTAAATGAGATTGTTATAATATCTTGAAATGTATTGATTAATTGAATTTCCAACAAATAACAATAATTATGTTTTATAAGGAAAAATTTCAAATAAAATTTAATAGTACTCAAAATCATGAATAAACAACAAAAAACAACAAAGTCAAGAGTTTGAAATCAAAGCAATACATTCTTAAAAATTAGTCGGCGCCGTTTCATTGGAATGGAGTGTGCTCACTGAGGGGGTCGGTACGGTGTGTTGGATGGGCCGAATGGTTGATAAGGTGGATATTTCCTTTCTTGAAAATGGCCTTGTTGCACATGCCACTCATATTGTTGTCTTTGCATGTCAAGTAAAATTTCAGAATTGTAAGTTTCATGACGGACATACTCTTTTATGTCGGAAACATCCCCTTCTATGTTGGCAAAACGTGCATCCAAGGCGTTTCTCCAATCCGACCAATCATTCCACCCCCCTTGATACTGAGGTGGATACTGTGGATGCTGTGAAGGTCCTGCCTGATCGTACGAGGGCATTTGTGCTTCACCCATCATTTCATCCGCCTGTACTTGATCCACATCAAGGTCCATTGGCTCTGATCGGGCATCCGTAGTTCTTCTCCTCCTCTTCCTTCGTTCCTCCTCATTCCTTAATTCATTCTCACTCTCTTCAATTGCTTCCGTATGAACCGGGCCATTCAGTAAAAGATTATGGCCCTTCCCTCCAGCAATATTAGTCAGGCGAGAGTTGGGCAGTGCAAACCTCTTCTTATCTGATAAAATCATATACAATTTTCTGGTGCCGGGATGTAATTGGCACATCTTCATGTTGCACATCATTTCCAGGTTTATACTTGTCTCGTCTGGTGTCTCTTCCATTCCTTCCAAGTTGACCCCGAAGTGGCGAGCAATTGGAGTGATCAAACCTCCAATGTGATTAGCAACCTGATTTTTTGTTCGGACAAATTGCCTTAACATCATTGGTGCCATAGATTATCATCGTTGTTGATTGGTATACGATGATATCTGTTGTTTGCATGTAGTGAAGCGGATACGTTCAATTTATATTCATTGCTATCAATCCTTGTCAGTTGAAAGAATTTTGATACCAAGCCAGAATATCCAATGTCGCGAGGTACCCTTGTTGCACAAACAGGTGGAACATCGCTACGATCCCCAATATAAACAACAATACCGACGTTGTTTGAAGACTCCATATCTTAAATAATAAAGATGTATTAATGATCTTAAAATATGGAATTAACTATTTTTTGCATGCAAGAGGTATTATTAAGCTATATAATTACAAAGTTTAATAAAACTAATTTAAACTAATACATTAGAAAAATTCAAACCTGAAATTGAAATGAATCAATATGTCAACGCGACAGCAACAATTTGAGGGTTGCGATAAATGCACAACAACGGCAACAATTTCTACAGTTCCTACATCAAATAATGTATAACAGAAAAATATTAATGACAAATTTATAACAATATATATAGCAACAACCATACACCGACCGACATACACATATCCAAAACACGGCACACACGCACACGTCACACAACCATACACACGCACCCATCACACACAAAAATGCAAGCCACACACAACACACAAACACACACAGCAACACACACACAAGCATACACCACAACATACACCATAACATACATCACACACACCACAACACACATCACAACACACATTTCATACCCACATTTCATACATACATTCCATATATACATTTCATACATACACCACACCAACAACATACAATACAAGCACACAACACAAAGCAACACACACACACCATACACACACAAAAATTATCACACAAAAACCACATACACAGACACACACAACACTACACACACACACCACCCAAACACATAAAAATTAAGATAAAAATTACATCAACGAACTTTTGAGAAATGGAGAACAACGAAACGTGAATATTGAAAGGAAATGAAAGGAAATTGAAGGATAATTGAAAGGAGAAGTGAAGAAGAAGTGAAGAAAGTGATGAAGAAGAGAGAAATGTGTGGTGTGGGTGGGTGGTAATAGATATGATAGAGAGAGAAATATTGAAGTGAAAGTCAAAAATCCAAATCCGCCATCGCACTCGGCCAGCCGAGTGAAGTGTGCGACCGAGTGCCGTGACCGAGTGGATTTCCAGAACTCGGTCGGCCGAGTAATAAGGGGGCCGAGTGTCTCGGCCGAGTAACAAGTACCACTCGGCCGGCCGAGTGGTGATCCGACCGAGTGCCCGACCGAGTGAGCCTTCCAGCATTAAAAAAAAAATATATATATATATATATATTTGAAGTCGTCCCTGGCAGGGGCGACACTAAAAAAAATTTTAAAAAAATATTCAAAAATTGAATGTCGCCCCTGCGAGGGGCGACTTTACTTACATTTTTTATTTTTTTATTTTTACTATAATATTGTAATTAATTTTTTTTTTTTTTTGCCATATTTTGGCATTTTTGCCCCTCTTCTACTCATTGGCCTTCAAATCAAGACTTCTTTAGTTTGCACGGGAGAAGGGGAGGGGATGTGTTAATGTGTGCTCACAGTCGCATGCATCTTATAGGCTTTTTCTTTGGTTTTGTTTTGTTTTTTCAAATATTGTTAAATAATCTTAATCTTTTTTTAACAAAAAGATATGCTCCCTCCGTCCTGAATAAAAAGAAAAAAAGAAAAAAAAATCATCTTTCAAATATATTTTTTGTTCAAAAACAGAATCATGTTTCGAAAGTTATTGTTTCATTTAAGTTATAATGTATTTTTTTTTTACTTTACAAACATGTTATATATAATTGAATAAGTCTAATAAGCTAAGAAAAATCATATACATGCAAATTTATAGTTTCTAAAGGTTGTTCCTTCGTTCAATTGAGCATTAATATGCCAAACACAAACTCCCTTTTTTTGGACGAAAGAATTATCAAATTAACCCTCATTTTACAATTTTCAATTTGACATCAGTTATAATATTTGGATTGTATTTTTTGAATTGAAATATTTAAGTTGGATTTAATAAGTGATGAATGAGTTATTTGTTAAGGGGATATTTTGAAAATTATAAAATTAATTAAATTATTATTCTTATAAAAAATAAAAAATAGTTGAGTATTTGAAGAAAAAATTTAAGTAATTTCTAATAAGATTATTCAATTTTATTTTTTTATCTATGCATTGGTCTGAATATTATTAATTGAATCAACTCTTTTTTGTGAAAATTGATTTTCAAACCAGAATTAATTATATTTTTATAAATGATAAATATATTATATTATTTTAATAAATCCACTATTTTTTTAAAAATACAAATTGAATTATTATATTTTAAAATGTTATCTTATTTTTATTATATAATATTGTCTTTTTCATTGAATATAATATTTTTTTGAAAAGATAAATATATATATATATTAATGAGAAAAAAAAAAAATATATATATATATATATATATATATATTTCCAATTCGTTTTGCCAAGTCTTGCTAAAATGAGGACGTGTGTGATGGTATTTAAGTCAAGTTCAAACTCAATTAGAACTCAACTATACACAACTTTATATGCTCGACAGCTTTTATTAAGCTTATGACATTTTGCTATTTTACACTTAATAAATTTATTCTTTACATATATTTATGTATCATAAAAAAAATTAAGTTGAGGGAATTCATCCCTATTTATTTCATATATGCCGTCTTTTAATTTAGTTTTCAGTTTATTACAAACTTTCAACTATGTTACGTAGTTTCTTACTCAACAACTTCTTACACATAGTACTTTCTAGAAAGCAACCATTCCTTAAACAAAAAACAAAACAAAACTCCCTCATTATAGAAACAAGACTCGTCTTTTTTAAGATGGAGAACTACGTTTGTTTATGCACTGTAAAAGGTATGTCAAGTCAAGAAGGGAAAAATAAGCCATGTAGATTCAATATTTGCCTTGTATCTAACTCATGTGCTGCATATAGTCACGCCCAAGCTTTGGAGCACACATAAAGCACATGTACAAACACCGACAAGAGCACGCAAATTGCTTTAATTTAGATATTCTAACACAAGATTTGTACCAAAACTTAGTTAGGGCACAACCAAATACCAAGGATTATACACCTTATTCCTAACTCAGGAGGCTCCGTTGGGCTCAATGCTATCCATCTCAACAGGCTCATCATGTAGCGATTTAGAGTTCTCGTCTTCTACCTTTGCATACGGCGTGTCATCTGCTTTTGCAGCTGACATAGAACCCTGAAATTGAACAACAAACGACTTTAGTTGTTAAATCATGATGCAATTATTGAATTCAAAAAAAGTGGTGCATGGAATACCTTCGAGCTTGTCGGTACAAGTGTCAACTCCATCTTGCTAGCAAGCAGATTTGCGACCTCATGATTCTGCAGAGTAAACTAAAAATAAATAAAATTATTACAGTTTTCATTGATGTAAACCATATATAATATTTTTCCAAATAGTATGAAATAGTTAGTCACAGAAAATGTTTTGAATCTGTTTGCCTACAACTAATATATTATGGAGAAGTTAAAAAAAACTGTAACAATCTATGTAAATAAACATGAGCCATTCTATTCTCTTGCATGTCTAACTAGATTAAGTTCTCCAGACATGATTTTCAGAACCAAAATCTGAAAAAAACATCAGTCGGATATTATTTTTCTAAAGTGCAGAAAAATCACGTTTTTCCGCGACTTCTAGTATAATGTTCCCTAGTATCAAAACCCAAGCAAGGTGACACTGACACAGCGCATAAGATACTGTGGAAATGGACTAATGAGAGTGATTATTGATCTGGTGACAACACTGAAAAATAATACACAGGAACATTAAGGAAGAAAATAATAAAAAGGAAAAAAATAAAAAGATCTATTACTAATTTGGACAAAAATATCCTATTCTTCCTATTTCTTTCAGAAAGTTCCTAATAATTGCAACAATTGATATATTTTATTCAAGAGCTTATGGAGAGAAATACCTCATCGTTTGATACAGATTCCAAAAATTCCATCTTCACCCTGCTAGGTGTAGAGTTGCTGTATATGTGATAATGAATTAGGTTCGGTTAATGACAATAAGCTGAAAATTTAGAGAAGCGTTGAGTAGAGAGTTTACCCTTCATAATCGACATTAACATCAGAATCGGGGTAATTTCTTTCATCTTTATTTTCTTCATCTTCATCCACCTACATAGACATTCTTTATGAGAACTAACTTCATTGTACATGCCATTTCTCCTTTTAAACATTTATATCACTTGTCGCAATATTCTAACGGAGAAAATACATGTTGTATAGGAGATTCCACAGGACAAAGAACAAAATGAAATTGAAACTATTTGGTTGAATGTGAAAATTCCATATTTGGCTAGTTTTATATATGAAATCAATATTAATAGAGCACTAGTGGATAAGTAGTTTTTTGCATGTTATGCAAGGATAAATGAGCTAATGAAGAGATCTTGAAGACGACTGCACAACGAAATTTAACTGGCAAGATTGTAGTCTTTCCTGCTTCACATTGACTGGCAAGTGAAAGCATTTTTTGATCTACGTTTTCTTAAAGACACCAGGAGCAGCAACACCTAAAATATCCGAGACACTTAAGCCAATCCAAAGAAACTGGTACAAGTGTAATAGTGCATCAATGGCTTCCAACATTAAGAAAACAGGTCCAAATTAACATACAATAATAGAAAATTTTAACCACAATTCTGTTATAATTATAAAAACAAATATAAGTCATCGTTAGTATCATCCAATTCGTTATGATGATAATCAATCTTTATGATTTTTATTGCTCCAATTACCACTTTTGATCTTTATTTGTTTTATTTTCATTTTCAAGCTTTTATGTTGTGAGTTTCTCGGGAGATTAAGTTGTGCTCATGACTCATGCTATGGTAACAAGTAAGCATTTTTCTTACCATGTCTTCATGTTTGTGTTAATTTCTCTGCTGCTGGGCAACCCGAACAGTCAAAATTGCATAGAGATAGAAGTCAAAAAATTATGTTTGGTAAGACTTGATGTATTGAATCAAGGTAAATGCTGGAGGTTGTGTCAGGATTTAAATGAAATTAACGGAAGACACAAGATATGGAAATTAAACCTGATAACAGAATAAGTCAGCAGTTGTGAGAACAAACCTCTGGGAGTTCAGTATCAGGTGGCCGCTCCTGGAACTGAACACTTGGTGCATGCTGAAGCTTCGACAGATTGTCAAGGAGATCTGCTCTTATTGCTTCCAGCATTTCTCGAGAATTTTTGTTTTCCATATTACTCGGAGCCACATGAAGAGTGTAGTCTGGGCCAAAATACTCTATATATTCATGCTCTGGCATCTTATCTTCAACCTCAACCCCAAGTGCCACTCCTGTCTGCTAACAGAAAATCAATATGACAATTGAACAAAAAACTGAAGAAGCTTATTGCTTTAGTTCTTTCTATGAGTCAATAACTTTCTTTGATTATTTTGTTTCCTTTTTCAGGTGGTTAAAATGGTGGCATTTTTGCAGAAGAGGCAATCATGGATCAAATAAGGAAGCACTTTGTTAGAAAACCGAAATAAAAGAGGAAGGAAACAGAGAATTTAAATTTTGAGAACAAGTAATCCAGCAGACTATTCAGAAAGAAAATGTTTCCCCTTCCCCTGATTGAATCTTGCTCGACTTTGGTAAATATACCTTAATCAGGATGAAAAAACAACTAGAAGTTTATTATCAGGATGTACCAGATATGTAATATAAAAAATAAAAAGGTAACTTCCTAGTTCCTTTCTTTAGCAGGTAATAGTAATTATAGAGTTTCTAATTGTTTTGTCAACAATGTCACTACTTCTTTTGTACCAGTTACCTTCTTTAATGTACAAAGATGAAGAGAAGTAAAAACATTAAGAGTCTAAGACCAGTCATGGGTCCAACTAAAATTTGGTAATATGACAATGTAATAGTAGAAAACCACCACATTAAGCTTGAATCACCTGGCGATGGATACTGTTTTTCCTGTGTTAAGACTTCATAAGAGAATAAGTGTGCCTAGAAAGTAACTTTCTAGCGCTCACACACACTATAAGCATCTAAATGTTTTGTTATAACAATTTACAAATGATAAATTTTCTTAGAGATGATAATGACCATAAGAGATAACAAATGTTTTGAAACAAGTTGAGGACTATTTTTCCAAATTTGTAGCTGTTTAGGAATAATAACGAAAACTCCAATTGCGGTATAGATGAATATAATTAGTGATTTTCACATGTTTATGCTTTCGTATGTGGCAAACTAAGAAATCTAATGGAGAAACTCCACGGGATAATATGATGGGCCATATGTTTTCTATATCACCAGAAAAATCAATAAAACTTGAATCCAAATATAGACACAGCATACCTCATAGCACCAGCAACAAGCAACATTGCGTATTGTGTAGCCACCTCCACCCAGCAAAAGAAGGGGTACATTGAAAGATCTCATAAATCTGACACACTCTGCATGACCTTTAACTGAGAGATTAAAGCAGCCTAACCTATCCCCAGATAGGGAGTCGGCCCCACATTGTAACACCACTGCTCCAGGCCTAAAAACCTCCATTACCTTACTCATTATTGGCTTAAACAAGGACTGGTAACTTACGTCATCAATTCCATCATCTAACGGAACATTAAGTGCATAATATTTCCCCTTTCCATATCCAATGTCTCTTATGTCTCCAGTACCAGGAAAATAATCTCCAAATTTATGAAAGGAAACAGTCATGACTCTGTCAGTAACATAAAAGGCTTCTTCAACGCCATCACCATGATGAATGTCAATGTCCACATATAAAACACGCTGCAATAGAAACATAAACCAAATAGAAGTTAAGGTCTCAAAATTCACTTGGCAAAGCTATTTGGCTGTTCACAGATTATAAGCGAACCTTCAGATATGGTTCTATCAGAAATGATGTATCAACTACTTATGCTTTAGTGTATAGAACATTAATACTAATGCACGTAATGATTGTACTTTCAGCATAACTACCTCATGAGTTTTGAGGAGTTCCAAAATGGCGAGCACAATATCATTGACGTAGCAAAAACCCGAAGCCTCACATTTCTTGGCATGGTGCAGCCCACCAGCCCAATTTATGGCTATGTCACAATGTCCATGATTTAACTTCACTGCACCGCCAATGGACCCTCCAGCATAAGTTTGACAGAAGGAATAAAGACCATCAAAAACAGGGCAATCTTCTCCAACATTAAATCTTTTTAGTTGCCTTAACTGATCTTGTTGCGTCTCAGGAGTTATTCTTCGCAAGAAAGAGACATAATCATCTGCATGAAACCTGCAAAGATCCTTCTCTCTAGCAGGGTTGGGCTTCAGAACATGCATGTTTTCAAGTAAGCCGTATTGCTCGAGGAGAGCGTGAGTCATCCGCATTCTATGTGGCTTCATTGGGTGGCCTTGGCCATAATAGTAATTTCCAACCTCAGAGTCATAGAAGTAGCACACTTTTCTTTTCGACCCGTCTGCTCCAGATTGTAAGGAATTTCCCCCACTATCCATTTTCCTACATATGAAGAAACAAGCTGATCAAATCAAATTAGAATTTCTCAATAATCGGCGAAGAAAGATGAAAGTGTCAGGAGTGGGTCATCAGCTGCAACTTGTTAAGTCAAATCCAAAATCAGGAAACTCGGAAAAGCTAAGACGAAATCAAAAAGGGAAAGAGTGCCAATAATGACATGTGAGTTCAAATGAATAATAGAACTCAATGTATGCATTAATCGCATGCATGCATATTTCCATCCACTATTACCAATAACCATTAGCTTAATTGCAAAAGGCATTAATAAAAGGGTGGTATTAAAAAGAATGCTGTAATTTACCTCATATTTTTCCCCAAGTGAAGAGAACATAATAATTCCACGAAAACCGGCATATTAGAAATTTAAAATCATGGTTTCAGATAATTTGAGCTGATAACACTGCATTCAAATTTGTAATTACATTTGCTTTGGACATGGAATGACTTTGTGTTAATAAGACATTCTCTGCTTCATCACAGAATTCAATGTACACTTCTTACAACTTTGTTGGAACCTAAGAAAATGCAACACACATCAAATGAAGAAGAATTCTACATGCCTATAACTTCATGTGCAGCATTCGACAAATCTCTTAACTCTTTAAGTTGGTTTAAAAGCTGCTAGCTGTCAAACGATAAATAGTACTGAACGATTTTTCCTACAAACAACCAGAAATTTCCCAAATATGCTATACCTAGGGCATGCTTAATATTATCAGTATAAATTACCTTGAAGATTTTGGCAGTTGCGAACTTGCTTGGAATTTGGTCAATTATTCATAAATTCATGCACTCCTTTTCTGTAAACAAATGTGAGAACTGTGGCAAGTTTCACAGTTGTTCCACTTGTTTCTTCCAACTGGATATAAGTAAATTCCTTGTTCAGTATCTCGCTGTTCGAGGTGTGATTAACTGCTTTACAGAAAAAGAATGAAAATTAATGATGATTCTACCATGCAGAATATACATGTCTCAGATATAAGAACTGAAAAAAAGGAAGAACTAAATCAAAATATAAATAGATATCAACTGAAAGAGAGAGATTGAGGGAACAATCAAATTTCCTTGAGGAAACATAAATAAAAGAACCCATTTTTTGACAGATCTTTTTCTACAATACGACCAAAATGAAGAGGTGGCGCGTTCATGGAAATGCATCATCCTTCGAGGTTTTCCTCACCAGAGATACACATCACGTTACATTCCTAGCGACTTATTCTGAGTTTTTTAGCATTGATTATGGTAGCAAAGCAGCCTAAAGAAGTTTCCTCGTACTCGTTCAACATATCCAGATTAATGTCCAACAGTACAGATACTGACAACCTTACAGTAAGACAAGCCAAAGTTTCAGTGAACCCAAGCCAGGACCTTTTTCAACTTCAATCTTTATGCTCAAAAATATTTTGAAGTTATTGTAACAAGGAAGTAGGTTCAGAAGTCAATTAATTTAGTGCATTATGACCTCATTGAAGCTAGTATCTGATTCTGAACGTTGCAAGTTCTTCTCTAATGAATTAGTCCACAGAAATTAACATCAATAGGATCACTTCTTCATTTTCCACTACAAAGAATGGCTGTTTACATTTTCTTTTCTTTTTGCTCGTTTTTTCATAACCGAACATGATTCTGTTTCATGGATATGAGTTCACATGACATATATCAGTGGAAATATCTGTAACTGTGTCATTCAGAAGGAAATTCATAAGCATAAAATCAATAGATAATTTGTGTCCTCAGTTGTAGAATTTGTAGTATCATACATTAGAGTGACAAGTAATTTATAGCCTAAATCTCAGAATTTTATCCTATGACTTTAGCAATTGCAAGCCAAAGAAAAAATTACCAAAAATAATAACAACACTAATAGAGATCAGACAAATTTTATTAAAAATAAAATAAAAATGAAAGATGCAAAGAGCGGTTCTTGGGCAATTACTGAACCAATGTTTCACAGTCTCAAGAAAGTGTGCATTATTTTTCCTAAGAGTAAATCAAGTTAAAACAGAGGCAAGAAAAAGTACCTGAGAGAATTGAACACTAAAGAAAGAACATACAGAAATGCAATTAAATAATTTAGGCAAAAACTTAGAAAAATAAAATAAAAATCCCAAAAACCAGTACTGCAGATAAGCTACATTGAACACACAAGAGGTATCAAAAATTGTGAAAATTAGCAGTAAGAAACTGAGTTCGCTGAAACAGTAGTGGTGCTGGTGATTTATCAACTCTTGCATGTGTGCATGCAGAGTATCCAGAAATGGAGTCTTTAAATTCAAATTCGCTGAGAAAACAGTTGCGAATTTGAGATATTTCTTTCAGGGGATCCATTTTTCTCTCCTTCAGAAATGATGCATTAGCCTTAATTCTATTGGGAAGGGAGAAACGCAGTAGATTCTTGCGGTTTTATGGCTCAATGAACGAAAAAGAAATATGAAAACGGAAAATCTGAATCAAATAAGATGGAGAGAGAAAGATACGGGAGCACCTGAAAGATAGAGGGAGAGCGGCAGAGTTTGTGTAAGAGGGTTTGATGATGTTCGTATTGAGAGTAGAATTTGGGTGTTTGGCGTCGCCGCTGCTGCTTTCCATAATTGCCAAAACTTGGTGGCCGTTGCCTGCCTTCCTTTTCTTCTTTCTTTAAATAATAAATAATTTCTTAATTGTTTTTCTCTGAGTTTCTAATATTTGTGGGAATGAATATCAGCTTTTATTATAATTTTCAATTAGTATTCGTAAAAGAGTTTTTATCCAGAAAAATCATAAATTTCTCAGTTTTTGGTGGATCTCAGAAATCAATTTTGGGAGACAAAGTAAATGATAATAATGCTCAAAAATATATTTTTTATTTAAAAGTTAATGTTCCCAAAAATGAAAATATTAAACCTATGAGTAAGGACGTCACGTACTTTTCCAAAAATATTATGAATTCCCAATTGGTATCACAAAATAGTCACTTACTTTCACATTATCTATTCATTAATTGCGCTCACTCAATAAATAAAAAATTTAACACACGAATACAACGGAAAAATAATTTAAAATACAAAATATATATATACATATATATATATATATATTAACCATCTAACATAATACTTTTTCCGTATAACCATATAACTTTTTTTAAAATAACAAAAATAATATAATTTAACATCTATAATAAAATCTAGGTGAAAAGTCGAATTGTTAGTGATAACTAAACACATTCATCATTCATTCTCTCAATTTCGTGTAAATAAATGTATCTGCACCTTACTTTTTTGTTAATAGTTTACTTAAAAAATGAATTGTGCACAACTGCCCATGGTGGAGAGTATGCAACCCTGCAGATATGTAGCAATAAGGGTTTTTTTTCAATAATCTATGTTTAATGTATCATGTATTAAAATATTTTTTTATGTAATTTTTAATTTAACATCTATATTATATTATATATATATATATTAAATTTAAATATAAAATATAATTATGAGTCGAGTTATTTGTATTTAATTAGATGCATTTATTGTATTTGAATAAAGGAGTGGATTGAATTGTTTGTGAATTATTTAAGTTGAAATTTTGAAAATATTTTTTAAAATAAAAATATTAGTTTATCGTATTTATATTATTTATTGTTTCATCTAATTATTTAAGTTGGAATATTTGGGTAGAATTTGAATATGTATAGTGAGTTGGACTGTTTTTTTTGAGTTTAAGCTTCAAAATTACTTAAAATATGTCCTGCAATTTGTGTATTTCTCAGATTTAAATTTTCTAAATAAATATAGTTTTATGAGGGAATGAAATTTAAATATAACAGAATGAACTTTCTTTCAGATCAATTTAAGTAATTAAGCTTCAAACTTTTTAAGACAAAAAGTTTTTTTGTTCTTATTCTAATTTTAACATTTTCTTTATCCTTATAGTTTTAACTTTTTAAACATAAATTTGCCTAATAAATTTTTTGAGTTACGAATGTTCTATATAAGGAAGTATTTTAGAATTATCGAAGTTAAGATTTACTTATATAATTATCTTCTGTATAAAGTAATTTAACGTTAAAATTTGATATTTTGATGAAAAATGCATCATAACTCTTACAAGTTTGTGAAAAATACATTAAAGTTGTGACACTATAAATATAACAATGTAAGAAATCTATTGTTAAAATATCAACAAAAATTTAAATATTAAAAATTACAATTTTCTCCTATAAGAAAATAAAAACAAAGTATTTGCTAAAAGAATTTATATATCATGAAATGTTAGATTACAAATATATTAACTTATTATACATAATATTTAATGTTCTTTTATGTAGAATGTAAGCATAAGAAAATTTGTGTGATACACTTCATGCGTAAGACAATTTAACTTATAAATTTTACACTTTTTACAAATAAATACATCTTAACTCTTACAACTATGAGCAAATACATAAAACCAAATTGAAGATATCATTATAATAATGTAAGATTTATTGTAAATTTTTTTATGAATTTTTTTTAAATTACTGTTATGTCGAAATATGAAAAATTAGTATTTGCTAAACTTTTAAATATTTAATAAACATATAAATTACAAATAGATTGACTTACTGAAATTAATATTTAATATTTTGGATTATGTAGAGTGTAAATATAAAACAATGTATTGTGTTTATCACTTTAAGCATAAAGCAATTTAAGCCAAAACTTCTTTAAAATATTTAATAAACATATAGATTACAAATAGATTGACTAATTGAAGTTAATATTTAATATTATGATTTTTGTGTAGAGTGTATATATAAAAAATACATTGTGTGAATAATTAAGCAATTTAAGCCAACACTTCACATTTATGAAAATTGCATTATAACTCTTCCAACATTGTGAAAATAAAAAAAAAAAAAAAAAATATATATATATATATATATATATATATATATCATGATGATATCATTATAATAATGTAAGAAATCTTTTGTTAAAATTTCAATAAAAATTAAAAAAGTATGGTTTCGTCCCTCTAGAAAAAAAAGTAATTATTTGCAATCCTTTTAACATTAATAAAAATATAGATTAAAAATACATTAACTTATTTTAATAAATATTAAATGCTCTATTTCTATGGACTGTAAGCACCATAAAAATATTGTGTGAATCATTCACGTCTAAAGTAATTTAACATAAAAACTTTACTTTTTCTATGAAAAATGCATCAAAATTATTACAATTTGTGAATATTCATTACAATCATGAATATATCATTATAATAATGTAATAAATCTACTGTAAAAATTTTAACGATATTTTAAAATTTCCAAAAGATAACAATTTTGTTCGTTTATTAAAAATAACTGAGTATCTACAAAAATTTCAAATACTTCATAAAAATATAGGTTACAAAAAGATTTACATGTTAAAATTAATATTTAATGTTTTATTTCTATCGAATGTAATCATAAAAAAATATGGTGTGAATCATATCACATGTAAAGCAATATATCATCAAAATATCATAATTTTTACAAAAATATGTATTATAACTGCAAAATATAATAAAATTGTGATAATGTCATCATAATAATGCAAGGAATATCCTGTAAAACTTTCAAAAAAAAAAATTAAAAAATTTTAAAAGTTATCATTATGTACCTATATGAAGAAAAAAAAACTTAATTTTTGCTATTTTTTTAATATTTCATAAGCATTTAGATTACGAAAAGATTGACTTACTACAGTTGATATTTAATACTCTATTTTTGTAGAACATAAGTATAAAAAAAACTGTAAATCACTTAATGCGTAAAGCACATAAACGTCAAAATTTCACATTTTTTACGAAAAATGCATCATAACTCTTGCGACGTTTTGCAAAATATACTAAAATCATGAATATATCATTATAATAATGTCCGAAGTCTAGTTTAAAATTTACCAAAAAAAAAAAAAAAAGATAATTTATAAAGTTAGGATTTTGCCCTATATGGAAAAAAAATTAAGTATTCACTAATTTCATTAAAATTTAGAAATAGATTGATTTATTGAAATTAATATTTAAAGCTCTATTTCTAAAGAATGTAAGCATCATAAAAATATTATGTGAATAACTTCAAGTCTAAAACAATTTAACGTTAAAATTTTACTCTTTGAAGTAAAATGTATTATAACTTTTACAACTTTATGAAAAATATATTAAAATAATGAATATTAATTATGTCAATATTAGAAATCTACTGTAAAAATTTAAACAAAAATTAAGAAATTTTAAAATAAGTTTCCCTTATATGAAAAAAAGTACATATTTGCTAATTTTTTTAATATTTTATCAAAATTTAAACTACAAATAAATTTGATTTATTGAAGTTATTATATTTAAAGCTTTGTTTTATGGTATATCAGCATAAAAATAAAAAAAATAAAAAAAGATTGTTTGAATCATTTCACGGGTAAATCAATTTAACGTGAAAATTTCATATTTTTTACGAAAAATGTATCATAAATATTACATCTTTGTGAAAAATGCATTAAACTCGTGAATATCTAAATATGTAATAATGTAGGGAATCTACGGTAAAAATTTCAATAGTAAAAAAAAAAGATATATTATTTTGACCATGTATGCCAAAAAAAGATAATAAATAAATATTTTCTAAAATTCTAAGTATTTCATAAAGTTTTAGATTACAAATTAATTGACTTATTGAAGTATAATTTGTAACTTATTGAAGTTAATATCTGATTCTATATTTATGTAGAATGTAAGCATCATCACTTCACACATAAATAGGGGTGGCAATAAGTCAAACTTCTAACAAAGGTCTACGACCTAGCCAATTTTAAGCATTGTCGGGCGTAGCCTATTTTAAGAATAGATCGTGTTTAGACATTTTCAAAAAATCTAATAAAGTAGATTTTGACCATTAGAGATGCCTTTGAAGCATATTAGGTCAGCTATTTAGATTAGAAGTTCATATAATGTGATATGTGTGTGTATACTTATAATTATTATTATATAGATAAGTGATAATTTATTTCTATAATTAGTAATATATTATATGAAATAAAAGCACGCTCTGCTCACCAGATTGCATGCATGGGTCGTGAGAAGTTATTGTTAGGAATAAAATTCTTTTTGGATCCCACATTTTTCATAAGGGAAAGTTAGTAAATAACTAGGGTTTGCGGTGGTGGAGGAACAAGCCACATCACAAGAATTTAAGTGGAAACTCTAAAATTGGAGGAAAACCACAATCCACAGAGGGAAAAATATTATTGTATGAAAAGTTTTACAATCACATAAACACTCTTTCCCCCGACACCAAAACCACTACACCCTTACAATACTTTGATTAATTCAAACATTTCTTCCAACTCTATATATTAGAGAAAACTCAACTTTATACTAGAAAATACAGAAAATAATATAAGAAGAATTAAATACAAATATTAAGGCTACACTAATAGGTTTCTTAAACAGCTTTAAAAGCCTTCAAGGTTTGTTTCAAAATCGATGTGGATACACCTCATCTTTTATTTTTAATATAAATTCCAACAAACTCTACATTGACAAAACTAAAAGAAAATTCATCGTCTTTACCGACAATCATCATTCTCAAAATAGAGAACAATCATAAATCCACCATATAAGTAGTCCACGTAAAATTACCAATTCTATGAATTTCCTCGGCACATCTCGATAAAACTCCGCTGAGAATTTATGGTGCTACTCCCATTCTTGGTTGCCTTAGAAGGCAGTTGGTCATCTACAAAATTTTCACTACACCGTGCATCAATGTCAAGCCAATGCCATTTGTAAACCTGTTAACTTCACCACCTCCTCTCTTCCTCATGACAACTATTGACATGTCATAAGTACATATTGTTCCTACTTAGAGAAAATCTTCACGAGTCGCAATATAACCTTAGATTCAAAGTTATTTCTCATATTAGTTCCACCTTTTTTTGTGAACAATTTCACTTTTTATTCCCTATTCCCCACACTTCTAACAAATTACTTTTGAACAAAAGTACCTCTTCCTTCCTTTGCTAGTGGTCACCATTATCATTTTTCTGTTGAAATGCGACCTTCACTTGTTAGTCTTCTTTCTCAGACAAAAATTTTTCGGTGACTTTAACAAAAAAAATAATGTTTTCTTTCCATACATTAAGCTCGGCTTCATGTCCTCATAGGAACTTCGAAGTGACAAGATGAGCCTCAATGTTTTATCCTCAACTTATATTTTTACTCCAATTGCCTTTAGTTCAGAGATGGTGTCATTGAGAGTACTAAGATTATTTGAGATTTTTGCACCCTCATCCATCAGTAATGTGTGAAATTACTCTTTCAGGATTTGAGATGTTCTTTGTTTGTATCATGCCTCCAACCAACTTCTTGGAATTTGAAATTGCATGCATAGGTGTAAGACATTCTTGGGCAAACTCAATCGTATTGTACTTGCAGCTCTCAAAGCAAGCTCCTTCCAATCTTTATCACTCATACCAGTTTTATAATGGTGGAACTTCCGCCAAGACAATCTGACTTGTTGGAACCACCCAATGACAACCCAATCTTTCTTTTAAAGCCTTGTGTAACATGGTCTGTATTAACACATGTTTGACTCGTATTTGTCGTAAGCCAAAATTGTTACTTCCATCAAATATATCTATCTCAAACATCGTTGAATTTGAAATTTTTAACACCCCTAACCTATGAATGAATGTCTCAAAAAAAAAAATTATGTTGTAGAAGATCAGATTATGTTGCAACCACATAGCATACTCAGAATTTATATCCTCTCTGGATATATCCCACATTCAATATAAGGGAAAGTAAGTAAATAACTGATAAAAATAACAATAAGCGACAACACAAGAATTTACAAAAAAACTCCAAAATTAAAAATAAAATCACAACTCACAAAAAGAGAAAAAATATTATATGAAATGAAAAGCGTTGCAATTACACATAAATTCTCTCTCCCAATACCAAAATCATCACACCTTTACAAACCTTTTGACTAATCCACACCTTTCTCTAACTCTCCATACTAGCAAAAATTCAACTTTATATTACAGAATACAAGAAAAAAAAAAAATTTAAAAATTAAATACAAAATAAAAGTATATTTAATTGGTGTACTTGAAATCTAGACTAATAGTTTCTTAACTAAGTTTAAGAAATTTTGTTTTGAAATCAATGTGGACACAATTTTTTTTTTTTTTTTGACACAAATTTTAACCGTTGTTACTGATAATATTTAATTTGGGCAGGAGTACATGTGTTTTGGATTGATTGGAAGCAGTGCAAACAATTACTTATCAATAACCTTCCTATGATCTATTGAGAATGTTCATAGGTATATCTTAGAATTGACTCCTCAATTCTTTGTATTAGGAGTGAATCATGTACACTACATTCTATTTATTCACATAAGTGAAATAGGTTCTTCTGATCTTGTTTGTATAATTGCCCTAATAGCAAGAATAAAGTATTCCTATTAAATTTTTTTTCTTTTACGTCTCACTCAAATTTCATTAAAAAATAATAATCGTACAATGTAAATTGTGAATCTTTTAAATCTTGAATAATGAAAAAGAAAAATTATATACTCAAATCTCAAAGCCTATCCTAAATTTGAGCTTTAATCGTGAGTACTAAACCAACTTATTTATCTTAATTGTTTAGATGGAAGACGAGTAATTGATGGATAAAATGAAACAAAATATTTGCTGTAGATACACATTTATGAAACCACAAAATTATATTCTTCATCACTTGTTGCAATAAATAAATCTCCACCAGACAAAACTCCTCTTTTTAAGGAGAATTAATTAAATGAAAATTAAAGATTAAAAAAACCTGGTAATACTATAGTGCATGTGAGTGCAACTCCCCTCTTTATTTTTTAGGGAAAATACATGATTGGTCCAATTAATTAAAGGGGTAAATCTACAATTAATTCCACTCACATTTTGGATTTATGCGAATTTAATCCTTTAATTACCTAAAATAAAAAATTATGTCGAAACATTTGCGAATTTCTTATTATCCCTTCAATAAAACTTAAAATTAAATTGGAAATTATAAACATAAACAATATATAAAATGAGGAAAGTTGTAAAAATTTACAAAAATATTATTTTTCGTCCAAATCATCTTTTTATTCTTAGAAATTATGATATTATTTTTCTTTTTCTTTGTTTCTTAATCTAATTTTAAAAAACTTGTCACTTTTTTATCTCAACTTTATTTTTTATGAAAAATATATTAAATTAATCATCTTTTTATGATTTTGAATTTGATATTCATATTGCATATATAAAAATAAATATTAATTTTTAAACATAAAATACTTTTTATAGATTAACTGAACGCAAAAACTCCCGTAAAACGGATGCACGTGCAACACGATCTAAAGTATTACTTGTTTTAACAATAAAGTATTACTTGTTACTTAAAGTGTATTACTTCTCATTAGTTACTTAAAAAATAGTATATTTTATAATTAAACAAGTAATATTTTATAGTTAAAGAAGTAATACTTTAAATTGTGTTGCACATGCAACCGCTCACTCTTTACCTGAATTATATTTTAATATTATAAGTATTTTTATTTTAAATAATTTTTATTAAAAATATATTTTGTATAATTATTTATTTTATTTTTAAAAATTATATTACTATTTTAATAATACGTTATTATATTATTATATTATAAATCGTGCATCGCACAGGACAAATACTAGTTTGTCTCAATAAATTTAAAATTAAAAAATAAATGTAAAAATATTTCTATAAATAGCAAATTCCCAAAACAAATTTGAAAATATAAATTATTAAAATACTTAAACTAAATAATAAAATTAAATAAAGTAACAGATAAAAACTGTAGAACTGCTAAATAAATAAAAATGTTGCAAAATTATTTTATAAATCTAAATATTCGAAAATTATTTTGGTTTATTTCCTTATACTGGAGAAGAAATAAAGATAAAAAAGGTGGAGGGAAAAAAGAGCACGGCATTCAATGAAGAGCTGAATCTTAAAAAATGATACTCTCAACAGAAAGTTGGGTATCAGCGCTCAGCAGCCTCCTTTACTAAACCAAATAAAATTGTCAGCCTCTGACTCTTGCCATCTTCCCTGTCTCACACACTTTTTATGACCAGATACCAAAAGGCCAAAAGTCCATCCATACTGTTGCTAATTCTTTCAAGTTTCAGCAAACATCCCATATCCCATTTTCTCCTTTTGCCGTACCCAACAAGCACAACATACGGTGCGTCTCTCTCTCTCTCTCTCTGTTAATTCTTGTCTTTTTTTACCTGCGTATGCTGATTAGTTATTTCAATTTAAAGGGAGAGTTCTGAGTTTGAAGTTTTGGATTGCAGCAATTTTCCGGTTTGCTTAGTGTTTTTTTTTTCTTTTTTTGGATTCTTGGATGTAGCCCACAATTTGTCTTTCGATATATGTGATGGATTATTGATGATTTTCTTGGATTCTAGTTCCATTTTGTTGTGTGCAGATCTCTTTTTAAATAATTCATAGGACAGAGTTTAAAGTGGTATGTAGTAAATTGAATTTCACTATCAGCCCTGTGCTTCACCAAGATTCAAGAATATTTGACCCTCTTTCATCAAGTAGAGATTGGGAGATGAGAATGGATCGCTGCTCAAAATTAGATAAATGCGGCCCTAGTTGTTGAAGTTGGGTTATGCATAGTAATATAGAACGATCATTTTCTGTACAAGGCCATATCAACACACACTCCCCAGAATTAAAATTTGCTCTTTCTTACCTGTCATACAGGGTATAAGGGTCTCTCTCTCTCTCTCTCTCTCAAATGAACCAAATGAGAAGGATACTAGAAATTAGGTAGTGGTATGATGTGATGGAAATCAATCTATTTGATGCCACAGAACTGTAAAATTTGGCAATAATTGCAAACGGCAAAGTAATGTGAGCTGGATTAGTATTGATACTTGATCTCAACTTTGCAAGAAAATGACTAGCACCTCTTAACCTACTGCCATACCCAATGCTTTGTATTGAATTATTAAAAGATAATACTTTATGTTATCATATGATTCTTTCTCAATAGTACTTTTTCAACCATCAGGTTGGGCTCCCCAATACTTGCGTGTTGTTGGTTTTGATTCGTCAATTTTCCGTAAGAAGATTTTCTTGTTCAGTTGGTTGTCATACAAATTATGATATGATGAATCTTTACTTCAATGTACATAATCCTTTATGTACATATTCGTTGCCCAGACTTATTGTGTATAGTTTCGAATAATTATAGTTTGAAAATCCTAATCAAAATGAATGAAGGTTCTCACAGACGGACCTGTAACCCTCCAGTCACCCTTTCCTTTTTGTTCTTTGAGATCTAACCTTTGTTATTCTGGGTTGAGAGTTGGGACCTCTCATGATATACCTATGGCTCATACTGCTTGTTAATTTTGTCTGCGCAGAGTTTTCTTATAAGCTTCTACATTATGGGAAACAGTGAATCATCACCTGATGATGTGTATGAGAACTTTTCACGTCAACCAGCGTCACACGGGGGATACTCAGTTGATAGTGGCTATCGAACTCAATCTCCAGAACATGCTACAAGTTCAACACACACTAATCATCAGCATCATATTCACACCCCACCACATCCAGGAACTTCAATAAACACTACTTATAGGAAGAAACAACACTCATCATACATAGCTGACAACTTCAACTCTTTAGATGAGGTTTCCCATTTTTTTATGTTTCTTTTCATGGTCTTAGTGACTAACTCCTTTATATTGTAGCTACTTTAGAAGCATGTTGAATCAGAAGTTGGCCTCAACATTTACAGGTTATCAATGCATTAAGAGAAGCTGGCCTGGAATCGTCAAATCTAATCCTTGGAATTGATTTTACCAAGAGTAACGAATGGACAGGTGGATTCATTTAGATAAAACTTCGTTGCTTATATTTTTGGTGTCTAATCAGCAGAGAGTACCGACTGATTTAATCATAATTGTAGGGAAGAAATCTTTCCACAGGAAAAGCCTCCATGCAATTGGTAGCTCAGCTAACCCATATGAGCAAGCTATCTCTATAATTGGAAGAACTTTGTCTCCCTTTGATGAAGACAATTTGATACCTTGTTTTGGATTTGGCGATGGTCAGTCTCTATCCCTTTTTCTTTTTTTGTTTGAAAGATTGTATTCCATTACCTAGAACAAAGCTGATAGATTGTAATCTCCTTCCAGCAACAACACACGATCAGTATGTATTCAGCTTTTACCCTGATCATCGACCTTGTAATGGATTTGAGGAAGCTCTTTCACGATATAAAGAAATTCTGCCATTTTTGAATTTATCAGGTTATCATTCACTATAATAAAAGAGAGTTGCATAGCTGTATTTGATTGTTCATCTTAGTGTGGAAGAAATTTCAGATTAATTTGATACATTTTTGTATTCTTGACTTTCCTTGGCTTCTTGACGTACAGGCCCAACCTCATTTGCACCGGTGATAGATGCTGCGATTGATATTGTTGAAAAGAGCAATCTCCAGTATCACGTCCTCGTCATCATCGCAGATGGACAGGTCCTATTGCATTTCCCATCATAGCTCCATAAAGCAATTAAACTTATGAAATTTAAGTATTTGATGTGGAATCAGGTCACTAGAAGTCCTGACACTTTACCTGGACAGTTAAGTCCTCAGGAACAAGCAACTATGAATTCGATAGTTGCTGCAAGGTAAACACCAATTTAGCAATTTTAACACTGTATTTGGTCAGAGTTTTAAACTTAGCTGCTAATGTTGTGCTCTTCCCTTATGAAATCTGTGTGTATAAAACACAGTGAGTATCCACTCTCAATCATTCTTGTTGGTGTGGGGGATGGACCATGGGATGCGATGAAAGAATTTGATGACAGCATTCCTCAGCGCGCATTTGACAATTTCCAGGTGCTGTGTTATTTCTTGTAATGATGTATAGTTTGTCACAATTATTATTAATTAGGCTGGGTTTAACATCTCGTATTTGGTCCAGTTGACATGTTAAATCTGTTGAATGCGCTCATGACTAACCAGGTGACATGACATGTAAAATTACAACTTCCAATTAGCATTATTGAATATTTATATAACATGTTAGAAGATGCAAGGACATATAGGACCTTCAAAACAAGCTTAGCCAAACATCCTCTACATTCGGACATAAGAAACAGAGCGCTTTAGGACTTCTTCTTTCATCTTGAACATAATGAACTGCTACAGAAATGCTAATCAATCCGTTTTTGAGATTCAGTTAAATGTTAATAATATATTGTTCTTGTTTGCTTGTTATGCTATAACCTGTCCTTGCTAATCAGAAACATGCTCTAATCTGATTTCATATTTTTTGTTCTTTATTTGTCAAGTGTGAACATGCAGTATTTCAATGGTCTGAGAAGTCCCCGTATCTTCAGCATATATATTTTTTCTTTCAGTTTATTTCATCTTCTACTTATACATGCATGCTAGTTTTGTGTTGAACTATTGTTTGATTCACATTTTGGCATAACTTGAGTTGGAAATAGTTGTTTACTGCTTATATCTAATATTCCACGTATGGCGAGATGGCACAGTTTGTCAACTTCACAAAAATCATGTCGGAGGACAGTGATACAGCTAAAAAGGAATCAGCTTTCGCCTTGGCTGCTCTCATGGAAATTCCACTTCAGTACAAAGCAACATTGACACTGCAATACAAAGAGTAAGGCCAGAAACTTTACACTTCTGCATTCAAACAAACTTTTCATCACTCCTCTAAGGATAGTGTCTCTCAAAAAATTTCCGTTTCTGGTGGTCATCGTTTAAAAAAAAATCATGTGAGATAGCCAGCATCTCTTCTTCACAAGCTTGGCCCTTTCTTATATGTGCCTTGGATTTTTCCGGGTGCTTTTGGGCCTAGAGTTGTGTCCAATTTCAGTCACTCATCCCCCATTTGGTAGTGCTGTATCTCCATTATAATGAATCAAACAAGGTTGTGACTGACTGTTGGGTTTTCCTTTGTTAAGAAAATACAATACGGGTGCAAGGAGACAGCCTCTTCCTCCCCCTCGTGCAGTAATCGATCATGACCAAGATAAGGCTACTAAGTCACTTGCGCATATAAGCAGCAGCAGCACAGAACCAGCTGAATCAGGACCATCAGCCGATCAAGTATGTCACACCCCCAACAGATTGTACCCAAATATTATGTTTCCAATATGTTTATGTTTCGTTTGTAATTTTATTTTTATTTTTCCTTTTCTTTATCAAGGTATGCCCAATTTGCTTGACAAATCAGAAGGATATGGCTTTTGGGTGTGGTCATCTGGTAAGTGTATAAACTTCACTACAATCCAAAGTGGCTGCATAAGCTGGGAGTGTACGTCAGTCAAAAGACAAAGATCGAGGAATTCAAAATGCAAATATATAATGAATGGATTTCAAATTCACTCAAAATTAGTTCAAAATGAGAATAATAGATTTTAAATCAACATCAAACCATACAACTGATTTGATATTCATCCTCAAATTCTTTAATCCAAAAACATCCTAAAGTTGTTCGGATTGTGCCTCATCACACAAGGTTGGATTTGTATATAATGGCTATCCCACCCCACAATGAGGCTTTTGTGTATAGTGTTGTGCAGATTATCTAATTGTGTAAAATTACAGACCTGCAGGGATTGTGGTGCATCCATATCTTCATGCCCCTTGTGCCGGAAGCCTATCACCACTCGACTGCGACTTTATGGTTGAAAGAGACTCGCAGCCTGAACTGAACATTCAGATTCTTACGGTTTGAAGACAGTTCACCTTGTGCATACCTTTGGTCTTTTCTTTTGGCTTAAGAAAAACATTTTTGTTCATACGTCTGCTGGACAGCGGGAATAGTCTGTTCAAATTGAAGAATGGTATCGCCAAATAAAGATGTACAGATTATTAATCAAATCATTTGTCATACTAGTGATTTATTGGTGTCTGAATAAAGAAATATAGCCGCTGATCTTTTTTATGTTAGAAAAATGGGAAAGAACCTGAAATGTCCAACCAGTTATAAGGCTTCACATAATATAAATTCATCATTTAGAAAAGAAAAACACTGCAGCCAACATCCACCTAAATCTATCACATCATTTACCTAAATATTGTAACAAGTATACGGAGCTTTGTAGTAACGGAAGATAGAAAATCCCTATAGAGTATCACAGTTAAACTACATTTTAATCTACAAAGACTAAGAAAATATAAAATCAAGGTCGCTCCTCTCCTCTATTAGCTTCTCTTCGGTTCTTGATGCATATGGCACTCAGCGTAAATCTCAATAACATGTTCTTCACAAAATGAGATATTAGCAAAACTTGTCGTACCAAAAATCTCATCACGAATCACCCGCCAGTGAAAATCTTGAAATTATCAACAAAGATACCAAAGCCAATTTAGAAATGTTAGCTAGTTGCAGGACTTTCCATTTGCATCATACTTCAACTGGGCTTGTGCTCGATTTTTCTTGTTAAATAACCTATATTTGTACGGACAAAGATGCCCACACACGTAGATACAAATGAAGTATCACCAGCTTCAATTTAGTGAATTAATTGGCCAGCAGGATATACAAATTACTTCAATACCCATAGTTGAATCAACCCCAGAATGCATGCAGTCTCATAGCACCTTGGAAATGCAAAACCTTCTTCAAAGATCAGAATTTCCACCGATCTAATTGTAGCTTGGCTTCAGCCATGTCCTTCTGAGCTTTTTTTCTCCGGTAAAATATTGGACAATCTCGACTGACCAAATATGTGCTTATTAGACACCACAGAACCAATCCTCAAGGATGGCTATGAATATAAACAAAGCAATTGAAAGTGTGACAATTAACTAGGCTATATGGAAACAACACCCTACCGCCAATCCCACCACCATATGGGGGGGGGGGGGTCCTGAAGAAAGGAATAAATTGCATGCAGAACAAAATTCACACAATTTGACACAACGTAACAAAAAAATTTAGAACAGATCATATATCTAACCTGGTGCAAAGCACATCTTGATGAAGAGATCCCTGGCACTCCTGACATTGTGTCCACAATCTACCAAAAAGCTCCTCTAAGTCAGCCACTGAAGAAAGAAAACACATTTTTTTATGAGATCTCAAGAAGTTAGAAAGCTCTGCATGCCTACTTTATACACCATCAAGAAGTAAAAACAAAAAGGTTTCAGCATACCATTAGCCACAGACTTGCAATACAGTTCAGCTTCTCTTCCTTTGCAGTGTGAACATAAAGTTTGATCTGAATTACTGGATATGGGAGAAGAAATGGTTAATAATAACTTATGATATGATACAATAACCTATATTATAACACTGCCTTATTCATCATTATCTCCTTTTCTCATGTTCCGTTTTTGGGAAAGAAGAGTGCTTGCATGAGTACGAGATTTGCTAAGGAGGTCTGCTAATGCAGAAAAATTTACAGATTTAGTTCATACAAAGTTAGCATGCATGTATAAAGTTATTTAATAGCAGAGAGAAAAATAAAAAGTTGTCAGTAAAATTGTACACCATATTAGGGCATACTTCATGTTCCCAGCATGGATCACTAAGAAAAAAAATCTGGAAAGAACAAGGCCGAAGAGACAACATAAGCACATAACATATTTTGGTATCTTAGGTTATAACTTACAGAAGAAGTATATGGGATACATCAGATCCAGAAAGAGAGAAAAACAGGAAGAACAAACAGATCTTCAAGGAATAGCATATGGAATCTGGTATGACCTCAAAATATATGCTTAGTATGATAACTATCTTGTATTTCAATGACTAACCTTCAGCGGCCCACCTTTATAATATGCTCTTTTCAAGAACGCCAAAAAAAACACTGAAATATCAGGCAGCACTTGTGCACAGTGATAATAAGTTCAGTAAAATGTTAATGATTCTGGGATATGGAATCCCAAGTTTGCAAGGCACAGACTCTGCATTTAAGCAACTCTATCAACAAATTTGAGAAATTAAATGGGTTTCATATTCCTGACTGTCCTTTCAATATTATATGCAGGTGCATTCACCAAAAATTATAATCTCACTATTTCAGATATATCATTGCTGCTACTAAATAATAATCAAGGTAATGTTTGTTAAGGCACCCACTGCTATCCAACAAGCTCATCTAACCAAATTAATCCTTCAGCAAAATGTGGCCAAGAGTAGAGTTTAGCTTACACTCATAGCAAAGATTTTTTTATTTGTATGTAAAAAGTTTACCATGAAAAGCATCAAGCAACGGTCTGAAGAAACAGGGAAGAAACTTTCATCTGAGTTACCTAATCAAGGCCTTGCATCCGATGCAAGTTAGTTGCTTTTTAGCAAACCTCATAATGCCACTGTTTGAAGGGGTGGAGATGGAAATGGATCTTGTATGACTTCCTTGAAGAAGCTCTCTACTAGCATTCTTCAATATAGGTTCGAAGATCCTCAAAAGTGGCTGCAAACAAACATTGTTTAGCAGTTCACAGGTAAAACCAAACTAAAAAACCATAGAATTCCCTCACTTACCTTGCTAATTTGATTTTCAAGGTAGTAATGAGAGTCTATGGGAATGTTATTTTCTAACACATAGATAGGGTCCTCTGATCTTTCATAAGCCTGTATACAGTAAGCATGTCAGGTTTTGTTCATCAACTAGTTAACAGGTATATGACACTAAAAAGCTTACCTTGGCACCTTTTGCTGCTTTGACAATGACATAAGGCACTCGATCACCAACATTTGGAGCAGTAGCAGCATCTCTCTGTAAGAAGGTTCATAAAACAGCTACAAATGTCAAAAGCTTGTGGAAATGGCGGAAAGTTCATCGATGACAATCTTATTAACATAAGGAAAGGTTTAACAATAGATCCAGAGATTTTGACCTGTGACTACTGAAGGAACTAACTCAATGAACAAAAATCTTACATCCAAGAACAGTGATACTAACAGAAGATAAAACCAAAATATGGTACTAAAAAAAACTAGTCAAATGAAAAATGAGATTGAGCTTATGCCAATGGTTGAAATGGATCATTTCTTTTATGAACCTCATAATGCTGTAATAATGTGCCGGAACAAAGATGGAACTCTGAAATTGTTAAAATGTCTTTTCTGGGTGTTCTATAGGGACCTGAATAAAGTATTGAGGGACATGACAGCTATCCGTAGATAACTTGTGAAAACCAGATTTTAAAGAGTTTCAGCAAGTTGAGTCTCAGATTAAGGTTATACCTGGTGAACAGCAGTTAGGTTCACTGCAAAAGACAAACTTCATTTTGTTTTTGTTAATGGGAAGAAAAAAAAAAAGGTGTTGTAGTATAGTTGCAGAAAAAAGGCTGTTTCAAATTCAAGAATGAGTATTGTAAAAAGGAAGCTCCAATGTCTCAGGAATGTCGAACAAATTTTTTTAAGAATGTGAAACGCACAAGAATGAGGAGTCAACCAAATCCAAGGCTCACTGTTATACCTCTTACAAAGGTGAAGAAAGAGCTGCTTTTCCACACAAAGACATTGTATCCCAACAGTTTTTCCATAGCAAATAAAATTCAAGCAAGTATAGGAAAAGCTAAAAGTTGCAAATGTACACACAATGTCAAAGTATTATTTGTAGCACAAAGTAGCTTTAATTGGTAACTATTCCAAGACAAGCACTGATTAAACAAATGAATTTATTTTCACCTTGCGCATTCGTTCCGCAAGCTCAACATGTGCTGCTTTAACTTCATAGTCATCACCTGTTTTTGTCAGACCCTATTGAAAAGAAAATGTTAGCGATAGAAGAATTCAAGTCATAATAACACAAACGAAAGTGGTCTACAGCATTAAGAACTTAAAGAGAAGAGAAGAGAATTTCAGGCAAATTAATCTGCTTAGGTTGTTTACCTTAGTAATAACTAAAAGGGATAAATCCATGCGATTCATAAGAAGGTCTGAGATTGTGTTCTTGACATACTGAACAGCGCCAGGGATATCTCTGTCTATCAGTATTTTATTGAGGCATTCACTGACCAGGTTCTTGACCAGCAAACAATTATCCCTTCTAACAGTTTCAATCCCTGAGGATAGAATAAGAAGTGATCAAAAATTTTGATAATATGGTGAAATGGTAAGAAAAATATCAAAAAGAACAAATTGAATGAAGTAGCAATATGGCGAGATGGTAACTATATATATATATATATATATATAATAATCATATATAACAGACAAATTGAAGAGATTGCAATTCATAAAATAAATGGAATAAAATGAGCAGGCTTTACTCACCTTTTGTGTCCATCTTGTCAAATTTATTTGGGTTTGTCCAATAAAGCCCCGCATACCTCTTCTTACTAATCAGTAGATATGGATAGTAAACCTTCTCAAACTCCAGCTTTATGGGCTGCCAACAAGAAAAACACCATGATAATAACACAGAAGATAAAAGAATGATGCAAGAGAAAAGCAAGAGTTAAGAAGAAAGAGATAAGAAGAAATATGGAAATAACAAACAACGAAGCCTTTATACCAGTATGTCAGGTCGGCTATATGGGTCATATTTTTCCATCATGCACTGTTTAGACACATGTTTCTCATCTATGTATAACATTTTTTTCCTGATAGTCTCTTTCCAATTCTTTTTTGGTCAAGTATTTTAAATAGTTTCTTCCAAATCTTTTTAGGCCTTCTCTCTTCCCCTTTAAATTTGACTTGATGATTCTCTATTTTCTACATGTTGCTAAGGTATCTAAAAAAGTCTCCTCCTACACACATGTTCAAACCATCTTAGGTGTGTTGCTCTTATGCTCTCATCTATAGTAGCTACCCCCACTATCTTTCTAATAGAAACAATACATGAAGTTTATGTAGAACCTAATAAATGAATACATAAGAACAAATCTTTAATGCAGATCCAATAAAAATATTAATAAGCTTAAAAACAATCTTCAGTTCCAAGGAAATTGAGACAACCAACAAGCTGAATAAAATGGAATGTGGACACAAATTGACTGAGCTGCTTGATGTTTCAGTCAGTTAAAAGAAGTAATGTCCAATTGCATAGTGTACTGGAAGAGTAAAATCAGGCATCATGTACCAAGAAAGCTACTTACCACATTACATTGTAACTAACAACTTATCTATCAATTCATAGTCAGTGAGAACATGCAGCCTCACAAAAAAAGGAAAAGCAGAGGCTACATGTATATAATAAAATGGGAAAAGGTTTGGAATGAGTAATTATGCTGAGGCTTTTGGAGACAACCATCAAAAAACCGGACACAAATTGAATTACTTAATCTAACTGAAATCAAGAATAAGAAGATCAGATAAATGGCGTGAAAACATTACAATCACTGAGAAAGAAAAAATTGAGGATAGCTGGCGTGGGGTAAAGCAAACATTCCTGTCACTCGCTCCCAAATTATTCAAATTCTTAATTGCTGAATGTTTATAGATCAAAGTGATAAATGAAAATCTGATAAAGAAGCACAATAAGTGTACAAGCCAACTTACTCTGATGAATGTGCCGCTAATATGATCCGCAGCTTCCCTACCCAAGTCCATAGCTGCCTCTACCGAGGACACACCAAATTGCACCATAACTGAATCTGTATCTCCATATATGACCTGACATCAAGGTATTATTATTTACTCAAATATGATTCTACCATGACTGTAAATAAAAAATATAGAAGAACTATTGATTACAAGCAGTATATGAAAAAGAATGTTTAGTGTCCAATGAATCAGACAATGAAATGATTGACCAAGAAGAGAATATACTCGTCAACAAATATTCAGCAGTTATTGACCGAGAAGAGAATACAAATCATCAACAGAAAAATAGAAATAAGAAAGATTCATCTTGTTTTAGCTACAATGTGATGCTGACACCAGAATCCAGGTAACCTTGTAATTGGATATTCGATACAGAGGGTTATAAAAGGTTCCCTTCTACAGATGACACATTAGTTTTTCCTCCATATGTATTCTGATTTATGAGATAGCCTTCAAATTTTATTGCCACATCCTAGCAGGAGACAAGTTTCGTCAATTTACAAGACTATTTTATTCTAGAAGATATTTCCACGAGTGTTTCCTTTAATTCAGCCTAATGAAGAGGCCTTATACTTACAAAGTTGTAGCACTTTCAAGAACAATCTCAGACAACAGAAATAACAAACAGTATATTAATCTCAGCTAGGATCATCTAGAACTCACAAATAAGCCAACTATCACATATTCACTTTCATAGAAAGACGCTGATTAGTATAGAATATTTTTGAAGCACAATAAAGTATAAAAGCATGATAATAAGTCAAGCAGCAACTATAAATGAAACACAGTGATCATATCATACACAACATAGAAGCAAAGGAAGTGCCTGTTTCATTAATGCATGCTTCATCAAGCAAATAAAGCCTCATCACAAGAAATAATTATAAACAATATACCTCAGCATCATGCTCATAGCCACCAAGCACAGTGAATTTCCCTTCTACAAGTTTTTTTGTGTGTTCAATCATTTGTCGACCTTTGGAAAATAGGAAAAGCATTATGTCAAATGCACTCAAAGATAAGTGGCAACTTTATTAATTAAGAGAAAAGTCATGCATCTGCGTTTTAAGATTTATTACCATAGCTGGTGACACTTGAAGATATCTCCAAACAAGGTAATTGACCAACTGTGGCTCCAGTAAAACCATACACAGAATTTGCACTTATCTGGAACGAAATTGAGAGGGCAAATCACTCAGCATTGTAACTATTCATAAATGCAGTAGTTAGCATATGATATGTGTTAAAAAGAACACATTAAAGGGGCAAAGCTGATACTGTTACCTTCAAAGCCAGTTGTCGACCGTCTAATACAGCTTTCACAAGAGGATCCTTTGCTTCCTGGAATCAGATCATAAAGTTGGTTAGTCTTTGAGAAGAGTTTTATTCCACAAAAAATTACAAGATTTTGAAAATTATAACGAATTAAGTATGAAATATGTTAACACTAGGAAGTACAATTTATGAAAATATCAACTAGATACAATGTAATCCCACAGCAATCCCCCAGCTAAGTCAGATGAAAATTGATCATCCTACTGATTAGACCCAAGAGCATGTACTAGTAACCTTAGACAAATCCACTCCTTTACTGATATTTGAAGAACAAGACCTTATGTATCAGTTGTCAGCATCCAGTGAAATGCCTTAACTAAAAATCACAGTGAAATCAAATTCTTTATCTTGAAGAGTGATCATTTCTTACAAGGTCAAGTGATAAATAAATGCTAAATATGTCTTAGTGCCAGTATATCAGTACTTACCAAATGAATAAGAACATTAAACTATATTATAGATTCATAGTAACTTCCTGATGTTAAAGAGAAGGTTGAAAATAAATAACAATTTGAGTGATGCCAATTTCTGCACCCACACAAGGACTGGGGAAGCAGGATAAAATTGATACATCAACTGTCACCAATTTACTTACCGCTTTTATGTGTTTTAGTCAATTAGTATCCCCTTTTCTGTATCTTAATGATTCATATATAAAATGATCATTTGCAGTGATTTTGTTGAAAAAGTATGGACTATAAACCCCAAAAGTTATGTCCTTTATTTTCTGTGAAAGGC
Organism: Caryopteris x clandonensis; assembly: GCA_028749325.2. NCBI lineage: Eukaryota > Viridiplantae > Streptophyta > Magnoliopsida > Lamiales > Lamiaceae > Caryopteris > Caryopteris x clandonensis. Next base: position 1,048,617 of record JAPYKT020000008.1, on the reverse strand, counting down.
AGTCAAGTCCCAACCAAATTATCTGTCAAACATGAGTTTGCAATTCCAAACTATGAAATAATTTATATGCATACCTGCTAAACATGTTGCACAGCAAAGCATGCGTTAGTGACTACGAAAATGCAATGCAGTTCAGCGAAGTTTCATATTCAAAAGGAAGCAATTGTACAAAGACGGAAAAGAGTTTAGAATAAATGACTCAAGAACCTTCAAATCCGCTTTGGCCCTTCTACGAGCACCCAAAAGTTCTTCAAGAATTTCTGGTAGTATTCCCTGAAGTATAAAGCTTATTCAATAAGAGAGTTGGGAAAATGAAACTCATGCACTACGATAAATCCAACTTTTATACCTCAAAATGAAGCCACATAACAGAATTACAGAACTGTATGAATGTTAACATTAACCTTCTGCAAATTTGATTTGACAAATGTTTCACCAGATGGAGTTTTGTAAACACATTCTGGCAGCAAATTAAGTTTCCGGGCATCTTCCGAAGTCACCTTTTAATAATAATGGAGGAGTAAAGATACGGGATTAGCATGATATGATAAAATGCTTGATTTCATTCATCAACTCTGTAGATTGAATTCTAACTTGTATAAGAAAAAGAAACCAGAGGACCAAGAAACTATAGAAATCTTACCAATGTACAATAACACAAGTTGTATGCCATCATAATCGATGGATAAAGAGACGCAAAATCAAGTGTTGCAATAGGCTTTTCATAGAACCCTGCTCTGGCTTCCAGAACCTGCACACAAATACAGAGATCAAATAGGTCGTCATTTACAAAATAGACCTTCAATAAAAAAATAAAAAAAATTAGCCCAATTGCTCTAAAAGTTCATAAGAATTTTGTCGTTTATGGTTTGATTATTACATAAGATTTAATAGATCTGGAATAAGAGGTAACCATTAACATGTACATGACTAGAAAGTATTTATCACAAAAAGCTAGTCATCTAAAAAACGCCTAGAAATTACATTTGGAAAGCAACCTAAAATATTCAAAATCTGCAGAAAAATCAGTGCCAGCATCCTCATTCGTGATCCAAGAGGATGACTACTATCGTCAAGAATTATGATTCAACTCTTGAAAAATAGGGTAAACCCTGTGTTGATGTTCAACTTAGCTAGTCTAGATTTTTATCTGCAAATGGGCTACAAGGGAGTAACTTTTTGTATAAATATCCTTGTTAATTGATATAATTGCATGCCCATATGAACAAAACAAAACACTTACAGTTGCACCCTCATATGTTCCCTGTTCAGATCCAGCATGTTTCACATTTGGAATAACCATATTCTTCTGTTTTGCTTTCCTTAGAAGCTGAGACAGCACCTGAAAATAAAGGTTAAAATTAGATCTACAGTTCATAATCCGCCATTACACCTTGTAACCATCTACTAAAAAAGGTATGGATCTTTTGCGTAACCTTAATACTCTGCCCTCTGGAAAGTAGAAACGAGATTGGAACACCAGTAACTCGAGCCATCTCCACATAATTATAAATGAACATCAGCTTATCCAAAAGCCGTTGTGGAAGGTAAGCATCCTGCACAAATTTAGCCGTTCAGCAATAGCAAACTGAATAAAACTAGGATTTTATTACAGCCTATTAACTCGGATTGGAAATCTTTGAGATCCAATGGTTAGTGAAATATAAAATCAGTTAATCATGACCACCAACTACTCAAAAAGCATGAACACTCTTGCCAGTAGATTCAGTTACACTATTGGCAAATGTCTTGCATGTTTCTATCTTCATTGAGGGGTGATGTCGGCAGATGTAATAAATAGATTGCAACACCAACTCAACAAGTCTATTATGTTTATTTCCCAATCATACTGTGGGTTTCTATATCTCATGGACAAAATCCATGCATTTCATTTTATATCCTTAATATGAGAAACAATGGTCTCGGTCAATAATACAAGTAAATAAACATTATCAATCATATCTTAAGAAACAAAACAAAACAAAAAAAAAAAAATCTAAGTTGATGTCTATAAAAACCTAATATTATCAATTATATTACAATCTTAAGAATGGGAAAGATAGTCTGCTAACTAGTATGGTAATCTATGTTCTCATGCCATATATATTATGTACGTATATATGTGGCACATATATATAGATGTAAAAATATATACACAACTGTAAATAGTATACATACCCATATTATAATCTTAAGAATGAGGAAGATAGTGGGCTGACTAGAATTTTAATTCTCGCTTTATGTACATTATATACATACATATTGTAAGCACACACATACATGTATGGTCGCATGTATATACACACACGTGTATAAATTTATACACAAATATCATATTCTTTTGAATGAGAATGATAGTGAGCATGGCTAGAATTTTAAAATAGCCCCCCTCCTCCACCCCACCCCACCCCACCCCCACCCCCACCCCCCTAAAAAGAAACTAAGAACCCTTCCTTCATTATAAGTACAAGGAATTTTTAACCATAAGAACCAAAGATAAATAAGTTGCGTAAAATTATAAGCACGCTGAAAGGAATGCTAAAGCAAAACGAATGTTCTATATCTGTTTTATCCCTTTGCAGTCGTTGGCAGGGAAGAGAACAGTGAAATAAATGGTAGCCAAAGGGTGTGTTTAACTATCACGCTCATTCTTTTTTCGGCAAACAGGAACCTTTTCCTAGAAAGAATGAAGGGATCTCACTCCCAGGAAAGATCAAGAAGGAAAGATGGAAAAGAAATTTAGTCACAGAGAAACAAAATACCGTAAGATGGAGTCCGCACTACTACCCTATCAGATGCATAGCCTACTTAAAGTTACTTGTGCAAGCCATATAAAACAACAAATGCTTGATAAGCTCAAAGCACAAATAAATGCTAGTCCAAAGACTCCAAACATACTTGACCCCAGAAATATCATTCACCTTCAAACAATAAACAGCAAGCCGCCTCCTGGTTTCTGAATTCCCATTCTGTAGGTCAGATATGATTGAATGATGGACATCCTCTTTCTGCACATGTAATAGAAGTTTAAGAAAAAAACCTATTGAATGCAACACATTAAAAAATTGAACCACATAAAAATAGGATATAAGACAGCATGTCCCAAATGTACTCGTAAGAAACAGTTCTGACGAAATTATAGAACTCAGGATTTCAAAGAAAAAGATAAGAACCTATAGAAGAGATAACTGATGCATTGTCATATTATTTATTATTATATATACATATATATATATATATGAAAAAAGAGAAAAAGAGAAAAATAGAAAATTACTATACAAACATACAACTTATGTGATGTCCAACAGAATTATGCGTACAATGTTGCATCAGTTTTGGGATACCAAGGTTAGTTGCATTTTTTATTTTATTTTTTGTAGAGAGAGGTGACACGGCAAGTTTGCTTATGCTGCACTGAATTTGTCAGTTGAATCATCATTTTCACAACATCAATCTGCTTGAGTAGGTTTTGGCAATTGCTTTCATCTAGCGAAAGAACCTATAGAAGCAATTCCCTCAGTCAAATAAAGATCAACACCTTTTCAAAAAGCACAAAGTTTGTATTAAAGACTACAGCTTTCTCCTTTCTTCTTAACCTAAGCTTGTAAATTACGGAGTGCCCTGATAATTTTCTAGATAGCTTAATATGGATCCAATCATAAAAGAATTAAACAGTTCTATACTTTAAAGACAAAGGATAACACACAGATCATCCATTATAGGATCATAATATCTAATGCAGATATTATAACATAATGAATTATGCCTTCCTATCACGAATGGTTTGTGCATTATCCTTTGTCTTTGAGGTGTAGAAAAGTTTAGAAGCATTTGTTGATTTACCAGGTGATTGGATCCATATTGGATCCATACTAAGCAACCTAGAAAACATTAGGGCAGTCCACAATTTACAAGTTTAGGCTATGTAGAAAAGGAGAAAGCTGATGCCATCAAGAACCTAGGCTTCTATAGTTTCTTGTGTTGGATTTAAGTAATTATCAAAAGCTACTCAATCAAACTGAAGTTGTGAAAAGGATGATCTGCCATGAATTACAAATGATACAAATCTCAGCACAGTTGCGGAAAAGTATTGTGAATCTCAAGTTAAAATCCTATATAAATCTAGCGTAAACTATAGACCAATTATAATTTATTTTTTATAAATGATCATATTGGTTCATTAGAAGCCGCAAGTCAGTATATCTTACACGTCAGGTACAAATATAAATTTAAAAAAAAAAAAAAAAAAAAAAGAGTACAAGAAATTGTAGGATTAAGGGGAAATTTAGAGGAAGACAATTATCAGCTTTGTCCATCTCTATTAGATCCATGGACATAGAGATATATCTCGCTATTATGAAGACGTTTAAATTCCAAAGGTAATCATAGGAAGAAACTATATTGCAATAGCTTTGTGACATACTTGATATACCGGTGTATATTATGTTAACATGGACATGATCAACTTATTGGGCTTTCAAAAGAAAACTAGAAACCAATGTGACAACAATTTTCTGAAAGAAAAAAATATAAACAAATGCTCACCTGCTCGTTTAGAAAGTGTGCAGAAACAGAATTTAGCGAATAAGAACTTAACTTGTAATCCCTTTGCACAGCCTGCACAAAAGAAAACCAGAAAGAGGAATCCTATGTAAGAATGTTCATGGATGTGTGCTAAAACTTCACTACGGTCATTCTTAAATACAAAAAAAACATATGTGAGAATTCCAAGTGACAAGAAAAGATAACCTGTAGCAGATCAAATTGAACTCTCCCCTCAATTGTAACTTCTTTACTCTCCCTGGTCCCAAGTTGTCTGCAACTCAAGAAGCTTTAATAAGTTAATTGACTTAAAACTGACTTACAGACAATTAAGCTTATTTTCCTCTTCTAAAACTTTATCTAAGAGACTAGATTCCTGTAGTACTAGTTTCAATCTAAGGCTTGCAAACGTATCATAATTAAGATGAAGACAATCCAACTTCGACCATAGAAACAAATTTAGTGGTCTAAGCAAAAAAAAAAGACTTAACATAGACCCAAGCTACAGGTGAACTAAATAACTCCAAATGTAATTTTGATGACTGTATCTTCTGGCAGCAGCAGATTCTCTTTTGGTGTTGCAGGTATGAAAGAAAAATTCAATGACCTTGATGAAAAGCTGGTATCTTTGATACGGACTCTGCTGTTTCGAATACGTCCAAGTATTGGAAATTCAGCCATCCCCAACACCTCAGCTCTCTGTTCAGGAAAGAAAAACTTAGTACTTGTCATTCATTTGTTGAACACAATAACATCCTTTTGTCTTGGGCAGTGCCAGAAGCTAAAGAATTTTTGTATTGGTTGGGTAACAAGGAAAAGTAAAGACAAAATTTCCACCTGAATGAGGTACGGCAAATCAAATTTGCAGATGTTATAACCAATTATAATATCTGGGTCCACTTCACGAATGAAATCCTGCATTAGAAGACAAATATAAGAGAAAAAATTAAGGGATTTTGTAATATCAGGTAGAATAGCATGACATAAGTGCTGTTCAAGAAAGGAAAAGAATGACAGACCGTCAAAGAAAAATGTTCACTTGCAAACAACATTCTTCAATCGTAGGTACTTGTCTTAAAAATCCTTTTCAAACATATATCTCATCAATCTTAAAAATTAGCATGTCTGCAAGCAGATTAAAATATAGCACTTGATTCTGCCACATTACAGGCAATATCAGGTGTTTAGAATTGTGACCAGTTGTGATTCATTGGGATGGCCAGTAAATTTTACCGAAAAAGAGAAGACAAAATACACAAAAAGAACAATTGGGTGGTTTGGGAACGACAGAAATCAAAGCGATATTAAGCCTGCAGCTCCTATGCATCATATAGCATAGTAGAAAAGTAACCGAGCTCTCACAAGAGAAATTTAAAATTAAAAATTTAACTGTAATAGATACAAATAGTTTCGTGTTATCTCAACATCAGAACTAGTGCCCTCCAGAGCAATTCTGGATATAGAAATACACCCCCCCCCCCAACACACAAACAGGAAGAAATAAAATGTGGCTACTGCTCAGCCTCTGTTCAAACTGATAATACTGTGATGAGATAATCCAAGAAAATTACCCTCCAAGCTAATAGAACCTCCTTCTCTGTGTCAAATGACATAACATCAACTCCAACAATTGGCGAGCAAGACTTAAGGGTCATCACATTGCGAACAAATGGCTGATCTTCTCCCTGCAAGGTTACCAGATTGGCAACCTAGTAAAAAAAACCAACAGAGATAAAACAAACAAATTAACATCAGAAAATGGAAATTGGAGTAATGCAGCATAACCACCTGCCCTACATACATAATTCTAGATCGATTGTAAACATACCTGGATAACAGGATCCTGACTGGGCTCTGGAAAATGGCCTTTCCTTCCAGCGCACTCAATATCAAAACTTAATATACGAAATGGAGCCATCTTTGAGAATTCTCCTTCAGGAGCACGACTGATCAAGTCCGTAAAACTAAACAAATTTTGTAAAGGAAAATTGTTTGAGCAAAATTAAATTAGTGGAAAAGAAAGCTTCTACGAATGTTACTACTATATTTCCATGCATGAGGATACAGGCAATCAAACTCCAACTGACAATAGGAGAGATTTCTTGATGTCTTCTTATATTTTCCACCAGGAATTTCTATCCAATTTCCCCCAACTATGTTGCAATCAATCATGAACCGAAGAGCAAAGAGAACATTACTCTCATATGTCATAAAACTCTTCATGCCCAGTCCATCAATTTGTATTCCTCTATCTAAGATACCTGTCAGATTTTCACTATAGATGATTGGAAATCTTGAAAAATAGAATAATCTATATCAAATCAGAAGTCTAATATCATCAGCTTAAATGACGTGTACTTCTCAAGAACTTGGCGCCAACTATACATGCCCTTCCAGAATATTTCACCAGGTTATCAGATTATACTTGAATAGCACAAAAAATAATAATCATACCACGGCAGCTGGTCACCATTGTTGGCAGTGCTACTACAATTTTAAGAAATGACTGAGAATTCTGCTGTTGGTAATACATGATGCTTCTTCTCTGAACGAGTTCAATGCGACGAACAAATTTTGGAACTTTACTATTTCGATTAGCCTCTCTCATTCTAGCCTGTAGAAACCAGCAAAGTTAATATGAAACCAAAAGCAAAAAGTGTTGCATGCAATTGATCATGGGCATTGATAAAACTATGGTTCATGATGACAGATGGAAGCATCTGAAATTTTGAAAAAGACTACCTCAAGAATTTGATGGAAATGAGAGATATCATCAGGACCCATTCCTGGAGGGCAGCTGATGTAGAAGTATGGTTCAAATCCATGTACATGACAGCAAATGCTATGCCCTGGCTAAGAAGAAACACTTAGCAATATAAACAAATATGATATTATCATTAACTCAAAAGACCTCCTGTTGTTCATTCAATATTATAAGAAAGCAAAAGCTGTTGACTGATGCAACAGCCAGTATAAGTCACAACTCTAAGAGATCAAATCTAAGCATTGACTTTTAGTTGCACGGCCAAATTACTAACTAACATTATCCTCAAAAGCAGCACTTATCCAATATTTTGCAAGTTCCAACCCTTTCACAGCCTTTATTAAATTCATAAGTATTTGAGTTTCATCAAGTTTGATTTGATATGATTAGGGAGATTTTGTGTTGTTTCAATAATTACTGGTGTGAAAAGACTTGGAACATGATTCAAAATGATTATTTTCATGTAACAGCAGAAACTTCTTTAAATGGTTTAAGTCCAGATACAAAATCAGGATTAAATTGCAATTATGATTTGTTTCCAACCATTTAAAGCAATTCCAGCTCTTACATGAGAAGATTCTTACGTGAATGATGTTCCAAAAAATTTCAAGCTAGTCGTTATTTAGGCAAGGCAAAATCATTCATATCATATCAAATTTGATGAAAGTTAAATAATTTAAGACATCACACTTTTAATGTTACAGATGTTGTGAAGGGTTACAACTACATAAAATTTAGGAGTGTCACTTGATTTTGGCATATTGAGTCTACCAAGAAACACCAATAACCACTCCAGTTAGTCATGAGTACATACATGTCTTCAGCTAATGCAAGAAAATGAAGATCAAAACTAGAGAAGAGTGAAAGTGAGAAAATGAATAGCAAGACTGGAGAAGATAAGGATTTCTTCTATGTTCTTTTGTCTCAAAGCACTATTAAAAAACATGGCAAAAGAATAAATTAAGGAAAGTTTTACTCTATTTCCCATGCAATTAGGGTCGAAAACTATAAAGTGGTTTTTGGACATCTTATTAGGGCCAAGTCTTAAGCACAGAACCCTAATGATATTCTGCCCCTCTCTTAACTGAATTCAATCACTTCACATATTCTACATAACATTTTTTTAAGGATGCAACAGTTTCCAGAGAGTACACAAAGAGATGTTACCTTCTTTGGTTACGCCAAATATCCTTATAATTGCTGCGGGACCCGTAGAACTTGGCATAAGTTCCTTGTGGCTATCTCCAATAATATAATCGATCTCCAACTGTTGAAATACTGCAAAAGTTGGGGGGTGGGGGGGGGGAGGGGAGGGGAGGGGAGGGGATGTCAATGACAGATACATCACCTTTTTCAAGGAATACACTCCTAACCAAATCTAAGTTCTGAAATCGAGATTAAGCACTGACTCGTCAGGTAGAGACTGGTTTGCACCATATACGACAATAGTTGTATAAAGCCAATAACAAATCTAGACTGATGAAAATGTAGCGTTTATTGCAACACAATAGTCACACTTGGGCAATCTTTTTTAAGAAGCATTATCAAAGTGAAGGCCAATTAAAAAATAGAAATTAAAAATTGCAAGAGAATGCAGCATCTAGAGCAGAGGGGACAATAGCTGCAGCAGAAGCAAAGCTTTGAGCTTGAACTTCAGTTTTTACCGATATTTTGAAGCTGTGACTGGTAGGCGTCGGAAAGCGGTGGACGCTTCCACTTGGCCAGACGCTCGGCAAGGGCACGGTGCTGCAACTCTTCCTCCTCGTATTGGAGTAGGGTTTCCTCGAGGAAGACGTCCTCGTCAAATTCCTCTTCTTCCATCACCGCCTGCTGTTTCATTTGAGGAGATGGAGTTGCCGATAGCGGCGGCGGCTGCCGTTTCCTTGTGTTGCCGGTGGCGCTCATGGTGATAGAGAGATGGCCTTGGGAGGGAAATGGTTGTGAAATTCCCGCTCGTTCGATGGAGTAGTACTTATAAAATAGAAGGAGAACACGTGAACATCACGTGAGTTAATAACTTGATCGGGACTTGGGGTTGAGCTCTCTTTGTTGAGGGTAAATAACACAACTTTAACGTGCGATTAGAAAGACAGTAAATAACACGACGCTATGTATTTTTAATTTTGGGTGGAATTCTGGCGTGATTTTAGAATTATTTAATATTTATGAGGTTTGAATAATTTAGCATATATTTTTTTAGGTGAAAAGCTAATGTCAAATTAATTTTTTTCTTTAAACTCTTGTAAAATTTTAAATTGAAATTTCTACAATTCTAAAATCAGAATCTCACATAAATTATAAATACCTAAGAATGTAGTGTAGCTTAACCCTTTGTTGAGAAAGTAGAAGTGAGATTATTGAGTTGACTTCGAGATTTCTTTTGAGTTATTCAGTCAATCTCATAAGAATTCTTTCCTTGAAGTTATATAATAAATTTGATTTCATGATAATTAATTTGAATTTTAGCTATTCAACAAGTATTTCTTCAGTACGTAGAACAATTTGTAATATTTATAATAATATAATAGTAAATTATAATTAATAGTAATATAATTATTAGATTGTGCATTTTGTTTCATATTGTGTGAGATTTTGTCACTTTTATATAATAAATAAATATTTTTATAAGATAATCATATATTTTTCTAAATTAAATTCATAATATATAAATATATTTTTAATATAATTTTATTTTTTCATAAAAATATTTTAAATATCAACATATATTACAATTAATCTAAAGAATATTTTATATTTTTAAAATATTATTTTTATATATGCAATATGGATATCAAATTAAATATTTTTGAAAAGAATAATTAATTTGATATATTTTTATAAAAAATGAGTTCAGATAAGAAAAATTATAAGTGTTTAAAATTTTAGTTTAAAAAGTGTTTAAACACAAATGGTGATTGATCTAAACAATTATGTGGGAAGACCACTCTCACATATATAGATTAGCTATTAAGCTCATTAGTATTGGACTCAGATAGGTTGTGAGCTTAACCAAATTTATATTAATCTTGATAAAAGGATAATATTTTGCTTATTTGTCTTCTAAGGCTGTGTTTACTTGACTGGATAAATCAGGATATGACCGAATTATTCAGGTTTATCATTTGTTTACTTGAATAGATTATTTTTCGAGTCAATCCCTTCGACCTATGATAATTTTAAAAATTTCGGATAGCTAGTCTGATCATAATCCCACCTCTTTCCTTATGATAAAAATTATCATATCTGACTATATTGTCATTTTATATTTATCCAGAGTTAATCCTACAAAGTAAACATAGGTCAATATAAAATTATATTAAATATCATATTGTTATCCTACAAAGTAAGCAATGGATATACATTTTCGAAATTATTCATATTCCAACTTTAATCACCCATCTCATCCAATCATATCCAATCCCAACATATGAAGTAAACGAAGCCTTAAGAGATTAGTTATCCACCAAAGAAAATGGCATATCCCTTGAAGAATATAGGAGTAGTCACACAAATTTCCCTAATTCGCATCACAAAGAACCCCCATTTCTGATAAACTTTGGGTAGGATAAAAAAATTCCCTTTGTTATAGACCCTTTCAAATACTTTAGGACATGCCAAATTGCCTACTAGTGAGCAGTAATCAGAGAATTCACAAATTAACTCAACTGTTGTATGGCAAAAAAGATAAGCAGGCCGTGTTAGATTCAAATAGAATAAACTGTCAATAAGCCTGTGATATTGCTCTGAGTTTGTCAAAGGATCCCTATGAACTGTTGAAATGTTAAACCCTTGAGGCATTAGTGTAGCAACTGATTTGCAATGAGTCATTTCGGTATTTGCAAGGAGATGAGTAATATATTTCTCTTTGACTTAAGTAAGTTCTACTTATGGTTACAATCTCCATTCTTAAGAAAAATGGTGCATTCCCCAAATCCTAGATGGTAAACAATGAATCCACATTATTTCAAAGTTTGTATATCCTCCTTAGTTGGGTCGGATATATAATTGTTTTGGCCTTAGTCAAATTTTTATAATGGACCCCTAAAATTATTTGTCTATCATACATACCTTTTTCTTTTCGAAAGAATTTGTAATACTATAAATATTTATATAATAAATATAAAATAAAATATGAATAAGTTAAAAATGATTACTTAAAATACAATTCATTTTATTTGAGGAATTGATCTCAGGCATTCTCCATAGAAATAAAGAAAAATTACCACATAGTTGTGTTATATCTTTGTGATGATTATATACAAATATACATATATATGTGTGCACAAGAAATAATTTTGGGCCCTAAAAAACCAAATTTTTTGGGCATGAGGTTACAGACTCTTTCAACTAAAAGAAGGTTTGGCCATGATTATACGATATACACAGCAGAAGTAATAACTAAAATTTTGTTATACGATCTATGCTTAACTTGATCTACTCCGTACGTACTTCTAATAAAAAATTTAGCAATTATACCAAACGATATCAGGTTCTTAGCGAAAATCATCGGATGACCGGATCCCACGTTGATCAAGAACATTTGAAACCTTGTCTCCAAACTTATCTACGCCGAGCTTTGATACGTAAACACATGGTGTGTCCTGATTCTCGTATATCTATATAGAACGAGATGAATACTTTACAAGTAAAATATGATTCAGAATCTCAACACATGAGAAGAGAGAGAAGAGAGAAAACGGAAGAAGGTGGATCGATTCTTCTTTCTAAATTTTCGTTCTCAATCATGTTCAATTCTCTCTATGGGATTCAATTTATATTGATTCCCTTAAAGTTTCGTCATGGGATTAGGAGTCTTAATGTCCATGTATTGAATCTATCTCCAAACTAGGCCTTTAAGTTGTCTTCTTGGGCTTTGATTAATTTATATAATTAATTCATAAGCCCAAAAGGTACTCTCAATTAATTATTTAATTATAGCATTATTTGGATCTAACTAATTATTTGTGCAACAAATAAAACTAGCCCAATAATTAATTTTTTCGATGATCATTTGATTACCTAGACTCAAATAATTAATTTATCCAGCAAATATTATTTAGCGTAGTAATTAATTCATCAATAATTAATTAATTAGTTTTCTCCATTCAAACACATTAGAATCTGGTTATGCAATCAATCACTTAACCTAGTTTAAGAGCAAACAATCTAATTGCAAGATTAATTAATCAATTTTATATTTTCTCAATCCTCAGGTACTCAATACATCTATTCGTTCATATCCAGCAAAACACTACTAGATGAATTCATAGGCAAAAGATGAATTCAACATGTGAACCTTTCATCCATAGTTACCGTGCCGATACAGTCCCTTCGCTTGGTTCTCTGATTAATGTCTAGGACTTAGTCATTTTATACGAATCTATAATTGACATTAATAATTATAATGATACTCACAGACTTAGTCGATTTTGCTGGCCCATAACCAAATTCTATCTCTTATATTCTAGTAAATGCATTGCGCAAGGTCTTCATTAGATATGACGAGTGTAGGAAATATAGTGAAACAATCACAACAGATTACTTTGTGGGTTAGCGAATTATGTCGTGCCACTACATTGATCTTAAACATAGTTTCATTGTAATCAATGGGCCCCCGTTTGGCCTCTTATTAGAGGTTTAATAAACTAGTCAAATATACGATTTCCCTTACGTAGGTTCACGTGCATAAGTACAATCTAAGGACTAATTAGAACACCTACAGAAATCAAAATCTCAATTTTCCGTTGCCACCACGGCAACCAAATGTTTGATTTCTGATGTGGGATCAGTTCAATGTGATCGTTTGGAATGAACATTACATCCACTAACCTATGTGGTGTCTCAACACCAATATCCATTGAATGGGATATCCACTCGCGGAGTGACGTTCCGCTCAGCGGTCCATAAGCCCCATTGCTGGAAAAGCTTGGGCCAACGTATTTGAATCCTACGATGTCCCTTCTTGTAGATTTTATGACTTGGAATATTTGTGATTTCAACCATTGAGACTTATTCCATTACTATCAGCCCAACCAAATGTCCTTGTTACCAAGATTATGGAATTTCAATATCATATAATATGTAAATACAATAAATATAATAAATAATAAATGACTTAAACTTTTATTTATATTCATAAAGATCGTACTTGGAATATTTATTTTAGATCAGCCTAACAGTTAGCTATCAGGGCACATATCCCTACACATGAGTCATAGCAACGTGAGTTTCTGTTCCATTTTTCATACATGCGGTGTTTTCATAATCAACCAAATGTGCATAGCTTTGCGAACATCCACCTATTGGTAATGTGCCTAAAATTGATGGCCCATTCAACAATTTGACCGCATGTCGTGTAAGAGCCATTAGATCATTAGAGTGCGACTTAGGCATCTCCTCAAATTATTTTGATTTCAACCTTGCCTTCAACCATGTTAACTAACTCACTTCTTTGATATTTAAGCTTTTGACACCAATCTGGATACCCATGCAATCTGAAACACTTGCTCATCTTATGTCTCGTACTTGTTCAATGATCGCTAAGCTTATCATTCTCTTCATTTGTTCTCCTTGAATTACCCTTATCTTTTCCTCTGGTCCGTGAGTAATGATTTCCACTTGGTCCACCTTTATTTCCACATCCCTCGGCCATATCCAATAGGTGTCTGAATCATCATAGCTTAACTCTCCAATGTATCCTAAAAATTAATGGAAGTGGTTATTGATTTTCTATCCTTATGATCATTGAATATGACTAATTTATATATGGAAAAGGCTCCATCAACAAAGTCTGGTCAGAGACCTATGCAAACGATTCATTTAGCCCCATAAGAAATTGAACCAATCTGTCATTTTGACCATTCTCTATACTGTGTTTAGTTGCATCGCAAGAACACAACCTTGTGGTCACCAAACTCGAATGAGAAATGTTCATCCCAAAGTTTCTTTAATTTTGTAAAATAAATTACATTCAACATATTTCCTTGGACTAGGTTGGTGATATCCTTTCTTAATTTTGAACAACAAAGGTCCTTATTAACACCAAAGCGATCTCAAATTTCTCCACATCTATTTTGCATTATTAACACACATAAATGCTTCTACTAGATATTTCCAAATCAAATTCAAAATCCATGATATCACCATACATTCAATTTATTTATATTGATATTATGGAAAATTCAAAATAGACGCCTCAATTCCATGAGTTATGAAACTTATTTTCTTGTTCACATTGAAAGCTGACTTCACTGCCTTGTTCCATGGTAGGTAAATTGTTACCTGTCAGTGGCGAAGTACCTAGCTATAATCCTAAATGATCTAATCCATGAAGTTATAACGGATCAAAATCATGATTGTAATGTTGATTTGTTTATGCTTCATATGTAGATCAACCGGCTCAATCATTATTTTCATCTAAAAAAGTATTGACTCTTTATGGTGGAGCTATGTATTTTACCATGCTCTAGACACCATAAAAAGGATAATAGTATAATAACAAATTGTCCCAAAATTTCATTATTTCTTTTACCTTCACTCTCCATCACTGAAGCGTGAATAAAACTTGTTCATAAAAAACATTTTTATTATCATTATAAAGTGAAACTGATTGGATATAATTACATTCACGAACATCTCTAAAATTCGGAAAAATAAAATGATCCCTGCAAACATGTTATAATTTATATGCCAATAGCATTAATATATATTTGGAGTGAGAAATTATTGTGGGAAGGAGATTCGGAGCCAAATTAGTCAAGATTATTTTGTTTATTAGTTATGATAATTATATTATTTTAATTAAAAAATAAAAATAAAATAGAAAAAAGAACATGAGGAAAACATCAAGAAGAAGAAGAGAACAAACTTATCGTCTAAATCAATCCTCTTGAATTTGTTTATAGATTGTGAAATTTTAATCAATTCTTGAATTTTTATGTATGTTATAAATGTTTTAAATGAAAATATATATTGATGAAAAATTTGGTTTAAAACATACGTAGTTTGTTCATTTTGTTGGCAATTTATTTTGAACTCGTCGCACGTCTACATGTATGTGTTCGAACCTGATTTATCGTATACATCTATTCGTATTCAACAAGACTGGTCGAACACATCTAGTCATGTTCAAAATTTATTTGTCGAACAATGACGAACATGTTGCTCTAAGGCTTGTTCGGAACATCCTACCTAACAAATCAAGTAATCTTCGACAACATTTGTTTAATACAATTCACTAATTTGACTTGATGTTCTGAACGAGTTTTGAGCAGATTGGACAACCAAATTAGACAAATTGGATATAAAGCTATTTTAATAATTTAATAGTATCTAATAGTTGCACCCTTACATAAATTATGACTTAATGTACATATATGTTAGTAATAGCAATATAATTTCATCATATATTATTAACATAATAAAATATATTATATTTCATGCATGAGACCAACTTGCAATTTAAATAAAAATAATAAAATTTTAATAAAATTATTAGTTAAGTTTATATATTGTTTTATCTTAATATTATTTTTATGAATTGTATGATACAAGGGATAAATCTTGGTGCCATCGTTCCACTTTGCTGAAGTCGTGTTAACGTTAAGACCCAGTACCGAAATTGACAGTCACGACTTTAGGTCAAAATTCAATTAGAAGGCTTCGCGAAGTATATCAATTTGCAAATTTTGGGTGTAATTTGGGAAACAGCAATGCCGCGGAGTATCTCAAGGTCGCCGTCGTATTCGCGTCGGCGATACTCCCGTTCTCGCTCTCCGGCCGTCAGTCACCGATACTCAAGTCGCCGCGACCGCTCGCGCTCCCCTCATACCAGGTTGCGTTATCAATGCCCTTCCCTAACTATTAGCACTTCTTTCTTAAATTCTTTCCAATGCTGTGACTTGTTGCGAATTTTATGCTGAAGTTGTATTCGCTAGATACATTTAGAATTCTTATTATGTATATAACACTGTTATTTGTCACCCGCCTCTATTCCGACCTGCAATTTGACCATGTTTAGGTGCAACTGCATTTAACTGATTTATACTTTATATAGAACACCAGAAGAACAAGTTTTAAGGTTTGTTGCTTTGATTATATAGTGATTGTGGAAATGCAGTAAGAAAGCCAAAACAATGGACATTGATTTCTTGCTCTACTGTGAGGGGTATCTAACTGTTAGTTTGGGATGAAATTTTGTAATTTTTTATTTACACTGTCGAATATCAGAAGAACAAATTTTAAGGTTTTTTTTTTTTGGCTTCGAGTATATAGCAATTGTGAAGGAAGGATAGCAAAAACACTGGACACTGATTTATACTCTACTTTGAGGGTAACAGACATTTAGGTTGGGATGAAAAATTGATGGGATTTAAGACTGCTCAAAGCATAATTTGGCCTTATTAAATTAAATTTTTATTGACATGCGCCGAATAGCTATATGCTCCATGGTGCACAAGTCTGTTTATATAATTACTTTTTGTATTTTCAGGCGAAGAAAAAGTCCTTCTGGTACACCAAGACGAAGAAGAAGTCGTTCTCCAGCTTTGAGGCGTCGGAAGAGCTGGTCCTCATCTCCAAGGCGCCATAGGAAACGTAGAAGCCGAAGTTCCTCATCTTCTCCTTCACTAGAATCTCAAAGTCCTAGTTCGACATCAAGTGATCGTAAGCTTGCTGAAAAACTTAAAAAAGAAGAAGAAGAAAGGAAAAGGTAAAGAAACAAGTCCCTTCATTTGCCCTTAGTATAAAATTATTTTGTTTTTAATTTATGCTTGTGTTGCTGATGAGTGTAAAACTGAAAATCAGTAAATGCAGCAATCATGCATGGATCAAAATTGAATTTATGTAAATAAATTGTGAGGATTTACTTCCTTGAAGTTCATCAGTAAAAGAACGTAAATTTTAGGTGGGTGATCTATAAAACGTGTGCTGTTGGATGACTCATGGCTCAGAGTTTATCAGAAGTTTGTTGTTTCCTTAATTCCTCATTTTCTGCTATCTGGACGTATATTTCTCTATTTCTAGAAAGATTCATTAGTTAAATTTTTATGTTTCTTATGGGGTTCCATTTAGTAACTTGATGATTAAGTGTGCTTTTAGACTGCAGCATGAGGTAGAGCTTAAACAATTAGAAGAAGAGACTGCAAAGAGGTTGGAGGAGGAAATCCGGAGACGGGTTGAAGAGAAATTGGGTTCTGAAGAAGTTAAATTAGAAATTGAAAGACAAGTAAAAGAAGCTCAGAAGAAGCTGTTTGATGATGTTGAAGCTCAACTTCAAAGAGAAAAGGAAGCAGCTCTTGCAGAAGCAAGGGCCAAAGAAGTAAGTCGTTGTGGTGTTACTCTTCCTGTTTCATTTTTTTCCAGTAAACAAGTGATGCATTAATGCTTTGACCTTCTATTTTTCTAATGTCATTTGCTTGCAAACAGACCATTTTACTTTTTCTCAAGCTAGTTAGAGGCGCAATGAAATTTATGACTTCACTGATATCTGTCAGATCTTTAGATTGATATACGTGCCCATATGAAATGATTAGGTGAAATGATCTCCTTTGCTTGACTTTGTTAAGGACCAATGTAATCTATGTTTGGTGTAGTTGAAGAACTGACTCGACCTCCAGTCCATAATTCCTTTAAAATTTGCGACAGTAAGATGTGAAGTTACTTAAACTTCATATCTTATTTTTATGATTGAAGTTTCTGTTTCTTCCATTGAAAATTGTTTCCACGTAAGGCTCTAAACTCAAATAGTTAAAGATTGAATTCATCTTACTTCCCCTCATCATGAAGGGACCTTTGAATATTAACCATTGATTTAAACATCCTCACTTGTAGTTTCTTCATCTGTCGAAAATTAACAAAATAAGTTGAAGAAACTGAGACCAATCCCTTTTCTTTGTTCAATTTTGACCTCCCCTTTTGTGGCAATCAAGCAGTTATCAATTGAAATTGAATTTAACATAGTTCTAGATAAAACTATTTTTTGATGGTTTCATAATCTCTCCTATCTGGTGTTTCTTGTGATTTAGGAGGCTTCTATTCTAGTGTTTCATTTGATTTATGAAGGCTTTTAATAAGCTGCTCCCATCCGATCTACATGTCATCAGTTATGTAGTCAGGCTTCTTCTGTTTTGACATAACTCCTCTATCTAAACTTAGTTATGACAATCAAATGCAAACAGGAACAAGCTCGAAGGGAGAGAGAAGAGCTTGATAAGATGCTTGAAGAAAACCAAAGGCGGGTAGAAGAGGCTCAGAGGAGAGAAGCTCTTGAACTGCAGCGGAAAGAGGAAGAAAGGCTACGGGAATTAGAAATGATTCAAAGACAAAAGGAAGAGGCTGCTCGAAGGAGAAGAATCGAAGAGGAGGAAGAGCGTGCAAATCAGGCATTACTGGGTAAGAACAAATCTCGTCACAAGGTTGGTCTGTAGGTGAGTATGACTATGATATTTGTAAGCATAGCTGTTCTAGAAACTGCTCTTGCATATTGTTTCACGCCCTGTGAGCATTGGCTCCGCTGCTCAATATTTGCAGAACTTCCATTTTAAATATGTGAACATGTATCTCTGCCTTCATTTTAAGCATTTATAAGTATGTTTATGGAAGCAAGATTGTTTACTTTCTTTTATTGTTATTGTTATTTGTTTTTATTTTTTTGGTGAGGATAAGTTGTACAAACAAGGGACATAGAGAGTTCTACTGCAAGGAATGTCTCTTGGTGCAAGTGTTTGATGGGATGTTTTAAGACGATTATATACCTTCCTATTTTCTTAAAAAAATTTTCATTTCGCATATTACAAAATTCTACCCACCAACCTCTTCTACAAGAGTCGTTAACTGTATTTCATCTTCTATTTTGATTTTATCAGCTGCATAACATAAATTTATCAATAAACACATGGTATTGGTGAAGTTGGTATAGGGATGGAATAAAATCCACTTCGTGATTTGAAGTACTGCATATTGAAAAGTTTGTCTTCTTTGGCCAAACATTAAAAGGTTTGGTGAAATTTGCGAAAAAATCATAAAGTATCTTCTTTTGGCAATTAGGCTAGTTTAGAATTTATCGCAGTAAAATATAGGAAGAACCAAGTAAGTAAAATAGAAAACTGTAGAGAATCACAGTATAGGGCCAATAGCATAATCTAATAAACTAAGAAATATATCAGGAGTGACTAAGTATGTGCGGGTAGGTAGGGAAATGCACACATTTTGGACTATATAAATGTGTATTGGTCACACGTATAAGATATTAGATATTTGTGGTAATATTTATTTAGTTTATATTTTGTTTGCACTATGGTTCCTTTATGGTATTATTACATTTGATATTTTTGACGTAATGTGTCTGCCAATTATGTTACTATTATTATTTTCTATTTTTCCTTTTCTACCTAAACTTTTAAAAAATGCACATTTTTTTTTCTTAACTCCATTTTTTATTTTATGAAAAATATCAAATTAATCATATTTTTATGGTCTCCAATTTGATGCCTATATTATATATAAATAAAATATTAATTTTCAAATAAAAAAGTATTTCTTAAGTTAATTGTGATATATTATGATAGTTATAATACTTTTATACAAAGAAATTGTGAGATATTCTTATTTAATTTAAAATATTACTATATAATTCTTATATTACTATTCGATTTTGAAAAATTCTTATATTATTATTTTTGTAAGATTATTACCTTATTACAAAGGTGTGTAATCTCTCACAAGAAACGATAGTGTGACATGAAGCGAAATGACGAGCATGATTCAATAATTATAATATTATTAATAATATTTCACTATTATATTATCATAAATATCACTGAGTTGTAAAACAAATAAAATTTAACAATTTAATTACCACATTTGTTATGAGAAATAAGAGTAATGCAGAGTTAGAATTAAAGAAAGAGCAGAATTTTCAAATCCTAGAAAGAAATTGTGA
Organism: Caryopteris x clandonensis; assembly: GCA_028749325.2. Lineage (NCBI taxonomy): Eukaryota > Viridiplantae > Streptophyta > Magnoliopsida > Lamiales > Lamiaceae > Caryopteris > Caryopteris x clandonensis. The sequence goes on along the minus strand of JAPYKT020000008.1, from coordinate 1,028,371 downwards.
ACCCATACGATAAACAAGATGATAGCAGTAATCAATAAGCTTCAAGTTCCAGCCTAGCTACTTCGTTTACATAATACAATATTGACCCAACCACACAGCACCCACTTCCAGTAGCTTGGCCACAACCGATTTCTTAATCGCATCCGCACGATTTGTTTGGGAAAGCATTATCTGCTCTCATCTCATAAGCTATAAGGAAGGAGGAACCATTTATCTTTTAATATTAGCTGGTAAGGATAATTTATGTTTCTTTTTAGTGATATTATTTTTATTACTTTGGGCAGTTTTTGAGGATAAAAGTAGGGTGCAATTTTATATTATGTATATTAGGGTGAGACTTTGTGTGATGCACATAAATTATTTTGAATATTTTTATTATTAAAAATATATTATGTAATTAAAAAATAATAATTATATGTAATATTTGAATTTATAATTTTTAAATTTTTGTTGTAAATTTATTTAGAAATTTCAAACCAAATATTATCGATAATTTTTTATGATTTTAGACGTACTATATCTACTGAAAATTTGAATATTGATTTGTTTAAAATATTTGTTGTTAATTCAATATTAATAACTAAAATCAGAGAGTCAATCTTCATTATTCAAATTAATCTGTATTTTTAATAATAATTAATTCATTTGTATATATATAAATACAAAAATAAAAATTTGGACTGAAAAGCAAAAATAAAATAAATGTTCATTTTACTATTATATATATATATATATATAGAGAGAGAGAGAGAGAGAGAGAGAGAGAGAGAGAGAGAGAATAACAGAACTGGGGCAGTGTGCAAGAATGTCGACCACGAAGACAAAGTCTGTTATCTGAAGTTCGGATAGACATAAAATCATGGTATGTAATAAACACGAGATGTTGCAAGTTGCAAGTGATGATCGAAGAAACATAGTAAAATAAGACATTAACATTTATACGTCAGTTGGAGTGGGCCCCCGAGACTGCACCATAAACAGGTTACCTACTTCTAACAATAACCCACTGACAATCTATTATTATTAAGTACTGGTAATGTCATATGATGAATAAAATGAGAAGCTATGACATAGGTCAAACGACAATGAAGAATTGGAAAAAAACTTTATTATATTTTTATAATATTCTATACTTTATGCTTACATTTTTTTTATTTTTGTTTTTAAAATATCCTTAATTAATTATTTTTTATTTAAAAAATATTTAATTAAAATTGAAGAAAATGGTGAAAAAAGAGTGTTAATTAGCAAAAAGAAGACATCCAAAAATAAAGTGTTTAGTCCATATTTTTCTTATGAAGTTATTATTTTTGTTATTATTTTTAAATTGATTGTAAAAGGCCCAAAACCCAAAATTCTTAGGAATTGGGAAAAACTAAGGTTCCTCCCCACTTTCCCAATTTTTTTTTTTAATAGCATCAGCCAGAATTGCCAAAGGAAGAGAGAGAAGAATATTTTTCATTTTTTTTTCTTTCTTATTTTTTGGAGTAAATTGGGGACACATTTTTTTAGGGAGAAGACAAGGAAATTTTGCCTTATTTCTTTTTGTTGTAAGTTTTATTATATTATATTTCTTATATTGAATGATGATGTTTATCTCTTATTATCTATTATAATATAAGTGGTTAATTTAAATTTTTGTTTTAAGGGTTTTATATTTTAATTATATTTTTAAGAGGTCTTAGTGATTTATTGATCTTCTTATTTTATATTCAAGTATTAATAGGTTCAAATTATCTTTATGTAGATTTTATATTAACTTGACTTGACAAATTAAATTTTTATTTATTTTTTATAGTTATTCATAAATTTATACTCCTAGTATTGTAAATAATTGAAGACTTATAACATTAGAGTGAGTAAATTATGCTATTATAATTTGCTCAATTTAATTGAACCTATATGGCTAATATTGATAATTGTGGTTATCCTAATTATTGATATTATTGTTAACTTGTTTTCTTTTGAGATTAATGCTATTATAATTGACATGTAACACTATCGTGCCTAGTCAATTAATGATAAGAATTGACCGGATGCTAGGTTTGGTTAATTAATTAGAAAAAGAAAGATTTATACGACTATCCTAATATAATTTCTTGAATTGCACAAATCTAATTGTGGACCTATGATCAATAGTATAATTGAATATCCACCTATTGAATGATATCTTCTCTTTTTATTATTTTTCTTATTTTGATTGTTTTCGTGCCATATTGTTTTATGTGTATTAGTTCCTCGTAAGCTTGTGGTTGCTAAATTAGTTAATTAGGTAAAAATATCTCAAAACCCTCCGTTTTTGTTTAATTTCGTTCGAAAGAATTTAATTCCCGCGCTTGGTAGATTCGACCATTCTTGTCATTGTACTCGTATTTTAGAAGTAGGTTAATTATATTTGATGGATTGACAACCTATCAGTTAACAACAGTGGAAAAAGAACAAATCAATATAAATTTAGAAAAAAATATTCCTAGTATTTGCTAAACTACCAACTAACCTTGTTCTGGGTGCCGTGGAGGGTAGGCAGTGTGGTTGATCAAAACCCAAACAAACCCTTTGTATTTATAAGAATAGTCTTTACAGCACCCTCAATACACAACTGCACTCTCTGATCCCTCTTCATTCCTCTCAAAAGAAGTCCAGCGTTTGGATCGCCCGTCATAGTGTTGGGATTTCGTCATTTGATTAAAGGTAAGAATACAGTTCCCTTATTATGTATCTGGTAGTGTGATTGTGAAGTCTGTAGTAGGCAAAGCTGCAAAGACTGTAGAACCAGATGTAGATACGCAGTGAGAATTTGTATTATGTGTTTATTAAGCAGTGGTACAAGTGCTGTTATCCTATCTAAGACGTGCACCAATTTATGCTAACGTATGCAGCCTTGATCAACAATTAAAGAGAAAACTTCAACAACCATTAATTATGTACCTTTTCTTTTATGTTTTTGTATATGTAGTATTTGCATGCACACACTCACACGCCTACACACACACACACACATGTGCATATATATGTGTGTATATATATATATATTGTTTTTCTTCAAATGAAAGAAACCAAGGAAGGTAAAAGCTGTAATCTTGAATAGATTGAGAGAGCAATTATTTGGATTAGGTGGATGCGTGTGTGATAGACGAAATTTGTGATTCACTTATAATAGAATTATTTAATACAAAGAACTTACCTTACTTAGTTCATATTTCTTCAATCACAAAAAGAGTTGTTTTAAAAATATTTTCTCTACTAAAAGTAGTTATACTTCAAAATCAAGATTTTATTTTATTAATAAAAATTAAAATTTGAAAATTTATATTTTATTGTTTTTAGAAGATTGTGCTTTCTTGAATTGATTAAACACTATACAAAAATAAAATTGTCGTTTTGAAATAGAAGGAATATAATTTTTGGGAGCTGCTATACACACCACCAAAAATGCTAAACACACCACACCACCAAAAATGATAAAAAAGGACATTAACAAAATTACCAAAATAACCCTCAGGGCGTTCGGCCAACACTGGCCGAACGGATCACAATACGTTCGGCCAGTGCTGGCCGAACACACTATACCATGTTCGGCCAGTGCTGGCCGAACGCACTATAACATGTTCGGCCAGCACTGGCCGAACGTATTGTGATCCGTTCGGCCAGTGTTGGCCGAACGCCCTGAAACTTCGTGTTATACATTCTGTTTTTTCGGGTTTCTGTTTTTTTCGGGTTATGTATTTTGTACGTTAAGTTTTTTTTTCAACGAATGCAAAAATCAAGCTTAGTGTAGGCAAACAGAGTATCGAGCAAACATTAAAATTATAATTTAAAAATATTATGGACACCGAATAAAATAATAATTTAACATTCAAATGTAGAAAATTTTAATGTCATACATATATGTTTACAAAATCACTACTTTACTCATCGGAGTCACCCCCCTCATCCACCGTGAGACCCTCGAGTATTCTTGTAGCCTCCTCGACTCTAGGCATCACGTAATCCATCGATAGCTGCGGATCCTGGGCTGTCCACATGCGAACCATGTTCTGCTCGGCTTGCCTCACTTGTTCTTGAGGCATTTCGGCATATTACTCCTCCTGTTCTTCCGGCACGTGAGAAGGACCCGCCTCTTGCTGGGCAGCCCGTAATCGTCTATTTGAAGCGGTAGGCCGTCTTCTCCTTCTTTCGTAAACTATAACATAAGATAATTAAAATGTTAACATACAAACTTTAAAAATAAAATAATACAGGCACACTGTCAGGCTGTTCGGCCAGTGCAGGCCGAACGCCTCGCAGTCTGTTCGGCCAGTGCAGGCCGAACGCCTATCAGGATGTTCGGCCAGTGCTGGCCGAACGCCTAGCAGGCTGTTCGGCCAATGCAGACCGAACTTTGTTTGCTACGTTCGGCCTGTTCTCACCGAACGCATTGCGATTTTATGGAAAAAGAGGGCGACAGAAATTACCTGGAGTCACGTTACTTTCGCGTTCGGCGTCCATGTCCTTCGAAGGGTTCGACGGTGGAGGGGGAGAGAGTAGTTCGGCGCGGTGGGTTTGGGGATGGGGATGTGTTCGGCTCTTGCGGTGGGTTGGGGGGGAAGCTGTTCGGCCTTGCGGTGGGTTCGGGAGGTAGGGTTTGGGTTTGGGTAGTTCTTTTTTTTTTTTTTTTTTTTTTTTTTAAGGGTTTAAGGGTATAATAGGTATTTTTGTGGTGTGTTTAGTAATTTTGAATTTTTAAATATAATTTTATGTGGTGTGTTTAGTAAATGTGGTGTGTTTAGAAATTTTGGTGGTGTGTATAGAATATGCCTAATTTTTTAAGCATAGCTAATCAATTCATATATAATTAATAGACTGATAAAAAATATGGATCTTTCCATATTATATTTATTTTATTATATTTTATTTTTGCAGAGGAAGTATTGTACCACTGATCTCAAGTCCAAACATAGGCTGCACGACAGGATTACAACTTAATTCTTTAGAGAAATATTGAATAATCCTACCAAAATTGTAACTTGAACAGAGCTATAGACACCTTTTTTTATATTTTTTTTTCTTTTTGCATGGTTTTAAATAAATCGTAGTACTAAATCTTGAATACGTGATTAAGTTAAATAGTGGAGCATATTCATTCTAACTATATAAAAAAGAACGAGTCTTCTTTTCATTGGATATTGTGTGTACATCATACAGCAACAAGTTAATAATTTTAAAATAAATTAGTAATATACTATAGTATAAATAATACAGTTAAAATATTAATAATAATATATTTTAAAAATAACAAATAAAGTATTTAAGTAGTAATAAATAAATAAGTAAATATTATTAAATCGAATTATACTAGATAAATAGTAGACAAGTATGAAATGGTCAGACTGAATGGAGGCAAGCGGTAACAACTGACAACCTAACATCAACTCTTTTGTTTCTTTCGTTTTTGGAAACAAGTTTAAAAAGCAACACTAATTCCAGCACACACAGGTGCGCAGGGAAATCAGAAAAATGGTGAACCTTGTAGCAGCCCAGAAGCCTCTGTTACATGGCCTCATGAAGATGGCTGGCATTATCCCTCACACAGTGGAGATCCAGCCCGGTACTGTTATGAATATTTGGGTCCCATCTGAGGTCGTCAAAAAGTCGAAGAAGAAGAACACGAAAACCACCACCGACGACCATGATGAAGCCGACATTAATAGACCTACCAAACCTGTTGTGGTGCTCGTCCATGGCTTTGCCGCCGAAGGCATTGTCACCTGGCAATTCCAGGTATCCCGCCCCCACCCCTACCCTCAAATTCCTTTATTTTGAAACTAGAATAGTTGATGACGTGTTGGTTTGCTGAAAAATGGCTGGTTGGTTGACAATGACAGGTGGGTTCCCTGACAAAGAAATACAGTGTGTACGTGCCTGACCTGCTCTTCTTCGGCGGTTCAATCACTGACAGTCCGGACAGGTCCCCTCGGTTCCAGGCGGAGTGTCTGGCAAAGGGGCTGAGAAAGCTGGGAATCGAGAAGTGCACGGTGGTGGGGTTTAGCTACGGCGGCATGGTGGCGTTTAAGATGGCGGAGCTGTACCCGGAGATGGTGGAGGCGCTGGTTATCTCAGGGTCGATCCTGGCCATGACGGATTCCATAAGCACGGCTACGCTGGATGCGCTCGGGTTTAAATCGTCTGCGGAGCTTCTGCTACCAACTTCCGTCAAAGGGTGCAAGGCGCTTCTCAAAGTTGCTGCGCACAAGAAACTGTGGTTCCCCGATCGCCTCCATAAGGACTTTCTCGAGGTCACCCACTTGTATCTCTTTTATCCAAATGTATATATCACACAGGGGAATGCAATTTTAAGTAATGGGCCTGCTTGCTTGTATAGGTAATGTTTAACAACAGAAAGGAAAGATGCGAGCTACTAGAAGGGCTGGTGGTGAGCAATAAAGATACAAAGATCCCGAAATTCCCCCAGAAAATACATCTGCTGTGGGGTGAGCAGGATCAGATATTCAAGCTGGAATTTGCTCAGAGCATGAAAGAGTAAGTTAATTTTACACCAAAACATTTGGCAATTTGCACATACAACTTCACTGCTGCTAGAATAAGTAAATATGATTATGTTTGTGCAATACACAGGCAGCTAGGAGAAAGGGCTACAATTGAAGGCATAGAGAAGGCAGGACACCTGGTTCAGCTAGAAAGACCCTGTGTCTATAATAGATGTCTCAACCACTTCCTTGCTTCCTTGCAAGCACATGATGATTAGTGTCTTTGTATGGCCACCCTTTCCAATTTGTTCATTAAACTCAGAACTTGTTTATTCAAGTATGAGGCCCAGTTCAATGAATTATTATTGCGTTTTAAATCAGTTTTGGGTATGTCCTCACACGTTAACTAAAGAACTAATGAGACTTGTGAGGAAGCAAAGATTAGCATGGCATGAAAAACAAACAATAAAGGAGCACAAACTCACTACATACATCTGTGTGTGCAGTGTGCGTGCGTGCAATTGTGTATAAATTTGGAGTGAAAATCCACGGGTGGATTGCCGCAGGGTAGTTTGGTAAAATGTCCCCCACACAGCTTCCAAGTAACCAAGACAAAGATCACCGTAGACTCTTTAACATTTAATTTCATTTACTTGAGAGTTGCCCGTAAAGCTGGCATCTAGTCTGGATTTTTAACAAAATTGGGTGAATAAACACAAAAATGTTATGGTGTAATAACAAATTTCTCATCTGCAAAAATAACAAAAAAGAAAAATTTTGTGCATTGAATTTATAGAATCAAAAGAATGTCTGTGGATTATAATTTTCTATGTATATCTTCTAATTGTTTTTTTGAAGTCGATATTTTGGTTGACTTTAAAATTTGATGGTGGAATTGATAACTTGATATTATGCCTAGTTATATTTGACTTATATAATATTAATTCAAAGGCTTGATAACTTGATTTCGAACTGAACGTTATTTATCTCCATGAAGAACGCTTTCGAGTCAACGAAGAACACTGTTTGATTTAATGGATTTCTACATGGGAAAAAAAAGCCGATCGAAGGGGTTTATTGATAATTTTTTTTATACATTCCTTTCAGGATGGTTTGAGATACATTTTATGATAAACATCGTGTATAAATATATCATTTAACCTAATTTTGTTAGATTGAATGGATATGGCGTGTTTGTTCATTTTGTAACCATTTTTGTTTTATTTTTAAGTTAGAAAACAAAGAATGAAGTCTTATCAACTAGCTTGTTGTTTCACAAAATCACAAATGATTTTGGCTTCATTACATCAGGTAGCGCTGCAACTTATACAATGAATGTTGAAGAATGGATTAATTTTTCAAAGGATGAGCCACCTTAGATACTAAATGCAGCCATAGATTAGCGGAATGGTTTGATAAATATTCTTCTCTTATTGAAAGTAGAAATATATATTTTTTGGTAATTAAATCAATTAGCATTTAGTCTTCGATTTTTGGTGCAGAAAAATTCTTTGTTATATCAATTAATGAAGGGTGTGGAGGAAGAATTATGAGTTGGTTTACAAAATTTGCCCAACGCGCATATATTTTGATATAATAAAATATTCATTTGGGCTTGTTATCTTGATCAGATAAGATCGAGTATCCCTCTTTATTCAACGTTTATGTTACAATATAAATTTATAGTCCATCCTAGATACAAATTACAAATAATTGAAACTTGGATTGAAGCTCGACCCAGTTCTTCAAACTCCATTTGCAATTTTTCTGATCTATGTTTATTTCTAGCTCAAATATTGCGCCCATATTATTTGGACCAAATTCATTTTCCAGCTTTAACTCTTGTACTCAATTTATCATGCCCAATTTGATTTTTCCTGTAGCCTATTATCCGACCCTAGCCTAAAAGTTCATTTGGTCCATTAGCAACTCATTCTATTTACCTAAGAAAATCCAATTAATTAGGCCTAACCCTAAATTAAATGACCAATGGAGTAAGCCCAACATTTTGAATATTTCTAGCCCATGTATATTTCTTGCTTTAGCCCAAAACCCAGTGCTAATAATAGTCCAACTCCTAAGTCCATGACATTGACTAATGTTAAAACCCAACAATCAGTTATTTATCATAATTCTATAAACCTAGAACCTGTTCTTGTAAGTAAATAAGTCCCGGCTAAGTACTTATGATTCTTGCATATGTGTTCTACGCCACACCCATCTTGTACAGAATATGCTGTGATTGTAAAAAGCCTTTTCCAACCTCAATTTTCATAAACACCACCATTTTATCTTGAGCAAGGATGGTGGATAGGAAGTGACAAGCTACACATATTTATATGGAGCATGGATGCCAATGAGATTTTTGTTGCGACGCCCTTGAGTACAAAGTCAACAGCCGTGCAAGCACAAAGCAGGATATGACAAAAAGGAAATATTTAAAATTATATTTTCATTAATAAAATAGAAGATTAAGTTTTAAAATATAACCTTTATTTTAAAAACAAAACTTTAATGTTGAAGCTAAGTAAAAAGGAATCCAAACAAAAAGAATCATGGAAGAGATTGCTCGGGTGTTGAACTGTTGCCGCTCCAACTGCTTAAAAGTCCACACACAATCATCTATCCCCCAATTCTTTATATTACTTAGTTACATAAATACAAATTCCCTTTTTGCAATACTAACTATATTTCTTTTATATTAATATTATGGCATAATAAAATATAAAATAGAAGATATAAATGTATTGCATATAGGTGACGAGGCACGTGGATTGTAATATAAGTTGAGAGCCAATGTTTTTTGTGGTGGAAAATGTGCCATAACCGGCCATTGAGAAGAGACCAGATATGATTCGGCCCACAAACTTTTGGATCCCCAAAGATATTTCATCCTCGGAGAAACTTCTATATGTGTGTGTATATATTGAATTTCTGATCTTCTAGCTTGAATATGAAGTTTTTTTTTTTTTGTTTTTTTTCTCACCACTTAAATATGAAAATAAAATATTGTTCATGAATTCTTAATGAAAATAAATAAATTCTAATTAAAAAAGAAAAAAAGAAAAAATTAAAACCAAATTAAACAGATGGGTTTCCTTCCAACGAACACTAAATTTAATGTCTTCAATCAAATATTTTTTCATGTCACCTGGATCTAAAAAAAGATGTGTTTATTGCATGTTTTTGTTTGTTTATGACCAATCATAATATTAATTTGGATATAATTTTTTTTTCTTAAAGTAAAATAAAGTTTGGGTAAACTCATACAAGGTAGTAGTAGATCGAATAGAAATTAGGCTAATGATTTCGAAAGGGATATTGGAGACCCCATCAACTCAATAAACGCCTACAAAATAATAGCCAGTACCACATGGTAATTTATTGCTAAGTGATTTCTATTTTAGAATCTATTCTGAGAGTATCTAATTTGAAGGGATACCATATGATATATATATATATATATATATATATGTATAAGAGTTGGGATTAATAAGTGGCCCACTGTCTTATTTAACCCAAATCTATATCTAAGAGATACGATCTTCTAGCTAATTAGACTAAAATACTCCATCCAAGAAAGAACAAGAAAAAACAACACTCTCTTTTGCTTGTCATCTTATTATCTTCTCTGTAAGTGGGAGAAAAATGTCTAAATGAACTTTTTTTGTTCCAACTTATCTTTGTGGTTTTCACCGTGTGTTCATAATGAAAATTTAAGGGGGAACCTTGTAAGGACAAACTTACTTAAAGAACGACAAGGAAAGTTGATAATAAATTCTCCTCAATTTTCTGTCTTTTTTATTAATCACACCTGCCTATATATATAAGTACATAATCACAGAATTAGGAAAGAAGCTTAGAATCACGTCCACAATATCCTCCATAATAATCTCCTAAACTCCCCTTAAATATCTCCTATAATCATGTACATCACAAAATATCCTAAATATATATATATATAAAATATATATATCTTGTGACAAAAGTCTCAACGCTGATATCCAATAGTGGTCAGAGCCATGGTTGAAGCGTCGAGATAGGATATTTGTTATCCTCGAATATTCTACTCAAAATTGTCGCCCAACCCACACCAGCTTGCTACCTAGCACCACCCAGCATGCGTGACCTAGCTCGCAACCTTAGCACGACCAACCCCCTGTCCAACTCATACCCCTCGTGAGCCCAGCCCCATTGACCCAACCTTATTGTTGCACTATTGTAGTTACTAACTCGTGAACCCAACTGATGTGCCAACATAGTTGCCTTGTGTAGCGTACTTGTGCCACCGTCACAACCCAACTGTTGTCTTGTCCTTCTTTGTGAAAGGGAGGCAGTAGCAACCACGCATGGTTTTGTTGTTATTTTGGATGTTTCGACATAGATAACTGGATATATTCATGATTCTGCTTGCATATATACTTTGATTGTTGATTTGTCTAAAAGAATGTAGGATATGGTCTAGGGTGAACCTGGTTTAATTTAAAGTGATAATTAGTTGGTATGTCATTTTTAATGAGTCCGACTTTTCATATTTGCCTACTTCTGTGGCTTTATTGGTTTTTGATACAACTACTTCTAAGGTGGAGCGATTGTTATGGTTTGTCTAAACCTGAACTTTGTGTTCTTCCTAAACTTTGTATTTAACTTGAATTTTATGTCCTTCTAGACTTAATGTCTTACTCGGGCTTTGTGTCGTCATGCTTTATACTATGAAGTTCTCTGACTTTAAATTGTCCTTCTAGACTTGGTGTCTTACTGTGGACTATGCATCATATTTGGACTTTGTGTCCTACTGCTTGGTCCTATGCTGTGTTTTATAGTTTGTTGAACTTGATGTTCTACTTGAGACATCGTGTTTTGTTGAGCTTGGCGTTGAGACATGTGGACTTTGCGTCTTGTTTGAACTTCATGTCATTGTATTGACTTTGTGTCTTGTTTAGACTTTTTGTCTAATGGATTGTGTGTTATAATGAACTTTGTGTTAATTCACACTTAGTGTTTTCATGAACTTTGTGTCCTACTCGAGCTTTGAGTCATCTTTCTTTGTGCGTTGTTGTTTCTGCTCAATTTTGTGTTTATTTGGCAGGTGGAATCGGGGATGTTGACCCAATTTTAGGCTCATATATTAAGTGGCCCACTCTTTTGTTTAACCTAACCCTATGTCTAAGTGGTACTTCCGTCTACCTAATTAGACTAGAATCCTCCAACCAAGAAAGAACATGAAAAAACGACTCCCCTCCTGCATTTTTTGTAAGAGAGACGTCTCAACGGATATTTGTGGTTCCAACTAACCTTCATGATCTTCACTATATGTTCACAGTGATCGTTCAAGAGAAAACCTTATAAAAGACAAATTAAGTTGGAGAACAATGACGAAGGACTCAATACCGATACCCAACATGATATATATATATATATATAATTATCTTCAACTCACCAATTTTACACATGATGAACACCTCATTCTTCCTCAACCCATATGATTTATTTATTATTATTTTTTTGTTGGGCACAGAATAACTTTTCATTTGCTTTATCTAGAATGACAATTCTATTAGCATTCTCAAAGAAAGTTTCCACATCAGTTAAAGAGGAAAAGGATCATGGACATATTAAAAGGACATTTATCTCATATGAGGTTTTTGGAAATTGAAATCCATAATGGACCAAACAAATACTTAAGTACTAAGTTGCCAAAGTAAGTCAGAAATATTGTCTCTCTTCTAATTAAAATTATTAGCATTACAGTACATAATTAAGGTTTTCCTCCAAAACAAAAAGAATTAGAATCTTGGGAGATTCAAACATAGCTTAATTTCCAAGTTTCAAGAAACAATGAAAGGATGTATGGAAAAGTTTATGCTTTAGCTGTCCGAATTAGGACATATAAGTTATACCTGCAGCCAAACAAGATTCTTTAAATGCTAGGATATTATTAGCATCCTCCCACAAACACTGCACAGAGACCACAAAAAGTGGTGAAATGGCTTGGCCGAAAGCTGATCTTGAGATTTGCCTACCTCCTTCCATATTGGTTTTTCTTTAGGTATGCCCCATATCCTCATTTCTATCTTTTCTCTGCCTTACATATTGCAATTGAATTCATCCACTGCTACTGATTGTTTTTTTTAATTATTTATTTTTATTCTCCACCCGTTCCATAATAAGAGTCTCGTTTTTGTAATGTATAATTTTTTTATTAACTGAATAAAGTTACAATTTATTATGGATCATGATTTAAATTTACATCTCTTCATAAATTTACAGAACTCTTTTTCCTGTGCCAAAAAAATTAAAAAAAATAAACTCATTTACTTAATTGTTTTTTTAAGAAAGAAGGGAGTATATATCAGGCCTAGATTTGACTATATTGTATTGTTGGTTTGTCCATATCTTCATATTTTCTCCATTCTTACATATTCACCGATAAACTTAAAAGCAAATAATTAAATAATATTATTATAAAAATATTTGCCTACCTACCGTATTGTGATCACATGTTAATATTCTTATTAGATGAAGTCATGTTAAAATCTTGTAGGGTTTAACTATTTTCTTTATTAAAAATATGCATTTTTAATTTTTAGTAAGAAAATAAATTTAAATATATATGTATATGTACTCACATTTACTCAATTTTTAATATATATATATATATAGTAATAATTTACTACTTTAAAAAAAGAAAGAAGCATTATATATATAGAGCGCGTTGAAGCATTAGCTACAATAGACAACCTAACGTTCCCCAACTTTGAGGGTACTCCAGAAGAGAGAGAGAGAGAGAGATCAACCATCTGGCAGCACCACTAATCAGAATATTGAGAATAATGGCCAAAACAATGATTAACACTCATCTCTTTTTGACTAATCTCATTAATTAAAAAAAAATACCATTTTGACCGGTCTATTTGTGGTGGTTACATTCTTTCTGAGTTCTATCACATATTCCACCCCTCTCCCCACTTTTCTTTTATTTTATTTACAAAAGTAGCGCAGATTAATCGGAAAACCAACTAAAATAAGTAATCGGGATCATTATATATAATCACAAATTATTTCTAATATTTATTCTTCGATCTTGAATATATATGTTTCAAACTTAGTGTATATGATCGAAGCACATATAAAATATTAGTTTGTATCAAAATTTTGCTTTACTTATGGAGTTATTTGATAAGATTTACCGTATTTTGAGAAAGGAATTCTATAAAAATAACAAAAACTAAGTTTATCCTACAAGATTCAGCAGTTGAACTTGAATCGTAAAGAGTTTAACTGAATGTCTTGTTAAATTTTATATTTGATAGGCTATGATTGAGACTTTTATTATTGGCCGGACCATCTCTCTAATTTTTAAGATTGAGCTAAGACTTCTTATGCATTAGATGTACCATATATTCAATTCGCAATATTTATTTGTTTAATTAAAAAATATTATTTAATACTTAAAAAATATTATTATTTTTTAATATAATAAATTAAAAATAATACTTTTTAAATAAATAAATTAATAATATTCTTTAGATAAACAAGCAATGATGTTGATTGAACTGTATAGTGCACACAATACGCATAAATTTTTGCGAAGTTTTAATCATGCAAAGGTTGCATCTATGAGTAAAATATATTTATCTCTCTATTACTCTTATAAAACTATGAATGATCATTTATTTTTTATTTTTATATATAATACCCATAATATTAATATAAATTATTAGAATTTTAGAGCATTATTTTTAATAGTAAAAATTATCACATTTAATCTTGTAGAGAAAGAATTTCTTTCATTGTATAATCTAATACAATTTTAAATTTACAAAAGAATTTATTTAGTTACGTACTTATATCAATAATTAATTTACAATATTTTGTTAAATTTGGTTCTTTGCTAATTTTTTGATTAATCATATGAATAACTTTTTATTGTATTATAAAATATTTAATTAAACTAAAACATTAATGAAAATTTAGTAATTAAACTTTTTAATCATATGAACATCACATCATATTTTCTAATGTGTGTGTGTGTATATATATATATATATAATTCAAATAAAAATATACATCACACTCTTTGTCAGTATAGCAACTGGCGCTGAGGGTAACAACCATATATATATATATATATCATTCTGTGTGTAGGTGTGTGGACACTGATATATTGCATTGATCAACAAAGATCATAGCCCCTTACATTAGTTTGAATCTTCTATGATATTTTATATTTTATTACAATATCATATATATATATATAATAATAATATAATTAATAAATATAATATATATTAAAAATAATAAAATAGAAGATTGGAGGTGATAAAATTTTCTGAAGTTCAGTTAGTAAAGGTGAGAACCTATGAAATAGATTTCTTGTATTATACTACTGAATAATATGTCCAAACGGAAAGAAATAAACTAAAAAAAGGGACCACACGTAGGAATCCACGAACAAGGAGTAAAAAGAAAAGTGGAAGACTTGTTGGACTTCATCACTATATTCCGTAAATGTACGGGTGTCGCCCCCCGCCCCCCGCCCCCCCTTCTTTAATTACTTACCACTCCAATTTCACTACCAAGAGCCAAATTAATTTCATCATCATCATCACACTATGCTTTATATATTCCCTATAAATTCTCTAACACCACACATATCCTCCCAACATCGATCAACTTAATTGCCTACCTACGCTCTCTCCCTCACTCTCTCTCTCTCTCTCATCAGCGCAAGAAGTTGACGTTTACAGAACATGCAAGATCAAAAGAAGATGAAGGTGAAGAAAGGTTGGCTGGCGGTGCAAGTGGGATTAGAGGATGAAGATGGCGGATTTCAAAGATTTTCCATACCAATTTCATACTTGTATCATCCTTTGTTTCAGAAGCTTCTGGATAAATCCCGTGAAGTCTACGGCTACAACACCAACGGTCCTCTTATCCTCCCGTGCTCCGTTGAAGATTTTCTGCATCTCCGGTGGCGGATTGAGAAAGAAACCACCAGTCACGGCAGCCACCTCCACCATCTTCTGGCTCCTGCTCTATCGTTTCACTCCTGTTGAAACCTCACAACTTATATGAAGGAGGCAGTTTTCGATTATTATAGGACAAGCCTCCTCTTTTCCTCAGTGTATAGTTTCCGGATCATCATTTTTACTGAGAAATCAATCTCAAATTTCAGATATAAGTTATATTATATGCAGTCTCATCTCTCATGCTTGTGCAAGGTTATTGTTGGAAAACATAGATTAACTGGGTTTCCATGACGACTTTGAGTTTTGTTTATAGTTGAGTGAAGATGAAAGGGCCCACTCACAATAAATAAATTTTCATTTCTTAGTTTATTACAGTTATTATATTTGGGTTAGGATTTTAAATAACTTAAAACGACTAAAATAACTAAATTATTGATTGAATTGTTTTCATTAATTTGAAAATTAAATGATAAGTAAAAAATATGCACGATGATAAAAATGTAATTTTGATACATTTTAATCTTCTTGCACTTGTTATTTTTCTATTTATCTTCTAAGTATTTCAATTAGTGTTTTCCTTGTAAATCAAAATTGATGGAGTAATTTTGGACTGTATGGACAAGCTGGGCTCAACGTATGGATTTAGAACAAGCTTGGGCCAAAAAGTAAAAATGGGTTGAACACATTGGGTAAATGGGTCGACATTGTGTGACCCAATCTATAGCCCAACTATAGATTATTTTGCAAATTTTCCCCTTTTAAACCAACTAAATAATTTTGAGAGAATAACTAAATTTTGGAACTCGACCTTATTCAATAATAATACTAAAAAACATTAATAAGGTGAAAAAGCTGCTCCAACAATACTATTATATTTAATTAGGGGTAAATTCAACACACCCCCTGAAATTTCATAATTTTGTGTAAGGCGCACATGGTTTCAAATTAATAATTAATAATTAATAGTGTTAATATTTTTATTGATTTCCTGTTATACCCTTCAATTAATTTATTTTTCTTTTCTCTTTGATTTCACACTTTTTTTTTATTATTTAAAAAATTCAGTTTCAGTGCTG
Organism: Caryopteris x clandonensis; assembly: GCA_028749325.2. Lineage (NCBI taxonomy): Eukaryota > Viridiplantae > Streptophyta > Magnoliopsida > Lamiales > Lamiaceae > Caryopteris > Caryopteris x clandonensis. The sequence continues at coordinate 1,011,856 of JAPYKT020000008.1, read as the reverse complement.
TTAATTTTTATTTACAAAAAGGGAGTATTTGTAGAATTAATTAAATCATATAAAAATGATGTACAATTCTAAAATTACATGGAAGCTTCATGCAAAATTATGAAACTAAAAAAGGCTTAGTGAAATTTACTTATTTAATTAGATATCCAACTCGAGTGGATGAAATGACGGGACATGAAAATATAATGTGAGGACTGATAGCCTAAGGATTCATAATTTTTTGAGAAAATATTTAAGATACGATACACTTTATTGATTGACGATTTAAAAAAAACATAAATTCGGTCCAAGACTCGTTAACTTGAGGAATTTTATTTTCCAAAAAAAAAAAAAGGCACGTTTGATATGAGTGATGATACTCGATTAAGAAAACTCATCTCTATAGCTTTTGTTTCTTTGCCTCTCTATTCACCATCAGCCCTGTATTAATCTGGATTATGTAAGTTCAAAAGAAAATTCAGAAGAAAGGAATCTATCATGAAGAAAATGAAAGAACGAGCTTAAGATGGTCTGAACATGCAGAGAAGAACCTTAAGAAAATTGGCAAAAATCGGCAACAGAACACACTCAATTCTGGATAAAGTAATTCAGAGAAGTTTCTACGTTTAATTTGTTAATATAAATGACACACTAATCATAGAGATGTATGTACTAATTTTGGGCGCACATATTATTTAGCGTTTACATTTTTTGGAAAAATAATGTATTTTAAGAAAAAATACCATCAAGATTACTTAAAAATTATTAACTTTTTTATGGAAAAAATATTATTCTTTGTTGGAAAGTTATTATAGGTGTACATTTATTTATAATTAAGTAAATAAAAATAATCTTTTCTATGATAAAAAATAATATTTTTATTGTATCATATATACAGGCCAAACGCGTGTAGAAGCAATGCATTAAGCAAAAATAACAATTTTTTTTCGAAACTCATATATATATATATTTTTATATAATGAATATTTGTATTTTATATATTTATGATGGATATACTAAATATATTATTTAAATAATTTAGCATGCATCACAAATGACAATAGATTGCACATCCATATTAGCGTGTCCGATTATAGATTATAGAACCTACTGATTACCAACGGCAATATTAATGAATTTTATTTGACTGTGTCTGCTTATAACTTTATTTTCCTTTTATGTGTCTTTAAACTTTGTTTTATTTTACTTTTCAACCTTCCATTTTAGTAGAAAGGGGCTGGCCCACGACTTGATTGGACCGCCCCACTCCCGTCTTTCCATGAATAGATTTCGGATAAGAACAGATCTGTCCTAAAAAATCATCATTATCATCAACACCGCCGACTTCTGTCACTAATTATAGGTACTGCTCTTCTATTTTCAATCATTTTTGTGAGTGATAATGTAATTTCAAAGTATTTTTATTTTAAAATATAGGTTTACATTATTTTATTAAATAAATATGTTTTAAAAATTTATATTCAGATAAATAGTAAATAATTATAAGAAAATAACTATTATAAATTGTATATAAATAAAAAAAATCACATTAATCACAATTAATTAAATTTAAATGGATAAAAATTTTCAATCTCTTATTCATATTTTTAAGCAGACATACATATATATATATATAACTAAATAAATAAATAAAAAAAAAATATATATGTATAATGGATTCACCTCCAGTGTGAATGGTCCATCCAATACAATTGTACCCTAACATATTCATAACAACTTGATCAAAACGCGGTAGCTAGATGGTATTTGCGCTGACAAAAAAATTTCAGTTTTATATCAATTTCACAAATTACTATTCCTTTATGTAACACAACAAAGTACAACACCATATAATGTATTTCCTCCATTTCATATATTTCCTCCATTTCATAAATTTATAACTACATCATAACAAGTGTTACAGTTGTAAAAAATTATAAAAATATTAGTTTCCTGCTTAAATTATTTTTTATTTAAAAAATTATAATATTTAATTAATATTTATTTTTTAACTCTAATTTTAAATACTTATAATTTTTTTATCTCAACTCTGTATATTATGATAAATATATTAAAATAATTATTTTTATGATCTTCAACTTGATATTCATATTACATATATAAAAATAAAATATTAATTTTTACTTTTTCATAGACTAATTGTAGCAAATATTTAATATATTTTTATATTCTGAGATATTTTTATTAAAACTATGTTTTATTTTTAAAAAATATATTGCTATTTACAATAATTTATTATATTATAAATCATACAACGCACGAAAAAATATTGTATTATTTTTTCATTTTTGTGAGAAGACGTGATATTAATGGATTTTGAGAAGAAAACTAATAGATCAATATGAGATACTAATAGATCAAATTAAATAATCTCAACATGATTTTTTGTTTCTCTTAAGATGATGTCAATATTAAATATAAAAAGAATTATATTCTCAATTAATACATTTCTTTTATAAAATGACAATAACTATATTGGATTAAAATAAAATTTGAATCATATAAAGTAACATAAATAAAAATTAGACCTAATATAATTATTAAAAATATAAATAAATATAAAAATCTCGACAACAATATTAAAAAATGTTTTATGCCTAAGGGCGCCTAGATGGTGACTTCTGAAAAATGATGTAAATCCAATCCATTTAGTCCGAATTAGATCAGAAGGCAGGTGCCTAGGCGCCCGCCTGCCATATTTTAACTCCATGGATAAAATACACACACACAGAGACATATATATAAAAGTAAAATATTTTTTTTATTTTTCTATTTTCGCCTAAATGTGAGTTTTTAATAAAAAAATAATTTGTTATCTATTATTTAGGATATATTTATGTGCAAATTACTATTTTTGGTATATCTTTAATTACTAAAATATTTGTTTTGATTTATCCTTTCATAAATTATGGATATCATGTTTATCAATATTTCATTGTTATCAGTTAAAATAAATTGAAAAACAGGTCATTTCCTACCTAATTCTTTCATGTACAGTCGTTTAATTCTTGAATAGTGGTACAATTTTATTTATCTATTTTATTTGATATTATGTAAATTATGTTATATAATATATTTAATCCAGCAACATTCAAATTGAATTTTTTAAAATACTTTTTTGTAAATCTAATATTATTATTGAATTTATATGCTTGAATAATTTCGTTTACTATATATATATATACTTAAATTTAAAAAAATAATAAAAAAATAATCTTCTATACATCACACAGATCCCATATCCCATGCTAGTTTAATTTAAACAAATTATGATTTCCTGGTTCTAGTACAGCTCTATACTGACAATTTCTTCCTTATGCGAAGGATGTTTTGTGAAGCTGTTAATTTAACAACTACGATCAAAACACTCTAGATCTACTAACTCTTTTAACAACACAATCAAAAAGATCATTGAAAAGAAAAAAAAAACCTTTGAGTGAACATTAATAATAATAAAGGGTTTTAAAGAAAAATAATAATTTTGAGTGAAATCAGTGTCTATAAAACTATTGGGAAAAGAAAAAAAATAAGAGCATAAACGAAGAAGATAGAAACACGCATAAAATAAAAAGATTCCTTTATATAATGAAATAAGGGAAGTACAAATGAACATTTGATAGTACAAAATGTGCGTGTTGCTCACTCCTATCATCTTTGACAAAGCCGGAGAGGGTGGACGAACAATATATTGTTGTATCAAAGACGTCAAACTTAAGTTGCGTAGAAAAAATCTAGTCACACATTTATTTGTGTCGAAGTTCAAATGAATTATACCCATAAGCGTATTTTGGTGATAACAGCCTCTCTCAACTGGATAAGATTTCGAATATGAATTCTCTCTCATTTTATATTTTTGAAACAATGAATTCAGGCTAAACAATTATATTCTTTATTTGTGTGAATTTTGAAATATAAGATATTCCAGCAGCAATAGAAAAATCTTAAAATCCATAATATACCCAAGGATATTATCAGCATCCTCCACCATCACAAAAAGTGGCCACTTTACTTATTCATCACTTAAACTTAAGCAAATAATGAAAATTATATCATTTTCTCGTTTGCCTTTTTTTTTTTTTTTTTTTTTTTTCTGTTTAAATTATAGCGTATATATAAGGAAAATAGTCCTTTGAAAAATATATTTGGAAAAAAAAAATATATATATATACATTTACTCAATTCGGATGAATCATTTTAGAAAATACATTGAGGGATGATTTTATACCTTTATTTCTGATTTTTCTATAAAATTCAAAGTCAAAACGAATTATATATATATATATTGAAGCATGACATGCAGTAGACCTAACGTTCTGTCACCTTTTTATTTATTTATTTTTGAGGGAACTTTAAAGACAGTGCACAAAAAGAATCTTCCACATTTGATAGAAGTGAGAGAGAGAGGCATCAACACCAGTAATAAGAATGTGAGAATCAATGATTAACACTCACACTTTTGACTAGTGATTGTGTGGTGCTCATATTTCTTCACTGCCAAATCCCCCTATTCTAATCTTTCTCTCTTTTATTAATTTATTTAAATTTTTAAGATCAGCGCTATTACTCAGAAAACCAACTAAAAAAGATGGACAAGTTTATTGTGGTCATAATTTTTTTTTTTTATAATCTTGAAATTGTAGCATCATGGCCCTGTAAAAAATAATTGCTATTAGATCCAAAATTTGTGGTAGTATGTCTATGTTGGATCAATAAAATTTGGACATGTGGTGAGTGTTGAAAATTTGATTTATAAAGTGAATATAAAATTGATTTTGATTATATTTTAGGCAGATGAATATTTGGTATTTTGGAGGAATTAAATAATATATAAATTAATGTACATTCCGAATAAATAATTGTAGTGCGTCGAAATTTTAAAATCGATATTTGTTGAGTAGATATTAATACACAAAGTTTGTCATTTACTAAGAATGTTATATGACGTGGAGGTATGAAAAGACTTAATAAAATTTTATCCCATATTGAATTAATTTGACATTAATTCTGTTATAAATATTAGAGTACTTATGATAGAATTGAATAACTTTTACTTGCGGATGACTATGTAAGGACACACATACGCTCGGCTCGACTTGAACTCAGTTGTGGGTTGTGGTTCGTGGGCTTTGAACACCTCGACAAGTCGGCATACATGTTTATTATAATTGTCAAGAATTTTGTCCAATAGCATGAACCGTGCAAGCTCCATTGTGAGTGGTGGGCCTGGTGGGCCTCTCTATCTTTGGTTCACCATTTGATAGCATGTGGAGTTGAGCCCATGTTTCAAGGTCCACCTACCCATCTTGGATCTCATTATATTTGATTTGCCTCTTTATATTTGGTTCACTATCATATTTTTGCATTTCTCGTCAAATACATGATTGCAGTGGATACTTTTCGACGTTCATCACTTTTGCATCTCTCGTTAAATACATGGTTGCAGTGGACACTCTTCGACCTTCATCCGCAATATTAGCAGCTGAGAAGGTCTGATCGAAGAGGAAGTTTTTTTACTTCTTTGACATCTCTGACACTGTCGTAGGCTCTCAGCTCTGGTACGCGATGCAAAGATACTTGACCAATAGCAGCCGGGGTGTTGCTCACAGCCCTTTGTAGAAGGCTAATTTGAATTTTCATTTTCTCCAATTGTTATTACGTCTCAATCACATTGTTTGCCCTCATGACTTTAGTCCATACATTGCATGCCTGCTGACTCTCATCAAGCTTAGCTCTCAGATTCACCACCACTCATTTGAGCTTTGCAATTCTGTCCTTATGGTGGCTCCCATTGTCTTCGAGGGAACCCAATCTTTGGATTGCATTCGAAGGACTCCCTGTAAACGACTCGTCATTAGCCATCCTGCCTTGGCCCAGTAGATCACGAGTCGAGGCTCTGATACCACCTGCCACAGGGTGCTTTTAATGAGTAATATAATTGAACACATTGTGCGGCTATCAATCAATGCCTTCGACTATTTTCACCTTTGCAGCACAAACTTGCTCAAGATCTTATGTTGTTGAGATGTAATCATACCCGAGGTTGTTTTAGTGGCACAACGAAATAGATGAACCGACTGCATAAGGCTTACTTTGTATTGAATGTTGACAACAATTACAACAACGTTGATTACAATTTATAGCAACGGTGGAGATGGAACCTCTAATCAATACTCAGCTCTCACGAATCTACTCTATCCCCCTATAATAGAGAAAAACAAAAACGCTAGTTATAGTACTAGATATTAAAAAGTCAAACATCGCGACAAATCCCAAGTAGGAATCAAGCTATATAAATGCTACAAAAAGAGCTTTATACTTAAAGACTTGAACTTCAAAGGGGTGTTGGTGAGTGGCCGGCATTGGCGGACTCCTACAGAGTCTGAAATCCGTTGGGAAAGGTTGTGGAGCAGCCTAAAGAGTGGTTGCTAATCATGGAAGTTTGGATTATTTTGGGGCCCGGAATATGCAAGGATGACATTCCATAATAATTGATAATATATTTTAAAATTGCATAAAAATTCAACCTTGAATCTCATAACTTTAAAATTGAAATTGCATGCACCAAAATGTCATGATGCAATTTACCCATTGTTATCATTCTCTATATAAACGATACTGAAAAGTTAGTTTTTGCCACATGTCACTTCAATAATCATTCTCCGTATTTATCTGCAAGTGCATTGAAGAAAAAAAAAAGTAGTTTAATGTAAAATAATAGTTTTTTAACTAAAATTTTAAAATTCAAATAATCTTTTGTTACAAATCCATTTTTGACATGTGATATATCAAATTAATTGTCTTTTTACGATCTTTAATTTGTATCAATATTGTATACATTAAATTAAAATATTATATATTTAAAATATGAAATAATCTTTTTATGAGTAAAATTGTTTAATTTTATTTGAAATATGAGTTAAGTTTGAATAAAAAATGGGTTAAATTCTTATATGAATTTAAGACAAATAAAAAATAATAAATATTTTCATAAATTAAAAATATTATACTATTCAAGTATATATTTAGCTGTTTCATTTTTGTTTCTAATTTTAAATATTTGTATTGTCTTTTAGAATTATTGTAGGTTGGATTGAGTTTGAATTTTAAAATTTACTTCGTTATATATTTTTTAATTAAAGTTAGAGAATTTTTTTGAGAATGATAATGAATTATACATATGAAATTATATTTAAATTGATTTGGGTGAAAGTTTAAGATTTTTAATTTCTTATATCTAATGCATATTGAGAATACTATTAAATATTTGATTTTATAAATAGAAAAAAACTTAAATTATAAAGAAAAATAAATACATATAAAACATTTTTTTAAAATGCGTTATTTAATTTCTTTTTGTATCATGTTAAAAACTTATGTACAAATATGTGTAAGTAAATTATCTCTTTTAAATTTTTTTATCACTTATATATTTTATAGTTTATATAATAATAATATAATTTATAATATAATAAAATATATTATAAAAAAGAAAAAAAACTGGAAAAGGGACTACGTAGGAATGAAGGAACAAGTAGCAGAAAGAGTATTAGTGGAAGCGGGAGACTGGTCCGTATGTGTACGGTTGTCGCCTCCCACCCACTCCTTTCTTTAATTACTAACCCAACTTCTCTGCTAAGAGCCAAATAATATCATCATCACACTATCCTAAATTATCTATATTCCCTATAAATCCAGTAAAGCCACACAAAACATCCCAACATAAACTCTCACTCTCTCTCTCTCTCTCTCTCTCATTAGCGCAAGATATTAACAGTTCCAGAACATGCAAGAGGAAAAGAAGATGAAGGTGAAGAAAGGTTGGTTGGCGGTGCAGGTGGGATTGGAGGACGAAGATGGGGGATTTCAAAGGTTTTCCATACCAATTTCATACTTATATCATCCTTTATTTCATAAGCTTCTTGATAAGTCTCGTGAAGTCTATGGCTACAACACCAACGGTCCTCTAATCCTCCCGTGCTCCGTTGAAGATTTTCTGCATCTCCGGTGGCGGATTGAGAAAGAAACAACCAATCAAGGCAGCCACCACCACCGCCAGCTTCCTGCTCCTTTATCATTTTACTCTTGTTAAAATTATATGGAGGAGAACGAAAGAGGCAATTTTCATTTATTACAGTAAAAAAGCCTCCTCTTCCCTTTGTGTGCAGTACAAATTCTGGGAGGCTCCACCAAAGGAGCAACTCTCAATTTTCCACTTGTTTTCTTTCTTAATCCTATAGTTTGTGGATGATGATTTAGTTCAACATGAAATTGGGGTCATTCCAATATACTTGTTCTTTTGTGTGTTTAAATCATCTATTTTAGTTTATATTTTAGCATATTCATTATTTATTAATTAATAATATTATGATTATTTAATATATAAAATAAGTTACAAAATAAAAATAAAATATTCCAACCCCAACATTTTCTTATCTCAGATTATGTTTTCCATTTCCCATTTTCTCTGTGTCGCTGCCAGAATCACTAGATATTAAGGATCCAACATTTATATATTATCGCATTGTTCTCGTTCTACCTTAGAATTACAATATAGATATTTTTTGTGTTGTACTAATTTCTTTCCTCCTATGAAACAACTAATTGTGTTTTTTTCTTTCAATTACAATATATTTTTAAATATGAAAATTATTGAAATTTTGTGTTATATATTATAAATCGTGCAACACACTCAAGAAATACTAGTGATAATAAAAAATTAATTAAAAATATAAGAATATAATATTGTAAATTCAGAAATTTTGAAAATTAAAAATAACTTCAAATATTAGAAATAAATTCAGAAAATCTCGATTAAATAATGAAAATTAATAAAATATTAAAACAATTAGAAAAAAATCAAATAATTAGACACATAAATGTAGAATATTAAAACTAAAATCTGAAACATAAATAAATTATGAAAATCATAAGAATATTATGAAAAATACAAAAAGAATTTAACATTTTTAATTAAAAAATAGAAAATATTATTATAAATTTTGAAAATCTAAAAGATATGAAAATTAAAATTAAAATTAAAATTAAAATAATTAAAAAAAACTAGAAATAAATGCAGAAAATTAAAAATACATAGAGAATTACTAATAATTTGAGAAAACTACAAATAAATTAAAAAATTACTTATAAATCCAGACAATTACAGATAAAATTATAATAAGTAAATAAATTCTTAAAACTAAAAGAAAAATCTCAAAACTATAAAAATATCAGAAAAAATAAATTAAAAAATTAGATATAAGTTCAGATATTGAGTAAGTAGAATCAAATTCGAAAATTATAAAAAATATAAAAATTATAAATCAATCCAGGATATAAATTCTTAAAATCACAAATAAATTCCAAAAATTACAAATATATTCAAGCATTTATAAGAATTTTAGAAAAAAAAATCCAAATGATTACAAATAAATCGTACAAATTAAAAAAGAACAAATAAAAAATTGTAGAGAATCTTCCGTACAGTGTTTGTAACTATCCAAAATGTAACTGATGAGAGCCAACTAACACCATCTCCAGCAGTTTGAATTACTGTATTGTAAATTTTGTACCACTTTATTATAAAATTTACATATTTTTTTCAACAGTTTGCACTACTTTTTCTACTAAATAATAATATTACACAATAATTTTTATTTTCTTTATTTTTAATATTTATTTTTATTTCTAAATATTTGTTAAAAAAGTATACATGTAATTTTATTTAACATTAATATTTATTTTACTTATATTCTTAAACTATCATATTCAAAAAATATGTACGTAAAATTGAATGTCAAGTAATATTATGCATTTCTATTTAAATTTGTATATAATATTTAAATTATATTTTTTATTATTATTTAAATTACACATCATATGATTCTAAAAAACTTGATTTAATTTCAGTTTGGATAATTGAGATAAAAAAATTATAATATTAAATATTAAAAAAAAGATATAATCATATAAAGAAGAAAAGAAAAAAGTAGCGCAATAAAAAATCTGCGATAAAAGTGGTGCAAAAATTTTAAAAACTTCAAAGTGGTGTAGAGAATGTAGTATTGCTGTAGGGTGAAAACTGACGTCAAATGGCAAAGTAATGTTTGAAGTTCATTATTTTGTGTGTTTTTTACTAGGTATTGCACATGAGGCATTTGCAAATCTAAAGTTAATTTTAGACAAAGATGTGTAATTACAAATAAATTCTATAAATTGCAAATGAATAAATAAAAAATTGTAAGTAAATTCTCAAAATTTCAAATATGTTCTTAAAATAAAAAATACATTAATATTAAATAACACTTTAAAGTAGTAAACAAATTATCAAATTTGTATATTCTAATTTTACTAGTGATTTTCATGATTTATTTATTATTTAATTTGAATTTATGTGTAATTTTATGAATTTTTTTAGAATTTTTATTTTATTTTCAAATTTTGTTAATTTTATTTTATTTTCAAATTTTGTTATTTTTATTTTTCACATTTTTGATTTTTAGATTTTATTTATAATCTTTGCATATATTTTTATTTTTGAATTAGTATTTATAAAATATTCATTTAATTTTAATATTTAATTAGTAATTTTCAGAATTGATTCCCATAAAAATAATAATGCTTTGATTTTCTAAAGAAAAAGGTGAAACAAAAGATAAGGTAAGAACACAATCATTTCGGTTGTCTGGCATGTGTATGTTGTAACTTTTACAGTGAACCCAAAAACATTTACTGTGGTAAAAAACTAAGAGTTAAACACCATGGTAAAAGTTTTAATGGTCAAAATTGAGTGAAATAATAAAAAAAATTGAAGTTATATTAGTGATTATATTGTTCTTCAAATGACCCCATAAATTAACAATATGCACTTCTAAGAACAAGAGTGTTAATAGAGTGTTATTGTGTTGTGAACAAATTATATTATTGTGTTTTTGTAATATCTATTTTATTATAGTATTAACATACAAATAATTATAATTATATTTTAATTTTAAATTTATGTTATAAAATTATATTATTGGATAATTCATTCCAATTTGTGTCATTCTATCGCTATGCGACGATTGATACTCCTACATACTAAGTTTAGTTTATAAAAGTAGCAATACATGAAATCGCATTAAAATGTATAAATGTATACAATATTTTTATTTAAAATAAAATACTTAAAAATAATATTAATGCACTTATTTGTTATTAATAAACTCATTTAGATAAATAAATCATTATGATAAAATGTTTTGGGCTAGTGATTTTGTTAAGTTAAAATAATTTTTTTCATAAAAACATTAATTAGGTGAACAAACTTTTCAGACACACACACATATATATATTTATATATATATATATAGATATAGATATAGATATTTTAGTGAAGGATATTAATGCAAACCCAACAAATTCATATCATTAGTACCAATCTCTTTAGGCTAAATAGTGCAAACAAACAAAAATAATACTACGATAAAAAGAAAAATAAACTAATTTTTTTTCATAATTTTTTTTTAATAATTTCAAAATTTTATTTTATAAAGAAATATTTTGAATTTCAATATATATCACTGTTACATAAGAAAAAATATTTTATATTTAAGAATATTAGAATTTTTAGTTGAAGATTGTTTAAAAGATATTTAATTTAATATATTTTTTATGAAAAGAAAGTTGTGGCAGAAAATTTATAAGCTTTTATAATTTTAGGTGAAAAGCCAAAAGCCAAAAGATAATAAAATATACATTAAATGGAAGAATCAAATGCAGAAACCACACGCTTTACGCATGCCAATAGAGCCAGTGTGTGCAGTTCAAAAAGAATGAGGTGCTTTCTTCAACCATGTGGGTGCCAAAAAAAAAAAAAAGGAAATAAAAAAGAAGGTTATTTAAAAAAAAAAAAATTTTGAGCGAGAGAATGACATTGTTGTGAATTTCTCTAATTGTTTTCTTTATGTGTGTGTGTGTGTAGATATATATATATGTGAGTCTCTAATTGTCTTGTGCGGAAACATATATACACGAGAGAGAGAGAGAGAGAGAGAGAGAGAGAAAATTGATACAGATGATAATTTATAAGATTATATGATTTAATAGGATTATTATATGATGTATTGTTCAACTTATGATTTTATGTGATTTATGTAGAATAAATTAAATTAAAGCATGAGTAATTTATTTAAATAATAAGATTGGGTAATGATTTAAATTTGATTAAGTTATTTTTGGGCCTAAAAAAGTTTGATTTAATTATCAAAGTTCATAGACCAAGGCCCAAAGTTTAATAGGAGATCAAGTTTGGATATAAACAGCAATTAGAAGGTTAATACTCATTTTGCATACATCTCATTAGAATTAGGTCTTCAGGTTCAGTTAGGCAATGCCACCACACCGCGATCACCGATACGAGCCCAGGCACTGATGGACTGAACCCATGTCAATTCTACCGTTCAGCCAAGGGGTTGAGTCATCGGGAATCGAGTCCCGAAGTTGTAGTCAAAACATTTTTAAGCCATCGCGACCAGTCAATTTTTGGCCCAATGTTGCACATCGCTGGCAAGTTTCATCAATAGCAGCTCATGGAAGATTTTGAAATTCCGACCAACCAATGACCGTAAAAGATGGGGCTTTTGGGGTGGGGGGTGGTCGCTAGTTGGTGGGGAAGGGTTTTCGCCAACATTCGTTCCCTGGCCACCGGCCATGGCTGTGCAAGGGATAAGGGTAGGGTTTAGCTAGGGTTTTGGGGTTAGTGCTTCGATTTGAGGGTTTTAAGATTTTAAACATTTTTCAATTCAACCCCCTCCCCCTAATTCTTTTATAATAGCTTTTTTCTTTTCTGGAATTCTAATTTAGTTAAATATTTTTTTTTAAAATTACTTTAACCCTGGTAAACTTATGATTGGGCAAATTAGTTGTCAAAATATTTTTAGTTTAGTCAATCTAATTTCAAACAATTATACAATACTCGTTTTTAACCTGATGGAGCTCAAACTAGTGGTAAAATACCACAATTTATTTCTGTTTTTTGATAGCTTCATGTTTTATGTACAATAGTAATGATGAACTACCCTTATTTTTTTAAAACTTTGGAATGACAAATTGTTACTTTGGAATGATAAATTGTAGTTTTAAAGCGTAAATGTCATAGTAGATTTCTAAAATGATTTTGGGACCGTTCCATATTAAAAAAAAAAAAAGACTTTGTAACTATTACAACATGATTGATATAAATGAATATAATCAATTTAGAAATTGGAAATATGATGAAAAATGAACAATATAAATAAACTCACTACAATAATTGGTATGTTAAAGAAATGCCAAAAATGTAATAAAATTAGTAAATAAAATGTTAATAATAATAATAATTTTAGTACACAGTATGATTTCTCTATTTAATTTTTAAATGTGAATTTGAAACGTTACAAAAATTGAAATGAACTATAATAAGACGTCTTCTAAGAAGATCGGGAGGTAATTATAATTGGTCATTTAAGTCAGAGGATGTGGGATATTGTGGACCACGGATCTAAAGCTCAAGGGACCCCTAAATCTTCTACGAACAGGGGTCATGCCTGGACATCCTTTTAGAGGTCTCGTGCTCATTTTTGGGCGCCCAACTCTATAAATACACATTAAGTTGGATTTGTCCCGATTCGATCTTTATCTTTATATTCTGTAACATAAAATATTTGTGATTGAATGCAGTCTTGTTCAGAATTGAATATTCGTACAACTACTAGTTTGATCTTCTTTTTGATTGAGAAATAGAGAAAACTTTCAACATGAGAGTTATAAAAACATCTAGCTATACAAATGGGATGATAAAACAAAATGTTTAATTAAATGACTTAAAGATGGAATATTTTGTCCATGTATTGTCTTATAAAAGAAATTATTTATGATGAATTTAAATTGTAACAAAATAAGAGTTAGTATTTAGAAAAATGAATATAAAAAACGAAAAAAAGAAAAGAAAAAGATGGAATAGAAGCAAAGTTTGAGTTGAGTTTTGGTCCTGTTGGCATCAGTTGTTTGGTCTCAACGAAAGAAGGAATCTCACGAGTCATGTGCCCACTGCCGACCATACTGTGAGTGTGTGGTCTCCAACTATTGGATAATTGGAGAGTTAGGATTATTTTTAAATATTTGTTGTATTGAATTATTCGGAAATTAGGAAATGAATTGTTAGACTACTCAATCTAACATATGTTAGGTTAAATCACAAGTGAATTTATTGTGTAATATATATTTTTAAACTTTTGGATGGTTTGTGGCAATTTGGTATGGTTCGGTGCAATTTTGGATATCTACTGCTGGTTCTAAATTGTATATTTTTTAATATTTTTTTTGTACGGTCTAGAGAAAGTCAAACAATCAACAAATTTTATTTTTTATATATATTTTTGTTATCAGCATTTCATGTCTGCAAAATAATATTCAAGTTTTTTTATTCAAAATATATTTCACTACTTATATAAAGTTATAAGAATTCATTAAATTGGTTTTTAGGCTATTTAAATACTTGTCATATTTCATTTATTATTTTGGTATTTATTTAAATAATTTAAAATTTTAAAGAATAATCTTCATATTATTTATATAATTTATGGATATTTCCTAACATATGTATTCAAAATAATTTTCAATATTTTTAAAATTAACAATATTTTATTATTTTAATTGCGAGATCGAATTAGGTCTCCCACCCACAATTCACCTGCAAACTGGGTCCTATAGCTAGAGTTCGTCCAATTATTTCCTTAATTTGTGCAAGTTAAATAGTTACAGCCCTGGTTCGCCTATTCGAAGAAAAATAAGGTTAAAAATACTAGATAAAATAAAATACAGGCAAATAACCCTTTTGAAATTCTATTTCAGATTTTTGTATATAATTTACGTTTTTTTAAATAAATTACTTTTATAATCAATTTTCTTATTTTTAAATAACTTTTTGAATTTTATAAAATTATCATTTTTATTTTTTTATTTTAATTATCACAATATACCACGTTAACTCCCAATTCACAAAATTGGCACAAGAATTCAAATTAGGTCTCTCACTTGCGTTCACCTATAAATTGAGCCCAATTTGCTCTTACTTCAAAATTAACAGTAATAATTTTTTGATCGTATTGAAGAAATAAGATTAAAAAATAGTAGATATAATATGATAAGGAGCAACATAGTCCAATTAACTCTTTTTATAAATTGTTGAGTTTCTATTCAATACATGTTTGAATCTTGTTTAATCGCAATATTAAAAGAATGTGCTATCTGTTTCTGCTAAATGTTGTAGGGAGCAAAAAGTGAAAATACATACACATAACTTCCAAAAATTGATGATTTGGAGCACTTAATTTGTCACACCTTCAAGAATTAATTAAAATATAAAATATAAAATATAAAGATGATTCTCAATCCTATGTTTCATCGTCCTGTACCTTCAATATGAGTACAACATCTTGACTTCACTCTTTGCAATCCAGCAATTTCAATGACCTGTACTTTGAATGCATCATCATATAGTTCCAAATTAATTATATTCTATACATAGGATTATATATAAATACTCCAACAAGATGTTCACAAATAAAAGTAAATAATGGAAGGCGGGAAGAAGATGAAGGTAAGAAAGGGAGGACAACAGTGCAAGTGGGACTGGTTAACGACGATCAAAGTCGAGATCATTGTGCATTTCAAAGATTTTTTATCTCCATTTCGTATCTATACCATCCTCTTCTTCAGAGGCTTTTGGATAACACCACAGGTCCTCTTATGCTACCTTGCTCGGTAGAGGATTTTCTTCGTCTCCGGCGCAAGATACAAATATTGCCACAAACACTTGATCTTAGATGTACATAATGCTTCCTCCAGAATGTGTGCTTGTATCTTCTCTTCTTTTATGGTTTTATTCTTTTAGGTAGAGTTTCCTTTGTGCCTTGCCCTTAAAGCAGATCATACTGTGGATATAAATTTTTTCCATCTTTCTGGACAGACTTCCTTTTTTGGTTCATTCTTATGCGCCGGCGCCCTTTTGGAAAAGAAAAAGACACAAAAGGTGTGTTGTAAGTGATTAATTAAGGCTTGATAATTAACTGAAAGAGTGCAATAACACACAAAAAAAAAAAAAAAAAAAAAAGAAAGAATGAAAGCAAGAGAGAAATTAAAAGATTCAAGTAATAAAAATTGATGGGAGAAAACCATTTGCATTCCAAAACCTCTTAGTTTATTACTCAAAGTAATCTGCAACAATTTAAGAACTGATGTTTATTCTTAATGGAATCTTTTGTCTTTCCTGTGGGAGTGTCTGCTTGCTAGTTTGACGCCTTTGAACCCGGCTCTTTTGTTTAGGGTTGCGCTTTCTTTACATTATTTTATAATCTTTAGAGATATTTAGTCAGTGAACTACGTAATGTAAATTTATTTAAGTTAATAAATTTCTATCGTTTAAAAAAAAAAAACAAGATTTTATTTTTGGATTGTAGTTCTTCAAATGTATTTCAAATTCTTTTTGCCATTAAAATGATAGAAAAATTACCATTTGCCTCTCAGAATATTGATAATTTTAGATGGAAACAAACTATGTAAACGTGTTTTATTAGTCAACCTCTCAAATATTTGACCAACATCTCACTGTGTGTAGGGCTGGACCTTACAATTGGTCTACCGGAGCAAACTTCTAAATGGGCCCTTAAATATTTTTATTTATATAATATTCAAAGGATCTGTACTATAACTATACTAATAATAATAGATTAGTTTTAAAATAAAAAAAATTCATGTATTTTTTAGTTTTTAAAAGTGGAAATGTTTGAAATATGACGGGTCATTATTTCTATATATAATCTCGATTAGTCCATCTGCCTAGTAATATATTATTATTATTATTATTGTTATTGTAATATATTATTATTATTATTGTTGTTGTTTTTTTTCCATAATCAGCATTCTAAATAAAGCTCATTCTATTTTGTCTTTGTCGTAAAATTCTGTAAACTTTGTCTTCATGTTAATGCATGAATTAGTGCAGAGTGGTATGGCATCTCCTTTGCATTGAAGTTATCCCTAGAGAATCTAATAACTATGTAATAAATTCCATGTAGCTTCAGTCTATGGACAAACACCTCATAGATCAAAACGATTTCAGAGATGCCACACGTACACTTACAACTTTGAAATTCTCAGTTTTCAGATTCCAAAATTTAGTCTCAACAATGCATCTCATCAATTTTCTTATATAAATATAATATTTTTGTCAACTTTTTAGCCCTATAAATCATCCTACGCATTTCTATTTGCCCAAAAAACAAAAAGACACACATTCCATCTCTCTCTCTCTCTCTCCCCCCTCCTCCTTTCTCTAACTACTCTCTCTCTCTTCCATGGCAAGGATGCAAATGCAAGAGCAGAAGCAGATGAAGGTGAAGAAAGGGTGGATGTCAGTGCAAGTTGGATTAGGCCATTCCAATAACAATGAGAATCAAGAACGGTGTGCATTTCAAAGATTTGTCATCCCAATTTCATACTTGTATAATCCCTTCTTTCAAAGGCTTCTTGATGAAGCTCGTGAGGTCTACGGTTATCATAACCGTGGACTCCTTACTTTACCTTGTACAGTCGACGATTTTCTTCAAATACAGAGGCAAATTGAAAGGAGTAGCAAACAGATTGGCTGTCGGAAACACCAGCAAATGCACCACCAAGCTACTTGTATTCCTCCACCATCGTTGATTTTATTGAATGCATCTTCCTCGTGACCTTCTTCATGTCCTTAGTTACTCAGTATTAGTGACTATCTTTTTGTAATTATCACTCATTAATGTCGATTAATATATGGCACCCTTTGAAGAAAATAATGGTTGATCCGGGTCTTCATTGTGTACATTATATACTAAGATTGGCAAAATTGTAAGATTAGTCACGTAGTATTTAGGGGATCCTAGAATAGTATTGTGTGTGTGTGTGTGTGTGTGTGGACTTACTTTTAGGATTACATCCATTATCTTTAAAGAGGGATATATATATATATATATATATATATATTGTGTTATTTATTTTTTAATCATATCAATAATTAAACATTTGTACGTACTATAAATTTTAGGGAAAATTTAGAATCTTAAATAAAATACAGGCAAATAACCCTTTTAAAAAATTTCAGATTTTTGTATATAATTTACATTTTTTTAAATAAATTACTTTTTATAAACAATTTTCTTATTTTTAAATAACTTTTTGAATTTTATAAAATTATCATTTTTATTTTTTTATTTTAATTATCACAATATTCCACGTTAACTCCCAATTCACAAAATTGGCACAAGGATTCAAATTAGGTCTCTCACTTGCATTCACCTATAAATTGAGCCCAATTTGCTCTTACTTCAAAAACAGTAATATTTTTTTGTAAAAAATAATAGATATAATATGATAAGGAGCAACATAGTCCCATTAGCTCTTTTTATAAATTGTTGAGTTTCTATTCAATACATGTTTGAATCTTGTTTGGTCGCAGTATTAAAAGAATATGATTATTTTTAACCTATTTGGACACACTATAATTTTTCTTTTAAATATTAAAGATGGATGAATTCTTCAGTGCTACGGTGAATGCTATCTGTTTCTGCACTGTCAAAATATATAAAATATGTAAATGTTGTAGGTAGCAAAGAGCGAAAATACAGACACATAACTTCCAAGAATTGATGATTCTGAAGCACTTAATTTGTCACAACTTCAAGAATTAATTAAAATATAAAATATAAAGATGATTCTCAATCCTATGTTTCATCGTCTTGTACCTTCAATATGAGTACAACATCTTGACTTCACTCTTTGCAATCCAGCAATTTCAATGACCTTCCAAATTAATTATATTCTATACATAGGATTATATATAAATACTCCAACAAGATGTTCACAAATCAAAGTAAATAATGGAAGGCGGGAAGAAGATGAAGGTAAGAAAGGGAGGATAACAGTGCAAGTGGGACTTGTTAACGACGATCAAAGTCTAGATCATTGTGCATTTCAAAGATTTTTTATCCCCATTTCGTATCTATACCATCCTCTTCTTCAGAGGCTTTTGAATAACAACACAGGTCCTCTTATGCTACCTTGCTCGGTAGAGGATTTTCTTCGTCTCCGGCGCAAGATACAAATATTGCCACAAACACTTGATCTTAGATGTTCATAATGCTTCCTCCAGAATGTGTGCTTGTATCTTCTCTTCTTTTGTGGTTTTATTCTTTTAGTTAGAGCTTCCTTTGTGCCTTGCCCTTAAAGCAGATCATACTATGGATATAAATTTTTCCATCTTTCTGGACAGACTTCTTTTTGGGTTCATTCTTATGCGCCGGCGCCCTTTTGGAAAAGAAAAGGACACAAAAGGTGTGTTATAAGTGATTAATTAAGGCTTGATAATTAACTGAAGAGTGCAATAACAAAAAAAAAAAAAAAAAAAAAAAAAGCAAGAGAGAAATTAAAAGATTCAAGTAATAAAAATTGATGGGAGAAAACCATTTGCATTCCAAAACCTCTTAGTTTATTACTCAAAGTAATCTGCAACAATTTAAGAACTGATGTTTATTCTTAATGGAATCTTTTGTCTTTCCTGTGGGAGTGTCTGCTTGCTAGTTTGACGTCTTTGAACCCGGCTCTTTAATTTAGGGTTGCGCTTTTTTTATATTACTTTATAGTCTTTAGAGATATTTAGTCAATGAACTACGTAATGTAAATTTATTTAAGTTGATAAATTTCTCTCGTTTGAAAAAAAAAAAAAAAAAACTAGATTTTATCTTTGGATTGTGGTTCTTCAAATGTATTTCAAATTCTTTTTGCCATTAAAATGATAGAAAAATTACCATTTGCCTCTCAGAATATTGATAATTTTAGATGGAAACAAACTATGTAAACGTGTTTTATTAGTCAACCTCTCAAATATTTGACCAACATCTCACTGTGTGTAGGGCTGGACCTTACAATTGGTCTACCGGAGCAAACTTCTAAATGGGCCCTTAAATATTTTTATTTATATAATATTCAAAGGATTTGTACTATAACTATACTAATAATAATAGATTAGTTTTAAAATAAAAAAATTCATGTATTTTTTAGTTTTTAAAAGTGGAAATGTTTGAAATATGACGGGTCATTATTTCTATATATAATCTCGATTAGTCCATCTGACTATCAATATATTATTATTATTATTATTGTTGTAATATATTATTATTATTATTGTAAATAAAGCTCATTCTATTTTGTCTTTGTCGTAAAATTCTGTAAACTTTGTCTTCACATTAATGCATGAATGAGTGCAGAGTGGTATGGCATCTCCTTTGCATTGAAGTTGTCCCTAGAGAATCTAATAACTATGTAATAAATTCCATGCTAGCTTCGGTCTATGGACAAACACCTCATTGGTCAAAACGATTTCAGAGATGCCACACGTACACTTACAACTTTGAAATTCTCAGTTTTCAGATTCCAAAATTTAGTCTCAACAATGCATCTCATCAATTTTCTTATATAAATATAATATTTTTATCAACTTTTTAGCCCTATAAATCATCCTACGCATTTCTATTTGCCCAAAAAACAAAAAAGACATACATTCAATTTCCATCTCTCTCTCTCTCTCTCTCTCTCTCTCTCTCCCCCCTCCTCCTTTCTCTAACTACTCTCTCTCTTCCATGGCAAGGATGCAAATGCAAGAGCAGAAGAAGGTGAAGAAAGGGTGGATGTCAGTGCAAGTTGGATTAGGTCATTCCAATAACAATGAGAATCAAGAACGGTGTGCATTTCAAAGATTTGTCATCCCAATTTCATACTTGTATAATCCCTTCTTTCAAAGGCTTCTTGATGAAGCTCGTGAGGTCTACGGTTATCAGAACCGTGGACTCCTTACTTTACCTTGTACAGTCGACGATTTTCTTCAAATACAGAGGCAAATCGAAAGGAGTAGCAAACAGAATGGCTGTCGGAAACACCAGCAAATGCACCACCAAGCTACATGTATTCCTCCACCATCGTTGATTTTATTGAATGCATCTTCCTCGTGACCTTCTTCATGTCCTTAGTTACTCAGTATTAGTGACTATCTTTCTGTAATTATCACTCATTAATGTCGATTAATATATGGCACCCTTTGAAGAAAATAATGGTTGATCCGGGTCTTCATTGTGTACATTATATACTAAGATTGGCAAAATTGTAAGATTAGTCACGTAGTATTTAGGGGGTCCTAGAATAGTATTGTGTGTGTATGTGTGTGTGTGTGTGGACTTGCTTTTAGGATTACATCCATTATCTTTAAAGAGGGATATATATATTGTGTTATTTATTTTTTAATCATATCAATAATTAAACATTTGTACGTACAATAAATTTTAGGGAAAATTTAGAATCTAAAATGAAAAATGACATTAAAGGTAGAGAAAATTAGATAGTAATTAAATAATTATCACAAATACAAGAAGAGATGTGTGTTCTTAAGATTTAAATCTTACCTATAAGTGATTTTTTTTATAAACACGAGGGAAAATAAATGGTTATATTATCAAATAAGAAGGTAAAGATTTTTAATATAAATAAAATGGGATAATTTTCAATATTATTAATTCAAAAATATTATTCAAAGGAAAAGCGTAATTATTTTTAGGATTATTATATATTTAAATTATTTTTGAGGATATTTATCCATAAAATGAATATATGTAGCTTTAAAATATTTTTATTATTATATTAGATTGAGGAAAAAAATACTAAGCAGGGAGTAATAGAATATTCAATTATTGAATTCACTTCTTAGTGAAAGTTGTACTTACTAGCTTTTTAGGGCAGATAATTACTTTTTTATATGGTGTAATTTGTAGACTAAAAATTTCAATTTACTTAATGAAATACAAACTGAATCAGATCTTGTAAAGTTGGGAAAAGAAAAAAAAATCAAAATGTAGGGATCATGTGCAATTATATACAAACATTATCTAAAAATCCAAAAAATTAACAAATATTCTGAAAATGTATTTCCAAAATTCAGGAAATTTAATATCTAAAATTTCAGGATATCTAAAACTCAATAATTAATATCTAAAAAAACATAAAAAATATAGGAAAACCTGAAGATCAATCAATAACGTAAACTAATTGCCTGAAATTATTTTTAAAATAAAAAATGCTTATATTTTTCTAAATTATAAATCTGAAAATTACTTAAATATGTGAAACTTATATTTTTGCAAAAATTTGAAAATTAATTGAAAAATATAAAAACAAACAAATAATATATTAAAACCTGAAAGTAGTTAATTGATGAATCTTAAAATCAATAAGTAAAATGTTAACAAAACAAAATATAATTTTGGACGAATCTAAACATTCTTAAAAGTTCTGAAATTTACAAATCATTTATTATCTGAAAATAAATATTTTGAGTAGTTCTGAAAATTATATGAAGATACTAAAATGAATGTACAGCGTAATGAAAAATTGGAAATCGTTTTAAAATATAAAACTTTCTTAAGATTTCTGAAACTTTTCAATCTGAACATTTCTTAGAAATATTAAAATTGTCTTTTTGAAAATTTCTAAAATTACTATATAAAATAAAAAATTGAGTAACAATACCCCTTAGCTCTCCGATTGGTTTGTATAATATTTGAGTCGTAGATTATTACATACCGTATTCAACATGTCATTAATTTTGATTATTCTGCATAACTAAACCTTTTTAAAGAATAATGTGCAAAGAAAAATTGGAGTTCAAATTTATTGTTTGAACACAAATAGGTCGGAACTTACAATTTCCAGCTTAATTTGAAATTCCTACCATACTCCTGTTCAGTATTGTGAATTAAAGGAATGTAAATATAAATAGTTTGTTCAAAAGAATATTAAAATAGGTATATTATGGGGAAAACGCGTTTAATACACCTTAAATAAGGAAATTGAACTATCGTTTAGGGATCGACAAAAATGAAAAGATAGACTATTTTGTGGTATATAAGAAAAATATCAATTATTATTTCTCTCCTGTGGAAATTACTATAGGCCTATCCTTATGGGATGAAGAGAAATATAATAAAAAAGTTGATAATTAATTGAAATTTTTTTTTTTTATTAGTGATACGGGGAACCAGTTAAAAAATGATAAAATCAATTTGTTGAAACATTTAATATGCTGCCACACAGTCCTTATTTTTAGCTAAGTTTAACGGACAAAGTAGCTTTGTACTTGTAATCAACGTACAACAAAAAAAGTACTATGGTTGTTATCAACTTTGTCTTCACCTACACTTATACCATATGGCATCTCTTGAAGTTATCAACAAGGAATCTGAATGATATTTCACGCTTTTGTCTTTACACAAGAACATATAGACCCAAACAAATTGATAAATGCCAAACACAACTTTGGAATTCTCAGTTTCCAGATTCCAGAATTTAGTCCGAACAATGCATCTCGATTCCAAATTTTCGTATATATCCAATATCTCGTCAACTTTCAGTCCTATAATCATCCCTTCGTAATTCTAACCACTAGCCCACAGCTCTCTCTCTCTCTCTCTCTCTCTCTAATTCTCTTTCTCCTTGCAACCAAAGATGCAAATGCAAAAACAAAGGAAGAAGGTGAAGAAAGGGTGGATGGCAGTTCAAGTAGGATTAGGCCAAACGAATAACATAAATGAAGATCATTGTGTATTTCAGAGATTTGTCATCCCACTCTCATACCTGTACAATCCCATCTTTCAAAGGCTTCTTGATAAAGCTGGCGAGGTCTATGCTTACCAGAACCCAGGACTCCTCACTTTACCTTGTACAGTCGATGATTTTCTTCATGCTCAGCGGCATATCAAAACAAGTAGCAAACAAAATGGATGTCGGAAACACCAGCACTTGCACCACCAAGCTACATGTCTTCCTTCACCGTCCTCAATGCTATCAAATGCACCTGTCGAAAGACTTATTTAGTTGGTACTGATTATTTTTTTATAATTGTAAATTTTGGAAGGCTAGCTCAAGTGTTAAGTCACTCAACCCTGAGTTTAAGCCACCATTGGTTGGGAAGGATTTGTTTTTTCTTCCTAGATTTAGAATAACTTCAAAAAAATAATAAAAATGGGTATGACCCAAAAAATTGGAACCGAATTTTTTTATGTATTGTTCAGATTGTCAAAATTAAAAAAGAATTAGCCAGAATGTTCTATAAATATGCTTATTTTACCATGTCCTTCAAGTTATACCATTTTTTTTTTAATAATATTTCATAATTTCCAAAAGTCTGCCCGTTTTCATTTGGCCTACAATGAACACCTTTGGATTCATCAAATTTTGATCCATTTATGGTCTTTTATGAAAGAGAGCGATAATTTCAACATTGGTACTGTGCACAATTCTCTGGAAGATTTGAGGATTTTATCGAGTTTTGGTATTCTTGGCAACCTGGGACAGCACCGAAGGACATTTCAGTGAGATGGATTACCCATCCATCCCAATGGTTGGATCAAAGTTCCCGGGCCACATCGCCACTTGAAGGATTTTTGAAATTGCAAAGGATCGATTCTTTTTGGGATGTTTTAGTGTTGCTCACGGTTTTTGGGTTTCACTTTTGAAGCAAAAGTTAGCCGCTGCTATGCTGGCCATTGAGATTACGCATGGTCCAATTGGATGGCTTGAAAGTGATTCTACCTGTGTGGTCAATCTCCTCAAATCTCGATTTCACATGGTTCCATGGCGATTGGAAAGTAAATGGCTTTTATGTGTTGCATCTTTTGGAGAAAATGCATATTGTGGTTAAACACGCCTACAAAGAAGGAAATCAAATGTCGTATGCACTCTCCAGACATTGTGGTTCTTTCACATGCTGGAATTTGGCTCCGGAATTATTAGATTGGAAGATAGAGAGGATAAGGAAGGAAAAATAAAATGAGAAATGAAACACAGAAGAAACTCTCAATAAAAAAATTTAAAACACAACTTTAAATACAAATTGCTAACTCACTATCTAATAACTACATAACAACAATCTAAACTTCTAACCGAATTCCTAACAAATTCTTGAGCATATTAACTCAATAACAATAGTTTAATTGAGCATGCATACATTTATCTAACATGAATCAATTCAATCACTACTCTCCAAGAATTTATAAATTTTTTGGTTTATATAGGACTTTGTTATGTCTTGGTATTCTTTTTTCTACTTATGTGTTTTTTACATCAAATTTTTCCGTAAGTAAACTTTAATGAGGATAACTTAGTCGACACACTATCCGGCGACTTAGTCAATTGTGATTTTTCCTTTTCTATCTTTTGGTCTCTTTCGACTTGGATCATTTTCTTTCTCTTTTTTAAGAAAGCATCCATTTACACAAACCATTTTCCCTCACAAAAAAGAATTGACAAACTTTAATTAAGTTGAATACGGACGAAGTTACTTTGTGTTTCTATATATTAGTATCGTCTCCATGAGATGCACTGTTTATATAATATTAATTAAATAAATATTAATATATAATTTCTTTTTGTAAAAATATAGTTTTTTATTATGAAATAGTAGACTTCATCCCTCTCAAAATAAGTGTTTTGATTCTCTTAAAGATAGCTAGCTGGGGATGCTAGAGCAACCCTGGGGTTAGACTTCCGGGATAGTGAATCAAGGTCAAGAGCGTCATCTAAAGCAAGAAAGTTTTCTTGGAAGAGAATTTAATTGTGTTAAAAATTAAATTATTTAAAAGGTAAAAAATATTAGTTAATAGTTATACAAACAAAACTTAATATTAATAATCCAACACACACAAATATTCAAATCTACCAAAAAATAATCATATATTTTTTTAATCTTCTATCCCATTTTAATATATGCAATCGATTGTCAAAGTTAAAATCATGAATAGTTGATTAACTTGAAATCTTATGCATGAAAGACATTAGAAAGAAAAGAACTTACTCTTTTTAACAAATTTTAAAAAATTTATTTGAAAAAAATTCAATAAATCAAAGACTGACCCATCACTTTCTAAAACTATTTCAACTTTTGGAAAATAAAAATGAGCGAATTTTACTATTTTAAAGTTATTTTATTGTTATATATTGTAAGATGTTGAGGTTGATTGGATAAAGTTATATAACCTTTTCTTTTTATATTATATGTCCACTTGTGCAATGCACGAGAATGAAATATATTTTATTAAATTTATACTATTGTTACTATAAAAAAGTACACAAGTTAAGATTTACAAAAATTATCTATGTCGAATAATAAATTGCATGACAATTCAAATCAAATTTTATAGCGTCCAAACCCAATACAAATTGTTCTTTAATTCCACTATTATTTTCTTAACTTAATACTTATGTTTTAACTCACTAAAAAATATTAAGGTGAAACAATAAATTATATAAATTAATAATATAAAATTTTTATTTTTATAAAAAATAATTTTGTATTTTATATATGTTTAGCTCAAATCTATGTAAGAATTTAAAATATTAATTATTCAAATCCAACATATATTTTTTTTAAAAAAATTTGTTTTATATTATAAATATAAAATTTTATTTAATATGTGCAATTTTTTGTATCAAATTACAAATCATAAAGTGAGGATTAGTTTTTATATACTTTACATAAAAATAGATTTAAAATAAAAAAATATTTAAATTTTAAAATTTTAATAATAAAATAAAATGAAAAAAAAAAGAGAAAGAGAGAAGTAAAATTTGTTGAAACACGTGTCACAACACGATCCACATTCTATATTAAAGAAGAAAATGTTAGATTTGATCTTGTGAGACGTGTCATCACCAATTCATGACTACTTTTATACTAAAGAAAATCCTCCAACTCAAATTATATGCTCCAGTGAAGTTAGAAATAAACTCTAATTTAATAAATGCAATAATGTTTCAATTTATCTATATAAGTTTAAAAAATATCGTAACCATAGATTGTTTGGGTGCAACATTTGTTTTATTACATGACATTAGCTCAAATAGGTAGGTAATATCTTTGATTTGGTCAGCGATTGCAAATGTTTGTGGATGGGTCCACTTCAACTGTCAAGTTCGACAACATCTTTCATGTGGCTACATGTTAGGTGGTGAAGAAGGGGATTAGGTGTCGGAAAACTAAATTCAATTAATTTTCATGTATTTTCTCAAAATTAGTCTCCATTTGTCTTTTTTGCAAAGTAGTTATACAAGAGTTTTCATTTGTTTTTAAGTACAGTCTTAACCCAAGTTTTAAAAAATTATTAATTATACCATAATTTTTAAGATTAGGTGTGATTGTGGTTCATTGGAAATTGGTAAAATTAATTATGTATAATTTGATGGATATGACATATAATCTTCTTTGATTTTATGTGAGTACATTAATTAAGTGAACAAATTCTGGATATGAGCTTCCACATCACTTTGTTGACAAAAAAAATTAATTGCATCATAATTGTACGTAATTGTACAAGTAGAGGTTGAGTCAATAACTTTTAATGTATTTCACTGTCATTAGACTTAGATGCAAACTTTGACTTTTCTTCTCTTTTTCTTTCGTTCTTTTCTCTTTTTTGTAATTAATAAATCGTTTAACTATTGATATTAAAATTTTATTTAATAACTAAATTTAACTTTGTAATATGACTATTATTTCTTATCAACTTTTATTTTATTTTATTTTTATTTTTTATTTTTTGAAACCGTGACTCTTATTTTTAAAAATTAATGTGAGATGGAAATTCTAGTGAGTCATTGGAGGTTGATGTGAGTTCAATTTTGAGTGCAATAAGTCTTCGAACTTGTGGTCAACAATTTGTTTTAATTGTTCACCTAATTTTGATTCTGAATTAAAATTAAAATTAAAAAGTGACGTTTTTAGTTTTGAATCTAAAATTATGGTTCCAAGATGGTTGGTTTCAACTTTAATTTTTATTATAATTATCACTTTTGATTTCGAACAAATGACTTCAAACATTAATTTGAAAGAAAAAAATGAAATCAACAATGGAAAATGCAATGATCGAACCAATGAGAACCAAAATTAGTTGTCGATTCGATTCTAATTTCATCTTTGACGGTACAGACAACAAATGGCTCCAAAACAAAAATAAGAATTCGATTAACCTTACATGGATGTACCTAGTATTACATTGCACCTCATTTGCGTATAAATACAAAATGTCTTATTATATGCTTATTTATTTGGCCTTTTTCTTTCTTCAGTCATTCATCATTTCTCAATGGACTTCGATTCCAAAGAAGTGGCTGTTAACTTTTCGCCGTTTTTCCGAATATTTACCGACGGCAGCATCGAAAGGATCCCTCCGCCGCAGTTCGCCCCTCCCTCCGACGATCCTATCAGAGCCGTACGTTCCAAAGACGTTGTCATTGACCACGACACTGGGCTCTCTGTTCGCATTTTTGCACCCCGCCACCACAGTCCACCGCAGAAACTCCCCCTGGTGGTGTACATTCACGGCGGTGCTTTCTGCGTCGGATCAGCCTCGAGTCCTGTCTTTCACGATTTTGTGGCCAATTTAGTCGAAAAAGGCAACGCAATTGCAGTTTCTGTTGATTACCGATTGGCTCCTGAAAACCCCCTCCCAATCCCCTTCGACGATTCGTGGTCCGCGTTGCAGTGGATTACATCTCACGCTAAGGGCAACGGCCCCGATCCATGGCTGAATGATTACGCCGACTTCCGGCGTGTGTTTTTGGGGGGAGAGAGCGCGGGAGCAAACATAGCTAACGACGTCGCAATTAGAGCGGGAGGGCACCCGTTCGGCGGCGTGGAAATTTTGGGGCTTTTCTTAGTGCATCCTTTTTTCGGCGGTAGAGACGAGGACAAACTGTACAAGATTTTGTGTCCTACGAGTAGCGGCCGCGACGATGATCCCCGTTTGAATCCGGCGGTGGATCCTCGGATCCGGCAAATGGCAGGGCGGCGCGTGCTATTCTTACTGGCGGAGAAGGATCCCCTGAGGGATAGAGGAAGGGCGTACTACGAGGGTTTGAAGAAGAGCGAGTGGTGTGGCGAAGTAGATATTATGGAGACTGAAGGGGAAGGACATTGCTTCCATTTGTTCAAAACGAGCAGTGAAAAAGCTGTGGCTATGATGGATCGATTGGTTGCATTTCTGAGCAGTGCTTAGATTGTTGGGAGGAATTTGAAAGTGTAAGATTCTTGAATTTCTGCGTCTGTTTAATCTATTTCCTAATGCTGTAATCCTTATTGTCATGAAGTAATTTGTGTTCTTCCATTTTGTCTGGTTCAAAGTCCCATATTGATTACAGATTAGATGAGAAAATCGTGTTATCAAGTATGAATAAAGATCTTACCAAGTTTTTGGGCAATCAGATTCCCACTTACAGGGAAGGAAAAGGAGCGTATAAATATCTTAACTTTTAAATGAGTTTATGTTAATCTCCATAGATTGAAGATACACGTGCTCCGCAATATGAAAATATTACATTATAAATTCGAAAAGGAACTCGAAATATTTTGATATTTTACAAAATTATTTGACAAAATTTCATTTTATACTCGTTTAACTTTGATCAAGTACAATATATGATTTTTATTTTCACAAATTTTGTTTTTATAATAATTTCTAACTTTCAATTTTATCTAATTTATCTATGATTATTTGGAATTTACAACAACAGTTATTTCTAATAAGTTTGGACTATCCGTGAAATCAAACATAAATTGAGAAAAGTATAAAGTTAGTGGGCATTATGAAAAATTCATAAAAATAAAGTACATATATTGGATATTGTTAAAGTTAACGGGCATAAATAAAAAATTACCCAAATTATTTTACTCTAATTGGGGTCACTGTAGTAAATTCTCGAATTATATATCCCATGCAATACATAAATTTTAAAAAGTATAAATATACGTTATGCATGTATATGAATCAGAAACTTGATAGTGTCAAATATGAGAGTGGTTGATTTTTGTTTTTAGCTGAGGTGTAGCTTATGGGTATATTTATGCCAAAGTTGGTTCAACCAACTCTGATTAATTAATGCTAACTATAGTTGTTAAACTCTGAAGGCTATCTAACTGATTTTGATTGAAGGCTAAATTTGTGTGCTGACTTTCTTTTGTGTTAACATGCTTCATTGCTCAAAACCCAGGGAGAACTTTTTTACATCACTCCCTGAAAGCAATCGTGGCTCCAAAAAAAGATCCCCATTTTTGTAATAATCATTCTTGTCCTTAGCACAGATTATGTGAGTGGTCCTCAATAGCATTCAAAGTGCTTACTTATTTATGATGACTAGGCATTTTCAAACATTTAATTATATTCAGAAATTTGAGTGTGTGGACCTCCTGTAATGAATCAAGATCAGTTGCAGTGGTTGTCAAAGCTCAAATATAACTTCCCCTCATGAAGAGCATTCCTGGAAGTTGTGAATTCATTTATGGCGTCAACTACGTCCAGCTTGGGATCAAGATGAATCCTCTATGGATAAGTGTTCGCAACTATGACTGCATTAAGTTTTCCAGAACTTTTGAGTAATATATCAACTGAAATTTTGATATCAACTACACCATCATTGAGTCCTTCCGTTGTTCCATCACTAATTCTTGCTATCTAAGTTGAGAAGATGTTCAATTCATGGCGTTTAACATTTAGTTGGTGGTAAGTGGGGTTTTAAACTAAAAATTGATGTTGGGGTGATAGCAGAAGGCGACCTTCTAACAGCAGATTTTGACTTTTCAAGAAACTTTCCATCTAGTGGTTGATACTCAATGTGGGGGTGCAAAATTAGTGGGAATTCAAACAATTAGATATTAACAATGATTTCTTGAGTGGGGAGTTGGCAAAAGAACTATAAATGGCGCAACATGTTGCTTTTGAAAGTGATAAGGGTTGTCATTTGGTTTGTAAGCTAAAAAA
Organism: Caryopteris x clandonensis; assembly: GCA_028749325.2. Classification (NCBI taxonomy): domain Eukaryota; kingdom Viridiplantae; phylum Streptophyta; class Magnoliopsida; order Lamiales; family Lamiaceae; genus Caryopteris; species Caryopteris x clandonensis. The sequence continues at coordinate 980,957 of JAPYKT020000008.1, read as the reverse complement.
AGTCATATATGGTTTTAAACAGGCTTCCAGAGCATAGTTCTGTAAGACCAATGTTATACCTTTAAATCTTGGTTTAACACCCTCCAAGCTAGATACTTCACTGATCAACAGGTTCAGCTCGAAGGTGATGTGGATGATATGTTGTTGACAAGTGACAATTTAATTCAAGTACAAGAAACGATTACAGGCTGCAGGCATATTCCTTTCTTTAAAAGGATTGCAAAGCTTCATTATAGAAACAGCATAAGGACTTCATCTTTGTCAAAGCAAGTGTGTTTGAGAACTTCTAAACACAGCTAACGTGGGAAATGCTAAAGGCATCTCAACCCCTATGATTACTTCCTGCATTTATCTAAGAACCAAGGGAATCCTAGAGTTGATAGAACCTTGCACACAAGTATTGTAGATGCATTACAATATATCTCAATCCCTAATCCTGAAATAGCATTTATGTCAGCAAGGTGTCCCAGTTCATGTCCTATCCTCTTGATGAACATTGGAAGGTTGTCAGAGGATATACTCATATACCTCTCAGGTTCTCCTATCGTTGATTGGTGCATTTCACCTTAATGTGTTCGACTCAGACTGGGCATCAGACATTGATGTAGGAGATCCACAACTGGGTTTTGTGTATTTCTAGGGAACAACGTTGTCTTTTTGTTACCAATATTGTTTATGAGAAACGCAAGAAGCCGAAGAGTCCTTAGCCATTTAAACTTCTGCTATTATTATTCAAGCATTTAATATGGTTAATTGTGTTTATTTAATACCTTATTTATTATACTAGTTGACCACTAGTCTACTTTGGGATTTACTTTTAGAAGAAATTGAATATTATTCAGAGATTTTCAGCAATTTTTGGAGTGGACGGGGTTTTATTGAGTATGGTTTCTTCCTTTTCGATCTATTCCCTGTGCAATTGTAACACGAAGTGTTTCTCGGTATTTAAATCAAGTAGTGTGGTTGAATACTATAGCTTCAAACATACAGCTGTCGAAGTTACAAGGTTGCAATCTCCATTCAGTGAATTATAACTTCTGGTTTCAAATAAAATGTTTGCATATTAATTTAACTTAATAAAAATATCTTTAGTATTTTATCTATATTGTTCTGAATACAAAAGTTAAACAAAAATAAAAAATCTTAAGAGGTCTATTCTAAGTAAATATGTAAATTTATAAATATGGAGAAATTTTGCATGTTCCAGAAAATCCAATTCTTTATTAAACAAAAAGGAGAGGAGTTGTAATAAAATTCTCAAATGGCCATAAACCAAAACATCGTCGTCAAAATGTAGAAATTCATTAACATTCTAAACCTCGCTAACCCCCACCACCCAAATAAAAAAAAAAAAACAAAAAAAAAAACAAATTCTTCATCACAACCCCAAGACCATATACGACTTTCTACTCTAGAACTTTGCTTTCTGGTCCTTCATCTGATACAGAACAATATCCTCCTGGCCAACATCCTGATTCTCCCGGAGCTGCACTTGGGGAAGCACTACCGCCGGCATCATATTGAGTGGCAAGTGCGGGGGAGGTGGAACGTAGTACTGCGCCAATGGGTTCGGGCTGTGGTACATCATTGGATCCCCCACTCCACAGCCACTGATCATCGACTCATAGAAAACTTGGCGCTTAAACAAGGACGAGTGGACATTGGATGCAGCCCCAAATTGCAGAAACTGATCATTTTCATTCATCAGAAGCATCATCATGGAGTTATTCTGGTTGATCGAGTGCAGATCTTGATGGTGATCAATGGTGGGGTAGTGAATGGGCCTCACAGAAGAAGAAATACCCTGTTGATCATGATTCATCATTCCCAATTCTATGCCAAATCCCTGTTTCTTTCTTCTTAGAAATTCAATTCTTGATTTCACATACTGGGCTTTGTTACGCAAAGAAGCCGAAAATTCTCTCAACTGGGCTTCAGTGATGAAATTGAGCAGATCAAGCCAAGTGGGGTACTTCGATTCCATGTTCTTCTTGCGCAGTTTGGCTAGCTCGTCTTCGATTCTTCTCTTCCGGTCATGGAAGAAATCAGAGAGGCAGTATGTCTTGTTGCCGGAATCCTTGTTCTTGGCCCTGTAAATGCCGATTATTCGATTGATTTCGTCCATGTTTCGAGGCCAGATTTCGGGTTCAACTGCACCTTTTTCTTGCCGGGGGCCATAGATTACCATGCAGGCACTCACATCACAGAGTGTGGTGAATTCGTGCAGTTTTCGGATGAGCCCCTCCTTCCTTTTCTTGAATGTTATGTTTCTTGATTTCTCTTTGCCTATTAGTTCCATCCTCAGCTTTGCCCTCCCCATCTCGCTTACATTCAATCAAACAGTTATGCTGCACAATAATATACCAATATCAACCATTCAACTACATACATAGTTCATGCCAGTATTCATGAGATTTCTCCAGCATTCCACCCTTTCTCTCTCTGATGGAGAAATCTCTTTGTTCAAAACAACAATAAAGAAATCATCCAACAGCCACATTTATATAAAGTTTGCTAACTAACCAAAAATCAATGTAGAGATTTCTTCAGCATTTGCTAAATTGCAGTTGAAATGAAATTTTGTGCCATACGGAAAAAACAACTAAACAAACAGCAAAGAAAATACCATCTATAGTGCAGAAGAAATGGAAAAGTTATGAACAGGAGAAAGAAAGTACCTTACGGAGTTGTTAAGAGGAATAGATTTCGCTAATTATTTTCTTGTTTTTGGACACAGCTTACCATTATATTTACAGTTAATATATAGAGCAAAAGAGACGGCTGAATTTGAATGGCAAGATGTCCACGTAATCAACGCTCTCATTCTTTTAAGTTTATTATTGGTACCATATTTTAATGATCCATTTTCTCCAATTAACGGTACCATTTAATCATTCTAATTTTGTGCAAGATTTTCTTGTTTTCATTTCATTTAATTTGATTTTCTTGTTTCGATTTAAATTTGATTTTATTAGAGGGCTTTGGATCCTTTATTTGATTCAATCTTTATCTTTTTTTATAAAATATTTAATACCAACATATATTAATTAATAATATTATTATATACACATATTGTATAATAAATACGAAATAAAATAAAAGATCTCAATATTTTTTAGAGTTTATTTTTTAAAAAAAGAAAAGAATCTTATTAAATCATGCCTCGAATTATTTGACTTCTCTGAATGATGCTTTATCTGTAGTAATTGCGTTTTTTGTGAAGTCTTACTATGCAAGTAACTAATCTCAAACATTAATTATGTTTCATTCCCTAGTTTACCATAATAGTCATGGTTCTTTTTAGTACTCTATCCTATCCAAAATAATTGTTGTTTAGAAAATTTCACACATATTAAAAAATAAATTAATTGATTTATTGTACCCTTAATTAATAGAAAATAAATATTAATGATTAGTGGTAGAAAGATACATCATGTGTATATTTACAAGAAAAATTAAGAATAAATTTAAAAAATAACATTAATTCCTACCTTGAAAGTTGTAAAACATCACTTGTTGTGCAAAAAATTAAAGCTACTAAAACGATACTTATTGTGAATACGAGGGAGTGTTAGATACTCCCTATTTCCTAAAATAAATTATTCTTACTTATATAGCTCTGTTTTTTTATTTGATTTATTCAATCATATGTATCGCATATAATTTATTGTTAATAAATTAAACTAGATATTGACTTTTGAAATATAATTTTTATTTTAAATTAAAAAATATTTTTAAAATATGAATTTTCTTTTGAAATATTAGAAGTACAATTTTTTCTCTTTATTTTTTTCTTATGTCAAATAATTTCTTATATCAAAGCATGGTGCTTCAATAACGTCTATTTATCTTCCGAGTCCGATCTCAAATGCATTTCAAGGATAAATTGTATTTGATAGATTAGTATAAACTATCAAAAATATTATTATTAGATATATTATCAAAATTTACCTTCGCTTTTGTGTTGTTTTTATATCTATAGTAACCATTTTTGTGTTCGCTCTCAACATTTATTAAGCAAATTAAATTTATCTTTTACATTGATTATCAAATCAATGATGAAAATTCTTACTTACGATATAATAAAATGTAAAAAAAAATATAAAAACTTAAAAATAAATATTAATGTAATAAAATACTAAATAATTATATTAATAGTATTATGATTTTATTTTAATGGTGAACCCTTTTTATAATTTGAGAAATAGAGGTAGCCAAGAATTCAAACCCAAAAGTAGGGGTGTTAAATAGGTCGGATTGCGGGTTAACAGTTCGGATTGATATATGATTATTATAGATTTTGTATGTACCCAAACCCATAATTACTCATGTCAAAAATTATAACCCAAAAACGATTCATTTATTTTGCAGGTTGACCCGACTAATTCAATTGAACCCGAATAATAAAAACTTATTATAAAAATCTATGACAACTTATAATAAGAAATAAGAAAATCAAACAAAGAAATTGGCTGCCTGTGTTTTTATTCAAGAAAAAGGTGGAATTTTATACTAAGTAACCTATATTATTAAAAAAGTATTATTATTTAAAAAACAAATATGATGATGTTTTTCATTTTTTATAAAAGAAATATTATTTTACTTACAGAACAATCTTACCATCAATAATATAATCCACTACAATTATAAAATCTAACACAACGAACAAAAACAGGTAAGATAAAGATGAAAATAATAACAACAATAATAATAATAATTTATTTAAAATAAATAAAGAATTTAAAATAAAATAAATGAAGATGAATTTGGATCGTCAAATGTCCAACTTTTTAAGGGTGAATTTAAAGATCGTGAAAATATGACTAATTGATATATCTATAGCAAAATAGATATCGGACAAATTCTTTAACATATTTAAAAATTTATATAAAAAAATAAACAAATCAAATTGAAAACTAAAATAATATTCATAGAAAAAGTAATGATCTTTGTTTTGTGTTCTCTCCCTCCATGGATGTTTCCAGACAATGTTCAACTTTAGATTAATGAAAGAGAAACAGACTTAGGCTCAAACAAAATGAGTAAATTACGCAATCTACAACAAGCAAAAAGAATCGGGTGTGACCCTCGACTCAACCCGCGACCCATTTTGCACGGACCTAAGATTTATATAATTGGTGCATAATTTTTTTATTTTTATATAATATTATAATTTATTATTTAGTTTAATAATTTTTATAATGTGAAATATTTGTATTAAATTCAAAACATTTTAAAATAATGTCATGAAATTTATAATTTAATAAAATATAATTCTTAAAAAAATAACAATAATTAAATATAAAATAAACAAATTAGTTTTAAATTGAATAATATTTAAATAAATATAATTGATATATATATATAATAATAACTTAATTTGTAGTATAAATATATTATATTTTATTATTAAAGTAAAATATTTTATATCACGCAGCCAATAGCTACTTACTTATACTCAATTATTCAGTTTATTTCCTAAAAAGGAAAACAGAGAAAATTAGTTTATGAAAATTATTCCATGAGCTGCACGTCTTCTAGTATAAGCCGCAACACTTTCGTTGGCGCTTGGTTTTAGTTTGATTCTCAACTCAACTTGATTTATGGAGAACCTTCAAAACTGAAAGCTTCAAATGCAAAACAAAACTCGCATTTCGCTTTGTGATCTTCTAGTAATGGAATGGCAAGAACTTCATTACTTTACACCAATAAACTATCATTCAGTTATTCATCTTCACCTTTTGCGAAACTCTTGGAAAACTGTACCAAATCCAAGCCTTCATCCAACGCGCGCGCCGTCCATGCTTCCATTGTCAAATCCCAGTTCATTTATGAAGTCTTCATCAACAACAGACTGATTGATGCTTATGGAAAATGTGGGTATCTTGAGTATGCTCGCAAGCTGTTTGATATAATGCCAACAAAGAATGTCTTTAGTTATAACTCGTTTATGGGTGCAATAACGACATCAGGTTTGATTGATGAAGCTGAGAGAGTTTTCACTTCAATGCCCGAACCTGATCAGTGCTCGTGGAATATAATGGTCTCCGGTTTTGCTCAGCTCGAGGCATATGATAGGTCTTTGGAATATTTTGTGAAAATGCATGGTCAAAATTTTGTTCTGAACGAGTATAGTTATGGTAGTGCGCTTAGCGCTTGTTCTGGGCTCAGAGACTTGGTTATGGGTACCCAAGTTCATGCTTCGTTGGCTAAGTCAAGATTCATGTCAGATGTGTACATGGGCTCTGCACTTATTGATATGTATGCTAAGTGTGCAGATGTTGATTGCGCTCAAAAGGCTTTTGATGGGATGACTGAGCGGAATACTGTGTCTTGGAATAGTATGATTACTTGTTACGAACAAAATGGACCAGCAAGTAAAGCGCTTCGGGTTTTCATTAAGATGATGGAAAGTGCAGTTGAGCCAGATGAGATGACCCTAGCTAGTATTGTTAGTGCTTGTGCAAGCTTGTGTGCGGTAAAAGAAGGTCGGGCAATTCATGCACGAGTGGTGAAATTTGATAAATTCTACAGTGATCTCATAATATGTAATGCACTAGTTGATATGTATGCTAAATGTAGAATGATAAAGGAGGCCAGGTGGATATTCGACAGGATGCCAGCAAGAAATGTGGTGTCTGAGACATCTATGGTAAGTGGTTATGCCAAAGCTGCTAATGTGGAAACTGCAAGAAGTATGTTTTCTAAGATGATGGAGAAGAACATTGTATCTTGGAATGCACTTATTTCTGGGTACACTCAGAATGGGGACAATGAAGAAGCCCTTGGACTCTTTCTTCTCTTAAAAAGGGAATCTATCTGGCCCACTCACTATACATTTGGGAACCTTCTGAATGCCTGTGCAAATCTTGCCAACTTGAAGCTCGGTAGGCAAGCTCATACCCATGTTCTGAAGCATGGGTTCCGATTCCAGCATGGACCAGAGCCTGATGTTTTTGTTGGTAACTCACTAATAGACATGTATATGAAATGTGGATCGGTTGAAGAAGCTAGCAGTGTATTCAAAAACATGATCGAAAGAGATGGTGTTTCATTTAATGCCATGATAGTTGGATATGCACAAAATGGGCAAGGGACTGAAGCTCTTCAGTTGTTTAATGAAATGTTGGAATTTGGAGAAAAACCAGATCATGTAACTATGATTGGTGTTCTTTGTGCTTGTAGTCATGCAGGATTGGTTGAGGAAGGACGTCACTACTTTGACTCAATGTGTAAAGAGTATGATCTGAAACCAACGAAAGACCATTATACATGTATGGTTGATTTACTAGGTCGATCTGGTCGGCTTATTGAGGCAAAAAATTTGATCATTTCGATGCCAATGCCTCCTGATGCTGTTGTATGGGGGTCTTTGCTTGCTGCTTGTAAAGTTCACCGTGACATTGACTTGGGCAATTTTGTTGCTGAAAAACTCTTGGAGATTGATCCTGAAAATTCTGGCCCCTATGTTCTGCTCTCAAATATGTATGCTGAGGTTGGGAGATGGAGAGATGTAACAAGAGTTCGGAAACTGATGAGACAGCGCGGTGTTGTCAAGCAGCCTGGTTGTAGTTGGATTGAAATAAGGAGCGAAATGCATGTTTTCATGGCCAAAGATAGCAGGCATTCACAGAAGAGGCAAATATATTCATTATTGAAAACAATTACTAAAATGATGAAGATTTCAGGATATGTTCCAAATACTGGTGATTTTGACGCTGAGGAAGAACAGAATGAGCTTGAATCTACATTTTTGCCAGAGTTGGAAATGCCTTCAACCGCTTCCATTGGATGACAGCTCAGATGTTGTACTAGATATTCTTTTTCTTACATTTTCACATCATGTGGATCATTCTAGGTCAATTTACACACAGCGGCGAGAAGAACAATTTTATAAGGTATTATTATTAATTAACCTTTTTGTCAAAATATATACACATATATTCTGTTGACGCATTGGTTCTCCATTTGTGTGCAGAATATCCTTGGAATTCTTATTTGTTTATTTATTTTTTGTTTGCTAAATTAACGCATTCAATCTTGCTTGCATACTGTGGTTGTTTTTAGCTCACATATAAATGATAAAATGCTCTATGCATATGAATTTAAAATCTCTAGTAACCTTCTTGATTTGCACTACCTTGCTATGTACATGATTATCCGGGACTTTTGTCAGTAATTGTGCCCATTCAGTATTTGTATCCGGTTTCTGATCTTATATGAAGCAGTTTGAAACCTGATCCACATTTAAACACCCACACTGATTGTTGACATTTATTATAGCTCTAGCTGGCTTTTGAGATTATTTGCCTTATTTCTTCTTCCCTTGCAAGTGCATTTGGTGTCTTGATGCTACTAAATATTTGTAAGTTTTTTCAAGTTGTACTGACCTTACTATCTCCAAAAGTATAACTGCGGTTTCATTATATCAATCGGTAGGTAAGATAACACTTTCTGTAGGCTTTGGCATTGTTTATGTAATTAGTGGTTTTCTGAATTTTTGTATGGTTGAACAAGTGAAATGCTAACTAATTATTACGAATAACTTGCCTTCTCCCATAGTTTATTATCATCTTCCAGAAAGCTAGAAGAAAACAGCCATTTAATAAGAAAATGACATATAAAAAGACAAAGGAATAAAGCAGTCAGGAAAATAAAAATAAGAAGCAATGATGCCCACAGATGAAGTGGTTGTTAGGCTTGGCGAAGGGCCATTCATTTCTCCCTGATAACATATTACCATAGATGGCTATTACCATATCTTTGATGATTTGGAGCGATTGAATATTCAGATGTGAAAGTAATTATGGTTAATTGCCAAAAAAATCACAGATATTTTAATCAATTTTCAGTTTCAATATAATTTTTGAAATTTATCAATATTTTTTTCATTCTTTTAGTTAGCTTTTTTTTTTTTTCAATTTTAACATATCAATCTGGTGCCTATTTGTATTTTCACCAGTCATTGGATGTGCTTTGGTGAGTCGTTCATAGATTCACCGCCTATTTTTATAATTTATTATTACCACTTGAATGAATCAAAGGATGATGTTATATCTGACATGTCGCCAGCCCTTAAAATAAGATGATGATGGATGATGGATTAGAGGCGGTGTTGTCAAGATGTGTCAAATGATGGTGGTGAAAATACAACTTGGTAACAAACTTAGACTACAATGTTGTAGTTGTTAAAAAAAATTAAAAAACTCGATAAATATTGATAAGTTTTAAAAATCACATTGCAATTGAGAATTAGTCCAAAAGTCAATTTTTTTTGGTAATTAGCGCAAGGAATTATATGTTTTGGCATGCATTAATAGATTAACTCTTTTTATACGTTTGCTAACATGTTTTATAATAGGTTTGGTTGTACAAAATATTAATATTATCAAGTCCTCTAACGTGTCATGTGAGGAAAGCTGTAAGAAGTTTGGTTGTACAACTGAGGTGTGTCTTTGTTTTTGGGTTGCATATTGCAGGGTCCTGGCAGTCCGTGAAGATAGTTTGTCACTAGTGTTAAGTTGAAGATGTGGCAGCAACACAATAATAGGGCTTTCCTCAACCATCACGGATTGGGGAACCCCATGTGATTCGGCCCAACTCAGTTCTGCCATTTCCTACTGATGGTATGTCCACACATAGTTTAATCACGGTCCTTGAAATGCTACATCTAAAGTCGTGCAGCATATATTACCTCTCATCGTTACACCAAAGATGTTTAGTTATTCAATATAGACATGAGTGAATCAATTGAGCTATTTTCTATTTCTAATCTTGTTCCAATGTAATACCCACATTTGTTTGTACGGTGATGATATAGTATTGAAGAAATGAAACATAAACTGAAATATGATACTAAATGAAGATTTGTCCGAAATTAAAATATGGCTAAGAGATGGTTTTGGAACTAAGTTTGGATATAAGACCAATCCTGTCCTGCCTCATTAAAGGACCCATTCGAGTCAATAATTCAAAATTTCGAGGCTACAAGAGATGTTCATACGGTACTTTTGTGAAAATATGGATGGGTATGTCGGCATTTGATAAAATATTGAAACATGAAGATAATTTATTAAAAATAAAAAAAATTACTGTGATTTTATTTTCAAAAAATATTATAAATATATATATATATATCATATAAATGTTATCTAATGTTACAATAAAAATTCAAAATTATTTCACACAAAACTATAATAATTTTATGGGTTAAATATATACAATATATTCTACATATATAGAATTACAGTTAATTATTATTTCCTTACTTTTTTTTTTCGCAGATCAAATATTAAAATTCCAAGTTATAATGTGTTTTCAGTCTTTCATGATATTCACCAATATTTTTCAACAGTCCACATTATTTCCTGATATTTTTTTATTAATTTTTTCATATTTCATCGATCTATGATTAAATAGATCAGTAAACTAATTGATATCGATATTACTTTTTAATATATACATATACATTTGTTTCCTGGTACAGTTCATAGTTTCACAGGCTGAAAATTTTGGTCAGAACCCGTGATCTCACTCACATCTTTCAAACACAACATCTAACTTCTGCCACTAATTAAAAAATGAGTTTATTACAATCGTTATGTTATGTAACATTGAAAACATAGAATCCATGAATAATACACTGAACACAACCACCCATGAGAATTGGTGGGAAAAAAGAGAAGAAGAAAAATGGACAGATTTTAGAACATATGCTCAAAAGAGGAAGCCTTTAATCCCTTAACCTGAGCATTTATACCTGAGAATAAGATAGGCAATAAACCTGTAAACCAAGATGAAGCAAACCATGATCACATAATTCCTCCATCTACTCTCTTCATCTCCATACCCTTCCTCTCTCAGCAGATCTTCCCCCGTCACCACACACATCCCGAACATGTAATCCAAACACTTGTTCGAATTGGAGAACTCGTTGATCAACAGCCCTTCGAACGGGTACTTAAACAACGATATATAGTGCATGAAAATCCAGTACTTGGGTATCCCATGGTTCGATATGAAGTAGCCCGAAAACAAGAAGAACGATCCCATCACCGCGGAGATCACCGAGTTTCCCACGATGAAATTTGGGACTAATGCACTGAAACACACCACCACTGAATTCGCCGTGTACAGAATCAGCCAAATTAGCAGCAAAAAGTGCGTGAACGCAATGAAATTACCGTTTAGCCCCACCAACCAGTAGACAGGAACAGAGAACAAGAATGCTAGGATGAGCAAAAACGGCAAGTAAACGAGGCCGTTGGCGATTGCGTATGATGAGACTCTGTAGCTTCCGCTTGAGGTTTCTTTCATTAGTATCTCCCTTTCTTGTAGGAAAATGGGCAGTGCTTCTGTTGTGCTTGATAGTAAGAATGTTAGGATGAATGCAAATAGGCCCACTCTTTCTTCCGAACCTACTAAATCATCACTCAGATTGTAAAAAATTGAGCCCAAAACAAGCCCGGATAGCAGCATCGAGATGGTCCTGCATGCAAAAAGCTCCTTGGTTCTGTAGATGTTCTTCCCGAACCTGTGTGTGAGAATCATGGTTTCGCCGAATCTTGAATTTGCGAAACCATGACGGAAATCGACTCCAACATCAATGGATTCCTCATCCATCACTTTGGATTGCTGAAACAGCTGTTGGAGAGTAAACCTGCCTGTTGTACTCAAACCTTCTTCAACCAATCTCTTGTTTGAAGGCATTGTTTCTTGCTCTAGCATTGCCTGATGCTGCTTAATCGTTTCGATCGATTCGATTGCAAATTCGATTATGTTCACATGAAGTGGGAGTTCCAACCCCATTAGCATCAAATTTACAGAGAGCAGGTCGATGGAGCCATGATGAAGAACGGAGCCATTAGCGAGCAATAGAACAGAACTGAACATCTTCACAATTCTGAATCCAGGCTGATGAATGCTGAGGATTATGGTTCTGCCCCGAGTTTCCGCCATGGTTTTGAGCATGTCGATTATCTGGTGTGCGGAAGTGCTGTCAAGCCCCGATGTGGGCTCATCAAGAATCAATACTTTAGGGTCGTGTATCACCTCCAGCCCAATCGACACGCGCCGCCGCTCCCCGCCGGAGATCCCCCGTACACGGTCGTCGCCGACTCGGGCTCCGGCGACATGACTCAACCCGAGTTCCTGAATAAGGGACTTCACCCTTGAGCTCAGTTCCGGCTCCGTCAGACTTAACCTGAGCTTCGCGCTAAACCGCAGCGTTTCTTCGACGGTGAGGAGCGGGAACAACGTGTCCTTCTGCGTGACGTAGCCCGACAGCTTCATGAACCGGGCTTTGTCGAGTGGCTTCCGATTGACGTAAATGGCTGCAGACTGTGGAGTGAGTTTTCCGGCGAGGATTTCGAGCAGTGACGATTTTCCGGCGCCGCTGGGGCCGACTATAGCGAGTATCTCCCAGGGCTTTGCAGTCAGGTTGACGTCCTTGAGCACCTGACGTGCTCGGGCTTGGGCCCTGGATTCTTGAACATGTTTTGGAGAATCTTGCTTGTGTTTATCTGTAGAAGGGATTTGTTTTTGGTGTGTGTGTACTGTGTAATTGATGCCTATTGCTTCAATCTCACAACCAGCTTGTTTCTTCATTGAAGAAACTGTACTTTGTTTCTGGGGTGAGTAATGTTTGAATCCCTCTTTTGATCACACTATTTTATTAATCAGTAATCTTTTAGATATTCACAAAATAGAGGGGTCTGGAAATCAGTGGATGGAATTGATGAATAAGTCCTTAATTTGTTTTATAGTTCACGTGCACTTAAGTTTGCAATGCAATAGTTTTATAATCATTGAAATGCACAGTTCACAAGATATGAATCTTTGCCATCTTCATCTCTAGACAACCCTCAACCCCAAAAGCTTCCATTTTTGGGACAAAGATTAATTAATGGGTCAAATAGATGTTATTTCTGATGAAATATATTGGGTGCAAACATCAATATATTTGTGTTTGTGGATGAATAATTATAGCTATAAAACAATGAAGTATCTCATAAAATATTTTGTTAATATTTATTAGCTTAGAAAGTTATTATTATATTTATATATGTTATTTATGTCACATATAGTAGTGAGTGAGAAACACACACATACATACATATATATTATATATGATATATATTTAAAATATAATATAGGGTAGAGTCATGCGGAGCTGAATAGAGCATAAGAGGTATTCGAGCTCATTCTGTCCAACTACTGATTGTTGAGTGGGAGCAACCATAATAGAAAGAGATCTATGTGGGGCGAATCACATTGACATTGTTAAATATATGTGGTGTACTTAGTTAGATGGATTTATTTATTGTAAATCAAATTACGTCTCTTGGTTAGTATAATTGAAATGTAACTTCGTTTTCTTTGTGTATAAATTTGTTAAAGAAGTTCAATTAGTCTCGACCAACCTAGGCCTGTGTGAGCCCATTCGATAAGTGAGTTGAATTGACTAATAACCACTTATGAAGTTGGTTGAATGAGCTCAAAACAACTATATGAGCTCAATTCAACCTACAAGTTGAACATAGTTAGTCGATTCTAATCTGAGCATAGGCTATATGAATTGAGCTAGTGGGTTGGCTCGATAGCTAACAAGTGTGCTAATTGGGTTTTTCTTCTTCTTATCTTTCTTTAAGTGGGATATTTTTTTACAAAAACTATAATTGATTAATACAAAAATATAGCGTCATATTTGTATATGTCTAAGATTAATATCAATTTCATAAAATATATATACACATATATATACTTTTATATATTATTACATCATTTTATTTAATGAATATATAATATGCATATACATATTTTTAGTCATAACAATAAATTTCATTAAAAAAAGCTAGTTATAATAAATTAATAGAGATTATAATATATATATATATATCAAAAGATATTTTGAGAATGTAAATATTTGTAAAAACATATCATATAAAAGTACTTATTATTTTGAAATTAAATATAATTATATATTTAAATTTGAACTGTAATATATTAATTTTATAAATATATGAGATGTGACGTGGGCTAACCCAGCTCGAGCTTGGCCTTCAAATGGGTTTGGGCTTTTACAAGGTTTGGATTGGGTTGGGTTGTGGTAACTGTGGTTTTACATGTATTTAGAGTTTATCTGATTATTAATTTATATTAGAATGTATGTATATTTAATATCTTAATATCTTTTGTTAAATTTTGTACCTTGTGCATATTTGCTTGTTTTCTAGTAATTTTTATGGTATTTGGAGCTGAAAACACAATTAGTATTCATAGTCATAAAGCATCACCATGTAATTATAAGCTAATGAACATAACTTGCAATGTAGGGACTTAAATTTGTTGAGGAGAAGGTCTAGAACTTTTATGAAGACCACATCTTCAAATTAAAGTACTACCTTAGCCAAAAATCCAATCAAACTGGAAATTAAATATAATTTATTGACACAACTTCGACATTTTAGTCAAACCTTAAAATATACAATTCCAATGCAAACAAAATTAGTAGAATTAGAATTTAACACATAGGGAGATGTTAAAAAATTACTTTGAAGTTAATGCACATGCAAAGCTTGATCGAGAGGATTGAAGTTGAAATATCTCTGATTTGGACCAAATTCAATGAGCTCGATCGAATGGTAGTTCAATTTTGTTTATTCTTTTTTTAGTAAATATTGACTTATTTATGAACTGTCAATTTATGGCTTATATATATTGTCTTTCAAAACTAAACATCATATTTTACACAACAATATATCTTGAGCCTAAAATATCCAAAATCAATAGGAGAAGCAAGGGAAGAAGATCGTGAGCAGAACTCAAGATTCAAAATCCAAAATTGATTTGATCTTTTACCTTCATTAGAATGCATGATTTTATCTAGATTGATTTGTGACTTATTTCAATATATTAGCTAACTTTCATATATTTTAGGAATACAAGGTACATTATGTGGACCTTTTCGATGATTCTTTTTTAGATGTAAAAATATGAATTCAAAAAATAAATAAATACAATTTTAAGATTTCAAGTTTGAGTTTTACATAACATGTAGATGTTGCTTAATATTAGGTGCGCATTATTTGATTAGTAATTTATACACAAATTAATTTAAAATGTGATTTGATTCCAATACTTATAATTGTAATTTGTAATGTGTGTGTATATATATATATATATATTTTTTTTTTGTAAAATCAAATCTAAAAGAGGGCAATATAGAGGGCAGGCTCCACCATGGCAAACTAGGGGTTCTCAAAAGAATTCCACCGTGTTAAATTCAGGACAGTGAGAAGAAATGAATCTTTTATGTGGACAGGAATAAAAGAGAAGATTTTGTGATTGTACTGTTTTTCTCGTACGGATAATTGTCTTGATGTTAATATTGCTTTGATGCCCCCCAACTTATCATTTAGTATGACAAAGCCTCACAAATTCTTGACCACAGAAAATCTAGCAAGGGGTTTTATTTTCTTTCTTGGGGAGATTATTTTGTCTTTTCATGGTGTTATGCAACCCGTGAACTTAAACAATTTGGCAAATATGGTGGGCCCTTCTAATTCTTGAATTTTTTATTACAAAAAAATCAACGCATATCAATTTGTCAACACCCAACAGAATCAGCCCGTGAACCATTTCTCTATTCTATTTTAGTTTAAAACATATAATATTTAATTTGGTATCCGATTTTTCCCAAATTTAATTTACATAATATTTGATTTGTTTGGTAATTTTAGTGTCTTAATAAACCATTTTAAGTTGACTTCACGCGATATTGACTTCTAAATTTGGCGACAAATCACACATTTATAGTGAATAAACATTGTAAATATGAGTTATTTAATTATATATTAGTGAGGGTTTTGATGAAGTTAAACACTTTGAGCTATTTTTAAAAATCAGAAAATTCAATTATAAGACTTGTTCAAGCCTTTCATAAATTTTATTAAGAACCAAAATAATTTTTTGAATGAACATAAGCATGATTTAATCGATCCAAACTCTTGAATGCTTGCTTGAATCTTTTAGATAAAGAAGAGACGTTTTTAAGAGTTTCAATTTCAATAGTCGGAGACAGTGGTCATAAAACCTGCAGATAGTGATTTGTTCTACATGTGATTTTAAATGCCTACTACCAACTATTAAATTTTTCATGTGGTTTGAAGATTTATAATATATGTGTTTGGCTCCAACAATTTACTTACTCTCATTGCTATGATATTTGAACTTTTTAGAACAAAGTACTCATTGCATAAGTTTAACATACTCATTTTGAACACTTGTCTATTTTGCTGGAGCTTTGAGATTTGAAGTGTTGTTATCCCAAAAACAAAGTCAGTGAATATCACATTAAAAATTTTGTATGTGTACCCTTTTGTTTTTAATTTACTGATGTACAATTTTATTAAAAATAATAAATTCACATCTATATAATTTTTTTATTTGTTATTTTAATCATATAACACATTTATGGAATAAAAAAGCAATCAAGAGATGCCCCCTTTAGCTTATACAGGCAATGACACAAGAGGCAGCAAGAGCTAGACAAGTATATATCCATTTTTATTATTTAAGAAAATTAAGCACACAAAATATTAAAATGTAGCCGTTATCTATCTGTCACAGAAATTTTTGTTTGATATTATATTTTTTTACAACTTAGTTCGCCAAAAAATAAAAATAAAAAAATACAAAAACATAAATAAATAAATAACACTAGACAAGAGACAGTCCAAATAGTGGAACAGGCATGCATATGCATATCGTGTATAGCATAAGTACTTACGATGAGTTGTAATTCAAATATATTGAAGTAAAGCTTCCCCTGCCTGTCTTTTTTAATTTTTTATTTTTAGCTTCATCAACATTCTTATCCACTGAACTGCCCTTTTAGATAATTCTTCATAATTTATTTCTTAGAAATATTAATAAATAATTAAAAAAAATCCCAAAATAGAAAAAACAGATCGAAGCGAGTATAACAAAATCACTGTAGCTAGGCTTCCTCCACGGTTTAACATATATACCTATACCTAATCTTTTTTTTTTTTTTTTTTTAATTTCATTGATTGCATGATTTGAAGTATATATTGGTATAAATTAATATTTTAGAAAGAGTTAATATTTAATTGATCTGATATAAAAATAACTTTGGATTCTATGGGGGGTGCTTTCACAGGCATGCTATTTCTTGTCATGCATTACTGCCAACTTTTGGTGCCATTTGGCATAATTATATTCATTAATCATAGTTTCAGCTTCTTTATAGAACCATTTTCATTTTTTATTTATTTAAAGTGTAATGATTATACTATGCTTATATATACATGTGAGTATAAACCGAACTAAGCACCGAATTATTCAGTAAGTTATATTAATATTATTACAAAGTAAACTAGTTAAGCTCGGTCCAATGCACTCAATATTATTTTTGCATATTTTTTTATATTCTATTTATTTATGTGGTATTATAAAATTTAAATATTGTATAACATAATTTTTTTTTTGTCTTTTTTTTTCCTCAATCAAAATATATATGTTAAATAGTTGACTTCAAATATGTGTGCTATAGAATATTACAAATATTAATGGGGCATGATAAGTTTTACTCACCTTGCCCCACCACAATCCCCATATATAAATATATAAATTTATTATATTTTAAAAAGTAAGTAAACATTTTCAACATAAAATAAATAAATAAATATACATATATATATATATCTATTTGTAACAAGTGTATAGAAGTATTGTAATATGTTATGATTGTGAAAATATTGTAGTAAAGTATACATGTTGACCTAAAAAACACAAAAGTATACATTGTTTGATTTAAAAAAAGAAAAAAAGGAAAAAAATCACATATCTTAGAAGACTTAGTGGAATTTCTCTACAAAAATTAGAATTCCTTTTAAAATTTCACCCGTATAATCAACAACAACATATTTATTATATTAATAATGAAAAAAAAAAAACAAGACATACTAATACTATAATATTAATAAATGATCAATTTTATCAACTAATTAAAAAATATAATCACAATTTTCAATTTCATTAAACACAAATCTCAATTTTTAGTGAAGAAAGAAATATTACCACCATAGCTATTTTTTTGTCCGTACCTAGAGTCTCTTATATAAAAGATATATATACAATAAGATTAATTTATTACTTTGAAATTTGGAGAATAATTTGTTTGAAATCTAATTGATTAAAAATATATTACAATTAATTTAAAAAATGTATTTTATATTTATAATTAAAATTCCCATCACACACGCATGTATATATAATATAAATATTAAATTAAAAATTGTAAAAAAAAGTTAAATTTGATATATTTATCATAAAATGTGGAGTTGAGACGAAAAATTTATAAACTTATAAAATTTTGAGTGAAAAAGTAAAAAAATAAAATTAAAATAATAATCAAATAATCATTTCTTGATAAATAATAATAATACTAAAACATACTTTCAGCATATCTTAAAAAAAAAAAGCATAGTTTTGAAGTTAAAAATCATAACTCTATCAATTAAATTATTTAATTATATTTTATATTTAAATAAATATTGATATAAATTTATATAAAAAATAGATACCATAATGAAAAAGTATCATAGATGCGAAAAATTGATACTTTTTATTTAATGCAACACTTCTCTTGATATATTTGTATATATAATTATTAGTTATAACAACAAATAATAACTTATAAATAAAAAATAAAAATAGAAGTAAAGTACTAAGAGAGCGCGGCAAAGCGAGAATAAACAATAAGGGGGCAATTATATATAATCGAATTCTATAAAAAAGGATATTAATTAATCACAAGAAAATCAACAAAAATGCCTTACATATATGAAAAATACTTCCCTCCAGAGTTCTTATTGCTTCCATTAAATTAATTTCTATTCCACCCTACCGTTTAGATATCAAACAAAATACATAAATATGCACCAATCCCACTAACCCAGGAATTAAAGACAGCTGGGGGAGATTGATCGAGAAGATGGGCCATGGCGATGATGGAAGCTAGAGCCCAACAGCCTAATGAAATTGGGGTAGCTGGGCCGAAACTCGAACCCCGTTCATTTATGGGCCCAAGGAAAATAAAAAAGTAAAATATTCGGAACCCCAACATATAAAACGTTTCTGTTCAGATATTTGAAATTATCTTGCTGCCGTTTGTGGTACTGAATGGAGCTTCTCACCTTCTCCTCTCCATTTTGTACTGGTACTCTTCATTTAATGTCATCCCACTAAATTCTTGAGTTCTTTCTGAATATTTTAGCTAAATTTGATTTGAAATCTGTATTTCTGCTGTTGAATTCTATGAGGCATTTGTAGTTTTGGTGTTTTTACTGCCATTTCATTATAGTGTATTAGAGAGCGTTGCTGTTTGTTGAATGCTAAATAGATTTTTTTTTTTTTTTTTTTTTTTTTTTTTTTTTTTTGTTGTCTTAGGTGTTGTACGATTTTTTACTTTAATGTCGATTATTGGAAAGTTGGGGAAGAATTCTAAACATTCGGTAACCGGGTTATGAATATGTTTGTGATCAATTCAGGAAGGGATTAGTCATTTTTTTCCATCCAATGTATCTGTGGTTTTAAGTCGGTTTTAATCCTGGTAACTCAATAATTCGCTTTGTGTAAAATTGATTTGATCTATCTTCCTGATTGCCAACCAAATAAGTGGTATTATTTGTTGTATGGGGACTACTTCTTAAGAGGCAAGTCAAGTTTCCATGGTTTTTTGTAAGTTATAAGTTGAACCATATTAATATTAACGGATCATAATGCTTATAGATTGAAAAGAAAGTCACTTGAGGATCCCAATAGGCACACTGAATATTGGGTTGTTCTAAAATTTCAAGAGCAGTGTTCATGTCTTGTAACGATTTTGTGACATTAAGAATCTGATTTTTATTCTGGATGAAGTAAGTCTAGTTGTTAAAGCAATTCAAGCCTAGATCAACTCGTCAGCCCTCCTTTCAGGCAAAAAAATAAAAAATAAAACAGCCTTATAGGAGGCCAAGCAGCAAAGAGCGCTCGCATAAAGAAAAAGAAAGAGTTGGTTGTGGCACATAAGTATGGTTCACTTCTCCGATGCCCTTTCCTGAAAGTAAAATTGTAAAGACAATGAAAAGCAAGTATAAAAATGATTCCGTCATTTGACAATCTTTTATGTGAATTATTTCCTTCTTGAATTGTCTGATGATTATTACTTCAGTAAGCCTTTTCTGGTCTCAGCTTGCATTTGGAATATGTTATTATTTTCTTTACATTTTCTATTGCTCCTGGCAGGAGATGTATTTTACCCGGTTAGGCGTCACATATGTAGTTCGAAGAAGCATTATATGTATGCTTTTAATAACATAAGTGGATCTCTGGAGAATCATGTAAAACAATTAATGGCATATTCCTCACGGAAGAAAAGGGGTTCCATTTTTTGTCTGAATAATCTTGAAAACAGTGTTTGTATACCTTCCGAAACAGAATTGCTCAGCAGCAAAGTGATATATTCAGTTGCTGCTGCCATGGGCCATAACAAGGTATGTACTACTACACCCTTCCATGTATCCTTCTCTGGATGCAGGAGTTTTATCTGAAACTCCATAATTCTTTTTATATGCTTTACCTTGATTTTTTCAGTGATTCTACTTTTTTACACTTTGAATTGATTTCTGGACTCTAATGTACTTATCTTCAATTTATCAGCCCTTTGAATATTATTCAAGTACCTTACTAATCAAGTCTTATGTTTTATTTAGGGTATCGAGCCTAACAATGTCTGTTACTTCACTTGTTTTTATTGCTTTCTGTTATTAACCATATGTTGAGCACAAAATGAAATTATTTGGCTTTCCATTAGGTTATTTAGATGCTACAGTGGTTCACAAGAAATGTTGAACACTTGAAGATGTTTCCTGCTTCTTGGTACTTCATGTCAAGAGGAATTTTCCTTAACTAGCATTAGCTATATTTGCTCAACTAGCATTATCTATTTCTTTTATATCAAAAATGACAAAGCCTATGTTAAGTGTGTCTTGGTCTTTCCTACTCCTGATGCTAATATTAAAAAGATAAACAAGAAGAACTAAAATAAGGAATTGCTTTTAAACAGATATGTTTAAAGTACTAAACTTTCAGAATAACAAGTGATCAATACTTGGCTTTTACTGTTGTAACTGAATCTTTAGCATCTCCTTTCATGTGTTTTGCATCAATACAATAGCTAGAGATTAAAATATTCTTTGTTCAGCATATGACATGAGCTCTAGCAGGCTTGCAATTTAGGCATGAACTTCTGTTGAATATTCTTTAAGTTGCATAAGCTGCACGTAACAATATTTTTGTTTCTGCTTATAAGTTCAATTTCTTTTCAAGGTGGTTCTTTTATGAAAGTTAACTATTTGATCCATTTCTCATTTTGAGTTCCATCAGGAGTCACACCCTGAATGTAATTCCAGAGTTCCTGCCATCATTGATGCTCTTGCAAAGATGGGGTTGACTTCAGAGGTATGAGACCCTGATAATGCCATGATTTTGATAGTGGCATTAAGCCAGGTAGTTGGGCTTGTTTTTCTAACTTGTCCTACAATGAGTCAAGTATGTCCTATAATCATATACTTTTGCTGCAATATCATATTTATGTTGGAAATGTGTAACAGCTCCTTAAAACTTTGACTTGGAAAGAAAGTGGTCGGAATAATGGTAACTTACTTGCATAGAATTTTTGGAAACTTGACATCTGATGTGCCATTCTTTTTCAACTAGGTCCAACTCTCCAATATCCACTGACAATCTTATGTGCTTTGAACCTTGATTTTTATATTGGCTTCATTTTAGTTTTCATGCAACCATATCCACATGGCCTAGTTGTGCTGCAGAAATGATTTAAGTTTCTTCGCTGGGATTCATTATCGGCTGCTGGACTGATTACCATTTTCTTAATCCCCTCATAAGTTGAGCTGTTTAAGCGGCTCTGGCTTATTAAATAGCTGAGGAACTATGAGATTTTCTTATATTCTAAAAATCAGGTCTTGTTTCACTTTTCTTCTAGTTTTATCTTAGACTTAGTCATATGGAATGTCTCTTTCTTGGTTTTCCTTCTTATTCTATAGCAAGTGTGAATCAGTTTTATCTATGAAATGACAATGAAAACACTAATCCCAATGTTTTTTTTTTTTTTTTTTTTCTTTCTCAAAATAGTCTTAAGATACACAATTTTCTCTTCATGAAATGATCTTACACTCTCGTGCTCGTTGTCCTATCTTATAATCTAGTTCCGAAGCACTGAGGTTATTGAACTTGGAAATTTCAAACCGGCTAGAGTTGAAGATATAGCTAGTGTCCATGAAAAAGCTTATGTATCAGCACTTCAGACGGTATGCCGACAGAGATGCACTTTTAATATTTATTGCTGCATATTCTCTTGTTCTACCAATATGGACTTTCTATAGCACTCATATTTGGCTATGAATGTAAAATAATATGCTTTCTCTGTTAACCTTATGTGAAACCTTTTTTCCAATGCATTCAATACTTTTCTTGGGTTGTGTCATTATGGCATGCTTCAAGATAATTTTCTCTCTAGTGCATACTATTTTGTTATTCACTCTCTGACATGTTTTCTGTTTCATCAGGCATGTATTTTTTCATTTATGTTCCAGTTGACATTAAATTGGCAAACAGGTGAACTTAGTTTGCCTCATCTTTGCAATCAACTGCATTGGGCATGCTGAAGCAGTAAATACAAATAATGTTACTGAAACATAAATTTTGCATCAACAAATATAACAAGGCCAGAAAAGTAGTAAAAAGTATAAAAACAATATATGATGATCAATTGTGGATAAATCAATGGTGCAGAAGTCGGGAATCAGGAATCGGTAGTCGGGCGCTAGATGACTGCCTAGTGCCTAGGCGGTCGGCGCCGATTAGACGGACCGACTTTTTTTTATTTTTTATAAATATTATCAACCCTATAATATGTGCTAAATTGATAATATGACATAATTTTGTAGGAT
This sequence comes from Caryopteris x clandonensis, assembly GCA_028749325.2. Taxonomy (NCBI): domain Eukaryota; kingdom Viridiplantae; phylum Streptophyta; class Magnoliopsida; order Lamiales; family Lamiaceae; genus Caryopteris; species Caryopteris x clandonensis. The sequence continues at coordinate 957,918 of JAPYKT020000008.1, read as the reverse complement.
GTATTATTTACAGAACAAAGTGTCAATTTTCATAAAATAATTATAATAATATCTACAAATAGGTTAGCCTTATCGATAGTAGGAAACATCAGTGGGATAAATTATTTATTTTCATCATCTTATCCTTATTTTAGGAATGCAATTTTTGGGTTTTGATAGCTTCAAGGAAGAGCTCGACACCTTGATATTCATCTTCGCTATTTTTATTCTAAGGGTTTAAGACTACAATCCAATTCAAACATTATAATCCGATAGACCTAGCAAAATTTACACTGATATTCATGTTGAATGCTGTTGATCTTCTTAAATTTGATAGACTTAGGTTGAAAGTTTAGAATCTCATCCATCTATCCTACTTGTATGCCGATTGTCTTATAATTTCTTAGAGACCAACCCAATTTACAATTTTTTATGCAAGTTCTTGCCTTGATTATTTCCTGTTGATCCTGAATTTGATAGGGTTAGGTTGAGAGTTTAGAATCTCCTCCATCTATCCTGATTTATTTGGATTGTCTTATGATTTCTTAGAGACCAATCCAATTTACAATTGTGATACAAGTTCTTGCCTTGATTATTTGATGATCAATTGATATTTCATGATTTGGATTGACATTTACTTTCAATCATAAAACATGATTGAGTTGCTTAAGTACATGATTTCTCACATGGTAGTACTTAAATTGCCCTGACTGTTTTGTCTCATCACTGGAATTCATTTAGATTTTTAATTATTAGAAAGATAAAAATATGACTTGGATAAGAAAAACTATCTCTCAATTCTCTGTCTGTAATTTACAATTAGTTGTTAATAGTCTACAGCTGCATTTTGCATTGCTTATATATTTAGCTTGAGGCCTGTCATAATTGGCTGAATGCATTTCACATGACTTTTGTATAAGGGATATAAACTTTTTCCTTTTCGAACATCAGTTATTTTATTTGAAGTGCTTCACGATGCCATGGCTTTGTCATAGTGTGCTAATCTGTGACTTTTTTATGCACTAAAGGCAATAGACAAAGCTTCAGAACAAGGACTTATTCTGATCGAAGGCTCTGGACCAACTTATGCTACTTCCACGGTGAGAAACACTTTTACTCTCATTTTTAAGCTTCTGGCAATAGTTAAACAACCTGATGCTTGGAACTAATCAGTTGATGAAAGAAACTTGCCTATAAAATATTGTTTGTTGCAAGAAAGGTATAAAATGGTTGGAGATAAACCAACGTATATAATATCTCTCTTTTTACCTTTTCTGGCTGTGCTTTGACCTGTAACTCAGAACAGTATATAATATCTTTCTTTTTACTTTTTCTGGCTGTGCTTTGACCTCTAACTCAGAACAGCATACAATACGTAATACGGTAAACTAGCAATGAAATCATGACAATGTCTTTATTTACTTGAGTCATGCTTTCCTTTTATCTTCTTTTCAGATGGTTCTTGATGAGCATAGCTGAGTGAACTTTTGGGCATTCTGAATCATTTAGAAGACACTTCTGCTAATGTATGAATTAATTTCTTTTGTTTTTCCATTTAACCCAGACCTTCCAGGAGTCGTTATTGGCAGCTGGTGCTGGAATTTCGTTGGTGGATGCAGTGGTGATGTCTCATTCTAAGACGTCAGTCAATAATGATCTTTCTTGTTAATTGTTTTTCTTGAATTAGCCATCTCCAAGAATTGAACTTTGCATTGTCCCAACCTGCATGTTATTACACACACACACACATACATATATATTTGCGTGTGCGTGTGTGCGTGCTCATTTGGAGTTGATTAGATCTTGAACTTATGGTGCAGGTTGCAGCATCAAAAATCAGGAAAGATCCTCCAGTTGGTTTTGCTTTGGTACGGCCACCAGGTCATCATGCTGTTCCAACTGGACCCATGGGATTCTGTGTGTTCGGAAATGTGGCTATAGCTGCTCGCTATGCTCAGCGCACACATGGATTGAAGCGTGTGTTTATCATTGATTTTGATGTACATCATGGCAATGGAACCAATGATGCCTTCTACAATGACCCTGATATATTTTTCCTTTCTACACACCAAGTAATCAATTCTATTTTCCAGTCTGTCAATCTGCAATCTATGATAATTTATGTCAGCTAATTTATTGACATTCTTAGGATATTTATATTTATTACTTTGTGTTTTAACTTCACTCCTACATAACGACTTTTTAAACACATCTGATATGGCGAAATAGTGATGATGCAGATTCTGCTATCCCAACCATAATATTTTTTCATGAGCTAATTGGTAGCAGCCTGGTTATCAGAGTTCTTATCTCAAGTTTGCACATTTATCAAAGGATCTGCAATTGCTTATTACGTATCATTCTGGTGGTTATTTCATCGTCTTGGAGAATTATTTACTTTTAAATAACTAGCATTCTGGATTCATTGGCTGCAAATTTGATGCTTAACCTTCTTGGAAATGTAAAAAAATTTTAGTGATTGTCAAATTGAGGTAGGTAGAATGTTAAATCTTAGACAATGGAAATTCCCGAAGATGGGCACCTATATACTGAGCTTAACTTTTGCTGTTATGGACTGTAATGGAGTTGTTAATCTATATGCACTTGTATTTATCCTGACTGCAGGACGGGAGCTATCCTGGAACTGGTAAAATAAACCAGATAGGTACCGGAGATGGTGAAGGGTCGACCCTGAATCTGCCATTACCTGGAGGATCAGGTGATAGGGCCATGCGAGATGTCTTTGATGAAGTTATTGTACCCTGTGCTCAGAGGTTCAAGCCCGATATAATTCTCGTTTCAGCAGGGTAAGTGCTGTTGCAACACGTAGGTTCTGTTCCTTATAGAATGGTGTCTTCACAATGGAACATTTCTTTTTTTTTTTTTTTTGGTGAAATTTACCCATAAAATTAGTAAAATATCCCAGTAATTGTTTCTTGATACTGAATAAAAAGTTTCAACAAATTTGGGTTTCAAACTCTTGGTTCCCAGAAAAAGAAAAAAAGAGGTCATCATTAAAAAAAGAAGGGTAAGATCATTTGCCCCTAAAACGACTAAGCTAACCAAAATGAGTTCAATTTTAAAAGACAAGTTGTCTTATATCCTTCTCTACCACCCAGTTCCAAAGCGGCTCTATTTCATTTTTTCTGAAAAAGTGTGTATTTTCTCATTTTGTCATCTTCAACGAACCTGGAATATTGTGCTCCTCTTGATCATTTAGATGCAATAAATGTCTCCAGATACGATGCCCATATGTTGGATCCACTAGCTAGCCTGCAATTCACAACGGGAACGTACTACATGCTAGCTTCTAACATTCAGCAACTAGCCAGAGATTTATGTGGTGGGCGATGTGTATTTTTCTTGGAGGGTGGTTACAACCTCAGCTCTCTTTCGCATTCCGTTGCCGACTCGTTCCGTGCATTTCTGGGGGAGCCCAGCCTGGCCTCAGAATTTGATAACCCTGCGTTCTTATACGAAGAGCCATCAAAAAGGGTGAAGGAAGCTATTCACAAGGTTAAGCACATTCACTCTCTCTAGTATTTGTGTTGTTATGACTTGAACAGATGTAAGCCTATTCTCTTCAACTGTTAGTTGAGGATACATTCAATCGTGTCTTATCTTCATGTTTCGAATACATAGTCTGAATTTGACAGAAGGAGAAATCCGCTAATCTTTTTAGTTGATATATTTCAGCAATCTAAGAGACGTATGTAAAGAAAAAGTGTACTATATGACTCAGATAGGATCTTATGTACCATTTTAATTTTAGAAATGTACTAAATTGAATTATAAAATTAAATAGTTGAATTAATTGATATTTTAATATATTTTTATTGGCCATTTGGAAGGCTTTGTGTCGAAGTTTTGCATAGATTATTAAATTGTATATGCTTAATTTGATAATTTTCATAAAGATATTGGATAAAAATTAAATAATTGAGGATCGATCAAATTGTTTCGTTCTACATCTATATCTATCAAAAATTTCCTTCCAGCAATTATAAATAGTGGAATATTCACACCATCTATGTATGTCTATATTTAATATCTATCTGTATCCTTCTCAGTATAAAAAATATATATATATATAATTATAAATAGTAGAATAATATTATAAATCGTGGCATGCATAAAAGAAATATTTGTTAGATGCTAGGTATCATGGAAGCTAACGGTCTCTACCACATTGGGTGCAATGTGGGCCAAGTAGAAAACTCATTGTTTGGAGGCCATTTAATGTTTTCTTCTTTTTTTTTTTTTTTTTTTTTTGTATTTAAGTACTTATATTAAATTGAAAAACAAGAAATTAATATTTGAGAAAATGTGTAATATTTTCTCTCCTAATAAATTTAAGAATTTAAACAAACTAGTAATCCAGTTTTAATAACACGCTTATACACACATGTACTATTAGAGGTGATAATTCGGACTATTCGGTCTTAGCCCAAGCCTGCGGGTCAGCCCAAAATTTCATTGAAATACTAAATTTTAAGCTCAACCTTACCCAACATTCCTAAATTTATTAAAATATATTGAACGAATTTATAGCTTGCAGACTATATACTCATCGAACTGGACCAAATAGGCTTTGATAATATCAGGGCAGACTAATTTTTTCACTTCTATATACAATATATTAGAAGAACATTGCATCTACAAAGCTCCAAATTCCAGAACCCTAAACCCCTGCCGTTAAGAAAAGAAGCTCCAATCTTCTCTCATTAAATGACATAAAAAAAAAAAAATTGTTTTACGCCTAACCCACATATGTGGCAGAAGTCACCGGCTCCAGTGGTACACCTTATCTAATATTCATAAGAAAATATCTGCATCCTTTAAATTAAATATTTTTTTTTTTTTTGGAAAGATGATGTTTGATATTTTAAAATTAGAAATATTTTGATTAAAAGACAAATTTTGCAAGAGGTAGTAATTTTTTATGCCATTAATTTAAATAAAAAAAAGTAGAGTAATTAATACAATAAGGCCCAAATGAGCCCACTGACTAAATTGGGCTCTTTATAAATCTACGTTGCCCACCTCTTCATATATTAACTTAGGAGGGCTCAAATAAATTAGTGCATTATTATAGTTAAATAATTGCACTATAATAAACTCCCTAATTCATTATTCATTTTCATGACCACCCAAATCAGTAATCTATGCGTATTTATTTTTCACAAAAAAAAAAAACACACACACACACACACACACACACGAATTTGATGATTTTGTGGTGGCACTGGTTTGGATTACGTAAATGTGATTTCATGATGACATGAGGAAAGCTTTCCCTTTGTTATAAGGTAAATAAAATTGGGCTCTTTATCGCGGATATTGACATTCATGTGCAGAATTAGAATATGTCACAATTTTGAGAAGCTGTCACTTCAATATGATAAGAAATTAAATTGCATTGACGGAGCCCAAAGGGGCCAACGCCTCCCACTCCCTAAAATATAATATTCTTTTTTATAAATTTTATTGTATGTTTTGTTGTGTAAGTGTTAAGTTATTACTTTTTTTTTTTTAATATTTTTATGTAAAATTGAGCTAATATGTTAGGTAGATTTCATCGATTGTGTAATAATTTATAATTTTTATTTTAGAGTTGATGTATTTGAGTTCAATTATACACGTCGTCCTTTAAAATTAAATGTGGTAGAGACCAAAATTAATTTACAAGGTTAATTACAATTTACAACATATATTCATATGTTTCTACAAGTTGGTACTACGTACAATATATTTTGGCGAGAAAATTTTAAATAATACATTAAAAATATAAATAATAATAAAAAATTCCAAATATTTCTGTAGAATTAGAAATACTTTCTAAAATATTACTAATAAAAATTTAAAATAAACTTTGTAAAGCACAAGTATTTTCTGAGACATGACAAATAATTTAGAAAAATAAATAAAGCTTATTTAATAAGTATATATTTATATTTATTTAAAAATAGGAAAGAGAGCATGTTGTTTTTTTGATTGGTGGAAAAAGTAAATGTACAAATAGAAAAAATGATGTAAGACAGAAAGAGAATTTTTAAATTTTTTTACAAAAATAAAAAATAAAAACGATACACAATCAGAAATTTGCAGAAAAATGTTTTGATAAATACGAAAAAAGAGATTCTTATAAGATCCAAACAAAACCTTGGATTCCCCATTGAATCTCAATGAAGTGTAAAAAGTTGCACACCCTTCAACTAAACGCATTATTTGCATGCAAAAGCTTTGCGAGCTTTGTTTATTATTATTATTATTATTATAGCCTCCATAGGGACAATAATTCCTAATTGGTTTTGCATTAACTTATTTTTTCTTTAGAAATTAAAATTTGATACTGTTTCTAAGGAAAATAAAATGGTTATGTTGATATATAGTGTACATGTGTGTGTGTGTGTGTGTTGTGGGGTGTATGAAAAGGCAGGCATGAGTGTAGTGGGTGGTATGAGTTGAGCAATTAATCTATAATTTGGGGTATTTACGTATCGACGAGTGAGTGGGTGACATTTTGCTTTCATGCGTCCAGACTCCAGTTTTGTTGCTTTCATATATTTTTTATATTTCTATTTCTTTGTTTGGTCAAATATCTACTCTCATACTGTTTGTGTTGGATAAAGCCTCGACACACTAATCCAATGTAACATGTACACTCCTAAATTTTGAAATTCTTGAATCATTCTTTCTAAATTATATGCTCTTTTAATCACACATCTTCTTCCATTTATCAATTGTCACTTCACCCACCTTCTTGACTTCCACTTTCCACTTTCAACTTCCATTTATCATTTTCTACCTTAATATAATAACACTCATTTATCCTTTAAACACTAATATTACACATTATAACTTCTTAACTAAACCTTATACACAAGATTATTACTCATCTTTAAACCGACATACATTGGTCAACGATTTATAAATTGTTAACCAAGGATCGATCAAGATTAATTTTTACTCAAAATTAATAAGGGGAAAAAGAAAATTGTGGAAGAAAGTGTGAGTGTGAGAATGACAAATGGAAAGATATTCCTTTAACGTGGCATTGATGGCGAAGCAACAGAGTATCAAGTTTTGAGAATGTCAAATTGTGTCTGTGGTACATAACTCTGGAAAAAGAGTCCACCTTTTCACCATTTCATGCCACAAATCACATTTCTCAATCATGCACTTTCTTTACTTTTCAAACTCCCCTTCATTTCATACCCATTTACTCTCGATCAATTCATCCTTCCACTGTAATTCTTTTTCACAATTAAACAATATATCCATGCGTTATATATATATATATATATATAAATGTATATAATATAAAGTAAAGGATTAACTGCAAAAAAAAGAAAAAAATTTACAAATTTAGCCACTCCTTATAATTTAATTATTTTTTCTAAAAAAATTGCAGTTCCAAGTTAACCCACAATTATAATTTTCTGATGATGTGGTACACAAAACTCAACATCCGTGCCATAAGTGGATGCACTTCACTTTATCAAAAGAGAATATTTGACTCAAATTTTAAATACAATAAAACTTGAGAGTTAATAATATCGATATAGTGTGTCATAAATTATGAATATTTGAAGTAAATATAAATTCTTTGGATTTATATTGTGTGGATAGTGGCTGCAGGTGTTCAGTTTTGGGAATTATATCATCAAAATTCTATTGGAAAGTTGTACATTAAATTACAAAATTAAAAAAAAATGCATACATTAAATTACTGTATTTAAAAAATATATATAATCAGATTGCAAAAACAAATAAAAGTAGTATATTTTATCAACATTTAAACCTATATTAAATTATACTTTGCGTACCATTTTAAGTGTGTCTATCAACGTCAATTCCTCATTAATACAATTACAACAGAGCATTATAAACGTAAGAGAATGATCACCTACCCATGGCGTGCCTGCCATAAAATTTCAGGGATGGGTGCGCACTGTGGCATGGGAAGAGCTTTTTGTAATACTACTTATAATATAATATAATTTTGTGTAATAAGGTAAGGAGTGATTCATTGATGGTTACATATGCTAGGTGAATATATTTTCTATTCTGTCACAATATATATTTCAGAAGTGGAATAATAATTGACATGATGCAATTATTAGTTGCATGTCTATAGTGGCAAAAGTTATTACAAAATAAAAGATGACACTAGTGGTGCCAATTTCAGTAACATCTTTAAGTTATTACTAACGTATCATGTCATACATAATATTAAATTAATAATTTCAACATAGGGAAAACTTAAATTTTGAAAGTTGGTGCTTTTGCTAACGAGTAGGATCTGATGGTAAGAATACAATTACAATAATATAAATAATAATTATATTCTTACAATAAAATATTTATTTTTTATCCTAAAAAAAAAAAAGTCATATTTTACAAATAATTTTTGTAACAAAAAGGATTTCTTTTCAAAATTCAATGTCACGTTCTATTAATTAAAGTTAAATTTTAATTTTTTATCTTATAAATAAAAGAAATTTTATAAGTAGAAATCTATAATTTCTAAAAAAATGTACCTTCGTCAAACTGATAAAAATAAAAAGTTATATTCTTGTAAAATATGACTTGTTTTTCAGAATGGAGGCAGTATTATTTTTTGATTAAAAAATTACAAAAAAAATCATAATTAAAAATATAATATGTTTTTGGTGAAGAGAAATTAAAAAAGTACTACCTTTCACAATAAAAATTTATATTTTGTTGAAAAGAATATTATATTTCATTTAAATAATTATAATATATGTATTTAAAATAAAATACTTTGTACGATAATTTGAATGTTAGAGTTGGAAGATAGAATTATCTTGTTTGTTCGTTTTTCCTAGGTTGTGGTGCAATGATGCTAAGAACGTGTGTTTTCTAAGTAGATTGTTGCTATATCCATATATAATTTCTTGATACTTAATTAATATGACTGCGTACAGATCATCACTAGATATTGTAAATTAATAATTCTAATATATTATTATACGAAATAATAATATATTCGAGCCAGAGTGAGAGAATCATTCCAAATGGAGAAGGTGGAAAGTAGAAAGAGATCTCAAGAGAGAAGCTAATGTTTACCTGGTCTAGGAATTTGGATATAATATAACTGGATAGGAAGGTAATCATGGTAACTTTGTCATATATTACAGTTTTCCTTTTCCCATGAATCTTGATATATAGACACACGTCTGTGTGTGTGTGTGTGTCCGAACACACCGAGACACATAAAAGAACACACATGATAAGGTTCAGGAAACTTCAGGCAGCAGTGGAATGAAAACTTTTTACATACAACAGTTGTCAGTTTTTTATCTCCTCACCAGTCTCCCTCTCTCTTTCTCTCACTTCTTCCTTTTTTTTTTTTTTTTCTTTTTTCTTCTTTTTTAATTTAAATAAAATACCCCAAATAATGGTGAGACATTATCACAAACACCTCAAAATAGTAGAAACTTTTTTATTGTTTTCATATAATTTTCATATATATATATATTTATATTATCTGATAATATGAAATTATTTTTGTATTATTAAGGAGTGGGATCCAAAAAATGGTAGATTTGGGAAATTGGACTGGGTTTCCCTTTTGGTACACACTACTTTACATTCTTCAAAATCCAATTCCTGGAGCTAGCAGACTGCTGATTGTTAATTGCCTCAAATTCAATCACTTACGCACAACAAATATATATCTCATCCATTAACAAAATTTACACTTTCCAGCTGTTATATGACTTCACCTACAATTCTGCCTCCGCCCAGTTACGTGCCATCTAGGTAATTTAAGCATGCACTATCTCCATACTCCACTACCATTGCAATTACTTTTTTTTTTTTTAATTATAAATTTGAAACTTACCATAGAAAGAAACATATCTCCGCACAAAATTCATTTTTAATATTATTTTAGTTCTACAAAAATAATCATATTTTGAGCTTGATTACTAGAGCTGATACCAAAATCATTTTGTTAAGAAAATCCCTTTCTAAATTTTATACTACTGACTAAATAAAATACGTTAAAGTGAAACGATTTTAATTTGAATAGTACAAGCTGTTATAAATTGAACAAACTTATTCTATTGGTGCGAATGTAGGCCGTAAGATCCTAGTTTTTTTTAGTACAGAATAGTGATGTAAGTGTTACAAGAGAAAAAAGATATTAAACTCAACTTGAAAAAATTAAAATTAAAATTGTAACTAAAAAAAATTGTAGCATGATGATGAGAAGTAAGTAGCTAAAAATAAAAAAAGCCGTAATATGTATCATATTTGTTTCTTTCGTTGCAAAAGTCGTCCAACTTAAGAAATAGTATATATAATAATGAAAAAGATTGTTGACACACTTATGTCACACATGTTTGCTTTCCACACAAAACATGCCCACTTATCCTCTATATATAACAAAAAGAACAACAGTTTAAGGTTTCTTTCTTTCTTTCTTCATTTTCTTTATTACACCAGCCGTCTTTGAATTCTCTGATATCATCCATCTTTGCCCTATTTCAATCATGCTCGCCCCTTTTTATCTCTATTCTCATTATAAGTACCCCCTCCCCCTCCCCCCCAACGCCAAAGCAACCACATTTACTCATTCTTCTTCTTCTTCTTCTCCTTCTCCTTCTTGATAATATAACTTAGAACAGCATATACATATACACATACATATTCCTTTGATGGGAGACAAGAAGATGGTATTGCCTCCAGGGTTTCAGTTTGATCCGACGGATGAAGAGTTAATCGTCTACTTCTTGTGCAGAAGAGCTGCAAGCTTACCCTGCTACCCTAATATCATTCCTGATCTTCATTTGTATGCAGCCAACCCATGGGAGCTTAATGGTACTCCATCTTTTTTTCCAAAACCTTTTTTTTTTTTTTTTTTTTTTTTGTTCTGGGAAGTAAAATCATACAAGAGTGCATGCCTTTTTTTTTTTCTTGGATTTTTTGTTATTTCTAGTTATTTGGTTTGAGTTTGTTTGGTGATTTTAACAGATAAAGCGTTTTGGAGTAAGAAGGAATGGTATTTCTTCAGTGGATGGAATGAAAACCGGTGCACCGGAAAAGGGTTTTGGAAGGAGGTAGGTGAAAGTGAGCCCATCTTCACAAGTAATGGAGATGTAGTTGGTATGAAGAAGTATCTTGTTTTCTTTGGCGATGAAGCTGGCTCAGCCCTCGTTCAAACTAACTGGGTTATGGAGGAGTTTCATCTTCTCAAAAATGGATTCACCAACACCTCCACTGCTCATCAAGTAAGGATTATTCTCTCTCTGTCTCTACTTGTAACTTGAGTTGATCAGTTTTGGCTCCAACTTTTATACTGTAAACAATTTGTGTGTGCACAGGATATGTGTGAATGGGTGCTATGTCGAGTTCATGAAGCAAACTTAGGTGACTCAGAAGAGAAAATTGATGATGATGATGGAGTGGAGCTGTCGTATCTTGATGAAGTCTTCTTCTCAATGGAGGATGATCAAGAAGAGATAAGCTTTCCCAGTTAGATTATTAACTTGCTTCGAAGATATATATACATATATATGCGTGTGCGTGTGTGTGTAGATGACTAATCTGAGCTGAGAGATTTGTTTATCTTAAATAGAGTAGACAAAACTCATGTTTATATCAAGAAGAAGTTCTGTGGCTGAGTGCTACTTCATATTACATGTAACATTATGACACAATGATACTTTGTGTAAGAAATTAAACACTATACTTATATGCGGGTTCTGAGAGTGCACAAGTGTTCATATGGTAAATCCATATGTAAGTAACAGAACCAGTCTCTGTTCATACACACTACACTCCAATTGCAAATACATGGCATTAATTATAGGACATGTGTTTAAATAGATATTAATTATTCGAGCAAGAAATTCATTTTAGACAATATGTTTTTCAATTTTTGCTAATTAATAACGAATTTCACTCTTTTTTTTTTTTTTTTTTTTAATTTTGGGCTCCCAACTAATTTGGAGCTTACTTGGAAAAAAATTAATTTTAATCTTTTTTTTTTAAATGCATGTCAGCAAATTATATCCATAAATAAATTATATATATAAAAATAAATATATATATATATATTACATAAAGACTACAGGTAAAAAGAAGAATAAGAATATTCATAAAAGTTAACTAAAAATATAATTAAAAAAAGTAAATTTCAGATAAATAAAAATAAAAAATTTAAAATATTAGTTATTTAAAAAAAAATTAATCTCAAATCCCCGAAGGAAGTCCATTTATATGGATTTCCCTTCCTCTATATATTTTTTATTGAGGATTTTCTTTTTTCTATTATTATTTATGTATTATGTATTTTTCATATTTTTCTTTATTTTTTATAAATTTAATTTTTCCGTTTGTAATTTTTCTGTGAATTATATTTTGTGTGCTTGTAGTTTTCTTTAATTTTTATATTTTGTAATTTTGTATTCTGTGAATTCTGTCTTTTTTTTTCTAATATTTGTAATTTTGTATTCTTTTCTATTATTCATTTTGTCTATAAGTATTTGTGTATATTCTAGTTTTCGATGGATTTTGCCATTTTGTTTCATTATTTGTAATTTAATTAAATTTCTACTTTTATTTAATATTTTTTAAAAATATTTTTCTGATTTTTTCTGTTATTTATTTCCCCATTTTGAATTTTCAACATGGATACAACTTTTCTAGCATGTATTTTTTAAATATATTTTCTTTCTAATAATATTTTAAACTGACTTTTTATCCACTTAAACTCAAAAACCAACTAGAACCCGAAATTTAAAATTGAGGCCAATTATGTTCTCAATTAGTGAAAATTACAAACAAAAAAAAAATTCTAAAATTAGCGGGTTAAATAATTAGTGTCCTGTGCTACCAATAACTCCAATAAATAAAGTTCCTAAAAAAATTAAAAATAAAACAAATACACAAATCCTAAAACATGAAAAAAAAACTAAAAAAAGAAAAAACCCTCCATAAAACCTTTAAAAAATATGAAAAAGTTTTAAAAAAATTATTAAAAATAACTAAGAAAACTAAAAGAACTGAAAAACTAAAAAACAATTTATTTTAAAAATTAAATTTGGATTTCATCTCACAAAAGTATATTACGTGACAACATAAATTACTGTCTTTATACAATATGCATTCACTTACTTTATGCCACAATCATAAATGGCTCCATATTTCAGATATATATATATATATATATATATATATATATATTTATGAGGTGAAACTCAAAGTTCATTGAATGAGAAATGGGAAGCCATTTCTTTCTTTTTTCTTTTTGAAGGAAAAATATAAAAATAACAATTGCTTTTCATTTATTTTGTAATAATAGTTTAATTAAGAAAATAAGAACAAAAGAGAGTTATTTTCTCCGTAAGTCACGGAAATAAAGAAGCGCCGTTTCACATTTACTTACGTCAATAAGCATAGGTGGAAATAACACAATTATGACTCATCAGTTGCCTTGCACTCTACTATATATGTACTGCATCTATCTATCTGGTACACAAATATCAATATTAAATTGTTTCATAAAATCTATTTTCTTTACAAGAGTCTTGATTTAATTCTTTTTCCTATAATCTTTTTTTCATTTCTAAGAAATTTTTTTTTAAAAAAAAGAAAAAGAAAAACAAAATTTCTTTTTTTTGTACATTTTTTTCAAGTTTTTTTTTCTTTTTCTTTTTCAATTTTCAATTTTATTTCCAGTTTTTAAAGAATTAATCTCATGAGTGTTGCTCGAAAATGCAAAAACGAATCCACCGTTGACTTCAGAATTTTTTTTGTTTTTGGTTACCTTAAGAATTAATTAATATATCACGCATTAAATGGCTGGGTAGATGTCATCTGAGTCCATTAAGGCCCATTATTTGAAAATGGGCTACTTAATAAGGACAGAAAAGGGCTAATAATTTTGAAAGTGGGCTTCAAACAAATAATTGGACTCTGAAAAAGGGAGCATTTATTTCCTTCAAAACTTCAACTTTGACGTGACAAGGATGTGTTTGGTTAATTTGATAAATCCCCCATACTAAAAATTTGCCATGTCAATTTACAGTTCATTCGTTTACAAAATCCATATTTCATTTTGGATTAGATACAAAATTTGGTACCTAAATTCCCCAATTGTATTGTACATGAATATTGGGTACAATACAAGCCCTTGGAAAGGCTCTTATATACTTATAGTTGCTTTAAAAATTTCTTAACACGCCACATTAATATTAACATTACCAAAAAAGCATAAAAATAAAACTTCAAATTTCTTTACACTACACATTATTCCTATTTTACCCTTTTATATATATATATATATATATCATCTACTTACTTTCTCACACTACTGCTTTTTCTATGTACACCACAAAAAGTTTTCACCAACAAGCTGCTCCTTCCCCAACATTCTGATTTGATTTCATTTTTAATTTTTTTGTATGTATTTCTTCTTCAATTTATAGCTTGTTTTGTATTTTGCATGTTCAGCCTTACTGAATGGCTTTCAAGCAGTTCGGCATTTGTTGGTCGAACGTCTGTCTATGACAGTACATCGATCGAAAAAAATAACAAAAAAATTAAAAGAAATATTAAATTTTAAATATAAACGTACAATATTTATTAACCACTTATATTCTATATATTTTTTTTTACATTTTTGTTGCCCCATATTAACTTCTTGCACAATATTTTACCTTTTAAGTTGAAATTTGAAAAATGAGGACTTATGTATGTGTTTTTTAACTAAAAATGAGGTTGGGAAGAATGAGAGAAAACATTTTTTTAAAATAATAAAATAAAGGTAAATTTCATTGATATCCCTAATCGAGATGTGCATTGTTCTCCATAGATTAGAAAAGATTAATAATAATGAAGATGATCTAAGAAGAAAAGAGATAGAAAATATAGATTTTTTTCACAAAATACAGTGTAGTTAATATACTGTAAAATTTTGGTTTTTTTTCATGATCTTTTATACATTTACATTAAAAAAATTGATGTAAAAATAAATAAATAAATAATAAAGAAAGAGAGAACTTTTTATACACCCAACTAACTATTTTCTGGCCAGGAATCTGTTGGGATAATAAAAAAATCACGCATCTAAATACATATGAGAATGATCAGGAGTATATAAGGAATGACATGAATTTTTAATGGTATGAGTTTTTGTGTGAGGAGATCCAAAATTAAATGCAGGGGACTCAGTCCAAAGCAGACAATATTATATTAGTGTAGAATTTAGAGTCCATCAGAAACCCAACGAGTAATGACTTCAAAATGAACCGATAGTGGAGATCCTCAGTGTCGAACAAAGGCAATGAGTTCTATGGAGAAGGTGGAGCTTGTCAAGATACAGTGAGTTCCGATTGATGGTAACCATGAAAGTCACATAAGTTATGGGTCACAACGCCTTGATAGTGAATGTCGGCTCGATGGAGCTTGCCTTTTGAGGGGAGTACTACAAGAAAAATAGTGTTTAATAATATTATATGTTGTTACTTGGCGAAGCTAATCATAATTTATCTACGCTTGTAAAACCGTAGCGAAATGCATCTCTAAATTTGAAGTCATTAATTTTTTCAAAATGCAAAAGTTATGCATGGAAAAACTTAATTTAGAGACACATTGTGAAAGACATTATTAATATTCAAATATGGTAACATTGCATTGTGTCACTATTGTAGAAGATCTATAGTTATTTGTGTACTATAATTTTAGAGTCGATCATTAATTTTGTCGTTAAATTGTCGATGCTTTCAAGAACAAGAGATGTTAAATCAATGCCGCTGTTGAAAATAAGTGTGATCAAATTGTCAAAAACAGCATCAAGATTGGTGAGAGGAAGTGTCCTTATATCTGCAACTCAACAAAAGTAGTGTCTCTAACTTGGCGGTGCTATTTAGAGTTTTGTGTACATACATTAGCAATACTATCCACAATTATTGTTCTTCGAATTTTTCGAACATTAGAATTATCGCCTATGGAATAGTGATATGTGTGTCCTTAAATTTAATACATTTTCTAAGATAAATGTTATTAAATTAGTAAGTTTCTTTAGGATGCATACTCACAAGTTTATGATTGTACAATCGCATTATAATATCATACACTATAAAAATAATAATTAATCAAAAGAATATCAAAATCATCTATTTTAATATATTCGAACCTAACCAAATGAAATAATATTTTAATTTAACTGGAAATTCATACTAGCAGCCAAACTAGCCAATCAATAGCATTATTTTAAAACTAATTAAATTGTCTTCAATAAAGGATAAGTTACTAAAATGACCCAATCACATGTTGATCAAGGACAATAAACAATTTTCTTTAAATTTATCGACGCCCAATTTTGATGTGTAGGTACATAATGTAGCTTGATTTTTATTTATTCTTTATAGAACGAGATAAATAATTTAGACTAAAAATATAACTGAAAATCTTAACACATGAGAAAAGAGGAAAGAGAGAATACAATAGAAAGGAAGAGATTGTCCCTTGTAATTGTCATTATCAACAACGTGTTCAATTTTTACTTTGGAGATCAATTTATATTAATCCTCTTAAGGTCTTATCATGGGCTTAGGAGCCCTAATCTCCATGTGTTGGGCGTATCTTCAAGACTAGAATTTTGTGTGTCTTCTTGAGCTCTAATTAATTTCTAAAATTAATTTTTAAGCCCAAAACACTACTCCCAATTAATTATTTAATTCGTCGGACCTAATTAATTATTTGTCCAACAAATAAAATTAACCCAATAATTAATTATCTCTATGATAATTTAATTACTAAGGCTCAAATAATTAATTTGTCCAACAAATATTATTTAGCCTAACAATTGATTCATTCATGATTAACTAGGTATTTTTCTTCATTCCAATACACCAAATTTTGGTTATGCAGGAGATCCCTTAGATTCATCACTTGACCTAGTTCAAGAGCAAGCAATCCAATTACAAAATTGTTTAACCAAGTTTGGATTTTTCAATCCTTAGGTACTCACAAAATTCATTTGTTCATATTCAGCAAACACTAATAAAGGGACTCAAAGGCAAAAGATGAATTCGACGTGCGAATCTTACGACCATAGTAATCGTGCACATACGGACCCATAATTCACATTAATGATCCTCACATATTCTTTCGATCCATTGGCCCATAACTAGATCTCATCTTTTATGTTATGGTCGTTGTTTTGTGCAAGGTCTTCATTGGATACGACGAGTAGGAAAAATTGAAAAACAATCCCAACAAATTACTCTGCGAGTAGTGAATTTTGTCTTACCACTAATGTGATCTTAAATATAGTTTCACCGTAACCAACGGACCCCATTTGGCCTTTCAAGAGAGGTTTAAGAAACATGTTAATTATATGACTTTCCTCATTCAGGATCACATGTATCCGCAGTCTAATGTGTAACCAAAGCACCAATAGAAATCAGAACCTCAATTTTTTCGTTGCCACTACGGCTACCAAATGGTTCAAATTCTAACGCGGGATCAATTCTATGTGATTGTTTAGGATGAACATCACATCCACTAATCTATGTGGTGTCTCGATTTTGATATCCATGAAACGAGATATCCACTCCCCTAGTGACGTACTGCTTAATGAAAGCCTATCCGAATCCTATGATATTCTTTCTTGTAGTTCTACGGCTTGAAAACTTATGATCTTAACGACCTAGACTTATTCCATGACAACCAACATGTGCGTCACCAAGTTCCTAGTTACCGAGATCATAAGATTTCAATATCACATAACACGTAAACATAGATAAATATGACAATGAAGAAATGTCTTAAATATTTTATTTATATTCATAAAGATTGTAATTGAAATATGTCTTTACGGCCAACATAAGAGTTGGTTGCCAAGACACATATTCCTACATATACGTCATACAAATTCATAATAAAACATGTGTATAAACTCAAGAAGACAAATTTAAGTTCGTAAGTGTGAGAGTTTCATCCACCTTGCGGACATACACTAATCAATGATTTAGAGAATGTCTATCCTAGTTTTGAGACTTTCGGAGCTCCTACAATAGGTAAAAATCTTTTGGTAGAATTCTTTAATAATCGAAATCCTACTTTTCAAATAAGAATTATCTTGACTATTGAAAAAACATATATTATGACTTAGAATATTTTGGAAAATGAAAATGGAAACTAATTTTAAGAAACAATATAAATAATAAGTTTTAAATGAATGTCGATCATATATTACTCTAGGATTTTGTGTACTATACACATGCATGTAACCTACTATTACTCAATACCATATTGTACAGGACAAAAATGTACCATCTTTTTGCTAATTTAAGCTCAATCAAACTTAAGACAAACATTTAATGGTTGTTTGAATTTACAAGGACTAAACTTTAAATATCTTAGGGACTCAATTGAACAGTCAACAAAGTTGATGGGTTAGAGTCGAATTTTTCATAAATATGTATTGAAATAAAATAACAGTAACTAAAAAGTATAGGGGTTGAATTGAAGTTTTTCAAAAACTACAATTGAGAACAAAAGTTTTAAAACCCTAACTTATGCCCCAAATCACAACTAAAACCCTAATACTAATTACATAGCAATTGTCGGCGACCATGGCATGGCCCCCAGCTGGTGACCTCCTATTCACGCCGGCAAATATAAATCATGGAAATTTAATAAACTCATTTAATTATAAAATTTAATAAATCATGACGTTCAATAACTATAATTTTTACTGAAGCAATTTAATTCTATTTATTCCATTAAATTGCACAGAAGTCATAAAATACATATTAAATCATTTAATTACTCATTCAATTATAAGCATTCTTATAATCGTAATATTAATCATACAATACATATAATTATGAAATCACATATAAAATTATAGCACATTTTAATCATTATATTATATCAATTAATCATGTGATGTCATAAAATCATATAATAAATTATATGGTTCTCATATAAAATTTTAGAAAAAATTTTTTTGACGCAAATATAAATCATGATCGTGAGTTTATATATAAATATTTGTATGTATGTATATACATATATATATATATATATATATATTAATGCCATTAGATGTGTCACTTAATTGGAATTCCATATACAAGATGCTTCGGTATTTTTATGAATTAGGTGCATTTTTTATATATTTCCTAATCAATGGGATGCATGCACCAATTAATCCAACTTTTGGTTTTTTTTGAAGAGCCAACCAAATAATTACGTCATGTCCGATCTTACTAAATTCTATTGCATCAACAAAATTAAAATGGTTGAAATATTGTCTTCAAATGAATGATTTATTTTTAGTTTCAAAATCCTAAATTTAAAGAAGTTAGTTTAGAAGACCCTAGCATAATTGTGGTTAGCACTAAAATAATTATTATATTTTTTTTGAGAGTATAGAATAAATTATGGCGACGGAAATGAAGGAGGTAGTTCGACTCAAAATAAATAATGCTCTTAGCCAATTTAACTACTTATATGATGTGAGAACATTAGAATGAGCAAGAGAGTATATTTAGTATTTGACGCTACATTTTGGACACTACTATTAGTACTAATAGGGATATTTATATGTCCTACCCCAACCATCTCTATAGAGCAAATATTTAGTATTGAAGGATACATTTTGGATACAAGAAAATCATAATTAACCGTAGAAATAGAAAATAATCATTCCCCAAATTGATCTTGACAAAAATGTAGAGGACAACTTCTTTGGATACCACTTCACCACCTTCACAACTTTCAAGAGCAATTGAGGCACACATTGCTTTCAAGTTAGAAGGTAAGCGAACCCCGTGAGCTTTGATTTTTATTTTAAGGATATATAGATAATTTTATCTAAGCTAGAAGTTAGAAATTCTAGTTTCTAACTTATAGTGAAACTAGACCTTTTTGTTTCATTTTCATTTATATATAATTTTATAATTTGTGAAATATTTTTGTCAATTGGACTCTTTAAGTAACATTTTTGTTTCTAACTTGTAAGTTGTTACATATTAAATTTCTAGTTTATAACTTGTATTGCAAATTGATAATTTCTAAAATTGTAAGTTCTAATTTTCAATTTATATTAAATTTTTTTTTTCAAATTATAGCACTTCATTCAATTTGTTAACTAAAAACTGTGTATAATACGATTTAATTTCAATTTATCTCTCATTTGTAAACCGTGGTTTAGAATAAAAACCGTCGGTTTGAACTGGTTGAGCATGTCATGTCTACTGGTAGGTACAACTTTTGTATAGCGGAGAGCAGTGATGGAAGTACAACTCTCTTAAGTCCTAACCAAACATCATCCGTAAGAAGAATTTGGGATAGGACAAAGATTAAATTAAAACTGGCAGCTGGAATTGGGCTATATATATATATTATCTTGATGTGGCAACCAAATCCACTCATAAAGCCGCCCATTTTCACGATAATAATCCTGCATTTTGCTTCGACAGCTTCGGAGGAACCCAAATTCTTGGAACTCTCCACTTTTGGCGTATTTATCCTCTGAAAATCACTCTCATTTTTCTTTCTTCTTGTAATCTAATGGCTTTCCACCTATCAAAATCTGCCAAACTTTTGCACCACTTGAAACAAAAAATTTGTGCTCTCGGAGTGATTAATTGGAGCTGTTTTTCTCAACCCCAAAATGGAAGAACTCCTCGTGCATTTTTCTCCTCGCGTCCTTTTGAATCTGCTATAGCTGATAAATTGGGTTATCTACATGATCCGCAGGTATTCTTCTTTTAATTATTTGGGAGTTATCATTCCCGGCATAAATTTAGTTAAAATTTGCTTATAGTGGTATCTATTTTACTTTGTGATTGTAAGATTGAGGCTGTGGTGAGATAAGAACTGATGATTATTTGGACATGAATGTGGGTGAAATCCTTCTCGAAACTAAAATTGATTGTTAAGATTTCTGGAGAATGGATAAACATTTTGTCGCCTTTGGGTCAGCTCTCTATCATTTCAATTTATTGGAGTAAAAATGTTATGTGGAAGCTCCAATCTGGTAGTGGCTCCTCCAGTTATCCCAATCTTTTATAAGTTTCGTGGAATTCCAAATGATGCAAATTTAACATACATGCTTACAGAATGCTATATTATTAGTCACATTTTTTTTTTTTTTTTTTTGGTGGTTTCGTAGGTACTAAATTTCCCTGGGGGAATGGTTAAGTTCACCCCAGAACTGAATTTTTTATCTGATCTCCCTGAAGAGAGGATTCGTTGCTACCGAGTTCTGGATGATTGTGGGCAGCTAGTAAGCAGCAATTTTGTACAGGTCTACAGCCTAACATTAGATTTTTTGCATTTCTATAATAACCTCATTTCAGATAAACACGTCGTGATCCAGTATAAAATTTCTGGTTATACATGTAATCAGATAGACAAGGACATTGCTGTAAAGATGTACACGGACATGGTTTCACTTCAAACTATGGACACCATCTTCTATGAATCTCAGAGACAGGGAAGAATATCATTCTATGTTACAGCAATGGGGGAAGAAGCTATAAACATTGGATCTGCAGCTGCACTCAGCATGGATGATCTTGTGTTTCCTCAGGTTAACAAGTCGTCTCAAGTGACATGTATTTATGTCACATTTACATTTACTTGAAGAAGGGTACAAATGCCACTACTAAATTTTTACGTTTTCCTTTTCTTTTTTGGGGTTGGGGATGGGGATGGGGATGGGGATGGGGATGGGTGAATTGTGGCTCAAAGAATATCCATCTCTTGTGTGACCTTATGTATATATGCATGTATAAATATATGGGAATGATCACCCACCCAATGTGGGTACATATTAACGTGCCCACCGACTGATGTGTCAAGATATAATAGAAGGTTATTTAATTCCCTTATCAAAACTATACCGATGTGATCATAAAATACAGAGAGAGAGAGAGAGAGAGAGAGAGAGAGAGAGTTAACTTTTGCTGTTGTTTGTGTTTATGTACAATGTGAAGATGTTCCTGACTGTGCAGTACAGGGAGGCTGGAGTATTACTTTGGAGGGGATTCACCCTACAAGATTTTGCAAACCAGTGCTTTGGAAATGAAGGTGATACTGGTAAAGGCAGGCAGATGCCAGCCCATTATGGATCCAACAAGCACAATTATTTCACGGTAGCTTCAACAGTCGCGTAAGACACTATATCTGTTAATAATCAACGTTTTGTATCTATTATCTAGTTTTAGCTTACCAATCATGGCGATGACTATTCTTCAGTACTCAAATTCCCCATGCTGTTGGTGCTGCTTATTCTCTAAAGATGGATGGAAGAGATGCGTGCACGATTACTTATTTTGGAGATGGAGGCACTAGTACGGTAAATATATAATAGTATCTCTTTGGTTTATTACCTTTCGTTATATTCTCTCTCCTTAGCCAATATGCTATGAGTTACCTCCTCGTGTTTGTGGTTATTTTATGATCAGGGAAAATAAAAGGTTCAGAAATAAAATAAGTAGAAGATTGTTGCATTCTTTATTGTGATTGTTTGAAGATTATCAAGAATTTTAATTTTTAAATACTGGATGGTAAATATTGGTTGTTATGTTGCTAATGTGTAGGGAGATTTTCATGCTGCGTTAAATTTTGCTGCTGTTATGGAGGCACCGGTTATACTCTTTTGTCGAAACAATGGATGGGCCATCAGCACCCCAGTTAGCGATCAGTTTCGAAGTATATATTTTCTAGAAATGCCTGTGAAACAATTGCCACATTCTGTCATTCGTTCTCCCAATTAATTCTTCAATTCTTGGACAGGTGATGGTATTGTTGTTAGAGGTCAGGCCTATGGGGTGCGTAGCATTAGAGTTGATGGTAATGACGCCCTTGCTGTGTTCAGTGCTGTTCGTACTGCACGGGAAATGGCAGTTCGTGATTCTAGACCTGTTCTAATTGAGGTGCCACAAACTTGTATATTTTTTATGTATGCTATAATCCCGTTCCTTTTTATGGAATAGGATTTTATATTTGTGGTTTTGTGAGATGAGTACACTGTTTGATCTGCAGGCCCTCACATACAGAGCAGGACACCACTCTACATCCGACGACTCTTCTAAATATCGTCCAGCTGAAGAGATCCAGTGGTGGAAAGAAGCTCAAGATCCTGTGGCAAGGTTTAGGAAATGGCTCGAAAGACAAGACTGGTGGACTACTCAGTCCGAGTCACAACTCAGGGACAATGCTCGTGAGGAGGTAAGATCTTCTTGACCTGTATGCCAACCCAAAATAATTACTAAAAGCATTTTCGTGATGGCTAGAATGAAAATTTCTCAGAATGATGACACCATTTTCTGTTCTTCACTTACATGGTGTTACGATTCGGAATTAATTCCGTAATGTGTAGATTTAATCCGTATAACATGGACCAGCATTTTTTCGTACACACAAAATGACTTTCTTCAACTATTCACTGTAATAGAAGAAATCACTGGGAATGTACTATTGCAGGTATTGCATGCAATTCAGGTTGCAGAGAAGATTGAGAAACCAGGTCTAAAAGAAATTTTCACAGACGTATACGACGTTCCACCATCCAATCTCCTCGAACAAGAGAAATCTCTTCGACACACGGTTGAAAGGCACCCAGAGGGCTATCCTCAGTTTCGATTTTAGGACAGCTGCAAGATTGAATCGATGGAATTGTGCCCACAGCGGGTAGGGAGAGAATCTCCGTATCTACAACACTAGTAAATAACATCGTAGAATTTCTGTTAAAATATTTATTTTGACAGATATAAACATTGGTGGACATGAGAAGTTTAATCATCTCAGCATTTTGAAAAATATGACATTAAGGATTTAAAGGTCTACCATTGGCTTCTGTGTTTTCTCTCCGTATTAAGGAAAAAAAATACTGAGAGTATGTTTGTTTTTATCAATTTTATAAAAAATAATAAATTTACATTTATACAAAAAATTATGTCTATTGATATGACTTGTTCAATAATATTATAATTTTCTTGTGAAATAAAATATGCAATTTTTTACTTCATTAAAAAAATAAGATTTTGTTTGTTAAATATAATTTTAATTTGACATACATATGTTTAAATAAGACTTTTTGGAGACGGGAAAGTAATAAAATATATAATCTTGATGAAGTTATTTAATTTAACGACCGTGGAAAGATTACTTAAAAATAAAGATCGGTGGTAGTTCAAATAAGAAGTGATGGTGGTAGTTCAAATAAGAAGTGATATTGGAGCGTTTGATTAAAAAAAAATAATAATAAATAAATAAATTGAAAGTTGGAATTGTGGGTATTTTGATTGAAAGATATCTACAAAAATGCTATAATAATTTCCTAAAACAACCATATCCCACTTCTGGATTTCGAATTCTAGCTATTTTATACAAGAAAAATTCAAAATGTAAACCCAACACTCTAAACAATTCATTGTAACACTACAAGTTTTTGGACATCGAAAAAAAAAAAGTGATCTTGCTTTATCAACAAAAAATGTCATCTTATGAAAATGTCTTGCATATACAACTTAGGATGTGTTTGAAAAGGTATTTTGATTCGTTTGGATAAAAATATAACAATTTCAATATTATGTTTGTATTAAAATTTACTTTTGAATTAAAATGATCAATCCTACAACCTCTTCCTAAAAAACGTTTAACACATATTATTTACATCTCTCCCTTTCTCTCTCTTCCTCTCTTTTCTATACCATTAAAAAAAGCATAAAACATGAAAGCCCAACATAAATAAAACAAAGGTCTAGGAAGAAATAAACATAGCAAAGTAAATGAAATTATTTGGTTTTGGACTTTAAGGGATGAATAGGATCACATTTGACCCAAAAATGCTATGGCGGTCTCATCTCTATCAAGTAGTAATTGAGGTTGTTGTAAGATTTCATTAGAAAATAGATTTGTGTTCATTTTGGAAACATGATAGAGAAATTGTAAGCCATTTTTTTTTTGTTGTGGACTAATCTTGATAGGGCAAATTGTAAGCCATTGAATTTTCAGTGATGAACTGACAACAGTTTGAGCAATTTGTTTTGTTATGGATGGAATATTCTTTAATTTTGTCTGCGGAGTATTTTGTGTGTAGTTCCGTAAAGATGTTGGAGAGTGAAAATCAATATAAACAAGTAACCAATAGTGGTTATCTTCTTTTGTTTTTGTTACAAAGTCCCGGTTATACATAAAACCGGAACCGTCTATCAACCGTTGATCCAGTTTCGATTCAGAACCGAAATCTAGCCGGTTCGGTTCCGATTTTAAAACCGCCGGTTTTTAACCTTGAGCAATTTGTTTTGTTATGGATGGAATATTCTTTAATTTTGTCTGCGGAGTATTTTGCGTGTAGAATGTAGTTACGTAAAGAAGTTTGAGAGTGAAAATCAATATAAACAAGTAACCAATAGTGGTTATCTTGTTTTGTTTTTGTTACAAAGTCCCGGTTTTGTATCTTAATTGACCACTCATACAGAAATCATGATTGGGGATTTTTTGGATTGTTTATTCAGGCAGCAACACACCGTTTAAGGGCTCTCATTTTGCAATATTTATGAAATTAATTGTTCTCTTTAAGGGCATTTAAGTAATTTTCATTGCCCTGCAAAAATAAACCAAAAACTTTAGAGGGTATAAGGATAACTTATATGTTTATCTATGATCAAGATCATTTCAAGTAAATAGTGGATTAAAAGAACAAATCTTAAATTCCAATACTCCCTTATCCTATTACCCTGATCCCTTACCTCCAAAGTAAATGCAGCCTAAGCGAACAATGACATGCAAGGCACTGCATTTTTATTTTTCCAAGGCATGACAATTAAAGCATTAATACTACTACAACTCAAGGTAGATAGTGTCGTAATATGACCAATAAAACTGCATCATTTACTGGGAATAAATTGTCTGATTGTCTCAAGCATGGTGCAGTGAAACCAGAAAGAAACTAAAACTTACCAACAACTGGCATGAGCAAGAAAAAGAAATCAAATGAAGAAGAAATTTGTTCCGTAGGATCATAATGGCTTATTGAGATATGCTTACAGTCTGTGAATCACAAAGACGAAGATGACTCCTTGATGGACTCTTGAACAGCCTTGAGAAGAGCAGGCATCAACTTCTGGTTTGTAACTATGATTCCAGTGTCCAGATCCAGAAATCGCCCCTTTGAGAAATCCAGAGGATTCCCACCAGCATCTGTCACCACACCTCCAGCTTCTGCCAAATCAAACATCCAAGGTTGCATCACAAGATATATTTCACGAATACACATTCCATAACCATTTTCTTAAACATAACAGAATTTTATATGTGTGTGCATGCGCGTGTGCGTGCGGGGATACCAATTGCGTATAATCCAATTTGTTTCTGGAAAACATTGGGGAGCATTTGACTTGTCAAACAGAACCAACTAAGTATAAAACTAAATGTAGTGATATAATTTCACACATTCTAATTTTCTTCTACATCTCCCTATCCTTCAGCTAATTCCATTGTCACTAATCAAAAGATCAAAATCTCACTGTCTACCGAGTGCTTTACATAGGTACAAAGGAATCACCAGTTTACACGTTCACTAGATCCCAAGTTACGCTGCATAACCCATGTTCTCCTAATCAATAGTTCTCAGAATGCTTGTTTGATGTGTTGCAAGAAACAAGCTCCTTTTGCAAAAGATGCAAGCACAAGCAGATCTAGAAAGTCGTATCGACTACAAAGAAAGTAGGAAGTGATAAATAATTGGACATGCACAGAAATTAGATTTCGAAATCTAGATTATAAATGAAACCATATGTTGGGAAACACCACTGAATTAGAGTAGGTAATGGGTGAGTATGTATATGTTGCTCATTCGGCATGGCCTTAGCTACTGCTACACTTGTTCTGGTTTGAAGCTTAAATTATCTTGATTTGAACAAATTAGTAAAAAAATAGTAATTATAGCATCTTTTAAAGGGAAGCCAATTATTAATACTTCTCCCAAGGGAATAATGTTCCAAAATTGCAAAATATGTATCAACCTGCAACAACAATGTATCCAGCTGCATGATCCCATATCTTCTCTCTGTAACCTTTGCGAGGGAACCGCAAATATATTGTCCCATCTCCTCTAGACAAAGCACCATACTTTGCTTGGCTATCGATGCGAACTGGTGGCACTTTAACACCAAGTTTCTGTCGAGAAAAAACAAGATTAGGCAAATTTTACATAGTGAGCCGGCACATGCATATATAAAGCACAAAAATGGAGAGTAATACCCTTGCTATCAAGCTAGATAAGTCGTGTGAAGAATGTGCAGCTTCATAAGACTCAAAGAAGGATGCTTCTTCAGGGTTTTCAGTAGTACTGACATGCACCTGAAAGGCCATAGGAAATTTATGTATAAGAAGATATTTATTATTTGAAAGCGGTGTTTAATATATACTGACCTTCTTTGGCATGGAACCATCTAAAGTTTGCATATATGTTCCGCAATCAACTTGGGCGAAAAACAGACAACCAATCTGATCTTCGGAAATGCTCAGATTGCCACTCGCGATGGATGTCACGGGAAGATTTGGGCACGATAACACGCCCAACACAACTTTCCCTTCATCTAATAAGCCTAATGCAATAGCATATTGATCTCCTCTTACAAATCTGCATTTGCAAGAACAGAGTCAGTATCAATACAGTTTCTCAAGCTCATAATTCAAGGACAAGAGAGAGCTCAATTTCTCCGGTGGGTAAGCACTCTCAACATCATTCCATGAGCTTTTGTCCCAATAGCTCTCAAAATGTCACTCTTGACGCAAAGATTCATATATTGTGTTTCAAACATTTCTAAACAAATCCATGTATGCTCACACATAAGAATAAGAAAATAAGGAATAGTACAAGTGCTTCTTCGAGGTATCAGGGTACAAATTGGTTGGCACATTGACATAGCATACTCACATCAGTAACATAGATGAAAATTTCTTATAGAGAGGAGGTTCTTTTGAGACATTAGAGAGCTAAAGAAAAGCATTTAACCAAAAATAAATAAAAGGAAGGCAAGAGTAACTTTTTGCCCCCTAACATTTGTTATGCAATAACCCCCCCCCCCCCCCCAAACCTTTTATTTGGGCCAACTAACCCCTGAGTCCCTGACCTTTTATTTTGCCATCAAACAGCCCATAACCATTTATTCTGGGGCCAATTACACCTTTATTATGTAGCAACAATTTCTGCTTCGCCTGAAAATTTAATTGTTCTGTGTTCAGACAGTCACCAATTCAAAGAATTCAAGAGAACCCATGCTTCTGGATTTTGTTCTTTTTTGTGTTATCGAGAGTAGCCTGCTGGAGGAAGATGTGGGCAAGGGATTGACATAATTATTGAACTTCTTATATGCTTATCTAATTTACAAAGAACGTTAGCCAATTTAAAACGCATATAAAACTCCAAATTTTAAAATTCATTTATGGAGGGACTAGTCACATGGAAATGGAACATAGCATCTTACTCATAGATAAAAGAATTGATCTGTAGGTCTTATCTACACACTTACCCTTTAGTGCCATCAATTGGATCCAAAACCCAGTGCTGGCCATGAGGACCCCCCTCAGATTTTCCGTTGTCAATGGCAGTAAGCACTTCTTCCTCAGACAGAGGTGATATATTTAGTGTTTCATCACTAGCAAGTGTATCATTCACAAGTTCTGTTATGCGACGCAGTGTTTCTCTGGATTCTTCTTTCCGAAGGTCACCAGAGTCCTAAATACTCAAAAAAAATTTACTGCCCGCCCAAACAAGAAACAACAAATGGCATCCACCTTTAATGAGAGAAAAGCATTAAAAAAAAGAAAAAAAAAAGAGAAAATAAGGGTAAAACGGAAGAGAAGGACGGAGAACAACGAAAAGGTAAGCCTGAGTAGACTATTACTAAGGAATAACAAGCAGATAAAGCTGAAGGTCACAATCACCATTCTAAAAAATGAGCTCTATGATTACCTCTTCAGCTACTAATGAGAATGGAGTTGATGTCAACTCTTTCTCCAAAATATAGCTAACAATAGCCTGCGAACCTGCATAAGCTCAAGTTAAATTCAAATTCTAATACAACCACTGGATGATGACTTCAAAGCAAAAATATATGTCATGCATCTGCATATCTACATATAATGAAAGATCATATGAATGAGCTAAAATAAGCTATGAAGTCATTCAGAACAAAATACACCACACTCTATGACAGCTAAATTGTCTCAGAAGAAACAAAATATTATAAAAAATCTGAAGACGATAACCCTCAGCTTTTGTAGAATATACTAACATGATTGGTTGCCCCATTGTTTAAAGAATGTCATATGAAAAATATCCTCATTTGAAAACTTATTAAATGTTGCTTACAAAAGATCAACGCAAAGTAGGTTAGCTTTCATAAATGACTACAAGAGATCATCGTTTTGCTCTCCATAGACTTTGGCCAAAGATTTCACATGCCTCTATGATACATATGCAGAAACAAGATGGAAGATTTCATTTGATCTGAAGAGGGAAAAAGGAGTACGAAAGCAATAGTTTAGATGAACTGATTGAAATTGCAGGAACATACCATAATCAGCCACTGTGACAGGACTTTTATCAGATTTTGATTGGACGTCAGATTGCAACAAAGCCGTTTGCACCTTCTATTCAACGAAACACAAATATATATCTTAGTCGCATGTCAAATTGCAGAACTTAGAAGGCTCATTCAGGTTTAAGCTACATTAGAATGCTTTGCAATAATCCCGAAATAATCCCAATTGTTAATTGAAGAAATTGGTGTAAAAACTATTAGTTCAGCTCTGTGTAAATTCAAAAAAGAAAAGAAAAAGAAAAAAACACTCATAATATCTAGATGCTTCAAAAATTTAATTTATTCCATCAGGGTATTTCAAGAAATCACCAATATATCCTATATGAGATAAATATTAAAATCAAGGGAACAAGCATTGATTCACAATTCACAAGAGAACAAGTAATAAGCGAAAAAGTTGCCGAAAAAGGGAATGAAGGAGATTAGGAATGACGCTTGACCTGACATAAACGAGCAGCGAGTGATGCTGCTTTCTTGGCAGCGGCTAGGTGTTTGTCGTACGACATTGAAGCAGCTGCGGTTCTTCTTACTGGGGAAGTAGAGAGGGAGAGTGAAAGGAGAAATGGAAATTTTGATTTGGCAAGGGGCGGTGTTGTGGTGGCATTTATATGCAGCAACACTCCTCGCGTCAATGGGGATGCGCTCATCTCTCTCTCTCTCTCTCTCTCCCTCTTTTTCTCAGCGTTTGGGTCGGGGTAGGGGCTCCAATATTTCTAATTTCACTTTTGGCACCGTAATATCTACGTATTTATACTAATACTAATTATAAATAACTTTTTACCAATTTTTCAATTTTTAAAAGCAAAAATATTATTTAGAAAATGATGTATCAGGTAATAATTAGTTGAAATTCATTTTTAAATTTATTAGAATACAAATAATTTCATTTAAACTTTATTTTTTTACCTATAGTATATACAACTAATCCTAATCTCTCCATTTTTAATTTAACACAAGAATAAGGAATTATATTAGAAGAAATTGGATTATTTAATTAATACTTAAATATTTATTGTGTACTGAATTTTTTTTATTTGGGTAGCAAATAAATATTATAATATTTTAAAATAATTTTAATTTTAATACAATTATTCTATTTATTGTAAACACAAAACTTATTTTGAGATGGAGTGAATATATTTTTTTGATGCAAAATTATATTTTTTTATATATATATTTACTAATAAAATAATAAAATTAAATATTCTTATATATTGATTTACTTGTAATTATATTATAAATATATTTATTTTATTGATAATAATATAAACCATGCATCATAAGATAACAATACTATTAATAATAATAAAGTAGTTTAAAACAATAATTTTCAACATATTGTTATTTTTAGAAAATAATGTGTATATCTTCAATTAGTAGAATTTTATTTTACTTTTTTTAAAATATTTTTTCAATAATAAACTACAAATATTTTTTCACTTTTTATTAGTTTCAAACGTATAATATATAAAATAATTTTTAATATCTTTATTTTTATACTCATATCGTATATATTAAAATAAAATATTAGATTTGAAAATTACAATTATTTATTAGATCGAATTTGGATATTTATTATGTAATTAATTATTTTGTAAGTGTATATAAATATTAACAGATAATTTTTAAATTTTTATTAAATAATTTAAATTTTAATATAATTAAACTTTTCGTCACAAATTATTAATATGACTTAAAGTTATTTAAGACTTAATATTTTATGCTTCTTCTGTTTCAAAATGATGGTATTATAGAAATAACACTCTTATTAAATTGGTTCATATGGCAATTAAAGTGTCCAAAATACTTAAATGTTTGGACTAGGCGGAGGCCTCCCTAGCACAATCGGTTGTGGGTTATGAGGTTGTGTTATAATCAAATACATAGTAAAAGGTGGTGTTTGTTTTTTGTTGTGATAAGGTAGGTTGTTATTGATATATCAAATCAATAGGTTTAGTAAAGTTTTGTTTGTATTATTATATTATGAGAGATAAAGATTTGTAGATTTAATAATTGGTGATGGATTATTATATATATATGCTAAATGGATGTCAAAATAAAGATTTTAAGAAGAGAATTAATATGATATACTTTTTATAAAAAATGGATTTGAAATAAAAAAGTTAAGTATTTAAAAATTTTGGGTGAAAAAATATATATTGAATAGTTTTCTTGGGAATGATGAGAGAAGAAAGAGGAAAAATAGGTGTAGAGTAGTTAGGGTTGTGGATGAAACAACCACAACTTACAACCTCGTAAACAAACACGAACTTGATGTGGCACAACCCACAACCGATCGTGCCCAATTGAGTCCAACCATACCCATTTTCAACGCCAAGGGACAGATTTATAGGAAGTAGGCACTGTAATGCAAACTTAATACATATTTTGTTCTAAGATCATAAGAGACGACTTTCTAAATATATGTTAGTGACACAAAAATAAATAATAAAAAAATTAAAAACTAAATGTCATTATTTATTTTCATGTTACATATATATATATATATTAATTAATTAAATGTTTCATTTTTTTATTCAATATATGAAGTCTTTTTTTTTTTTTTTTTTGAATTTTCCTATTATATGACCTTCAAATTAATCTAATCATAATAAATAGATTTATATTGATTATCTATATTATTTTAAAAAATATTTTCTTAGTTATTGAGTTATATATGCTCGTAATTTTTTATTGAAATTATGTCTATATATATACACACACACATATACATTTTAGATAATTAATAGGTAATGCATTCATTAAAAAATCTTGAATTTAATGTAAATCTCAATTTCAATTTATTTTCATCAAGTTTGTACATAATTATAATTACAATTTTATATTAACATACTATTGTCAAAATAATTTAATAATTACAACATTTAAATTAGAATTTAATACATGTACATGTAATTTATTTTAGGTACATATATATGTTACGTTAATTTTTATTTTTATTTTTTTTCTTTGTTTAACATATTGATGTTTGATAAATATACTAAAAATAATTATTAAAAGGATATTTTCAATGCTTATGATTTTTCATAGAGATTGTAGAAAATATTATATAAAAAATATTTGTATGAAAATATTATATAAAAAATATTTTAAATATCAAAACAAAAGTATATTATTTATTTAATTTTTTTAAAAGAACTTATCAATGTTATGAATTTTACACTAGTAAATAAGAAAGTCAAATTCAACGATCGGAATATTACAATGGGACGTCCTAGTATTTGATAATGTAAAGATTTTGTTGGTTTTTTTATAATTTGCATATATATATATATTAGACCTATAGTGATCACTTGCATATATCACAATTAAATACATTTGTTATATCATTGTTATATCAACACGTGCTCATATTATCATATATCTTAATATATATATCACATAATATTCTCATTTTACCAACAAAAAAAAAAAAAAAGGCACAGCATTTTCAATCTCCATCCCAAATTATATAACACGAGGAAAATATGGAATATTAATTATAAAAAAAAAATCTCAATTGCGTTTTATTGCAATGTATTTTCTGTTACTTTTTAATAATTTTTTGTATGGTACTGCTTGTTAAGTGATGTTAGGTATGTCTCTTTGTATTTTTGTTCATGATTAGTGTTTGTATCTTGGGTTTTAAAAAAGGCAGTGTTCGAAACTGATTTTCTTAACACTCCGTATCGTGTTCGGATATGACTTTTCAAATAGTTCTGAAAACAAATATTTAAATGATAGGACCACAAAATAAATCTTGTTTGTTCATATCTTTTATATTTATGTTGTCCATAATATATTTTCAACTAAATTTTATTATATTTCAAATTGGATTTTGTAAATTAAGTATTAAAGGGTGGATGAGAGACAGAGAGAAGGGTTTAGGAACGAAGGATTCGGTCCTTCGGGATGAGAAGAGACTAGAAGAGGGAGAGCGAGTTTAGTCAATTAGGGTGCTTTTAATCCAAATGGTATCTGCAGTTTAGCCACTGCCTATTCATTATGAAATTGTGTAAGCGCCCACACAATCTACCCCATTCATGAAATCCACCCGGTGTAGCATCTACAAGACTGTTTAACGAAATAACAATTGAAATCCTATAATGCATATCTCTTGAAATCAAAAGAGAACTTTGTATATAACACTGCAGGATTCAAAGGCTGTAAATTGACCAAACGCCAGTGAGTAGAGTTGCATTCAGTGCTGTACTAGGAACACTTGGTCTCTCTCAACCTAAATCAGAACTATAAAGGATCAAATGATAGACATATACACAAGAATTTCGTCCCTAGCTAGGTGCCTCATTTAGAATTTTGAGGAGGTTCTTAATAACCAGAAATAACAACTCTTAATACGCCTTGTGTTACGGCCCATTAAGAAGTTATATTTGTTCAAGTTAGCGTTGATCAATCAAGCAACAAATTTCAAACAACGGGTATCATTATGGATAGTCTGGCATTTAATTGAACAGAACCTCATCCCGCACTGGACACACATATAATTTGCAGAAAATCCACACACTGTGCAGAAATGGCGACGTGCTGTGGAACTTGGAGGTCCCACAGCTGCTCTCAAGTAGGAGGGTACATGAGGAGGCAGCGATTCCAAATTAGCCTAACAGGATCCATTTAATTAATTAGAACAGACAACTATTGTAGCATGAACTAATTACTGATAGACCTAGAAGCAGGAAATGAGCAAACCTAGAGTGTCATTAGCCCTTACCTCCTGCAAAAGTTCAAGGAAAGTTCTTGGTGCCTTCTTAGCGTTTTCAAGTGCTTTAGCTTGGCGAGTTTTCCTTTTTGTGCTTTTGGATTGCTTCTTCTGATATGCTGCATATGAAACATATGCCAAATTATTGGTTGAGTTGAGAATATACAGAACGATCCCATGCAATATGACAAATTATCAGGTGGGATATTTAAGGCAATAATGAGGGAAACTGAGCACAAAGCAAGAGCTGGAAACGGAAGTTGAATCGCTAATTAGTGCTTTTTCAGAAGAATATAAGGACACTCTACTAAAGCATGCAGCAGAAGTTCTGGGCTGAGTTTACAAAGAAAAATGAGAAATTGTGGTCAGGCAAACAAAAATCTTCTTGCAAGGTAGGCAACCAGCATTGGGAGAAATGTGATGGAAAGAGCACGTCAATTTAAAAACATGCTAGAAAATGGCATAATGCATATTAAATAGAGCCTGGACAGGGAGCCAAAATTAAGTGCCAAATGGCAATATATCTTCACTAGAAAGAGTTTGTTACACAGTCACAATCCTCTCAAAATTACTTCAGGTAAGGAAGTATATCCTTAACAAGGTACCAACAGAGGCAGAAACAAATATATGCCCAGTGATTTGGCTCTCATAGAAATATGATTGACAAATCTATATTTCTGTTCACGCACAGTGGATAGCATAATATGTTGCTTTACAGTACAGTTTATAATCTGCATGAATAAACCAAGAGTTCCAATCCAAAGTAAGAGTTATTGTGCAAAAACAAAGATCTAGGCACAAGTTCCTCATAGATGGTTAATCATGGAGAGATTCATCTGCACATCCCTATCCATGATCACAATCCAACTATGCACTTCCACTATTACTTCAATCTGAATAATTGGATGATTTAATGCATGTCAACTTTTCTCGAATAACCCAGGTACCTTTGACAGGAAAATAGGTGTTGTGATGCATTACCAATATAACTACTAGGCAGTTTCAAGCTAACAAAAGGGGGTTCACAGATGAGGAGCAGGAGCAGTTCCAATAGAATGTGCCAAAGCAAAAGAAAAACCAAAACTTATAGTCCATAAAAAATCTTGTCCAGTTAAGATAAACCATGATGAGAACTACTTAAGGAGCCAGTTTAAAAAACCTATTCTGAAACAAAAATAGTGCCACAGCAATGATGCTTACTCTACAAACAATAAGAAACTGAAATGACTGCATAAATGACAAAGCTATTAACATAAGCCCCAAATTCCAGAAGTAGTTATTGCCAGCATAATCACCCACCATCAGAAAAATGACAAATGACTATGGGATGTTAGGATAGCTAGTGTTGACCTGATATGTGAGATTAGTAGTTGCATATTGTGGAGAAAACATGCCTAATAACAAGAACAGAGAGTTTTTTTAAATTGTTTGTCAGTAAAATAACCTGATTCATGATTAATTCCATTTATGTGACAGAGCAAAGGAGTCATAGTACTAAAGAAAAGGCTTGAAGTTAGGTATTTGTCACATGAATACTCACATTATCTACATTACTATTAATCACTAAAACAATGATGAAGTGATTAACCTTGATCATCATCGTCAAGGGAGGCTTCATCATCATCGTCAACTTGTACTGTCTCTAATCCAGCATTATCACTTTCCAGAGCTTCAAGACGAGCAAGAATTGCCTGCCAATTAATTTTCGGATTATTATTTGCTGACCAGGTAAATCTCCAAATAGAAATAAACATATCCCAAAATGTAGACGTTGAAGACCATTAAGAAGAGGAATCATAGCGATAAACCTGAGTTCGATTATCACTGTTCGCAAGGGCTGCTGACATTTTTGGAGCAACCTTACGAGTTCTTGTGGACATACGCCGTAGCGAATTAGACATTTCTTCATCCATGGCTGCAGATACGAACATCAGAATTAAAAAATTTCCATGAAAATGAAAGAAATTTAAGAATATACCAGATTACCCATAAATTTCAAAGGCACAAAGCCATATACAATTTAACACGCTCATAGAAGTTACTTTTTCTCAGGGACATTTAACCGAACACATGCTGCACAAAGTAAACATAACAGATTCTTACAATCTACCTCACAAACAAGAACAGACGGATTCAGAAATTACCTTCTTACTGGTAATTGATATAGAAGTTGTATCTATATTTTGCAGAAGGACTATCAATTTCTTGAAGTTTCTGTGTCTTGAGTAGAATTTCCTGCGATGCTCATCAGTTGTTGGACACAACGGGGAAAACAGTAAAAAGAAGCATAAGATGCAGATTTAGGCCCAATTAAACTCAATTCTAATTTTCTAAATGCTTTGAGCCCAAACCTATCATTTGGGCTTTGAGCAAAAGGTTGGATACGTGAATTCAAAAGGAGCCGAACCTCCTGCTGAATAAATTGAGGCCTTTTCCTTGCATTTACACTTCTGCCGCGTCTTGTCCGTGTCTCATCTTTTTCAAAAAATATAAATTTAAATTGCATAATAAATTAAAAAAATTGTTGTTACTGATGTATGTATACAAAATAAAATTATAAAAACCAAGTAAATTTTTAAGTTTTCTCTAATCTTTTATATATATATATATATATATATATATATATATATATTAATAATTATTTAAATGGGGCAGAGCAAGGTGTGGAAGGACAATACAAGGCGTAGATCCAAACTTGTCTTATATGTATAAAGGTTGGTCTGATAGGTCGAAGCTACCCCAAATACCTCGGATTAGAACAGGTACCCACGGGACTGATTGAAATTGACATTTCTATTTAAAATAAAACATATCCTTTCAGCAAAAGACTATAATAATCTTACTTAATAAAAAAAATTAAATAAATTTTGAATAATTCTGAATGTCAGCCATCCTCCTCCCCTCCTCTTGCCAACACCGACTTCTTCTTCATTTTTAATAAGGATCTTTAAATTTTGATTGATATAAACAATGTAAATGTTTTTGCTATATTTTAGTGTTTATTTAAAAGTTATTTTATTCTTTTTTGGACATAAAATAAATTTAGAATACATCAAATTTAACACTAGTTGGTTTAATGTTTAAGACATATTTAATTACATATGTTCGATTGCTAATATGTTTCAAAAATGTTCGATCATAAAGAGTTGAACATAATCAAGATGTACAACGAATATGAATCGTACAATTATTTTATGTTCGGGTCACATTATTTACAATGTCCATAATAAATACATAATGAAATCTATTTACCATGTCGACCAACACATAGTGATGGAGCATCGGTGTCGAACATAGATGCAATATTTCTTGAAAAGTTTGAAAGGAGTCTGGATATTTCCACCTCCACAGAAGCTGTGCACACTGATATGGTGTTAAATGTTTTCTTTGCTCACCAACAAGTGTACATTTGTTAGGGCTTATCCAAATCTCATGTTGAGTCATTATAATTTACTTTTCCAATTAATACTTTTTTTAAATAATTTAAAAAATATTAATTTTTATTAGATAAATTTAAAAACAAATGTAGTAAAAAACATTCAAATTAAATATAGTCAATGAGAACAAATGGTTTTTCCAACAAAATTTATTATCTTTTGAATAATTCTAAGAAATAATAATATCATATTGAAAGCACACATGCATAGAAAGTCGGGTGCCGAGAGGAGGCCGGAAAGTCAGGTGCCAAGAGGAGGCCGGATCGAATTTAGATGAAGCGAACAAGAATGTAGACGTTGTTAACAAAATATGCAACATCATACGGAGCCATTGCAGAAATAAGTGTCATCATCTATATCATTGATTGGCATTTATTGAAACCATATCCAGCTAGATTCATCTTATATTTCATTTACCCCCAGTCCGGCAGCATGTCTAATGAATTAGTCCCATGCAATGCCAGGTATTTTCCTCTCTAGACACATCAATACAGAACACAGGAACTTGAAGCAATACAAAGAAGAAAACCACAACTACACTCTGTCATATATGCATAATGCATCTCATCAAACACAACCACATTCCCTATACCATGATGCAATTACAGAGCTTCTACCTCTATGACCAAATCCAAAAATAAACCGAAAAAATCAAACTTCAAATTGCTCAAGCTGAACATCCTTAGACTTGAGAGGAACATACTCTCCAAGATAACCCCCAAGATGATACGATAAGGATGACTTATCGATGTTTTCGTGGTGATATGACTTGCAAATGAAGTATATAATCGTCTGGGTGATGAGGCCGAAGAGCATCGCACTCGACAGCAAAACCAGGCTGAGAATCCCATACCCAATCCTGTTCCCAATCCCATCATCTTCTCCAAGCACCACCATGAATTCAAACATCATCTGGACTGCGAAAAAACACGTTCCCACCACAGAGAATACCGCAAAAGAAACCCCCATTTTCCCCTTGATCAGATTCTGGCTCTTTCTCATAGCATTCAGCCCATAGCTTTCTTCCAGAACAGAAACCACACTAGCCAAGTGCCATATTATGGTAATGTAGAAGAAACCAATCAAGTATGAAAACACAAACGCAATCAGGAAAAGAACTCCCACAACTCGTATTTGGCCCAATATGATTGCCCCCAGAATCAAGAGCATTACAGACACAATGTTATACGCAAAGATGATGATGAAATTCCACACGAATGTAAGCATGAGCCTCTTCCAGACCTTGGGGACCACACTCATGACATTCCTGAACGTGATTTCCTTGGCGGTGTAGATGCACGCGATGGTGTAAACAACTGCAGACGTGGAGAGAAGAGAGAGAATGATGAAGAATATGAAATACCCAATTTTGAAGAGGAAGAAGGTCGTCCATTCCGACGATATGATGCCGGAGATTGTGTTGTAGTAATTGCTGCCCTCGGGAGTAGTGTCGAGTATGAATTCATTGTGCATAATTTGGGAGAAGAGGAGCTCCGAGATTTGGATGTGGGCTAAGTAGATGAAGGAGAGAGGGATAATTAGGGCTAGTGTGATTTGGGCGAAAATTTTCCGCCATGATGAAACTATGGTGCAGGACTCTTGCAGGATGCCGAAGAAACCTAGGAATTGGATTTCTTCTTGCTCTCTATCCATGGATTATTTTCTTCAATCGATCTGGAAAACTGGGGAGAGATTTTAAGGAATTTGGGGATGGAGATATCTTTTCTTTTCTTCTTCCGAAATCTTGAAAGTGTGGTGGAAGCTAAGCGGAGGCAGGAATTGACTTGTTGGAAACACGCAATTTTGCTGACCAGTCATTTACATCATAATTAATTAATTAAGCTTTCTAGAGATTATAGAACAATAGTCATATAGGCTTAGGTGGTAATGATAGTATTAGGTTTATTTAATGGATGATTAATCAATTTGGAAAAAACATAACACCTAGATGCTTCCTTAGACTGGGTGGTGTTGAAGCAGTACTCCCTTTGACATTTTGCTTTTCTATATTTTGACCTGGTCCCTGCCTTTAACTCTTTTATTTATTTATTATTATTATTATTATTATTATTATTATTTAGTATTTATTATTATTATTTTTTTAGATATACTAATGATGAGAGTTCCCGGTTGCTTCGTTTTGCCCATTTCGTTACGCCTAAAATTCAATGGTCTTTGTCCGTTTCTTAAGTTTCCTGGTCAATAATTTTGTTTAGTGAAATAAAGTACATACGACCATCTTCGGCCGTCAGCACAACTCTAGTAAATATTTTACATTATCTTACAGCAAAATCTGCATTTCATCTCCAGCGATCTGCACTACTTTCTGCACTAAAAAATAATATTTTAATAATATTTCTTATAATTTATTTATTTTTAATCTATATTTAAAAAACTTCATATTTGTTAAATACATAATACGTAATATATTAAAAATAATTTTTTTATATGTAATATTTTAATTTTTTATCTATAAAATTAATTATATATAAAAAAAATACACATAATATTAAGCAATAATAATGCAAAATTAAAGTTGAACTTCATAATAATAGTACAATAAAAATACACGTTTACAAGATTAAATTTTCGAATTAGAATATTATGCCCACAAATGCTCAATTAATGCATTTTGAAGTACGAAATAAGATTCCGCATCTCTAATTTGTCTAAATCGAGCTAGAAAATTTTGAAAATGCGTGTTTTCATTTTCATCAAGTTCGACTTCCGGAGCTGGCACTTCTCTTGCTTCTCCGATTGGAGCATCAAGTTCTCGTTCATCCTCAATTATCATATTATGCACGCAGTCATAATATCTTTCAAATCCATTTTACTCCAAAAACGTGCTGGATTTGCCACTATTGCAAATCGACTTTGGAGGACTCCAAATGCACGTTCCACATCCTTTCTACACGCTTCTTGTTTCTTTGCAAAATATTTCTTTTTTGTACCATTTGGTGCATGAATTGTTTGCACAAGAGTTGCCCATTTGGGATATATAGTATCAGCCAAATAATACCCCATGTTGTACTCCTTTCCTTGAATAACATAAGATGCAGGAGGAGCAATACCTTTAGCAAAGTTAGAAAAAATGTGGGACGTCTCCAACACATTAATATCATTGTTGGATCCTGGCATCCCGAAATAAGCATGCCAGATCCACAAATCATAATCAGCCATAGCTTCAAAAATAATTGTTGGAGATCCACTTCGACCAGCATATCGTCCTACCCATGCCGTCGGACAATTTTTCTACTTTCCTGGAAAGCCACGTTGCTGACCAATATGAAGTAACCTTGCAACATCATTAACGGTAGGAGATCTTAGATATTCTCCCCCAAATATCTCCACAATAGCACTGCAAAAACGTTTGACACATTCAATTGCAGTAGAATCTCCAATTTTGATATACTCGTCAGTCGTAACCGCTAGAATTGCATATGCTAACATTCGAAATGCTACACTTGCTTTTTGGAGTGTAGACAAACCAAGCTACCCAGCTATTTCTTCGCTGCACAAAGTATCCATCATGATTTTTTACTGCATAAACAATACGGAGAAATAGATTTCGTGACATTCGATAACGTCGATGAAACTGATCTTCATTAAACGTTGGAGTTTCAGAAAAGTAGTCTCTGAAAAGATTTTCAGCTGCTGCTTCACGATCACGATATATTGTCCTGCGACTCGGAACTGAGCCTCCATGAATGGGTTCAGCCCTTCAACGCAGATATGCAACTAACATACGATTGTTACTATATATTTGTTGAACAATCGCATGTTGCTCCACGTTGGAACAATCACTATCAATCAATTGTTGATGTTTATCATCAGATGAACTTGAAGGAATAGAAGAAATAGCAGAAGGGCCAGCAGAGTGAAAATTCATTTTTTTTCAGAGACAATCAGAGCAGAACAGAAAAAAAATATTGTTAATGAAGAAAATGACAAAACGAATTGAGGATAAGAAAGATTGATGTGAAGAAAATGGGTGGAGTATGTGCTCATTATATAATGATCTGTATATTATTCAAAAAAACACAATCTTTGTGTTCAGAACAATAGTCATTGATATCCTACTACAACATTTAATCTCAACCCTCCACTTAAGTCGTAAAAGCCACAAGCAAGCACAATCCTCATGTTTTCAACTACGACCGTTAGATTATTGTCATCTTTAAATCTCAACCATTCACCACTTGTTTGAATTGAAATCATAGTTGCAGAAAGCACAATCTTTGTGCTTTCAATATTAATCGTTGATAATCCACAACAACTTTTAATCTGAGATGTTCATTCAAAGTCTTAAAACACAGAGTGTTGCAACAAGTAAAAATCCATGTGTATTCAACTCCGACCGTTATATTATTTTGATCTTAAAATCTCAACCGTTGGATTATTATCTGCTTTTCTACGAATTTCTATAAATAGGCGTCATACCACATAACATTTCTCACAAACTTCTCCAACTCCTTTTCTCACAAACTTCTCAACTTCTTCTTATCTACATCATCTTTTGTTTTCTTCTCTTAAATGTCTAAGCTACGCACCACCAACTACACTTCAACTGAAGATCGACACATTGCTGGTGTCTATCTCGAAATCTCACAAGATCCAATTGTGGGAGTAAACCAATCAAAAGATCTATCTTGGAGTCGTGTTACAGAAAAATAAACTCCGATAAACCAAGTGCCGGGATGCAAGATCGTAACAAACGATCACTGCAATATCGCATGCAGACCATTCTCAAACATGTGAGAAAATTCAACGGGTATGTGCAACAAATTGAGCTGCTGAATCCTAGTGGTGTAAGCGAAAAAATAATTGTAAGTTGTTATTTATACTTTATATTTTCATTTGTCAAATAGAATATTTTGATTTCAATATTGTTTCTTTATTATGTAGTTAGAGCGTGCAAATGAGACTATGAGGTCAGTGAAAGAATATGAGGCTGGGTTCAAATTTTACAATGTGTGGTTGATTTTAAAACCGTTTGTGCAAGCTGAAGAGCTAACTGTAGAAAATTTTTCAGAGTCCCGTCTTTCCCCTAATCCTTCTTTGTCTTCGTTTTCTAT
Source organism: Caryopteris x clandonensis (assembly GCA_028749325.2). NCBI lineage: Eukaryota > Viridiplantae > Streptophyta > Magnoliopsida > Lamiales > Lamiaceae > Caryopteris > Caryopteris x clandonensis. The sequence continues at coordinate 915,095 of JAPYKT020000008.1, read as the reverse complement.
TGATTTAAATGACGAAAATATTAGCAGTGCTGGTGGTTCTTCGTCAAAAACACCCGAGGGGGTAAAAAAATCAAAACTTAAAAAGAAACAAAATGATAATGATGATGATTTTGTACAAATGATAAAATAAGAAAATGCCTCACTTAGAGAATTGTTAGCAAGCGCAGCCTCAAGAAAAGATCGTGAGAATGAGCTAAAAGTTCGTGAACTTGAGTTGAAAGATCGTGAGATAACGATGAACAATGAATGAGAAAGGATCAAAGAGGAGAACACAACTTTAAGGATGAATTTAGACACTGTTGCTGATTCTACACTACGTGAATACTTGAGGTTGGAGCAGCAAAAAATTCCGCAGAGGAGGACACAAGCCGAGCCAGCAAATCCACTTCCGAATACATTTAATGTGTTTGGAAATTTTTTTTCCGGACATTGGAGAGTCTGGAGGTGGTCTTTCTGATTATTGAAATTAGGTTATTAATTTAGTATCATGTGTATTTTCTATTTAGTAAGTAATTGTGTTTTTACTTATGTTGTGTAATTTTATATTTTTTATGTAACTTTATAATTTTTAGTTGTTATTGTATGTTTTGTCTATTTGTATTTTTATCTATTTTTTAATTTTTGTGGTAGAATAATAATTGTATGTGTAGTATTTAAAATTTTATTGTATGATTATTATTTATAATTAAAATTACATCTTTTTATTATTTTTTATCAAATTTAATTAAAATAATCTTAAAATTAATTAAACCAAATTAATTTTAAAAGAAAAAATTATTGTATTATTTTTATTTCTAATTGAAATTATATCTTTTTATTTTTTTATCATATTTAATTAAAATACTATTAAAATTAATTTAATTAAATTAATTATAAAATAAAAATTTATTATTAAATACATAAAATAATATAACTGAATTAAAAAAAAGGGAAAAGAAGTGACGCAGACTTTGGTCTACGTCAATTATACATCAAATAATTAAAAAAGAATGGGCTGCGGCACAATACCGCAGGCTCCAGCGCACTGCTGGAGTCTGCTTTCCTTATATTTACGCCTCTCCAGCGCATTGCTGGAGATGACCTAAGTAGTTTGGCATTTTGTATATGGATGTATACATTTTGATTTATTTTCATAAAATTACGATTTAAAATATCAGTTAAAATTACGTATAAATAATATATGAATTTATACACATTTGAATATAATATGAATACTAATAAATTATTCAAAGTAAAAATATAAGTTATATCAGTGACATTCTTATATAAAATATTATAATATTTAGTTTCGTTTTATATAATTTTAAATATTTTTTGTGTAATTTTTTTATCTTTGAAAATATATAGAAATACCATTTGACTATATTAGGTAATTATAAGTTATTATAAAATTTATTCTTATTTATATAATATCTATTTAACAAATAAGATTGTGGTCCACACCTTCTATATGGAAATATAGTTATATTTTTCAACTATTGGTAATATTTTGGGAATAATTAAGTATATTTGTAACAAGTTATGAGGATAATTTAGTTTTTTAATCTTACTTTTATTCAAATTATATGATTGAATATAGTACAAAAGGTGAAAAAATATAATTATTATATAGGCAGACCTCTTGTGTATAAGTTGTATCGAATTTAAAATTATATGTTGCATATTAGTTGTATCTAATTTTAAATTTTTTATCATAGTTAAATTATACATCAGCTTAATGGTAAAGAATGTGGATGAAGGGATATAAGTTGTAGAGGGACAGGAGTTCAAATCCCATTTTTAGCATATTTTTATATTTTTTGAAGTCTCCTCAAATTATTGATATAAAATAATATTTTTTAAATTCTAAATAAAAAAAAATTAATCTAGCCTAGTTGTAAGGGATTTGGGCGGATGTTTAAACCTTGTTGGTGGCCACATGTTTATCCTAACAATATCTATTTCAATTTTTACATCCCAACCTTGTGATTCAGCTGAGTAGTCTTGTCATCTTTTTTTTTTTTTTTTTTTTTTTTTTTTTTTTTTTGTAGTTGGTGATTTTAATAATCTAGTTATACGAATTTAGAATTCGTGCGACAGATGCATTTGTTTTTTTTTTTTTTTTGGGTAACATTATTGCATGTGAGGTATTTTGTATCTGATCCGATCAACCTTATTAAATCAAACAATAAAAAAATTATTATAAAAATTTATGAAACTTATAAAAAAATGAAATATGATATTTATCAATGTACAATTCAATAATTTTACAGTATAATAATTGAAATTAACAATATATAATAGCATGTATATGATTTTTATAATATTACTGTTTATACTCTACGAAATTACAATAAAATGTATATATTTTTTTAAAAATAATAATTATACGGGCTAGCGGGTTGACCCGGCCTGACCTGTTTTTTTTTCGGGTCTGATCCAAACCCCCTTAAGAATCAACCTTAACCCGCTATATTCGTGTTCGATTCAAGTTAGATTGTCAGATCGTATCGTAAATTGTCATCCTTAAATACCCCATAAACACAATCACAATGTAGTTTTATATTATTTGCATATTTTAAAAACTGAGTCATACTAAAATATCCCTTGTTACTCCTGTCATTATACAAGGAGACTCTATTTCCTTAAAGTATATATCGGGCCAAGGCCCAAACTGTATGTTTAAACTGCAAATCGGCTCAGTACCGGCACCGTACATTCTATGTGTCGCAACCCATAATGTAACACGATCTTGATAACTATGCTCTAGAATAAATAAATAGTAAATATAATTTCATTAATTTAGAGGGGACATAATAAATTAACAAAGAACACCACTTATTTTATATACATTTCCTAAACTAGTACTAGAACTATATTAATACATAGTATTAATAAAATAAAAATATTTTTATTTATGATCTGACCTTCCATTTTGTTTCAGGCCGGCCTTTCCATGGGGATTTCTCTTTCTATTGATAAGCCTAGGTAGGAATTGGACAACTTGAATGTCTTTGTTGGGACGACATCCGTACATGTATGCTGAGGCAGAAGAAGCCTCTGCAGGAGCAGGGTCGAACTATTACCAAGGGGCCGGCTCGTCTTTCTAAAATAAAAAAATCCAATGATAAAGAACATCCATAAGAATACCGCACCTAGGGGAGCGTTCAACATCTCATTTTTTTGAATAACCGCCTATTAGTCTAAAGAGTGATTCAAAAATTTTGTATTTTTAAGACCCTAAATTATTTTTTATATATATAATTGTCATAGACAGCTATGTGGTAAGTGGTAACTCTCAAGATCAATTGCTCGCAAATAATGATGAGCGTGTAGAAATGAATTATATTTAAATCAACATTTTAATTTGTTTGCTTTTTATTTTATATGATTATAAATATAATTCTTCAAAAAAATATATGTGATGGATAAATAATTTTAGAAGTTCATTCTAAAAATTTGACTTAAATCCAAATAATTATAGGTCCGATTCCATTTTTATTATGTAAGACATATTATCTCTTAATTCAGTACTTTGAGAAACTACGCTTTTTAACCACAAAAAAAAAAAAAAAAACTGTGTCATATCTGTACTATTAATAATTAAATAGTCAAAATATAACATTTTTGTCCATTTTCAGTTTTAAAAAAATAGAAATATTTTGGAAAATAATGCATCAACTTTTCATTAGTTGAATTTTATGTTTCTTCAACTTTCTATGGATATTTTTTTCAATTTATTAAAATTAAATTAAATTTTTGTTTCTACTCCAATTTTTATGTAAATACAACCGCTATTTATAGAGCTTATTAGAACATGTGATGTAACCGTCTAACTAACATAACCAATGAGATATAACCATGTGTCATCGTATAACTAATTGGCGGTTACATGAGCTGCAACATTTCTGTTTCTCATATATTAAAATTAGATATTAAATTCAAAAAATATATTTTTTGTTGCTTATTTGTGTTAGATTTTAATATTTATTAAGTATTTTAAATATGATTTTAATTTGTATTGCATATATATATATATATATTAACTAATATTTTTTTATAAAAACTATTAAATAAGTTAATTTAATTTTATTTATTTATCTATGTATATATAAATAAACTGACTTTTTTCCAATTTTGTTTTCTCGCCTAAACTTCATTACTTAATTTAGAATAACTATATTATTATTAAATTAAAATTAAATTTTTTATTTTAGAAATTTTTATTCGATTTCAAAATCTAAATTATTCCACAAATTTATGTGTTTCAAAATTAGATGATATCAAAATGAATATACTGCAACATTTAATATATAATTCAAAATCTAGATGTTTTGTCGAATATTAATCAAATAATTGAATTATGAAATTCAAGAAATATATGAAATCTAATAAATATATGATTCGATTTTCTCAATTCATTTTATCAAACCAAATATATATATATATATAAAAGTAAAATGATTTTTAAATTTTTTTTTTCCACATAGATTTTCATCATATAAATGTAAAACTATATATATCTATGGAACACTTTTAAGATACATTATTACAATTTAATTGAAGAGATTAATATCAACAGTCTTCGGGATTTGCTTAGTTTTTGTTATTCAACATAAATAAATTCAAATTTTAAGAAATTTTGTCAACTCATAATATATTCAAAATAGTAAATAACTTTGTTAGGAAATTTTAGTTTCATTATATTGTGGAAATTAATTAACGATTTTCATATAATTAAGCTATCAATTATTTAAAATCACCTAATCATGTGGATAAAAGGTGATTTTGTCAAATATGAAATCATAATTCAAAATTATTTCTCATTTTTGTCTCTTACTTCTTCATATATATTTTATAAGATTATCACTAAATGTTTTTAGGTCTCTTTTTTTTTTGTTCTCCCTTCTCTTGAAGTTTTGTGCGTGTTCTTTCTTGAGAAAATAAGACATGTATGATAATATGTTGCCTATTTCAGTTGTCACCAAAGCCTACACTCTTCAAAGTATTATTTTTAGGTTTATTTTATTTTTAGATTTTTTTATTCATCTGTTGCTTTCAATTTATCATAAACATATTTCATTTTCTTAACTATTTTTCTTTCTTATTATTAAACAAAAGAAGTTTGTCCATCTCTTTTATTTTTTGTTTCATTGTTCTTGTGATTTTCTGTTGAGATCTGCTAATTATTTCGACGTATAAGCACCATGCGATTTTTCATTAGCTTTCAAAGTATTTGTTTCTATCTAATTTCAAATTTTTGTAATACTATTACATTTAATTAGCAAATTACAAAATATTTTTGTCCTTAATTTGACTGTGTAATTGACAATTTTTACAAGAATTCTTTAATCTTTTATATCACTATTTTTTTAATTTAATTTGATTCAGCATTCTATAAATCGTGGATATCATGATTATCAATTTGTGAACTAGATTAATTCTAATAGAAAATATTACAACAAATTTTTACTCATTATACAAAAAAGAACCACTGAATTACAAATCCACACCTTCTACAATATATCATATAACTTGAATATATGCTTATATTACATAATTTAAGAAAAAATATCTTATATGCATCGCATAGGTCTCACATTAGTTTATTATAAAAACAAAACTTTTATTTTGGGAATGTGGAAATGTGTGTTTTTTATTCAAAAATATATTTTTTATATGTCCTTACCATTTACATAGTAGTATATTTTGAATATTCATAAATATTAATCTACCCAAAATTATATTGTAAATATATTTGATTCTATTTTTAAATATATTATAAACCGAGCATCGCACAAGAGCAATACTACTTCTAATTTGTAGTGACTAGTTATTTCTTACAATTATTTGTATTATAACATATACTAGTATTGTTCCCGTGTGATGGACGATTTGTAAAATATTTAAAAAAAAGTATATTTTATAATATAAATTTGAATTAATTAATATTTAAAAAAAATCAAAATATTTTATTATTTTACTGGTAAAGTTATGTAACAAAAATATAATTTTGTATAAAGAAATATATTCCCTTTGCACTAAAATAAAATTTTTATTTCCATAATAAATGATTAATTGTAAAAAATTAAATTATTTCATATTTTTTATTAAATATAGTAGTTAATGTTTATTTACTGTCCAAATTTAATACACACTCTCCAATGCACGCACGATATATATTAAAAAAAATAACAATATTTTTTGCATCTAATATCTCATTTTAATATATGTAATTTGGATGTAAAATTAAAGATAGTGAAAAGAGAATTAAAATGTTGAATATTACTACATTTTTTATATTTTATAGATAATTAACTATGGTCTATATTTTCTTAGAAAAGAACAATAATTTATAATGTAGTACCATATAAATAAAAGGTGGGCTGTCCCACCTAGTCCGTGACCCATCATAGAATAGATTGTGCTATATATTTTAGGAGTTTGGCCTGTTTGTTGGCCCGTTTTGCCTCACCCTGTCAAAGGAGTGGTTCATTCGGCCAACTTATCTATAGATCGTTCAAATTGCACCATTTAACAATTTCATGAATTTATTTTTGGATTGATGGATTGATTTTAACGTTCTTTTAGTGATTAGTTATCAGTTATCCACAATTTATTTGGATTAAGTGATAGGAAATTTATTATCTTTGTTTACCAAATCTGCCATTAGTGTCGAAATATAATACTTCTATACCCATTTTACTTTTTTTAAATTAAAAAAATTGGTTATCTTGCTCAGCAGATTGCTATCGCATGAAGCCACCCGCCCTTTGCGAGAACAAAGAGGGACTCATCTTTTGTTTCATCTAGCACGACATGGTAAAGAGAGAGCTTCGTTTATTGATGAACAGCAGATTCTTGGAGCTCTTGGCATTGCTTTGTTTTTCTCGCCTTCCTATCAGGAGTTCCGACCCTTTAATTTGAAATTTCTTCGTTTGCTTGATCCACTTTTATTCCGAGATTGACATTTAAGACCAAATGTCTTCCTTTATGAACACCCGGAGTAGACTTAAAATTGAAACGGCTAACAAAAAATAGAAGTCTAGTGTCTATTAGATTGCTAAAGTGTGAACCAAAAGGAATGAGTTCAAGTTACAGAAAGTGTAATATCTATTAGACTGCCTCAAAACCAACCACAAGAAAATCAGAAAAAAAAAGAAAAAGAAAAAAGAAAAAACAGTGAGAAACAATCTAAGGGTTCCATTCTTAACTTTTAAGTGATATATAATATTAATAATAATTAAAACGCAAAAACATATATAAATGAATATTGGGCCAGTATTGGGTTGATGGGCTATTCACACCATCGAATCTTCTTAATGCACCCCCAAAAATTTGAACAAAATTAAACATTATTAAAATAACTAAAATACCTATATATATATATATGTTTAAAATTGAACTAATTTATGTTGAACAATATAATTACAATATCTCAATTAACATTTGAATGTATGTGTCGAACAAAAAATAATTGTCCAATCTGTTCAAGACTTGTTCAGAACATCCAGCCTAAAAGGTGAAGTAATAATGCATGAGCTCTTGTTTTGGTAGGTAACTGGGACCAGCCTGACGTGGGAAATGGCCATGTCTTTTGTGGTTCAAGGTATTTGTGTGGTGGTGGAGTTCTTAATGAAGGTGGGATTGGGCAGGCTGTAATGGCGGGTGCCCTGGTTTGCGGAAGGGCCGCTGGCGGTGGGGACAGTTTCTGGCTCTGCTTTCCACCATTGATTAGTAACGTGCTGATGACAGAGTGAGTTGTTAAAGATTTAGTGAATAGGGTGTATTTAGAGGATTTGAGGTGCAAGTAGCTGCACACTTATTTTCATGCATAATCACATTCATGAGCCCGGCCCTCAGCTGCAATCCCTTGAACCAAATGCTGGATAAGGCTGGATAAATACTGGAATCCTGGTTAGTCAGTTGAACCAAAGGAGCCCTGAGGAGACTAAATGTTTAAATTTAGCTAATCTGTCGCATTCATATATATATATATATATATATATATATAAAATAGAAGAAGGACAAACTCTTATTTATAATGCAAGAGGAATATATGAGCCTGCTAAAGTAACAGCAGGTTTATTTAATTAATTATCAATGATAATTAAAATCTAAAAGATAGAAGGTCCTCTTATAGATTGACAATAGTGAGGAGGAATGCGGCATAAGTTGGGCAAACTTTGTGCAGTCTGCAACATCTCTCCCAGTTCTCTTCCTTGCAGCTCTCCTGCTTCTACTGCTTCCTGCGCTAGCTCCTTTATGGCGTGGCACCGACACTCCTCACTTATTTGCTGGAGCTCCTCACAGCAGCGAGGGAACTCCTCCCGCCAGCCGTCGCTCTCAGTTCCGATCCGGTGGCTGTCCCTCAGGTATCGCCGGCAAGAACGGATCACCCTCTGCCTTCCGGTCTGTTGGCACTCGCCGGGATTCGCAATCTCCAATGCGGTGGCGGCAGCGGCGGAGAGGACTATCAGAGTGAGCATGTACACACTCAAAGTCGCCATTTATAATTAGGGACGAAGTGAAATGGAGTGGGAACGAGGGGCTATATATGTGCAGGAATTGAAGAGGGTTTTGCATGGCAAGTACGTGGCTGATAGGATTATGATGTTGAAATGGGGAGGTTTGGCAGCTGGAGGGTTGGTGCTTCCACGTATGAAACGATGGAGGATACTGCATATTAAGTGTCCATAATTTGTCCTGCAACCAGGGACAACAGATCAAGTTTATATTACTTTATAAAGGCAAAATGTACAAATTTATACTAATGCTTCAAATACACAATTTATCTTAAATTTACAATTCTATTCCTCCCATAATGTTTCCGTCTAATATATACAATCTCACCTAACGGAACTCCACATAAATTTCACATTATCTTCTTTTCGCATCTGATTTTTATGCAATTAAAATAATAATGAAAATATGAAAGTTATATAAAAAATTCGAAAACTGTAAAAAAAAAAAAAAAAAAAAAAAAAAAAAAAAAAAATCGGAAAATTAGCTTAAAACATGGGGCCATGCCCCAAAAAAGTGGCCACTCCATGTGTTTTGATCTATTTACACCTCTCTACTAAACTACCATTCGCAAGTTTTGGTAGCAAACCATTTCAACTGCACATATTTCAAAATTAAAATTTCCTAGCTTCAATACTCGTCCCCTAATATCAATTTTCAAATTTAACCTTAAATTTAAATTTCTACTAGACTTCATGTAATTCATCTATCCCTTTTTTGTTTTTTGTTATTTTTTTGTTTTTAATATAACTCTATTTTCAACTCCTCATCTTATAAACCCTAAATCTTCAAACAAAAAAAAAAAAAAAGTTCCAATTATTTCCAATTTTACTTTCTTTAAATTTTTACTTATGAGCAAAAGTTTCTAATTCTTTCATAGAAAAAAAAAATCATTTTATTCCTGTTAATTTTGGTCTTATTCAACATATGATCTCAAATTTAATGGGTTATTGATAATTACCTCAAACTTTAAAATTTGGGGATGAATTGAATTGAACCTTCATTAGTTAGGTAAAGAAACGTATAAAAAAATAATGATGTACAGTTGAAGGCCCTCAAAATTTTATTTTATTTGCTTATAAAAATAGAATTTAAAATAAAAATAGTGAACAACTAAAAACTTAAGTCACAAAAAAAAGAAAAAGGAGTTGTGAATATTGAGAGCACAAATATTAAATAGTCGTACAAAAGCCAAACTTTAGGATGAAAATATGAAGAAAAAAAAAATCAGTTTGGAGGACATTTAATGAACAAGAAAAGAAGAAGCAAAGATAGTGCATGGAGAGGGATTTGAATCTAGGCAATAAAGGTTGACTACGGCTACGCTACTAACAAAAGATACACAAAAATGAATATGTATTTTGTGTGCACTAATGGAAAAGTTTTTGGGCAACTAAAATTTGTGAACTTTTTAGGGTTCAGTGACTAGTTCACCTAACAATAGGTCCGATCATGGATCAATCCAATTTAAATAAAAATAAAATTGATAAATTTTAATTTGTAGACAAAAACTAATAATTAATCGCTATATATATTGATAGCTAATTACATCAACACTGATCCAAGAGAACATCCTTGGATCTCATGGGAGCATAATAACCTACGTAACCCTCAACCTCATTACCTAACAACGACTTCTCCATTATTCCATAATGGTACATCTTACAAACCAAGTAAACTACAGTTTGAGTTACCAGCCCCAATAATGTAAATCCACATAGGAATACCAAACACAGGATTCCACACATAATCCTACTCCAAAATAACTCCCCAAGTACAACAAATCTCATAAACACCATCTCCGTCAAAATGAAACACAAGTTTAGGAACAAGAAAATGGCTCCCGAAATGACCATCCTGCCCTTCACCAATCTCCTGCCCTTGATCATGGCTTCTATCCCACAATCTTCCTCCACTACTGACACCACACTCGCCAAATGCCATATGATGCTAGCATACACAAATCCAATCATGTATACCGCAAGAAGAGGACCCTTGATTGCGACTCGGCCCGTGCTAAAACCGTGGCTGAACCCGAACCATGCCATGTTGTAGACAAGAACAATGATCAAACTCCATGCAAACGTAACCAAAACTCTTTTCCATACCTTCGGCACCACGCTCATAACCTCTGCGAAGCCGATCTCTTTCCTTGTGTAAACACAAGCAGCTGTGTGCACGACTGCAGACGTCGACACCAAGGACAAGGCGAGGAAGAAGATGACATACGCGATCTTGAAAGACCAAAACGCGAACGGGAGGGAATTTGGGGTCATTTTAGGTTTCTTGAACGAGCCCTCTTCATGATTGTGCAGTATTTCAGAAACGAGAAGTTCAGAAATTTGAACGTGGCCTAAGAAAAGGAGAGATAAGGGGAAGATGGTGGCGATTGTGATTTGGGCGAAAAGTTTTTTCCATGTGAGTATGATGGTCAGTGATTCCATCAAAATGCCATAGAACTGAATTTCTTGTTGCGGCTTGTCCATGATTTTTTGGATAGAGGAAACAGGTGATAGTTTGAATGTGAGGATCAGAATTACAGGAAGATGATGATAAAATAAATGTTTTTTTTTCCTTGTTGAGTCTGGGATCATGTGCAGAACTAAATGGATTGGTTTGAATTTTTACATTTTTAAGCAATCAAGATAAAATAATGAAGCAATATTTATGGGGATCCATAATATGAGTATGATTGAGTGTATTGTCATTAAATTAAGTTACACCCTATCATCTATATATATCTATATAGACACACATATATATATGTGTTGTGTCTGTGTGTGTGTGTATTCTATATGTGTTTTAATATAACCATTAATTTCAACTGTATTTTTGCATGTGGAGATTCGATTATAATTTTTGTATTTCTTTTTAGTCTATGAACTAATTCTCGAACTTAAGATGGTCTTGAAATTGTAAAATGAGTCAAATAAATATGCTTTGAACTTCTAAATATGGTATTAATATGATCCTCATAAATATGAAAATAAATAAATAATATTTAATAAATCTAACATCAACAAATCCAGTTAAGGTTTATATGTTATTTTTTTGTTGTTGAGAATCTAATTTAGAGTACGGATGCTCCAATCCATTACTTCCGTCTTCAATAATTGTGCTTGTAAAAATGAAATTTAGAGAGAATCTCAAAGAAATTAATATTTTGTAAATTTTACTATCCACATTTTACAAATCATATTTTATTTGATCCAAAAATTAAATATAAAATTAAGACTATTTGTTTTCGCTTGTCATACAAACTTTAACCATAAATAAACATATCTTTGACTTTCTATATATATTATTTTGACAATATATAATGATGATGATTTAGTGACAAAAATCATATAAAAATTATAGTCCGAACTGTCACAAATAGGTCAAAAGAATTATGGAAGATCTAATTTAATAATTTTAGGAATTAAGAAAAAGAAAAAAGATAGATGGGGAGAGAGAGAGGTAGTGAAAGTCAAAACTCGGGATCAGAGACTTGGGGTTTGGGCAGCCTCAGATCCAAGGCAATTATCCTTCATCGCTTTGTCACAATATCCCGTCTATAGTAATCACAACCGTTTCAATTTTAATCCTTAATCATTCAAAAAAAAAAAAAACTATAATTTATGTCAGAATTGTCCAGGATTTATATATTGATAATATTTGAATATAAAATATGATGTTATCTACCACACAAGAGTCTGATGCAGCAGTAGAGGAATTCAATTATTGTTCTATGTTGGGTTATCTTTGACTATAATTCTTCTCTTTCTTTTTTTTTTTGTTAGACAAAAAATTGGAAATATAATAGATAATAGCGAAATTAAATACTAATCAATTTATATAAGATCTTATGTTGCTCAATGTTTTATTCTCTATTTTACAATAACTATTAGACGTCACATATATTAAATTAATATATATTAAAAGTTGTGAAACATAAAAATAAAATATAAAATGTAATAGAGGATTCCAAGACATAATGTTAAACAACAATTCATTCATCCATTATTATCAGGTTATGATAGTGCTTAATAATCTTTGGATATCAATAAATACTTGAAAGGAATATTAATCAAATACTTAATTTTAATGAGCCTGCACTTGAGTAAATATTATAATATTCTACATATATTTTGTTTACATAAATACTTAAAAATTTGTCATAGAACAACTTAATAAAAATTCAACTTATGTAGTAATATAACCATAAATCCAACAAATATATATAAGTTAATTAAAAAAATAAAAGGACATTTTCTGTAACATTCAAATTATGCTCGTTTGGCACATAATCAACTAAACCTTTTTTTTTTTTTTTTTTTATGTGGGCTTATTGAGCCCACAAGAGCCCATTAATAGACTTTCCTTAAATAAACCCATCACAAAAATTTGCATCAAGTAATGGACTTTACATTATTGGGCCTGTTAGATTCTTAGACATTATTCTTAGGTCCATTGATTGTTTGGACTCTAACCCTCACACAGTCACATATAAATAGCAATATTTTGTGTGAAAGAAACAGTCTGAGATTTTATTTTATATTTCTTTTTTTGGATGTGATTTTGAAAATACAAATAAACTATATTGAGAGAAAAACAATAGAATAAAAAATGGGTAAATAATAAATTTTCCAAATTTAAAAAGGACACAAATTTGTATGAGATGATGTAAGGAATGCATTTTTGGAGACAAAGCCCAAATCTATTTTATATATATATATTTTTTCAATATTTCAGTTCTTTTAGCTTTACCATGGTTTTCCTTTTTCTTGTTTAAGTTTTAATGACTTTTTAGTTTTTTATTTGATTTATTTTGTTAAGCCTTTTAATGTTTAAGGATTCATTTTTTTCTTATTATTTATTTTATTTTGTTCTTCAGTATTTTTGGTATTTTTTCCAATATATGTGTTATATATTGTATCTATTTTGTTAAATTTATTTGAATTATATTTACAAAATTTTAATCTTGTAAAATCTTTCGATTAAATAAAACAAACAAAATAACGAATTAGAACTGTTGGGATTCGTTTTATTGTTGAGATTCAAACCTAGCAAAATGTGTTTTCTATTTAATATAATATAGTTCCTTTTTATAAAAAAAAAAAGTATATTCTTAATTGTTAATGAAATGGATCGTCAGAAAATAATTCCTAAAGTGTTTGAATGCATGTATAAACATTAATAGGTGTCACGTGCAGGAACATGCATCTATTTAACACTAATTTGTAATGGACAGAAGAAGAATCATCCAACACAGGCAAAAATATATTCTCCTGTCTATTTTAATCATTTTAAATACGCCTAATATATAATCAACCGAAAATATTAAAATAATATTTATTTTTAATCCCCCAAAGTAATTCATCTATTATCATTTTGTAAATATATTCCCGTAAATTCATATATTATTCAGTTTCAATATATCTGAATGCATCACATTTTTAAAATAATAATAAAAAATTTATTCAGTACATGAATTTATTTTTCCTTAATAGAATTAGGATTCTTCTTCGATTCACCCAACTTTTTATATGCAAATAATGTTGCCTGAACCAACAGAACAAACCTAATTTAGTTAGAATTTTGTGCTAATGTATTAAAACAAATAAAGTAAGATATATATATATATAATATAATTTTGAGTAAATCAATATTTAAGAATAAAGTATTTATTATTTTACTAGTAATAATATTATTCCCTTGTTCCACTATATTATTTAATATATTTCAAATTATTTAACTCATTTTCAAAAAGCTAAACTATTTGTTAATATCGATTTAAAACTCATATCTTATATAAATCATTCAATACATAATAAATATTCAAATTTGACCAAAATAATCACCACAAATAATTTTATATTGTAATATAATATCTAAGATTAATACATGCGATATAGGTGTTGAATTAAAAATTATTAACAAAAAAATAAAAAAATAAAAATAAATATTGTACCATAAATTGAATACAATTTTTTGTATTAAAAAAATATTATCTTTATTGATTAATTGATGTTAAATGTGGCAATTTTGTTCCTTTTCCTTACAAATAGTATATAGGGATTCTGCAGTCGCTTGTGTTGGTCAACTTTACATATTCTTATTGCACCTAATAATATCATAATATCTTATGAATGAAATCAAAACGGCATTTCCTCCAACGTTCCAATCACCAGCTGTAACCTAGCTAATTAATGACTAGTTAATAATTGGTCAACCCGAATTTTAATTTTGGGTTGGGTCAGTTTTACCATGTGGCGTCCCTCACAGAATGGTTTCTCTCTCCGACAAGCGGACAAACAGGATCATGGTTTTCTTCAACTTTTGTCGTAATTAAATAGTTTTCACCACTTCTTAAACCGTGTCGGATTCCTCTATGTTCCTCCACCCTCCATCTGTTGCTGCTATGAATTTCGCATTCGGGCCGTACCCCACATTGGAGTTCTTAAGAAGATTAAATCATCAAATAATAGATAGGGAAACAGAATTTTATTGAAACAGAGTTTCACTTGGATTCGACTTCAGTTCAATAAGACAAGCATTTATAAAAATTCAGCAAGTATGATTTAATTTTAAATTGTGCTATTGACTTAAAAAATATTAATATTTATCATATATTATAATTTTTTCTTAATTATTATATAGCTCACATGTCTTTTGCACTGCAATACCACATTTATCTTTAGATGTATTTCTATAGGTCATGCTAAATTCGTCTATAATTTGTTGTGTCTTTGCCTTCGATTGACATCGACAATAGTTGCCAACAACAACACAAGTGGTAGATTTGCAACGGTTGTGTCAAGATACTTCGAATTATAGTTATATTATAATTAGATGGTACAAAATATGATCAATATTGTAATTAAAAGAACTAACAAAATTTGATAATTTTTATTTTATTTTTAGTTAACCATTTATATAACTACCTTATTCTCTATCACAACAAATTTATCTCTTATCCTAAATAAATTGGGTAAATGAGTGATTAGTACTTATTCTTTTTTACTATTCTATCGACAATTTTTGGTTCCTTGTTTCAGAGCCACATTTGATCCTTCTTAACCAATAAGATTCATTGGTTCTATATATACTAAATTATTACATTTTCTTTTGTTTAAAATAAGTGATGATTTAGAAATTTTAAGTTTTTCCAAAATAAGTAGTGTTTTATTATTTTCAAAAAAAAAAAAAGTTAATGTATTATTTCTTAATTTATTCTTTTTTTCTTGTAAATGTATATATAATGTGTTTTTTACTGTTCATCAATAATATTTATTTCTCTTAATTAAGGGTTTAATAGATATTTAATTTATTTTTTATTATATGTAAAAAAATCTAACGAGATTTATTTTAAATAAGAGGAAGTAATATTTACATTATTTAGAGTAAACTTAGGCACATTATAAGTGAAGTTTCTGGAGTGCAGCATTTATACAACTATTAATTCTCTATTCCAATACTTTGAATATGCATATAATAATAATGACATTTGATAAAATAATTTTCTTTAGAAATAAAATATAAAAAAAAATCTGAAATCATTAAGACACATTAATCCCCGTCCTCACTCCCACCCCACCCAACCCGCCGTCTGTCGAGGGGCCGGTTCACCTTCAGTTTTTATTTACAAAAATACCCAAAATCTGTACCGTACGATCTCCAAACGAATATAGATACACACAATCCTCATGCAGTCGTATGCATGATCTTCACGAGTCCCACGCTTCTTCTTCCCCCTTGCCAAACTTACAGTCCCCCCCACCTCCCCCCCCCCCCCCACCCCACACACATATATTAATATAAATCCCATATATATACATCGTTATATATAGAAACAAATATACAGAATTCTCTTGCATGTATATGTGTATTTATATGGACGGTATATCATATCTATATATGAGGAATATTAATGATGCAAGGTGAAACCCCTTTATTCAACGCTCTCAAAGCAAGCTTGATCACAAAACCTTCGTGGGCATTCATATTGCTTATATTCACGGGGGCCGCCGTTCTCAGCCTCCACATCACAAGGGACACGGCGCTGCCTATCTGGCCCATCTCGGATAATCAGGCCGGGCTCGATGGCTCCGGAAGCCCGACAAGCTGCTCCGGGCTTTTCGATGCGCCGGCGCCGCGGAGGGTTGCGAAATCCATCAAGGAATTCGGAGGGGTGGGGGACGGGAGGACCTCCAATACGGCGGCGTTTAGGAGGGCGGTGGAGTACATGGACGGATTCAAGGGGAGAGGTGGGGCCCAGCTGAATGTTCCGAGGGGCAGGTGGCTCACCGGAAGCTTTAATCTCACCAGTGATTTCACGTTGTTTCTTGAAGATGGAGCTGTTATTTTGGGATCTCAGGTGACTAGTGTTTGCTTAACAATAATAATTTAATCCTATTCTAACATTAAGATTAGATTTTGGAATTCTGCTGCTCTTTAGACTTGCAAAAGAACAGGATCTTTATTTTCTTTCTGTTTTTATATTTCCTTTTCTGTTAGTGAATTTAGAATCCTCATCTTTTCTATGCTGCACATGGCACATACATTTGCCATGTTTTTAGGCAGAGAATTGATTGTCTTGGAGGTGGAGAAGTAGGGGGGGGGGGGTGGTGGTGGTGGTGGTGGTGGTGATGGGTGGGGGTATACATGGGATTTCCCTAAACCATAGTATGGTTTGTTTGTATGTTCATGCCAGGATTAAATACTAATACCCAACGTTGTTAATAACAACAAATTTTCAACGATCAATTTTAACATAAATTATTAATACATTTTTATGTAAAAGTCAAAAACACCACAGTAAGGGATCCAAATTCCTTACTATCTAGTTGCTTCAAGCACCTCTAAGAAAATCTAGTTGCTTCAAGTCAATTGATTTGAAGGAAGGAAGAAGAGATGTTCTTTCTCGAATGAAGAAAGAAAATAAAATTTGAATCTTTGATATCTTCACTTTATTCTTGAACTTAAATAGATCAGTTTATAATTTATTATTATGCCAAAGCAATGTTTTCAAGAAAAATCCAGAACCATAATTTTTTGCTAATTTCGATAGTAGGACCCAGAAGAATGGCCCATAATCGAGCCGTTGCCTTCATATGGAAGAGGCAGAGAGAGGGAAGGAGGAAGACATATTAGCCTCATTCATGGAAATTCCTTAAAGAATGTTGTCATTACAGGTACAAAAGCTCTTTTTTTTTTTTTTTTTTTTTTTTTTTTTTAAAAGATAAAAAGGGTTCTTGAAAGTTAATTGAAGATCATCATTAAAGAAATTGAATGATGACTCTTTATTTTTTATTTTTTTGAATGTGGGTTTCAATAATTATGTGTCTGTTTCATATCTCTCCAAGCATAAACTTGTAAGCACTTAAGATCTCTAAGCAAAAAGGTCAAACTTTGCTTTTCACCAAGTCTTTTTTAGGTAAGACTTTGTTTTAATCGACTTTGAAGGGTGGCTTGCTGTATGAGTTAACTTTTGTTTAAGATTATATATTGGACTAGACTAATCACAGTGGTTGGTGCTCGCTCTATCATTGACCATATGTTTATATAAGTTAATTAGGTGAAAACAACTACAAACATTGTTTTATATAATACGCTAGACACACTGCGTATTGTACATAATGTGTAATAGACTCAGATGGAGTTAAGAGTCCGAAAAGGCCGGAAAAAAAAGAAAATAACACAGTCAGGGATTTTTAACAAGAGTGTAGTTAATAAGAGGAAGGGTCGGAAGTAGAAAGAGTATGAAGCAATACTTGGTGCACCTTGTGCTTATGTATTGAAGAAGATGATGATATTTGGTAATGTTTCGCAGGGAATAATGGCACAATTGATGGTCAAGGAAAGATGTGGTGGGATCTTTGGTGGAATAGGACACTAAAGCACACAAGGGGCCACCTTGTTGAACTCATCAATTCACACAATATTCTAATTTCAAACCTCACTTTCCTCAATTCTCCATTCTGGACCATTCATCCTGTTTACACCAGGTATCACTTCACATCTGCAACCATTAATTACTATTTCTGCATGATAATTTGTTGTTTTCCTCTTCGATATTTACATTGAGTTGGAGAAATGCGTGTTAAATTTTGATATAGAACTCATAAATTGTGTAATTTCTAAAGAATAACATGTAAATTTTATGTTTGATTTGAATTTAATAATCGTAAAATTTGTAAAGTATACGTCAGATCATGAAAAATTGATTCATAAATTTGTAATAATTAAATGACTGACTAATCATATGTAGTTACTTGAATTTGTAAAATGATTGAGCTAGTAGGAAAAATAGGAGAAGAAAGAGAACTTTTTAAAGGGAAATATTGTGGATTTGAATTCACCCAACTCAAAAAATGAATTTTAATACAAACACAAATTTGAACAACACGTCCCATCCAAACGGGCCAATACCAGTGCAAATATATCTCCTATGTCTTTACTAACACAAGTTATTTTAATGAATTCAAACACAATTGTTTGCGCCATTAAAACTCTCTGGATAGCACAGTTTGTGACTACGCGCAAGCGCGCAACGTAAGCGACATGAACAAATTTCTTAGATAATAATACATTTGTTTGTTTGAGTGCTTGTTGAAAAGTTTATTTATGCCAACTTGTTTGTCACTAATGATCATATATTAAAAGAGAGAAGGGGAAAAAAATATATGATAGCGGCATAATAAATAATAGAAAGAAAGTTGTCCTTAGTGTTGGACGATTAGGCAAAGGAGAGGAAAAGATAGAAACGAATCAACTCACAATAACGCAATCTTGTCATATCAAGCCTCAGGAGATTCTCCCCACCATTCCAGATCAATTTTAAAAATTATTTTTTATTTTATTTATTATATAGGCATTTCATCAGCAAAAATATTAAATCTTGTAAAGAATAAAAGTATAAATAAGTCGGTATGTAAAAACACTCAACGATTCTGTCTGCATATGCAGACTTTTTAACTTTTGATTGATGCTTGTTTTGGCATTTGTGTCTACATTGATTGATGATTCGAAAAGAGAGAATAAAGAAAAAAGGGATGCTGCTGATATTGTCCAGTTTTTTTTCAGTAATATAGTGATCAGAGACATGAGAATCTTGGCACCTCTTAACGCCCCCAATACAGATGGCATAGATCCAGGTACATACTCACATCTCTTACCCCTTTTCATTCATTTGAAATATTCTGAAATAAAAGTTCTATTTTTATCACCATTTTAATCATAGAAACATAGCTTTTGTTTTTTGAATCGAAGAGGCCATAACATAATCGATTTATGTAGAGAGCTCGATATTTTTAGCCAGTTGGAGGCCATGGGAAAGTGAAATTGCTCACTTAATCTAGAAAAACTGATGAAAAATAGTTGATAATGATTCACATGACTAGTCTTCTCTCTGTTGCCTAATAACATAATGAATTCATTATGGGGTATGTTGTAAGTATACAAAAGGGCCATAAGGGGCTCCAATTTACTTGGGCCTACTGCAATTGTAATAATAAAAGGCTCATGTCACAACTTTATAAATCATGGGCTAAGCCCCATATCCATATCAATAGTCATTTTGGCAAGAAAAGAGCAACAATATATTGGTTTGTCGAGCAAAGCATGAGCGTCAGTTTCATAATTACTCTTTCTTATCTTTTATTGAACAATAGTTTCCCGACATAAACCATTTTTCTTTCTTTAGATAAGCCGAAAGAGTAGAAACCATATTTGCTTAACATCATAGGTACAAACAAGCATCACAATACTAACTGCGTTCTTTCTTGTGCAGATTCGAGCACAAATGTCTGTATCGAAGACTGTTACATAGAGAGCGGCGACGACTTAGTAGCCGTGAAGAGCGGGTGGGACCAATACGGCATAACCATGGCGAAACCAAGCGTAAACATCACCATAAGACGAGTATCAGGCACAACTCCAACATGCTCCGGCATAGGAATCGGCAGTGAGATGTCGGGTGGAATCAGAGACGTTTTGGTAGAGGATTTGTACGTTAGGGACTCGGCAGCTGGGGTTCGGATCAAGACGGACAGGGGGAGAGGCGGATACATTGCGAATATAACCATACGTAATATCATGATGGAGAGAGTCAAGGTTCCTATTAGGTTTAGCAGAGGCGCAGATGATCACCCGGATGAGAAGTGGGACCCGAAAGCCCTGCCGAGGGTGAGGGGGATATCGATAAGTAATGTTGTGAGTGTCGGCTCGAGGAAGGCACCATTGTTGAAGGGGATTGAAGGGGCACCATTTGAGGACATCTGCATGAGGAATGTTAGTGTGCTTGGGCTGTCGCCATCTGTGAGGTGGAACTGTGAGTTTGTATCTGGTGTTAGTGATGGGGTATCTCCTATGCCTTGCTTAGAGTTGCAGAGAAATGGCTCTTCTTTTTGGTGTTAAGGGCTGGCTGGCTGTAGGGTTTAAGTTTATTCATCGATTCTTTTGTAGCATGGCAGCGTTTTCATCAACTCGGAATTCTTCGTTTCATTTTTTATTTCATCTCATGTTTTAATTTCATTAAATATTATGTATGTAAAACAACGTCATTAGATATATGGTATATGTTAGCGAAGTTAGAACATAAAGTAAAATATAAAATAGAATAGAGGATCCAAATAAATTTTCTGCATGTTTTCTTATACAGAAAGTTTGTTACTTTCTTACTTTTTCGTCAGTTTATTCTTTTTTCTTTTGGGAAGGATTAATGGTTTGGGAATATATACGAACTATTTTATAATTTTATTCGTTGGTGAACATCATAAACGGATCTCCAAATTCATACCAAATCATAGATTTTACACCTACCGATTAAAATTACATTTTTCAGCTGATGCATAATATGAAATGTTTTACACTCCTCAGAGAAAATCTGTTTTTCCCCAAGTTTTCATGCTTTGACATGTTTCGAAATGACAACATTTTCATGCTTATTCAAGGTAAGGCTTATCTTTGAACTAAAAGCTTCGGACATTATTGATCGTGTCAGACAATATGACTCATTCAATGTTGAGCGGGTAAAAATGTGTTTTTCTGTAAGTGATAGTTATAAAACATCTTCCTCATAAAGGAAGGATAAAAAAAAGCTGTTCCTTTGTGTGTTTATTCTAGTCCACAAAATGTGGAATGTGATGCAGTAGGAGAATCAAACTGCGTCATTCGCATATGACTATCAATCAAACTGAAAAATATTTCATTATTTGAGACATACTAAATTCCTAATATTGTTGTTTTTCAGATCAACAAAATACAATTTCCGATACTTGAGAAAACAAAAATAGCACAAAGACATAACTGAAGCATGGAAGTGCAGAAAATGAATCTTTAGAACTGAAAAATAGATACATATCCGGAAACAAGTGTATTGAACTCTTTTACATTTCACCATTTCCAGAACACATTAGAACCGCACTTGTACTTGTCCTTCCCTTTGCACTCCAAATCCAAGTCATCAGAAATAAATGGAACTTTCTGCAACATACAAGGCAAAGTAATATTAACAACGATTATATATATATATATATATATATATATAGAGAGAGAGAGAGAGAGAGAAGGATTATATTGAAATTTCACGAGATAGAACCTTTTGCTTGGCAAGATCTTGGCAGCCAGTGAAGTTCTCAGGGAACTTGCAAGTGCCAAACTGAACGGTGAATGCTCGGGCAAAGTTGGCGCCGCTGGTGGCCAGCCTCTTCTGGTCATTCAACTCCTACTAGAGCCAAAAATCTTGTTAAGCAATCTACTCTATAAATATGAATCGGAATCATATACTGCAAATATTAAGTTAAAACTAACCTTGTTAGCCTTGCTCTTCTCCAAATATTCTTCAATGACGCCAGCGTTGGCGGAGGAGGAGACAGCGGCGGTGAAAAGGGCTGCCCCGAGGCCGAAAAGGGCTGCTCTTCTTCCCGACTCGTTAGACTCGGGAATTCTAGCCTGTTGAGCCTTGATCACAGGAAGTTTCTGAAGAGATGCAACTGGAGTTGCAACAGAAGGCAGGGAATTTAGCTTAGAGGTGAGGTCAGTGCCGGAAATGGCATAGTTGCAGGCCAAAACACTGGAGTTCATTGTTGCCATTGGTGCTGGTTTTGCAGTGGAAAGTGAGGGAGAATAGGTGTTTAATTATGGGAAAGTTTTGGTGGTGGAGATTTTGGTTTATGGGGTGATGAGAGAGAGAGTGATGTGGAAGGGCGTGATTAAGGCAGTGGTGGGAGTGTGGATAAGGTGAGATTGCCTCACTCCCCATTGGCACATAATGGTTCTCCTGTAGTCCAAGTAAGCATAATCTGTGGTAAGTTATGAATCTTGGGGGCCCATTTTGGTAATCGTTCTCAGTTTTTGGATATAATAAGATACAGGATTTTTCAACTTGGGTATTTTCTTCCAGAAAATCCTTTGTAAAATGAAATCGTGAAAGAAGAAGAAAGGTTAAAAAACCGGATGTGTTTGGTGAGAAATACCCGGCCATATAAGGTCGAAATTCCCCATGGATGTGTGTGTTCGAGTTGAGCACCCTTGTGAAATTAGTTTCATCCAAATGGCCAAATTAACATTTGATTCAGAAACTTACCCAACCGTTCTTCCAACCACATATTACTAAAATTCAAAGTTAAAACACTAACTCTCAAAACATTAACTCTCTCTCTCTCGGAATTACATGATACATGTTTGTGCAACTTGAGATATAGTTCATAAAAGTAGCTGACTACTACCTTGTTCTATGTGCAGAACCTTCAACTCAATAATACATAGTGATATGAGCAAGACAAACAGGATACCGAACAGATGGGAATGACTAAAAACCAACAACAGAAGAAAATAAAAAACTGAAGATTAATAAACCATCTTATACCACTTTCCTGTCACAAAGTTGGATTTGAAAATAAGAATAATGTATTAAATGTAGCAACAAAACATCAAGAACAGCATTACCTATTTGAAAACAAAAATTAATAAAATAAAATTGCTGGTTAGCCAATACGAAAAGACAACTGTGGGACTCAGAACAAAAGTGACAAAACAACTTTACATAATATGGCGGAGAAAGTAAGCATTTTTATTACCTGCAAAACCATGTATAAGCATTGTTGCAACATAATAACACTTGCATGTATCAAAAGAAGCAGTTGAATGTGAAGTTCAATGTTTGCAGATGGACTAGCCTAGATGACCAAGACTCCTTCTGTACATGCTATGAAAATGAAAAATTAAAGATAGGGTTGGGTAGTTCAACTTTCCTATTATCTGCATCAAAATTGGGTCGATTTATCATGATGGCCTGCGAAGAAGATACACCAATTTCAGCAGGCCCATGAAGAGATGCTGGATTTGTCAATGAAAGCCATCTACTCCAGCTTGAACATCTTGATACTGGCATTTTTCTATGTTTCTCTAATGCCATCTTATGGACTCCACAGAATAACCGAGTATTGGGTCTCCATGAAAGACAGATGGTTTCTCATTCATTTCTACAGCATCCAAAACTTGTATCAGATGGGATTACAAAACTCCAAACCTCAAACGGCCCCTGAAACGTCCTATGTAGTTACAGAAAGAATCATCTCAGACGGGACAATCTCTTCCTCTTCCTACTCTTTTTATGGGGAGGAGCACTCTTCGAGGTAGAGGGAAAAGTCAGATACAATGAATGTCTGCTATTCGATGTCCGGGCCTGCTTAGCAGCCCATTTCAGTGGCATATTGTTTACCACAACTCCTATATCATTGGAATTGTTGAACTCTACAAGCTTCTGTACCTGGTCAAGAATCTGGAATGTCCAGGCAGTTGAAATGTCCAATGCGACCGAATCATCTATTGGTTTCTTCCAGAGATCTATTAAGACATTTTTAAGGGACTGAAATGACATGGAAGATTGGTAACTTGGGAGATTACCACATATCATATTGACCTTAATCACATGCTTGCAGAGGTTTCCTTGCAGTGACCATTCACAATCACAGTGCGCAAATTCAGAGCCAGGATTCCAAACTAGTCGACTTACATTGCTGTCTTTCTGACTGATAACTTTGGCAAAAAGTTGGTCTTTATCATCTAAGGAAACACAAGAATCAGGGATTTGAAGAGCACGGTGCCATGAGGTAGAAGCAATATACTCTTCCTTAACATTTGCAAATGAATCGCTTTCATCTGCAAAGCGGTCAAGCCAGTAGCTTGAGTGCAACTCAGTTGTCAACTTATGAACTAACCAATCAACTCTCTGGAGGGAACCAAGATGGGAATCATCATATAGTCTAGTTTTCAGCTTCACGTGATATGCTTCAATTGCACCAGAGGCTTCTTGGCTCGCAAGTGGTAGAGTCTTCATTGATTTAAGCCACATTTCTGTGCCATGATAAAATATGAGAAATAAAGAAAAAAGCACAGGGCAAATGAAAATGATGAAAATAAAATAAAGTAGATGTAGTTCAGACAAATATATCAGACCTATCTTAGGTAGCCAAGAATCTTTGAAGTATTGTATAAAAGAAGTTTGATCAACAAAATCCAGCAAAAACTCTTCTAAAGCAGCAGTAAGATCCATTCCATCCCAAATTCCGTACACTATTTGGCCAAGGCGTTTAAGCATCTCCCTCTGGACTTCAATGTTAGTACACTTCTTAACAATATGTCTCAGCCATGATCTACGAACCCGCCAAAGGGAAAACAGTATAGGGCAAGAAAATGTCTCCCTGAAAATAAATCAACCCAAATCAATAAGATGCAAATACTGAATAGAAGAAAAAAAAAAAGAGCATGAGTAGGACTTTCTACCTTATGGGCTCAATCTCAGCTGCAGCATCATCAATCAAAAACCCGTTGGCTTTCCATCCAGGGTCAACGGAGTGGACTCGATCAAGTAGAGCTTTCATCCATATGGCGACATCTGGCTTAGCAATACTACGAGTAATGATCCAAGCAACAGGGAGTGCATGTTGTCTTGAGTCAAAGACAAGAAGTGTGCACAAAGGGTACTGCAATTAGAGTAAATTATAAATTGAGAACTTAGTTTTATAGTATTTAATATAAGACAAAAAACAAAAGTATAACTTATTTCACCTTAAGTTTCTTGATTCCAAAGGTTGAATCAGCTGCTATGATATTTCGATGGCCAAAACGGATCATCTGTTGCAACTGCCATTCAGTCTGAATTCCCAAAATAAAAGGATCAGTCTCTGGTGTATCCCGATAAACAAAAATGGACTTCTTATTCCGTTCAGCCCACAACCTAATGCTGGCTTGGTCATCTAGATCTAACTCATGAGAGGAACGCTTGATAATCATTCCAAGTTTCTGCACATATTGCGAAGCTAGGCTTTTAACTTTTGCATCAGAATTACAGTACCGTTGAATCCCCTCAATATGTTTCTCTAAAACATTTTCCTCAGGTATACCAAGATATATCATAGACATCGTTTGTTGTTGAACCTCACTACAAACATACGGAATCTTCTTGGCCCCAGGGCCTATTGCATCTTTATCCAGGGGACCATGGCAAACAAAACCTGCTTTATTCACGTGACGCCTCTCACTATATATAAGAAGGGCAAGAGATGGACGAGCATAGAGACGCTTCACAACAAAATGGCATGTACAGCCCCTCATAGATTGAGGCCTAGCAGCACGATTTCGAGTGTTTAGCCGATACCTTCTACTCGGCAATATACTTCCACCTTCTCCATAATTTTCAGGCCCAAAAGAGCACCAATACCTTAATGACAGAAGCAATAATAATGATTTCAGGAAGATGACACAAAAATAGGATGACATAGTAGCAAATCTTAATAGCTTGTACAAAGGGAGTTTCACAAAATGACTGATTCAGCTTGTGCACAGGATCAAAACCTAAGGTTGATTGAAGCGCCTGTCTTCCAAATGATTTTTATTTATTTTTAATAAGAAACAAAACTTTACTGATGACGATAGTAATTACATAGGGATAAGGAATTCCCAATCTAAAGTGAACTATAATATTGCATTACAAGTTTCATGTCTTTAGAAGCATCAAGAATGTGAGTGACCCAAAAGAACCAGTGATTTGAAATCCACCATACAGCTTAATCTCCTCTATGTTTTCAAAAAATCTCCTATTTCTTTCCAGCCAAATAGACCAGCGAAAAGCTTGTACAATGATTCCCAAATGATATCAAAAGAGGGTGGAAATGTCATTTTCCTGTATATTTATATATATATATATATATATATATTACCACATAACATTTGCTTCATGAAATCACATGTCAGCAAACATATAGCAGCAAGGTCATCACATGTTTTACTCAATAGATGAATTCCAGTTTCCCTTCTTCCTTGACTCTTTCGTGTGATATCTGTTGTTTTTCAACGATGTAGGATACAGCTGAGTGTTGTTGCAGTAATTTTTATTTCAACAAACAAAATCATTGATGATAAGTATATAAATATATCTTCTAGTTCCCATTCTGTCTCTAGCATGGTCTTCATAATTTGAATCTAAATTTTTGCTCCTGGATGCAATAAATTTTTTAACATTCCAGTATCAGTCTATCAGAAGAAGTAACCAGAGGAACAGAAATCTAAATGTTACTCTCTGTTACCTTTATCTGCCAATATCACTCTCATGTCTTCCCATCTTCCCATCTCTCTCTCAATGCTGAAGGAGAGAAGGTGTGTTTAGAAGCCATGCCAATTCTTATTAGAGGAGAGTTGTTTTGCCCCGTAAGTGAATAGGGGCTAAAAGTTAGACAACTGATTCTAGATGAAACTACTTGCTGCACCGAGGCACACACAAGTACATTGAGCATATCAAACCCTTAAAATTTTACGTCACTTTAATGAAGCCATTTTATTCTTGAAATGCATTCTAGGTTATATAAAAATGTTTCAGCTTGTATAGAGTACCCAGCAAACCAAAAAATGTCAAAACAAATGAAGTCAAGGAATTCAGGTTCGTAGCTTTTCCCAACTAGCTAATACTGGATCAAAACCTAAATGTGAAGCGTTTGTATCCCAAGTGATCTCAAAATAGAGTAAATGCCATTTTCCTGTGTGTGTATTACATTGTAATATTTGCTACATGAAATCACAGATGTCTGCAAAAACATAGCAGTGGGGTCATAGCAACTTTTACTACACAAAAAAAAAAAAAAAAAAAAAAAAAGTGCAGATAAATAAGTTTGTCGTTCCTTCTGTCTTAAGTGTTGTCCCTATTGTGTGCTCAGCTATGCAGGAGTTGAGTAGGGTCACCGTAGGTTTTATTCAAGAGAAAGAGAAAAAAAAAATTAAAAAAAAAAAACTAAATAGATTTCTAGTTCCCATGTGGCCTTTGTTGTTTCCACAATTATGTGAGTCTGAATATTAGCACCTGAATGCAATAAAGTTATTAACATACCAGAATTGGAAGATAAGCTGGTCACAAACGAGAAATGCTGATTAAGGGGAATGGAAAATTTAAATGTGACTCTCATTTATCTTTATTACCCCATATCACTCTCATTCCTATCCATATCTCTCAATGCTAAAGGTAGAAGTGTATTTAGAAGCCCTAGTAATATACTAAGTGTGTAGAGGCTAAAAGTGAGACCACCGATTCTAGATGAAACTACTCACTCTGCCTAAGCACACACAAATGAAGTGAGCATATCAAATTGTTTGATATTACATCTTGCTTTAAAGAAGCCATTTTACTTTTGAAATGCATTCTTTAAGTTAGATATTATCTTCATAACATCCATCTCCTTGGCAAAGGCACATGCAGTCTAAAAACAATTAAGTTAAGCACTTCCAAATGATTTCACCAGCACATCCAAAAGATTTGCCCATGGACAGCCATGAAGAAATTGAAACCAAGAAAGTATCATCACTCATTTCCAAAGGTTGCGATAATCGAATGATTAAATAATACACTTATTGATATGAAGCATGTGCAGGTTGTGAAATCATATAGCTGACCAAAGATGAGAACAAAATGCAAAAGGAAATTCAGTGCTTACAGTCTGTACTCTAAATAATCATCATTTTTGTATTGTGATAAGCTTCCTTTGGCTCGTTTTCTTCCCCTCTCAATGTGGAACCTAGTCGGGCACTCCACATTACAACATTCTCCAATGATGAAGGCATCAACTCGATCATAAGGTATAAGAGCTACATCATCACATCGCTCTGCACTTTGAAGCTTGACCCAATCCAAATCGGCTGAAGAAAAGTCCTCTCCAGGGGGATCTTGCACTGGGAGATTATCAATGGATTTGATTATTTCCATCTTTTTACCCTTTACTGATAAATTATGTGATTAGCAAAACCGGTTAGCATTCATTGCACATAGCTGCAAATAACAAAATCAAGTGAAGAGATTAATAGACAGATACAAAATGAGTGGATATAGAATGTTTATCAGCATCTCCCACGCTTTATCCTATCGAACTAATTTCTGTACATTGGATCATCCAATAAAAGTATCCATTATTTACCAAAAATGAATTCAGCATCCAGAGAATCTCACGGGGGCAAACGAAATCAAAATTACAGTACTGTGATAATTTAAAAAATAAATTAATTAATTAAAAAAACAATCAGAGGAAGAAACAGATGTTCAGTTTTCACGAGGTTGCAATGAGACGAATCAAAGAAGACTCGTTTACTCAATTAATTGATCAAACCAAACAAGAACTAATGGAAGTCAACACGAAAAAGCATAGTTCATAGTCAGAAACACTAAAACCAACGCAGGTATAAAATCATGGAGTTCCAAAGAAACGCCCCAAACAAATTATAAACATCTGTAAATAAGTTGCTTTGGCTTAAGGACAGAACTTACAGCTTCTCCATGATAAACCCTACACGAACAGAGAGAGAGAGAGAGAGGGGGGGTTTATCTGTCGGGATGAAAAATCTTGCTGAAGCAGTAATGTTTCCTGTTAGAATTCTATTTAGGCATATTCTATACACACCACCAAAATTTCTAAACACACCACATAAAATTACATTTAAAAATTCAAAATTATTAAACACACCACAAAAATACCTATTATACCCTTAAACCCTTAAAAAAAAAAAAAAAAAAAAAAGAACTACCCAAACCCTACCTCCCGAACCCACCGCAAGGCCGAACAGCTTCCCCCCCAACCCACCGCAAGAGCCGAACACATCCCCATCCCCAAACCCACCGCGCCGAACTACTCTCTCCCCCTCCACCGTCGAACCCTTCGAAGGACGTGGACGCCGAACGCGAAAGTAACGTGACTCCAGGTAATTTCTGTCGCCCTCTTTTTCCATAAAATCGCAATGCGTTCGGCGCTGGTTCACCGAACAGCCTGCAGGGCGTTCGGTGAGAACAGGCCGAACGTAGCAAACAAAGTTCGGTCTGCATTGGCCGAACTGCCTGCTAGGCGTTCGGCCTGCACTGGCCGAACTGCCTGCTAGGCGTTCGGCCAGCACTGGCTGAACATCCTGATAGGCGTTCGGCCTGCACTGGCCGAACAGACTGCGAGACGTTCGGCCTGCACTGGCCGAACAGCCTGACAGTGTGCCTGTATTATTTTATTTTTAAAGTTTGTATGTTAACCCACTGGAATATTCTTCACCCACTGGTTCGCATGTGGACAGCCCATGATCCGCAGCTATCGATGGATTACGTGATGCCTAGAGTCGAGGAGGCTACAAGAATACTCGAGGGTCTCACGGTGGATGAGGGGGGTGACTCCGATGAGTAGAGTAGTGATTTTGTAAACATATATGTATGACATTAAAATTTTCTACATTTGAATGTTAAATTATTATTTTATTCGGTGTCCATAATATTTTTAAATTATAATTTTAATGTTTGCTCGATACTCTGTTTGCCTACACTAAGCTTGATTTTTGCATTAGTTGAAAAAAAAACTTAACGTACAAAATACATAACCCGAAAAAAACAGAAACCCGAAAAAACAGAATGTATAACACGAAGTTCAGGGCGTTCGGCCAACACTGGCCGAACGGATCACAATACGTTCGGCCAGTGCTGGCCGAACATGGTATAGTGCGTTCGGCCAGCACTGGCCGAACATGGTATAGTGTGTTCGGCCAGCACTGGCCGAACGTATTGTGATCCGTTCGGCCAGTGTTGGCCGAACGCCCTGAGGGTTATTTTGGTAATTTTGTTAATGTCCTTTTTTGTCATTTTTGGTGGTGTGGTGTGTTTAGCATTTTTGGTGGTGTGTATAGCAGCTCCCCTTCTATTTATTGTAATTTTAAGTACGTTTTTACTTTTTACCTTCGCCGCACTTTGACTTTCGACAGTTCCGCAAATGATTTTGGATAACACACGAACCCTCCATTTATTTTCTAAAATTTCTATGAACGAAATTATTGATTTTCTAAAATATCAATTATCCTTGTTTAATATTAAAAAAATATTGAAAATAAGGAATCTGGCACGTCTTATTACCAGAACTAGTATTTCTTTCCCGTGGCACCATTTATTATAAAGATAATAATATAATTTTTAAAATAAAATATATAATTATATAAAATATATTTTGATAAAAATTATTTAAAATAAAATATGAAATAATATATAAATATATTAAATATTAAAATATATCACAATAAATATATAATTTTTTTATATTTTAAAAATTAATATTTTATTATTATATAAGCAATATGGATGTTAAATTGAATATCATGAAAAAATGATTAATTTGATATATTTTTAAATTAGAGTTAAAAATAAAAACATAAAAATATTGATTGAACATAATAGTTTCTAAAAATAGAAAACTGATTTTGGACGGAAAAATGATGTAAATTAGTCCAACTGTCCTGCTTTTTAGATAAATTGAATAAAGAATTTATGTTTATTTATACTTAATATAAAAGAAGAAACACTAAAAATATGCTAAAAATAGAAATGTCACCTCAAGAAATTTTCTACATTTTATTACTTAAAATATATGTTAGAAAAAAGTATAAGTAAATTAAATTATTTTTTTGTTACAAGTCAATTTTGACATGTGATATATTAAATTAATCTTCTTTTTACGATCTTTAATTTGACATCAATATTATATATTTTAAAATAAAATATTTCATTTAAAATATGAAATAAATGTTTTATGAGTTTATTTGAAACTAGTAATTTATCCCGTGTGATGCACGGCTATTTAATTTCTATTAGTTATTTGTTTAATTTTTATTATTTTATTAATTTAAAAATTTTGAGTTTTTAAATTTAAAATTATAAGGTATTAAACAACAGAATTAAGAGTCTCAACTTGAGGCTTTTGATCTCAATCCAATTGTTTCTTTATGGTTTAAGTTGAAAATTTATATATTTTTTAAAAGATTGTGAAATTCTAAATTTTCTTGAAAAAGCAAAATTTATTTTAAAAGACATTATTTTGCTTTGACATATTAATTAATGATGCGCCCTATGATAAATATGGTTTGACATATAAAAAAAATTAAAATAAAAACCAGTAAGATATTAAACAAATTTATCAAAATATGATGGATATTTGAAAATTATTATTTTATCGAACTTGTTTGTTAATTTTTTCTTGATTTTGCTAGTACTTATTTATAATTTATATCTAACTTAAATAAATTATAATTATTTATAGTGACTCATAATGAATTATTTAAAAAATTTGTTATAAGTCATAAGCTATATATGTGCGTGTGTGTGTGTATAATGCAAAAAAACTATAAAAACTAACCTCATAAGACGAAACCACATAAATTCTACATATATATATTAGTCAAAAAAATATTTAATGACAAAAAAATGTTAACAACTTTTATATTATTGATCAAACACATAAAGTTTTCTAGTGTCATATTCTAATATAATATAATTCTCATAATTTACATTCTTTACCCTAATTAATATATTTTATTTAATAATGTTAAATTAGAAGATTTTGCATTAGTGGAAAGATAATTGGAATTTTTTTTTTTTGGACTAATAACAAAATCAAATTCTAGATTAGTGTATATTTTCTATCAAATTTGATATTGTACAATATAATTGGTGATTGTGTTATTTATTAAGTGTTGACTAATAACAATATCTCCTTAATTTTAATGATACATCCATGCATTATTTTAAAAATAATTTTTATTATAATAGGTTATGGAGAAATTTAAAAACAAAAAACAAAAAATAGATTAAAGATATCAGCCAACTTAAGATTGAGTCAAAGAAATTATATATTTACAATATTATAGTAGATAACAAAAATATTATATATATATATATATGTATATGAATATTTATGAATAAAAATTTTAAGTTTAGAGAAAAATTTGTTAGCTTCTAAAATTTTATGGTACATCTAAATATATATATATATGTTAAATATATTCCAAAAGACCTACAACATAAAACATTTTCTTCTTTCTGTGACAAATTTTCTATAAAAAAAATCTTAATTTTTGTGGTTGTTTAAAATTTTAAAAATAAAATATTAAAATTTTATTCTTTTTTACACGTTAAATTTGATGAAAAGATAATTATACAGATTAATCTTATTATATTATGGAAATATCAATTATTTTTTTTATATCGAATTAATTTATTGTAATCTAACTTATTAGATATATTGGTTATCTATATCCCAAAATTTGTGGAATTATAGGATTTAAATTAAACTGCAGTTATTTTTATAAAATATTTAAAAGTTTGTTTTGATATACTCTCATAATAAAATAATTAAAATTAAAATTAATAATAATATTATGGTTTTTTATTACGGTTTTTAGTTACCATTAAATAGTGGCTCCATCAATCAATGTATTTTATTATATCTTATATATAGATAGATATTGATATAGATTTGCATAAAAAATTATCATAATTAAATGTAATTTAGGAAGAAAATTTTGATTTTTCTATTTAAGACGATACTTCTCTTATATATATATATCACAATTAACTTAAGAAAAAATATTTCATAGTTAATGATTAAATTTAGTGTATGTATGTGTATATCTATATGTGCAATGACTGTCAAATTAAAGACCATGAAAAGAGAATTAATTAGATATATTTTTTAAAAATATATATAGATAGATATTAATATAGATTTGCATAGAAAAATAGATATCATAATATATATATGCTATATATTTACATAAAAAATAGATACCATAATTAGCAAGTAGTTTAGTCGGTAAAATTTAATGCTTTCTATTTATGGTAGTACTTCTGTTATAATATATATATATATATATATATATATAGATTGTGGGTTAGGTTTTAATAAAAATAGATTAAATTCTTATACTAATAAAAATAATAAATATTTTTATATAAAATAAAAATATTTTATTACTCAAGTACTAATTAGTTGCTTCATTTTAATATTTTTATTAATTTTAAATATTTATATTGACTTTGAGGAATTATAAAGGGTTATATTTAGTTTGAATTATAAAATTTAGTTCGTTGTGCAATTTATTATTTATTGGATGATATTTTTTAGAAAATAGCAATGTAGTATACATATGAAACTATACTTCAAATTGATTTGAGTGGATCCTAAAATTTCTAATTTCTTATATTATATATTGAAAATGATATTTAATATTTGATTTTATTAATATATATATATATATATATATTTATATAAAGTAAAACAAAAATACACAAAATATATTTAGAAAATGCAGGATTTTTTTTGTATCATTTAAAAAAATGGTGTACTGGAAGATAAAAAAAAAAAAACACTTGTGTTAAACACTACTGATTTGAGTCAGTCATAACAATTTTTTGTATTTTATATTTTATAAGTATTTTATTTGCATCATGACATATTATTTTTATAATTATATACTTTATAAAAATTTCATATAACTTATATATTTTATAATCTTTTAGAACAATAATATATTTTTAAATATTTAAGATTTTAAAATTAATTTTAGTTTTTCAATATCGATTTAAGATTTTAAATTCATTTTTTGATTTTTCAAAAAAAAATTGTGGATTCATCTAATGACTTCTCCATTTTTTAATCAATTCCATATTAAAAATATATATTTAGGATTTTTCAAATAGTTATAATGTTTTTAAGTTAATTTTCTAAATTTTCAAAATAATTCAAAAAAATTGAAACACCCTTAAAATAAATTAGTTTGGTCGGAGGTTAGAAACTGTAAAATTGTATGTTGTGGGTTGTAAACTAACAAAAAACTAATCTTTGGTACCAAAGTGATAAAAATGCCATACTTCATGTCGGAAAAATAATTAACCCTTTGTTCTAGAAGGTGCAAAATTTTGAGAAAAAGGTAAATTGAAAGTGAATGTTATGGGGCTTTGTACTAATATTTACTGGTGTAATTCTTAGTTTTTGCCAGAAAGTAACACAATTTAAAATAACAATTTATTTCTAGGTTAATTTAAATTTTTAGGACACTGAATAATTATAATATAAAAACTACGTAATTTCATTTGAACAATTGAACTTTCGGAAATCATGTGCCACAGTGCATATTTGAATAATATAATGGTGAAAGAGAGGTGGTGAAGGAACATTAATAAATCTAATTCCATAATAAAATTAAACCTAATGTTAAAATTGTCACTAATATTAACTGATTCTTTCTTTTTAGCTGCTTTACAATCTCAAACTTATGTTGTCATTGGGTTTTTTTGTTAAATACGTCCACTCATTGGTTTCTTAGCCAACATTCGATTATTAAATAAATTTTATAGAAACGCATGATGCGTATTGATAAATAATTTTAAAACATAATTTATTATTATTAAATGTAATTATTTCGGGCAATTCTACATCTAATCCCAATTGGAAAAACAAAAGGTAAAGTATTGGATCCCTACTTATATATGAGATCTAGTATCACATGTCATAAGGACTATACATGTAGGATTTTTCCTTATAATGGATAGATTCATATTCCATCCTTTTAGGGTGTGTTTACTTGGTTGGAGTAAAATTAGGTTAAATAGAATAAAGTTGTATTATATAAAGAATTGTTTATCTGTAACTATAATTTATTCAATATTTATAGTTGGGGATTGGGATTAAAAAGGTTGGACAAATTATCATTATCACTTTACTTGATATATTTGAGAATTTAATAATTTCACCACAATGTCCTTATGTAAAGGGAAATCAAACTATTCTTTACCAAATAAGTGAAGATTACTTTTGACATTTTACAACTTTAATAAAATTGGGATAACTTATCACACCCCATTTAAGGGATACACAATCAGGCATTTTACCTGAATTTTCAAGAACAATCCAAATGGTGAAGATGGAGTTCAGAGAGTCGGTCAAGCACCTAAAGCCATTCGTATGGTTCCCTGACCGCACCGTGAGATTTAGGCCAACAAGGATGATTCATCACATGAATAAGTGACAAAGATCTTTGGCAGAAACCCCAACCTTTAGAGAAATCAACATACCGACAAGATGAATTTCAATTGAATGTGGATCTCCCTCCCATCAACGGGAATTTAAATATTGAAGAATTTCTTGATTGGGTGGTGGAACTAGAGAGGTTTTTGCATAAACACTCAATGATAAGCAAGAAAAGTTGGTTGTTTATGTTTGAAAGAAGGGGCATCGTCGTGGTAGGAGCAAGTTTAGGCTCAATTACAACATTAGGGAAGCAACCTGTCAGGTTGTGACCAAAGATGCTGAAGATTTTGTTGGCCAGATTCCTTCCTCTGGATTTCCATCAGAATCTATGACTAAATATGAAATAAATTTCTTGCGCATGTAACAATAAGATGGAGAGCAGAGGACAACAAGTTGTGAGGTAGGTTATGTATTTACGCCAACATTTCTTGACAAGATTGGGTATCAAATTATTCTAACACTTAGTGCGGATATAGCACAGTAAATATAGTAGTCTATGGGCTTTTGAAGTTTCTATCAGAGAGAGAGAGAGAGAGAGACTAACGGGATTGTTATCAAATCATCCAAGATCAGATCTAAAGCCCAATGTAGAAAATAATGTTGATTATGGAAAAAGAGGCGGGAGAGAAAGAGCTTCGAAGAAGAAAACTAATAAATCTTACGCAAAACCAACCGAAGATAAATGCTATAGATACCAAGAAATTGAATATCATAATTGTCTGCAACGACGTCTAATTAATATGGTTGATTCTAAATATAGAGAAGTATGAAGCCAAGAATAAAGGGATTTGTGAATCACATTGGGATGACGAAAACATAGAGCAGGCCTTAGTGGGCGAAAAGTCTTATTAATGCCGCAAAAAGATGATTCACAACATAATGCGTTTTTTCAAATTAGTTGCACAATTTCTAATCGTATTTCAAGTTGATTATTGATAGTGGTTGTTGTGAAAATATTGTATCCCAAAATTTGTTTAATGCATTCAGTTTCCATTTGGAAA
This sequence comes from Caryopteris x clandonensis, assembly GCA_028749325.2. NCBI lineage: Eukaryota > Viridiplantae > Streptophyta > Magnoliopsida > Lamiales > Lamiaceae > Caryopteris > Caryopteris x clandonensis. The sequence goes on along the minus strand of JAPYKT020000008.1, from coordinate 878,245 downwards.
AACACCCTACTGATTGGTGATAGGGATTAGGGTGAAAGGGAAATATTGTGTGACTTTATTTATTTTTTTGGATGAAATGTAAAATTTTATTCCAAAGTATGGTAAACATGTACAAGTACAATCGTATCGGATTAGGTCCCGAGAAACCATGATGGAAATTTTTGTGGTGTGATCGACCATCAAAAGGTTGGGTCCGCTCGGTGTGGCAGATCCAAAATGGGAGAAGTGTATGTGCGGGCCAAGCAAGGCTGAACAATTGTAGTCCTCGTGTATCCTCGATATCGAAGTGGGTCTAGTTCCGAGGGCAGTCAGGTTGGCCTGGGGGATGGAAAAAACAGACATAAAATAATCACCAACCCAAGGGTGGTCATAGGGCATTAGTATGTCCAAGGTTTTCGAGGCCTTAGGTACCATACGTAATGCTTGTTCCACCCCGCCGGCGAGTGATTGACATGAAAAATTACACACTCAACGGGGCATACCCCTGAGGAACGAGTACAAACTAGCAAGGGGCAGGAACAATTTAAGCCCCATACTCAGACATTGATCAAGTCTAAAGGGAAAAGCGAATAGCAAATTTTATACACATTAGTCTTGATTTTTGCCACGATCTTATCAACAGAGCTGCTTGAATCTTCGAATATGCGCTCATTACGGGCCCTCCAAATATGGAAAACTGAGCAGCAAAGTCCGATCATCCTTATTTTACTAAGGATAGAGGTAGTACGTTCCTTTTTTATCCATTTGAGGGCGCTGGGGATAGTACTCATGGTACGCCATAGTCGGAGCCATTGACTGATTTTCGCCCAAACTTCCTTTGTCCAGCTGCATTCGAAAAAAAGGTGAGCTGCAGTTTCTGCAAATTGGGAGCAAAGAACACAAACAGGGTCAGTTTGGATAAAGGAAAGATTGTCTTTTGTGGCCAGTTTTTTCCTTAAATCTAGCCAAATGCAAAAAGAGAATTTTGGTGGTATAAAGTTCTTCCAAATTGTTGAGTGCCAAAAGCGTTTTTCTCCATGTATACGAAAAATGTCGTATGATTTGGAGGAACAAAGACCTTTGGGGTCGGAAATGAGTGCAAGCTTTTTGATAACCCCGTTGGGGTCGCCGAATCGATCCAGCAGCTCCTGTTTAATTGCACCAATTCTCTTAAGGAGCGGTGATGCATCATTCCTTGGCTGCCAGTCCCAAATAGACTAGTTTTTTAGGTAGTATGCATGGACCCATTTAACCCACAGGGAGTCGGCTTTAAGGTGGAAATTCCACAAGTTCTTGGAGAGCAGGGCCTTGTTCCATGCGTGGACGTCCCTGATGCCAAGCCCCCCTTCGACTTGTGGAAGACATATTTCTTTCCAAGCAACGAGCGCCGATTTTTTTCCCCACAGAAATACCCTGCATAGCCTATAAATACGATCAATAACCAAACTCGGGAGGGGGAAAATTTGGAGCCAAAAACATTCGACACCCTGCAAGACAGATTTAATTAAAAGTAATCTCCCTGCATAAGATAAGGAGTTAGCAATCCAACAATTAATATAATGGGCAATCCGATCAAAAAGTGGTGCGTAGTGGACGAAATTCAGTTTTTGTGCTGCGAGTGGCACTCCAAGGTACCTAACCGGGAGATCCCCGATGGGGTAGTCCAAGAGTTCCAAAATATCGTCCAATTCCCTGCCAACAATCCCTGCAGTAAAGATGCATGATTTTGAGGAGTTTATACTCAGTCCGGAGACTAATTTAAACTCCTCCAAGCAATCGCAATGAATTTTGACAGAATATGAGTCTCCCCTAGAGAAGAGCATTAAATCATCGGAAAATGCAAGGTGTGTGATCCTAAGATCTTTGCATCGTGGGTGGTAATTAAATTCATGCTCCTCAGTCCTAATTTTTATAAGACAGGAGAAATACTCCATGCAAAGTATAAAAAGGGCAGGCGACATTGGGTCCCCCTGTCGAAGCCCTCTTTTGCCTTTGAAATGTCCCTGCAGTGACCCATTAATACAGATGGAAAAGGAAGATGTCGTGACACATTCCATGATCCAAGTGATAGTAATTTCGGGGAAGCCAAGACCTTGTAGGACTTCTCGAAGGAAGGTCCACGAAACTGTGTCGTAGGCATTTTTCAAGTCCACTTTAATGGTACATCTTGGGGAAATTCTTTTTCTTGCATAATTGCGAATGATTTCTTGGGCGAGAAAAATGTTATCAGTTATACATCTCCCACCAATAAATGCCGATTGTGCTGGGTCAATTAAGGTCGGGAGGATGGATTCAAGCCTAGCAGCTAGGATTTTGGTTATGATTTTGTAGATCACATTACAACAAGAGATGGGTCGGAAGTCCGCTGCTGTGGGGGAATGTTCGGTTTATTGGTACTACTCATGATGGTGAAAGAATATTTATTGGTTTTCAAAGGATGAAAGAGGATAACGTTATTACTATTGGGGTTCAAACAAAAAATTGAACCACATAAAATTGGGAATTTTTTTATCATCCCCCTCCTATGAAAGTTAGGGCAGTTCGAGAATGGCTAGTTCCAAAGTCAGTGTTTGAGATTTGAAGTTTTCATGGGTTCCCATACTTTTAATGTTTCTAATTTGTGGTGTTATCTTCTAGTAGAGCCTTGTATTTATTTGAATCACTCGAGGATGATTTCTTTTCAAGTGAAATGAACTAATGTGAAATAAGTTGAGAATAAGTATTAGGCTACAATGTTTCCCAACTCATTTAAGATTTGTTTTGATATTCTATTTAAGATTTGTTTCCTTTTATGTTTACTGTTTAAGATTTTGTTCTCTATAAATACTCACGCAATATTTTATTTTCAACTAACAATTAAATAATAAATTACATTTTATGTTTAAATTCTCTTAAATCGTATGAAGATTGATTGTCTTCTAATTTACATCCCGAATCATAAACCTATAAAATTTATTTGTTTTATTAATGTAATTTTTTTCTTAAACCGATAATTACATCTAATATAAAAGTATGTCCCATCATTATTCAAAATATCATTAAATGGAACCCACCAAGGCTATTATTTAAATATTATTTTAATAAAATATTATATTTAATCACAATATTCAAATGGTAGGTCTACTACTACTATAATTTATTTAATTAATAATAAATTTCAAAAGTTATCTATATGTGGATTCCACTAAAATAACTTTCAAATTCATTCAAATAATTATTATTGAATTTCTCTTGTATTTTCAAACACATTTACCTAGCTCTCGTATTTTTCCTCCATTTTTAGAGATGTTTCATTTATACATTATTAATATAACTTTTTTCTTGGCGATATTGTAACAATAATTATCCCCCATAGAGACCATTGTCTTCCACAGGGCTTCAATAATTGTAGGAGATGTTGATGAAACATTAATATTCTCATAACCGTTTCATCAACACTTCTGCAAGTGTTGAAGTCTGGAGGAATATATTTGATCTTCAATGGTCTCCTAGGAGTAATCTGTTATTTCCTTCGTACGTGTTCTTGTGACTTCCATTTTCCTTGAACTACTTGACAAAGTTGATGCCCGTACATTGTGAGAAGATCCTGAAAGTTGGATACTTATTGCCTTCATCACTCTTAGTAGGCTATTAATCTTTCTCTTTTCCTCCATGCATGATACTTGACAGATTATGTTTGCTAGCTTTCTCCAGTTTAATTTAAACTGCTGATTTTTTCCCCCACCACACACACACACACACTCTTTAAAAAACACACACACACACACAAACTTTAAAAACACACACACACACACTTTAAAAAAAACACACACTTTAAAAAAACACACAACGCACACACACACACAACACACAACACACAACACACAACACACAACACACAACACACACACACACAACACGCACACACACAACATGCACACACACACACACACAACACGCACACACACACAACACACACACACGCTTTATACACACGCACACACACACATGATTCTCACAGACACACCCGTGATTATCACACACACACACCACACACACAACACACACACACGCTTTATACACACGCACACGCACACAACACACACACACACAACACGCACACACACACGCTTTATACACACGCACACACACATGATTCTCACACACACACCACACACACCTGTGATTATCACACACACACCACACACACACACAACACGCGCACACACGCGCTTTATACACACGCACACACACATGATTCTCACACACACACACCCGTGATTATCACACACACACACACAACACACACACGCACACGCACGTGATTCTCACACACACACACACTTTAAAAAAACACACACACACGATTCTCACACACACACGTGATTCTCACACACACACACATACACACTCTTTAAAAAAAACACACACACGTGATTCTCACACACACACACAACACACACATACACACTCTTTAAAAAAAACACACACACACGTGATTCTCACACACACACACTCTTTAAAAAAAACACACACACTTTAAAAACACACACACACTTTACACACACACACACACTACACACACACACAACACACACACACACACGCACACACACAACACACACACACACGCACACACACACAACACACACACACACAACACACACACAACAGACACACACACACACAACACACACACACACACACAACACACACACAACACACAACACACACACAACACACACACACAACACACACACACACTCTTTAAAAAACACACACACACACACACAAACTTTAAAAAAACACACACACACACAACACACACTTTACACACACACGCACATGATTCGCACACATACACCCCACACACACACACAACACGCACGCGCACGCACACACACACAACACACATACTTTACACACACACACACACACAACAACACACACACGTGATTCTCACACACACACAAAACACGCACACAAACACACAACACACACACACACAACACACACACACGAAACACACACACACTTTAAAAACACACACACACACTTTACCCACACACTTTAAAAACACACACACACAACACACACACACAACACACACCACACACACACACTTTAAAAACACACACACACACTTTACCCACACACTTTAAAAACACACACACACAACACACACACAACACACACCACACACACACAACACACACCACACACCACACACACACACAACACACACACACACACAAAACACACACACACACTTTAAAAACACACACACACTTTAAAAACACACACACAACACACACCACACACACACAACACACACACACACACACACAAAACACACACTTTAAAAACACACACACACTTTAAAAACACGCACACACACTTTACACACACACACACTTTAAAAACACATACACACATGCACACTTTAAAAACACACACACACTTTACACACACACACTTTAAAAACACACACACACTTTACACACACACGTGATTCTCACACACACACACACACGTGATTCTAACAAGAATACCAGATGGTTGGACTCCTATGATGAGAAAAGTGAATAACGGTCTACAACATATCATATTGTGATGCATTGATAGTACAGAAAGGTAAAAGAAGGACAAGAAAAGAATATCAATCTGCATAATCTATAGACTGACAAACGGGAATGTTATAAGTATCCAACTCCCAGTATTTGTGTTTCACACCCTTCCAGGTTTCTTCTCCTAGACAATCCTTCACGGGTAATGGTATCCATTGTGTTGAGTAACCCAAACTCTCAAGTTCCAAAAAAACTGACAGTAAACAATGTGAAAAAATGGATTACTCCCACAAAGACCATTGAAGAAGGAATATATACCTCCGGGCTTCAATAATTGAGGAAGGTGCTGGTGAAACTCTCTCATATCCTCGTAATATTCCCCGTAGGTGTCAAAGAATATCCCTGAAGAAAAGGGAACAGGTGAGCGGGGGAATTGCTTAAACAAGCAATACTAGCTCTTCAAATAGAAAAGGCAATATCGACAAAATAGCATTATTAAATGAAAGCCAGAAAGAGATTTCCCTTTAAACAGCTAAAGAAAATTTGGATCTGTTTTTACTCTTAACAAATGCGTGTGTGAAGACAGATGCAAGCTTTTCTTGCCTGATATATACCGAAGTAAGAATTGTTTCAAGTATAGATGAAATGCATTCAAACATAAAAGGCACATCGAGCTATGAATTGACATAACTTGTTATAATTCAAGTGTCTAGAATCTAAACTCTAGTTTGTGACAGTTTATACTTTGGAAGAGTTTAAGCTCCTTGAAACATGTTATAGGGTAATGCCTTCTTGCAGAAGCTACAAAGTATTTGAAACAAATTTTTGGAGATGAATCTCTAAGGTACAGAATAAGATGTTATAATCTTAAAAAATGAGTCATCCACCTCAATTGTCTATTAGAACCTTAACAAACACTATTTGTTCGACCATGTAACTAACACGATTGAAATCATTAAGATCTTTCATGACTTTATTTTCTACAAAAAACTTCAAGGGATTATCAGACGTAATCTGACATGTTATAAACTCTAATATGTAAATTTATTAGAGCATAACATACATACATACATACATACATACATATAAATATATGTATATTTCCTTATAAATACCTGTGTGTGTGTGTGTGTGTGTAAATATGTACATAATATATGTGTGTTATACACATACATAAATTTGTATTAATTAATATGTAGCTATGTATTGATCAGGAACAGGGTAGATGCTTTAAAGATGTCCAGAAGATAAACCAAACACACTCCAAGAAGAGCATTTAACAGAAAGATTAATAGAACAATAAAGACAGAAACCTTTTTCAAAACAAGTTGAATATACATAAAACATGTAGAGTAGACATTATGGTTTATAACTTTTCATTCAGAATCAGAAAAAGGGAAAAAATCACATGAACATAAGATTAGATTTCACAATTGCAAAGTATGACACCTATTTCCACAAGTTCAACTTAAAGCTTCAACGTATGTGCAAAGCAAACACAATATTCTTATATCAATTAAATCAGTAAGCAATCTAGAAAGTAGAATTTAATGAGCATATGTTACCATCATATGACCCCAGCTGAAAAAGAACATCCTGCCAGCGTCCAAAGATAATCTTCACATTCTCCTTTTCACCCCACCCAGACTGAAGCATACGACCATAGACCTCAGGGTGAGCTTCTACAATGGTGTGCGATGTTGGTTCATATTGCTGTATGGCAGTATCCACAAGACCCATGCCAAACCCAATGTTCAATACGTGCCCACCTCTTGAGCAAATAGCTTTTGCATGAGCTTCCATTAGTGGCATCTCCCAAGCCATCATAACAGCCTTGCTTTCTGCATCCATTACCTTTTCTTCACTAAATGAAACCCTGTCGTCCAAGTAATCCCCTTTAGAATCACTCTTTGTATTGTCCTTCCTTGCTATAGTTCCAAGAACCAATTCAGATTGAATGCCTACAAATAACCAATGCCATCCATTTAACAAAATTACAGGAAAAAGGCAGCAGATGTAAATTGTATCAAGCAGAAACTTCAGTAACAGACATGGTAACAACTTTGAAGGTATAATTCATATTAAACATGTTCTACAATAATAATATTAAAAAGGAAACAAAATTTTGAGGCACGTGCCTTCAAGGAGCTAGGAACATGCGGTCTATGTTTATTGCATGAGACACTTCTTCATAGTAGAGGCCTCAACCAAGAGTATCACAAAATTGTTTCCACTTAATGATGCGTAAGGTGAGGAATCGTGCATAATGATAGAATACATGACCAAGAAGGTTTCACAGACAAGAAATGTGCAGTTATGCCATGAACACCTGCCTAACTGATTGTTGATGTCCTCAAACAAACAACCTTGCTCCCGAAAATTTTCTCTAATTTATGTTCTGAGCAAGTAAGCAAAACCACTGAATAACTTTTACAAATCTTAAATCTTACCCAAAAAAAACTTGCTTTTACCCTGTACAAATGTGATACTAAAGCTGAAGCATATAGTACAACATTCACTTTCATGCCTAAGTGCATAACGTGTGACTTATCAAAATATGATAGGGCTGTTCAGAGAGCAAACTAACATTTCAGAATTAGGTCATCAAAATATAGCTCCCCTTTCTGGGGTGTAGCCTATGATAGGGCTGTTTTTTTTTTTTTTTTTTTCTGATACCAGTCAACCACCAACCATCTCAAACTTAAGGGATATGGCCCTTATCTATCTGCGCCATTTTGCGTAAGTGCAAGAGTTCATCTGAAAGCGGAATGATACATGACTGTAATCATAACTGGAACATGGTTGACAAAGCAAAAATGAAGACCATATATTGACAATAAAAGTCTGTTCTCTCTCTTCTAATTGATTCTCATAACTGGCATTCCAATCAAAATACGAGCATTCCTTCTGTACTGCATTCAAATTTGGTAACACAAGTTTCTGAAGTTTGCACTACTCTATGCTACTTTTCAACCCAACGCCACTCTTCAGTACACACATTAATCCATAGTGAAACAAAATCTTCTTTCTAATATAATGAGGACATTGACGAACAGCCACAACACACCCAGTAGCTATGTGTGTGTTAATATACAGTCCAGATGTTAGCATCTACAAGACCACATTACGACCACTTCCACCTTTAGAAAATCCAAAAAAATAAATATACTAAGACGCGAAAAATAAAATCAAGAGATAGACCTGCATTAAGGAGGAGGTCGAAGGCGGATTGACGGCCATTTTCCATGGCAAAATCTCCAGCAGAGACATTGGTAGGAGATAGAGCATTCCACGGAGCACTGCTGTCGAGGAGCGGTTTCACCACTTTAGTGTAGCGGACGGTAATTAGGACGAAGATTGGAGGAGTGTAGGGCTTGGTGGTGTGAAGGGGTGATTCCTGCGGATCGAATGGATGGCCAGGAAGGGTGTGAGAAAAATGACTGGGCTATAAAATGGTGAGCCTTATTAGACATTGTGTATATGGGTTTGGCATATAAAATATGATATATATATATATATATGTTAAGCTATATCAAAGTTATTGGGCTTAGTCAAAATATATAAATGTATTTTATATAAACTCTATAAGTTCAATTTATTTGTAAGAAAATAATGTAATTATACTATATTATGGTTTTGTATAATTACAATGATTTATAATATGTAAATTATACAATATTATAAAATTGGTCGAATAAAAACTTTTTCATCAATTTACTTTTTTTTTTTTGGACTTAATATTGTATCTATAAGAGTTGGCCTTATATCAACATAATTATTTGTTTCAAATTATTTAGTTTGGCTGCTTCTCCAATTATAATAAATGAATCGTGTCAAATTTAAATAACAACACAAATTTTTTTAAGATTAATTTTTTTTATAATTTTGAAATTTTAAAGTTAAGAAATATATATTTTTTGTCTTTAAGAAAAAACAAATTGTAACTTTGTAATCCTGAAACAATTGAAAAGAAAACATAAAATTAGTAAATAACTATAAAATATATAATTTTATTAAATGATGGAATTTATAAAAACCATCAAATAAGTTGTCCAATTTAATTCACCAAATCTTACTCACGCCACCCTACCTAACTTTCAATTTACTATAATACCATATAATATGTTGTATTTTTTTAAAAATAAATTAATAGGTGTTGTAGTCATTTATTTAGATATTACTTGAAGTTAAAATAACCTCCTTCTTATATATGCTTAGAATATAATAAATACCTATAGTAATATATGTTTATAAGGTCAACTATTTATGTATTTTCTTAAAAAAAAATATTATTATTTTTAAAGTAACATATTATATTATCATAATTATTATAAATCGTATAACGCACAGAAGAAATACTAGTTATTCAAAATATCAATAAATGGGACCCACCAAGGCTATTATTTAAATGGTATTTTAATAAAATATTATATTTAATCACAATATTCAAATTGTGGGTCTATACTATCGTTAATTTATTTAATTAATAATAAATTTAAAAAGTTATCTATATGTGGATCCCACTAAAATAACTTTCAAACTCATTCAAATAATTATTATTGAATTTCTCTTGTATTTTCAAACACATTCACCTAGCTTTCTCATATTTTTTCCTCCATTTTTAGAGTTGTTTTATTTGTCCATTATTAAATATAACTTTTTTCTTGACGATACGGTAACAAAAATTCATTAAGGTTTAGGGAGTGTTGGCAAAATGTGATTGCTTTGTTTATCAGGAAGTAGCTAAATTTGGAGGCTGTGAGGAAAAAAGAAAAAAAAAAATCCTTACAATAAAGTAGTATTTGGAGTTGGTGATTCTTAAATAAGTAGAAGTTGGAGTGTCGAGTAAAAAAAAGTAACTTCAAAAAGACTCCTGAATGAGATGAGAAAAATACCCATAAATTAATATTGTAATAATTTTATTTACATACATCACTAAAATCATCTAGGATAAGAAAGTCAAAATAGTCACAATTTGTTCACAAGAACATGAGAAGCTGGAAAAAGCAAATCGCAAGGTGCATTCATTTTTAGATGATGCTAACTTTAAATGTGCGCATAATGGCAGTAGAACAAATCCAAGGTGATAACAACCTGGGGTTGTTGCTCCAACTATAGCATTGAATGGTCCGGTTAGACTTATAAGGCATCACAAATATTGCATATGCAATTCGCACAGCACAATAAATGCCACAAACTTGAATCGGAACTGCAAAGCGTTTAATACGTATCGAAGAACAATTTCTCCCATGTAGTTAACAAATCAAACCAAGTAGATACTTCTTAATAATGCCATTTAGATGACTGCAATAAACATTTTACTATCCCACATATGTCTATCTTTGCATTTTATCATATAAATTTTGAAAATTGCGGCATTACCCCTTACAGTATAGAGTGATATGGTTATTTCCAAAATTCAGTGGATTAAGTGCAAAAAAATGGCGTAACTCAGTTGGGAAAGTTCAACTGCTCTAAATATAGTCATATATTAAGTCATCCTCAGAACAAGACTGTTACTTCATAAGTAAAAAGAGAACTTCATCCATTGAAAACAAGAACCAAGTACTTAAATAAACCAGAGAAGTCTTAATCCAACTTAAACTTCACCAAAGGCACAATCCTACTTAACAATAAACTTCACCAAAGGCACAATCCAAAAACATAAGACCCTTCAAAACACAACTACACAACTGACCATTAAAGAAGCACACGACACGACAAACATAACAAGAAAACAACAAAGCAGCCGCTCCTCACTCCGACCTTCCAACGCCCAAAAAGTCGATAAATTGGTAATTAGTGACACCCAGTTCTTGTTGAGGCTGAGGAATCTGATATAGTTCAGCCTCAGCAGAGTTGGCATCAGAAACCATGGAACTCCTACGGCTTATCATCCTCGGATGTGGATAGATACCATTACCATCAGAAGGATCAGGACCAATGCTGCCCGGAATGGAAGAGTGTGGCTCAACCCGGGTGATGACAGAAGAACCCCCAATAAATGAGGGCCCTATTTCAGTGAATTGTGAACCAACAAGAAGCGTTGACATGCTCTGATTTTGAGACAAACCTGAAGATCCTTCCTTGAGAGGGCCATGAGGATCAGTGTTGGAAGATGAGGCCAAGGTCAAGGCTTTTACATACCTACTCCCTGACAATACATGGTACTGATTCTTCACTTGATTATCTGTTCGCCCAGAAAAGAAACTCGCAATTGTGGACCACCTGTTTCCATATTCTCCGTGAAGTTCAAGGAGCCTTCGATTCTCTTGTGCACTGAATGGCGTCTTATCAACACTCGGATTCAGTTGGTTGATCCACCTTATCCTACAACTCTTTCCTAGAGAGAGAGAGAGAGAGAGAGAGAGAGAGAGAGAGAGAGAGAGAAGATATACCCCATCTCCTAGCATCAGGAAATTGAACAAAGAAAAAACATACTAGAACAATCTATTGATAAAATGTCGGGTCCGGGGCTTCATCTATTGGCATCATGAAATTGCAATTGAAAAAACACAAGTGAGAGAGAGGACATACTCATCGCTTAGCATCAGGAATTAAAAATGACAAAACATAATAAAACAATATACGGTAAGATCTCAGGCACATGGGAAAGCAAGACAAGAGAGACCTCATCTATTGGCACCCATGAAATTGCAACTTACAAAACATTATTGAGAGAGAGGACTCATCTCTTAGCATCAGGAAATTAAAAATGACAACATAATAGAACAATCCATGGTAAAATCTCAGGCACAAGGGCAAGAAAGGCGGAGAGACCTCATCTCTTGGCATTTTGAAATTGAAAATGACAGAACATAATCGAACCAACCATCAATGAAGACTAAAGCACAAGGGGAAATTATACCTGTTCTCCCAGGGATATGAGCAGCAATTCGATCCCACTTTCCTGGGCCATGTATACGGACAAGTACAGATAGGAGCTCGTCTTCTTGACGACTCCAATGGCTTTTGATGCAAGGCTTCCTTTTGCAGCTTGTTCCACTATCTGCTCCGCAGGTCGTCATTGCAGAAAATTTAGAGACCCACAAAAGGTTGGCTATTTTTCTGTGGATTCTCAATTGATAAGCTGAGATCGACATTTATAGAGGCCGAAGGAAGAAATAAATATGAATAGATGCACAGCTGGAGAATTGTATTAATCTGGAACTGATTTTGTCGATTTCGTCCAGATTACATAAATTCCGTACCTAATATTCAGTGAATAGGGTTGTCGTCAATACATGAAACGGACAAATAAAGTATTCTACCATCATTGACGGACTCATCCCCATACGTTATATACATTTTTGAATATGTATGCATTCTGTATTCACTACACTTATCCCTAGGCAAGCCAAGGGAATCATTTCTTATACTTGCGCAATCACTTACGTCATACAAAATTCAAACTAGATTGTGCACTTTATTTCTCACCAAAATCCCTAATAGGAATAAGATCAATGAAATATGAAATAAATTTAACCATGCACTGCTTTATTTCCATCTAACATAATTAAAATGGAAATAAAAGGAAAAGAAAGGTGTGATGGTTAATTTAAGTGGAAATATTTTAGACAAATTGGACTTAATTTAAGTGGAAAGATTTTTGCACGTATCAATGCAATGTACCATTGTTCTCCGAGTGTGCACATAATGCACTAGGATTTCAAAGTTCTTCTAAGTGGAATCCAGAGAAACAACCAAACAATTAGTTTTAAATGAGAGGGGGGGTGATTTTAAATATCTTACAAAATAAAATTCAAAATGGATGTATGATTGTGAATTTTAAATCCATCACTCTAAATCAGTAAATCCATCAATAAAAGCAACCTTTATTTATCACCAACAAAGTGATGAAGCAAATCTCCGGAAAACAAGAAATTAGTTTTATCAACTCTTAAGAAATCACTTTGCACAATCTGGGTACTAAAATGTAAATTCCATTGCAAATTAAGCATCCGTGACAGACTTCTTGAGGAGATATGACTATTAGTTAGATCGAAAATTACCAATTGGAAATTTGCAATCTCACAGGACAGAATCACAAAATGACATGATATATTATATCATTTACTAAGTTTAAGTTGGTTAACACCCTTCATCTAATTTTTCTAGATTACAAGAGAAACTAACTTTATAATAAAAATTTAAGAAAATGAACGAGCAAGGAAAAATAACACAAGCTAATACGTCATAAACTGAAGTTGAAAGTGAGAACTTCTACTAGTTCTATCTGAACTAGCAGGAAATCAGTTAGCCAATGATATTTACAGTCCCTTCACCCTGTCAACAACTTGGAGGTTGGAGAAATATTCCTGATAGGGACTTATTTGATTTTGAAATGTTTATATTGTCCATGATATCCTTGCTGTTCTTTCGCTCGGCATGTTACATCATTTTCACACATTGAGATTCTTGATCAAACAGAAGGCAAATAGATTAGGGCAGAAACTTGATACCAATTTTATGCTTCCTTTCTTACATGAAAATTTGCATCTCCCTCACATTACAACAAGCTATGTGAATTAATTTATATTTTTTAAGCAAGTAATTTTCAAATAATGACTGAGAAAAAAGATAATGTTTTTTTTTTTGCTTGTTCCACCAGGAGGGCCGGAACAGACTATCGTGAACAAGATACATATATGCACATTGATATTTATACGTGATGTCAAGCCCAGGGTACTAAAAAGAAGATGCTAAATTTCAATGGGTATATACCAACTAATATGACCTCATGGTCAGACTTACCAAGTATATATGTAATTTTCAAATGTACTAGCACAACACTGAAAGTTTCTGATTATGATGCATCAAAACATGAAAAAAAAAAGCGGACTATGTAGTTAGTGAACATCTTTTAATTCAACAAAACACAGCACAAGCTTAACTCTCACAATTATTTGTATACCTTTACTCATGCAAGCATCAAGAATTATCAAGAGCTGTGATATAAGTTAAATGAGTTCCCAAGGACTCCTAAACAGGCGCTCTATAATCAGCTTATGATAAAAGGCCTAAAAGACAATGTCAAAAGGTTGGTAGCGTACTTTGAAAAATTAGACCTGCAGAGTTTCAAGGTCACTAAATGAAATTTAAGCAAATATGCATATGAGTGACACACTTTTCATACTCTAATAGCATAGGTCCACAAAGGTCCAAGAAAGATATATATAGCACAAACATTAGAAATTTCAATTGGTTTCCATTCCAAAACCATGATAATTAACATCTAAATCATGTTGTTGAGTATGATTCAAGACCCATAGTTTATAAAAATTCAGAGCAAACTTTCACTTACAAAAGATGCATTCTAACTGAACTAGTCACTTCATTTGTTATCAATTTTCTAAATGATTCTTTCTCAAACACATTTCAGGAAAATCTAACACCTGGTTTCCTTAGATATCCAATGTTGACCATATTATCAATAATAATTGAATTCCATATGTAAAGATACTAACTAAAGCACCAATGATAATGAACTGTTGCAAGTAAATGGAATAGGTAATAACTTCACAGTAACACAAACATCCTTTCCAGAAGAAGAATATGCGTACTCAGTTCATGCAGATAACAGAACACATGCGAGCAAGGCATAGATCTAGATCATCCTTTATGGCCATATCTACCAACATCATTGTACCTAGCACATTCCTCTTCTCAACCATTTTGAAGGACATGCTTACCCCAACAGCGAAAGAAAGAGTATCATCTTCCATGTCAATAACTGGCAGTGATATTAGTAAACCACTGCTGATGCACAAGTATCTGCAAAATACTATTGTAGAATATTAGAATATGTCGGAATGTAAACTCATATAAATACACTTGTTATGCTAAATAACTAACATCAGAGACTGGATTTAGCAAAGCAACCTAAGAAAAGTCTTTTCCACTCAATATATACTATAATCATTGAGGGTCAACATCATGCAGCCATAAAAGCTTAACTATCTTTGAATCCTTGCTTACAGGTTTCACAACTGTTGGCCTTTCAAAACATATCCAAAAGACCCATAAGCTTCATGTGGAATTATATCCAACAAATTTAATCAAGATGAGAAAAAAAAAAAAAAAAAAGAAACAGAAATCAACTGTTTCCCAGCAGCAAGAAATTTAAGTAAACATGGGAATGGTAACTCCATATTTTTGTGATAAATAAGAACCATAGAATTCACTGTCACATAATGGCAAAAGCCTTAGTATTATATCTTGGTGGTTGGTGGACAATAACATTTATATGTACAACTGACAAAAAAGGGACATTTCTAAATGACTGATATCATTGCAAGAAGTATCAAACTACTAAGCAAGCAGTTAAAGTTTTTTATCGTATAGCATGACGTTCACATATTCATCTGTACCTGCAGTCCTATCTGCTTTGCATGCTGTAAATCCAGTTAAAGACATCTCAACTCGAAGTTCAATTGTTGGAAGAGAAAGACAGATGTTCATCACCAACAACCAAGCAAGGATAGATTAAGCCCTAAACAGCCAGAAGAAGGAACTAGATTGAATAAAGAGAAATCATATGTAGGTCCTCTTCTTCGCAGATCTTTTGCCGTCCATAAGCTCCACCAGGGAGGGAAGACGCTTAGGCACCGGAACATTCATAGATCTGTATAATCTTCTTAAATTATCGTTGCAATTACTGGACAAGCTCGAGGATGATAAGACAGCAGGTTTGTGCGTCTCAGTGCCATTTGTTTCAGCAAAATCAGTTTTTCTCTTTGTTCTTGATGGCTCTTCAAATTTCACTTCAGTGATACCATTTTCAAAAGACACATTTTCTGCTTCATTGCAGCTAGCAGACAAGCTCATGGATGAGATGGCAGCAGATTTGTATGTTGCGGTCCAACTTGATTCAGCAACAGTTTTTCTCTTTCTTGTGAATGACTCTTCAAATTTCACTACAGGAACATCTTTCCGAAAAGAGACATTTTCTGTTCCAATTGGTGCTTTCTCCATGGAGTCATAACTGGTTAGTATTTTATGTTCATCTTGGAAAGTTGAGCAGGGAAGACCAAGCCTCGCTCGTCCAAATAAAGTGAACATGGGTCGTTTGCTTGGGGGAGATAAACTCAACCGCTTTCTCTGGAGTGTAGATAAGACCACACGTTCACATTGTGTTTCCATAAAGCTATCAGACATGTCTTCTACTACATGTGAACAGCTCTGACCTTTCCTTAATACATCTGGGCCTAAAGATGTTTCCGCACTGATATCCAGAAGCTTCCAGAGAGAGTAATTAAACTCTTGTTGGTTCTTAAAACAATGCTTTTTAACATAATCCAGCTCCATAGCCCTGCAGCTAGGAGTTGTTGACACCACCCATTTAGGTGCAAGTAGTTGCAAGGCCCACTCCAGTTCTTCTCTAGATGAATGTATTGAGTAACAGACATGCCAAACACCATAAAGATCTCTAACAGCTTCATCAACTCTTTCTTGTCTTTGTTTTTCAACACCTTCATCGCAAGCATACCATTGTGAAGATGCGCGTAAAATAAGAGGTTCGTGCTGAAAATTGGCACGAGCCTCAGCTATCTTCGCTCCAGCTCTTTCATATAGCTTGGAGAATCCATCAAATAGCTGGAAACGGGAAGACGAGTCTTGGGATATGATCTCAGGAATTATTAATTCCAGAGATCTAAAGCATTCTAAGTTTCTGGCTTTATCAACATATATCTTCTCGCCAAATGCTTGTGACACCTCTACAAGTATCTCTTCTTGACCGAGAAGATCACAGGTCAAATACACGGTGCGGGCATCAGGGTGTTTCCATATACAATTGATAACCTGGTTTGAGAATAATTCCGAATGTAGCATTGAGTTTTAGTAAGTCAAACAATGTGCGAAATTTCTCTACAAATTCGAGCATTATCACACACACGCACAAAAAAAAAAAAAAAAAAAATACATATATGAAAATGAACAACATACACAAGGTTATCTCGAACCTGAAAATCCCTGGTTCACAGTTATCCATTCCTACTGAAAAGTTTGTTGGCTTCAAGATCTGTAAACATGCCTAGATTTCTTTTAACTAGATCATTTGGCATATAGTGTTTCCATATAACACTATGTTTACCAACTATCAACGAGATTGAAAATACACAACCATAGCTTCCGCTCTTATTTATAAGCTAATGTTTCAGAAAGTTCTTCAATACTGATGGATCTGATCCCCGGGGTCTGACATCATGGACATTATAATGCAACACAGAACGACACACAATGCAGCACCATGAGGACAAATGATATTAACAAATAATTTCATGCACACATTAGTATTAAATCGGTTTCAATTGACAGATGCAGAATTCAAATAAGCTTTCAGAAGGTACTTAAAATATCAGATCATCTAATGTATATAGGCCAAGATACATATATTCAAGGAGGACCAAGGAAGTATACCTGCCGAATCGCCATCTGCTTGCTGGGCATCTTCAAAGAAGATTGACCAAAAGTGCAATCTAAAAAGACGTAATCAAGTGGGCACCTTGGTCCTTTACCTTTCCTTCCGATGTACTTGTCTGGCAAGCTTTGCAAACACTCTGGGGTCAATCTGCAATCTCCTGTGTGCAGAATATTGCCAAAATTTCCTTCATAAAGAAACATCACAGCTCCTGAAATTCACAAGTCACTCATGAGAATCTTTTGATAGCATAACCTCAGATCATCCCACAAGTCTGATGGACAAATAGAAGCAAAGGAAGCCACAACAGGAATACATTGATGCAAGGGTCAAAGAGGAGCAAACATATTCATCTAGAGTAGTAAACAATGGATAACAAGATAAGAAAATGCAACTAAAGAGGACATCATCAATCCACAATTGAGATATTTTAAAATACAAAAAAGAATTTTATGATAACCCATAAATATGAGAGCTTAGAAACTATGGCACTTCTGCAAATTTTGAAATAATAAAATTGAGTTACTCCATTTCAAATGAGAACTATATTTCATCAGAACTTTAGGGTAACAAATATCTGACTATTATTTCCCAATCACTTTCTGCATTTTAAGTTGGTTAATCCAAGCAGACAGAAAATCAAATGGTTCAAATGAAATTTACCAAATAAACCATATAACAGTTAAACATTATTACTTGTTTTCAAACGCATATAATCCAAAGCTAGCCAAGTTAATTCCTGTCAATAGACAACTTGTTGACAAAGGCACAGTAAAAATAGTCACACAGCAGGCATAATTTGAACATGTATGTATACATGATAGAAGAAATGAACATAGTAGGTGATAGCAAATATCTTTTTATTTCTAATAATAGACGAAAGAGCAATGGAAGCCCTGTCATCACAATATTAGCATAACATGCAATCGGGGGAGGGGGGTTCACATTAACTGTCATTACATACTTCCCCATTCCGAATCCCAACTAAATATCAATCAGGAAAGCTATTAACTCATTTTGTGTAGGAATACTAACATAATACAGTAACATTAGAGGATTACAATAATATATTATAATAGAGACCTGGACAATGATTGGCATCAAAAGCAGTAACGATGAAATCGCCATCCGGATCCTCAATCACCAACGATTGGCCGACCTCAATACCAACAAACATCGACTCATCAACCTGCAAAAACGATAAGGAAAAAATGAAGACGAGAAGGTAATTCAATAAGGAAAACGTGCTCAGACAATAGGTTAAATTATTCCCAACGAAAAACGAGATTCTTCAGAAAGATCAATAGGAAATTGAACGCACCTGAGGATAGGACTGCAGGAGTAGAGTTTTGGTTAGAAGAGTAGAGTAGATAGGATAAGAAGCGTGTGCAATAATCCCCTGCGCATGGTCCTTGTGAGAGTGGGTGAGGAAATGGTGTCTCTTCCGTTTAGAACAAGGCGTCCATGTATCCACCGAAAATGGCAGCCCTTTCGGCATCTCTATCGGCATCCTCTCTCTCTCTCTCTCCCCAACTTTGAGCACTCTACGCGTTCAGAGGAGCGAGAAATTTAATTTAAACTTTGGGACGAAATTATGAAACAATGGTTCCGGCTTCGGTCTGGGAAATTTTCGTTTATATTGATTTTAGGAGTTGGTGGGAGGGAGAGAATTGCTGCATACGATTGGGGAAGTTTTGCTGCTACACGATATATGGGATTACGGTGTACCCTAGTACCACGCGGCACAATTCGGTTGGATAATAGCCAGGTTCCTCCGGGTGTTTGGGCAACCGGCTAAAACGAGCTGGTTGCTTCCGGAGTTTCTAATAATATAATTAAGTTTCAAATAGTTTTTAGTTGACAGACAAATCGGGCATTCTATGTGCCCATCAACCAATAAATGTTAAACCGGTCAAATCAATATCTTTAAAAAAAATTATTACTCATTCTTACTAACTTAAAAATAAGGAGATACGACTAATTAATTATTACTCATATGCAAAAATTGAAACTTAAAAAATATATGAAACTGTATATGTGAGAACAATTAGAAAGAAGTTTTTACTTTTCAATGTCTTATTTCTTAAGGTTGTTGACGATCAAAATATTAGGTAAAAAGTTTACATTTAAACTTGGTTAGGGTTCATTTGTTTAATAAATAAATATAGTTTGAACATGTCTTTTTTAGCCTATTTGATAAACAAAAAAATCTTCAACATTGAATAATTTTTTTGCCTATTTGATAGCATGTTTTATTTGCTAAATGGAAGGTTCAAATGTTAGAGAAATTGTCTAAATGTAAAAAGTAGATTACATAATGTCTATTATTATATCTACTTTTATCACTTTATTTTTTTTTTCTTTTTTAGAGATGTTTGAATATTGATTTGGAAGAAACAAAATATACATCATTCCTTGTGTATTTTGCTATTTTTGTTACCTTTTGACTTCAATAGATTTGATGAAATAGTTTTTACAGATTTTGTTGACTTGATATATCTTTATACTTAGTAATAACTTGTTTGTTTGTGTTAAATTTTATGGATTGATTGTTAATTTAATATATGTCTTCATAATTAAAATATTTACATACATGTTGCCTAATCCATTCATGAATATCCTCACAAACATATTTAAATATATAAATTTTCTAATGAATCGAGCTCGAACAATCTTTTTTATGAGTTCAACTTAAGCAAACATAAGACAACCAACCTAAAAATTGGCTCGGCTATGTTCATCAATAGCCTTAAATACTTTGAACATGTTCAATGCCTCAATTCTGATTTTTGAGATATGACCTAAATATTTGTACCATAGTTATGCCGAACTTTCTTTACTTCATTTCCACTTAATGCCTTTGGACTAAAATGCAAGACTTCATAATATGAAGGCAACAATATCAAACATATATAGATTGTCAAAGACATATTGGAGTTATTTGAAAGACGAAACTATTTATTTCCAAACGAACAAGAAAATTCATACCTGCACAAAATAGAAATAAAAATTAAATTTTGCGGAAAAGACGGTTCAACAAAAAGGTATCTTTCAAATTCAAAAAATATTTAGTCTTTAAATCTACCGACCGACTATCTTTCATTATCACTTGCCTTTCGGTAGCTCGGACATCATTGCATTGAAATACTTACGTGAGTGTAGCACAAAAAATCCACAAAGTTTCTCTACATACTAAAACTAAATTAATCTCAAAATAGGCCACAACATGTTTTCTTTTCTTGTCCTTGCTATCTTTAAAGTTTGGTCCATTAAGGGCCCGTTTACTTTGGTTGTTAGGATTAGATGGGATAGGATAGGAATTGGGACAAAATGTGGCATAGAGATAATTAATTAATTTTTATCCCGTGTTTACTTTGCAGGATAACTGTAGGATTTCGAAAGTGATTTATATCCTATCACCCATTTACATTGTGGGATAAAGGTGGATAACTGTGAAATTACTGAATTGCCCTTAATATAGGGTATATATATGAGGACAGTTTTGTAAATATCGAATTTTAACAGGGGTAAAATAATCATTTCCTATTCCTATCCCACGGGATAATTTTTATCCCGGGGTAACTGGGCGGATTACAATCCACCATTTTATCCCGAGATTAGTCTTTTATCTCGGGTCGACTGAATTGACCAAGGATATAATCCTACGAAGTAAACGCTGGATAAACCAGGACTAATTCCAGTAATCCAGGTTTATCCGGCCAAGTAAACGGACCCTAAACAATTGTGTTTTGTTGATATTGACATAAATAAAGTAGCAGATAATATAATTGTACAAAGAACAAAACAAAAATAACTATCATTCTCACATTAAACCTTATAATTATGTGAACAATACTGCAAGAACATATCGACACATTTTCAACGAGATCGATCACAAGCCGAAGTATGCTCCATGTGGCTCAACGAACAATTGATGCCGACAAAGAATGGACATAAATCTAAGGTGTAATTGTGGGTTCACTTTTTTTATTTTATTATTATTAATAATTTTTTTTTTTGAGGTTTAAAAAAAAAACAGGTCAACATCAAGAGTCTATCCAATAAAAGTATTTCTCAACTACTAAATAGAACGATATGAATTTTCTAACTGGATTCCGGATGTAGCAATAATTGGGCTGACCCAATTTTCAAGCTGGACCTATATTGGGTCCACCAATGCCCAAGTGTTTTAAAAAATCTATTTCACCTTCTTTATCTTATCTTTTGTACCTAATTTTCCTCAGTCTATGCAATAATTGACAAGCAGGTGGGCGTTGCAATCAAATTGCAGAAATCTTAACAAAAGATCATTGAGGCTGAAGAGGTTCTCTATAGTATAAGCAGGCCAAGAGAAGCTGGCAACTAGATAAAAGTCACTTGAAATTCCTACCAACCATTCTTGATCAACATTCCTCTTTAGTATACATCAAAAGTTCTCGGGTTTGATCGTCCCTATTTACACGGTCATCATACAGAATAGGGTTCTGATCAAGACAACTGCCTTACCTTACTCCCGTTTCATGTTCACACCACAATCACTTGCTCACTACCCTCAAATCTTTGTAGCGTACTTGAATACCTGCAAATGAGCCTCATAAAGGTTCAAACTTATGCAGTGTGTTTTCAAGGGTCTATAGCATGTTTCTTGTTGGGGATCTGAAAGGTGCCTGGGCTCTAGATTGTGGGATTTCCAGCCATGGATCAAGCAAGCTTCTTGAGTTGGGCCGTGCTGGAAATGCTGAGTGATGATTATAAGTGTGACTGCTTTGCCCGACAAAAGGATAAGACGGGTGTGGTGGAGAAAGAAAGAAGCTGCTGTATGCTGCTCCATCGTGTCTTAGTGGGCTTGAGGAGGGAGATACGGGCAATGATGTTATCATTCTTGTGTTATCCCTGCACGTAAAAATGAAAAGCAAATGTGAGCGAGTGATGTGCTTGAGCAATATGCATATCAAGGATTCATTGTATGGATTCTGAGTAGTACCTCGGGCTTATTATGGTCCTTGGTGCTGTCAACCTTGCAGCATCATCTCTATCGAAAGAACTGTTGTTCACTCTGCTCGACTGCATTTCCAAAGCAGTCTGCCATGGATATTGATACTAAAAGTTCAGATAAATTGCAGAAAAAAACTGGCATGGCATGTAGACATGATATAGTTTCCAATTATGTTTGACAGGTCGAACACGTTTAACTTTACACACTCGATGAAGAAGAAAAAACCAAAACCAAAAACACACACAAAAAGAGAGAGAAATACAAAAACGAAATATATATATGCATTCTCTGGCTAAATGCTTTTTATTTATATGTTTTTTTTCGAAATATATATATGCATTCTCTGGCTAAATGCTTTTTATTTATATGTTTTTTTTCAGACATTATTTTCATTAACCCAAAATATCAATTATGTTAAAACCCGTTACTATGGCCAAACAACATTCGCTAAACATCTAGTAAAAAATGTTTTCCATTAACAACAACAAAACAATACTGAAAATGTCTCCCAAGAATATATCACCTTATTTTTCCAAACAGAACATCCAAACACATTTCCGTTCTCAACATGTTCTCTAAACTATCAAAATTCATTCTCCCTAAACAATTTCCCCAGAATGACTGGAGGAAAATCAAACACAGTGTTTGTATTTGCATTCAAGATTCATTATGACAGATATTGAAGTCATTACAGTAAAAACAAAATTCCCAGACTACTATGATGCAAAACTCTTGATATACAGGTGCAGCCACATTGCAGGAAAAAGGATATAATCGATTATAAACTAGAACCCATTCACCAAACAGTGACCCTATAATTTGAATGCCCTGACAACATTCAAAATAAAGAAAGAACTGGAAAAAAAAAAAAAAAAGTTCATTTAAAGGTACTAGAAAGTCGCATTGTTCAAAATTTCTAGGTAATTAAATAACGGATCATGCAATTTCATGAAAATACTTACCGGGGTGCGGCTTCCATCAAAAGCCCGAGGAAATGCTTCTCTTGTAATATTGGCATTTGCTGCTCGTGCAGTAGCTTGATTTCTAACAAAAGGGTGACCAAGTAGTTGGCATGCAGTGGGCCTTGCAGATGGTTCCCTCTGCAAACATAGCCTTATAAAACTTTTTGCATCAGCAGATAGGTGATCTGGAATCTCTGGAGCATCTTTGCTGTTCCCGATTTTGAAAATAGCAGCAACCTGTTAAATAGAACCACCCCAGAAACTTCACCACTGTAGCCACTTCATGCTAATTATCAACAAATCTCAGATTAATTTTGTAAGTTTAAAATGGCTAACCCCTTCATATTGGTTCCAAGGTGGTTTAGATGTTGCCATTTCAAGAACTGTGCAACCTAAGCTCCAGATATCCACCGGAAGGCTGTACCCATTTGTATTCATAACAACCTAGGAGATTAGCATATGGGTCAGAGTTTATCAGGGAAAAACAGTATAAAGTGTCTATGTCTTATATCCTCATCGTGTATATGTGAGTGTGTGTGTGTAAATATGTGTGTGTGACTATGTGTGTATATATAATATATATACATACATATATATATATGTATTTATATATAGAGAGAGAGGGAGAGATAGAGACCTCAGGCGCCATCCAATAAGGGCTTCCCTTGAAGGACAGCATTGAGGAGCAGTTAGCTATCTGGCAAATCATAAATAAGTGAGTTGGCACCGGGAAAATGACGACATCCACATTTTATCAAATCAAAAGCTTCATTCATCCACAGGTTTTCTCCCCTTTATCATACCTTATGTTTTGTGATGAGATTTCCGACATTATACTAATCAATTCAGAGGTGGAAATTTACTTGATTGAGGTGCATATGATATTTCTCGCCCACTATGGAGACATATAGAATGAATGATCTTTCTTTGATATAATGCACTTTCATAGCAAGGGAGGTATTGAGAAAACAATAATGACCGCAGTTGCATTATTTTGAACTGTTTTATTTAATATAGCCAAATCTTAGTTTTGAAAGAAAACTAAACGAATCACAAGGAAAGCAAATTCACACTTGCCATAAGCTTGGTTGTTCAAGCTTCGTACTTCAAAGAGAGTCATCAAGCCCAGGGCAAATGCAACTACTTGACAATTTTCACTTAACGGATGGATAATCAGCAACTCCAGAACCAAATAATTAATCGGCCAT
This sequence comes from Caryopteris x clandonensis, assembly GCA_028749325.2. NCBI lineage: Eukaryota > Viridiplantae > Streptophyta > Magnoliopsida > Lamiales > Lamiaceae > Caryopteris > Caryopteris x clandonensis. The sequence continues at coordinate 853,133 of JAPYKT020000008.1, read as the reverse complement.
GTTTAGGCAATATACCGAATTTTCAGTATATATCGATAATAAATAACCGACTACTGCTACTTGACAGAGTTATCTACTTTTCGGAACTTGCAGTGACCTAGTAAGTAATTTACTATGGTGGATAATAAATAGCACAATCAGGGAAATGATACATACATGTTTTGCCATGCCAAAATCAGCAAGCTTTATCTCACCATTTGGATCCACTAAAATGTTTGCTCCTTTGATATCTCTGCAGAGAAGTGATGAAATCTTAGGACATCACAATCTCACAGACAGATTTTTTTATTTTTATTTTTTAATTTTTTTTTTATCACTGATAGAGAGACAAGTGGCACCTGTGCACTGTATTGCGACCATGCAAGTAAGCCAGACCAGAGAGAATCTGACGGGTGTAATTTTGTATAACGGGCTCAGCAAAGGCTCCATATTCTTGCAGTAATTTGTGGATGGAACCTCCAGAAACATATTCCAAATAAACTGATAGCCTCTCTTCACTCTGAAGAGAATTAAGCATAAGTAGAAGGAGAAAAGACTCACGAGATAGTGAGAGAATAAAATGAATTGAGTGTAAAATAAAGCTAAATCATACCAAGTCACTTCCATAGTATTGAACAATATTTGCATGTGAAAGCTGACTTAGCAATAATATTTCCTGATAAGATAACCAAATATGTCAGAAAGTCAATTGATAATAACAAGGCCTAGAATCAATGTATAAAACAAAAGCATATGATATAAAAAAATTAATATTCTTGTTCAAGTAGGCAATATTGTAAATCAATACAGCAAGTATTGAACAAGACCTGGTTCAGTTGTTTAAGACTCTCTTTTGATGATTGATCATCCACAACTTTAACTTCTTTTATCGCACACATCTGCCCGTTCTCACTGCCATTCAGACATTGCATGTTATGTTATGATAGACATGGAGAGATCACATTGTGACTAATATTTTTCATGAAACTGACCAATTGTACAAATAGAGCACTGCAGTAAATTTGGGTGACAATAATGTTATATATTTCTTTCAACAAGCAAAACAATGAAATGTGCATCTCTTTTCCAAATAAACTTGCATAAATTTCCATTACCTGTTAAATCCGAGGTAAACATGACCAAAAGTGCCCCTCCCCAAAAGTCTTCCTTTCCTCCATTTCGAAGGACTGAAACTTGAACATTCATTTTTACCAGGACTTCTTGGGGTTGGTAATGCAGAAGGACTAACCGGAGAACCAGGTGGAAGGGGCAGTTTATGAAACTCACTCTTCCCATCCTCTAGTTTTGAAGCTGGACAGTCCAAATTCATTCCATTAAGTCGCGCATGAAGAGGCGATATGGGAGTTGAAGTACACCGGGGTCCTCGACCTGGGCTCCGTAGTAAAGGGCTTAATCTGCTCTCCCCATGTCCTCTGTTACATAATACAATTACATCAGGGGCAGATCAAGCAGAGAATAAACCAATACTAGCAAGCAAGAAAGGTTTTGAACCAAACACATGCAATTGTCAATCCAATTGCCCTCAATTGTCCTCATTCAACCAGCAAAGTCTGAGCTAGAAATTTTCGAATGATTGTGTTATAAAAGAATCTCATTTATGACGATTCTAGTTCACCTCATAAACTTTAGCTAGAGCATATATAGACACAAGACTGAAGGGAGTTGGGTTTCACAAGCAATCTGTGCAAGAGAACAGCACAAACAAAAGGATTAGCAGCCTTAACACAATAATTGAGTGAATACGTGCGAATTCTTTTTTTTGTAATTTTTTTTTATAGAAAATTATAAAACCAAGCAATCCACAACAAACCGAAATCGAATTAAGAGATCAATCTAGAGACGAGGCAAGCAAAATGGAACAAAATATCAATTTTATACTAGCACCAAAAAAAAAAACCCAAATTCTAGGACATAAACCAAAGTTATAAATCAAATCGAATCCCGAAAATTCGAACTAATTACTGCAGATTACACCTATAAGATCAAATAAAGAAAACTTATCCTTGATTCACCAAAAAGTCTCAAATCAGCAACAAGAAAAAAATTTAAAATAAATAAAATCTAACCAACCTAAGAGCAGCCTGATCAACAGTAACATGAGCGTGTTCATCGGACGACCCAGATGAGCTGACGCTTGAAACAGAACCCGACCCAGATCCGGGCCCGACACCATGAACATGATCATTTGATGGGCCCAAAGGTCTGGGTAATGGATGCCCTCTATCCAGAGAAGATGCTGAATCAAACCCTGAAAATCCAGAGGAATCTCCACATCCTAATTCTCTTCCTGCAGCAGGAAATTCCCTGCTGCTTCTAGGCGAATTTCTTGATTGTAAAACTTCCTCAAAACTGTTGACTTTACCGTCAATTTCTTTCTCTTTCTTCTTTTCATTCTTCACTGATGAACTCTTTGCAGAACATTCGGAACTTTTGCTCCGGCCAGATTTTTTACCCCACCAAGCTGGCATTTTTTCCCCAAATTATATCAGAACAAGATTATCTATATTTTATCTCTCCACATATATTAGATTGCAAATAATTGTAGATATATGTGAGTGTCTATCAGTGTATGCGTGTTTTTTGCACCTATGTATCTATATGTACCAACCAAAGAAAGATAAATGGAAGAAAAGATTGGAATTGGGTTGAATTTATATGGGGGAATAAGTTCGACGTGAGTTGAAGAAGAAAAGACCCTAATTTTGTGAATACGTATATATATGTAAAGTTTATGGCAATTGGAGTATTCGTCCTTTGTCTTTTGCTCTGGCTAACTCCTTTAGAGAGAGAGAGAGAGTGGGGCCGTTGGCCTAAAGAGAAACTGCAATACAGAAAGGCCACAATGATGAACAGCTAAGCCAGTTGCGGGCCGGCAGGCGGTGGTTGGCTTAAACCAGCAACTTGACGTGGCCTACTTTTCTAGAATAATATCACAGCAGTATACATCTATACATACACAAACATATATATATACACAAATACACGCAGTTGTAGGTGTAAGTGTGTGGCAGCGTGGTCTGTGTGTTTGCGTGTGTGCCCAGTGTCAGTAATGACTAAATGCATGCACTCGGTGTTGGTGGGCGCAAATTGAAAATGATGTGCTACTTCCCTACTCCTACTCCTACTCCTGCTCTCCCACTCAAGACATGTATCCACAAATTGTTAAATACATATATATATATATGTATATATAATTCATAATGTGACATGTGCATTAAATTGTAATGGCAATATATGTGATGTTTGAAATTTTAATTACTTTTATATTGACGTTTTTGTCTTGAAAGAAAAGAAGAAGATAAGAGTGCAAACTGGGCTAAGCCTACATCATAGCATTAATTTTTGGATGCCCAGTAAATTTTATGAAATAGTCTACTTAGTGCAGAATTAGTGAAATTCATGGATTTTTTTTTTTAATATTATGATCATATAATCAACCAATATAGGCTACAGTTACAAATCGGGATAATTAAGTACACTAGAGATTCACATCAATTTATTGAAATTATTTTGTTGTAATATTATGTACTAATTTTCTTATGTGAAATTGATATACATAATTTTACTAAAATGTATATCCTTCACATTATATAACTAATAAAATATATGATAATTATTTATTTATTGCTATTCAAGTGAATTTTGATTATTAATGAAGTCTTAATCAAGTACATGGCGTATTTAGTTGCTCTATTAATAATATAGGTAAATTTTAACATTTTAGACTTTTTAAGAAAATAAATAGTGATCAATGTAATGATAAGTGTCATATTCATTGCTTAAGTCATTGAGTTTAGGTAATAAGAATTCAAGGTAGAAAATGTTATGATAAGAAAATGTGTCGATAACTACAAATTAAATTTGGATACGATATCAAATCAACAATAAAACATCAACATATATAGTTTGGAATTACATGGTGGTTTTTTTTTCTTTGACTTTAAATCTCTTGAAATTAGACAATATATGTTTTTTTTTAATATTCTTCCAAGATCAAGATATAACTTGAGACAATCAAATTGATTAGTTGATATGCATACATTAAAGCTATATTGTCAATGGACATAAGAAAAATATTTTGTTTTGTTCGAAAAAAACGAACAATATTTGTCATATAATTTGAATCGATGGAACAAGTTGTATTTTATATGTTTACATTTAGCATAACGTGAAATTGAGGAAAATACACTCGAAGAGTTATTTTCCATAATTGTTCATCAACATTATAGTGTTTTGTTTTAACTTCGTCATCAATATAAGAAAATTCAAATAAGCAATTAGGACAAGACTTTTTGTTGCAATTGATTCATGTTAATTATTTGTGATCAAACAAAGTAAGAGTGAGCGTGTGGCATGGTTTCTATACACTTAAAGAATTTTCTGCAAAATTAATTTTCAGAAGTCATAAACACTAATCACTTTTTTCCGCATAATACAAATGAAAAGGAGATGCAAATGGATATGGCAACAAGTGTCCTTAAACTAATTAAATGTGTAAAAATCTTATTGATCATCTCAGAAATCAGCGTAATCGATATGAACATTATCAAGCAACTAATTACTTTTTCTCACATTTTTTTGATCAAATTGTTTGGTAAAGAGAAGGAAGAAGATGTTGCTTGATAAATGTTTAGGTCCATGAGGCTGCAAATATTAACTTGTTTGTTTTCTTTGAGATGGAACAATGTTGATTGCGACATATACTTTGAAAAAGATACTCATTGAATTAGTAACTACTGTATCATATGTTGCAATCATAGATAATTACGCTTAAGCAACTAAAGACCTTGAGGGTCAACAACTTATGTGAATGATCTTTGACAATTCACTTTGAAAACACAAATCTCAAGACATAAAATATTTATTAAAAATATACTCTGTTGGTCCAAATATTTTGTGTTGAAAGATAAACTTATGACGAGTTTACTACTAAAGTAGATTCACAAAATAAAATATTATTAAAGATATTTTCCCAACATATGTAACACGAGAGCATAAACCCTTATTTTGATATGCTGCATGGTAATTTGCATCCAAATAAACTATGAATGGTTCATTAGAATATAACGATACAAGATTCCATGGGGGTCAACTTTTAATGATATGTTGCATCTAAATTTCTTCATTCAAAAAGTATTTAGAAATATATGAATGAAATTCTTGGGGGATTAAAAGACATATTTGTTCATGAATCTCCAGAAATAAAAACTGAGTTGTATTATAAAGTATGCTTGTATTATAACAAGAGTTGTATTATAAAGTATGCTTGGAGGAGTAAATTGATTAAAGCGGTGGAAGAATTGTCTAATTGGTGGAATTATTACCACGTCGAGAAGGCAGTTAATGTTTCTCATGATACAAACAAATGGGCTATGAAAAAGCCAAATTGGTTGGCAAGTTGCTCTTTTTGTGAAGTTGTCTCTAGAGACACTTTCTGCTAATGATGAGAGTTTTGCCATAAATGTTTTCAATTAGTCAATCAAAAAACAAAAAAACTGCATTTTCTAAAGTGGTAAAAAGGAGTGTATTATTTATTGGAGAATTTTACCAATAAATAACACAGTGCGTCCAAGGAGTTTATGATTAAAGATAAAAGAACTGAAGTGCATAACCTAATACAATATTCAGAACAATGTTGGAAGAGATTTCAGGACATTCAACTTCATAAGGCTGAATTGAGATATCATGACAATATTTGCAAATCTAGTATATTGCAAGAAGACAATAATATGAAATATTATAGAACCATTATGATCTAGATGGTTATTTTCATACATTGAGTTAATTGATGTAGTTGGGGCTAATTATGTGGTAAGTAAAAATTCTAAAAAGTTCATCCAAAAAATCACTAATAATTGAGCAAATACCGCTTGTTAAAATCTTTGGAATAATTCATAATGGACACCTACGTACCCACTAGTCCTCCTATGGCAAAAAGGTAAATGTTAAAAATTATTGAATATGTCTAATGACTTCCAAAGAGAAGTTTATAATGTCCAGATTACAAAATTATAATACAGTTAGGATATGGGTATGAACCAAAAGCTATATACGTCCTATAATAAGTTTTATAATAAATTCAATATTAAAGTATTAGTTGAATCCTAGTAAAAGAATCGGAGTTCAATTAAAAGTAATTCTAAGATGCTTAAATGATATATAAACTATTTTTTAGAGTGTCGGAACGTAGTAGCAAATACAAAATAGAGTGATAAAACATGTTAAGTATCCCACATCGGTTAAGGTAAGTGGTCTTGGGTAGGCTTATAAGCATGGGCAATCCTCTCACTTATAACCTGAGTTTTAAGTGTTGAGTTAGGCCTTGATGCTCAATATGGTATCAAAGCCTTCCTCAACTCGATGCCTCGCTCTTCCCGAGCCAACACTGCCGCAGTGAGGGAGGATGTTCCCGAGCCAACATTGCCACGCCCAAGCCATCACGCACGAGTAAGACGTGAGGGCAGCCAACACTGCCGCAGTGAGGGAGGATGTTCCCGAGCCAACATTGCCACGCCCAAGCCATCACGCACGAGTAAGACGTGAGGGCTCGCAGTGAGGGAGGATGTTGAGTATCCCACATCGGTTGAGGTAAGTGTCTTGGGTAGGCTTATAAGCATGGACAATCCTCTCACTTATAACCTGGGTTTTAAGTGTTGAGTTAGGCCTATGCTCAATATGGTATCGAGGATGTTAAGTAGTCTTGGGTAGACTTATAAGCATGGACAATTCGAATTCTTGATGTCAACATGCTATATATCCTAACCATACACTCTTGAAATACTCGTTGGTCATACAATCCATTTGCTAGTATGAACTTGGTGAGTTCAAAAGGATTGCATTGTTTTGGGATTTAGCCCTATAGGTGAACTGCAAGATGTTGAATTAATTAATTGAACTCAGGTTGATGGTTTACGTTATGAATCGCCCAAGTCAGCTCACCTTATAGGTGGAGCAAGTTATAACTTCCCCGCCAATCCACTTACACGAGCTCTCTCTTTCTTTCTCCTGAAAAATGGAGCAGGTGCTTTTTAAATTAAAATTCCAGAATAGTTTTAATACTGAAATAAACTGAAAATGAAAAGCTAAACTAGTTTATTTTTATTACAAGTTGGGCAAGTTACTAGTTATTCAATCTAACGTTCATCATTAAAAGAACAAAAATCATTAATTACCATTCCTAAATGTATCAATACTCTAAGGTAAGAATTTAAGCAACACTATGATACAAATCGAATATAAATATAATGGTCTATGATTAATCCTCAACGCGTTCAGGTAAAAATTGAATCGATCCGAATGATACAAACAAAAAAGAACCGGATCAGATTAACCAGATAGCTCATATAATTATTATTAAAAAAAAGTTAATTTACTATAATTTCATAAAGTATGAAATATTATATTTATAAGAAATTATGTATATGTAGGAACCTCTCTATCACGTGCTATTATATATTGTTAATGTAAGTTATTATTTTGTGAATTTATAGATTTGTACCTTGACATATATCTTAATTTATTTATTTATGATTTTTTCATAAAATTTTATAATAATTTTTATTATTCGGGTCTTAAAAGGTAGGTCAAGTCAACTTGTAAAATAAATTAGTCATGTTCATATTACAATTCTCAACATGATAAGTTAAATGGATCGATTTCGGGTTCATACAAAATTTATAATAACAATGTCTAAACCTAACCCAAAAAACCACAACCTGACTTGTTTAGCACCCCAACAATATCTTGAATATATTATAGTATGATTATGTGCATTCTAATAAAATTAACTATTAAGCATAACTAATGTTGCCAACGTAGATGCTCGCATTTTTTCGTGGAATGCATGAATTGTATATGTACTTGTTTTTTATAAATAAATTATTTATATAATAAAATTAAGATAAAAATGTATTTTGAAATTTTTTATTTTTATTTAATATTGAAATATACACATGGTCCGTTAGTAATTTTCTTTTGACCTATGTAAATCACCAGAAATATTTCAACTAGTTATAACTAATCAAACTAACACAAAAACTTGAAAATACACAACCTATTAATAAAATACTTAGATAAAATAATGAATAAAATAAACTTAATAATCTTATTTGCTTTTTTTTTTATTCAATAAGCGTATACTTTTTATTAAAATAATTAATATTTTTTATAATTATTGATATTTCTACTTATAATAATGTAGATATAGATTTATATATACAATAAACATAAGATTAGAAAGGTTGTGATTAAAATGTAAATTTTACAAAATATTGTAACTTTTATGCAAACAATTAGCCATTTCTATATATTTTGATATGTAAGTCATATGTGTTAATATTAATTTCAATAAATTTATCTAAATTATTTTATTTTTAAAATCCCATGCAATTGGACGACCTTATTACTTTTAAATAGTTATGTATTATATAGTACATGAAGGTTATTTTCTTCAAATTTTAATTAAAACAAAACAAAACAAGTAAAATAAAACATCATACCAGATATTCCATTCGCCTCATAATAAAAGCTACATTTCTCAAAAGTACTTTTTTTGGTTAATTATATAATGGTACGATCTTCTAAAAATCATAAATTTTAATTTATATAACTTCGTTTATTTATTGATTTGATTTATTTATTCACATAAAACTTATTTGTAAAAGTAGGTATTTCAATTTTCAATTTAAGTAATAAAATAAAATATTTATTTTTGAAAGAAAGAAATCTAATTTTATAATCAAATTAAACCTAATCTATAAATTTAGACAATATTTGTACCATTTTATAATATTAAGTTAGACGTACACAGTTTCTTGTTGATGAATAAATAGAGAAGGAAAAAGACGGGAGATAGGGATTTTAATTGTTTCACCTAATTTACATTGAATGTGGGGTTTGTTTGGTTCCGTATATTGTCCTATGTGATGAACCTATTGCGACGTCCTCAATTGCAACTTGACATCTTTAATTGCACCTAATATGGCCCCCCCACTTTTGTTTAATTTTAATTGAACTGAGTCCATAATATTTTATTCCCATTCCCTTTATTTTAATATTTTTGTGGTGTGATATACAGTTTATAATATATTTAATAATTATATATATTTATAATATAATTTTAAGTGGATTGATATTTTAGAATATTATAAATATTTTTATTATTTTATTAATAAAAATATGTACAAAATATAATTTTTTGAAAAAATATTGCCACCATTACAAAATAAGAGTCTTGTTTTAATAATAAATTAAATAATTTTTTAAATATTAAATTATTTAAAAATTTATTTTTTAAAAAAATGTATTAGTTAATATTTATTTGCAACTTAAATTCAATACACATTTTTTTTTTTAATTTAGAAAAAACAATCAACAAAATATAATGTATTTTTTAAATCTAATATCTCATGTTATATGAAATATGAGTGTAAAATTAAAGATCATAAAAATGATTAATTTAGTATATTATAAATAAAAAAGAAATTCTAAATAAAAAAATATTTATATTTAACAAATTAAAGAAAAATCAGACCATCCAATTAAAGACTTACACATCATATTTAAATATATTTCCACTTTTATAAGCACAAAAGAAAAAGGAAAAGTACTATTTATACATTGTTGTTCTGTTAGCGAAAATTACTAATTTTGTATTATTTTACTATTATAATGGTACAATTTAATTTGTTTGATAAAAAATTAGATATGGTAATGTTAAACATCGTCGGAGTCTAGGCGGCCAATTATATATATTTTTTAATTTAAATTTAAGATGTATGAATTATGAAAATTTGGATTATGTATATTGATGGTACATCATAAACGTGGGCATGGATCTTCAGTTTTTGGAATTATATAATCGGTGGAATCGACACTTAACTGGTTTATAAACGGTTTCAGTTTCGAAATCATTTGTTCTTCGATTTTCGTTGTTGATTTTTTTTCTCATATTTTTGTCTAGTCTCCAGTTTAAAATCCGAATTGATAGTTTGGAACCGTCGATTTCTTAATTCGTTGGTTTAGAAAATCGACTCTCCTTTAACCAAAACCAAACCGACCAGTTATTAATTAATTTTAGTTCCAGTTCCAATTCAAAATCGAATTAATGGTTCAATAAAATCATGGATCGTCAGTTTCGATTTCAAACTAGAATCGTGCCCTATTTGTAGCAATATTTTAAAAATATTTGAGATAAGATATACACACTAAAATTAAAAAAAAAAAAAAAAAAGTCTTACTTATTTACATATTTTACTTTAGAATATATAAATCTATTTGGGTAGGGAGGGTTTATACATTTAGGAAATCTAAAGTTGTTTAGAAAATCTTAAGATAAATGGTGCAAGTCTCCCATGCAATTTCTTAAACACGTTGAGTGGGTTATGTACTTACGTGGGGTAAATGGTAATGGAAGCTTCTTTTAGTTCTGTGTTTCTAATATGGTGAAACTAAGAACAACAATATATTTAAATATAAAGAATAATACATTTACGCTTGTTATGCAAATTGCCAGATATTGCACTCAAATAACCAAGAACAATTACCAGAAAAACTTAAAGCAAGAAATGAAAGCAATTGAACAATGACAACCCAGATTTTAAGTGGTTCGGCAATGTGCCTACATCCACTGTAAAGATCAGCTCAAATTTTATTGATTCAGAGTGTTTTCCCACGATTTACAAAGCACACAACCCCTCACAAGTCACAGCAAGAATACACTGTGATCTCTCAGCTCAAACCCAGCTCTCTCTCTCTAGGAATATGAACACTGTCTTCTTAATCGCACACACTTAACTCTAAGATAAAACTAAACTAGCTGCACTTTATCTTCAACTATGAACTGTCCAGATTTACCCACCTATTGCTGCTGGATTGAATGGCTGAGATCAGAGATCAACTCCCAATTTGTTAGCTGCTGGACTTAACCGCTTTTACCAGCTTCCAACTAACTCCAGCAATCTTCAACTGCTTCTCACTATTCAGCAGCCGTTGATCATTGCTAACCTTGATCAATGGTCTTGATCACTCCCAACAAATCTCCACCTTTAGCAATAGTATCAACACAAACTCAGAACTAAACTTTACCACTTACTTCACATGAAGAAGCACACTGCAACTCTCCACCAAGCTACAGCAAACAAAAAAAAATAAAACACACTGCACTTTTCCACCAAATTGCAGCAAACTTCAAATTCCAACCACACAGCTCCACCTTGAGCTGCAAACCTGGTTCACTACTCCACCTTGAGCAGTGTACTCCCACCTTCTATCATCACTGAACACCAACAAGACTCTGACACAGCTCAAACTTAGCTGTAGGCAGAGCCTTAGTTAAACTATAAGCCGGATTATCATCTGTATCAACCTTCACCACAGAAATGAGCTTCTTTTCCACCATATCCCTCACATAATAGAGTTTTACATCTATATGCTTCGTCCTCTCATGATATCTTTGATGTCTTGAGAGATGTATGGCACTCTGGTTGTCACAGTGTATCTCCACACTGTCTTGCACAACTCCAAACTCTTCCAAAATTCCCTTCAACCAGACACTCTCTTTAATTGCCTCTGTGAGTGCAACAAACTCTGCTTCAGTGGTAGAGAGAGCCACCACAGATTGATGAGTTGACTTCCAACTCACAGCAGTTCCAAATAGGTTGAACACATAGCCTGTCAAGCTCTTCCTAGTATCTATGTTTGCAGCATAATCTGCATCTACATAGCCAACCAATGCATCACCAGCTTCTGTGTTCCTTTGAAACCTCAGACCTCTCCCCACTGTTCCCTTTATATATCTCATTGTCCACTTCACAGAATCCCAATGCTGCCTTCCTGGATTCACCATGAATCTACTAACACTCATTGTATGTGCCAAATATGGTCTGCAACAAACCATGGAGTACATCAAACTCCCCACTACACTTGCATAAGGAACCTTGTCCATTTCTCTCTTCTCATCATCTGTAGCAGGTCCTTGTTGAAGTGACAACTTCAAACCTTGTTTTAAAGGTGTAGTAACTGATCTAGACAGGTTCATGTTGAACCTCTTCAAAACCTTATCCATGTAAGTAGGCAGAGACAAAACCACAGACCCTTCACTCTTATTTCTCTTGATTTCCATTCCCAATATCACCTTGGCTTCACCCAAGTCTTTCATATCAAACTTCTGCTTCAAAATTTCCTTCACTTCCAGAATACCATCCATTGACTCACTAGCCAATAGCATGTCATCAACATAGAGCAAAAGGTAGGTCTTGGAGGCACCCTTGTGTCTGAAATAGACACAACTATCATAACAGCTCCTCTGAAAACCCCCAGACAGCATATAATCATCAAAACGAAGATACCACTGCCTTGGTGACTGCTTCAAGCCATACAACGACTTCTGCAGTAGACATGCCTATTTGATTCAGGATCTTTGACTGACATACCTTCAGGAACTTTCATATAGATCTGCTTATCCAACTTACCATGTAAGAATGCAGTAGTTACATCCATTTGATGCAACTCTAGATCAAACTGAGCTACTAGTGCAAACAATATCCTTATTGAACAATGCTTCACTACAGGAGAAAATATTTCACTGTAATCAACTCCCTCCCTTTGTGAGAACCCTTTGGCCACTAACCTGGCCTTGTATCTCACCTCCACATTAGCTCCAGATGCAGGTTTCTTCTTGTATATCCACTTGCACCGCACCCTACCAACCTCTGATTCCTAGGTTTATTGACAATCTTCCATGTCTGGTTCTTGTCTAGAGATAGCAGCTCTTCCTCCATTGCCACTAGCCATTTCTCTTTCTCTGAACAATTGATTGCTTCTTTATAAGATCCAGGTTCAAGAGACTCAATGTCTTGTGCTGTATAGTGCATAAGACACTACATCAGTCTGTGCAAATCTTGCTGGAAGCTTGATAACTCTCCTTTGTCTGTCCCTAGCCAGTTGGTAACTGCTGAGGTTAGTATCACTTCCTTCATCAGTAACTTCCTCATCATGAGCTTCATTTGATCTTGAAGTCTCTCCTTCTGTCAATTGATGCTCTACCTCAAACTGAGACCTCAACTTCTGTGATTCAGACTTACCATTTATCTCCTTCGATGACATCTTCTTCTCATCAAAAGTGACATCCCTTGATATGATGAATTTCTGATTCTCAAGGCACCACAGTTTGTAACCCTTTACTCCCTGTGGATATCCAATCATAACACACTTTATGGCTCGAGGCTCCAACTTGTCTTGCTTCACATGAGCATATGCAAGACATCCAATCACTTTCAAATAGCTGTAACTTGTGGGTCTCCCTTTCCACATTTCCTCTGGTGTCTTGAATTGTAGGGCAGCAGCAGGGCTCCTATTTATCAAGAAAGCAGTTGTAGTCACCAATTCACCCCAGAATGTCTTTGAAAACCTTCCACTACTCAGCATGCACCTCACTCTTTGTAAAAGAGTTTGATTCATCCTTTCTGCAACCCCATTCTGCTGTGGAGTTCCAGGGACTGTCTTATGTCTTGTTATGCCCTTATCTTTGCAAAACTTATTGAACTCATCACTCAGGTATTCCAACCCATTGTCTGTTCTTAAGTGCTTTACCTTCAACCCAGTAACATTCTCGACCTCAATCACCCAGTCTCTAAACTTCATGAATGCATCTAATTTGTTTTTAAGTATAATGACCCAGACCTTCCTTGTCCAATCATCTATCATGGAGATAAAATATCTCCCTCCACCTGGTGTAGCAGTTCTTGCAGGCCCCCACAAGTCAGAATGCACATATTGAAGTTTCTCCTGTGATGTATGAACCCCAGTTGGAAAACTAAGCTTCTTAGCTTTCCCAAACACACAATGTTCACATACATCTATCCTTGAGATTCTGTCACCTTTTAACAGCCCTTGTTTGGTTAATTCATGTAAGCTCCTAGCACTTAAATGTGCTAACCTTCCATGCCATAACAATGTGTTATCCTTATCATTCACTGAGTTTATTTCCCTAATAACAACACTGCCATTCAAAAAATACAGACCATTTCTCCTAGTCCCTCTAATCACAGGAAAACCATCTTTGATAACATCAAGAATTCCATTTTCTGATTGAAACCTATACCCAAGAGCATCAAATATACCCAAGCTGATTAAGTTCCTTCTAAGTTCAGGAACATACCTGACATCTCTCAGAAGTCTTACCACACCATCAAACATCTTGATGTGGAGTGAACCAACTCCCTTGATTCTGCAGCTTTGGTCATTCCCTAGTAGCACTGACCCTTCTTCTTATAATTGTAAAGCAGAAAACCACCCTTTGTGTGGTGTCATATGGAAGCTACACCCTGAGTCTAGCACCCAATCATCTCCTGCATTATCTTTACTAACAATCAATGCCTCAAATGGCTCAAAACCAGCACCTCCATCAACCGTAATCAGATTTGCTTGATTGTTTGACCTCTTATTATTGTTGTTATCAACACTCTTGCCTTTCAGAGCCCTCCACTTAGCACAATCCTTCTTGTAGTGGCCAGGTTCATGGCAATGAAAACACTTCCTAACTTCTGGATTGTTAGTGAAGTTTGATGGCTTCTTCCCCTGCTGATTTGGTGCAGTGGAACCTGGCTTCTTGTTCCACTTCTTCTGATTTGGATTCTTCTTGACTAAGAGTCCCTCACCAGTAGCTGGCTCAAGCGTTTGCTCTGAAACCTTCTGTAACTCTTTACATTTCAGAGCCAATTCCACTTCTTCAAGGCTTATTGATTCTTTGCTCCCATACAATAAGGTATCCTTGAAATGTTCAGAGGATTTAGGTAGAGAGCACAGTAGCTTTAGAGCTTTGTCCTCATCACTGAGCTCCACCTCTATATTCTCAAGATCATCCAAGATCTTGTTGAATTCATCCATTTGAACCAAGATTGGCCTGTCTTCTGTCATTTTGAAGGAATAGAGCCTTTGTTTCATGTATAGGCGATTAGCCAGAGTCTTCACCATGTATAGGCTCTCAAGTTTATCCCACACTCCAATGGCGGTTGTCTCCTTTGAGACTTCTCTCAAAGATTTATCACCAAGACAGAGGAATATGACTGAATGTGCCTTCGCACTCATCAGAGCTTTCTCCTCTTTGTCTTCTTCCTTTTCCTTCCCAGATGGTTTTGGTTTGTTCAGTGCATCGATCAAACCTTGTTGTGTTAACAACGCTTTCATCTTCATCTGCCACAAGGCAAAATCAGTTTTCTCTGTGAATCTTTCCACATCAAAACGAGTGGATCCCATTCTTGTCTAAACCTCCAATTCTTCCCACGGGGCGGCGCCAATTTGTTATGCAAATTGCCAGATATTGCACTCAAATAACCAAGAACAATTACCAGAAAAACTTAAAGCAAGAAATGAAAGCAATTGAACAATGACAACCCAGATTTTAAGTGATTCGGCAATGTGCCTACATCCACTGTAAAGATCAGCTCAAATTTTATTGATTCAGAGTGTTTTCCCACGATTTACAAAGCACACAACCCCTCACAAGTCACAAGAAGAATACACTGTGATCTCTCAGCTCAAACCCAGCTCTCTCTCTCTAGGAATATGAACACTGTCTTCTTAATCGCACACACTTAACTCTAAGATAAAACTAAACTAGCTGCACTTTATCTTCAACTATGAACCGTCCAGATTTACCCACCTATTGCTGCTGGATTGAATGGCTGAGATCAGAGATCAACTCCCAATTTGTTAGCTGCTGGACTTAACCGCTTTTACCAGCTTCCAACTAACTCCAGCAATCTTCAACTGCTTCTCACTATTCAGCAGTCGTTGATCATTGCTAACCTTGATCAATGGTCTTGATCACTCCCAACAACGCTTAAATCAATAATATATTTACTATTCAATAATAACACATCAAACATAAAAGGTAATATTTTTACGACTAAGTAATTATACATTTATGGTTAAACAATATTAAATTTTAATATTAATAGTTTTCAACATAAAGAGTAATATACTTAAAGTTAAACGATAATATTTTCAAGCATATGAACTAATACATTCCAATATAAAAAGTAATACTCCATGCTTAAGCACAAAAAATGTTCGATATTTAATTGTTTAACTGATACATTACTTATTAATTTAAAAGGTATTGCTGGTTTATGTGAAAAATATACTTGCTACTAAAAGGTATTACTTATTTATCTAAAAAGTATAACTGATTTAACAAAAAAGGTTGTGTGCCCAATGAGAAATCCAAAATCACCGGCCATGAGTTGCACGCATCCTAAATATAAGTTTTACGCATGATGTACTCGATTATTTTTAGTTTGGCATGTTCTTTTGAGATCATGCTTGAAAAATAATTTGAATCACATCTACGGGTTGTGAAATTTAAGGCTGGTTGTAGCTATACGAATTCCATGCAATTACACAAGACTCACTCTAGATATCTTTTTAGTAGGCTGATTTGGCATATAATCTTAAAGGAATAATTAGATCATTATATATACACACATACACACAAAAGACCTTTGTATGCCATTTCTCCATGAGCTTGAATAATAATGTTCATTTCTTCTCCATGAAGTTTCTTTTCCATTTCCAGACCTATTATGGGGTCAGAAGGAGCAATGAGCAAAATGAATATGCCAAGGAACAACAATCGATTTGTTATAATTGGAAATCATAGTGGTACTGGAAATTAGACTCTTGGAGGTACAGAAGATATCTCAAACCCTTTCTATCTCAAGTTTAACTCATGTGTCTTCACCATTCGAACACATGGAATGTATCAATGATAACTACTTTAAGTGCAAAGAATAAAATTAGAATCTATTTCTACTCTTGCTTTAGATGATTTGTTGACTATTTACAACATGATAATCTCTTGCCTTTTAAACTCTGTCGATCGAGAAATTGCATAGGCTTCTGAATTTTGATATCGCCACTCCAATTTAGAAAGATCTACAAGAGAGATTCTCTCTAGGCAAAGATGCACATATCTCCCAATTGAAACAATGATGGTTTTACAACAAGGTTCTTCTAACGTTGATGCATATTATACTCAATTGAAGACAGTATGGGATGAATTGATGAGTTATCTTGTAAATTGAAAACTATAAGTTATCTTGCAAATGTACAGGATATTTATAGATTGCAGCGAGTAATATCGTATCCCACAAAAATTGATATATATTACTATGCATTAAAAGTTTTAAATTCATTTTATATAGATGTTGAAAGTAAATGATTGAGGAATAACTAATAATTAAACTATAGTAAATAGAGAAACAAGTAAATATGAGCGATGAGAAATAATAGACGTGAACAAATGCATTGAGAGAACATAGATTTTACGGTCATGTATTCAACTATCAACAATTATGTTATCAAATTAATCCAGTCCAAGTTCATCTTCTTCTTCTTCATTATAGGACAATCACAATAGTAAATTACCCTCCCAAAATGCATGTAATTGATAGATTAATTACTAATGTCAATATATTTTATTCTAGACAAACAATTAATTCCCGAATGCGCCAAAGATTTATAGTTCTTTATAAACATTAGAGATCTACCAATCATGCAAATATTCATGTTATATATATAAAGATCTAATATGGAATATCATCTTCTAAATCTTGACTTTGAACATATTTAATTACCAACCGAATTATTAAACAAGACAAGACAATGCAATTCAATATATATGGATAAGGCCGGTCAAAAAAATATATATATATGGATAAGGAATTCGAAGAAGAACTTACATACAAATTAATTATCCAACATAATTATGAAATAGTCTAATATGTGCCCTAAGATAACAATGCTATTTATATAGAGATTGAAATAAATCTCATAAGCAATATATATTCAATCATCTTTAGTAGAAAATAATTAAAAGGGAAAGGAAAAACATTGAATATTCGTAGGATGATCTACACGTTCGTTCCTTGAACATCGTGGAGTGGATGACATACCATCTTTTCTGTGCAATTATTTAGCTCTAGCAAAAAGATGTAGGATCTTTCAAACTCTTCACACTTATCAAGAATCGAAGAAAATCTTCAAAATTGTATCACCCATGCTTGATCGAGCACCAGGATGCTTGGTCGATCAACATCCACACAACCCATCGTATATTGTTCGACTGCAGAAGTAGAATATCGAGCTATGGCTCAAACAACTTGTGAAGTTACTTGGTAAGTTGCCTTGCTTCAGGAGTTTCACATTGATCATGATAAGCCTGCCATTCTTTCATGTGACAACGCAACTTCTCTCCATATTGCTTCAAATCATTTTCATGAACAAGCAAAAATTCATATTTTTATAACAAATGATATTCACTTTTAAAGATAAATGGAGTATTATTTTGGTGAGACAATCTAGTAATATTTTATTTCGAATGAGATGTTTCTTATAACTATTTAAAAAAATAAAATATTCTGCAAATAACCAGACATTTAATGGTTGTTTGTGCAACATAAATGTTACCTCTTCTAAACAAAAATTTGAGTTATGTCAACTCAAATGTTGTTTTTTTTTCTTGAAACACAAAAGAAATCATAGGAGTTTGCATAATTAAAATAGTTAAATTTTCTTCTAGGACGAGGGAATATTATTCTTTTTTAAATACATTCTAATCTTTTTATATAAAATTAAATATTATGAAAATAATTTAAATACTTTTATATTTAATCATTCCAATTTGATTGTTCAATTTGCCCAAGGTTCGTCTCCAGCCAAACAAGTGAAGCAGCGTCCGACACATGTTGTCGAACACTACTTTAGATGTTTAATAGGATGTTCCAAACAAGTGTTAGACCAATATGTTTATTCTACTTCAACAAATAAGTTTCAAACACAAATATATGTGTTCGACCGATCTTGTCAAACACAAAGAAATATGTTCGACAGATCAAATTTGAACATATACAAGTAGACGTGCGGCGAATTTAAAACAAAACATTAAAAAAAACATACAAATTATGAATATTTTAAACCGAAGATTGATTTGGAACCCTCTCCTTTATTCTTCTTGTTCAATCCAAAAAAAAGTGGCCCTTCAAACCGTTCCTAACTTTAGGTTAATGATAATTTAATCGCCATAATTATCAGTATATATATATAATTAATTGCTCCTTTCTTTAATGTTTATCTCTCAGCTTATCCTACTTTATACTATGTGATCTTAACGCTGACCACAGGATTGATAATGCTAATTGAAATATGTAAAAAATAACCACAGAGAATATTCTAACGGAAGCAATTCTGTAATTACTCATCTTATCTCTATCTTTCTGTTTGAAGAACAATTTTTATATTTTTACTGTGGCTACGAATATAATTTGGTATGTAATATTCTATACAAATTATAAAATTTGGTAATTGCTAATCTTTATTATAACTATTGAGATTCTTATGATGTTATTATGATAAGTTTTGATTATTAACATAGTTCAGAATGTATGACTATTATGATTTGGAAACTGTGTAATATATTATGATTTATTTTTATTAAATTAATATAAAAAAACTTCATGAATGTACTTTATTTTAATTTTGGTAACAATTTGTTAAATGATTTTTTTTGTTATATTTAATGTAATTTATTTTAGACAATATTAAGCTTGAGAAATGAATTGAAAACATGAATGTTGTGTACATTTCAGTGTCGTTATTAGAAGTAGTGAGCGAGTTGGTAGGGCTACATATTTTTATAAAATTATTTTTTTTCTGAAAAATGAAGTTTGATTTTAAACCTCCCAAAAAAAGAAAAAGAAAAAGAAAAGGTAAAATAGAATATATATATATATATATATATATATTTGTCGGTGTTGAGAATATATTGTTTCGATTTTTCTGTGTTTCCATATTAGCTTAAATTGCGAGAGTCAAAATGGATTTTTCTGTGTAGGACCAAAATTTGGTTGAATTACTATTTACTGTTGGAAATTATTCTTACAATTCAATACTTAAGATATTTTAGTTAATAATTTGAGTTGGTTTTATTCCAATTAACTACAATGTAGGATATATAAATGGATTTAAATTTTAGATTATAAAAACAGACTTTAATTTATAAATAGAAAAAATAAAGGTTTTTTTCGTCCTTTAACTTTGCCCCAAAGATTTTTCATCATATTTTCTTTCACCTTTTTATTTTTACACAAAAACTTAAACACACCAAATACACTCTATAATTTGATGTAGAGTATTACTTATTTAATTAAAAAATATTATTTGTTTACTTAAAAAGTATTACTACTAATTTGTTATCTTGAAAAAAGTAGTAATATTTTTAAATAATTAATTAATATTTTTTAATAAAAAGTAATATTATGAATCAGATGCATAATACATCCAATGCGTAGAAGACTTACAGTTATTTCTATTTTTATTTTAGGTCTTATGTTTAACAGTTTAAAGTTTGGTCAAATTATATACTATAGTGTGCATTTCCAATTTTTCTCCCCGCCCATTCGAATTAGAAATTTTAATAGGACAGGGCAAGGCGAATAGTAGAAGACCCAGGTCTGCCCCATACACCTACTCTTTCGCTCTACCCCGCCGTGTGCCCCACTTTGGATCACAAAACATCGATTTAGGCCAGACTTATGCGGGGTGGGCCCGGCCGCATCATTTTTATTTTTTTTTAAATTAAATATCAAATCAAATAATAGTTATTGCTCATATATTTATACAAAATAAAATTGTAAAAATAAAATAAAATAATATATAGTATATATAATATAATATATATATATTAATATTATTTAAATGGAGCGGGGTAGGGTAGAGCAGGTTGGGCCGAGCAGTAGACCTAGATCCGCCTTGACCTGTGTATGGGTTGGGGCTGCTCGCTCCATTCTAGAATGGGGCAGGTCGGGGTTGCCCCAAATACCTCGGCTTAGGACTGGTATGAGCAGGGCGGGTCAAAATTGACATTCCTAATCCGGATGAAGTTGACCCAACCCAAATATTTGTTTGTTTTAGGTTGCGGATGGAGGATCAAACATCCTCCCCCATTCAAATCCTATTGATTGTAACTGATGTGACATCTCATTATTTTTACATCTCTCTCTCTTTCTATCTCTACTGATGTGACATATTTTTATCCTACGCTACTGTATTTTACTACAAACATAATTTTTGAATATAAATTTTTTGAATGTATTCATCTAAATATGCTACGAACATCTATATTCCAAAACAAACAACCCCTAAAATTTTAGAACCCGTAGATATATTCATTATATCTAGTCAGACTTTCGCACAAAAAAATCATTAAATTCCATCTCTAATACTCTGTGATGTTCGATCGAAGGCGAACTTTAGAGATCCAAGAAGAAAATGTGATCCTCTCTACCCTGTAAAAATATATATTTGTTAGTTTTATTTTACTATATTGATATTTACTTAAAAATGTATATTTTGTAATATTTGCATTAATAGATAACAATGAAGTTATAATTTTTTTTTCCCCTGTTCCGTCTTTGTTTTTCAAAGATGAACAGAAACTGATGTGCCATTATTTGGAAAACTTCCTCAAGTGGATATGTAGGTTGATAAAGAAGTTATGATACTCATCAGTACAATATCTTACATTGTTTGCAGATATTTTAGTGAAATATATATATATATATATATGTATTATGGTATTTAATTATGTATTTATATTTACTAGGGTAGAATCTGTATTTACTGAATGTTAAAAAATTATATAAAATTAAATTATTTGATACTATAATAATCAAATAAATAAAAATATAACTCATTAGCGACAATCGTTTCAATTATATCAATATAATGCAGACACATCTTACTCTTACAAAAGATCATTGAGACGTTAGATTTTCTAATAAACAACATGCTATATAAGTTATTTAAATTTATTTTATTGTAAATGTTTTATAAAACATTTAATATTAGAACTAATAAATATTAATTAAAATATCTAAATATTTAATAGTAAGAAAAAAATTAATATCCTTCACATGTTTTTTCATGTATATAAGTAATAAAATATATGGTAATTACATATTTATTCACATCACTTTTAATTATAATTAAGTCTTACTAAATTACATGACAATAATGTAATATCTATTAATTACTAATTATCAAATATATAAGATATAATTTGACATAGAAAAGATTATCATTATTAATATAGATTAGTGTTTTCATATATAGTATTAAATTAATTTATATAAATAGTGACATAAAAATTAAGGATTATAATTAATTTTTAAATTTTTTATTCAACAATAAAATTAATAAATTCTAATATTATATTGTTTAACATATTTGATGACTCTACTACTAATATAGATAGATATTTCAATCACATTTAAATTGCGATATATATATATATATATATAATGCGAAGCTTGAGAAATAAATTGAAAACATGAATGCTTTTGTGTCCCTATCAATGTCATTATTAGAGGCCGTGAATGAGTTGATAGTGCCCTATATTTATTTTATTATAGTAATGTGCTTGAAAAACAAGATATTTTCTCTGAAAAATGAATTTTCTCTTAAACCCTCCAAGAAAATAAATATATAGAATGGTAATAGAAAAAGTAAAATGAAATTACAAAAAATTAATTGATCAAATATATGAATTTTTTTTATATGTAATGGATTGAATCCTATTTTAAAATAGCAAAAAAATTTTGCCAATCTTAGCTAATTTGCAAAAATATGTGTGGATTCAGTGCCCACTATGCTCACACACTATTTCTATTTACGTACATGTTTTGAAATTAATATTTTTCATGAAAAAATGTTATTTTTGGGTAAAAAGTAATTTTTTTTCTATCGTTCAAAAAGTAACAATACATGTATTACTTTTTGTCGTAAAATATTATCACTTTAGCTTTTTTTTTTATAATCAGTGAAATAAAAATAATATTATAATTATAAAATTAATACATTATTATGAAAAATAAATACCTTTTGTAATCTAAAATAATATTACTACTTTTCAAAAAATGTAATTTTCTACATGCGCGGCACAAATTCGTAGAAGAATGATACCTTACACCAAATTTATATAATTTTAAAATTTGATAAGTTGGATCAACATATTTATATATATATATATATATTTGATGCATCAATATAATATAATATGTTAATTTGTTTTGTGTTTCCATATTAGGAAGTCAAATTAGAGATGGAATTTTAACGAGGTACTAAAATGGGTCATTATTGACATTTTTCTTCCGGTCTTTAGGTTCGTTTGCATATGAGTAGGACCTAATTTGGGTTGAAGTACCTTTTAATGTTACAAATAATTCTTACACTTCACTTCTGAACCTATTTTAGTTAATAAGTTAAGTAGTTTTTAAATCAACTGAAAAAATAAATAAAATTAATGGATCTGAATTACTGAACCGAATTAATGGGTCCCCTATATAGGCTCACCCTATCCAAGTGTCGTAGAATTTTAGTGGATGACAATTCTTAATATATATATATATATATTGGTTGTTTCTCAAATTGCTTTTGGTCTAAATATAATACTTAATTTAGCATAAATTTTAAATAATTTTCCTGTATTACTTTCTTAATATTAATTTATCATGTGAAAATTTATATCTTTGTTATCGGATATATATTTTAAAAATTCGATTTCTTATATTTGTTAAATTTTAATTTCAACCTTTTTATCTTATATTTTTATTAAAACGCTGATTTCTTCTTCTTTTTTTTTTTCTCTATATGATAAGTTTGGTAAAATTCGAGATTCAATACAATTTAAATGTGGCACGATATGTATGTTAAACACAATTTAAAAAGTATACACATTTTGTTAATCACTGTTCGAGATTTATTTTTTGGGGCCTGTTGACTTGCAAGATAAGATATAAAATATCCCTTCTTGATTTATGCAAATCATATTTTTAAAAAATTGGAAAAGTTCACATTATAAATAAATGTAAAACATAGGATTTTTTATAACATTGTTTTTTTATCTCTTTGGTTCCGAAAAATACATAAAAAAATATTATTATATTTTCTTTTTGATCAATACTATATATCATTATTGATATGTATATCAATGTATCTTTATACTCTTTTATAATGTTATATACTATTATATTCTCTCTTTGTTCAGTGACAACCACAATCACTATTTACTGAAAAAATAAAAATAAAAAAATAAAAGGAGAATCTCGCTCCGCTACTGCTGGGGCTGCTGACTTGATGTTGTTGATGGGCTACTGCTGCTGGGCCAGGCCACTGAAAAATGGGCCACTGACTGGAGCTTATAGATGGGCTACTGCTGCTGGGCCAGGCCACTGACAAATGGGCCTCTTACTGGAGATTATTGATGGGCTATTACTGCTTGGTCAAAATACAATGTCATGATGGGGGCATGATTTGAACCTACCCTAAACCTACACCAACACCAGCCAGACTAGTTCTTTATTTGAATTTTCAAATTATTTTATTTTATTTTATATTTATAGTTTGTGCACACTTCAATAAATATTAAAATGAGCTAGAATTGGAAATTGAATCCATGTCTGTAAAAGTATACCCCAAATTCCCATTTTTTTCCACTAAGCCAAATATATATTTACGTAAAATTTTAAGCAATTATTTTATATATAACATACATTAGAAACGTTTAAGTGTAACAAATTTTATATATTCAAAGAGAGAAATATACATGAATACAAAAATATGTGGGATTTATATTATTATATTTTATTTATTTATTTTATTGTGTTACTCTTTCTTCTAATTTTACCGTAAGATGTTCTAAAGGATCTAATTCCCAAGTTATAGAAGTCACATATTTAAGCTATAAGTTTAAATTATAATTGTAAAACATGTCATACTTTTAGACTTGCATCTGCATATTGCATCAACTATTTTTATGTGAGAGTCTTACTTTTCATTATTAATTATGGTTGTTAATTGTATGGTTATATTTACTGTTATATATTCAAATACAAATGCAAGCAAAAGTTATCAAAGTCACAAGTTCAAGTTATAAATAGTTTACATGTTATGCTTTTAGACTTGCATCCGCATATTGCATCAACTATTTTTATGTGAGAGTTCTTATTTTTATTATTAATTACGGTTGTTAATTGTATAATCATGTTTACTGTTATACATTCAAGTACAAGTACAAGTTATACGAGTCACAAGTTCAAGCTACAAGTTCAATTATAATTGGTTCGCATGCTATGTTTTAGATTTGCATCCACATGTTATTCGCACTATTTTTATGTGAGGGTTTTTACTTGACAATATTAATTATGGTTGTTAATTGTATGGTTATGTTTACTGTTATATATTAAAGTACAAGCTATACAACTCACAAGTTCAAACTACACGTTCAAGTTATAATTGTTCTACATGTTATTCTTTTAGATTTGTATCCACATATTACATGTGAGAGTTCTTACTTTTTATTATTAATTATGCTTGTTCATTGTATGGCTATGTTTACTCTTATATCTCAAGTACAAGCACAAGCACAAGTTATACAATCACAAATTTATGTTACAAGTTCAAGTTATAATTGTTTTATAGTTTTTTTTTTTAACTATGTAATTAGTTTAGTCAAGTTAAATTCTCACGAGTTGGATGTAGCTCACTTCTATAATAATTGACAATATTTTAGGTTAAATAAAACGAGTGGTGAAGTTGAGTGGAGCCAAGGACATATAATATAATTGAGATTATGTTTTCTTATTATTTTGTTTTGGTTAATGTAGTTTGATATTATTTCATGAATTGCTGGGGTATTGCTAGTAGGTTTGAATAAGTGCTCGTGTATAAATTGTTTTATCAATAATTTTTTTAATACAAGTTGTTATTGTTGTAAATGAATATGCTAAATCTTCCTTTGCATATGATATTAAATATGATCTTGCTATGTTTAATTTAGATATTTATTTTACTAGAAGCACACTTAGGTGTAAATTATAATTGTTTTTGCTGCTATTGTTATGAAGTCATGTTTATAAATTTGCATTAAATTTGTATATTTTGTAACTTGAATTAATTTGAGATATGAATTAATTTATGTCATGTGATATTGAGTTATGAAAATAGAAAGTGATTTATGTGTTTTGTTTCCCTTGATTAAGATTGACCTCCGAGAATCAAATATATGCGTTCATTTGTGAGAAATTGAATTAAGATATGAATTATATAATATTTTATGATTTAAGTGGTTCTGTATCACGACTTGATTTTTGAATAATCTTATTAGTATAGTTAATTAAAGTTATTGGCATGATATATATGTATTTTAATTGTATTTCAAAGAAACTATGAAAATTAGGTTTTGACAAAAATGGCAGCATGAAAACTCTACGTCTGTTTAGCGATGTAACTGTGCATGAATTGATGTAAGCAGCCTTATTATATATCACATCAGCTGTAAGATGTGATTTAAAAAATATTTCTTATAACCAAAAAAAGAAACAAAACTAAAATATTGAAACAATAACAGCTTTATTCACGTAATAAACTTCTTCTACTTTGGATCAACAAAGACATTAGTAAATGATAAGATTATAATTGTGAAGTGATTACTTGTTATTTTGGAAAATGTCGAATATAGTTCTCCCTCTATTCCAATAAAATGTCTATTTTCACACATATTGAGGAGCTAATGCAATATTTAATATACTCTTAATTAAAATGTGCTTTGGGACTCTTAAAATTTAATCTTATGTTATTAGTGGGAAGATGGATGTGAATTAATGAGCGTTTGGGCAATTTAGCAAAGAGTAGGTCTCCTGTGAAACGGTTGCACGTATGACACAATTTAAGGTATTACTTATGTAACTATAAATTATTATTTGTTTAATTATAGAGTATCACTATTTTTTAAGGTAACTAATCAATAATAATACACTTAAAAAATAGTGATATTTATAGTTAAACAAGTAATACTTTGCATCGTGTCACACGTGCAACCGTTTTACAAGAGTTTTTGCGTTTGGCAAAATGATAATGTCTTTTATTTATAAAATAAAAATGTGTCTTTGTGACCTAGGGGGAGTAGGTATGGTAATTGGTAATGAAAAAGAATAGAAATAATGACTTGTAGATTTAATAATAGAGAGAGGAATTGAATTGGATTTTGAATTCTATTTGTAAAGTTGGAAACAAAAAGAAAGCAAATTTTGAAAGAACAGAAACAAACATAGCCTCATAGTCCTTACATGCAACCCTATACCAATATATGCACAGGTATAGTATTACAACAAACAAAATTAAATTATTTTTTAAATACCAATTCATAACTATGAATAAGATGTTGCAAAATTTGCAAGTTCGGTTTTGTATATGTAGTTCCGTATCATGCTTAATTTTTAATTATACCCTTTATTTTTTTAATATATGATTTATTTTTTTTAATTTTGTCGAAATTCAAATTTTTGGTCAGAGCACGTGATTCTTTTGAAAATTTTAAATTTTCGGCAATTTAAGAGACATGACAATCAACGGCGTAAATTTTTTACCAATTTTATATAACCCTAAATTATCCAAAATGGTAAAAATTGCCACGTTGGCGGTCTCATGTTATATAAATCGCCGAAAATTTAATATCTCCAAATTTTTTGACTATAAATTTGAATTATGATTGTGTCTAATTAAAAAAAAGTATAATTATTGTTAAGTATCCCACATCGGTTAAGGTAAGTGTCTTGGGTAAGCTTATAAGCATGGACAATCCTCTCACTTATAACCTGGGTTTTAAGTGTTGAGTTAGGCCTTGATGCTCAATATGTCTTGGGTAGGCTTATAAGCATGGACAATCCTCTCACTTATAACCTGGATTTTAAGTGTTGAGTTAGACCTTGATGCTCAATAATTATAAATACAAAACAAATTACAAAACTATAATTATAAATACAAAACAAATTACAAAACTATAATTATAAATACAAAACAAATTACAAAACTATTTACAAAGTAGAAGAGCAATATTTCAAATACTAATAATACGGACAACATAAGTGGAATTTTATTAGTAATAACATAATATAGAATACAACAAAAAATCATTAATAAAAGAGGGAGACAACAACACAAGTGCAGTTTAATTATTAATAACAGAATAGACAATGAAACAAAATTCGAGAGAGAGAGAGAGAGAGAGAGAGAGAGAGAGAGAGACGTAAGTGCGAGAATAGAGAAAACAAGAAAAGATGGAATAATAAAAGAATGAGACAAAAGAGGATCAATGGTGACGGTTAACAATATATGGTAGAACAATAATCCAAATAAGGGGATCCACAAGTTAAATGAGTTTCGGGAAACAATGAACGTAGCAGAATTGTGTCCGAAGCAGAACTACCGGAAATTACACGACCACGTTGATTTTACTGTATTAAGCTGATACTTGCATGGAAAGGTTATCGTCCACGTGCTCACCTTCACACGTACCAAAAGTTATTGTTTGGACACCTAAAAAGCATGGTTGGTACTTGGTACTTGGTTTGTTAATGTGACATAGGCCCTTTCTCACTGCTCACAACAACCACATTTCATGCTTCTAATACAGCCGACACTTTTCTGAATTCTCTACTCATTTTTTATATTATTTATTTAATTAAAAAATATTATTTTTTTTATTTATAAAGGTACTACTTAAATAAGAATACAAGAGTATTGGGGCATAATTTTATTAGAGATGTCAATTGGATAATCAAATCGAATGTATTAAACAAAATATCTTTTTATGGGGTCATAATAGAGTACAAGTGTCGAATATTACATAGGTGATCTGATTTGTATACCTTATAACATAAATATATATATATATATGATAATATATGTCAAATAAACTATGTTTTATTAATTACCAATATATCTGATATATTATATATAATATAAGATACTATATAACACTGAGTAATATATATATAACATATAATATTATAAAGACTACATTTAATATAAAATACTATACTTTCTCCGTCCTAACTAAAAAAATAAAAAAATCTTATTTAAAAAGTTTAATTTTTTTGTCCATTTACTAGATAAAAAATATTTTTTTAATTTCTCAACAAACTGTATATAATTGAATGAGTTAAATCAACAATTAAAAGTTGTATGTGTGTGTATTTATAGTTTTTAAGAAATTATACTTTCATTAAATTGATAAAAATAAAAAATATTTTATAAAGAAAAAGATATGCACATACCCTATTCAATCCTTGTCTAAGTATCATAAATAAGTTTAAATATAATATATATACACACACACACACTTTTAGCTCAATGAATAATGGAGCCCTAAAGAGGCTAAATCAAATATTAACTTTTGAGTAAACTAGTACGTCCAATCCTGCTATACCACAATTTATAATATATTTATTTATTAAAAAATTAAAATTATATTATATTTTTATTTCTGAAAATAAAGAATCAAATTATCTAATAAATTTATTAAATAAATAATTTAATAAGGTCCAACTGATTTTGTTGATACCAACACTCAGGCAAGATATTTAAGAAAAAAAAATATTCGATTGATTGGTACGAGATTATCGACAAAAAATAGCTGCTAGATCTATCTTGATTAATAGACTGAATGAGTGAGAATGAAGGCTCAAATTCACTCTTCTTCTTCTTTTCGGCCTGCTATGGATTTACCTCTACTTAGGGGTGCAAGGGTTCGGGTATTGCACGCATTAGCTCCAATACTTATAACAAGACGGAAGCTAAGAGTTTACATTCGGAAAGAAACTAACGATCGGTAATCGCTACACATAACCAGCAAGCGTCGTCCGCTTTATTCTAGATGATATCTAAAGTAGGCCGTATAGAGAAGGAAGAGTTCTCTGACAGATAAAAAGAGAAGGAAGGACTCATCGATGAATCGGACTCCATATAGAAAATTAACCGAAGAGGGTCAAGCATCAATTGATTATATTTAATTATTCATTAAATTCCATGTAAGAAAACATAATAGTAACAGTCTTTCTATTTCTCACCCTAAATATTATCACTTTAGGGGAAAATATGTGCCAATTTATATAGTAATATATTTTTCGTGATCCATATTAGAGTTGTATTTGAGACCAGAGATAGATTCCAACATTTATTTAATTATATCATTCTCTTTATATAAATATGATATATCAAAACTATTACTCACTTCATTCTAAAAAATTTATTCATATTTTTAAAACTACTTAGTCATAATTGTTCCATCCGTAATAAATACTCAAATCTAACATAAATACTTACACATCAAATAATTATTTTTTAATGTAATTTTTATTTTAATATATTTTATATTTATATTAAATTATAGATCATTAAAAAATAATTACTTGATATATTATACATAAAAAATTGACGGTTAACAAAAAAAAAGTTTGTTTTTTGTTTTTTTTAATAGAAAAAGTAATAGATCAATTGTGCGGATTTGGCCAACACACTTTATTTTATTATAAAAAATCTAAAATTTAGTTCATGTTTTAAAAAATGAATTTTAATGACATTTTATTAAAATCAAATATTTTTTTTATTATATATAAAGATTTTCTTTTAAGTTGAGACTTTCAGCAAAGTTCCAGAGTATCCTATTAAATTGTAGACACAAAATACAAAGTGGACATGAAAAATGCCACCATTACAAACTTCAGCAACTAATAGATACATAGAAATTGAAAAGATGCCATTCCAAAACTAAACATATTCTTAATTTATTTAATATTTTTTTACAAATAGCTAATTTTGTAATGTATAAAATACAAAATTCAATGGAGATGGCTACTATATGCAAAAACTCCTGGAAAATGATTGCACGTATGACACAATGTAAGGTATTACTTATTTAACTATAAAGTATTACTTATTTAGCTATAAAGTATTACTATTTTTTTAAATGTATTACAGTTGATTAATTACCTTAAAAATAGTGATATTTATAGTTAAACAAATAATACTTTATAGTTACATAAGTAATACCTTAAATCGTGTCATACGTGCAACCGTTTCACAGGAGACCCACTCGCTACTATAACCTTTCTGAGCACGATTTTTTTTAGGAATTTTGTTGCAAAATATAAAAGCAATAAGAAAAAATGTTTTTGTTATGTGTTAAAAAAATAGTCAATAAAAAAAGAAATGTAAATTGAATGGAAAAGGAAATTGTGGGTTTATCTGTTTTATGTGAATGAGTCTCTTTTACATCAGGTGTATCATGCACTCGATCTACAGTATTACTTATTTAATTAAAAAGTATCAATTATTTATTTAAAAAATATTACTATATAATCAATAGTAATAATTTTTAAATAAAAATAAATAGTTAAATAAACAATATTATACATGCATTCAATATATATAATTTTCTGTGTACCTATAATTACTTTTTAAATGACGAGGTCTACCCTGTATATGAGGAGGAGGTCCCATAGCTCTATTTCAGGGGACTTCCTCTCAAGTAATCAAATAAAAGTATTTATGTGACTACTATTATTAGAATATGCTGTGTAGTATAAGATTTTTTTTTTTTTTGGGTACTCCATTTTTAAGAGGAAAAGCAGAACAAAGTAAAACTGATCAAGTAATAAAAGTATTGATTTATACATATTTCTTAAAAATGCAAATAGAGCAAAACTCAAAACAAATATATAAATTAAGGGATATAATTAAAATTGATGATTTATGACAAATTTTCATTTAGTTGAAAAAATTAAAAAGCTATGTATTACTCAAATATATATATATATATATATATATATATTAAATGAAGGGAATTAATATTTTAATAATAGTAGTTAGGTGGAAAGGAGGATTGTGATTGTAACATATGAAGGTTTACGTGTCTGTTATGTTAACCGAGCGTTGAGAAAGTACATCTCTTTGTATTCTTATTGCGACCACGTTTTTCGAAATCAACAGTGATTAAGACCAGGGATTGGGCGGACGCCTAGCTATCCTTAATTTTGACTTACTATTATTACCCACCTTCAAAATACTGTTGTCACCTAATTTTTCAATTCTTTATTTTAAACTAAAATATTTTATTTTAGGCAAGCAATAAATATATTCCTATATAAAATTAAGACAGATATAATATTATGTTTTGTCTAAATCAGTTTTTTATATTTAAAAACTATCATATTCAATTTGTTTTTTTTTCTTTTTTTGTTTTTTCACTCTAATTTTCAAAGGATTATAATTTTTTTTATCCCACCTTCGTTTTTTATGAAAAATATATTAAATTAATTATTTTTTCATAATCTTCAATTTAATATTAATATTGCATATATTATATTTTATATTGTTGTATATTATTTTTCCATATAATTCATAAGTTCATATTGTAAAAGTATCAAGCGAACAACTAAATGAGGTCCAACGTCCATATATAATTTAATGAAAGTACTAAGTAAATTCGAATATAAAAAGTAGATTATGAATAACAACGTCCTTTCTAAATGGTGTCTAATGAGACCCATCAGCCATCTATAATTATATAAAAGTAGGATGGTTGGACTAATTTACAGATTTATTATTTTCTCGCCTAAAATCACTTTTCTATTTTTATAAATTATCATATACAATCAGATTTTTTTTTGTTTCACTCTAATTTTCAATGCTTATAAATTTTTCATCTCATCTCCGTGTTTATGAAAAATATATCAAAGTAATCATTTTTTCATGATCTTCAATTTAACATTCATATTGCATATACAATAATAAAATATTAATTTTTAAATATAATTTTTTTCATGTATTAATTGTGGTATATTTTAATAGTTAATATACTGTTATATTATTAAATATTTAATTTTAAACATTTTTTATTAAAATATATTGTATATAATTATATTTTATTTTAAAAATTATATTACTATTTTTATAATAATATATTATATTATTACAGGAGAAATAGTAGTTCACCCATTAACAATACAACTGAAAACATCACACCATTGAGATATAAGCAACAAAACAACTAATAATAAAAATTATGCTATTTTATAATTTTAATCACATTTGGATATTTCTATATTTTAATCACAAAATCAAGTCTTCCAACTCATCCTACAATTTCCCTGTCATCATGTAATATAATTAATATTATATATAGTATATTATTAATGAATAATAAAAAGCCTCATGAATTAACTTTATTACTTAATTTAGGCAATAATTTGTTAAATGAAAACCCTTTTGCTATACTTAATGTAATTTTATTTAATTCATTTATTTCTATGTCTATTTTTAATTTAGGCAATCACTAATTCATTTATTTAATATATATTAAAACTTTATATCTTTTATTTTATATATATATATATATTGTGTAATTCTGATTTTAATATGTGTAGATGTTATAGTATTTCTTTATTTATTTATAACTTTTATTTTGCAATTTTGACCAATTTTTTTGGAGATGTTTTAATGCATTAAATTGATTTTTTTATTTTTACATGTATATATATATATCATATTTTTGTGTTCAACTTTATTCACAATTTTTTTTATAGACTTCACATTTATTTTGAATTCATCTACACCATACGATCAATGTATTCAAATAATTATTTTTAAAGAGTTTGCGCCTGATTTTATTTATATTTAAATGATTCATTTTCATTATGTAGATATTATTCTCTTAAGTTCCATTCCTAATTACTGCAATATTTTATTTAATATTTCAATTTATATTTTCTATATTTTTATTGTTCTACATAGATGTGTGTGTGAGAGAGGGAGATATTAGTTTCATATTAAATATTATTCAATCCACATTCTAAATGTAAATATTTTTTTATTGCATGAATTTTGTGGAGTTAATATTATATTAGTATTTTTGTGTGTAGAATGTATATGACAATTACGTACAAACAAATTGTTGCATATGTAATTATTTTTGGTTTAATTTAATACTGCTTAAATATGCAATTTCAGTAATTTGATGCTTATAACTAATATAAAAATAATTTAATAGAGTTTGATTTATATTCAAAACTGCAAATATATATATTTTTTTGTACATATGTTTTCGTTGAATGTGATTATTATTGATTTTTGTATGGATATTAAATAAATGTTTGAAAATATAGGTTATATAATTAAATTATATGTGGTTGGGATGTGTGTTTTTGGTATTGTGATTTTGGAAAGTTCTGTAAGAAGTATATTGGTTGTCGTATAAAATAAATATTTTTACTTGATGTCTTAAAAAATATTGTACTACAAAAGTAAATAATTTAAATATATATATATTATACTATAATAATATTTTCGTTCATCGTACGAAAAATATACTAGTAGTAGTAGTATAGTAGTAGTAGTAGTAGTAGTAGTAGTAGTAGTAGTAGTAGTAGTAATAATAATAATAATAATAATAATAATAAAATAATAATAATAATAATACTAAAGGGACTTTAATAAATGGCTATATAAACTTGCTTTCCTTTCTTATAAAAACTTTTATTTCTCAATCAGGTTCAGTTCTACAGCAAATTTTCATTGAAAACAAAATCAAACAAGTTTTATTTTTGGCTTGAAAAACTATTTTGAGTGCTAAGGGTTGCTTTTTTCAGCTTATTCATATTTTGATAAATATTTTAAAAATAGAAGTTTCCACTTTTAAGTTGGAAACTACTTAGATACCAAATACCTCAATTTTTATATTTAATAAATATCACTTTTATTTCTCAATCATTATATACTTCTTATTAAAATAAAATTTCAACCAAATTTTTTAATATTAATATTTTCTTTAATAAGGGAAATAACATTGGATTGTTAAGGATATGTTTGTTTTAAAATGTAGATGTTCGTTAAAAAATATTTACATCCAAATAAATAATTAAAAATATATTTATTTTAAGATGAAGTGAGATAGTATATGAACTGTCAAATCAATAAGTTTAATTTTATGCGTATATATTGAATCATGTTTTTTATTTATAATTAATTAAATTGAGTACTATAAATTTAAATTTAGGGTCAAAACTTAATTTACATTTCAAACTCTATCAATAAACAAGGCAGACAGTTGACCACGTAGCACTGGATACATCATATTAAAGGTGATTAAATACTTTATTTTCTTCATTAAATTCGCATTAACTATTTGAAATGCGATTAATGGAATAATTAGAACTGAATTAAAATTCTTATAAAAATGAAAAAATAAAAAACGAACTTTTTGTGGATATATAATTATAGATAGGTATTCAATAATTCAGAAAATATTCTCTTTTAGTTTTTTATGTTTGGGATACTTTTATTTTTCATTATTTAAAATATTTTTGAAATTTTTATTTATATTTTTCTGTATTTTCATTCTTTTACGTACTGCAGCAAATTACTCAATAAGTTAAGTTGTGCTCATGTGATATCATTTGAATGACATCATAATTTAATTACTGACCAATTTGTGTCGTTATTTATTATTAATTTATTTTTATTTTTAAAATTTATTGAAAGTTTAAATTTAATTATATTTTTTATTATCTTTACATTATTTTAACAATTTTTAGTTATGTGCTAATTATTAGATTTCTAAAAAACATATTTATTATTGTTCCATATTTATTATATGATTTTGTAAAATTTAATTCAACATTTTTTAAAATTCAATTTCAGATTTGTTCACATTTATTGAATAATTTTTGTGATGAAGTCATTGTTTAAATATTTATTGAACAAAATGTAGGAAACAATGACACGTTGTATATATAGAGCCCACTAGTTGGCGCAGCCCTTACGAAACCTGCTGGCTGCTGGATCCATGAACACTATGTTCCGTATCTCTCAATGCACCATTATTCCTCAGCAATACTACTTTAGTTAATGTACAATCCTAAGACGCACACCAAGATCATCTTCACTTTATTATTTTAGTGCAAATTATGTATTATTTTAATTTAAAATTTACATATTCTTTCCAACAGTTTGTACTATTTTTTCACTAAAAAATAATATTACACAATAATCTTTATTTTTATTATTTTTAATATTTATTTTTATTACTAAATATTTATTAAAAACATTATATATGTAATTTTATTTAACATTAAATTTTGAGATAATATTTATTTTACTTATATTCTTAAACTATCATATTCAAAAAATATATATGTAAAATTGAATGTTGGGTAACGTTATGCAATTCTATTTAAATTTGTATATAATATTTAAAATTTCATATACTTATTTAAATTATATTTTTATTATTATTTAAATTACACATCATATGATTTAAAAAAAAAAACTTGATTTAATTTCAGTTTAGATAATTGAGATAAAAAATTATAATATTAAATATTTAAAAAAAAGATATAATCATATAAAAAAGAAAAGGAAAAAAAAATAGCACAATAAAAAATCTGTGCTAAAAGTAGTGCAAAAATTTCAAAAACTCCAAACTGATGCAGAAAATGGAGCACTGCTGAAGGGTGAAAACTGACACCAAATGTCAAAAATAGCTTCTTGTTGGAGAAGTTCTAATGGAAACAATGTAGTAAAAAATATGTATGTTACATATTTTTTTAACTAAAAATGAAAATCTAATGAGTTGGGGTGCTAATCCCACTGGTTTAACGCTTAAAGATACAAAATAAATAAATATACGAATAAAATTGTACGTAGATTTGGTGTTTGTTTTGACATTTCATATGTGTTAGTTAAGGGGTGTATTTACTATTGTTAAATATACAATAAAATTTAAAATACATATTTTGTTTATAAACAAAGAATAAAGATATTTTCCATAAAGCTAGGATTCTGACTTAATTAATCTCTATATTAAGGAGAATTCAAATACATTATGCATCACCAATTTATATATGTGTGACAAAATACCCTACAAACTGCCAAACACTCCTCCATGGAACTAAGCTCCGCCATCTTTGGCGCCATTGGCATTCTTTTTCTTTTCTACTATTACCTCCTGCCGTTAAGTTCTGGCAAGTCAAAGAGTGGTGTCAACAAACCACCACCGGCAGCAGGCGGCGCCCGGCCGTTCACCGGCCATCTCCACCTCATGAGCGGTGGCCCCGCTGCACTTCCTCACATCAACTTAGCTTCCGTAGCAGATAAGTGCGGGCCCATATTCACAATTCGGCTAGGCGTACACCGTGCCCTGGTGGTGAGCAGCTGGGAACTGGCCAAGGAACTGTTCACCACCTGCGACGCCGCCGTATCAACCCGCCCACGGCTGACGGCAGCCCAACACCTGACCTACGACTTTGCCATGTTCGGGTTCTCCCCATACGGCCCCTACTGGCGTGAACTGCGCAAACTTGTCTCTCTCGAGCTCCTCTCGAACCGTAGAATCGAGCTGCAGAGGGACGTGCGCGTTTCTGAAATTGCAGAGTCCATTAACGAGCTTTACAAGCTCTGGGAGAAGAAAAAGGACGGTTCAGGCAGGGCGTTGGTGGACATGAAAGAGTGGTTTGGGAACATGAGCCTGAATCTGTTCCTCAGGATGGTGGTCGGGAAGAGGATCGGCGGGGGAGATGAAGCGGATGAGACGCGGCGGTGGCGGGAGGTGATGAGGGATTTCTTTCACTTGGCGGGGCTTTTTGTGCCGGCGGACGCCTGGCCTTATCTTGGGTGGCTGGATCTAGGTGGATACGAGAAGAAAATGAAGCGAACAGCGGCGGAGATGGACAAGATTTTCGGAGGGTGGTTGGCGGAGCATAAGGGAAAGGAAAATTCCGGCAACGACAAGCCACAAGATTTCATGGATGTGATGCTGTCAGTTGTGGAAGGTGCAAAATTTCAAGGCCGGTACAGTGTTGATACCATCATCAAAGCTACATGCGGGGTATGTTTCCTTGCTTCTTCAGTATCTGACTCAACTTTCTACTTTTAGCTTTTCGGTTTTTATTTTATTTATTTATAATTTTATTATTTTTAGTCTCTTAGAATACATTAATCCTAATTTCTGATATGAGTTAATATAATAAAATACGAAAATTTAACAAAAGTAGGAGCAAGCTTCTTCCGAATACAATGAAATTATGTTTTCAACAAAATAATGAAGCTCTCCAATTAAAGTTGGGAAGCACTTGTATTAATTTCTTGGTGTGTTCTTAACATTACTCTTTAAGCGTGTTCTTGCATTTATTATTACTGTTGATTTCGGGTACTTTTCACCACAAATTCAAATATACACCTTTTCCCGTGTTATTTTTTTCCTTGGCTTTATTAGATATTTTTAGCAATCTTAGTTAAAATAGACCCCCTTTACTTTGGGTGATAAACCTGAATTTGGATAAATAGTCCACAGTTATCCAGCATTTACTTCGTTGGATAATTTCCCGGGTCAATCCAGCCGACCCGGAATAAAAGACAAAATTCGGGATGATTCGGCGGATACTGATCCGACCTAAACCCCTGGGATAAAAATTATCCCATGGGATAAGAAATGAAAATTTACTGTTTTAACCTTATGCACAAACTTAATTACAAAAATGTCCTCATATATAAATAATGTATTAAGGACAATTTTGTAATTTCTGCATTATCCTGTCAAATCCCACAAAGTAAACGTTGGATAGTATAAAATTATCTTTCTCTATCCTAATGTTATCCTACGAAGTAAACGTAGGATAAAAATTTCGAACTTATCCCTATAATCCCAATTTCTGTCATATTCTGTCCAATCCTGACTAGGAAAGTAAACGCAGCCATAGTATTTTTACTCACTTTGATTTAAAATAACCGTAATACTCTTAGTAAAATTTCAGATGGATAAACTTATTTATTATATTATAGTATTCTGCAACAACTAATGACATACATAACGTAATGGTATGTACCATCAAAAAATATATATTTATTGAAATTTGTTATATATTTTGAATATTTTAACAAATTGAGAATGAGGAGATAATTTTATTATAGATATAATACATATATGTGTAATTTAACCAAAAAAACAGCTAAAAAATATCTAGTTTAGAAAGGTAATTATAAATTTGGCTAAAAAGCGAGGCTCCCTTCTTTCTACCCCCGATATATACTAGTGTACTCTCTACACGAATGATCTGTGAAAAGAGGGTTTCTCACTCACCACTTTCAAGCTTTATTTATTGAACTTAATTTTCTTTTTAGTATTCTTGTATTCATTATTATTATTATTATTATTATTATTATTATTATCCGAAAATAAAATATGCATATTTTCCATTATTATGTCTTTTTCTTCCTCTCATGAAGATTAAGTATTGTATTTTTAATAATAAATTATGTTAAAGATAGTAATTTGGTGTCCATTTTCTGAAAAGTCGATGGTAATAATTTTCTTGTGTATTATGTGTATTGTACACCTAATTTACAATATTATTTATTTAATTAACAAATATTATTTATTAAATTAAAAAGTATTACTATTTTTTTAAAGTTATCAAATCATTAGTAATATTTTTTAAGTAAACAAATAATATTTTTTACTTATAAAATCGATTTGCACAGTACACTCAATGCACATAATTTTTCGGGTTAGAAAAATATTGAAAAAAAATTGGTTGCTTATGAACAGGTTTTGATTTCTGGTGGAAGTGACACTACTATAGTGGTGTTGGTATGGGTACTTTCTCTCCTGCTCAACAACCGGCGTGTTCTTAAGAAGGCTCAAGAAGAACTCGACGAGCACGTCGGAAGGGAAAGGCACGTCAACGAATCGGACATCAACAATTTAGTTTATCTCCAAGCCATTGTGAAAGAGACACTAAGATTGTACCCTCCCATCCCTCTAGGCGGGACAAGAGAGTTCATCAACGACTGCAACGTCGGAGGCTACAACGTTCCCAAAGGCACGTGGCTGATCGTCAACTTGTGGAAGCTGCATCGAGACCCACTTACGTGGCCGGACGAACCTTTGGAGTTCAGGCCCGAAAGATTTCTAAACAGGCATGCAAACGTCGATTTGAAGGGCCAAGACTTCGAGCTGATGCCGTTTGGTGCGGGCCGTAGAAGCTGCCCTGGGACCAACTTTGGACTGCATATACTGCATCTGGTATTGGCTAACTTGTTGCAGTCATTTGAGCTCTCAACGGTGTGTGATGAAGCAGTTGATATGAGTGAGAGTGGGGGATTGACAAACATCAAAGCAACATCACTTGATGTACTTGTCGCGCCAAGGATGTCCCCTGCTTTTTATTAATTAGGGTTTTCGAGTTAATTAATTATGAATAATGGTGTTAGTCTCTTTGAAATTAAGTGCTTTAATGCACATAATTAATTGCAATCTTCTCTTCTTTTTTTTAGGAAGGCAGTGTACTTACTGTAATGGAGCTTTATTGTATGTTTGAGTTATATAAATAAAAACTTTAATGAGCATGCATATTTTCAAACACAAAAATTTGAACAGAACCTAACGCGCAATTCAATTTATAATATTATCTGTTAGTATTGTTACTAATTTATTACTTAAAAAATATTTTTTAGATAAATAAATAATATATTTTAATTTAATAAATCATATTGTAAATTGTGTTGCATGATATACCGATACACAGAAGAGTCACTTTCTTTCAAAAGCTATAGCTCTCCTTATTTGCAGTGTTTTTATTATTTGAAAATCAAATTAAATTATTGGTTTAATTTATCTATTTTTCTTGAATATATCTCATTTTTCTACTTAAAAATACTTTTAAATTTTAAAGTTAATTTTGCAAACATTTACGTTTAATCTCAACCCCACATCACATCACATCCCGCCCACCGTAACCAATTACTTCTACTTATTTATTAATCTAGCTTTGTCAGTTTTCTTATCTAATGATGAGCGTGGGACAGCAC
Source organism: Caryopteris x clandonensis (assembly GCA_028749325.2). Lineage (NCBI taxonomy): Eukaryota > Viridiplantae > Streptophyta > Magnoliopsida > Lamiales > Lamiaceae > Caryopteris > Caryopteris x clandonensis. Next base: position 812,375 of record JAPYKT020000008.1, on the reverse strand, counting down.
TGGGCTTGGCTCTAGCTCACCGAAATTTACGCCACCCAACTTTATTATTAAAGTAGGTCCATCAAATTAATTATTGCCTAGCAGCGTAACCCACTTATAACTCATTAAATCAAACGAGTAAACTTTCGTGCGACTCTACCATTTATAAATGTTATGTAGTTAACAAAAAGATAATATAATATGAAATACTATGAATAATTTATTTTTAAAATAAAAAATACGTTAAAAGTATTATTTAATAGAAAAAATAATATTTTAGCTACCAAACTAGTAACATTTATCAACATATATAGGACATATACACTATTAACTTGGTAGCCTAACTACTAAATAGTTGCACTTTATCGGTCAAGTCACGTGAGTTAAATGCTTGCATTCTTTAAGAGAACATTTTATAGCGGAAATGGACCATAAATATTTGTATCAAGAAGTAAGTTTACAATTTGAATATTATTGGGTAAAAATATTTTTCTTCTCAGGTTGAACGCTAAATGTTGTTGTGATTTTCTTTTCTTTTTTCTAAATTTGTTAAATATTGAAAATTGAATTTTTTTTAAAGAAAAAAAAAAACCTTCTTAAAGAAAGCGTGCAGGTCACGTGATGCCCATTTGATCGAAAATTTGGCTGGTAGTTGGCAAAGTGGAATGATTTCATAGTTGAGCAACCCAAGTAACAAAAGTTAATACTTTATATACCTTAGCCTAAATGCGCTAATAATTTGACAACCAATATATAATTTTTCTTCTTAAATATACTAATATTGTCATGATTTTAAATATATAAAATAATAAACATAAAATATATTTATAATATAATTTAAGTAATTCAATATTTAAGAATAATATTTAAAAATATTTCATTATTTTAATTATAATGTATTTCATTTATCATCATATTTAATTCACTCAAATATTTATTATGTGCCAAATATCTTATAAAATTATATATTTTTCAAAAATAATGATACTATATCAATGAAACTATATGATATAAAAGAATGTCATATTTTAATTTGGTTGTTAAATATAATTTTGCATGCTAATAAATGGTGTCCTACACCTAAAGCACATAATATTTATTTGTCTTTTCTTCCTCTCCTCTCTCCTCTCAGTTTGGTCTTCTCTCTCTCTCTCTGCCATCTCTCTCTGTCATATTCCAAGAAGGCTCACTCCCCACAAACCCACAAGCAAACACAAAAAGCCTCCCCCTCTTCTATATTTAATATATATGTGTGTATGCTTATTCTTTCTAGATTTTATGATAGAGGTTGGATTTGATGATTGTTATTTTTCTTTTATTTGTAATTTTTAATTAATTTATGAATGTTTATATTTGTGAATAAATATGTATTTTTATAATAAAAGGAGATCATATGTGACTAACTATGAGTTTATTAAAGAAAAATAAAGTACTTTCATAATATATGTATGTGTGTAAAGTATGTTGTTTTAGTGTGATTTTACATATTGTATGTCTAATTTAGTGAAGAAAAGTTTTATTTTATTTCCTTTATAATTTTCGACAGTCTACATAAAATTTTCAAATTATTTAAATTAATGACTCGATATATATGCTAAGAGCAAGTGTGTAGATATATATATATATTGTTACTTTATACCCATCTTGTTGAACACAAATTTATACTACTAAATATATATATATACACACACACACACATGTGTGTGTGTATAATAGGCCTCCTGCCCTTAGAATTAAATTAGACTCTTATGAAATAAAGTTTTAAATGACTTTATGTATATATGTTTACCAAAATTTCAGTTTATGTACCGTAGAAAAATAAAAGTTTTTTTTTGAGTAAGAATATTAAAAGGGCATGTCCGACCTTTCTATTATTGGAAAAATACGTGATTTCTTGTTATCATATTTTTATGATAATATATTGAACATTTTCATATTACTATATTCCACATGGCGCTCTGATACAATCAATTAGGATAAACACATTCAACTATTCAAAAAAAACAATCAATTAACAAACAACGGAAATAATAATTATCCCTCTTTTGTGTGAATCTGTTAGGAAACAATATCAAATAGAATAATTAATGCGAACGATGCACAACCAAAAGAACAAATAAAACCAATCAAATAGGCACAATCAATTTTAACGTGGAAAACCTCCTCAACGTGAAGAGTAAAAACCACGGGACCGAAGTCCGCCCAAAATCTCCACTATAATCAAATATAGGAGTATACCAAGTTTACAATGTGACACAACATATATTCAATCACAAGATTCAAGATTCAAGATAATCCAATCTTGATATCAAATAAGAGTTGGAAAGATCTCACCAAAACTGCTCCACAGTCCGTCCCTGATTTACAACTCTAGGAGAATCAAAACCCGATCTTCATTCGAAAACTCTTTTCTCTCTCTGTCTCTTGTTTTCTTTTCAAACTTGGCTTTAACTTAGCTTTTTCTTTAAGTTGATCTTCTCCCATATTTATAGTGTATTTATGCTAGATAGACATTCCTTATTTTAGTATTTGGGCCAACACATGAGTCTCAATTAAGTTGGTATTGTGATCTCCACAAGTTGTAAATCAGGTCCAACATTTGGTCCAAACAATAATGTTCCAATATCCTAGATCATGAATTTTTTTAAAAACTGTTCAATTGTGTTCAGAAATGAAACGATATGGCTAGATGGTGACAACAACGTTCAAGCTGAGAACACGAGGGAGATAAGGGTTTATTTTAGAGGGTATGGGAATTTCCTCCCTAATCCTATTCATATCTTATGTGCCAGTTGACATGTGGAATTCTTTTCCACATAGGATGAACGATGAAGATCCCCAATTTAAAAACTCACGTGATTCGCACGTACAACTTTCTAGCGATATTATGAATGTTCGAACAAATTGAAACTAAAATTGTGTAATTTTTAATGTTGTGGGGATGAAATTGTAAAATTGTAATCATCTAGGACTAAAAATTCAAGGCACCTAAAGTTATGAGACTAAAAATGCATTTTCCCCTAGAAATGAGCTATATGAAAGGAGAAGTTATCTATAAATACTTGTTTCATATAAAATAATATATTTGTTCTTGACAACATCTAGTAGACCTACAAAAGACTCGTTGAAGGGGCTTCCAGAGAGAAGACTTCGATGCTCAAGTCAGTAAAATTGCTATTGTTTAGTCTTTGAAAAATAATGACAGAAAGTGATGAAACAATGAAGGTGTATCCTTTTGTTTATTTACAAAAAAAATGTGTATATATTGGGTAAAACAGTTTATTAGGAAATTTACCTAATCCTAATATTTTCATTCCATAATTTCATGATTTGTGGGATTTATCCCCCACACAGAGAATTAACATTTAAAATGTTAGATAACCTAACATATTAAATCTCGATGAGTGCATTTCATTCACATATAATGACATTATTTTTTGAGTATCGCGTATATTTCTTCTAATCTTGAACATAACTGATGATGATCCATTCATATTTACCTTTGTATCAGTAAACTCTAATTTAATGTAATCCGTGGTGTGATTCACAATTTTAAATTCTGACATACACTTTAGGTGCTATAGTTGAAATTTTAGAAATAGATTTTGTACTCATCATATGACTTTAGAAATGAGTTGATACGATTTTGACTTTAGAAATGAGTTGACGCGATTTACTTTACATCAGGGGATATAATTAGCGTATGATTGTTATTTGGTAACGTTTGCGGGTGTGACTCTGAGTTGTGTGGTATTTCCGCTTCTTTTAAATTCTAATGCAATTTTCTTTTGTTGCTTGCCCAATTACCAATATGTTTTATTCCCTTAAAAAAAAAAAATCTATTTTTCAAATTTTGTTGTCACAAAATTATGGAGTTATGTTAGTTGTTATTTAAATTTTAATAGTAACTTTATGATTAATATGTTTTTGAAATGCTATTAAGAATAGAAATTAAAAATAGAAACTAAATGAAGGAGCAAAAATATGATTTACTTTTATTTGGTATTAAGTATCTATTATTAATACTAATACTAATACTAATACTAATAATAATAATAATAATAATAATAATGATAATAATAATAATAATAATAATAATAATAATAATAATAACTACCATTTTATTCAATACATATTTATTTTTATAATGTATTCAATAAAATAAAATATATTTATAATATAATTTTGAGTAAAAACATATACAAAGATATATTTTTGCATGAAAAGAAGTATATTTCCTTTATTTCAAAATAAGAGTTTTGTTTCTATAATAAAATTGATTAATTATAGTTAAATTAAATTATTAATAATTTCTTTATTAGTTAATATATATTCCAACCAAAATTCAATAGAAATAATTCAATACTTAATAAATTGAATATCGTGAAAATATATTTAATTTAATATATTCAATGTTGAAAATAGATAGAAACAAAAAAATATTTGTATTTCAATAAATTGAAAAAGAATATTGTTGCAAAAATAAAAAAATAAAATTCAATTGACAGTATTTAAAATAATTTTTATTTTTGAAAATAAAAAATAAGTGAAAAAATGTTATATAAACTATTTTGTTATTATATATTTTAAGGTGAAGCGACGATCATAAAAAAAGTGAACACTCGATCCAATTCTCATACGAAAATTGCGGTGACGTTTCACAATATTAAAGCCTCTATTTCGAAAGCTCTTGGCTCCAAAGTACAAATCACAAGCGTACTTTAACTACCTTCATTGCAATAGCACAACCTTGAATTCCTTAATTGGATTATAACTTTATGCTTGTTATTGAATTTTCTGGTGGCACATGTAATCATTAGATGAAATCAAGCCCAAGATCAGCCCTTCTATGTCAAGACTTTCAGAAATCAAACCACAAGATCTGGGCTGAGTGAATTCAGCGGTGATTTTCGGCAGGAGAGACTGTCGGAAGCTATACCATTTTTCTTCTTCTTTTTCTCTGAGACGCTGTGGGGATTTTAGAATAGAACTAAGGTTTGTCATTTTATCTGTTTCAGATTTCGGAATTAAGTTTCTCAGTACGAAGTTTTAGATAAAGTGCTTGATACTAAGTTGTCTTTTTTTTGGAATTGCCGACCTTGCATTCCAAGCGATGTATGCAAAGTGTCTGATAAATTGCGTGAGTCACTGTTTTTTTCTTTACACTAACTTTTATGATTGTTAATCGATTAGGTTTGCTCAGAGATGGAAGTGTCAACAAATTTGATCCATAGAATCCATAATTCCTTCACGGGTGGCGGGATACATTTTACAACCCCAGTTTCATCTTTGAGGACAAATGAAATCGACCTGGTAGCATAGTTTGATATTTTTAAAATTGTTTGGCTCTTTTTGTGTAATTATTTTTTAATTGCCTGATTTGTATCTTTTTCTTGTTATCCTTGTTTTAGGTCCGAGGAGTATTGCAGATGCTTCAAGGTTTATCGAGTACGCTGTTCTTTTGGGATGACACTACACAGGGTTTTCAGTTCAAAAGTGGGATTTATGTGGCTCATCTTTCCCAGACAAGTTTGTATCGCATTCTTGATCGGTTTTTATATGCTGGAACATGTTTACAATTGGTTCATAATGTGGTGAACAAAATTGAGACATCCAAGGGCTTGCCTCCTCCAACTTTAAGAGCATTTGCTTGCTCCGTTAGCACATGGCTTAGAGTACGCATTTTTTTTGACATTACACAAACATTCCAGTTTTATATGTCCTCTGCTTTCAGCTTCTGCATTGTTGTGACTTCTGTCTGCGTTCCATTTTCTCCATGTTTTAATTACATTATTCCTTCTCTGTTACAGAGGATACGCAATATGGCTTTGAAAGAAGAGGTGAAAGTAAATAGCCCAAATGTTAGTACTGCTGTGTCTATTTTGGGATTGTCCAGTTCTTTATCAAGGTTTGTCTGTGTATTACTTGGTTTTGGAACCGAAATTATGTACATTACTGTTTCTCGTAAAAAAAAAAAAGCAATATTTAGCTTATGAATTGAATGACGATTGACACTCATACTCAAGAAATTTCTGCTGCCGAGATTAATGAACTGATTGATGATGATGCATTTCTCATTATTGGTCCTATGATCGTTAATATTGGCATTTGTATTATTTTCTCTCTAATCTATAGAAACCAAGATACTGCAAATATATGTACAGACATATATATATGTACATATATATATATATATTCTAACCAGAAACTGATCTTTCTATCTTCTTGCTTTCCACCTTTTTTTTTTTTTTTTTTCATACTATGAGATATGAATCATTTTTTAAGGATGAGCTTAGCAATTTTAAACATAATGGTGTTCATTTCAATTGTTAGTCTCTCTCCTTTGCTTGCTTTTATCTTAAATGTGATCGAAGCAAATATGGCTTGGGTTTTCCATATATTAACTTCTACTTTAGTTTCATCTGCATTCTTTTTGAAGAGTTTGTTTTGGGAGCCTGCCTACCTTTATTGGTTTCCTAACAATTTCTTGTATATAGTCTTTGTTCAGGCGCTGAATATTTGTTTCAAATAGTGCATGGCGCCATTCCACAGTTCTATTTCGAACTTGACCCCTATGTTCCAGCTGCAGATATCGCTGTGCACATTCTGAACTATCTTTATGTAAAGCTGAATGAAGTCTGTCTTGTGCAAGGGGGAGAGGTCAAATGTCTTTGCTAGTGAGATTTTTATACTCATTAGAAACAAATCTTAAATCTTGTGATCTAATTAGAAAATTTGCTGGGTGCAGGATAATGCATACTGGATGCTTTTTTATATGCTTGTGGGAAGTTTGCTGCCATATGTTGAGAACCTTGATTCTTGGCTTTTCCATGGAACTCTTGATGATCCTTTCGATGAGGTTTTTTTTTTTTTTTTTTTTAATTGATGTTTACTTACATTCTCTCGTATGGAACATTCAGTCTTGATGATCCTTTTGACAATCTTTTATGTTTTCAGTTGAGATTTATTTGCACTCTCTTGTATGGAGCATTTGCTACCTGAAAATAGATTTAAGAATTTCTTTATAAATCTAATCTGGGTAATTGTATTTTGTTCTCTCTTTCTTTCATAATGTCTAGGTGCAAGAATTCAATTATTGCCTCGCATAAAAGATTTCTAGGTTTCCATGTTTGTAAAGGAATTTCCATTACACTGAGTACTTTTATGCATGTATTATTTACAATTGACAGAATTGTGAGAATTTTATAACCACTTTGATCCGCCTTTATTTTCTCTGTTGGAACATAAATATTGCTTGTCTTATTTTCCTGGACTTCAAAATATTCACTATATTTTCCACCTTTACCAATCACAATCAAGAGTTATTCCCACATTACTGATCTCTCATTTTGGAAGATCTTGAAATTTGAAGTTCCATTCTCATTGTGGATGCAGTTGCATCAGTCCTGGTAACCAGTTCCAGTTCCTATGTGTTCCTTGCCTCTTAAGTGTTTACTCTTTCTTTTTTCCTTCTATTTCTGCTATTTGCTTGCTTTCAACTGTAATGATGCATTTCACTGGTGTTTATTATTTATCTGAGTGTTTAAGAGAGTGTTAGTGCTTTGCTTTCTTAACAACGTAGGATTCTAGTCACTATCAATTATATATACCCTTCTTTAAACCTGAGAACATCTATTGTTGGAGAACTTCTGTATCGGTAGCAATTAACATATACTTCTAGTATAAGATAAAAATTAAGAGGATCACAAGTCTGCATTGGGGGCAATGAAAATCTGAAGTTCAACATGTTATCTCTGCTTGAAGAAAGATGAGCTTAGAGTGGTTATCAAGTGTAACTATGACTGCAACATATTGAATTTTCTGTTTGGATCAGAAGTTAAATGTCTGTTTCTCTGATGCTCAATATAGATGTAAATGAAGTCATTGTGCATATATATAATTTGTTGTATGCAAATTAAACTATTTGTTACTATTCTTTGTAAATATTTCTAGTGTTTTTTTAATCTATAATTCAAATTTTTGGTAGGTTTCTGAAAGAAAGAGCTTTACACAAACCTCGCAAGCCTCTAATGTTCTGCTCCTCTTTATGACATTTTCTTTCTTTGTACATATACACATATATCTGTAAATCTCCATATTTTTCATTTTAAACTGGAAAAGCTATAAGATCCTAGAACTTTCTCTGTGATTACTTTTTCCTAAACTGTTTCTATTCCTCTCCACCTAGACATCCTATATTGCCTTTCTGCGCTATCTCATTGTCTCTTTGATATATTGCTGATGATATGTATGTCTTTTCTTATGTGCTTGAGTACTGTCATTATTTGCGTTTGTGTTTTGTTTGTGGTACTTGAGATACCCCTGTACATTATCTATGGATGAAAATGCTGATGTTATACTCTAGTTTCTAAAGCTTGAATTGCTACTGATATGGTATTGTTCACAGTTTATTTATTCTTTATCAATATTCTGTACAGCTGTTTCCTATCAATATATATATATATATATATATCTTCTGTTTGATTGCATTACCTATGTGGTTATTTTTCCTTCCGCAGATGTTTTTTGTTGAAAACAAAAGAATTGCAATAGAGGAGGCTGAATTTTGGGAGAAAAGCTATTTGCCGAGGACATCTATGTCGGGAAAACTAAATTTGGCTGATTTTGCCTCAGATTTGCCACCTTTGGCTAAAGTGAAAAAAGATATATCTGGTAGAGCGTCTGTATCTTTGTCAAGTGCGTCCATTGGAAAAGAAGATAACAAAAATGACTTTCAAGCTTGTCCATTGTTTATGAAGGATATTGCAAAGGCAGTCATTTCTGCTGGAAAATCGTTGCAGCTGATCCGGCATGCTCCATTGTCATCTCTTCAAGCAGTTTCTGCAGATGATCATGAGAATGGGTATAGCATAGCTGGATTGACTTTGTCGGAGGTCTTTTGCCTGTCACTAACAGCTCTTATTGGTAATGGTGATCACATCACTCAATATTTATGGAAAGATAATAAAAATTTACATAGATCTGTCAAAAATATTCCGGAGCTAGAGGAGATTGATAGGATCTCAGTGGCAAATACACAGTCAAAAGTATTGTGGGAGAAGTTATTGGATGATACATTAGCACATAAAAGAAATGTTGGTTTGATTTCTTCAAAGAAAAGTGCTATAAATTGCCATAATCTGAAGGAAACCAAAATTTATCCACAGGAAAGGGACATACTTCCCCACACATTTTGTCCACAAAACCCAGCTATGACCGTATGTCATGGGATTCTTCAGGACAATATAGACTCTTGGAGCTCATTGAATATTTCTCAAGCCTTTTACCTTCCCCCTTTAAATGATGAGTCACTAAGGCAGGCTGTATTCAGTGATAACTGTGAAAATGTTTTGACTGTCAAGAACATGAATTACACTTCTGGTTTCCAGTTTGGTGAATTAGAACGTTCGAGGTTCCTGGAAGATGCAAAAATGCTAGAAGTGTTGCTTCCCTTTCCAACTCTTCTTCCATCTTTCCAGGTATTCAGTTCTGTATATTCTTTACTGAAGGATTATTGTAACTTATGTTACGTTTCGCGAGGATTCATGACTTCTTTCAATTATGTAACAGGAGGACCTTAAGATTTCTGAGGTTTTGCCGTTTCAGAACAATTGCACTCTTCCTTCAAAAACACTTAGCTGGATTCAGAATGTTGAGCCTAAAAATACTCCTCTTCCTGCAGTGATTCTTCAAGAATGCCTTATCTTCTATGTTAAGAAACAGGTACATGATATGCTATTAGTTAATGTACTTTGGTTAAACTACAATTGTTGTACAATGCTTCAAATTTTAGATCCCCTATGCAGGCTGATTATATTGGCAGGACTATACTGTCAAAGTTACTCAATGACTGGAGATTGCTTGATGAATTGGGTGTGTTGCGTGCCATATATTTATTAGGATCAGGTATCACTTTCTGACCATTCCAAATCTCTAGCTCATTCACATATTTATTAATTCTCTTATTGGGAGTTTTGCTATATCCAGGTGATATGCTGCAGCACTTCTTGTCAGTGATCTTCAATAAGCTAGACAAAGGAGAATCATTAGATGATGATTTTGAGTTGAACACAATATTGCAGGTGCAGTTCCTAGACCTACTGTCATTAAAGCTAGCAAATTTACCATCTTTAATGTGGATCCCTGCTGTGATTGTCAAATGGATAATTATTCTCATAACTGACACAATTCTATGACTTAATTCAATGATTCATGTTGAATCCACTATGGAAACTTGGTTATTTCGGTTGATCGATCCCTTGGAATTCTAAATGTGGTCTCATGTGAGCCAAATTGCCTTTGCCTGGGCATGTCACTTTTGTGTAGTTGCGTCTATCTAGAGTAGGCTTTAATGAGCTAAACTTGGATGGCCATGCTTTCCACCAGAAAGTAGCAACATGGTTTGTTCTGCATGATAACCAAGCTACTGGCACCCTCTGTTTCTCCTAGATTACAGGATAGTAAAGTAATTACATTGATCGTGAAAGTAGTGTCATTCTCTGATTATCTGGTGGTATTGTATACTTTTCCATGACCATGATAGTAACTTAAACGAACTATTAGACTCAAAAAGTTTGTTTTATTCTTTGCTGTACTTTTTATTTATTTTCACTTGTGGAAAGAGTCTCTTTATCTTATATTCATGTATGTTGAAATAGAATTTATTCTCCACAGTGTCCAGGAGATGAACTGATCTCTGATCACTGAATTTACCACATTGTGCCAGCCTATTTGTTCATTAATACTGAAAAGAAAATGGCATTTTTTTTTTTGGTTTTTTCCATTTTTTTTTTGTAGAATTTCTCTCAAGTGTATTTCCTTAATTTGGTTCCCAACTATAAGCATGAAGCGTATTAATGCCTGGATTTAGTTTACTTCAGGAGTCAATAAGGAATTCTGCTGATAATGTACTGCTAAGCGCACCTGATTCGCTAGTTGTGTCAGTAACCAGAAATCCAGGTGAAGACGAGAATAGCAACACATCTATTTCTCTCTCTTCTCCTCGTAAAGGTGGAGGACAGAGCTCTGGAATGGATGTCCTTGACTCCCTGAAGTTCACATATAAGGCATATAGTTCGGATTTTGTTGCTCTTTTCTTCAGGTTATTGTTGGTGTAAAACTACAATTTGACGTGAACTTTACTTTGAATCCAAAAATAGGTCTCTTGGCCACTTGAACTTATTGCCAACCTGGAAGCAATGAAAAAGTATAATCAGGTAGCATTTTGACATTTTGATATGAATAGCAGATGTTGTCTGATACTTGATGTCTCCATCTCTGTATATTCTGCAGGTCATGAGTTTCTTATTGAAGGTTAAACGTGCAAAATTTGTACTTGATAAGGCTCGAAAGTGGATGTGGAAGGTACTTGTTGCTAAAAGCAGCTACTAATTAGTACTCAGACATGCATTTCAGAAACTATTTCTGCTAACACAGTTCATCTCCTGTGTCAATTTAATTTCTATTCTCTAATGATAACAGATCCTTGTGTTGTAATTTTGTATCTTTCAGGATAGAGGCACTGCAACCATGAAACATAAGCGCCACTGGATGCTAGAGCAAAAGCTTCTCCATTTTGTGGATGCCTTTCACCAATATGTTATGGATAGGGTAATCTGATTTTAATCTCTGCATGAATAATAAGGCGGATAGGGTAATCTGATTTTAATCTCTGCATGAATAATAAGGCCTCCCCCCCCCCTCTCTCTCTCTCTGAAAGGTGGAAATTTTTGGAGCATGGGCAGCTGCTTCATTTTCTGCTCTAATTAAATATTATACTTTGACTGGCATAATTTCTAGGAGAGTTGAGATTGAGATTCCCAGACTACAATTAAGTTGGTCTTATTGCTGTTTGAAGTTTATGAGAAAGAGAAACTTCAGTTTAAATTAATTATTAATTGAAGATAATGTTGTGGTGTGTGTGCCGGATATATCTTTCAGTCTGTATTTGTTCTATTAATTCCTTAAAATCACTTTGCACGTAACTAGATTCCTTGGAGGATGTCTACGATAAGGTCTTAGCATATGCAACTTGCCAACTTGTTCTATTAATTCTTCAAATCATTATGCACCTAACTGGATTCTTTGGAGGATGTGTACTATAAGGTCTTAGCATATGCAACTTGCCACCAAACTTTTCCACCTAGTTGTGGTCATATCACCAATCAAGTATCATCTTATTTGTTGAGCTCCATCTGTTATTTATCACCAATATACAAACTGTCCTTCCAGGAAACCACAATACAATCTATTGCTCTTTGGACCATTGCTCTTCCCGTTCACCATATAAGCTCCACACTAAATTCCTGATATCACTTGTCCGTAAAATGCCTAAACATTGTCATAATTGCAATGTTAAATGCCATGTGACGTCATGTTGTCCACATCACACTTTAATCTGAAGTGTCAGTGGGGACTCATGTAACCATATTGGTAAAGAACCCTACTAATGAGGAACTTGAAGCTTATGAGGATGGATTGTGGACCTCTCCCTAATCTTAGGCACCATAAAGCTGTGATGCAATTTGATTTGTCTACTCCAGTCCATTCTGATGGTTGGAAACATATTAGCATCTTCCGTACCATTATTCCCTGTAAGAACAAAGCATGCGGGGTTACTACCATTATCGTGATCTCCTTGCTCTACTCCTTCCCTTTCGAGTTACTTGGACAGTTAAAGTGTCATCACAAAGAATGATGTCTAGCAGCCCATAAAAAATTACCCAAGTCACCAAACTTTGAGGATTTTTGTGCACATTGATGTTGCACATCTTGTTAGGTCACCATGACTGTATGATAATGATGTTTAAGTAATTTTCCACAATATCACTTGCACATTTGCCGATGGTACTAAGATGATTGTGTTGCACCCGTATCAGAAAACACGTCCATACCTTCTCTAGCAAGATTTATTATGGAGGCTTTTCCTTCTTTCCAATAAATAATTTGACCATGAAGGAGCTGAGATTGGTGTTTTATTATTATTATTATTATTTTTTAATTATTTTTTTCCTTGTTACTAAGGATGAATTATTATGGATGCTTTTATAAATTAGGATATAAATACATTGGAGCTCATTATTCTGGTTAGTGTTAATTACCCATGCAATTATTTTCTTTCCTTTTGTTATGTAATAAAACCTTAGAGCTATCTGCTCTGTTAGAAGAGAGAGGCACAATAGGGTTAATTCAGAATTAACTTTGCCTTTATTTATCTCTTCCCCAATTCTTTTCTTAGTTTGTTCCTTCTCTCTCTTTGCTAAGCCCTTCATCATTGGGTTGGGTTTGGTTACTGTTAGTTAAGGGCTGTATCTTGAAAACACACTATCTTCCCACCGTACCTTGGCCTGCTTATGGTTTAGAAAGGCTGGGTGAGGTTGTTGGACACAGATCTCAGGCAATGTATATAGTTATAAATAAATATGAGCCTTCAGACTGTAATCTGGATATGATGAACAGGTATATCATAACGCATGGCGCGAACTTTGTGAAGGTGTGGCAGCCGCTGGAACTTTGGATGAAGCCATTGAAGTACATGAGACTTACTTGTTGTCAATTCAACGACAGTGTTTTGTGGTTCCAGATAAGCTGGTCTCTTCAGTGTCCTTTCTTCTTTTAGTACTGGTTAGGGATAATTACTAGAAAACTACTCCTGAGGTTTAGCTGAATTTTAAAAGCCCAATGTGGTTTGTTTTCTTACAAACAACCTGTTAAAGCAATTTTCAGGGATTGCTGTTCGTAATTAGGCTAAACCTCATGTTTTGTAATTATCCCTACTAGTTATTCCCTATGCAAACTTTATAGCACAAACCTGACAGTTTTCAGCATCCCAATGATGTTCCTTTTTATATGCAGTGGGGATTAATTGCTAGCCGTATAAACAGTATCCTTGGACTAGCTTTAGACTTCTATTCGGTACGACAAACTATAAGCAGTGTTGGAGCAGTTTCAGCCATCAAAGCAAGATGTGAGAAGGAAGTGGAGCGAATAGAAAAACAGTTTGATGATTGCATGGCATTCCTTCTCAGGGTATTCCTTTATCTTCATTCTTTTTTTATAATTCAAGCTTTTGGTATTTTCGTTCACTTCTACCTATTACTGAATTCAGTTTCCTTTCAGAATTTTTTTAACCTTGAAAACTAAGGGGTCTTTGATTTCATTAATCTAAGCGCAACACAAACCAAATTTGGTAGAGGATTTTTATTCTGTCCAACCTTGCAATTAATTTGGATGAATATAATTTGTCCAGACTCCAGCCACCTTTCTCTTCACCTTGATCTCTTCAAATTACTCATCCACTTATCAAATGCTATTTTGCTTTACTGAAAAAATAATATCTTCTACTTTTTTGTAAATATTTGACATGGTGACAATTAGAATAATGACACACGTAACCAACTTCATGATTTTATAGCATTACTATCAAATGAACCCTTACTTGATGTGGCAGTGACATCAAGTCTGGCATGATATCAAAATGAAACCAATTATATCTTCCCCACACTATCTGAAGCAAATGTTCATCCTTGAATGAAAAAGATTTCCACTTTCGAATCCATTTCTTAATTTAACCTTCATTTCTTTTTACCATTTTTCACACACCTGTTGCAGAAACATCCTCTATGACATCTCTCTCTCTCTTCTCTTTTTTCTTCACTTTTATGAGTTCTCAAATTCCTTGGCATCGAAGACATCATTGCAACAATGAAGCTAAGGAGCCACTCAATGCACCTTTTTGGTTTGCTCATTTAAGTTTTTCTCAAAAAACTGAAATATTACTACGAGACCTTTCATTATCATCCATTAGAACACTTGAGAATTAGAATACTCGGGTAACCCAAGCAATATCAATGACAGTGTACTCATGAGATTGTTTTGCTTATGTTAGTTTTATATGACATTTCAGATTCTATCTGTGAAGCTCAATGTGGGGCAGTTCCCACATTTGGCAGCTCTAGTTACTCGTATTAATTACAACTGTTTCTACATGTCCGATGGTGGCATCTTGACAAAGGCTCCTCGTTCTGCCACTTTGCGTCCCTCATAATTCTCTCTTCTCAAACCAAGTGTGAGTAATATCTTCATTTATTGCTGATGCTCTTGCTGGCATGTATACAAGACCTTGTTTCTTGTTATACTAATCAAGCATTCGATGCTTTCTCTTTACAGGTCTTGATTTGCTTTTGGAAATGATTAGCCTTATTGCAGCTTTAAGCTCTAAGCATTTGATAAGATGCTTAGCAAGAGTTTTGACTTGAATTTTGATCTTGTGAATAATAACGTGTTGTACATATCGCTACCTGAGACGTGCGTGCTGTGTACCTATTCTCGATTTCTTATGACTGAGTTGTGGAAGTCAAAAAGCAAGGAGATGTAAACAGATGATCGACAGTCTAGCTAAGAAGCAGCTGTAAGCTGAGCGCATGGGGTGTTCCATATATGAACCCAAGTTCCCATCTTTTATCTGTACCTTTGTGATGTGATATTTCGTAATTGTGCTTAGATGGAAATGGTTCTATTAAATGTGAGAATATATATTGTCAATATATCCATTTATGAAACTCCAAATTTCTGTCTTTTATCTGTACTGTTGTTATGAAGTGATAATAAAATTGTGCGTACATGGAAATCGTTCCATAAGTTTTAAAAATATAATTTGTCGATAGATGCATGTGTATATCTTCTTATATTAGTTTTTCTTATAGATATTTATGCAGTATTATTTTATAAATACTTATTTAATTTGTTATTATATTTACTATTATTTTTAGGGTGTCTTTTGTACATTAAATACATGAATTTCTTATGTGTTATGGAAGAATAACTTGTTCTATTAGAACATTTTGCCTCCAGCCCCTACTCCATCAGCTCAACCTCCACCCCTAGCCCAGCCCCCATCCCACCTTCAAGCCTAGCGGCTCTACCCCTACCCCCTTTGTTCCCAGCGATCCAGCCTCCACCCCTTTAGTTTCAGCCTAAGCCCAAAATTTTGATATATATATATATATATATATATATATATTTGTAGAATGTATAAAAAAAAAGAGATTAATAACAAAATAAAATATGAAAAATAGTCTCCACTAATTTCTAATTCAATTATTTAAAGAATCTTCTGAAAAAAAAAAAAAGAACAACAGAATGATATTCATGAAGATATTCCTTTTCAATTTATAGAAAAAAAGTAGTTATTTTTTTGAACTATGTTAAAATGTATTAACTTTTACTTAAAAAAGATTCTTTTTCTAAAAGAATATTATATCCAAATATGTGCGCGCGATAAAAATGTAAATGTGCAAAAGAAGTGCACGAGCACAGCAGAATGTGAGATCTGTCCATGCGTTTTTCTCGGATTCTGGTCAGGTTTGCAAGGATCCATGCATTTTTGCTATTTTTGGGATATAATTCAAAGTTGTTTGCCTTATTTTTTAATAATATATAAATTTATACTATTGTTAAGACCATCTCCAGCAGTTTGTATTACTCTAGTGCAAAATCTGCACGACTTTAGCTTAAAATTTACATACTCTCTCCAACAGTTTGCACTACTTTCTCCACTAAAAATTAATATTACACAATAATCTTTATTTTCTTTATTTTTAATATTTATTTTTACTACTAAATATTTGTTAAAAACGTTATATATGTAATTTTATTTAACAATAAATTTTGAGATAATATTTATTTTACTTATATTCTTAAACTATCATATTCAAAAAATATATTTGTAAAATTGAATGTAGGGTAATATTATACAATTCTATTAAATTTGTATATAATATTTAAAATCTCATATACTTATTTAAATTATAGTTTTATTATTATTTAAATCACACTTCATATAATTTTAAAAAACTTGATTTAATTTCTGTTTGAATAATTATGATAAAAAAATTACAATATTAAATATTAAAAAAAGATATAATCATATAAAGAAGAAAAGGAAAAAAAAGTAGCCCAATAAAAAATTTGCAGTAAAAGTGGTGCAAAAATTTCAAAAACTTCAAAGTGATGCAAATGATGGAGTATTGTTGGAGGATGAAAACTGATGCCAAATGCCAAAATATAACTTCTTGTTTGAAAAGCTCTAATATGCAACAATTGAATATTTTAATATTTATTATGATTTTAATGAATTACTATTAGATATCAAAAAGGGCAAACGGAAAAGGTGCATATTCCCCTGATATAATATTCCATGCTTAAATTACGTTATTATTATTATTATTATTATTATTATTACTATTATTATTATTATTTTGTAAATTTTGAGATTATTAAGATTATTCAAAATATGAAAATAACCAAATAATATGAAAATCGATAAATTAGTATTATTATTATTATATATTATTATTATTATTGTGAAAAAAATTATAATTTTTTAGTGTCAGATCCAAAACACAATCATTCAGAAAAAACATGTGCGTAGAACAAGTGTTGTGGTCCACACTTTTTTGCATGAATCCGGATAAGGCCAACTAAAAACCATATATTTATACTATTTTTAGATAAGATTCTATCCATTAGAAGATTCATACATTTAGTGTATATAATTTTTTGTGTTGCAAAGGCAATTGATTAGTAATTTTATTATTTTACTAAATATATCTCACTAATTTATTATTTTTAAAGCTAAATATAATTTATTTACATATAAATAATAATTTATAGTCAAACCTGCCAATTTATAGTCATCCAACCCAACGTCCAAATTTTATAATTACACGGCAAACTTGTCCAGTCAATAACAATTTTAAGTTTTTCAACTGTTATAATTTTGTCAATGGCGTCGTTAGCCTGTAATTTGTGACTTGGAAATAACAAATATTATTTTATTATTTTGACTAACATATGATAGGCGTCTTTCATTTATATTACAATATTTTAGGCAAACAAATTTTGAAATCAATCAAACTGATGCCATCTGCATAATATTATATTAAATATCAGTTTAAATTTATTATTTATATTTTGAAATTTTAAATTTTAAAGTAAATAGTTAATATCTTAATATATATTTTTGGTGAGTTAATCAGATATTGACAAGTCAATTTATTTGAAGATAAAATCTTGCTAATATAGAAGTGAATAATCAAATTCATTTTGTAATAAAATTACATCTTCTATTTAAAAGTAATAAGCATCATTAAATTATAAATATTTAAATTAAATCGTATTATTGTATCTCGTAAGAGTTCTTATTATTATACATCTAATAAAGGGAAACACTACAACATGAAAAGTCAACAAATCAAAGAGTTGACTTGGAAAATCAATAATCTTCTCAATCATTCAAAATTGATGTTAGCACAGAGTCAAATGTGATAGCTCTTAGTGGAGATAATAATGTCTAAAGAATTTGAAAATGAAGTGTGAAGCCTCGAATTAACATTATTTCAACTTAAAACGACTTCAAGGAAGATCAAATAGACAAATTCCCCAAGAAGTTGTTCATCTAAGAAGTCGTGTTTTTTAAGATCTCCTGAACTTAAATATTTAATCAAATTTCAAGAGGTTAAACCAACATATTAACGGTATTGAAGAACAAAAAGAAGTTATTGAGACAAATTAGAGGGAGAAATAGAGATTGCACCACATGAATTCTCAATTTCATTTGATAAATTCAAATTTTGTATAGCTTTCTATTTTATTAATTTAATTCATAAAATTTATAGTTACAATATTAAAAATACATGCCTTAATGAATACTCTAAATTTATTAAATCATTTTCATATTTAATTCTAATACTATATTGATAATTTCAGATACTTTTTTTGTGTTTTTTATTTTTAAATAACTTTAAATTTTATTTGTTGATGTGCCACTTTCATTTCCATTTTGGAAGACAAGAACGCAAGCATAAATAATTGGAATCCTCAAATTTCTAGCGAGCTTACTAATTTGTTCTTTTTCTGATGGATTTAAAACGAAACTTGTTTAAATAAAAATATATAAAATGTGATAGCGAATTTTTATTTGAATGGACTATTTTTGGCACCATCCCTATAGTTACAATATCAATTTTGCGTCCTCCTCTTCTTAATTAATCGACTTCATCCCATATTTGAATATATAGATTATATAAACATACATTCATTCTTCAAGGAGATAAAACACATGTCAATATTACAGCTAGCCTTATTTGAATATATAGACTATATAAATGTGGTTACGTATATTGATAACAAGTTACTTTGATTTGACTTACAAAATATTAATCTTATCCATACCCCAAATTCCAAAAACTATGCATGTATCAAATTAAAATAAAATAATATTTAATTCAATTTAGCCATGTTTGAATTGAAACAAAACACTATGTATCCAGAAGATTTTTCGAAAAATGTATCATATTTAAATAATGAAGTCAAAAGATTTCGAGGGAAGAAGGTCAAATATTCTAGATTATATATAGGAAAACTTTTGGCCAACCCATAAAAATTGGAAATTTTACAACTGTAGAAAATTTTGACTTGGTAAGATGATACCTAATTATTATTTATATAGGAAAGTTGGTAGGCCACATTGACAAGAAAAAAAGATATAAACACAATAATGGAAAACTTGAGTTCACCTTCATGGATGTTGAGATGAGGTGAACAGCAATCTCGACTTTTCTAGTATTAATCGACCTGAATATCAGTCAAATTTAAATAATTTAATTTTTCAGACATATATACTTTTTTGTTCTGCTTATTAAGTTTGAAGATAAGTTGAGCTTGAACTTTAATTAAAGAAATATATATATTATATTTGGCCTTATAATATGATTATCGTGTTGAGTTAAAACGAAACTTGAGTAATTAATCTCAAACCGTGAGTATCCTTTCCTAAATGATAAATTACCAATAAAATATCCTTGTAATGAGTACGGGATAGTATGAGGTACATCATATATTTTGTTTATCCACCATTTTGTTATACTATACGATGATTGTTCGTATAATGTACGAGATATAATATTTTTTTATTAAATTAATAATATATGATAATAATAATAATTATTATTAATATGTATAAATTATTTATAACAATTATATAGATATACTCATTTTTTCAAAGAAGTGAGAACATAAAATAAAATAAAAGATAGAGTTTTACCAACCGTTATTATCGTTCTATTCCCATTCCGCTAACTGTCCTAACAAGCCCCGCTAAGTTTACTATGATTGTTACTAGTATGTTTTTCCATGGGATGCATGAACATATTATTATAGTATAATATTATTAAATTTAAGAAATAAATAAAATTAATATTTTTTAAAAAATTATATAATTATGTTCAATAATTTATATATGTAGCATGATTATAATTAGGATATAAATATTATATATAAAATGATATGTGAATATTAATTAATTTATTTATAAAATACAATAATCAAATTACCAAATATATTGTATTTTCTTTTGAACTCAAGAAAATTGAATAAAATCTGATATATTAATGTGACCTTTTTTTATTATTATACATAGCATCGAATCTGCTACAACTTCATAATTGATTTGTTAAAATCAAGTAATTATGAAGATATATGAAATTTTTTATTAGCTTTGATAAAGTGAGTAACATTCTCAATATTAACAAATAAAAATATAAAAAAATTAAAATGAATACTTATTGGTTAGCAATATAACAAAATTTTCTAAAAATACATATTTCTATTTGTTAAAAGAAAAATGAACCGAAAAAATGATAATAACAAATATAGAAATAATCAGTTTATTCTTTTATATATATATATATGGATTAATTAATTAAACTAGATAAAAAATAAAAAATTGTCAACTTCAAAATATGATTTGCATGTACCCAATCAACCTCAAATTTATTAACTGTGGATACAGATGATTATTAATTTTCTCCTCTTTATCAAGACATACATGCATGGTTGCTCGTTATTTACTATGACTATATTTTAAATGTTCCCGATGATTGATTTTACATTTTCATAATTATATAATATGTAAGTTTTGAACAAATAAAAAAAAAAAAAGAAAAAAACATTAAGACATGTCCATAATTCTTACTGCAATTTGAATTATGAGTTGCCATACAAGACCGCCCTACTCGATTTACATTTGTGAATATATATAAAATAAAATAAACAAAGAGTTTGAATGACTGATACAATCATGCAGCCATGCAGACCAGGGCACTATATATATAATATGGTTAACTAGCCAACCTATGAAATACCACACAAAATCCATACGCAGCCATGGAATTCAGCTCTGTCGTCTATGGTGCCCTTGCCTTCTCTTTCCTTTTCTATTACCTGCTGCGACTAAGATCAGCAAAGCCTAAATCTAATGCACACAAGTCGCCACCGCAAGCGGGTGGCGCACGGCTGCTTACAGGCCATCTCCACCTCCTACGCGGCGGCCCCTCCGACGGGCTTCCTCACATTAACTTAGCCACCCTGGCCGATAAACACGGCCCAGCTTTCACAATCCGACTCGGCGTGAACCGAGCCCTGGTTGTGAGCAGCTGGGAACTGGCCAAGGAACTGTTCACCACCAACGATGTGGCGGTGTCCTCGCGGCCACAGATGAAGGCGGCCAAACACCTGGGCCACGACTCCGCCATGTTCGGGTACTCTCCGTACGATACGTACTGGCGTGAGCTGCGCAAACTCGTCTCCGTCGAGCTTCTGTCGAGCCGTCGGATCGATCTTCAGAGGAACGTCCGTGTGTCGGAAACTGCGCAGTTCATTAGCGAACTGTATAAACTGTGGGAGAAGAAAAAAGACGGCGGCGTGTTGGTGGACATGAAGCAGTGGCTCGGGGACTTGAACTTGAATGTTGTCCTCAGGACGGTGGCTGGGAAGAGATACAGCGCCGGTCCCGGCGGGGAGGACGCGGAGGAGACGAAGCGATATCAGAAGGTGATGAGGGATTTCTTCCACTTGGCGGGGCTGTTTGTGCCGGCCGACGCCTTTCCGTATCTTGGGTGGCTTGATCTGGGTGGATACGAGAAGAAAATGAAGGAGGTTTCCAAGGATATGGACGAAATCATCGGAGGGTGGCTGGCGGAGCATCGGAAAAAGGAACATTCCGGCAAGGATAACCCGCAGGATTTCATGGATGTGATGCTGTCAGTTGTGCAAGATGCTAATGTACAAGGTCGGCATGATGCTGATACCATCATCAAAGCTACATGCGAGGTATTCCTTTTGCATAGATATAAACATGAACTAACGTTTGAATATAGTGGAAATCATGAAAAATGAGTTTTTTTTTTCATATTAAAATATGTTTTTTTGGTAACCTTAAGAGAAATTATGTTTTGTGTTTTTGTTGTAAAGTATTATTTTTGTCCTAATTGAATCTACACACGCAAAAAATTGATTTGTAAAAATCACAGGATTTTATGGTATTGTTCATGTGCTCCATGATATAATTTATAAGGCTTGAAATAAATAGTAAAATATAATCTTGTTTTTTTTAAAAAAAGTTATTATTATTATTTTTTTAAAATTGGGTTCAAAATATTTAAACTTTATAAACAATATCATTAAGTCCTATTTTTTTTTTTATAAATAAAATAATAGGGATTGATGATGTTGTCCGTAGGGTCGAACTATTTTGTCAACTTTTTCAGTGTGGAATCATTAATGATAAAAACTCTTTTACTATATTAAACCCTTATAATATAGGGTAGAAAACTTTGGTACTCCTTATAATATATTTACAATGTATGATTTGGGAAAAATGTGTTAATATTATCCTTTTTGTATGAAAACGAAGATTTATTTATCCAATTTTAAACGTACATGTTCTCTTAATCCACTTCTTAAAACTAGTTCAGCAATATCTCTCAAAATTTACGAAGTTGGTAAAAATTAGTATTTTTGTGAAATCGGTGAAAAACATATTTTCTTTTATGAACATGGTATTTTGCCATTAGAAATTATGATTTGTGTCTCCAATTATAAAACAATTAATTATTTTTTTTCCTTTGAATTCAACTGGACAGTCTCTGATCGCGAGTGCAAGTGACACCACAACAGTGATGTTGGTATGGACACTATGCCTCCTATTGAACAACCCTGATGTCCTAAGAAAAGCTCAAGAAGAATTGGACGAGCATGTGGGAAGAGAGAGGCAAGTAACCGAAGCAGATATCAACAATTTAGAGTATCTCCAAGCCATAGGTAAAGAGGCATTGAGATTGTACCCTCCTGCCCCATTAGGCGGGCCACGAGAGTTCACCAAAGACTGCAACGTGGGAGGCTACCATATCCCCAAAGGCACATGGCTTATTGTGAATATGTGGAAACTGCAACGGGATCCAAAGGTGTGGCTCAATGACCCTTCAGAATTCAGGCCGGAGCGGTTTCTTAGCACGCACAAAAATGTTGATTTGAAGGGTCAAGATTACGAGTTTATCCCGTTTGGTGCTGGTCGAAGGGTTTGTCCAGGGATGAACTTTGGCCTTCAAATGTTGCATTCGGTGTTGGCTAGCATGTTGCAAGCGTTCGACTTCTCAACAGTGTTGGAGGGGCGAGTTGATATGACTGAAGTTGCAGGAATGACAAACTCCAAAGCTACACCACTTGATGTTCTAGTGGCCCCAAGGTTGCCTCCCCATCTTTACTAGATTGTTGTTTTGAGTCATCAAAGAATAATCGATGCGCCACATTAAATGCGCGCATCATAGTTTGATTGAATAGTGATTTGTAATTTGTAATGTAGCTTGATTTAATTTGTTTGAGCCACAGAGGGTGAGTTTATTATATTTAATAATAAATAGATGCAATTTTAAGTATTAGCAAAATAACTAATATACAAAAGTTATATACTTTTCAAAGTCATACATATATATATATATATTAGTTTTATAAACAACATGAAAAAACCAATTTTTTCATAAGAAAGTCAATAAAAAAAAAGTAATTCTAAAAAAAAAACTTCAATGGACATGACGACCGATACTCCCATATGCCATGCTATTACAAGCCCAACAACGTAAGACCGATAAAATCGTCAGCAGGCCTGATGTTTCTTATTCTTATTTTTTTCTCCTTATAGTATTTTTATTGTTTATTTCTTTATTTATTTATATTTTTTAAAAAAACATTTTTATTAAATAGATAAAATAAAATCAAATGTTATATTATAAAAAAATTTATATATCAACACATATACATGTATTATTTTTTCCTTTCAGGAACATTATTACTTGACACTTAATTTAAAAGAAAGGGGTTTAATTGTGAAATCATATTGCGGAAATAAACATAATATAGCTCTTAGAAAATTTTAATTTACACAACATAAATAATTTTAATAAAATATGTAAAATTTAAAATATTTGATTAATTGGAGAAGCCTAGAAAGACAGTCAAAACTACGGCCATGTTCATCCTTCCAGACTTCTTTACCTGAAAAGGTGATGATGTAAGTGTTGGAAAATACTTCGTTGGCTAATTCTTTTACCCATAAAAGTACATACATATGAAAACATAATGATTTTTGCATCGGCTATAAGCACATTATACATTGAAGCAATTCACATGCATCCATAAATCATGAGATCCTTTAATATGTATACTATTTACTTATTATAGTACATATAAGAGTACATCAATCTTATTTGGGATTCATAATGTCCCGCTCAAGCATCATGAGTTCGAGAGCTACTCTAAGTGATCTTTCGGTCAGAATCTTGTACGAGTCATACCCACAAATCTTAGTCATATATATGTATGATATTATTCGTATACCTTACATAGTGTACGACTTTACCACGAATCTGGCAAATAAGAAATCATATATATATATCAAACATTATATTCATAGAATCATGTCATCATCAATATCATGTCACATTTAACTTTCACAATGACAACGCATATCCAACACATCATAATCATTTTATATATATAATGGGCTCATTCATATGTCATATCATAAAATTTTAATCACGTAAGCTCCATAAAACAATCATTCAACAATAAATGTATACAATATAAAATTCTAAAGCATATCATAGACGATTACCATATAATCATGCATATTTATCTATAGGGTAGTTTAACAAACCACATCACACAATTTAGTATGAGAGTATAACCCATCTCGTAGACGGGCACTAATCGTTGAATATTAATAAAGTTTGTCCTGGTTCCTTAGGACTTTGGAACTCCTATAATAGGAAAATTCATTTTATAAGAATCTTTAAAATGGTAGAGAGATTTATTCAACAATTAAGAGAAACTTGAATTTTTTATAATCTTATAAATTGACTTAGAAGACTTTAGAAAGTGAAAATAGGACTAATTTTTTAAAAAAAATTGTGAAAACAGGTTTCTTATTGAACTTGGCCCCATTTTATTCTCGGAGTTTGTGCACAATACAAAAATAATAACCTTCGGTTTCTCAACACCAAACTATAGATGCAAAATGTGTGATATTTTACCACTTATTTGAGCTCAATCACACTTAAAACAAAGATGTTATGACTGTTTAAAGTTAAAGGGACTAAATTGATCATTTAGGATAGTTGAGATGGGTCAATTTTGAAATTTGGAAACTATTGAACTTAATTGAAATATTAGGAGATAAAAACAGAAGTCAAACCTTATGGACTAAATTGATTTTTTTCTAAACTTCAATTGAGGACATGAATTATATAATGTTCAGTAAAAATATTATAAATAAATATATATATGTAATAAATAAATTAGAAATATATATATTTATCAAAGTTAATTTATAATTATAAAAATATATTATTTAGAATATAAAAGTTAATAAAATTATTTTCTATTTATAAGTACATATAAATATTAATTATATAGATAATTATATAAGATATATATATTTATATACAATATATGTGTGTGTATATATGTGTGTGATGTTTATAGTATATATATAAATATATATATATATATATATAAATTTATATATAGAGAGAGTAAATATGCTACTATTCCAACACAAAAATAGTAACATCTTTGTAGATAGAAAAATAAAAAATATGTTTTGTACTCATATTTATAGACAAATTTATCTCTTATTCCTCTTTCTTTCCCCTACTGGTGAAAGTTCACTACTCCTTGCTCTCTTTCTTCACCCCTTTTTAATTGATTGAAATATTGAAATTTCACATGTAAGTTGTTTCACGTCAAAAAATGAAAGAAGGAATACTGACTTATATGTCTAGTGAGCCACTCCTTCTATCAACAATTGATTTTAAAATAAAAACTCATTAGAGATGTAGTTAATCTGACCTTTGACTATTGGGTACACTTTAATTTGTGGGATCATATCAAATACTCGTTACAAAATAAATGAAAGAGAACTTAACACCAATTATGTAAGTCCCTTTTCCCTATTTTTCCTCATCCCTCTCCTTCCTTGTCCTCCGTCCCCACCCTTCTAGAAACATACCTTCTTTCTTCAAGGAGTGCAAACACATGATAATACAGGCAGCCATATTTGAATATATAGACTATATAAATGCTGTTTAAGAAAAAGTTAAATATTAATATCATTCAGATCCATAAAGTCCAATAGTATATTGATAAGTTACATCACATTATAGAAAATATTAATGTGGTCCACACCCCTAAATATTTAATTCAATTTATCCATGTTTGAATCTAAGCAAAACACGATTTATTCTGAAGAATTTCCATAAGTTAATTATATTTAAAAATGAAGTTTAAAGATTTCGACTGAAGAAGGGCAAAATTCAAGATCATAGCAAAACATAATAATAGTAATAAGTTGGTAGATTCAATGGCGGATATTTTGGCTAACCCATGAAAATTGGAAAACCCGCCGCAATAATTGAAAATTTTGACAACAATTGGTAGATAATAATGACACGGAAAATGATAAAATAAAGAAACAAATTGTATATTTGATCTACGTCGGTGGTGGGAAATTCTAATTTTAAATTTTAGATTGTAAAATAAAGGGGAATAGTGATAATTTTTGTTTGTTTGGAGATTGTATATGATAGTATTGTTCTGTCGATGAGTGTTGGAATGCAAAAATTTATGTGCATCGTACCGTGCAACTCGATCTATAATATTATTTATTTAACTAAAAAATATTATTTTGTTTACTTAAAAGATATTACTACTAATTTGTTACCAAAAAAATATAATAATGCATTTCAAGTAAACAAAATAATATTTTTAGTTGAACAATAAAATCGTAGATTAGATAAATCGTACACTCACTGCATAAGAAATGTATTCATGATGGAAAAGATAAGTTATTATAATATTATGTTATATTGGTAATGACTTAATGATTGTTAAATGATTAGTTATTGTATATGACAATGAAGATTTAATAGAGAAAAGGAGAGAATTAAAAAAATAAATTTAAAGAGACTTATAGTTACATTATAGTTACATATTAGGTGGTGAATAGGTATATATCGTATTATTTAAATAAAATTTTATTAAATTATAAATTTTAATTTTAGATATCAAAATAAAAAGAGACAAAATAACATTCAAAATTATTGACAGACGTACAGCAAATATGCCCAAAGAGTTTCAATGGAGGATGCAATGCAGACCAGTGCACTATATATATGGATAATTAGCCAACCTATTACATGCCAAACAATATCAATACGTAGCCATGGAATTCAGCTCTGCCGTCTATGGTGCCCTTGCCTTCTCTTTCCTTTTCTATTACCTGCTGCGG
Organism: Caryopteris x clandonensis; assembly: GCA_028749325.2. NCBI lineage: Eukaryota > Viridiplantae > Streptophyta > Magnoliopsida > Lamiales > Lamiaceae > Caryopteris > Caryopteris x clandonensis. The sequence continues at coordinate 784,714 of JAPYKT020000008.1, read as the reverse complement.
CTGAGATCAGCAAAGCCAAAAACTAATACACACAAATCGCCGCCGCAAGCGGGTGGCGCACGGCTGCTTACAGGCCATCTCCACCTCCTACGCGGCGGCCCCTCCGACGGACTTCCTCACATTAACTTAGCCACCCTGGCCGATAAACACGGCCCAGCTTTCACAGTCCGGCTCGGCGTGAACCGAGCCCTGGTTGTGAGCAGCTGGGAACTGGCCAAGGAACTGTTCACCACCCACGATGTTGCGGTGTCGACGCGGCCACAGATGAAGGCGGCCAAACACCTGGGCCACGACTCCGCCATGTTCGGGTTCTCTCCGTACGATGCGTACTGGCGTGACATGCGCAAACTCGTCTCCGTCGAGCTTCTGTCGAGCCGTCGGATCGATCTGCAGAGGAACGTCCGTGTGTCGGAAACTGCGCAGTTCATTAACGAGCTTTATAAACTGTGGGAAAAGAACAAAGACGGCAGCGGCGGAGGCGTGTTGGTGGACATGAAGCAGTGGCTCGGGGATTTGAACTTGAATATCGTCCTCAGGACGGTCGCTGGGAAGAGATACAGCGCCGGTCCCGGCGGGGATGATGCAGAGGAGACGAAGCGATGCCAGGAGGTGATGAGGGGTTTCTTCCACTATGCGGGGCTGTTTGTGCCGGCCGACGCCTTTCCATATCTTGGGTGGCTTGATTTGGGTGGATACGAGAAGAAAATGAAGGAGGTTTCCAAGGAAATGGACGAAATCGTCGGAGGGTGGCTGGCGGAGCATCGGGAAAGGGAACATTCCGGCAAGGATAAGCCGCAGGATTTCATGGATGTGATGTTGTCAGTTGTGCAAGATGCTAATGTACGGGGTCAGCATGATGCTGATACCATCATCAAAGCTACATGCGAGGTATTCTTTTTGCGAAGATGTGAACAGTTTCATGATCAAACTTTATTCTTTTTGCGCGGATATAAAAAGTTTCATGAACAAACGTTTGTTTACAGTGAAAATCGTGATAAATGAGTTTTTTTTATTTTATTTTTTATAAAATTAAAATATGATTTTTTTTTGGTAACCTTAGAGAAGTTAAGTCTTTGTGTTTGTTTTATTTTTCATTAGTTGTAAAGTACTTTTTATTCTTAGTGTTCTACACCCACAAAATGTTAATTTTTTTAGGATCTAATGGTTTGTTTAAGTGCTCGATAATACTATTTATAAAATAAATAGTTCAATTGAATCCTATTTCTACAATACATATATATATATATATTTATATGTTTGAATACAAATATGGGTTGATATGTTGTTTGTAGGGCTAGAACTGTTGAGGTGAGATCTTATATTCCATATTACATTTCATCTTATATTTTAAAATTATTATCTCGTGCCACGTGTATAAAATAACATCACAATCGTATATTAAAACAATAAAATAGAAGATTAAAAAAAAAAGAAAAATAGAGGATCCAAACCCGAACTATTATGTCAACTTTTGCAGTGTGGATAAATAAGGATAAATGAACCCTTTTACTATGTAATAAATAGTAAAAGGGGCAGAAAAACATTAAATCCTTATAAAATAGGGTAAAAAAGCATGGTATTCCTATAATATATTTACAATATATGATTAGTTGAAAATGAATTAATATAATCTTTTTGTATGATGGAAGGTTTTTTTTTTTATCTATTTTTAAAAAGTATATATGTTCGCTTTATCTATTTTTTTAAAGTAAAGTCATGAATATATTGACGTTAAGCAACATATCTCAAAATTTATAAAATTAGTAAAAAGAAAATGTGCTTTTATGAAATAGGTAAAACACATCTTTTCTTTTATGAAATGGATAAATTTTGCCATTTAAAATTAGGATTTGTGTCTCCAATTATAAAACTATTAATGATTATTTCTTTGAATTGAATTGAACAGTCTTTGATTGCGAGCGCGAGCGACACTACGACAGTGATGCTGGTATGGACACTATGCCTCCTATTGAACAACCCTGATGCTCTAAAAAAGGCTCAACAAGAATTGGACGAGCATGTGGGAAGAGAGAGGCAAGTAACCGAAGCGGATATCAACAATTTAGAGTATCTCCAAGCCATAGGTAAAGAGGCATTGAGATTGTACCCTCCTGCCCCATTAGGCGGGCCACGAGAGTTCACCAAAGACTGCAACTTGGGAGGCTACCATATCCCCAAAGGCACATGGCTTATTGTGAATATGTGGAAACTGCAACGGGATCCAAAGGTGTGGCTCAATGATCCTTCAGAGTTCAGGCCGGAGCGATTTCTCAGCACGCACAAAAATGTTGATCTGAAGGGTCAAGATTACGAGTTTATCCCATTTGGTTCTGGTCGGAGAGTTTGTCCGGGGATACACTTTGGCCTTCAGATGTTGCATTCGGTGTTGGGTAGCTTGTTGCACGCGTTCGACTTCTCAACAGTGTTGGATGGGCCGGTTGATATGACTGAAGTTGCTGGAATGACAAACTCCAAAGCTACACCACTTGATGTTCTTGTGGCTCCAAGGTTGTCTCCCCATCTTTACTAGATTGTTAGTTTGAGTCATCAAGGAATAACTGAGGTCCCACATTAAACACGGACATCATTGTTTGAGTGAACAATAATTTATAGTTTGTAAAGTAATAAAAGCTTGAACTTGTTTAAGGCCCATAATGATGGTGTTTTTTCAAAATTTACTTTTGTTTGTTCAACATTTTGAACTAGCCATCTCTTCGAGGGTATTGTTAAAACATCATCAATTCCTAATGAAATGGATATAGTAGTATCTTGTTACTAAAGTCTTTACTTGATTTAGGAAGTATATATCATTCCGAAGTGATCTATTTATCTACTAATAAATCGTTTCATGACACTTCCGTCTATCACTTTATTGTAAAATAACAGATTTGTTTGTTTTGTTATAAGTACCTCCATATTCTGCTGAATACGATTCAATTTATTTAGAATCAGGATTAGAACGAGTTGTATTGCACTGTTCATTATTCGTTGAAGTTATTCTATGTTAGTCTATTTAAAACTTAATAGCAATGTATACACTTTAAATTATTTCATATACTTGAATTACGATTTTTGTAATGAAATTTGTCATTGCTAGCTGGTATTTTTGCATTTGGGAACTCAACCTACCTTACACAAGCTGAGACTCACTTATTGATAAACTAAATTTGTAGGTGTGGTTCTTTTCATTTTGTGGAACTAGTAAGAACATGTATGCCAAATGTGATGCATATAATATATTTAAAAAAATTATATTATTTAATTTATTTATACTGCATCCTCTCAACTATAGTATAAAATTGGTAGTTGGAGTAAATTAGAGTCTTAAAATAATCCAATTTTGAAGTCTATAGTATGGCACAATTGAACGAAGCTAAGGTTTAACATATTATCCTTCCCGAGTTGTTCGTTCATTTTCCAGACAGTGCCAATTGACAACATACTCGATGAGAGAAGGAGAAACGGATGGAGTTTTGTGATGCGAATAAAATAAGTGTGTATTAGATAATTCAGTGTACGTGAAAAGTTGCATATATTCAAGTGAAATAAATGAGAACTAAAGTTATGTTGCACGCATAAGGATGCAATCAAAATTATAAGATCGTGATTTTTTTATCACAATGGGCGATCTAGTTATGATTTATCCACTTTCAATGGACGATTCAGTTGTGATTTATCCACTTTCAAAAATATTTTCAGCAATTTGCATAATTCTAATACATATTTTGTATTATTTTAATGTAAAATCTCCCCCATTCTCCACTATATTGTATTAAATTCTGCATTAAAAATTAATATTTCATATTAATCCTTATAATTTATTTGTTTTTAATCTTTCTATAACTACTTCATTTTTGTTAAACCCATATGTAATTAACCGTTCTGTCGTGACACGGTAAATTGATTATTTATTTTCCTCAACTCTTCTCTACTAACTAGTGGTAATGGAGAATAAGGTTCGATCCATGGGGAACATATGAATGATTTATGTATTTTTCGTATCAATTAATGAACAATAGTAAAGGAGCTTTGGATTGATTCTAATTAATCCTATAAACTAATTTTCTATACAAGTATAAATAAAACGACGAGTTTTTCCAAATATTAAACACGATGCAGTTTTTAGTTTAGTTATCCCCTTACTCTTAATTACCTATCCCCTTACTTTTAATTACTTTTCGAATTATTGTGACAATCTCTCTAATTAAATTCTAGAATTTCTACCCATAAATCTTAATAAAGGCGATTAATCTTATTAGACAATCATCTGTAATTTAATAATTCAAGTAAATATCATAATTAATTCAAGAATAAAATTAAAAAATTATCACACAAATAATTAAACGTAATCTAAGTAGGTATGATTAAAAAGTTCCTAAAATTGGATACTAAAAATCTAACCATATTTAATATTGAAAATAAAAAAAATGAAATACATAAAAATCAAAACGAAAAGAAAAGAATAAAGTCGAAAAGTCTTCGATTCTCTCTCTCATATTACTGTGAACAGTTCGTTTTCTTTCTGCCTAATTCTCTGTCTGTGGCGTTGCTGACTTCTCTCCTTTCGGTTCCATCACAGCCCTTTAACTTAGATCAAGCCCTTTTATTTTCTAGCAAATGGGCTTTGGCCCACAATTAGAATTTGCTCCCGGAAGATGTATTGGGTCTGAAACTGGTTGACCCAGAGTCCAATCCAAGTATTTGATACTAGCATTCTGTGTATTCAATAAATCATAAAAAAATTCATGAAAATTTAGTGGGAGTATTTGAGACTAAATAATAATTTGATAAAATAATACAATATTTATGTTGATAATTTGTATAAAATAATAAAAATTTAAACAATAAATATATACACATTTTCCACCTATCAAAATTTTATTCAAATTATTTTTCTATGTATAAAATTATGAGTCTTATTTGTATAATTAATAAAAAAATACATATAAAATTGAATGAAAGTAATAAAAAATTAAAACTTAACTTTATAATAATAGTACAATAATTATTTTTTTATGTTGTATAATTTTATATTTTATTTGTAATTTTATAGTTTTATCGTTGTAATTTTATGTTTTGTCAATTTGTAATTTTATTAATTTTATGTAATAAATATAATTTAATGTGATAATTTTACATTAGTTGAATTTTCTTCATATATATCTTTTTTCAATTGTTAATATACAAATAAGTTTTTGTTTATTATCTGTTTTGTACGTATAAAATATCAAATTAATCTTCTTTTCATGATTTTTAATTGTACACTCATATCGTATAGATTATCATATTTATTTTGTATTGAATTTCGGTTGTATGTAAAGATTAACTAATAAACATTTAAAACAAAAAACTTGTTAAATATTTTTTATTTAATACAATCATTCAACTCTTTATAGAAACCAAACACTTTTAGGATGAGGTAATATATTCTTTTATACAAAGTATATTATTTTTCATGTATTTATCATTGATATAATAAAATATTAAAAGTATTCTTAAATACTTATTTACTTAAAATTATATAATATATAATATATTATGCAAAATTTTCATTTTATTTTATGTTAAATGATGTATTAAATTTCTTCCTCCATTTTGTGCAACTTAGATCAAATTTATGTTTCTTTTGAAAAAATCTCAATTTTATATCACTTAAGAGCATCGACTCCCATATTAGTGCTTTAAAAAAGGAAATAAAAGCTGTGTTTAAAATCAAACCAAATTTGGGCAAAATTAAAAGTTACAAAAACTGGTAAACACATAATAGATGAGATCAAAGTAAAAGAACAAAAAAGAAATTAATAATATCCCTTTTATAGATAGATATACTACTTGTTATTCAAGATTCAATCAGTAAGAGAGGTTTGTTTGCAATTAAGATTTTAATATTTGTTTAGAAAAAGGACAGAAGAACTAAGAAACAAAATTGAATATTCTCAAAATTATTATTGAAAATTACATATAAATTTGCGCTACTGTTTTAACCCTATCCAAAGACCAAAACACTTAAATTCAATGTGTGGCATACAATTAACCATCTTTATTTTGTTGTCTTATCGTAACTGGATAAAGCTTATCTTTCATAGGTAAAAAGCGTCAAATTTTCTCAATTTTTCTAATTTATTGATTTTTTAGCATAAAAGAGTTCATTTCGAGTCCATTCGGATTTAATTTTTATTTTGCCTTTTGTTTTGCTAAATATATTTAAATTCTTCTTTTAAAAAAAATTAAACAATTCCAAATAATATTATATTGAGGGCTAAGTTATACAATGTTATATATTATTAATTCCGAAGCTCATGCCTTCATAAGATTGGTCAATACTCTCTTTTTTTCATAAAGGTAAACTCAGTGTTCCCAGGTGACTTTCAAAATTTCCAAACAATTAATTGACTTCATTTTCCAATTTCAACTTTCCCAGTTCCAAGATTTCAAATTACTTAGCTATAATAATAATTATTATCATTGATATTAAGAAAGCACAGTACACATTTGTGTGTGTGTGTGTATGCATATATGCATATCGTTGTACAAACACAGGCCTTCTGATTAAGCGATTCATATACTCAGCCATGGAATTCAGCTTTGCCATCTACGGAGCCATTTTCTCCGTTTTCCTTTTCTGTTATTACCTTCTGCGATTCAGATCAGTCAACCGAAAAATAGGTACGCAAACCGCGCCACCTGAAGCTGGCGGCGCACGGCCATTTACCGGCCATCTCCACCTCATGGACGGCGTCTCCTCCTCCGAACTACCGCACATTAGTTTAGGTTCCCTGGCAGATAAATACGGGCCAGTCTTCAAAATCCGGCTCGGCATACACCGAGCCCTGGTGGTGAGCAGCTGGGAATTGGCCCAAGAAATCTTCACCACCTGCGATGCCGCCGTGTCTTCCCGTCCACGGCTGACAGCCGCCAAACGCTTGGGCTACGACTTTGCCATGTTCGGGTTCTCTCCCTACGGTCCATACTGGAGGAAACTGCGCAAACTCATCTCCGGTGAGCTTCTCTCTCCTCGAAGAATTGAGCTGCAGAGCAGCGTTCGCTTGTCGGAAATCAGACAGTTCATAAAGGGAATCTACAAGCTTTGGGAGAAGAGAAAGGATGCTTCAGGCAGGGTTTTAGTGGACATGAAAGAGTGGCTGGGGGAGCTAAACTTGAATGTCCTACTCAAGATGGTTGTTGGGAAGAGAATCGACGGTGGAGATGACGCGGCGGAGACGAGGCGGTGGCGGGAGGTGATGAGGGACTTCTTCCACCTGGCAGGGCTGTTTGTGCCGGCCGACGCCTTTCCTTATCTGGGGTGGCTCGACGTAGGCGGACATGAGAAGAGAATGAAGGAAACTGCCAAGGAGCTGGAAAAAATTGTTGGAGGATGGCTGGCGGAGCATCAAGAAAGAGAATATTCCGGCCAACACAAGCCGCAGGATTTCATGGATGTGCTGATGTCAGTCGTAAAGGGAGAAAATTTCCAGGGACAATACGATGATGATACCATCATCAAAGCAACCTGTCAGTCGTTAATCGTCGCCGGCAGCGACACGACTACAGTGATGCTGGTGTGGGCCCTCTCCCTCCTGCTGAACAACCGCCATGTTCTCAGAAATGCCCAACAGGAGTTGGACGAACACGTCGGAAGGGAACGACGAGTAACCGAAAAGGATATCAGTAGTCTAGTGTATCTGCAGGCCATAGTTAAAGAGACTCTGAGACTGTACCCCGCAGGTCCTCTAGGGAGCGCGCGGGAATTCACTGAAGATTGCAGAGTGGGAGGATACAACGTCGAGAAGGGCACGTGGCTGATCGTGAACATATGGAAGATGCAGCGGGACCCACGAGTGTGGCCCGACCGCCCTTCAGAGTTTAGGCCGGAGAGGTTTGTAGGCGGTGGCGACCACAAGAATGTGGACGTGAAAGGGCAAAATTTTGAGTTGATGCCATTTGGGGCGGGGCGGAGAATTTGCCCCGGGACAAATTTTGGGCTGAGCATGTTGCATTTAGTGTTGGCTAACTTGTTGCAAGCGTTTGAGCTCTCAACGTTGTTGGATGAAGTAGTTGATATGAGTGAGAGTGCTGGGTTGACCAATGTAAAAGTTACGCCGCTTGATGTTTTTGTATCTCCTAGGCTGTCCCATAATTTATATTAGGATAATTATAATGATTTTGTATATATATATATATATATATATATATTGATTCGAGAATCATTAAGAATGTTAATTTTGATCTATTATAACCCGTCTTGATCCGAGGTTTTTAAGTTGTCCCGTCCGATAACGGAACATGTTGGGTTGGATAGCTGCCTCATTATGTTCCTTCCCACCCCACCCTATAATGTTGTATAATATTTATAGAAGATATACTATTAATATAAATTTATTTTCTTACAATTATATTTAGATAAAAACTTTCGTGAAACAGTTTGTCGTCTGTCAAACTATATCTATTTTTTATCTTAATTGTTTTTCTCATCCCAACCTTCCCATCCACCTCCATCCCCCAACCCCTCTAAATCTCCGAACCCCAACCTCTCGACTTCTTTTTATTTTTCAACACTTGGTGGTTGCAATATTTTTAACTTTCAACACAAGAAGTAATACAAATAACAACATAAAGAATAATAGATTTAAGATTAAGCGATACTACATTCTAAAATATAAATTAATACATTGCAATACAAAAAATAAATAAAATAGTAATAGATAAGAGCCAACAGAGCCGGTACACTGATTGAGTGTCCCTCACTTGACATGTTGCGACCTGATGCTCACAAGGTTGAGCAGCTCCACACTACGTCGTGGGTTGACATTGACCAACAACCTCACAACTAAGATAATCTGCATGAATGACAAGTGGCAAGCATATAAGCATAATGCATCAACGTTGGCTACCAAACCGCCTCCAAAAGGCCGAATAAAATTTGTTATTTTCGATAAGTATTCCATCAAAAGACATTCAGCGAGAAGGCTTATGTGGCAATTTTTAATTGAATAATAAAGAAAATACATAAACTTGCTCTTTTATTTATCTTAAAAAAGTCCAAATGTCTTCCAGCTCAACATCTTTGAGTTGAATACTCGTCAAAATAACAAATTGGCGCTAGAAGGTGGAGATGAGGTTCCCACTCCCATCGACAATCTCTCCCTAACTTCCGAGTGTTAGCACCTATGCAGATTCATCCAACGATTGGTCTACCATATACAGGACGATCAAACTGATTAGGTCACAGGGTTTCGACGCCCCCTCACCCCCCAAAATGTATTATATGTATGAGTTGACATCGACATATGGCAAGGCGTCGGGGTGGTACTATTTGTATACCTGATTTGGGGAAAGGTAGTTCTGGCCCTGGGACTGTTGGTGACTATCCCAAACTAGACGAAGAAATGGTTTGGGTAGGGGGCTCTTCACTTTATTTATTTATTTTTATTCTTTTTGTAATTTTTTTATGAGAAAAAGACACGAGAAATTATATAGATTAAAATAGGAAAAATGGTCCTACTGATAGGTTTGTCAATCCATCAAATATAATTAATCTACTTCCAAAATACGAGTATAGTGGTGAACAGGGTCGAATCCACAGGGAACGAGAATTTAATTCTCTTGAATAAAATGAAACAAAAACAGGGATTTTTAAGAGATTTTCACTTAATTAACTAAATACTAAATTAATCAATCTAGCAATCACAAGCTTAAACGGTATCAATGCACACAAAACAATTTGGCAAGAAAAACTATCAAAATAGAGACAATACTAAGAAGATAAAAATTTGATTCAGGGGTTCGATATTCAATTATACTATTGATCATCGACTAACAAATAAATTCTTGCAAATTCAAGCAATTAACCTTGAAATTATTAGGATAGCCTGATAAATCCTTTGTTTTCCTAATTAATTAACCAAACCTAACATCCGGTCAATTCTTATTATTAATCAACTGGGCACGATAGCGTTTCATGTTAATTAATAATAGCATTAATCTTAGTGAAAACAGGTTAATACTAATATCGATAATTAGGATAGCCATAAATATCAATATTAGCCCTATAAATTCAATTAAATTAAATAAATTATGATAGCATAATTTACCCAATCTAATGCTACAAGACTTCACTCATTTACACTACTAGGAGTATAAATTCATGAATAGCTACAAGAGAATAAATAATCATTTGATTTGTCAATTCAAATTAATATAAATCTCCACTAAAAATTATTTGAACCTATTAGTACTTGAATATAAAACAAGATAATCAATACATACCACAAAGCCTCACAATAATATAATCGAAATACGAAACCTGTAAATCAAACCGTAAAATTAGCCACTTATACTATAATAAATTCTAAACATAACCAATATCATTTAATACAAAAAATAAAATAAAGATAAAAAGAAAAGATAAAATAAAATAAAAAAAACTTACTATAAAAAAGAAGATAAAAATGTGTTCTTTCCTCCAAAAAATTATCTCTCTACAAAATTTCACAAAACTAAGTAAAAAAGCAGAAAAGTGTATTCTCTCTCCTCTCCTTATGTGATTCTCGGCTGATGCTTGGTGAAAAGTGGGGAGACCTTTTTGTTTCCCTAACTTTTGACTTCTTGCACTCAAGGCTTTTGGATTTAAGGCTTTCTTTTCTATTTTTTACAATTAATAATATAAGTCTACTAGATAAAATAATAAGATAAGCCCATAAAAATAATATGTTGAGTCTTTCACTTCTGAATATCTTCACTTTAGTTCGTTTTTATCTTTAATTTTTTTTCTTTCTTGATTTTTTTTCAACTGTAATTAAATATTTTTCTGAAATAAAAAATAATTAATTAGATCAATTAATTACAATTTTGAAGACAAAAATACGAAGGATATAAACACAAAATATGGAATATTATAATCATATCACCTACACATATGATATAATTGTATAAATCTTTGAAATTCATAAGACCTTCGCAGAATGAAATTGTAGATGATTCATAAGAATGGATTTGTCGAGGAAATTAATAATAAAAAAATATAAAATTGTAGTAAGTTGAAGTTTATTGAATATAAAGTTTGTTGAATATATGGAATTACTGATATTTCTTAACATACATTGTAATATTTGAGTTTTTTTATGTATAATATACTCATTGTAATTTATGGAGCACTAATAATAGCTCGAGCCAAAAATATAACGCAAAAATTTATGTGCATTGGATATATTATGTAACCGATTTATAGTATTATTTATTTAATTAAAAAATATTATTTATTAAATAAGTAATATCATGCAGCCAATGTATAAAAGAGTCATTCAAAATATCTTTTTCTAAAAAAAATTGAACTACACATATTTCAAGCTTAGACAGTGAAGTAAGAAGAATTTTCAAGATCAGAAGGGAACGTGATTGGTTATCTTTCCTGATATTGTCAATCACAAAATAAATTGGTGTCTTATACTAAATAAATTTGCTCATAATTTGTTTTTGTTGTTCACTATTATTGTCTTTGAATCTGTCATTTTCAAAAAGGCGTACTACGAACGAATTCTTAATCTTTATCATGGATATATATATATATATATATATATATATATATACGAACGAATTCTTAATCTTTATCATGGATATATATATATATATATAAATAGAGAGAGAGAGAGAGAGAGAGAGAGAGAGGATTTTACTTTACCTGAACACATTAATACTCAATTAATTCTTCTTCTCTTTTTTTTTTTCTTTTAATTTGAGTTACAACTAGGAGAATTACTAATTCAGACGTTGCTCAAACTGTAAATTTTACTTACGTGCCGTCACATTAAATTTGAACATTTAATTCATATTACTTGAAACGTTTTTTGTATGCGATTATATAGATACGAATAATTTAAAATATATTATTTTTATTTTTATCAGTATTTATGCATTATTAATATTTTTGAAAGTAAAAGTATTACATTCTATTGAAATAGTTTTTTTATATTGAAAGATATCAATTTCTTTTGAAAATGTATCATTTTTTTTTTGTTTAAGAGGTACTCTTTTGCGAAAAGAGCAATCGAAATATGGACAAGAATATTGTTCCACTGTGCATTGGCTTCGTGCTGACGGCACATTTTTTTATCATATTTGACTTATATGACTATTTTGTATAATTTTATTCACAAAATTTTAGGTGTATCGTACAATCCTATATCTAGTATTATCGAATTGTTATCTTAAAAAATATATAATATTTTTTAAATAAATAAATAATATTTTTAATTAAATAAGTAATATTATAAATTGGGCCACGCAATTTTATTTTATTTTTGGCAATTGAAATTTAATTTAGCAAAGTAAGAATTGAATTATTATCCCCTCATCAACTCGACTCCCACTTGAACATGTTATCAATTCAAATAATATCCAAAAACATAAGATAAGAATTCCACCACTAATTATTAAAAAGAAGAAAAACCACACACACACCCCACTTGTCACAGATCCAAAATAATTAAAAATAATGATAAATATAAATATAAATATAAATATTAAAATTATCAAATCATCAAATTCTATATAAACACCCCGCCATATGCAAACCAGTCAACACTCTACAATGGAATTCATCTCTGCCATCTATGTAGGCATTGCCTTCTTCCTTCTTTTAAACTATTACCTCCTGTACTTCAAATCCCCTAAACCAAGTACTGGTGCAGACAAAGCGCCACCTGAAGCTGGCGGCGCACAGCCCTTCACTGGTCACCTCCACCTCATGGCCCGCGGCTCCTCCGGTGAACTTCCTCACATTAACTTAGCCAACCTGGCCGATAAACATGGGCCTGTTTTCACAATCCGGCTCGGCATACACCGAGCCCTGGTGGTGAGCAGTTGGGACTTGGTCAAACAACTGTTCACCACCAATGATGTGGCGGTGTCGTCCCGCCCTCCACTCAGGGCGGCCAGACACCTGGGCTATGACTTAGCCATGTTCGGGTTCTCGCCCTACGGTGCATACTGGCGTGAACTGCGCAAACTTGTCTCGACTGAGCTTCTCTCAGCTCGTAGAATCGAGCTGCAGAGAAACGTACGTGTGTCGGAAACTGAGCAGTTCATTAACGAGCTGTACAAGCTTTGGGAAAAGAAAAGGGACGGGTCGGGTAGAGTGTTGGTGGACATGAAGCAGTGGTTTGGGGACTTGAACTTGAATGTTATCCTAAGAGTGGTGGCTGGGAAGAGATTTCATAGCGAAGATGATGCGGAGGAGACGAGGCGGTGCCGGAAGGTGATGAGGGATTTCTTTCAGTTGGCGGGGCAGTTTGTTCCGGCGGATGCCTTTCCATATCTTGGGTGGCTTGATTTAGGTGGACATGAGAAGAGGATGAAGCAAACTGCAAAAGAATTGGAGGGAATTGTGGGAGGATGGTTGGCGGAGCATCGGGAAAAGGAATATTCCGGCAACAAAAAGCCGCAGGATTTCATGGATGTGATGCTGTCAGTTGTGCACCGTGCAAATCTTCAAGGGCAATATGACGTTGATACCATCATCAAAGCTACATGTGAGGTAGCTTTTACCTTCTTTTTTTGGTGCATGTATTGTCTCATTTTTCAATTTAATTGATGATAAACAGTTTTTTAATTCCAATTAAATTGGCACAGTCCTTGATTGTTGGTGGGAGTGACACTACTACAGTGATGCTAGTGTGGGCGCTCTCCCTCTTGTTGAACAATCGTCATGTTCTAAGAAGGGCCCAAGAAGAATTAGACAAGCATGTTGGAAGAGAGAGACGAGTAAACGAATCAGACATCAACAATCTAGTGTACCTTCAGGCGATAGCTAAAGAGACTCTAAGACTATACCCCGCAGCGCCCATAGGCGCGACGCGCGAGTTCACCCAAGAATGCCACGTGGGAGGCTACCATGTTCCGAAAGGCACATGGCTGATCGTCAACATGTGGAAGTTGCACCGAGACCCACAGGTGTGGTCGGAGGAGCCCTTGGAATTTAGGCCAGAGCGATTTCTCGGTAGAAATATAGACGTGAGGGGCCAAGATTTCGAGCTGATCCCATTTGGTGCGGGTCGAAGGATTTGCCCGGGGGCGAATTTCGGAATTCATTTGCTGCATTTGGTGTTGGCTAACTTGTTGCAGGCATTTGAAGTGTCGACAGTGTGTGAGAGAGAGGTTGATATGGCTGAAGGAGGTGGATTAACAAATATGAAAGGCACACCACTTGATGTGCTTGTTGCCCCAAGATTGTCACACAATCTATACTAGGTCATTCAGATTGCTAGGAATAATTGATGGCCTTGTACTAAAATATATATATTATCATGATGATGTAAAGTTTCAAGAATTAGTATTAAGACAAACAAATATTACGACCGTTCAAATTGATGCATAGTACTTAGTTCTTGATACAAAAACTTATGTGCATCAGGTGCACGTGCAACACGATTTAAAATATTAATTGTTTAGCTATAAAGTATTAGTTTGTTACTTAAAATGTATTACTTCTGATTAGTTACCTTACTAAAATAATGATATTTTATAGTTAAACAAATAGTATTTAATAGTTAAATAAATAATACTTTAAATCGTGTTGCACTCTGTTCTTGAACATATAAAGTTCGGATTTTTATCTTGGGATATTTTGTCTTCTCTCGATGCAATATAACTTGAATGGCCAATTGAAACTTGGACTTTTGGTGGTTTTGTACACATGGTTGACTACATGTGGATGAGGCTGAGTCATATGTGGAATTTTATGGTCCATTTTTTTGGTACTAAAACTCAAGAACTTGAATTGTTTTACTTATTTTCGTAGCTAAGTATTTTCATGGCTCATCGTATAGTTTTATGGTTTAGGGTTAAGTTAAGATTAAATTTTGAGATTAGGGTTCGTGGTTCAAAACGTTTGTAGTTCATAAATTTACAGGTTCGTGTTCATAATTCATGAGCTAAACTTTTAATATTTTAATGAACATGAATAAAATATTAAATTTAAAAAATTGAAATCATCAATTGGAAGTGGGGTTTGTATCGAATATGCATGCTTCAACACTGGATTATTTGAAAGTAAATTTAAGCCCTTATGAAGTAATATTAATAAAATATCTTCACATTAGGAAAAACTTATATTGACCTCACTACAGCAATAGCATTCACAAAACCTCATATCCACTATATTGAATTCAATTTATATTTATATAAAAGTAAGACAGTTTGATAAATTTATAAAAATATCATTTTTCCTTAAAACCATTCTTTTATTAATAAATTTTGAATAGAATTAAAAAAGAAAAAAAAAGATTGACGGTTGTTGAATGGGGTTGTGGGATTGTGCATAAACATTTTTTTTTTATTTTACTTTGTCACCTTAAATTTTAAATGCTTATAATTTTTACGTCTCAATTTATTTTTTTCATAAAAAATATATCAAATAAATTATTTTTTCAAGATCTTTAATTTGATATCCATATTGCATACATAAAAATATTTTTTAAAAAATATAATATATTTTTTAGATTAATTGTAATATATTTTGATGTTTAAAATATTTTTAAATAAATAAAATTGTGAGATTTTTATGCATAATAAAATTATATTAAAAACAAATTTTGTATATTATGAATTTTTATTTTAAAAAATATATTATTTTATAAAATTATTTAGTTATTACATAAAAGTAACAAAACCTCATACAGTGTGATAATGCAACACAAAACAATATGCGAAATTTAATAATTAAATTACTATTAATTATAATTAATAACTATTATATTATTACAAATATTAAAAATTGTGCATCGTACAGGAGAAATATTAGTACTAAAAATAGAAAGAACATATGAAATCCTAGTTAATCCAACCTAATTCAGTGCAAAAACACATGAATCTAATGCCTATTGTGCGTCATTGAGTTCTTTGAGAAATAAAAATAGTTTTTAGTAAAAAGTAATATTTTTGTAAAATTGTTTGCAAAATATTTATTTTAATATTATGATTTTGACTTTCTTTTTTTTTTTTGTAATTAATCAAATAAAATGAATATTTTTATGGCAAAAAATAATATTAAAAAAGTAATATTTTTAACTATCCATAAAACTATTATGTTTTTTTTGAAAGTATGATATTCGTCATGCGTCCAACGAGATCAACATCACTTAAAATTTTGAAATTTTATGGACTGAATCAACTGTGTGCATGTAAGAAAAGTTATACATTGTGTGCACAAACAAGAGATTAAATTATATATACACATCTACAATTTTTAAATATTTTAGAAAATGCTCAAAATAATAGGGGATCGTCGGATATAACAAGGCCAATCACAGAATCCATAAAAAAAAATAGTTTGTGCCATAAATTATTTATTTAGCATTTTAGAAGAATTAGGTAAATTATTGTGTTAGCAATAGTAAAGAAGCACTAGTTAATTGATAAGGATGGCCTCTTTTTCCACAACTAAAGCAATATAGACAATGAGTGGGTGTGACATTTTTGTTTCTTTATTGCTTCGTAAATTATATGGGAGAGAATGGGGATTAAGGGTATTATAGTCTTTTTCAGGTTGATGTTGATGTAATAATATTTATTAATGTGAAATAGGGGGAGTATAATTTAAATATTAATTTTTTTTTTTTTTTTACTTTTTTAAGTTTAACTAGTACTCTGTTCGTGCACGTCTAGTACTCTATAAAAATTGATTAAATAAGTATAAAAAATGAATTATTATAAAGTTTATTTTTATGTAATTTTATATATATATATAGTATTTAAATTGTTAAAAAATTAAAACAATCTCTTGGATGATGATGATGATGATAATTATAATAATAATTATTATTATTATTATTTTATTAACAATATTAATGATAATGCTAAAAATAAATGCAATAACAATATAACACAATTGTAACAACAATAATAATATAATAGCGATCAACAGCAACAACAATAACAACAACAACAATAATAATAATAATAATAATAACAACAACATCGTCAACAACAACAATAACATTAACATCATAGAAGTAGTGTTTGATGCAAAGTAATGATGAATACATTACAATTTTAGATATTTTGAAACATTTGATGATAGACAATATTATTTGGTGTATTGTTGTTGTCATTATCACCATACACCGAATATGGATGATTGAACATGCAATGGAATAGTGGTAAGTGTAGGGTTACAGAACCTTCAATACATATTTTGTTATAAACATTAATTCAGTATAAAGACATAAACGAACACGATACTTTGTTGTATATATAGAGGTAGTAGGTTGCAATGTAAGTGTGTGAGTTTTTCAAGAAACTCCAATACAAGAAGGTTTCTATATTGAGTTCAGAGTTTTTCTGCTTTTGCAACGTGTACTGCAATGTTCATCATTTTTATAGTTTTCTCAAAGGGTATCACAGCAGGTTGAGAATTACAGAACCAGCTGATTTCTACCATGCTGGACCAAAACAACAATTTGGCTTGGAAACAACAGGCTATAACAGCCATTCGTGGCTATGGTCTCGAAGATTTTATATCTAGAAATATCAAGAAACCAGATAAAATAGTTGAAAATCAAGAAACTAAATAGCTTGAGGTCAATCCTGAGTTTCAAGTATGGCAAAGATAAAATCAGCTTTTAGCAGCATGGTTGTTCTCCGCTCTTTTAGACAGTATTCTTGTTTTAATGGTTGGTCTCACCACACCAAGAGACATCTGGAAAACTCTTAATGCAAGTCAATCCAGAGCCAAAGTAATGCAACACAAATTAATTGCAGCTCCAAACGTTAATGAAGGGTGGTCTGAGTATGGTTGATTATTTGAACAAAATGAAGGGATGTTTTTTGGGCTGCCGGATTGAAGAAGAAGACCAGATCATGCATATCGGGCCTGAATATGATGCAATGGTGGTTATAGTCACATCAAAAATTGGATCACGGATAGTCATTGATGTTCGATCTCTCTTATTCAGTTATGTCAAACAACTCCTCTTCAAATGTCTACTCTGAAGGATCTACACCTTCCATTAATGTTTTGAC
The DNA here is from genome assembly GCA_028749325.2 of Caryopteris x clandonensis. Taxonomy (NCBI): domain Eukaryota; kingdom Viridiplantae; phylum Streptophyta; class Magnoliopsida; order Lamiales; family Lamiaceae; genus Caryopteris; species Caryopteris x clandonensis. The sequence continues at coordinate 766,699 of JAPYKT020000008.1, read as the reverse complement.
AATCCAGGAGGAGGAAGATGTAAAAGCTTTAGATGTGTCTCCTACAGAGGCAAAGGGGCACATTACAATACCCTTAGGTATCAATGACAGCTGTGTAGTGGAAATCACACAGCAGATAGATGTTAGTATCATTTTGAAACCACCTATACTGGACCAGGGAACTCCAACACAACACCAACCAATAGTAATCAACAGAAATCATAGCTTAAACATGATTCACTCCTCACTTGTTTCTCTTGGAGGAGACACTATTTTAGAATCATCCTGGTATCCAGATTCAGGAGCCACTCATCATGTCTCAAATGATCTTACTAATCTGAACCTGGCAACAAGGATACAACAGGGTTCATGGCACATATTTGCTCTTATTCATACTGATTTATAGGGACATGGCACCCATTAAATCAAGAAATGATTTTAGTTACTATGTCACCATTCCAGATTTACCTGATTGTTTCTTCTTCTCAAGCAAAAATCTGAAGTTTATGTGTTTACTCACTTCAAAACCTTCACTGAAACTTAGTTTATTAGTTCTCAAATAAAGATGGTTCAAAGTGATTGGGGAGGGGAGTATAGGTATCTCACTTCATTTGTCCAGACCCATGGGATCCAACGCAGAATTTCATGCCCTTATACCCCCAACAAAATGGTCTCCCTAAAAGAAAACACGGGCATGTGGTGGAAATGGGGTTAAAGCTTCTTGTTGAATCACACATGTCAATCCAGTTTTGGTTATGGTGCATTCATTTCAGCCACTTCTGTCATCAGTAGGTTGCCTACTAAAGTTCTAGCTTACAAAAGTTCTCTAGAAGTATTATATGGTCACAAACCTGACTATAGTAGATTAAAAGTGTTTTGAGTGTCTTTGTTAACCACATCTTCAAAGGTACAATAAACACAAACTTGAACTCGGATCTTAGAGTTGAAATTTTTTAGGCTATAGCAACACCTACAAAGGATACAACGTCATTCTCCCAAAAGGCAAAGTCATCATATCTAGAAATATTGGGTATGAGAAGACTGTTTTTCCTCATACACTCACCAACTTCAATACAATGCCATCTCCACCTCCACCTATTGCTTCTTTACCTATTCTCTCCACCCTTGTTCCCAAACAACCTCTTACTCAAAACATACCAGCTTCTCCTCCATCTCAGTTTAGTCTTCCAGATGTTTTAACTTCCCCATATTCTCCTTATACACCTACTTCCTCACCTCCACCTTCACATCATACAGAGCAGCAACAATTGAGTAATAATACTTTATCTAATCCAACTCATAAACCAATTGCAGGTTCCAAACTCCAACAAAGGAAATTAACATGCATCCCATGATCATTAGAGCCAAAGATGGAATTTCAAACCGAAGGTGTTCCATTCTTCTGCCATGATATTAAAGAGCCTAATTATGTACATGCTGCCTTTCAAGGTATCTATTGGCTTATTGCAATGCAACAAGAGTTTCATGCTCTACTCAAAAATCAAACTTGGACTCTGACACAATTACCACAAGCAGTATCCATATTCAGTTTTAGTAATATATATTTGACGAAAAAAGTAAGAATTTCTATGTATGAAATATTGAGTTATTATATTCGTATAGGTTTGTATATAACCCATGAAATGATCAAAAGGACCATTTTACATGTCCAACTTAAAATAATCTAAATATTTCATTTATTGTAAAGTAGGATCTTTTTCATACTTTTCATGCAACTTCGCTTCAGAATCTTGGCTTATTCTCATCACACATCAATTAATATATTCACACACAATTACAAACTCAAAAACCTAAACAGGATTAGGACTGGTCCCACACCACCCTCTAAGAATCCCTCAGTCAATAGCAATGTCTATGTCCATTGTCACTAGTGTATGAGACGGGGCTTGCGACACTAGGCTTAGGTGGTCCGGCTCACCAGAATTGGAATGCTAAAAACCAAATGGAGTGCCTAAAATAGGTGTATGTGTTGCTTGGCAGGCAGCAATTGTTGAGATGATGTGGTGCACAGCCAGGACCGGGAGGATAGCTGCTTTTCTGCTTCCACTGCATGCATTGCGCCTCTGAGAAGGAGAAAGGGGCGAAAGATGTTCGATATATATTGCAGTCGAACATGTTCAGTGAGATCAACACAAGTTTGCAAACGGAAGAATTCAATCGTATATTCATCGATATCCATTGGCTCTGGCAGGTTCCGAAAATGCTGACATAATTCATGCTTGCATTTGCACAGAAAGGTTGTTCTGATGTGTATCATTTTTTATCGACATAGCATAAGGGTTCAGATTGTCTCATCATTGTCGTCGCCAGTGCTTGATTGGCCGGTCGCCAAGTTGCCAAGGAATTACTCCGCCTACTGTCAAAGATGGCAACTCATCACGACTAAAACCTCATCATGCGATGCACCTCTCTCACATCTGCGACGGCAGGGAGGTATCTCACAGGATCGTGCTGAAAGATAATAACAAACTATCGCCATGGATTACAGATCGTGAGGATAGAACAATCTACTCATTGTTAATTCAATACAGAATACCGGGAAGATGGTGAGTAACAGCTCGGTTTTTTTTTTTTTCTAGATTCAGTGATTACACCAAAAAACTCGGGCAACACACCGCACCATATTTAAACGTCTCAACAAGTAAGAAATTTCCAATAATATTAACTCCTAACAAGCTCCAAATTCTGCCAGAAGTAATAAATCAAAAAGAGAAGACTAAATTTAGATCATAAAAGAAAAGAGAGCCGTCCAAGGTCACACGCACAGCTGGTGTGGTCCAACTGTTCAAGAAGGTTATGGCCAATTCATCAACAGATTCTCTTTGGATATTGGGATTCATACCATAAAACAGAATAAGATGCGACCAACTCAACGCTAGAAAATGGGAATTGCACTTTTACAATTCATACTTTCGGGTGGTCATCTGTAGCAAGGGAGGGTGGGTTGTTATTTTACAATTCATGTTCTTTTTCTTTACCGTAATGTACAAAACCAAACATTGATTGATCCCATAGAAAATAGGTAATGCTCTGTCCCTACTTACAAAGAACTTTGAAACCCTTTACTTCAAAAAACTACAGCCGATTTCTTAAACCCAAAAAAAAAAAAAAAAAAAAAAACAAAAAAAATGCTTGCTTGCATACCACGTAACAGTTTACAGTTTATACCTGCAGCTTTGTAGTACACTATGCTTCTAAACCAAGAAGCCCAGCAATCTAAATATTTGACAAGTACCACATCACATGCCGATTTAACCAGAGAGCAGTTTATTTACTTGCTTGTATTAGTAGAAGACTTCACTTTCATGCTGAAACTTGTGAACTCGATCGCTAGGCAACATCTCAAAGCAGAAAACCACTAATAGGTAAAGAATTCTCTTCACCAATACCAAAATGCTCACACTTGTTTAAGAACTCTGGCTTGAAATATGTGACAGGTAGGTCTGAAAGCATTAACTAATCCAAACAGAGTTCAAGCATTCTGGGTCATAACAGAGAGAAGTAACATAACAGATTACTCAAAAAAAAACACTGAATATAAGCCATGACACAAAATTGAAAAATAGAATCCTTAAGAAGTAGCTTGCGTCTCGCCTCCCTCCTCAGCGGCTGCTTCAAAAGTCTCACCAGCTACGAGCTCTGGCACATCATCATCATCATCTTCGGGTGCACCAGAAGCTGTACCACTGCCAGCTGCAGGTGCCTGCTTCTGGAATTGTTCTGCTAATTTCTTCAAATTCTCCAAGTTATCGGGACCTGAGTTATTTAGGATGAAACTTCTGTGAGTTGATGGTTTTGCAAAACTGAACAAAACCAGAATACCAAAAGCAAGGAAGTAGTTCACTTACCCAATTGGTGAATGATTTGAGGAAGAATATCTTGCAACTCTGGAGAACCATATAATGAAATGTCAAGTTCAATCAAAGTTCATAAATGACATAGAAGAAATGCCAAAAGATAATAAAGCAATCTCTCTACCTTTCCAACCAGAAATTGAGATTAACAAAAAAACATAAGGATCATAGAAAAAAGCAAGACGCCAAAGTCACAAAAGTAACAAGTATAGTATGCCTGTTTCAATATTTTATAGTGTGGTTATTGTTTTGGGGGGGAATATTGGGAGAAAATATTTCAAGAAAGGTATGGAAAATATGGAATGGAACATGTGGATGTGATTTGGTAGTTTTTTAGAGAGGAACATTTTAAAGGTACAAGTAAAAAAAGTGTTTTGTGTTTAAGAATTGAAATTTAGAAGTTACAATTTGTTCATAGAAAGTAAGGAGACATTGGATGATTCAAAGGGTAGGCTTGAAATCAATTTTTATTTAACTGTGACAAATATTTAAAGTAGATTTCAACTCAAGAAAACTGAACATAAACATACTCTTGTTCTGAGGAGTGCCACTAACAACCCAAGTGTTGGCTGCAATAGAAGCTTGAACTGAAAACCAAAACATCAAAGATTAGAGCAAAATAAAGATAAAGGTAAAAGTAAAAATGGGAGAAAGCTGAAATCCAGTGGAACTTCAAACCTTTGGGGTTGATGAACTGGATCACAACATCCTCCTTGAAAATATTGACTTCCTCAATTGCCGGTATGGCATTCACTCCTATTCTTTTCAAGGTACTCTGAAGCCTTTTGTCATCAGTTGTGGTTGTCTTGTGTACAGCCTTCTTCTTTCTGCAAGCAATTACAAAAGTCTTTTGATTATGAAACAGAATAACAAACCCAGGTTTATAATCAACTTAACAGGTTGAAAAGTGAAATCTGATAGGTATTTTTCCAAGGAAATAGGCTGTTCAATCCAGAAATTCAACTTACCGAAAATTCCCAGCAAATAATAAACATAGGGAGTTAAACAATAAACAAAAACATTTAAACAAATAAGCAACATCAATTATAAAATAATATACCTTCTCACGGTACCCTTGCCACCGGTACGGACCGAACCGGCCATCTTCTTTAGTTTTTCCACATTCATCTATAAAGAACAGCATAGAGAATTCAACAATAAATTTAATCAGTTAACAGGTATGTTTTTAATGGTAAGTATGAAAAATCCTCAACAATCGGTCTCTTATGTTCTGCCAATAACAATAATACTCAAGATTTTTTTCTTAGTCACATACACAAAAATTATTTTAAAAAATAAAGATCAAAAGCTCTTTCAAGTGCACTGAATTCAACCCTGGCAGCTCTTCAGAGATAAGTTAGCCAATTGGTGCACGTCATTAAATAATTAAAACTGTAACACAAAACAAATCTTTGGATAATGTTCAAACTGACAGATACAACTTACACCATCTCTTTTATGGAACTATTAGAGACCAAAAAGGAGATAAAAACACACACTCACACAAATTAGCTACAACATAATAAGCAAAAACAATAACATAACATAGGCTGAGAAAACAAAAATCACAGAGGCGCAGACAGATGAACAAGACGTTTAATTCAAAACACAAAACAAAAAGAAAGACTGGAAAAATTAAAATTAAAAAGGACCGACAAGGGTTTTGACGCGAAAACGAATCATTCACCAAGCCAAAACTGGGATTAAAAAATTCAAACCCAAATTCCTAAACCATAAGTGAAGGGAAAAGAACATATCAATTTACAATGAAACTCGAGCATTTTCCTCGCAGCCGCTGAAGAAGACAAACATGCATTAAAAATCCCCAAAAAACATTCCAAGAAAATGCAAAAAAGGATGCAAATAAATTATAGCAAGCTCAAATCTACATGAAGCGCAAAAGAAAATCGTGGAAATGGTATAGTAATTACCTCTGCGAAGTAGAAGAAATGTGACCGCAAATCGAGAGAGGTGAAGCGGAGCAGAGTGAGAGCGAAGGGCAGAGGATAACGAGATGAAACCCTAGCGCGTCGGCTTCATTAGATATACACGAGAAAAGAGGGGTAATTGAGGAATTTCGAAGAGTATCTAAGGGTATTTCTGTCCAGATGCCATTACAGTTTTGGATCCGGAAAATGTATCATGCGAATGCACATGAGCCCATTTCATCATTTAGGCCCATAAGCCCAAAATGAAGGACTAGTATTTCGGATCTAGTCGACCCTCATTAGAATTTTAACTAGAAGCCTATATATCCAATTCATATAAATATAAATAAATAAATCCTAATTCACACACAATCAAGCATCAAACATTAAAGTTCATAACTATGGAACAGAAATGATATTGGGCCTTCATAATTTTTTTTGTAAATGTCCATGAAAATTTAATCCTGCAGTATATAATAACTAGCGTGGAATTTGTATTTTATTACTAAAAATTATGTTGTTTTATTTTGTGTCTAATATTATTTTCTAAAAAATATTGTTATTATAAATTAATGTATTCTTGTTTGGGTTCTCATAAAAATATATTATAATCATAGATTTTGTATTTTTTTCACAAAAATGAATAATTTTTACTAATATATATATATATATGTAGATATATATATATATATATTGTTGACCTTTCAGCATCTATTTTGAGCAAGAAATCATTAAATTTAAATTTTGATTATTCATTTTGTGGGTATATATATATATATATACAATCACAAGTTACCCTAAAATAACGCCTAAATTAATTTCTAAATTGGACAAATGTCTAATTTTAGAAAAAAGAAAAAAAATGTTAATGCAATTATAATGTTATAAATAATACTCCTATTACATTATCAAACCAAATAAATATTTTCATAAACAATAAATTATGAAGATTACAATATATAAATTTCACCAAACTTCTATTTATAAAAGATTTGATTTTCTTTGAATCATGATCTTCATATACTTCTTTAATACAGTTGTATCTATTATTTTTTATTGGTTCTAATATATATATATATATATATATATATATCAGTATTCCTATAAACAAAATTTATAACATTTTTATGTCGTAACTTTCTTAATAATTTTTTTTAATGTGGAATAAATGATACAATTAATTTTAAGTGGTCTATGGACTACCAGTATATGCATGTATATATAAAAAGAGAAGTATCGCCGAGAAAATATTAAATTTTCCTACATAAACTACTTTCTAATTATAATATTTATTTTTCTATATATCTATATCTATACTTTTTTGTATATAAGATATAATAATACAATTTGATTAATAGAGCCACGTTTTCAATGCTGAAATTACACTTATTATTTTAGAGATATACTAAAATTATGTTGTATTATTATTATCTATCTAAATATATTTATTTGATTATCTTTGTTATTATTATTTTTATTTTTCACTAAAAATTTCAAAAGCTTATAAATTTTTTGTTTCAACTCTATTTTTTATGAAAAATATATGTAATTAATTCTATTTTAACAATCATTAAGTAGACATCCATATTGCATGTATACATAAAAAATTAATTATTAAATATAAAATACTTTTTCTTAAGTTAATTGTTATATATTTTTATATTTAACTAAAATAACTAAGTAGGTATTGAACAAATCATTATCTAAATATCGAAGCAAAAAATTAATCTTATAAGATTATGTATATCTTTTGATATTTGCCTATCTAAAGACATAAAAAATACAAAAAATAATATCATATGGTGGTGATTTTTTTGTTCTTTACTAATAATTTTTGTTAAAAATTTTGAGATTTACGTATTTAAATAAATTGAAGAATATGATTATAATTTCTAATTATTTTTTGACAATATTGGCTATTTTATAATATTATAATGTTAATGTATATTTATTTAGTTATTTTATCATTGACATATTGTTTTAGCGTATAAATGTTTCATTGAAACAATTTAGTCTTTTAGAGATATTGCACTAAAAATTCTTCTAAGGTATGTGAAAAAACATATAAGTTTTAGTACGACCACAAAAAATAGGTTTTCTTAAACCAATGCATTTTCACAATCATAAAAACTATTATGCATTATTTTATATGCTTCTATAAATATGCATATTTATGTTGTGTATTATATTCACTTACTTTTAAAATATAACAAATTCATATATGTATATGTGGGGAATGGGGCGGGGCAAGGTGAATAAAATTATCGTATCATATTAATAATTGCAATAATTTGCACCGTCACATATTTGAGACTAGCCGTCTAGCATACTTCAGAGAAAATAAAAGAGAAAGAGAGAAAAAAATTATTATGAATATTATAGAATACTTGAGTTTCATAATATTATATAACTAACTTAAATTACATAAATTCACATAAATAATATGTCAAAATATGTACGTGCATTGCACAGGAGCTTAACTAATATATATCGAAAATTCAATATTAATGACACATAATAGTAATTATCTTCAAAATTAAAATTGGATTATGAGTTTATTCAAAAAATACATTTTAATCCAAATTCATCCATTTTTTATGAAAAAAAAGTGGTGATGTTTTATAGAGGGATCAAAAGATACTTTGGATTCCTAATTTATAAAAAAAAAATGGAGAGAGTCCAATATATTCAAAATCAAACCTAAGAAAAATGTCGATCTTGACATTAAATTTACAAAAAATGTATCTCAAGTGACGAAATCAAAAACACTAAATGATAATTGTTTTCAAAATTAGAAATGGGTTGTGATTTTATTTAATGAGAAATCAAATTCAAATTAATTGAAATGGAAAAACCGCTACTATAAAATATCTTTGTTTTGAAAAAAATTATAATTCAATTTATTCAAGAAAACAAAATTATATGATGCATTATCAAATTCAGTACAGGAGATGATGGATTGGGAATTTTGATGAGGTTTTTGAATTGGAAAATTATTAATGATGCAATTCCAATCAAATATCAATGTTTATACAATAAAGAAATGTTAAAGTTGTTATTGAGAGTGAGTGCCAAGTGGGACTGTTTTGATTTCCTTAATTTACTGTATAGTATTATTCTCAAATCTCAATTAAGCTGATTTTAAGTTCTGTTAAATGTATTGCTATTAGAATAATATGTAGAAGGTTATATATCTTTCACCAAAATATTTCTTTTAACTAATAGTATATAGTCAACTCTCATTTCTTGTGTAGAAATCATAAACCACACATTTGTTAGGATTGTCAACTAACACTTGTAATTAAATTATAAAATCTTATTTAAAAGTATAATAGTCATGTGTTAACCAAAATTAAATTAAATAACAATTTAGCATTGATATAAAAATCGATCTAGGTGGTCGCCTAGTCGGCGCTGGGCAGTGCTGATCGATCTGATTATGTAAAAAATGACGTTGTTAGATGTTTTCTGTGCCTAGCGGGCGATTGGTCGGGCTAATATTAAAATGAAACAACTAAATATATACTTGAATAATATAATATTTTAATTTATGAAAATATTCTTTCTTATTCTATAAAAAATAATTTTTATTTTTTATTTGTCTCAAATTCATATAAGAATTTAACCTATTTTTATTTAAACTTAACACATTTTTGAAATAAAAATAAATAATTTAACTCATAAAATATTTATTTCATATTTTAAATATAATATTTTATTTTAAAATATACAATATTAATATCAAATTAAAGAATTGTAAAAAGGTGATTAATTTGATGTATCACATGTCAGAAACTAATTTGTAACAAAAAGGTTATTTGAATTTTAAAACTTTAGTTTAAAAAAAAAAACTACTTTTTATTTTTACCTAAAACTATATTTTTTTAATCATGTAATTTTTTAAATATTTTGTAAGTAAAAAAATGCAGAAATTTTCAAGAAGTGACGTGTGTTTTTTTAGCATAATTTTAAGAATTTTTTTATTTATATTCAGTATAATTTTATTGTGGTGATGACAAATGGCATATTCCACTTTTCAGCGTTCATACTTTTATATTAAACTAGATAGTTGCTTGTGCGATGTACGAGATATAATATATTTTGTAGTATTAAGATATATGATGAAATTATATTAGAAGTACATAAGTACATATTATGGAAAAAAGTACATAAGTCATAACTATATAAATATTATTTGATTTGCAATATAATTAGGTTATGTTGTTTTGTATTGTTACTTTCTAAAAAGTTATCTAAGACAAATAATAAATTGTGCAAAATTTTAAATTGAATTTTAAGTCTAAATCCAACACAAATTGTCTTTCTGCTATAATTTTTAAATTTCATAATATATATTTCAACTCAATAAAAAAATATTAAGGTGAAACAATAAATTATAAAAAGAATATATTCCACATGAACATTTACTATTTTTTAAGAATTTTCTTTCATATCAAGTAAGGATAAGGATTAAAAGTATAATATTTTTATTTTTATAAAAATATATTTATATTTTTAGGTCAAATTTATATAAAAAATTAATATGTTATTTATTCAAATCCAATACAAATATTAAAATAAAATAAAATAATTCAATCCATCAAAAACTATATTATATCCATAATATATGATAAAATTATTATAAAAATTTACATACTAATTATTTTTGTCAATTATATAGATATAAATATTATGTGATTTGATTTTAACTATTATATTGCATTGTCATATTCTTAAATTTTATATTTATTTAATAATAAATTGCACGACTTTTCAAAGTGAATTTAGAGTATTCTCAATTCAATATAAAGTTTTAAACTCATAAAAACCTATTAAGGTGGAATAATAAATTATAATATTTTAAATTAATAATATAATATTTTTAATTTTATAAAAAATATTAAATTTTTTAGATCAAATTCATATAAAAAATTAATGTATTATTTATTAAAATTCAATACATATATCAAAATTAAAATAAATTATTCGTTCCACAAAAAACTATATTCTAACCATAAAAAATTATATATTATATTTTATGATTTTTTTTTTTCTTAAACTAGAGTTTTGTACTTGTCATGCATCTATGCAAAATCCTCATTTTTCGATTTATTGAGGACGGGCCTGATGGCTGATTGCTCAATTGTTATGGGTCATTAGTGTTTAAGATTTATTTTCTAATATAATATTTTTTTTCTTTTTCAATTGAAAAGACATTGAAGTTGTACTTAGCCAAAAACAAACATAGAAAGTAACTAGAAGAAAGGTTGATTAGTGTTCAATTTTGACTTTTTTTGGAGAGAAACCAAAGGAAAAAACCAAAGGTCGTAAAACATTCTCAACAGCCAATCCACATAAGCCTCAAATTATACCAAGTGTCCTCTAAGGACGCGCCACCTCTCCTATTTAAATTCTCCCTCCATTCTCTCTCCTATAATCTCTATTCTAAAATTTATAATACACCAATTCTAGAAGAATTTTATCTATGTTTTATCGTAAAGGATGATAATAAAAAAATAATAATATATAATTGATGTGAGTTTTTTGATCATCTAAACGAGATTGCAGAAAAACTTCGATCAGAAAAGATGACGGGTTCCGGAAATTATAGACAACCATCGTTATCGCGGCGGGCATCACGCGGTGCCACCACCACGTTCTCCATGGAGGTATTCGACAATGAGGTTGTCCCCTCATCTCTGCAATACTCCATTGCCCCCATTCTCCGTGTTGCTACGGAGATTCAGAGTGAACGTCCTCGTGTTGCCTATCTATGTATGTTTTCGTCTATCGTTTGATTCTCATTTTATTTGTCTCTTTTATATATTCTGTAAAAATTGTTCTATTGTGATGATCTATGTGAATCGAACAACAACATTGTTATATTCATTCATTATGACCACAATTTTCTCTCTCTCTCTCTCTCTCTCTTATAGTTTTCTTCAATAATATCGCATGTTAAGTTGTGATATTTTCATTGTCATTAAAAAAATTAAGTCATGTATCTTTTATGACTTTCACATACACATATATGTATGTTCCCTCATAATATATAAGAATGCAATATGGATGTAGTTCTAATTATCTCTTATAATATATGATGTATATATATTCTTGATGAATTTTATTTTTTCTATGTTCTTATTTCATGTTACATACTTTTCAACCATTTAACAATTCAAATATATTTATGTAGTAATGTGTATAATTATTACAAAAATAACTATGCTTTTCAATTACATGTTTAGTTATTTATTATAAAGAATGTATGATGGTTTCAAGAAAAACTTTAATAATATTCAAGCCACATTTTAATGTATTATAATCTATTAAAATATAACAAAAATCTAAATTAAAAAATGATTCATCCGAACATGTTTAAACAAAAATGCACTTTCCTTGTTACCAAATAATGATTCGTTTCTTAACGTATTTGTTGAAGAACACAATACAAAATGACTGCCTTCCTTTTCATTATTTCCCTTAATTAACTAAACAAAATATTTTTAGGCCGATTTTACGCTTTTGAGAAGTCACACAGATTGGACCCTACTTCAAGCGGACGAGGTGTACGACAATTCAAGACTAGCCTTCACCAAAGACTAGAAAGGGTAAGTTTATTGATATGTTATTGTTGCACACTTATTATTAATTTTGTTTGGTAAGGTTAGTGGTGAGATGATGGCATTACGCACGGAACTAAGAGCGCGAAAGCTCTTATATAGTTGGTTTCAGGCAGAGCCAAAATTCTTAATTTTGAGGGAGGAGATTGTTTGATTAGATGAAAGGGTAATTTGTAGGGTATAACTTCAAAATTTATACAATTTCTCGATCCAATTCCCACCCGCTCTGTTTGTTTTTTTGAATATAAATACAGAAGCGATCAAATTACACTGTGCATTCTGTTCTTGGAAATTTTGATCCATTGCCGCTCGTATCTCTCTCTCTCTGAGATGAAGCTAACAGAAATTTTTTTATTTTCAGGATAATGCATCATCTCTTGCAAATCGGGCCAAGAAGACTGATGCTCGGGAAATCGAGAGCTTCTACAAGCAATACTATGAGCACTATGTATTGGCACTTAACAAGGGGGACCAAGCTGATAGGTGATGAAAGTTTTTCTGAGAATTAAAAAAGTTAAAAAAAATTACCTAGTTGAAGCTGCTGATCTTGAAACATTTCTTTTGACAGAGCTCTGCTTGCAAAAGCTTACCAAACCGCCGGTGTGCTCTTTGAAGTGCTTTGTGCTGTTAACAAGACAGAAAAAGTCGAGGAAGTCGCCCCTGAGGTTAGTATTTGTTTTAGTTATGAGGGATTTCATGATGCTTATAATCGCTTATAACCCGTTTGGAGCAGGGTCGTTGCTGCTGCTTCAGACTTTATGCTCTTTTCTGCTTTGTTTAAGCAATCTAATGAATGAAAACACTCCAAACAGCTAAATAAGAAGAAGCACTTTATTTTAGTTTTTTCAAACACCGGCTAAGTGTTGCTGTTTTACAGATTATGGCTGCAGCTAATGATGTCCAGTCCAAGCAAGAAATTTATGCTCCATACAATATTCTTCCTCTCGATGCCGGGGCTTCTCAGTCAATCATGCAGCTTGAAGAGGTAATGTATATGATTCATTTGAGCAGTGATATGCATTCTTATGTGCATTTTTAATCATACACTGCAAGTTGGAAATATTAAGGCAATGCTGTCTTCAATGATATCAGGTCAAAGCTGCTGTGACTGCTCTACGGAATACTCGTGGCTTAACATGGCCTCCCTCATTTGAGCAACATCGGCAGAAAACTGGGGAGTTGGACATCCTTGACTGGCTCAGAGCCATGTTTGGTTTTCAGGCATGTCTTATGAATTGTTGTAATAGAGAATAAGGTAATGCTTTTATATTAGGATATTTGAACACTGGAATTCTTTCTATGTCTACAGAGGGACAGTGTCAGGAACCAACGGGAGCATTTGATTTTGCTTCTTGCAAATAACCATATAAGGCTAGACCCCAAGCCGGAACCCCTAAACATAGTATGTATCTCATATTTGTTTATTTCAGATTTCTTGTGGCTGTTTCCTTACAAGCTACACATTTGATTTTGATCATATATATCTATGTAAATATATTTTCTTGAGGTGTATATCTGTGCATGAGTTTATTCAGTCTAAGGGAGTTAACTAAAAAACCATTGTATTACTTAGCTTGATGATCGAGCTGTTGATACACTCCTGGAAAAGATCTTCAAGAACTACAAGACATGGTGTAAATATTTGGGAAGAAAACACAGCTTAAGGTGAAACAAATTGATTTTGCCATAATCTTGAATATGTGATCCCTAGATTTTAAAGATCCTTGTTGGATCACCTAAGGAGTAATGTTTAAATTCTACTGCTTGTAGGCTTCCTCAGGGTCAACTGGAAGTGCAGCAGAGGAAGATACTTTATATGGGGCTCTATCTTCTTATCTGGGGTGAAGCAGCTAATGCGCGCTTCATGCCAGAGTGTCTATGCTACATTTTCCACAATGTGGGTGATTCTTCTTCTTCAGTAAATGGACATTCCATTTGAATGAATTGCCTTGACATGAATGATTGGACTAAAATATGCAGTAAAAAGTACAAAAGATTCTTTTTAACTTAATTTTTCCGTATGTAGATGGCATACGAACTCCATGGACTGTTGGCTGGAAATGTGAGCATTGTCACAGGAGAAAACATCAAGCCTTCTTATGGTGGCGATGATGAATCATTCCTGCGGAAAGTTATAACACCCATTTATCAAGTGATTGATAAGGTAATCTCTTGTTCTGGTGAAATGCCTAATTGTAACCTAATGTGTTTGCTCAAAAGATAACAGAAGGGTGCTTATATGTCTGAAGGAGTCGAGGAAAGGTAAAAATGGAAAAGCACCCCACACAGCATGGTGCAACTATGATGATTTAAATGAGTATTTCTGGTAAAGATTTAAATTGAAAAGTAGCGTTCATTTTTTTAGCTTACCATCATTCTTCCTACAAGTATGATTTGACATGTTTCAGGTCATCTGATTGCTTCCTTTTGGGCTGGCCAATGCGCGATGATGGTGATTTTTTCAAATCAATACGAGATGTAAGTAACTGAGGCTGTTGTTATTGAGTGAGCTTGTTTGGTTGAATTCAAATTGCTTGTTTGCTTAGTATGAAAGTTGTTTCAGGGTAAACAAGCTCAGGGAAAGACTGCGAAGCTGGGAAAATCGTTCTTTGCGGAAACTCGATCATTTTGGCATATTTTCCGAAGTTTTGATCGTTTGTGGACATTTCTTGCTCTTGGTCTACAGGTATCGAATTAAAACTGATGAATAGCATAGCAAAGTTAGATGAATTAAGTGTTTTACTGAGTTTGGGTTTGCTCTATTGCAGATTATGGTTATAATTGCATGGAGTAATGTTTCTGTGTCCGACATCTTCCAGAAGAATGCTTTGTATAACTTGTCAAGCATTTTTATAACAGCGGCGTTCCTTCGCTTCATTCAAAGTATGCAATTTTTAATTTTTATGTTTTATTCCATTTAAAAAAGTTTATAGTTTTGGCTAGGAAAATTTGGCCTGATCTTCTAATGCCAATGCTCTTTTCTCGAACAAGCCCATCTCAAATTTATTTACTTCTTGACTTTGAGAATCATTTTTGGAATTTCCTATAGGTATTTTGGACATCATCCTGAATTTCCCAGGCTATATTAGATGGAAGTTCACTACAGTATTGAGGAATGTTCTAAAGATAATTGTCAGCCTCGCCTGGGCCATCATCCTTCCTATGTTTTATTTGCTCCAAAGCAAGTCATTTTCATTTGCTAAAATTAGTAATGGGCTCTCATTCCTTGATAAACTTAAGGGTGTGCCTCCTTTGTACATCGTGGCCGTGGCTGTATACCTGCTACCAAATTTATTGGCTGCAGTCTTATTTGTTTTCCCAATGCTGCGACGCTGGATTGAGAACTCTGATTGGCTTATCATTAGATTTCTCTTATGGTGGTCACAGGTATATCTGTTGCCATTTCTTCCATTCTCTTAAGTAAAACGAGTATCTGATCATATTTATGTTGCAATACGTTCAATGTGAAATAATAGAAGGCATGTTATTTCCCTGAAGATAACTTCAGCCAGCTGTTATCAGCTTGAATTTGAGATCATTTTTTGATAATCAAATTTGCCAATTGAATGGTATCTCTGAATAATTTACATAACTGATTTAGATGTCACAATATGAGGGAAATGTATTCTTTAAGTCTCAGGTTATTTAATTTCTGCTTCGCATCATATTTCTTCTCTTGGTTTGAGTTGTACTTAGCTATTCCTGAAAAGTTCAATTGCTGTCATGATTGTTTCTATTCTCAATTTCATAATAAATGTTCTTCGATCTACAACAGTGACCAGTGCTATGTAGCATACTTTTCCTGATGTGAGTTTTGAATATTGTACGTTCTACCTGATCACTAGTCTAAGCACTACTGCTCTTCAGCATCTCAGTTTCAAAATCTAAACTTTGTTAGACTTAGGAAACAAAGCTATTTGTCTTATTGAGTCATCAGTTGAACTATTTAAATTGTATGGGACCTTGCGTTATTTTTTAATGATGCTAGGATATAGGATTAGGGCATAGAGTGAATAGGATCACATATTGAAAGAGAATTACATCCCATATTCCCCTTGTAAAATAATGTAAAAATACAAGCTTTGTGGCATTGAGTATTTGTCTCTTCATAAATATATTTGCACAAGTACTTCCTTCATGTTTCTCTTTGAAAGAAAATGAAGCGTATTTTCTTAAATGTTATGATTGCAATAGGCAAATGTTCAATTAGAGTGTAAATAATTTGTGAGAGAGAGTTAAAATTCGATATAAACTAGAGAGAGAGAGAGAGAGCTATATTTTTCTGATTTTCGTTCTCTTCTGCTGCTAGCCTCTCTTATATGCTTCATCTACTTCCTGATTATTGACATATGATTGATCTGTAAAATTTTGTTTATAATTTCCAGCCACGAATCTACGTGGGAAGGGGAATGCATGAAAGTCAATTTGCTCTTATCAAGTATGTTCCCAGTTCTCTATTCCTTGAATATGTTTCCTTGCACATCTGAGACTGACTTTGTTTTTTATGTCGTTATTGATAACAGATATACTCTATTTTGGGTGCTACTTTTGTGTTCAAAATTTGTGTTCAGCTATTTTATGATGGTAGTTTCTTATCCTTTGGCTAATTTAGGATGTAGATACTAGCAGCAATGACTCTTTCCTCATTCCCATGTCTCATTTGATTCAGATAAAACCTATTGTGAAGCCCACCAAAGATATAATGAACATACACCATGTTGATTATGCTTGGCACGAATTATTCCCAAAAGGTATTTGTTCAGTTATAATGGCATGCAAAGCTCTTTTAAAAAATTATCCTGTTATATACATATTTGATAATCTCAAACCAAATGCAGCTAAGCACGTGTATGGAGCTGCAGTTTCCCTATGGGCACCGGTTATCTTGGTATGCTTTCTTGTCGGATTTTTACATCCAAAGTTCCTTTCCTTTTTTTCCCATTGCAATTCTTTTTTCTACATACTAATAGTTTCATAATTTTGAATTCGCATGCAGGTTTACTTCATGGACCTGCAGATTTGGTATTCTATATTCTCCACCATATATGGAGGTTTTATTGGGGCCTTTGATCGTCTTGGTGAGGTAGTGGCTGCATCTTTACTTAGTCCAATAATTTTATGTTCCCTGTCTTTTAACCTGCAAACAACTATGCTCCCAAATGAACTTTACATATTTGAGCATCATCACTAAATAAAAAGTAAGAACTAGCATGACTTCAGATACTTATTTATATGGCATACAATTTTAAAGAAAAATCCTATCATTATCACATGTATGTTATTAACTAAGTCATGAGATATCTTTTTTTTTTTTTTTTCTCTACTTTCTCATGTATGACAGTAATGTATCACCATTTAGTTGTAAGATCATTCTGGGAGCATCATTGTCATATGTAGTTGATTATAACTTGATGTATCTCCTCAGACTATTTAATCTTCTCTATTTGCTATAAAATCAATTTGCCTCTCCACAGATTCGAACTCTTGGAATGCTAAGGTCACGTTTTCAGTCTTTGCCCGCTGCATTTAACACTTACTTGATCCCTTCTGACAAATTCAAAAAAGGGTTTTCTCACTCAAAGAGCTCTCATGAGGTTGCTCTTCACACTCCATTGATGTCCTTTGATTTCCCCAAGTAATGGCTACTGTAATCAACATTTCTGAATTTTTACATTTCCTGCCATCTATAGGTCAATGATAGTAAGAGAGTTGAAGCTGCAAAATTTGCGCAGTTATGGAATGATGTAATAAGTAGCTTCAGAGAAGAAGATATTATAAGTGATAGGTAAGCCCCTGGAACTTTTCTTTGTATATATATATATATATATGTGTGTGTGTGTGTGTGTGTGTGCGTGTGTGCCTGCTCAAAAACTTTTATCGTAGACGGGAACTAAAAGTTGGATCACTGACCTCAGGGAGATGGACCTGCTTCTTGTTCCTAATACCTCTGATCCTAGCCTGAAAATAATTCAGTGGCCCCCTTTTTTGCTTGCTAGCAAGGTAAAAACAGTGTTAATTTCAATTTTATTTTATTTTATTTTTTGAGTTTTGTTATGTCATATTCTTGTTAACTTTTTCCTTTGCAGATTCCAATTGCACTGGATATGGCTGCTCAATTTAGACCGAAGGATGCTGACCTTTGGAGGAAGATATGTGCGGATGAGTATATGAAATGTGCTGTGATTGAATGCTATGAATCATTTAAACTTATTCTCAATGTCTTGATCACTGGAGAGACTGAGAAAAGGTTGTTTTTATTCATGTTGTCTTTCAAAATTAATAGCTACATCAGCTTATGATGCTATATAGTTGAGTCATGTAATCATAATATTATATCTGAGTAGTTTCAAATCAATTCACTTTCAATTGTTTTCTTCAATAATGTTCATTTAGTTCCTTAATATGTGCATTTTATGGAGTGCAAAACTAGAAACTGATGTTTGGAGGTGAGCATATGTTCATAAAAATTTGTTTTCTTTGTGTTGTTATAATGAATTAAGTATAAAGGGCTTTGACATTTTTAGTAATTTCATTCTGACATAGTCTTTCTGGAACAGGATAATTGGAATCATCATACGCGAAATTGAAAGCAATATATCAAAGGGTATATTCCTTGCAAATTTCAGAATGAAGCCTTTACCTGATCTTTGCAAGAAATTTGTAGAACTTGTGGAGATATTGGTATGTAATTTCTGATCAAACTCTTCAGTCTCATGTTTCATGTCTGTGAAAAATGAAACATTTCTTTGTGTATTGCAGAAAGACAATGATCCATCCAAGAAAGATACTGTTGTTTTGTTGCTGCAAGATATGTTAGAATTAGTTACTCGTGATATGATGGTGAATGAGATCCGGTTAGTAAATATTAAACTTATATATACTTTTTTTGGTTAAATTGAATGGCTGTTCTCGTCCTACTTGGTGAAGTGATATAATTTTAACTTTCTTGATTGAATGCAGTGAACTTGCTGAACTTGGTCAAGGTAGTAAGGATTCTGGAAATCAACTTTTTGCCAGTATTGCTTTCCCTCCCCCAAACACAGCACAATGGGAAGAGCAGGTAATGAAAATGCATTTGCATCTGCATACCTATCACTTATTTTACAAACACAGACAAATCTGGATACCCTAGCTGGTTCATAGATGAATCATTTTTCTATATGCTTGTTTTCACAGATACGCCGCCTCTACCTGCTCCTAACTGTTAAAGAATCTGCATCTGATGTACCAACAAACCTTGAAGCACGTCGGAGGATGACATTTTTCTCCAATTCACTTTTTATGCATATGCCACGTGCACCTCGTGTGCGCAAAATGCTGTCATTCAGGTGAAGTATATGGTCTTTGAAGTATTTATAATATAGATATCTATGTTTCCTTTGTGTTCTTTTCTGTGTGGAGATTATTACACCACAAGTTCTCATGTGCTAGGTTTAGCTTGCACAAGAAGAAACTGGCTATTAGTTTAAAAGATTGGCGCATAGTTGAAACCTGCCTCTTAATGAAATTGTTGCCATCATGGAACACTGATTTTATTTATATTTTTTTAACACCAAAATATTACTTTTTTTGTGTACTCCAATGAGCCTACATTTTATAGCTATGCTGAACATTGGGTCGTAATGATATTTATTGGCATGGCAGTATATTCACTCCCTATTACAGCGAGGAGACTGTCTACTCCAAGAGTGATCTTGAAATGGATAATGAAGATGGTATTTCCATCATATTTTACCTTCAAAAGATTTATCCAGGTCTGCTTTGAGTTCCTAATCTGAAATGTACAAATGCAATTAGACTATCATGTTAATGATGTATCATTCATCCACATTGATACAAATTCTTCCTTCAGACGAATGGAACAACTTCATGGAGCGTATAAATTGCAAAGGATCTGAAGTTTGGGAAAATGAAGAAACTGTGCTGCAGCTACGCCATTGGGCCTCTTTGAGAGGACAGACTCTGAGTAGAACAGGTGAGTCGCTCTCTCACTCCGTTCCTCCTCGTCCCTGCTCGCCCTTTTGGCTTCATATTGTTTGATGAAATCTATCTGCCATGCAGTCAGAGGGATGATGTATTATAGAAGAGCTTTGAAGCTTCAGGCTTTTCTTGACATGGCTTCAGAAGATGGTAAGGGAGATTTTTTCTATAAATTTACTGCAGAATCACTCTCAGAGCTAGGAACGGGACTGGGATAAATTATGCATATTTGCATACTACTATAGTTTCTGGTTTTCTGATAAATTACGTTTTTTAACTTTTATACTCCATGTAACATAAAATAAGGTGAATATTTTTGTTTGTTGTTGGCTCTTACAGCAAATGTAAACCTCTCAAAATGACTACTTCAGAATTGTTGAGTCCAGAGAGGTTAACCATAAAGTAGTCACGATAGCAAGATATGATCTATATAGCCAACTCCACATAGTAGGATAAAGGCTTAGTTTGTTGTTTCTGTTATTGTAGGAGAAACTCGGGTTTGTTTGTGACTGACTTTATCCTAATTTGTGCAGAGATACTTGAGGGCTATAAATCTATTACAGAACCATCAAAAGAAGATAGGAAGAGTCAAAGATCCATGTATACTCAGTTAGAGGCTGTAGCTGACATGAAATTCACATATGTTGCCACTTGCCAGAATTATGGA
This sequence comes from Caryopteris x clandonensis, assembly GCA_028749325.2. Classification (NCBI taxonomy): domain Eukaryota; kingdom Viridiplantae; phylum Streptophyta; class Magnoliopsida; order Lamiales; family Lamiaceae; genus Caryopteris; species Caryopteris x clandonensis. Next base: position 745,647 of record JAPYKT020000008.1, on the reverse strand, counting down.
AACCAGAAACGTATGGGAGATAGGCGTGCAACTGACATTTTAAATCTGATGGTGAAGTAAGTTGTACAAGTTTTAATGTGAAAAATTACCTAGTTCTCTTAGCCCTTAGACAATGAGCACATTTTATGACAATGTTGTCCGGTTTCTATGTTTATGCAGCAATCCATCTCTTCGTGTAGCATATATTGATGAGGTTGAGGAAAGGGAAGGTGGAAAAAGTCAGAAGGTGTATTACTCTGTCCTGATAAAGGCTGTTGATAATCTTGATCAGGTATATCTTTTCTTTTAATCCTTAAAAATACAAAATTATTCAGTTTAACCTGAGGCTGATTCAAATTTTGTTCCTTTCTGAAGGAAATCTACCGTATAAAGCTGCCAGGTCCAGCAAAGATAGGAGAAGGGAAGCCTGAAAACCAAAACCATGCTATAGTTTTTACTCGTGGGGAAGCTATTCAGACGATTGACATGAACCAGGTAAAGTTGATAAATCCATATTCATCAAATTGCCAAAGAATTTATCGAGCAAATTAATATGATTTCTTGCTTCCTTTTGTAGGATAACTATTTGGAAGAAGCTTTTAAGATGCGCAACTTACTTCAGGAGTTTCATGAGGATCATGGGGTGCGACCACCTACAATCCTGGGTGTACGTGAGCATATCTTCACTGGAAGGTTGTATATAAATTTTTTCACTTTATGTCAATTTTCAGGCCTAGCTCTTTCTCTGATCTCTTGACTTTTCATCTACAGTGTATCGTCATTGGCTTGGTTTATGTCAAACCAGGAAACAAGCTTTGTCACAATTGGCCAGAGGGTTCTTGCAAGACCTTTGAAGTAGGTTCTTTTCTTTTTCTATGCACCACGAAAATTTAAATTATTATTTAACATTTTCAGTCAGAATCCATGTTTATCTTCAATGGGGGGTAGTGCACATATGTTGTTGCGTATACTTGGAAGATGGAATGACGACTCCAGAAACTCATGGAATACATGTTTTCAAAAGCTTGATAGTCATACATAAAATGCATAACTTAATGACCTCTTCTAATGTTGTCGACTTCCATTAAAGCATACTGTGGTAATCTATTCTGCGTATTACATGGAAAAACTCATGACTTTCCTCCTACTATAACTTCAGTTAGACAATGAATGATACACGTATGCTAATGTTTGCTGGGCATAAAGTCAAATTTCTTCTGCAATATTATGCATCTAGTTTATGCTGTTTCATCATCAATCTGTTCTATATAGGGTGCGGTTCCACTATGGACATCCAGACGTTTTTGACCGAATTTTTCACATAACTCGTGGAGGCATCAGCAAAGCTTCAAGGGGAATCAATCTCAGTGAGGATATATTTGCTGGTGAGATCTAAACTCATTTCCAAAAACAACAAAAGTTCAAAAAAAAAAAAAAAAAAACTATAGTATTTCCTAATATTGCTATACTGTCGTGAAGGTTTTAATTCAACACTAAGGCGTGGAAATATCACTCATCATGAATATATTCAATGCGGGAAGGGACGAGATGTGGGTCTCAACCAAATCTCACTTTTTGAAGCCAAAGTTGCATGTGGTAATGGTGAGCAGACACTCAGCCGTGATATCTACAGATTGGGGCATCGTTTTGACTTCTTCCGCATGCTATCATGTTACTATACGACCACAGGGTTCTATATCAGCTCAGTGGTAAAATTTTAACTTGTGAATCACAATTATTGGTTTATTGGGTTTTTTCACATATAAATTAAAACATACTTAGTCATAATGATAATTATTTGGAAGTAAATACATCATTCAGCATTTTCTAAGACATACTGAGAATAGACTAATGGAATTTGTGATCTATCATTTGATTTTCAGCAACATTTTATTCTGATAAATGCTGTTATGTAGATGGGACAATAATTACTTTCTGTTTAACAGTATTGTTTCTTATGCAGTTGGTGGTTCTTACAGTGTATGCATACTTGTATGGAAGGATATATCTTTCTCTGAGCGGACTAGAGAATACAATAGTGAGATTTGCCAGAGCTAATGGAAACGATGGTCTTAAGGTCGTCATGGCGTCACAATCAATTGTTCAGTTAGGTATTTTGATGGCACTGCCCATGATTATGGAAATTGGACTCGAGAGGGGATTTAGAACTGCAGCTAGTGATTTGATAATCATGCAGCTCCAACTGGCATCTGTCTTCTTCACCTTCTCTCTCGGGACGAAGGTTCATTACTTTGGGCGGACAATTTTACACGGAGGAGCTAAATACAGAGCCACAGGGCGTGGTTTTGTTGTGAGACACGAAAAATTTGCCGAAAATTACAGAATGTATTCAAGAAGCCATTTCACTAAAGGCCTAGAGCTTCTGATTTTGCTCGTTGTTTATCGATCTTATAGCTCAGCCGCACCTGATGCTACAACTTACACATTCATTACAATCTTTATGTGGTTTCTTGTGGTCTCTTGGTTGTTTGCTCCTTTCCTTTTTAATCCTTCTGGGTTTGAGTGGCAGAAGATAGTGGAGGATCTTGAGGATTGGACTAAGTGGATGAGTAACCGTGGTGGAATTGGTGTTCCGGCTACCAAGAGTTGGGAGTCGTGGTGGGATGAGGAGCAAGAGCATCTCCAGTATACAGGTTTTCTTGGACGCTTCTGGGAAATCATCCTTTCTCTGCGCTTCTTCTTCTATCAATATGGAATTGTTTATCACTTGCATGTTGCCCAGGAAGTAAAGAGTATCATGGTGAGTCTTGAAGTTGCATCGCATCTTACTGATTCTCTTTTTTGTTTATTGAACTTGGACACTACTCTATGGTTTTTCTAATCCTTTGTCATGGTTACAGGTTTATGGTTTGTCTTGGCTGGTCATTCTTGTTGCGATGATCATTTTGAAGGTCAGCAAGCAAAATTTAGTGTATATTTCTTTTTCTTCTAAAATCGGAGAAATAACCTCATAACATATGGTTTTAAGTCTCTATGAACCTCTTGAGTACTAACAAAATTCAACTTTGACACGGACAGATTGTGTCCATGGGGAGGGTGAGGCTAAGCGCGGATTTCCAGCTCGTGTTCAGACTTCTAAAGCTGTTCACGTTCATTGCCTTCATCATCATACTCTTCATCTTCATAAAATTTCTCAAGCTCACAGTTTCAGATATCTTCGCCAGTTTATTAGCCTTCTTGCCAACTGGATGGGCTCTTCTCCAGGTATGTATTCCACTCATCCTACATTACTTCCCAACTTGTTTATATCCTGTATCTATCTATTCACGTGCGCTCACAAATTGGTGGGGGCAGATCGGGCAAGCTTGCAAACCTGTAGTAAAGAAACTTGGCATGTGGGGCTCTGTTAGAGGTCTAGCAAGAGGGTATGAGTACCTAATGGGCTTGGTAATCTTCGCCCCTGTTGCCATCCTAGCTTGGTTCCCCTTCGTCTCCGAGTTCCAAACACGGCTTCTTTTCAACCAGGCCTTCAGCAGAGGTCTCCAGATTCAACGTATCCTCGCCGGAGGAAAGAAAAACAAGTGATTTTGCAGATGATATCTATATGTTACGGCCCAGAGGAAGCCCTGCATCTGGATGGACTCCATACGAGATCGATCCTTGCATGGGGTGTTGAGGTATCCCCAGTTGTTGACTGATTACTCATTTGTATGAACAGTAAATAATTGTTTGTGCCTTCTGTACCCACAAAATTGAAATGGGGAATTAATGGAAGATATGTAAAAGTGTACTCCAACGATCAAATAAATGCATCATTTTTGTTGTCAACAAACTCTATTTGTGATTTTTTACCTTACTATGTGGTCATGCTTCATAAATTTGTTGAATGGTCTATTAAATTTCCTAATACTTGCTAAATCGATAATTAAACTCACTTAATTTAAGATTTTTTGTATCTATGACTTGTTACGTAACAATTTACATTTTTGTTTAGATGCCGTTTTGTTAAATACACCAAAGAAAAATTTAACATCTAATTTATCCCAACCAGCACCAGCTAAAAATAAAATATTAGGTTTGAAAAATATAATATTTTTAAAATTTTTAAAATTCTTTATATTTTGAAAATAATATTTAATTTATTCTTTTATCCAAATTTACTTTTTTTTTTTTATAAAAAAATATATTAAAAAATTGTGTATCGAATGATGTAAATTCTAGTTAATCATAATTACTTATAAATAGTAAAATTCCACCAAAATCAATATTTAAATTAAAAAAAACCTTTTTAGAAATTTTCAGAAAAAAAAAAAAGAATTATAAGTGACAACTTATGATTAGTTCTTTTTTTTTTTACTTAGAATTTTTTTCATAATATTTAAAACTAAATTAATTTTTCATTTGGTATCAAATTTTTACTTATAATATATATATTAAATTATTTTTATAATGTTTAATTTGACACATATATTACATTTTTTTAAATGAGATATTATTTTTCAAGAATGCAATTATTTTTAAAATAACCAAATACATACGTCAAATTAATTAAAAGTAATTATAAGATTTTTTATTAATAAACTAGAGTCCGGATAGTCAATATACAATTATTTGGTTCAGTTCTAAGCTTCATTCAAGACAAAAATAAAAATAAATTATAGATAATAAATAAATATATAAATAAAGAAGAAACGGTGATATGGACCTGCTACCCTTTGAAGATGACTGGATGAGATTGGCAAAAAAGAAAACTGAGAATGACGATAAAGAAAAAAAATAAAAAAATAAGAAAAACATTAAAACTTTGAACTTGAAAAAGCTAAAACAAGGTGAAAACTTACAACGAAAAAAAAAAATCCTCAAAAAAATTAAGAGAAAGAAACAAAAATCGAGGAAAACAATAAAAGTGATTTTTTTTTTTAAATAATAGATTTGAGCTTCGTGTCATCGAAAAGACTGTGAAATGAGGTATCATATAAGTTTTAGCCAAGACAATAAAAGTTAGGGCAATTGTGTAATAGTTGTATGGTGCAAGTGGGGCAAGATAACACATATCTGCACCCTCTCTTTGAATTTGTCACGTATGTTTACTTGAATTGAACAATATAATTTTTTGGTAAAAAGTAAATAATGTCGATTATTCATTTTTTTTTCTTAACACAGTCTATTGCTAAATATAGCTTACAGATAATAAAACAATAGCTCTAAAGTTTCTATTCAACGCACATAATTCCTATCATACCATTTTCATTAGATTAGATAAAAATAAGATAAATCAATAAAAAAAAAAAGCAAAAATGTGAAAAATAAAGAAATAAGAAGAAAAAAGAAGAATGTGTTATAAAGTGTCATATTTTAGGTTATATAATTACATCTTTTAGATTTATTATATGTTCATAGGAATATTGGCAGAATGTCAATTTAGAATCAATTTAAGAATGAAAAATGTAAAATTCTAAAGCGGTCGAAGCACGCTATTTGATACTACTTATTCAAATAGATTGCATACAGTTTGATCAAGGAGCTGAATATAACAAGCAACGTTTAACGCTAACAGTAAAAAAAAAAAAAGGTATGTTTTCTAGACTTCTTAGGTCGAACAATTTGTATGTTGTTCGATCTTCTTAGTTGAACAATGTTCTTCATTTTTTATGGTCCTAGTGTCAATTATATTATATTTTGACATTGATATTAAGGAGAAAAGAAGGGGAAAAAAATGAAATGTGTGTTGCGAAAGAGATTTTAAGTTTATTAACACAACTTTCACCCATAAAGGGTCATGTTTCCAACAAAAGAAAAAAGAAAAAAAAAATTTATGTTTTACATACAAAAGAATCTTAAACTATCATAACTTTTTTCGTACAATCTTTATGAAGCTTATCATACATGAGTTGTATAACACTGGGCTATGTCTTAAGAACATTTGTTCCCTAGAAAAAGTAAAAACTTCTTAATTTAATATCTTGTTCAACTTAGAAGGACAAACATTGCCGTACTTGTTCGACCAATTTGGTTGAACATTACACATAATGTTCAACAGTGAGGATTGAACTTGCCACAAAATGTTCGACCATTTTGGTCGAACATTTGTAATTATTTTCAACCTAATCAAGTCGAACATGTGTTTCCGATATTTTTAAATTTAAACAAAAAAGATTGGAAGGAATTTTGAAAATTCTGATTAAAAAATGACAATAGAGAATATATATATATATTATCAATTTCAAATAATTCTACATGCTTATTTTGCTCCTGATCATTTTATCAAAATTTAAGGTTTATGGTCATTTTGGATGAAAAGAAACAAAGAGAAACAAGTTGGTTAAGGAAGAATTATTTAATAAAAAAAAAATCCATTTTTTTTCATTTTAATGATTTACTCTTAATATTAGTGAAGGTAATTTAATTTTTTAATAATTATTTTTTAGTACCTAAATTGGTGGGTTGCGCTATGAAATTCACCACCAGAGCAAAATTTTTTGTAAAAAATTATACTTTTGAATAATCTAAAATATAAAAACATTATATTTTATTAAAAAATAATACTGTTTATTGGACTAATTACAAAACTTTTACGTAACATAATTTTTTTTCAATGAAACTAATACTTTTTAAATAATTTCAAAATGCATTAATTTTCCCCAAAAAAATATAATGTACATAGATTGTACGAATTTTGAGATGTGCAACTGTTTTGTATGAATTTATATTTTTATGAATATTAAACTATCTAAGTTAAATTGGTGGAAGTTGAATACATGAAACATTGACCAAAACCATGAGATCATAGTTTATTGACAAATTCAAAGATTTCAGTTTTGCAAGCAGAGCATATTACCGAAGAATGCAAACCTAGATGATGATACCTACAGAAGATAAGTAATGAACACAGAAGAGCCTGAGCTTCTGCTATTACATTACATTACCACTTGCAAAAGAAATCTTACATTATTTTGAACGTTGAACGTCCATATCTTCCCTAATCAGCTCAAGCACACAAAATAATAGGTGAATCTCCCTACAAATGGATCGTTAGTCATCACTTCACCTAGATTCAACCGCAAAAGTTTCCGAGCCCCTGAGGAAAGACCTACGCCACCAAATTTGAAATGCTTTACTAAGATTAGGGCATTCCGTACCATGCTTGGAGAAACATCGGAACCAATCCATAAACAACGTATACTGCTCCTTTAACGGAAGGGTAAGCAGCACTTGGCCCATCGCCTCCTCCAGTGCCTTCATATCGAGACCCTTTTTGCACCTCTGTAACCACCCAAAATCCGACAGCAATGGTCTGAACCACACCTGAAGAAAATCTAATCTTGTTGCTGACGGGCAATGGATTCTCCTTGTCCCGATTGCAATAAACACCATTGCTGAGACCCGACTAAGCTCGTACCTGACCATCGGAGACACATTCTTGTGCATTTTAAGCAGCTGCTCTTGATGTGCCCACAGATCCACGAATTCGTCAGCCATCTGGTGATCGAGCAGGATATCGAGTAGCCAGTTTATGTTGTCTACCTGCTTTGAGATTCGTTCTAACAAGGGTTTGTCTTTTTCATTCTTGGTGAGCTTCTGTCCTGTATTGGTACTGGAGGCCTCCTCAAACAGAGTGCTTAGTGATTTTAGACACGACTCGCAAACTGCATATATATCCTCTTTGTTCAGATCGGGAAAGTCTTTTTCATAGACAGAGCTTTTGCATATGAGACCTTTAACTAAAGACTTGAGTTCGTTCCCAGCATTAGTGTCAGTGCAGGTAGTGATAGATGAAATAAGCTGCTTGGTCAATGTTGGCTGGGAATCAATGGGGTTGAGGCTATAGAGTCTGTCTAAGATGTCTGTGGTTTTAGCATCATCGATATTGAGTTTAGTAAACAATTCCCTCAGCTTCTCCTCTTCTTCTTCAGTCCATGGTACTGCTTCGAGATATTTCAAACATGAAGAAGTACATCTGCTAAACTTGATGCCTGCTGATACCTAATACAAGTGATGATTACATTTGATGTTAGTAAGCTATAAGCTTTTGTATCTTAAATAGGATAAAGCAATGCCTCACGGACAAAAGACCCTTCTCTTCGATTTATTTAAACAAAGAACCTTGACCATAAATGAATGCAAGAAATGATCCCACTGAAATGATAATGATATAATGTCATTGAAGGCAATCTATGCAACAACATAGTTTTATTCATCATTTTAAACATATATAATTTTTACGAATACTGCAGTAGGGACCGTCTGATTAATAAGTTAGAGAGGTGCAACAGAGTAGTAGTATCTATAGCTTGAGCAGATGATGACAACCAAACTTCTTGCTCACACCACCAAAAAAGAGATCCTTATCTAAATGTAAACAAAAGATGGTTAAAAATGATAAAAAGTGCCCCACACATTCCAGAAATCAAGAAGTGATTATAGGCCCTTTCTGCATAGTCAGGAAAACCTGCACCCTTAAATCGGAAGGAACCAATACAAAGAAAGTCGGACATTCAAGCCTTCACGTGGTTCTTTTTAAATCAGGGTATATTAAGTTTTACCGACAGCATGCATCAAAACCAAAAGCAATCAAAGCTGCATTCAAACCTAAGTCTATAGCTTGAGATAATGATGACAACCAAACTTATTGCTCACTCCAACTGAGAGAATATCCCTTCTCCAAGTGATAAAAATTATAAAACAAACAAAAGAAAGTTAAAAGTCATAAGAAGTTTAAGCACTGCAAGTCCTGCAACCTCAAATCCAAAAGACTGAAACCAACATAAACAAAGTCAGACGTTCAGCCATTACCTGGTTTGTTTTCAAATAATTGAATATTAACTTTTACCTAACCTAAAGCAATCAAAGCTGCATTTCCTCGCAGCTTGTTTCTTGATGTACTCCAAGGAAATGTGGAAACTACCTATACAGTTAGAGTTGGTGGTATTATGGGGAAAATCATTAATCTTTCAAGTATAACCATTCCTTCTTTAATGTCAGTAATGGACCCCATTCATTTAGAAACGTGAATAAAAGCAGGATATTTGCAAATTTAAAACACTCAGCTATAATTCGATGTCTTAATCAACGGAAGATAAAATAGAATCCCAATCACTATCCCAGATTAGATATAAATTTCATAGAGAAAATGATTGAAGTACCAAAAAGAAGTACTTCATCTCAGGAATGATCGTGCTTTTAAATTTACAAAAGTTATATAACAATTAACGAAATGAGTGCATATAACAAAACCAAAAACTGAGGTGAATCATTATTCAGCAACTCCCCTTTATCATCCGAAGAAAACCACAAATCCTGAACCGTGAATTATCACTCACGCCTACAGTTCATGCAACACACACCGAAACAGCCCAAATGAAACACAACTATTTTGAATGTAGCATATGTAAAATGAAGTCATCAAACAGCTAAATAACATCAAATACAAGACAATCAAGAACTGTTTTGCCGAACGAATGTAAAGGAAGAAAGAATACCTCGAGTATATCGATAGCCCGAAATACCCCTATCTTGAGGAGCTTCTTTTCAATATCGTCCTCAAACATGAGCTCAATCGTTTCACGAAACACATTCAGATTCTCCACGCCCGGCACTTCAATCCTACACAAACCGCTCAAATTCTTGCGATAATCAGTTATCAAATCGGCAAAAACAGGGCTATTCCCGGTCAAAACCCCGGAACCAACCTCCAGAACCAGGGATCCCCCAGTCTTTCCCTTCAGATTCAACCTGACGTCAAAAAGCCCTAAATTCTCCTCATCTCGGGCACTAATCTCCGAATCAGCAGGGTGCAGGGGCGATTTGGGAAGCGTTTGGTTTTGAGGCGTATTTGGGATAGTTACGGGGTGATCCGAAATGGGGGAGACCCGACCCGGGGAGAGGATACGGCGGGCGAGAGGGAGCTTCTGGTGCTGCTGGGTCTGAGGCGAGGAGGAGGGCACTAGGGTCTTTTTACACGAGGAAGAAGAGTGGGAGCGGAGGGAGCGGGAGTGAGAGAGGGCGGGATTCTCCGGGCTAAGGGGTGGAGTGGTGAAGGAGCAGCACCAGTGGCGGCGACGGTGTAGTGGCGGCTCACGGCGGCGCTGGTGGTGGTGGGACTTAAAATGTGTGGAATCGTGCATTGCGACGAGAATGTCGGCAAGACTGAGATTAAACAGGAAGGGACTATTTCATGAGGGGGGAGGGGTTGGGAAATGGGAAGTGCGAGATAAATTGGGAGGAGTAAATTGGAATATCTTGTAGGGATAACAAGAAGGGTGAAGAAAATGAGGAATTTAGAAAGAGAAAAATGATTGGAGTTACAGTGGAAGGGAGTGTGTGTGTGTGTGTGTGTGTGTGAGAAAGCAGAAGAAAGAGCTGCAACCTGAGCTGGAAATGGAATCCCCTCTTCTTACTTTTCTCTTCTCTTTCTAAAAAAAGAAGCCAATTCATTTGTTAAAGAAAACAAAATATATAGCCTAGGGGCATATGATCCATCGACAGCCAGCCTGCAACATTTGTATGTAATGTGATTGAGAAGGGCTCCCTCTGCATTTCATCATTTTTTCAAACATTTCAACTCCAGAATCTAATTTTTGGCAACTCTGAGCATGTTTCATCCCATCAAATTAGTATGCTTTTGAAGAAAACTAACTTGGATCCAACCCTTTGAAATAAGAGTATTTTAAAATAAAATACTCTTAATTAAACTAAAATAAAATATCTTAATTAAAAGCTCAAAATAACTTCATATACGAAATCGTATATTTACGTCTATTTTCTGAAACCACAAATCTTAGCATGTAGTCCCTTAAGAGAAATCATGAAATTTGAAAGTTAAAGATATTTGCGATGTAAGCATTTCATATATGTATGTATGTGTACTTGGGAAAATAAACAAAATTTAGAAAAAAATTCTAGCAGTTACAATACAAAACTGAGTGCCCCTTGCCTTCTTTTATGGGGCAGAGTCGTATTCTTCTTGGATCCACCAAGCAAACATCCTTTAAGGATTTAACTAGATTGACATGTAATCGACACACTAAACTAGCTCCCTACGGCCAAATGAGTAGATCTTCGAACAACTCTAGAGTAGACAATTGCTACAAGTCATAGTTAAGAAAGTAATAGAACAAGATGACGACACAACCCAAACCAAGTATTGCAGTCCAAGTCCATAGTTCAAAGTCTCCCTTAAATCAAGGGTGCATCTCACAGTAGTCTAATCTCATCTTAACAAAAGTTCGAATTAAGACAAATTTTTCCAAATATATATGTACGTAATTCAAATTTTTGTCAAATTCATCAAGAAATCTTTTGGTTTATTTTGCAAAATCTAGCTACCCCATCGAAATTGTGCCTTTGATGATAACATTCAATCTTTCGTCCTTGACGCAACCTATATTGTATTATTCTAGCTACTTTCTCAAAATATAAAATAACAAATTGACAGGACTCTAGAAAATTTTATATTGACAGGACTCTACAAAGACAATCAGACATAAAGAAGAAGCATAATAGTGTACTCAGAAGAGTTCAATAAAAAGAAAACAAGATCTTTGGGATTGTGATATCAACCAACATGGACCAATGAATAACACAACATTCAACAAACATGATCAAATAGTGTGCATCATGAATAAAGTGCAAATACTCTAAGATTTTGGTCAAAAGTTATCACGTTGTTCAGTTGTAGCATGTCAAATTGGATTCACAAACATTTTTGTTGTAAACTTAAAATTTGAGAAAATTTTGAAAAATATACATAATTGATGAAAATGAGGAAAGAGAACTTATATTATCCATTTATATTGATGCTTAGGATTATTTTTGTTCTCTATTAATCAATCCGTGAAGAGTTAAGAGTTGATGATATTTTTTATGGGGAGTAAAATTGGATAGAAAGGAGATAGTTGAAAATAAAAGAGAAGAAGGAAGCGGAGATGACTACAATTTCTTAAAATTGTAATATATTTATCTTAAAAAATTAAATTTAAATTTAAAATAATTTAAGTAACTATTTTTTAATAGAAAATTATTTATTATCTATAAACTAATTATTTTATTTTATTTTTTATTCAACCAAAATACAATAGCAATAGTCTAACCTAAAATGTAAATACAAATTCAATACATATAATCAATCAAAAAATAATTGTATCTTCAAATTTAACATCTTATTTTACAACATGAATATGGGGGTAAAATTAAATAGTGTAAGAAAATAATTAATTCGATATATTGTAAGTAAAAAAAAAAACTTATAAAAATGAAGTATTATTTGTGTTTTAAATATTTAATCTTGAGTTATTTTGAACAACACACATTGACTAATTATTAGGCGTAACTAATATTTAAGATACAAGTTAATTATAAAAATATTTTATTTTTATACCGGGATGATAATGGAAGATAGATTGTATTTAAAATATATTAGTATGTGAGTCTAACGTAGAGCACCTCAAATATTCCCTCACATGCATAGTAATAAAATAAAGATGGAATCTAGAGTTTAGATCTCCAACTACAAATCTTAAATCTATCTATTCATATAAAAATTCCAACTTTATGACATACTTTTAAAACATTTTATAATACATAACTAAAATTAAATAAAAAAGTCCATACTGTGACATATTTTACAAACATTTGATGCATAATGTATAGAATCTCGTATATTTAATAAGATATTTTATACTTTGAATGCCCCACTAAAGAAAAGAAGTTGAAATGGAATCCTACATTCTCCATTATATTAATCATCCACTTTTCAGATTTATGGTTATTCTCACCTTTTCAAATTTTGTAATGGTGGTAGGAACTATATGGACTGAAATTATCAAATTTCAAATTCAAGAATGTGTGTGTTTTTTTTTTCACTTTAAAAAGAAAAGAAAAAAATATAAAGCTCGAATGAACTTAGCTACAACTTACGCCTACAAATGGAGCTGACAATCAAACCAAACTATTTAATATTCAATTCTAGATTAATTGTTGAATGTTTGTTTAAACTCTATTTGATAAATATATCACAAAAGTTTTAAAATATTTTTACGTTTAAAGTCCGACTTGAGCTCGAGCTGGAGCTTAATACGTAAATTCGCTAAAATAAATGAAATTATAAAATTACTCGAGTTCGACTCGCGTTGATTCAATTTTAATTTGTTCAAACTGGACTCGCTTAATAATCAAATAAAATACTACGAATTTGATAACAATTCAAATAAAGTTAAACTCCATTGGTTTACAAACGAATGGTAGCTACGATTGTAAATGATTGAAACATAAAAGAAATGAGTTAGAATAAACTTGGTTGGTAATTGAAGATTCTTATGTAAAAAAAAAGGTAATTATATGTGGCTGAATTTGAAAGGGAAAAAAGGTAAGTGAATTGTTGATAAGGTGGGTTGTTTGAAATTAAAAGTGTGGGTGTGGGTATTGATGAGAATAAGAAAGGGGCATTGAGTAAGAAATGATTGGAGAAGATGTCTACCACTTTGCACTTTTTCTTAAAAGCAGAAGTTTGAGTGCATGAAAAGGCATCATCACCACAAATTAAAGCTCTTCAAAACTAAAGCACTTAACTCATATATAAACAAGAACTTTATTTTGGGGGCCAAAAATATTCTAAATAAATAAAAGCAAGAGAATATGTAGATTTATCACAAAAAAAAAAAAAAAAAAAACTCTAATATTGAGCTTATTGCAATGAATATAATAAAGTAAATTACCTCAAAAAGGGATCCGTCATTTTGGATTTTGGATTATATCTTAAGAGTATAGGCCAACAATACCAATCAAATGAAGAAGAGATATGAAGAAGATTTGAAAGACAGAGCGAATTCTTGAAAAAAATTTAGAACTTAGGATACCAAATTCAATTAGACGAGCGAATTATTGGAAAAAAATGTATAACTTGGATATAAAATTAAACTATATTGTCGCTTTCATAGAAGAGTCAAAGAATTTGGACACCATGTCTATTGATGAGATTATCGAACCATTACAAGCTCATAAACAAAAATTATTGCAGTCTGTTCAAGAAGTAAAACATGTTTTGAAGGCAAAACTATCTTTGAAAGAGAATGAGACGAATCAAAAAACGTCATAAAAGGAACGAGCTAGTGGCCAGTGAAAAAATAGAGAATGTGAAAAAGGTGGACCGTGGACGAGGTGGTAGACAGAGTTGAAACAATAATCAACCAAATTGGGACTTCAACTATGGAATAGGTTGTGGACAAGGTAGACGTTCCAAGAGGCGGAAAATATAGGCCAAATTAATCAAGCTATGACTGATTAAATGTTGAAAGTTATAAAAGTCATCAACTTGGCCATTTTTTCTAGGGAGTATGAAAATAATGTTGAGGAGAAACAATTTTGCAAAAACTAGCAACAAAGATTCAAACCCCCAACTTGCATGTCTCAAAGTACTCAAGAGGAGGAAAGTTATTCTTAGTATCTGGGTTTCATTGAAAGAAGTCACTTTTGTGGAAAGAGAATTCTATTTGTGGAGATTGATGAATCAATGACAGGCGATAAAATTTTTGAAAATTCTTCAAATTTTTCAATGAAAGAAAAAAGGTACAATTTTAATGCGATTGAAAGATGCAAGTAATCAATTTTTTTTTTAATATTTTAGTATATACCAAACATAAAAGAACAATGTCTAAATACGAGAGATATGAGATCTTAGATAAATGAAGACAAACCTCTTCGTAGTTCTTGACCAAGTGTCTTCAGAATTTAAATTTAGAGAATTTGTAACGGAAGGTATCATTTGTTATTTGTGAGATTAAATTGAAAGCTTTTAGTTGCTTTAGAACTCTATTCCCAAGCATGAGATAGTAATCGCTTACATTCCTAATACTTCATCTTTAATCATAATTTTTTATTTTTTGTAATGTGAAATACCACCTTTTAAATTCGCACAATTCATTACATGCACGATTTTTATGATTATATTCTTTTATATATTTTTAATTTAACTTAATATATTAAATATTGTTTATAAAATTGTAAGAAAACATACTTTGTTTATCATATGCATATTACATTTTTTCTTTTTAATTATATCATATATTTAAAAAAATCCTTAATTTGTTGTATAATTTATTTGGTTGAACATTTGCAGTTACGATAAAGATTAGATTAAATAAATTCATTTAAATTTAATTACAATAGATTTATAATTAGAGATATTGATTTATTTATTGATTTCAAGACACAACAAGTAATTAATAAACTTACATATAAATTGTAAAAAAAACAGTTGTTTGATAATATAAATCAAAGAACCATGATTAAAATATAAACTTGACACGAAATCTTGATTTCTTTTGAGAAGTAACACTTTACAAAATGATAGTACCTTATATAATGGATCGATTATAGCCACATCAAGACAAAGGACACTAATGTGTGTGTGTGTGTGTGTGTGTGTGATTTTGATTTGTTAATTCCAAAAGTTTGGTGAGTGCACATTTAAAATAATGTAGTTACAAAAGTAGGGGTGGAAATTTTGTTTTGTCTTAAAAGTTAGGTGAGCATCATTTTCTTGATTATTCCAGCTGGACCGGAGTCCGGACCGTCCATTCTATAGGTAAACAAACCTCTCTTCGTCCCAATTGTTAACACCTTCACAAATTTGTGGCCACCCAAAACAGACCTCTCATGATCAACCCAAAAATAATAAAATAATAATAATAAATTTAAACATCATTTTTTCATATTATTTAATATATATATATACACACACGCTAAAATAATAACCATTCAATAAAGTTCCATCAAAATATAGTTTTTAAATTTTGGGGAAAATGGAATATTTCTGTATTAAAGTGCTAATTGGTCTATTTAATTTTATTTTTTTGTTAAAATTAATTTTCTTTTAAAAATATATACACACACACATAAAAGTTAAAATTTGAATATATCCTGTTAAAATTTGACATCTCATTTGAATAAATATAATATCAATTAGTATAAACTTTTTGTTAAAATGTTTTACAAATTTGATAACTTCACCAAACAGCACTTTCAGAGCTCAAAATCAACCTCCACCATTCACATTGAACTCGAAAATTATTTATTACATTATTTTAATATTAAGAAGTCCTAACTAAAGTAAAGTTATTAAAATTATATGTCCCTTCATAGAATAAAATATATTTTATTATATTAATAATATATTATAAATTTATATTATTTATAAAAATTTATATAATAATTATTCATGTCAATAATATATATATATATATAAGTATTATGTGATTTAAATTTTTTTATGTTATATTGTATTATCATTCCTTTAAAATTTATTTTTATTAAAGAATAATTGTATGACATTTTAAAGTGAATTTTAGATTTTTGCAAACTCAATAATTTTTTTTTAACTCACTTAAAGCTATTAAGGTGGAACAACATATTATAATAATATATAAATTAATAGTATAATATCTATATTTTTATATATAAATATTTATATTTTTAACAAAATTCATATAAAAATTTAATATATTATATATTTAAATCCAACACATATATCAAAATAAAAATAAATAATTTAGTCCATAAAAATGTATTATATCCATAAAATATTATACATTATACTTTAGATATAATTAACTATTTTAAAATATAAAAATTTGGTATCAAATTAAAATTCATAAAAATGGATTAATTTGATATATCATTCTAAAAAAAATAAATATAATAAAGAACACTATGTTGCACAGAAAACAAGCCCCAATAAATAGATAGTGGACCTCTTATAAATAGGCATATATATTTTACTACAATTATATTGATAAGAACACTTATGCATGAGTGATAATAATGATATAATAAATAGTGTTTGCCTAAATTTACACGTTATTTTGTAGAATAATAATAAATAAGGTAGTATCTACAAAGATCGATGGATATTACTAAGCACTATAAATTTATCTTAGACTTTATTAAGATGATCGAATAAAAAGGTGTGTGATCTTTACAAAAAGAATAAAAGAGAATAAAATATGAATAGATAAACAAAGAGATAAACAAGCAAAGATGTGGAAAAATCAGATAGAAGAAATGAATCCTCGGGTCATATTTTTAACAATCTAACATTCATATTACTAAATTATTTTAATTCATTCTTTCTTCGTTCTTATAAGACAGTCACAATATTGAATTATCCATTCTCCGAAAATGCAGTAATTTGTAGATTAATTATCTATGCTAATATTATTATCTCATATAAATAACTAACTCCCAAAAAAAACAAAAAGACTGATACTTCTTCATATGTATCGCAGGTAAATATTAATGTAATATATATAAGATATATGTGGGATCTCATCTCCCAAATTTTGACTCAACATATATCAAACATGCTCAATTCTGGCCACATAATTAAATAAGGAACACCAACTTATGTACACACACACATATATATAAACTCAGAAGAAGAACTTGACTATAAACTTAAAATAAATTAATATAATCGCATGATCGTATCAAACACGCCTTAAGATTATGAATATTTAGCCAAACATAGCAAAATTAAACATCATAAAAAGTATAATTTTAACTATCTCTAACATAAACAAAATAAAAATGTAAGGGAAAACTCTTATTCTTCATAGAAATTCTAAAGAATTATCGGTTGAAGTGCATTGAGTAGATTGTGAATCACCTCTTCGTTGCTACCTCTCGTATGTATATTGTATTATGTGTTTGTTGTCTGTTTGTATGGAGAGATCACCTATTTATAGGTACACACGAGCTAGAATTTGTCCCAAATCTTCAATTTTGGAAAATCACGATGATAAACATAAAATTTGGTGCACGATGCTCGATCCAGCGGGAAATGGCTCGGCCGAGCACCAGTTTTGGTTTGGTCGAACGCATGGTCGAGTAGGAAACAACTTGGTTGAGCAAAATTTTTGCTTAGTCTAGCAGAAATTGGCATGTTCAAACGGAAAAACGATTGATTGAGCTGAAGTTTTGCTTGGTCGAGTGAAAATTAACTTAGTCGAGCAGAAATTGGGTCTGGTTGAGCGCCCAACGCACGACTTCGTCCGAAACTGCACTGTCTTTGCATTAGTGTCAACTTTAAAGTAATTTTTAAGGTTTTTCTGTCTGAATTTGACTTTCTATATTTCACTCAATATTGTAGCCCTAGATGTTGGATGTTGAATGCCACTATTTTCACCTCAATTGAACACATGTAGCTCATGGTATAATCAAAATACCAAAGTTATATCAAGATGAATCGATGTGTATTTTTCTCTTCGATTGAATTTTAAACTATGTTAGAGCTACATTAGTAGATATGTTCTGCATGAAACTTGTTGCTTATTGCCTTATCTTTCTAAAATAACAAGAATCAATAGATTTGAGTGCATACACTAAAAGTTATACTCATTGTTTTGTAACTAAACGCTAAGGGTTTTTAACTATGAATGTCGCTTTTAGCTTTTAAGTTTCAAATACATGAAAATCGTTACAAAACGAACAAACATATAACACCCACTTGATAGAACAAATTTGAACTAAAAAATATTATACATAATTTTACTCAAATCAATCCAAAAATACATGTATAAACCTCATTTATTAAATTAATTTATAATTATTTACCATCGACGCATTTGGCTATATTATAATTTGTTAAGAGTTCTTGATGGGTCTGAGCAGCCCCTCCACACCCAAAAAGATAGATTTTCTATATTCATTCCATAAAATTCCTGTAAATTAAAAAAAAAAAACATAAATACAAAAAGTGTATGAATTCTATATTTTTATATATTTTTTTAATATATTACTTTCTTTTTAAACTTCATCGTAAAGTATTCTATAATCCAATTCCCCCCTCACCCTTACACTTCATCCCTACTTTTGGTCCAAATTTATAAATTCAAAACATTTTGGGAATTGAAGTTTATTGAATTTCGTAACTATATGTATGTATATTTGTAAATCTTTTAAATATTTTCGAAATAAATAAATATATATAATTGAAAATTCGAATTAGAGAATGAATTCGAACTATTAGTCATCAAATAAGCTTAGATATTAAAACTTATCTTAGGTTCAGTCATCAATTAAAACATGGGTTGCCAATTAGAATATTCAAAATGAGAAATCAATGCCAATCAATTCAATAATAATAAATATTTGGAGAGAGAGAGAGTGTGTTGGTATGCATGTATATATATAAATAAAAAAAGGGAGGAAGAACAAACCGCCATGGGGCACACAGGTTACATGTCTAAATACACGTAACTACCTGGTAAGCTGGGTAAGTAGCTCCTTTTGGCAAAATCCAGCAGCCCATTTCTGACAATGACTTTCCGTAACAAGAAACAACCTTAAATTACGCCACGTCTTGTCCCTCTCCATGCCAAACACTCCCACGTATCCAACAAATCCAACAACGTATTTTGCCACGTATTGTTACGTGCTACACTCGCTCACCCAACACCTACAACATATAGATATAGATATAAATAGATAGATAGATAGCTACACGTGTGTTTATATATATATATATGACACACACACATCTAGCTAGTTATATCATCATATCCGGACAAAACTCAAGGCCGAGAATCTGCGAATATTTGTATGAAATCAGCGTCGTCGTACTTTCCAGAAATAGATAGGCATACATAGCGTCGATGAGCATGGCCGAGCTTGAAATAGAGAGACAGTCATCCATTGAGATGGAACCTCGCACCCTCAACATCAATCAGATCGAGTTTGCTAGGGTAAGCTCTTCATATCTCTCTCTCTCTCTCTCTCTATATATATATATATATATAGTGGGTGCATGCAGTTTGGATTAATAAAGTTATAATGTTATAGGAGGCAGCTCTTTATGTGGTGAACACCAGGAGCATTGAAGAAGCTCTCAACATATTCACTGAGGTTTGTGGATATACTGATTCTTATTGCTTTTGCTTTTTGCTCTTTTTAAGATTTGGGTTGCTATTTTGGGTCGAGAAACACACACACACACACACACACGCGTAGGTTGTGGCGTTTTCTTGATAGTATTGATTCACCTTTTGCCTAGGGATCACGAGTTATGAGAACTTAGTTTTTGTGTGTGTGTGTGTGTGTGTGTTTACAAGAAAAAAGTAGAAAATATAAGAAATTTATTTGACCGTAACTATTATGTAAGAATATAGTTGTAACACAACGCAACAATATTTATTGGATTCAGCTAATTAACTTCCTACTTGTAGTTTATTTTCTTGATAATAACAGTAAAAGACTTTGTTTCCTTGGAAGTCGTATTGTAAATTAGATCCTCTTTGGAAATTATTGCACACTAAACACCGACAAAGAAAAACATGAAGTTTGTCCAATTTGTGAGAAATCATTAACAGATCCCTTGAATTCGTAAATTTAGAGAGCTCCAAACCCTGATTCTGTTCTGTTTGGTAGTTTATTCCGGACCCATTTAAGTGTTGATTAGTGAGACATCATCCAAGTTCTGTACAGTAAAGTACCCATAGCAATTATTAGAGATGAAATAGAAGATCTGGAATAAAAGAAAATGAATGATGTATATGGACAGGGGCTGGAGCCAGTGGTGAGAAGTGGAGAAGAGAGTGGGGATTGCTGCTGCGATGGAGAAATAGAAGATCACAACGACTGTTCCAAGGATGATGCAATTAGAGACATTGTCTCTGCACCCTTTTAGCATCCTTCATCATCTTTACTTACACATGAGCAATGTACAGGATAAACTTCATTTTGTTGTGTTTTTTGGGAAGAGAAAACAGAAAGAATGCAATGTCTTAGTTTGATCTGCAGTGTGGGAAAGTGTGGAAATGCTGGATTTTATATGAAGTTGCATTCACTTTTAGACCATATGCCTCACTACAAGGCCTTGCCTTTTTACATGCCGAATTTGCTAATTGTTATATAAAGACAAGTACCATTTATTTTTGTTCCTTTTCAAACTACACCTGACACCGTAATCAACAGAATTGTGTATTGACGTATCCCAACAGTGATAGTTCTCGTTTATTTTAGTCATCTTGCCACTTCAGTTTTACGTCATCCTGATATAATCTATTTATAAATATGCATTTTTATCTTTCTTAGTATTTAATTTCTATCTATTTTCTTCATCGTGCTTTTATAATTATGTAGTTAGAAGCATACTTGCATATCCATCGATACACATAATTTCATAGTGAATGAACACTTCTATAAAAATAAGAATGGGTTACCAAAACAAGTTTCGGAGCTAACAACACATCCTCCAGATGTGGGGATGTTTAATCACTTTCTTTTTTTGATCATATTATGTAATCAATGAATTATGTATCTTACATTATACTAATATAATTCATTTATTCCAAAAATGGTCAATATCTAATCCAAATCATATTCCATTTATCAAATTTCACAACACAATAATAAAATGAAAAAACATTCAAATACAAATATTTCGTTTAACTTTAATATAATCTTACTTATCACAGATCGAATTAAACGTGCTTTAAACACCAATGTCTGGGGGTCATAATATCTGACTGTAAGGTAATGACCAAAATGATATTTAACTTGATCTCGTTTAAATGGGCTTAACAAAATCACAGTTAGTTACTAGAAAAATTAATGTCAAAAAGGGCTGCCTTCAATAAAAGAACAAAAGATTGATACAACATAGCAAAAGAAAAAACAACTCTTATTTACTCCAGCAGCACAGAATACAACTGTTTTTTTAGCAGATAAGGATAAAGTGGTCTAAATGATTGGAATCTTAAGACTACGTCCGTTTAAGAAATAGAAATTCAAAAGAAAATTCTTACTTGTTGACGGTCTCTTAAATTGAAACTCAAATTTCAAATTCAAATTTTTTATTCGTTAGTTGAATCAAATTCATATTTGCTGGGAATCATGATATGGAATATGAAGCAAAACAGGTTTCAAAACTGACAAAACAGCCCTTCTAACAGACTAATAAAAATGAGGCAAGACAATAATCTGGTAGAAAATAGATTATTGATACTTATCGGAGACGTGTCATGAACAAATAATTGCTTATTATTCTGCTTAGTAGAATTATGCTATTATATTCTTTATGACGACCAGACTATTACCTAAACCATTATGACATGTGTATATTTTATCTCAGAAACACCACCTAAACACAGAACAAATAAACAGAGCTACAAAAACAGATTTATTTTTTACCATTTGTGCGAGAGAGAGAGAGAGAGAGCTTATGGGAGAAATATGAATTATAGCAGCAGCAAGGTTGGATAATTGATTGAAAAGCAACTCAGCAATAACAAAAAAAGCGGACAAGGAAGTACGGTGGCACCAACAGCTGCCAGACCCCCCCACCATAACTGACAAAGCTTCTTTAGTGCATTCACCAGCTCCGTGAGTCACCTCAGCCTTGATATGTATGGAGGAGCCGCCAAAACAAGTATACCAAAGTGCAGCTGTAGTTAATAAGCCAAGAGCTGGATTGCATTCTACTATTATTTGTGATCCTGGCAATAAAATTTGGCAAAAACAAAACATCACATGAGATCAACAACTGACAATGTTTCAGCAGTAATATCATCAAACACTGCACAAGTACCTGCAGCACCCACCGAGAAAATAAGAGGTTAATCCAACCTCTCGAAAGATGCTGCATTTCACATAGTAAGATCACATAACTTTACATAAATACAAAAATAAAATCTAAATTGTCATTGTTTTCCACCACTTTTTTGCCATCTCAGTGGTTCAGAAATGACCCTGGAGCCAAGAACAGACAAGAATTGGTAGCCGATGATGCCTAGCCACAAGATGAAACCCCATTTCCGCAAGGCATGTAGCATTCCGGAAGGGATTTTCAAAAAAACACATTTTATTCCCATCCGAAACTGGAAGTTCCGGCAGTTTCATAGATAGAATAAACTGAAGACTAATAAAATAGAATGTGAGTACTCGTCCAACCATCAGAGTAATCACCAGTTATCATCACATCTACCTCTTTCCGGGTTGTTATTGGGATAGCCCACATTCTCCTGTTGCACAAATGCAAAGCTAAAGTCATTCAAAGCATTAGATCCCTGGTAAATCTGGTGGTCAACCTGCAATTTCATCACAACACTGTAAATGAGAGGGAAAACAAAGAGAGGGGAGAGTCGTCAAAAGATTGAGATTTTGAAATTTAAAATTAAAAATATATATATATCTATATATATATACATATGTATATATATCACAAAGCCTCACCATCTGAGGCACAAGCAAGCCATTATCTTCTTCACTAGTCCCTTCGAGTGCCAAAGGTAATCCATTCATGCAAGGAGCGTACTGACGCAGGCCAGAAGAACAAGCTCCAGCATAAAGCTGTTGCATATTCTCATGGCCAGAGCCTCCAAGTGATGGCTGATCAGCACTAGTAACTCCATGAGAGCACTCCAATGGTTGCAGAAGATCATCAAGTTCTAAATAGTTTGAATTGCCTTGGGAAGGCAGATTGTCCAGAAAGTAATCATCATTCAGTAACCCAGAGAAATCAAGCTGGCCTTGATTCATCTGACCCAACATATCCAGATTCCCAAGACCACTGAATATATCATGTCCATCAGAAGAAGTTACCAATCCGTTCATTCCCTTTTCACTAAGATCATCCTGCTAAGAACAATTTCGGTGAGTATACTTCCAATCACCGCATGGAGAAATACATACGTATAGAATTCAACTTCAGATATAAAATATGCAATGGACGGACTGGTTCAAAGACAGAACATCAAACTTCAGTAAAATAGGTAATTGATGGACATGTTCATGATATCTGCAGTTCAATGGTAAGCAATGTGCTTCTAAAGGGGACATTGAGAAACAATTAGGTACAACACAAGCATTCTTTCTAATACAATTTAATACAAGGAAAGACAGAAGAACATAAATTAACAAAGAAGAGTTATCCAGGGGAAAAAGAGCTCTGCATTTCAATTATTTTGAAGAGGACAAGCTCCAAAAACAAAATTGTTGAATTTACATTACGTACATCAAGGACCACAACACCTCACTTGGTATTAAAAGAATTATTAATCTTATGCAGGCTGGTAAACAAAATACTACAAATCTTATTATCTCATATGGCCCCAAGATATTTTAAAATAATTGGTGAAGAGGAGATGAGATACAGATTTTTTAATTATGTACCAAAGAGCAGACTAAAATACAGCTAGAGACACTACAAGCAAATGGTAAACAGGCATAAAAGTGACTAAAAGATGCGCGCGCGCGCACACACACACACACACACACAAAAAAAACCAAAAGAGAGATTGAAATAAGACAGGTTGGCATAAATTTGAACCTATCAGACAAATAATACTTCCAGTGAACTAATTGGATAAAATAACCAAATTTTTTATATCACAGTTCCTATCTTTACAGTTCATTTAGTAAACAATGTATGATTACAACTTAGTCCCCATTTTGATAGCCAACACATTAAAAGCCTGTGGTGGCACAAGGTTTGAGGAGCAAGGTAATCCAAATGGCCAAATGTGCCAAAATAAGTTTTGCAAACATTTTCCATGAAATACCACAACACAAAAAAGATATATATGTGATCTAAAAGATGCACAAAAAAAAGATGCACAAAAAAAGATGCACAAGAAAAAGATGCACCACAAGCAAATGGTAAACAGGCATAAAAGTGACTAAAAGATGCGCAAAAAAAAAAAAATTGAAATAAGACAGGTTGGCATACATTTGAACCTTTCAGACAAATAATACTTCCTTCCAGTGAACTAATTGGATAAAATAACCAAATTTATTATATCGTGGTTACTATCTTTACAGTTCATTTAGTATACAATGGATGATTACAACTTAGTCCTCCATTTTGATACCAACACATTAAAAGCCTGTGGTGGCACAAGGTTCGAGGAGCAAGGTAATCCAAATAGCCATATGTGCCAAAATAAGTTTTGCCAAACATTTTCCATGAAATACCACAACACACAAAGATATATATGTGATCTAAGCGTATACAGAATGAAAACGAGCAAAACATTCAATTTCTAAAGACGCACCTGGTTAATTCCATTCTCATAAGAAAGCAGCATGTCCTCATCTGTAAATGAGGCCAATAAGTGCTGACTCAAATCATCAGTGACCTCCGCAGCTACCTCACTAGTTGGAATACCGGCTGAAGGAGGTAGGCCTTGCTCAGGCAAAGGCAGTCCAGATGTATTTCCAGAAGCAAACAATGAAGGAGAACCTAGCTCTTCAGTCTGCATTAGCGCAGTCAATGAAGGACCAACAGATCCAAAGGATATGCCATGATTTTCAGCACCATCAACATCATCATCAGCCCAATCTGCTTCATTAAAAGGTGCGCCATATTGTGCACCATTTTTTGGGCCCAGACCATTCTTCTTGAAGACTTTGCACAGAACATACATATCCTGCTTACAGAGGAAATTAACAGTTAAAAAAACTATTACTTACCTTGCAAAACATGAAGACCAGCTCTCCCAACTAAGTGCAGACAGGTGCATATGCAAAAGCACAGATAAGCTAGCAATCAACATGAAGATCCTACCATCTAATGCATCAACTTACTTCAGTACAAATATTAGAAAATAACATCATGAAGTGGTTAAAGAATTATGAAACTATGAAGAAACAATAGTTCAATTTATATATAAGAAAAATACACTAATCAGCCCTCAAGCAAATATATTCATTTCGATGCAGGCAGAATAGAAGGATAAAAATCCTTTCTTCCAAATAAGTCATGTCTTATCATGTTATACCAATGTTAACTCCAGCAGTAGAAAATGGTAAAGGCAATTTGTTACTCATCAAAAGCCACCAACTAAAACTAGCCACCTGAAAGGTAAAAAAGAATCAGAATTGCACAATATGTATTTACTGCACTTCATTTCCAGTATATGGATTATAGTCATGTCTAAAAACTCCAAAGAAACAAGTCAGTCTCACAAATGAAAAATGTCAATTATGACCTGAGCGCTGCTAGTGAAACTAACACATAATTTTCTGCCTCTTAGCAGATGATCAAGAAACATTACAGATCATATTTGAAACTTTGAAGTAACAAGTGAGCTTCACAAATAAAACTGCCAGTCTTGAACCTGAGCGACTGCTAGTGAAGAGCCAGTTCATCACTCCACAAAAAATGTAGTGTTTCTAGTCAAACATGGGACTTCAGAGGGGAAAAAAAAACTTTGACTAAAGATAATGCCAAGAAATGTGGTGAGGAGACAAGTAGAATCAGAGAACCATATTTTAAAAGATAATTAAAGCAGAAAGAAATAAAAAAACAACTTTAATGCAGTACTAAAAATCTATGCACAGAAAAGTAACACCTTAAACTTAATCAAGAAATACTTAGTGGTAAAATCAATTGTAGCTGCCAAGATAGGAAGTACCTGAACTCCAGCTTCAGCCAACTCATCATCAACAATCCTGTACTCATGTATAACCCAATCGGTTCTTTCTCCATGGGGTGCATGGCCTAAGTGGAAAACCAAGGTCTTCACTACTCCAACAGTTTTGTCATTGTAGCGAATGTTCCGGTCCTTTCCAGTAGTTTTCCAATATCCATTTTCAGTAGCACGCTTGACACGAATTCCACTTGCATATTTCTTTTCTCTTGGACAGAAAAAGAACCACTCAAGATCCTTACTCTTCAAACATGATTTATCTGCAATAATTTCAGGAAATAAATTAAGTGAATATTAACAAATATAGATCCTTAAAAGCATCACAACTCTAATGCATCTATGCTGGCATGTCCGAGAGAAAGAGAGACACAATGGACATGTCTCCACATCTCTCTTCTACAAAATTGTTCCTAGAATCTAATGAACAATAGTTTGTAAAACTCTGAGCATATGCACATGTCAAAGCAAACCACAATTTTAAATAAAGAACCAAGATAGTTCATAACCAAGAGAAGTACAGAAGAAATAAATGGAGCAGGAGAGAGAGAGAGAGAGAGAGAGAGGAGCCAAAATATCCCAACTAAAGAAGTGCTAAGGATATCAATCGAGACAGAAAATCAAGATAATACTCAACCAATAGAACTGATGAAGTACATGGAGAAGAACATTTAACAAAAAAATGAGAGAAAGAGAGAGAAATGGCAGACCTGGAAGATCCCATGGAGAGAATTTGTAGATATTAACCTCAGCAATAGCTTCGTAGTGAAGCTTCTTTCCCATAACCTTCCTCTTGAGATAGTACAAGACCAGCTCAACGTCCGTTGGATGGAACCGAAATCCCGGAGGGAGGGACTTCCTCACCATGACAACAGAACCCACAATACAACTATAGAAGAAAACTCCACCAACAATACTCCACCAACAATATGTACTTCACACTTCACTCCACCAACACAATCGTCTCCACAAGAATATAACAAGCTAAAAACAAAGAATAAAGAACAAAGTTGAAAAGGAACGCGTTTATACACTGATCCCTAAACCACAGACCTCCAACTGGTAAACCACTTACAATTGTTTTTCAAGTCCAGTGACGAAACAATATCTTTCTTGAGCACCAAAGCCTACCCCGGCTCATGAAACAGAAAGCACACCACACAAAGAACTGATGCTTCTTGCTGGAATCAATAGACATCTGGTGTGCAGTGCAAGCCCTAGCATTTTAACTATATATATCAGCAGCCTTAATGCAAACATTAACAAAGCCCACTTCAAATAACCAACAACCACAGCACATTCGCGAACAAAACCCAACAACACGAGTGTGTGTATCCCGTAAACGGAAATCCAGAACAGATCCAATCCAATGGAACCATGGACGCAGATTAGTAAGTATAGAAGATGTCACAAGGACTGAGAAACTTGGGTGAAACTTTGCACTGGAAAGATCTCAATATCCAAATAGTATACTGGAAAAAATGTGGCAGAAAGAGGATACAGGGAAGACATATAACACTCCAATACAAATATGAGAATGAACTCGAAGCAATTCGTACGCTTTTCTAAGACATTTTCAAGTTCTATAATTCAGATTTGATTACAAAATCCGACCGAAAGATACCCAAATCAAGCACAACCCTAGAATCCAATATTAAATAAGAAGAAGAATAAATGTTCTTCAAATCAACAAACTCATAACACATTAGCAGAGAAACCAAACAGAAATGAAAATAAAATAAAATCAAACACACCTCTGAGGGAGTGGAACCGGAGAGACCGAGAAAGAGAGAAACGCGTGGAGGAATGAACACTTAGAGAAACTCAAATAAGCACAACGAAAGGAAACACCACCCCTGGAAGGTTTATATAGAGGTGTTCTAGGGTGAAGGGTTTTAGAGCGAGAAAGTAAATATTTCGGAAGGAAAAGCTTGTTCGGTAAGCTAAGCTTCCCATAGGATGATTAACGTCCACATTAATTAATTTAATTTATGTTTGAAGTCATGCATTTTTTTTTTTGATAAACCATACTTCTAAATTCAATTGTATATAATATGTTATCTTATTCTAAAAATAAATTATTGAAGTATTTTGGTGTAATAGGAGGATAGGAAACACTTAAACATTTTATAAATTTATTTCAAAAATAAATAAAAACATGTAAAATGTTTTTTAAAAACTTATAATCTCAGCCAAACACCCTCTGCATTTCCAAAAATGAATTTCTATATATATGCTGTAAATATTGGTAGATAGCTGCTTTAGAATTATAAAGAAAATCGTATCCTAATAATTGCCATGTTTTAGCTCTGTTATCCTTTTTTTTCAAAAAAAAAAATATTATAATTCGTTGTGTTAAGAGTTATAAAGAAAATATTAAATAAACTTAATTTACATATTTTTAGTTGATATTTCAAGAAGGAAGTAGTCCTGTGCTAATTTTTAAAATGAAATCTCTATAAAATTTTAAAAAAATATAATCATAAAAAAATTATTATTATATAATTATATTGATATTTTCTTACAAAATAAAGAATCAAATGCACTCTAAACTAATAGTAATCTTTTATTTAAAAAGAAACATCTTTAAATAGAAATTGATAAATAAATAAACAATAAGTAACAAAAAAAAATCTACAAAATAATAAAAATAGAATAAGGTACAAATTTCAATTGGGCAAGTTAAATTTTAGCTTTTTTTTCTTAAAAATTATCACTTCCTAATCTTCCTTAAATTTGAAAACATGGGCTTTTTCATCATTTTTCTGTCAAAATTTGAAGAATATAATTTTTAATTTTATTTTATTTGCTAATGCATATAAAATAAAATAAATCAAATTTATTTTAATAGGCTTGTTGCTCAACATTTTTTTTAGGGCCGTGGGCTATAGCAATTTTTTTTTTTTTTTTTTTGTGTGGGTATGTGATAAATTTTATTTCAGACATGTAAATAGTTGGACCTTTTATGTAATGACTTATATCCTCTTTTATTGGGATACGACAAATAGCTATTATATATTGCAATTTCTTTTATGAAACACAACTTTTAACTTCTCCTCCTCTAAAGTATTATGCACTATTAAATGTATTTTTTATTTATTTAAAAAATATTATTAATTAAAAAAAAAGTATTACATACCAATCGAAAAATTCAAAATTTCTAGACCGTGAGTTATACACACCCTCAACATAACCTGGATGTGTACTTGGTGCAATTTTTTTTTAATTTTTTTATTTTGATGTAATTTTTTTTTAAATTTTTTTAATTTGATGCACTTTTTAGGTTCGATCTAAAAAAAAAAAAAACTTAATAATTCGATCCATAACCCAATTACACAAATACTAGATTCATACGACTGATTCACAAGAGAGACTTACTCATTACTTATTTGAAGAGGGAAAAATGTGTTAATCAAACATAGTGGTAGAAAATGGCAGAATTAGTCTCACAACTTTTGCTCAATTTTATTTGGTTTAATTATTTTCTCAATTGATTTTATAACATAACTATTATTTCCCCCGTGCGACGCACAATTTATAATATAATAAATTATTATAAAAATAGTAATATAATTTTTTAAATAAAATACATAATTATATAATATATTTTGATAAAAATTATTTAAAATAAAAATATCCAACAATATAAAAAATATATTAAATATCAAAATATACCACAATTTATGAATAAAACTAGTATTCATATTTAAAAATTAATATTTTATTATTATCTATACAATATGAATATTAAATTATAGATCATAAAAAAATAATTCATTTAATATATTTTTTCACAAAAAATAGAATTAAGATAAAAAAAATTACAAGTCTTCAAAAATTAGAGTAAAAAAGCAAATAAAAAAAAAATATAATTAGTTACCATATCTAGAAATAGAAAACTGATTTTGGCGAAAAAAATAACATTTCTATAAATTAGTCCAACTGTCCTGCTTTTATATAACTATAAATTAATACGGATTATAGAAAAAAATTCGTACAACACCCATCATTGGATAATTGCATCTGAAAGGGTTTATTACATCCTACACTCATATAGAATCACCACATATTCACAATCAAAGGTTTATGTGACATCTGAAAGGATCCATTATATCCTAAACTCGATGTAAAATCACCATAATTTTATATAGGCTGCGTACGCAACTGGCGTAAAACTAATGAAAGAGCCAAACAAGTCCAAAGGGACAAAACTGAGGATTAAAAAACAACAGAAAAACACACAGGATTTATGAATGAATCTGCAGTGTGAAGATCAAATTCAGGACAAAATGTTACATGCATGAGTTTTTGCACCAACGAGCCGTGTAATTGATTGGTGCCCCCAAATTTGCACACTTCTATTCAAAACACCGAAATTGCACTATAAAGAGTTGTACAAATCTAAAAATTTATACACAATACAACAGAATGCTACTCTCAAGCATTTCATGTGAAAGAATTGAGCTTTGAAATGGACACCTGAGAGTCGAAGCCAATAGAGAAGAATGTTAAACTGCAGCACATATACAGGGCCGAGTTCTTTGCTACAAAGCTATTGGGTGTAGCAGACTCAAAAATGATAATCAAGGCTTCGAATGCTGTCCTGAATGTTCCGTCTCTCCATTTTCAATCACTCTGTACAGTATCACTCAAAACGGGTCAAAACATTGACACCCTCTCCCAGTCAGCTGAATCTCTTTCATAGGACAAAGGAAAACAGAAAATGAAAAATGGCAACTCCTCCTGAAGAGCAGTCCAATTAGCTAGACATCCAGAGCACAGCTGCCTAGATAGTAACAAACTCGCTCACACATCACAAGTATCATCACCAATCATACAGTGATGACATTGTGTATTCGCTCATTGCTCTGTATCAAATATTGTCAAGCACAAGCAACAGACACTTCTATCACCAAGTGAACTATTAAGCACACTGAATGAAAAATGTAACCGTGACTATAATATCCCATTTAAGACTCTCTGATAGTAGTCATACTGCCTTGTTCGCCATGCATCCAAGCTACTGCTTATCAGCGAAAGCACCAAAGAGACACACTGCTGCTAGAAACAACATTTTATGTGAAGGGGAGAACAGTATATATGATATATTTGATGAAAGCAAAAGAGGGGAAAAGAATCAAACCTCCTCTGTCAAACTAAGGTGAAACCGTTTCCTCAAATTCTGTATTGTTCGTGGACCACCCTTAAAACAAGGGAAGTCAGAATCCTGTAACAAAAGGACAATTGAGATCAGATGGAAGAAAATGCTTTATCTAAAAGTTGACTAAACCATGCTCTTGCTTCAATCAAACAAATACAAGATTGCCTCAACTCAGCTAGTTTCCTCATGTGAAAAATCATCACATTATATGGCATAAATAATGTAAATATTTCAGAGAGAATGGTATAACATAACCTAATGTATATACATTGGGTTGATGCCTCTCTTGAATGGCAAAGAGGCTACTACGATTTCCTGCCTCTTCACCATCCCTACCCCATCCCTTTTTTTGGATAAATATATATAGGGTTCTGTACATTAATCAGGAATTCAAATTTTACAATTTTTGGGTTTTTTTTGGGAGGGGGTGGGGGGTGTCAAAATATCGGAGAAAAATAGAAAGTACCAGTAAATATTGCTTTCGATTTCACTATCAGTAGAGCTCTCGTGCGTTTTGTCTGAATTTTGCCAAATATCATTTTATTTAGGTTTTTTTTTTTTTTTTGGTGCAGTTCTCAATGAAAAAAAAGGACAACTTGCTCATGGGACCGTAGTATAAACCTTGTGGGAAAATGAATTACACAGAACTCAAATACTTATATAGAATCACTTTCTATGAGTATTGAGTCAGTGCATATGTGCACTTATCCTAGTGATGTTTCTCAAGAATCATTTCCTCATAATATATAACATATGTCACATGGAAGTCCAAGCATATATCAACAGTCTTGTGATTGGGTCACTCCACACTATCCCATCCATGGCATAACAGGTGGGAGAGATAGAGAAACATACGAGAATGGCATGTGCATAATTATATTCATAATTACTCCAATGTAATGTGTTGGTACCAATAGATGGCATGCCATTTTTGGATATAACTTTTTGTACTAGTAACATTGTAATAAAAATAACTGAAATAATATTATAAGGTCATACATCATTTATGTAGTTTATTATCTATATAGTTGCTATAAACATGTCGTTTGGTCTAAAATTTAAAAGTGAAATATGTATTAAAGTTATAGTTATAATATTCTGTAAAATATCAAGTTAAATTTCAGATTTTTAATACAATTTCCATCGTTCTTAAAATTTTTACTGATATCGATATATCCACCAATATGTCTGTAAAATGAAAGTATATTTCTACTGAAACCGAACTTTATCCTCGCATATAATCACTATAAAATTTTCCAACCTGGTTTAGTCTGTTGCTATTCTATAAACCATAATAATCTCCATCACCAATCAGGATGTTTCTAACAGCCTCAAGAGAAAATTTGGTTTTTATGATGCTTGACTCAGAAAATATGTGTCTCATCCAAGAACTCATAAGCCGACTTTCATATATCTTTTGCATTCTGTCATTGTTCCATCAGAATGCTAAAGGTCATTAATTTATCATGAACAGAACACATCATGGAAAACTGTGATTTTTTTTAACAGAACGGTGTGCATGCTGAGTTGAAAGAGGCGAAGGCCACTATTAGGGTACAGAGTCCCATTTGCAAGTAGAATGTCGGTTACTATGTGTTAATAAGCATGCCAAAGTATGCAATTACATGAACTAGCCCCTGTATCACTGTCTTTCTATCCTTAATCTACCAAGCTAAGTTTTATGGAACTGGAATCAGCCTCACCTAATGCAAAGATATTGATTCTAGAAGATGTGCATCAACTACGCCAAATCTTGCAACACATTGGAAAAAAAATTCATTACATGCGCTAGATATTTTTACCATCAGCCAGACTATCACCGACAAATTAATGCTACAATACTTTGTGACACTACCAATGTGATTCACAAAGTGGTCAAGCTCCCATTGCATTAAACTGGCCCAAAGTCTAAAAAATTAACGGAGGAATGAGATTCAGATGGTCCGTCCAGAAGCTCCCATTGCATTAAAACTGAACTAAAGTCTAAAAAACTAATGGAGGCCTGAGATTAAGATAGTCCAAACTATATATCATCATGAGCATTTCAGTCTAGTGAGCCACTTCCAATAAGTCACTATGACCCTACATTGGGACTGTTCCCCCACCCACCATGTTAATAAACCCAATCCGATGTGCCAAATCACTAGTGATTAAACACGCCTAGGCGTGAGGCGCAGCGGTTTAAGGTTTTAAGGCCTCGTACACCCTAGGTGAGGCAGGCTTGGCTGAGGCGTCGCCTAGGCGGTCGCCACAGGCACCTTTTGGGGAGGCGCAGGCGCCAAAAAGGCGCGCCTCACCCAAGGCTGCAATTTATTTATTTTTAATTATTTTGATTTTTTAATATTTTGTGGTATTTTATGGTAAATAGGGTTAAGCTTAAAAATTAAAACCCTATTTCAGTACACTTCAAATTTCATCTCCCACAACATCTAGTGCCTCTCCACACACCTGCTTGCCCCCCACCCCACTCCGGCGACCACCTTTACTGGCGGCAATGATGAGGAAAGGGAAGACCTAAAAAGACTAGCTCAAAATGAAAAGAGGAAAGGGAAGACCTAAAAAGACTTGGTGGAAACTACTCCCCTCCGCACCGATTAAAGAGTCGTCTTCTTCCAAAGTACTACTTATTTTTAGTCAAATTAAAGAAGATACAAATTTTTATAAAACACCAAACCACGGTTATGCCCCTCATTATGTGTTAGTATTAACTTATTCAGCTTTAGATATTTTATTCATAAGGGCACTAAGGAAAATTTTAATGAATTACTAACTTTTGACTTTTGAAACATGACTTTTTTGGGATGAAAGGAGTATTAGAAAATATGTTATCCTGAATTATAAATGAGTATGTGTCTTGGCTGAACATGATGGCAAGATAGGATCCATACTGTTTACCCTAAAGTGGTATAAGGCTTAACTTGTTGCTGTTGTTGTTCAAGTCAGTGCTTAATTCAAATAATTTTTTTCCCGCCCTGGACCCACCACAACAACCCTCCTGCTCCCCAGTTCAGCAAACAAAGTATTTTCCTTTAAATATACTAGATGCAAAAAAAAAAAAAAAATTACAACAAAGGTGCAGAAGAAAAAAGTCCACCATAAAATGGTGGAAGGAAATCAGGAAAGCAAAAGGTCTACCAGAAGAGATCAACACGTCAAATTTATCCTACTTCCTTTCAATGCCACATGATAAATCCTTGATTTTAAATAGCTATTAAAAATTGAAGGCAGGGACAAATTTTAAAAATAAAAATAAATCATAAAATACACTTAATCTGAGAATCTCACCTGCAGCATCTCAACCAGGAGAATTATGCGCTCTGCATGTTTGCGACACGTGAGAAAACCTTGGATGCATAAAACCTGAAAGATATGGAGTACCAGGAATAAATGCCACAAGTATATGCATAACATTGGAACCTGATTCATGCATACTATGTGTAGGGAGATAAACTCCATTGTTTTACCTTAAAATAATCAAAAAATTCACTTGGAACTCCCTCAGCATCAGAGTCCATCACCTAGTACAATTCAACAATTATGTTTGTTCATAAATTTGATAGCGCAGAAGGCAAACAACCTCAGAAAGATCGCTAAATGTGCTCATATACAGTTTTGTACTCACGCAAAAACATGGCTCTATAGGTCAAATGACACAAGTCTTTACCTCAAGAAGTTCGCGGGTCAATTTGAACGGTGCACTTTCAAAATTTACACCTCCAGGTGAATTAGAAAGCATGAAACCAAAATCTATGTGTATGATATGGCCTTCTTCATCCAACAGCAAGTTTCCATTGTGCCTATCTTTCACCTGAGAAAGATGAGAAGAGGGGACAAAAACGTTATGTTTGCTGATTTTTCATGATTGATAGTCACATCACAAAGTATCTCTAGAAAGATGAGCTAGAAGTTGTATTTACTAATTTCCAAGGTTGTCAAATGCAAGAAGTGCACTCAAGGCACAAGGTACCCCCAGCATTTCAAGCACAAAGCACAAAAAGGCGTCCACTTGATCAAAATTAAGTGCACCAAAATTGGAAACATGAACTACAATATTCACATACAGCTAAAACAGGATAAAGTAACATAACATCATGCCATAAACACCACAAACTAATCATGCTCAGAGTCCTTCACTTAAACCATCATCATTTTCTCCATCATTTACATCTTACTTGGACCCCTCAACATCATCTTTAGTATCATACGAATCTCCCTCACTCTCTTCATCATGCTTCTCAAGCCTTTTGAACTACCAAGAACTAGGAGTATAGTTTTTACGAGATGACCAGGCTCATGTAACCTAGTTAATTTAGTCAGTTCCCCAGCTCCAATTGCACTAGCCACAGCACCCCAAATCCGCCTACACCTTTCACCATCATTAAAGACTACAATTTCTGCACCTTCATCTTCCTCACTGCCTACACCAAATTTGCCAATCAACCATTCATCAATCATCAATATCTTCCAAAGCAATTGAATCCATGAAATCCTTGCTATCAAGGCGAGCTTCAAGCCCTTTTGGTCAGCTTCATTTAAATTGCTGCACTTTGGCAGATGCAAAGCACTGAGGACTCCTGTGGCTTCGATTCAAGAGCAGAAGCGAGAGCTTTCCCACAGTTAAGGATACATATTATGAAGTATGACTATGTTATTAAAAGTGACACCAACAACCAAACCTCCTATTGATCCTCTTAAGTCTATTTAAGATAAATTCATCAAAAGAAATGATATGGGAAGAGAAAACTAAATTATACGCAACACTGATCAAGAATCAATTGCACCAGAAACTTCTCAGGGTAAAATTACAAATTAGAACTGATCAATCAAAGAAGATGTTTGTATTTGCACCAAATAACCAACCAACAATAGCATCACCATTGAGCAACTGCTCGATGAGAAAAGAAGGTTCACCTGTAACAGATAGCAAACCAGAGAGTATCCAGCCATGCTTTCGACAAAGTTCCTCTGCAATGAACAATGATGAGTAAAAACCCAAAACCAGGATTCCATAATTACTTGGTAACATTTTAATCTAAATTTGTGCATAAGAAACAAAATAGAAGCGGAACAACAAAATTCAGGCTCAGCGATAGACATATTTGGGAATGACCTCATCCCAAACTGGTTCTGTGATTAAAATAAAGCCCAATAAAGGTATAAGTTGACAGGATCATAAAGCAGAGAAAAAAGACCAGAAAAAGGTGTGTTAGTTTTTCTTTTTGGTTATATGTTCTCTCATAATCATCAAAACCTTGATTATGTATATGAAGAGTTTATAAGCCAGTTAAATTTCAGATCAAACTCATTTCATGTTTCCAGCATTTCTTGGGGTTAAAATATTTTTACTAGGCATACAATATGTCGAATTAACTTAATCTTTTATGTGGTTTATATAGGATTTTCGGAAATGAAAATACATCTAAGTTACGATGTTTGCAGCTTAAAAAGATGTCAAATGATATCAGGCTTCATAAAAGGTCTGATAAGTATGGGAAAAGATGCACGATTTGAACATGAAGTTTGAAAATGAAGGGAAAAGAAAGGCTTTTAGAATGAAAATGTGTACATACAAATTTCTGGAGTTTAAAAGAGAAATGAAAAGATGCCATCTATAAATGAAAAAAGTGGGGATTGGTGTCTTAAACAACACACACACACACACATGTAAATAGAACTAAAGATTTTTTTCTACTTTTAGATTCATTTAAAGCATAGATAGTTTACCAGTTTTACATTACTATTGAACTTGCAAGAATAGGTTGTTTTTGTATCTGAATCCAAACACTAAAAATGAGAATCCAACCCATGATCCATTTTATATTCTCAAAACCCCCACCACAATGTGGCAGCAGGTTCGAGACAATTATCAAAATGTTATATATCTCTTGTAGATTTTAAACATATCAAGCTGAAACTTCGCAAAAAATAAAAACTAACATTTCTGAGTTGTCAAAATCACATATTCTCCTTCATGGATACTTTATATACCGCCTGGATGAGAACATTTTGGGAAGTTTAAATAGCAATGTTAACATTGTCATTTATTCTGCTAGGTTGAGCAATAGGGGGTTGGGCCCGTTGGGGAGAGGGGGGCATTGTCAGACAGGAATAAGGGTCCAACGGAGATTTTGATCAGGAAACATCAGTTAATAATTTGAAAAAGAAAAACTTTTACCCCGAAAAGAACTCTTAATGCTGAGAGAGAGAGAGAGAGATAATTCAGAAGTTCAAGTTTTCGAAGATGGAACTGGAGAAATAGAATTGATTGAATTGCTAACTATAAGAAAGTTATTACCTGAGCAAGCTTAAAACTGGGAGAATTTTCTTGATACTTGGCAACAAAGAAGTCGCGCAAACTTGAGATATTTGGAAATCTACTCTTGATCGAATGAAGTGATGCCTGGTGAAAATGGTTTGCCCTATGTAAGAGCATTATATTTAAGTGGATGACTTTATCTATAAAGCATTGTAATTACCGTGTCTGGAATGGTTTCAATAAGAGCTGTATAAGAGGAAGTAACTAATACTTCATAAGGACGCAGCCACAGTGGGAGACCAGCCTCCTGGAATATATCTAACATTAAAGAATAACACCATCAAATTTTGGCAAAATAAGCACAAGAAAGTAGATGCAAAAAATAGGAACGAGACTTGTTCATGGGGTGACTAAGAATAAAACACGCCAGATACCTAAGGGGCAATGGAACATCAGAGTAGTGAAATCCATGACATCATAAGATCATAGAGTTCAGGTAAATTAAATGCCTTCATGCAAATACTCCAGATCATTAGTACTTCACAAATAACAAAAATTGCTAAAGAGCAGAAGATGTTACCTTAGTTCCCTTTGTTCCATAATATTAGATCTACCACAAATCTCGCATTGTCTCCATTCTTTATTGTATAGGACCACATGATTTACATTTATATTCTAAAACTATGAAATTAGCGAGAATTGAAATACACACACACACACACCCCAACTAAGGTCATTCACATAACTACTCATTGAATTATGAGCCTATATCTAGATCACTTGCATTAAGTACCTAATCACACAGTTTAATACCTTGTAAATTAAAGAAGGCATGATCTTCTGAGCAACAAGTTTTTAATTCACATGGATACTGTCAATCCACATCAAATTTTCACAAGATCGTGGCTAAATATCATTGAAGGAAGAGCATAAACATTTCCAAGAAAAAATAAATAAATAAATAAATAAAAGAAAGAGAGAGAATTGTGAAAGAGAACTAATATGCAGAAAATACTAATGCCGGAAATATAACATGAATGTGAACTTATCATGGACGAGGGGCACCTACCATAGAAGTGAGAAATAAGTTGTACGGCCAGATGCTCCTGCCTACAGTCATCCCCACTCTTCACAATCACCTAGTAGTAAAAAAAAAAAAAAAAAAAAAAAAAAAAAAGATGTTTGGATAAAGATAAGTAGTTAATGGAGGGGAAAGATATAAAGGTACATGTATATTATAAGACAGCTGACAGGAAGATGTAAGAGGGTGAATACGAGAAGCGAATTTCAATCAATCCACTACAAAGAGGCAGAGCCTCTGCCAACCAATTCATAAGGTATAGCATGTCAAAATTCAACTAATTATATCTCCGAGCATCCAACAATATTCAGGCAACAGGTTGTATGTCACAACAAAATCGCAA
This sequence comes from Caryopteris x clandonensis, assembly GCA_028749325.2. Taxonomy (NCBI): domain Eukaryota; kingdom Viridiplantae; phylum Streptophyta; class Magnoliopsida; order Lamiales; family Lamiaceae; genus Caryopteris; species Caryopteris x clandonensis. Next base: position 706,449 of record JAPYKT020000008.1, on the reverse strand, counting down.
TAGCACTTAGACAAACATGAGTGCTAAATTGTTTTCAGTCCATATCTGATGATAATTATCAAGCAAAGGTGTGCCTCATATATACACCAACATACTATAATTATAATTATAAATAAACAGATATAGGAAATTAATATAGAGCCCAATATTGTTTCTTAAGGAAAAACTCAACACAAATTACTAGTAATTTGTATTGGATTAGCAGTAACAGGTGGGTTTGGCTCCATAAGAAACCCCAATATTGGGTTATATATAATCATAATATAATATATACACGTATATAGTCCTACTATGAGACCAATGTTGGGTTTCTTATGGATCTAACTTCAACATAAAGTAAACAAACAGAATTGGGTTCCATATAGGGGGTACCGAGTTGAGCCGAGTAGTTCCATGCTTGAGCCCCAAGGTCAAATGCAAAACTCAAGGCTCAACGCAACTCGAACACAACCGAGACGAGCTCAAGCTCAACTCGACTCCATTACTAAAACAAATATTTCGATTGTAATCAATTAAAGAGGCTTGATAAGGCTCAACTCGGATCAACTTGGTCAATTATATATAAATACTTGTAATCAACTAAATACTAAGCGTAAAATAGTAAAATAACCTAAGCTTGATTAGGCCGTGAGCTTGTGTCGTGTCACTAAACTCGAGAGCTTGACTTGATTAATGCCAGGGCTAGTTGAAGTTTTCTCGAGTCGGTCTCGAGTAGCTCACGGGCATGCTTGAGTCGTTGACACACCTTGTTCTAAATCAAATCCACCCACACACGCACATATATGAGCTATGATGTACATGTCATACATGTAGAGCCCCTTTGGACTTGAGGATTAGATTTTAAAGGTCAAGACAATTATATTATACCACATCAAAAGCATGATGTCAATGATTTAAGCCTAATGCTCTGTATCTAAGCCCATTAAGGAATCTTCAAACAAAAGGTTTATTGTTATGGATGCATTTTTGGCAAGTGCAATCAAGTTTTGTGGGTACTAGGCTAGAATCGTGTGATAGGGCGATTAACCACAAAATTGGTAGACGAGGACAGATCCTTGCCTTTGTTACTTTTATTTGAGCAACCTATGACGGTAGGGATTGATTAAGCTCATTAAAGGGAGCTTAGACCTTAGGACTCCTTAAGGAGAGACCCAAATCTTATAAAACTTGAATAACTTTCTGGTTCCTTTTATTCAATGTTCATGGCCTGCTTATATAGATATTACAAGGAAACCAAAATATGGAAACTAGAATCAGGACAGCAAAGATCAACGAAAGCTGCCCTAAATTATATTATCTAAGATTGACAAAATCATGCCCTTAATAAAAATAAAAATGTCAAAAACTTCCCAAAAATCGAGATTCAATTTTCAGCAATCTAGCTCCAAAAATCAAGCTGCACTCAAGTTTCAAGTTTCATTGCACTTGCCATATTACCTGCCCACAAATGCATCCATAACATTTATGAATCCACCCTCACACCCTGACTGCAATCCCATCAAGGTGGCTTTGGCAAATTATTTGACCTACCTATTGTTTAGTTTGAATTAAACAAGGTCTCACTTGGATCCTGGTTATTCTTTGATTTAAAAGATAATAACAAAACATAAAACATCTGTGAATCATGCTAAAATTGTATCAACATTGATGAATTTCTTAACTGCCCGTGAAACATAATTATGACAATAATAGGTTTGATGAGGTTTGGCAGCACATGAAGAGGAAAGGGAAAAGTGGAGTTGGTTCAATTTGGCCTAGTATACGGGTAAGATTCAACCAAACCATCTCTTGTTAGCTCAATTGTGATGGGGTAATTTCTGTTTTTAGACATGCAGATTCAAGCTTTTGTATTTTTACCCAATCAAATAATGATGGTTTACAAAATCATAATTAAAAAAGATAAAGAAAAGAAAGCATTGGCACCATGAAGAAGAATGAAGGGATGGGGAATCTGGATTTAATAAAAAATAAAAAGAAAAGGAAAAGGGTGGACGGTTGACAGAAGAATGCAGAAAAAGATAAAATAAGATGCAAGAAAATAAGGGAGGTGCTGAAGTAGAGAAGAACGAAAGAGCACCTACAAGTAGTAAAAGTGTGCTCCATCATTGTCCTTCTCTTATGGGTAATTTCAACATTTCAGTCTAATGATACAATCCTTCTATTCAAACGAAAGCATGCAAAGTGTTTATGTTTCAACATTTGCATCCTACAATCACATGAATAATTATCGAACATATTATATTTTTTGTTAGCAGTATAATCATAATTATCCAATTAATGTTATCAATAGTGTCAGCAAATCTAAACAGGCTACCATGTTATTATAAAGATGCACATAATTTTTTTTCTCGAGATAAACATTTTTGGTTGTGAACTTGTTCATGAATGCATGTGCGTACTTCCTTCCTCCAGCACCCTCGACGACATTAGATGTGCATCATTGAAAGGTAAGCCTATACATTAAGGAACAGAAATAGGAAGTACCAAATTTCCAACAGAAGTCACAAGGCCACAGCAATTCCTCACTTGACATTCCACACCATCTATTCCTTTCATTAAGTATTTGCAGAATATAGTCATCGCTGAATGTGATAGCACTTTGAATATAGGTAGAAACTCGTGGTAGTTCAAATCTTAGTGTTTGTATATGTGCGAACAAAATACTAACTAGATATAATGAACATCTCGAAGACCTAGTTGAAACAAGTACCATAATGCCCAGATATATTTCCTGGTCTGCCAGCTAGTCCACTCTATATGCCACATACAATCATCCAAAAGAAGGGCCAAAACCAGGCTGTTCAAGATCTTTCAATCCCCAAGGAATAAACCCACATCTGATATAATCATACAAGGCACGTACAACAATACATAACAAACCTGATCGTAGGCTAATAATGGCATCTGATTCACTTCTAATATGTGGAGCAACTGTGGTAGGTTACAAGTACGTATTAGAAGATATTAACGTTTTTGCGGATTTTTTTAAAGCTACTCAAAAACTTTCCAAAAGACCTAGAATCCTTTTCTATCTCTGGAAACGTTCTCCCCAATCAAGTTTTTTATTGAATGAACCCATTTTATCTATTAGATCAATGCCCCGACTAGGAAGACATATTAACTTTCTTGAAACTTTGTGAAATTTAAATTCTATAGCTATTCGGGAACTTTCTAAGATACCTAGAATCTTTTTTCAATTTCTCTCTGTGGTTGCCTCTGAAAACATTCTCTACTATCAAGTTTTTTCCAAATGAAACCATTCAGTCCATTAAATAACAGATCAATGCCTCAACTAGTTATACTGAGTGCTATAAAGCCCATCCCTTAACTATCAATAAATTCTACACATTCCACTGGCAGTCAATCATTTAGATACAAGAATGTAGATATCTGCTAATTTCTGCGTCCTACCACCAGCGATAGCAATAGTATGCCTGCCTCTTTTACCACAGGTGTTCCTGTTTGAACACAATCAGGGCAACCCCAACACATAGAGCATAGTGACGACAAGCCAACAGAACAGCATTGCAGGACTAATATGTACCATAGAACAACTAAATGTCCAGAAACAGCAATCAACCAATCAGAAAGATCCAGCCCATTCAGGTCTATGCAGAAAGTGAAAGTTCATATTATTTAGAAGGATAAGTTGAAAGTGCCAACTTACAGAGCGCAAGTCCCACCCAGGTAATTTTCCGTGTAGTGAAGCTTTACGTATTCTCTCCTTCTTATCCTCCCAAAGTTCACCAGCTAAAGCATCACTAACTTTGGGAATACCACCATTCGCTACCTGCTTAAAATTGGAAAATATATATAAAATGATAATCCCGGAACACATACACACACAAAAGAAATTCGACTTTGACCATATATATTCACCTTTGGTTGTGCATCTGACGAATCCTGACCAGCCCCTTTCAGGGGAAGCCCTGGTGGTGCTTCTCCTTTCAAAGCAGCAGCCTGTAGGGGAACTTAAAACGAATGAATATGAATGATTCCATATAGAGCATTGGCCATAAAGATCTCCATTGATAAAAATATATTTGATCAAGAAGATTCACAAGGGAAGATTACCTTGACTTCTTCAATAGCAACAGTGCTTGGAACACGGCGATGCTCTTTCCGTCGAGGTGGCTCTTGGTCAACTATGTCATCCATGCTAATCCCAGGTTCAGCTGACAAGACAACCCTCACCCATTCCAAATCGCAATCATCCTTTGCTTGATATGTACAACCAGTGTCTCTGGTCTGGCCACAATTAGCAGCAGCTGGCTGAGAATTGCAAAAATGCACACAATGGTCTGATAGCTTCTCCACAGAAAAGTTAACATGAACAAATTTCACTTTGGCCTCCCATAACTGAGCCATTGCCTGGTCTATAGCTTCAGAGGTAGACCTGGACATCCTATCATAACCACTATGGTACATATCCTGCCCTGTCCACAGGGGATACGCCCATGGTGGAGGCTTGGGCAAAAGTGCATCTCCATTTGCCAATGGGATTCCACCTTTAGAAAGCTTTTGTGAATTGGCGACATCCTTCAAATTACTATTTGGATACAGAAAACTTTCATTAGCAAATTTATCCAATAAGGACAAAAGTTCTATTTCTTGGCCTCTCCAAATAATTACTTCTGCTTTTTAAAATAAATAAATAAATCAAACTACCTGGGAGCTTCACTCTTCAAAACTTCAACACATATCAGGAAAGGAGCCTTTTCTCTGGAATTTAAGAGAACAGCTTCATCTTCAGGTATGTGTACCACACGGTACATACCCCTCCCCACTGGAAAACATACTCCTGCGAGATCATTTAGTAATAGAATAATGAATCTCTTTGTTCTCATTAATATGAGATGGTTTAAAAAGTGAAAAGTGATTTAGAAAATTGACAGAACAGATAAATAAATATAAAAGCAAAAGGTGGTGAAGATAAGCTGCAAAACAAAGGTGATGAAGATAAGCTATTAAACTATGTGCAACCATGAGACCCACAAATTGCAAAGGAAATAACATAAAATACCATGCACTCAATGCAACTGATGCGTGATTTTTCAATATCTACGTGCATAACTGATTCTATGAGTCTATGTTGAAGTAAGATATATCAAATGACCCCAGTCTTCCCAAAGCACAGAATATAGAAACCTATATGTGCACAATTGGCATGCAATATTAACAGTACACATTTACAGAGTAGAAATTGGTCAGCGCCAGGGGACACAAGAAAGGTGAAAATAATGGGAGGTGACCCCAGATACCACCAAAGCCCTTCACATGAAACAGATGGAGTTCTTCCACCGGTATGCTCAGTAGATAAATAGATATAGGAGAGTTTAAGGCTAAAGGGGACTAGTTACTTCCAGACTTGAGACTATAATTAGCAAGAACAGTAAATTCCAGATAAATTTTGCTCATTAAACAATTCCAAAATAACTCTAGATGGGAAATCACGGTAGATACTGTAAAGGTGAAAATGAAAAACTCAAATTCTGCAGCTCCACAACCTCTAACCCAAAAGAATCAAGAACAGTTGAATGTAAATACAAAGAAGTGCACTAACAATAATACAATATAAATACTCCCAATTAGCAGTTATAGAGTCTAAGAAGGGTAAGCTAATCAACCAAAATATTAACCAATGTTAAATTGCATTCACCTCCACTGCTTTGAGCATCATCTATATGTGTATTGATCTCCACAAGTGACTGAAAGAATAGAAAAGGCATAAGTAATTGTAGAAGGAATATATGGGAGAGAAGGTTTAAAGAAAGGAAGAAGGAGGAAATCAGCACAACCTCACGAAGAGCAGCTTTGCGGTCTTCAATAGGAAATATATCAACAAGGCCATAGGATGTCTCACATAATGTATGAACAAAGTCAAGCGATTCATGATAAGTCCCCTTCCTAAATAGTGATGCACTATTTGGAAGAGGAGGTTTAGCATTTGACTTTTCATTTTGCTGCTTTGGTGAGAGAGGAGTGTTCTGCCAAAATGAAATATTACTGCTATCAATGGCTAAAAGAAGTTAGCATATAACATGCATTTCATATTAAACAACACCAAACAAAACCTGTACTAACAATATATGCAACTGAATAGAAAATAAACAAATCCAAATGCGTATTTGAGGCTCTATTATAATTCAAATGAAAGAACGAAGGCTAATTACACTTACCTCCCTTCTCACTAAATTACCCATGAATATCTCCATCTTTAACAATTGAAAAACACCTACCCCAAAGCTAGAAAAATGATGCATGAAAAATCACCTCAAAAGATCAAAATCCATGATTTACTTCAATTCGAGTTAAAAGTAATCTAAGAAAAGCAGTTTTGCATTCCTCGTCCATATTAGAGTTTCTATCATTATTTTTATTTTTTCCTGACAAGAAACAGTAGGGATGAGAAATCTTTCTTTCATCTCCTTCAACTCTTCTACCTCTGCTTCATCATCTGATTGTTACTCACAGACCAACCTAACTTCTTTCCATCTCAGCCTCTCAAATACCAACTTAGAAGATAGAACCCCATAAAGTGGCATATTAAACAATGTTTGAGCTGATGAGCTCAATAAGGTGCTCTGACTCATAAAGCAACTACATCTGAGATGAGGCAAAAATAGAACTCCACATGCCTACCTTTGACAGATAACCTATATATCCAAAATCTATCACCCAGTTTCCTGATTTCAGATTCTTAAGAAAAAATTGATACTTTTTAACGCCTTCTATCCGTTATTATTTGGTAATGAGACCTATCAGATTCTGTTTGCCAACCTAACTTCTTTCCATCTCAGCCTCTCATATACCAAAGGTGTTGTTCTTAAAAGTTAAAACCCCATAAACTGGCATATTAGACAATGTGTTGAGCTCATTAAGGTGCCTGACTTAATTAACAATCATAGAGCAACTACATCTGAGATGAAGTTAAAATAGAACTCCGCATGCCTACCTTTGACAGATAACATATATATCCAAAATCTATCACCAGGTTTCCTGATTTCAGATTCTTAAGAAAAATTGATTCTTTTTAACACCTTCTATCAGATATTATTTGGTAATGAGACCTATCATATTCTGTTTGCCAAATGGTGTTTCTTTATCAAGCGCGCATCATTTTTAGAGTAAAATAAATATAATTTCCTCCTACTGCTCAATCTAGCTTCTAAAAGTCAAATCACTTCAACACGAGTCACGCTGAGAAGAACAAAGGCTTGTGTACCTTGAAGCATCAGCTATTACTTTCAGCACAATCATTCACCAAAAATTTGAAAATGAAGTACATTCAGAGCAACTACTATGCCGTCATTTTGAGATGTCAAAGCAAGAATCGGGAACTTCATCGCCTATCCAGTCATTGTAAAGATGATATCTTAATCCAGAATACAAGTAACACAAACTACTCTTTTTTTGGAGCGTAATTTAACGAATTTTAATAATGTATTCAAGAAAGGTAATCAATTAACAGACAAATTTATCAACAAAAAACATAAGAGATAAGGAACCCGACCACTTTGCTCTTTCTGGATCCGTAGAGTTCAGAATCCTCCACAGAACGGTCACGGTCCTTGAACAACTTCCGAAAAAAGTTTTCAGTCCCAGGACTGCTTTCAAGCACATTATGGCCATTATCATTTGCCTTAGAAGTTTTTGAATCTTCTGGATGAACACGAAACGATTTACGGAACAATAAAAAATCTGAAGGCTCCTCGTCTTCACCATTTGCATGACCTTTCCTGTCCTCGTCATTACCGTCCAAATCTTTTTTGTCATCAAATTTGTCTTTGAAAAGTTTCTTGAAGAATCCTTCTTTGTCAGGATCTTCGGAGGTCTTTGTCACTCTTTCCAAATCATCATTTTTATCACTACTTTCCTTCTTGTCCTCAAATTTATCCTTGAAGATTTTCTTGAAAAAACCTTCCTTTTCATCATCTTCTACAGCCCTGGGCAGCACTTTTTCTTCTGCATCGCTTTTACCATCCCGAAATAAACGTTTGAAAAATCCATCTGTACTGGAGCTAGCTTCCTCCTCATCTTTGCTGCTTAAAAGCCTTCGGAAGAAACCATCCTTCTCTGATTCCTCATCATCCTTATCAGTTGCCTGCCTCATATCTTCATCTCGACTACTACTCAATAACCTCTTGAAAAACCCACCATCCTTCTCATGTTCCTCCTCATCTTTATTTCTATCCCCTGACTTCCTAAATTCCTCATCCCGACTATCTCTCAACAACCTCTTGAAAAACCCACCTTCCTTCTCAGGCTCCTTTTCATTCTCTTTATCCTTAACCACTGATTTTTTTACATCCTCATCCCGACTATCCCTCAACAACCTCTTGAAAAACCCACCTTCCTTCTCAGGCTCCTCCTCAATCTCTTTATCCTTTTCCATTGACTTCCTTACATCCTCATCTCGACTATCTCTTAACAACTTTTTAAAGAATCCACCATCCTTCTCAGACTCCTCATCTTCCTTCTCCACTGATTTCCTAAATAAAAGAGCATCCCGCACCTTAGGCCCTGGCATAAATTTCTTAAAAATCTTATTACTCTCATCTGGTGATCCGACCACCTTACCACCATCATCCTGGAATATTGAGTTCCCTGATGTGGGCGAAAGTGAGAACGATCGTTGTGTAGATGCACTACTTGGAGGAGAAGACGTCAGAGACAATAACTTCTGTTTGGATGACAACAACTTATTCAACACCTGATTCTTACCAATGGGACTACTACTACTACTACTATTAATGTTACTTGAAGACGATGACATAAAACTACTACTCCATGTCTGAGGTTTAATCAAAGGCGGCCATTCACCCATTAAAGTTGATGCAAACTGGCACTTCTCCTGAATCCTACTAATGCCCTCGTTATCATCTGAATCTTCCAACTCCGCCATCAAAAACCAGTGTACTTTAAGCGCAATCTTGAGCGATCTCGAGCAAATATCAATTACAAACTTATCAAGCGAAGGGCTAGGCTTGTGAATTAACATATAACAAATTTGAAATAAGTAGCTCTCGATGCCAGAGAGAGGAAGAGTGTACATACGGTTGCACAGGTAATCTCGTACACCAGGATGATCGTGCTTGTAGAGGTAGCTCACGGCGATCCATTCGCAGAAAAACGCAGAGTCAAAGAATCTAATTAGCCACCCGCTCTCTCCGATGCTTTCACTAGTCGGAATCGTCCGCGTCACCTCGCGAGGTGACTCAGCCCACTCGCCGAAGGCACGCGTCAACCCCAGTAGCCTTGCCATCGTCAAATCCTTCTTCTCATCCTAAAATTGAGGTCAATCAATCCAAAACCCCTATTCAAGAATTTAAAGTAATATCCTCTGCTCTGTATCCCTAGTTGAAAAAATCAGAAATGAAATTACGAACGGGATTGGGTAATTGGGTATCTACCGGCGGCGTTAGATTGGCCGGCGTCAGGGGTAATTTGGGGAGAAACGTCGTGGTGGTGGTGGTGCTAACGTGCGCGGAGGGTGGTCGAAGGGGGGAATTCGTTTTAATTTAATTTTTGATTGAAGTTCCGAGTGGGGAGAGTGACGGCAAAGGCATTTTTTTCTTTGTTGGCGTCGAAAATATAATTATTTAAAAAATAAAATGTTTTTCAAAATTTTCTGATTCGAGGGCGCATGTGAAATTTGGTGACAGGTCACTACATTTGAATTTGCTTGGCAAAACCAATTTGGACGAGAGTCGGTCGGGCTCGGGCTCGGCCACATTGTCGACCCATTTGGAAAATTCCACAACCGAGCCGGCCACTTGGTTCAAGGATTTGAAATTTTAGGTAAAATTTTAAATAATTTATTTTTTATTTTCTTATTTAAAAAATTACTTAAGTTGTATTTGAATTGTACAATATAATGAAGGTGAAATTATTAATATCAAATTCAGGAGTGTGAAATTCAGGGCTTTTAATTTGAAGTCATTGTGAAGGAATTTGAATGAATTTATTCTAGTTTTAAAGAATTTAAAATTGTTTCGTTTTTGAAATGTAATCGACTTGAAGAAGTCCACATAAAGTCTTGAATAATTAGTTTAAAATAAAAGTTATGAACTTTAAATATGTAACAACCTAAACAATTGTCAATAATTTTGTTAGGGTGATTTCAAATCCGTCATTGCATCCTTAATTTCAAATGCAAGTTAAATTCAAATATTTTGTTTAGGATATTTAGATTTACAATAAGTAAATTTGAATTATTTTATTTTTTCACAAAAGAAAAAAAACAGAGAAATTACAATGACAGATAAAGTGTCGTGTCTGCTTGTAAGAGATTTTTTTTTAGCTTGTGACATTATATTTCACACACTTGTATGAACCAATTGCACGAATCACAATACAATTGGGTTCTAAAATAATGTGCTAAAAGAAATTACGCCAGCTCATATACTTGTGATTTTGGATTTTGTCCTAAATTAGAATAATAATTTTTAGACAATCAAATAATATTCTTGAGTTAAACAAATATCATTAAACAATTTTTTTCATAATTTCTAGGCATTATAGTCAGTCTTAGATAATTTTCTCCAAAGCCCAAAGTAAGAGACCAAAACTCATCATACTTTGACCCGCAAAATTCGTCTTAATGATGATTTTAACATTTAATCTCTTACCGAACCAATATATTTTTATGGGTAACAATAATAATCTTCAACACGAAGATATACCTTTTGGCTTAAGGTAGATCGATTTATATAATAATAATATTTTCACAGAAAAAAATAATATATTTATAGTTAAACAATAATAATCTTAATTATAAATGTATGACTTTATACTTAAGGTATATCATATTATGTAATAATACATTTTAAGAAAAATAGTATTGCATTTATCAACAAACAATAATATTTTTAATATTAAAAAAGTAATACATTTCACACAAATAGTATACGTTTTAATAAAAAAAAAAAGACACGGTATTCTTATAGACGAACATTAGATCTAATAAAAAAAAGTTTTGGTATTATACATAGTTAAATATTAATATTTTTCAACATAAAAAGTAATGTTCTTCGCAATAAAAATATTGTTGGTTTACCTTAAAGAAAATAATATAGCTTGTTTACTTTAAAAGTATTGTTGATTTATCTTAAAGTATTAAAAGCCCATTGAAAATTGAAATTGAAATCACTGACTATTCCTTATTTAACTAAAAAATATTTGTAGTTTGGCTAAAATACATTATTTGTTTACCTAAAATATATTACTTTCATGTCAATGAAAATTGATATTACACACACACTGTGCGAGGAACCTAGAATTGTTGGGGTGTTAGCTGGCAAAAAATATTTAGCGTGTTTCTAAGATCTCGTTTGAGTTTGCATTATAATTTACAAGTTGCATGTACGAATGTGTGTGCGCGCATATATGCATATGTCTACATAATTATCTGATGTAAATATAAATGTAAAGATGACTTTATATAGTATATAATAATATTATGCTAGTAAACGTACAATATGTGTACTTTATGCAGTATACTGTAATATAATACATGTGTGTGTGAGAGTTGTAGTGGATTTCAAATAACAATGTCATAGAACTGATCTATGGTCCATCAAAGAATTAACAAAAAACTTATAAGAAATTTTAAATCTATTAATTTAAGTTTTTAATCAAATAAGTTGAGTGAAATTTAATCGTAAATTTTAAATCATATCACTATGAATGTCCATATTCCATCCATCCAAATGACACGCAATCTTTTTCATAACCCTTAATAAATTGGCTATGCAACAACTTAGTACAAAGTTGATATAAATCAATTGTATAAGTTTCAGACGAACAGTTTCTTAGTCCCCCTTTTTTCACTCACTTTATATATTCAGGTAAGATAAATAAACAGTAGATGTGATACAATATACTAATAAACATAGTACATATATATATATAAGTATGGTGGATATACACTACATGCTATACAATATACTTATAAAGGAAAATGTAAAATTACCTTTTGAAAATGGATGGCTTATATTTTAGTCTTGATAAAAATAAAATTTAAAATTAAGTCATATTATATCTTGATTTTTTTTTATAAATATAGTCGTCAGAAAATATTGTAAATATATTTAATTTTTTAGTCAATTGTATCATGGACATAACTCGTCTATGTGATACTTATGTGGACCACACGGTGTGGTTGACAAGGATGATTTATTATTTAAAACTATAAAGAAATAGCGAATTATGTTTATAATATCAAGTATACTTAAAAAACCTCATTCTCTAATAAATATGATCATAACAATAAAATGTTGGAAATATAAAAAAATTAAAAAAATAAACAAATTGTAACTGAAATTAATTTCAGTAAGTAGTTGAAATAAAAATGAAAATAATTTTTCAAATTTATTAAGGGAATTTATATTTCATTTAATTTTGTTATTTTTAATCATATTTGTTTTATATATTTTAAATAATGAAATCATCAATGTATGCAACCGCAAGTCATCCCACAAAAGTGCAGTGTAGAATTGGCCGAAAATAAAAAAAAAATATTAATTTTCTAACACATTTTTTATTTTAGGTTATTGGAGGATTAAATCCATAAAAATGTAAGGTTTAATAAGCTCATGTGTGTGTGTTTTTTTAACAGGACTACAAAAATGCAAAACAATCTATTTAATAGGACCAATATTGCGTTTTCTTTTAGTTATTGAAGTGCTTTACATTTAAATATTATATAATAGATATACTAAATATAATACGATATACAATAAACACAATGTACGCATATATATATATATATTATGTTTTCTTAGAAAAAATAAAAATGATATATTAAATGGGCCAGTATGGTTGCAGCCCACCAGAAAATTGGGTTGAATTGCCCAAATCTGCTTGTGTGGCCCAGGTTAGGCTAGACCTAATAGAAAGAAAATTTGGTGGCCCATCTTTGCACACGATATATAAAAACATATAATTACAAAAATAGATAATTAATTAACAATTAAAAGTGTATAAATTTCTCACAACAAAAAAATGTAATAATTTTTAAAACTTTTACTTATCGTGATATTATAATTATAATTCAAGTATTATAAAAACATTTAAACTCAAACATAAAACAATATTATAGCTCAAATAAAAAATTAGGAAAAATAGGATAAGTTATAGGTTTTAGCAGTCAATTTAAATGTGCGTGCAATATACATGATATAATATATTTTATTATAGTATTAATATATAATAAAATTATATTATTATCATGATAAATTGTACATAAATTATTTTTATATCAATTATAGTCTATTGTTAACTTTAAGTTATCTTTATTAAATAATAAATTATACAATATCTTGAAATAAATTTTAGAGTATTTTCGAACTCAGTACTATTGAGGTTAACAATAAATTATAATATTGTATAATTTAATAGTATAATATTTTTTAATGAAAAGTATTTATAATTTTTTATCTTGAATCCACATAAAAAATTAATATACCATAAAAAACTATATTCCACACTTTAAATTTAATTATTTATTTTAAATTATATAATGTTGGTGTTAAATTAAAGATTAAGAAAAGATAATTAATTTGATATATCATATATCGTAAATGAATTTATAATGAAAAGATTATTTGAATTTTTAACTTTTAGTATATTGATATTCCCAAATAAACAAGTAAATTCATACTTGTCCAAAATAAAAATGTAAATCAAATTCGGCCTAAAAAACGGTACAATAAAAGTATCTTGCAAAACTTAAAAAAAAAAAAAAATCTTTAGCGACTTTCTAAAATGCGCTACTAACTCCACTTATACCGACTTTCCATCTCCCACATAAGTGTATTAATCTTCGATTTTCTATGTTGTTCTAAAATAATTATTTAATTTTTTTTCTCTACACTCAAAATGCATGTTTAATGTTATCATATTTATTTGAAGTGTGAAAAATTTATTAAAATGACTTAAGTCTCATTTTCACGTTGTTTGCTACGCTTGAAAAATGAAACTTTTTCAATTTGATTCATTCATATGCAGTACAAGCACAATTACCTGTCATAATTTTGATTTCGACGAAAAAAAATTAAATTTGAGGAATTAATAAGATAAAAATATGATATCTGTATATATATGATAATAATAATAAGACTGCCAACCTGTTGAGGATTATTATAGTAATACATTTTTATAAAATTATTAAATTATTAACAAGAGTGACTATTGTTCACACAACACGATAAAACATCACGAAATAAAATAACAAATACTATCTAATAATTATATTTCTAATACTAATAATTTACTATTATATCGTTGAAAACATTACAAATCGTGTGGTGTAAAAAAATATTAGTTGTAAAAACAAATTTTGCTTTGACTACTGCTCTATAGTTTTTATTTATTTATCATATACTGCACACAGAACACACACACTCACTCCATTATTGTCAATTTATTGATGTTCAGCTATATATGTTACTAGGTGGTAGAATTGTTCAACAAGAAGTCCTGCGTTTGTATTTCGTAATAGTAACCATTAGAAGCCGAAGCATCAGCTGAGTAGAACATAGCCCCATTCACTTCAAACCCATTTTCTTTCAGCAACTTCAACGCCTCAAAAAATGCATCTCCCTGAATCCCTCTCCCATTCACCTCATAGCTTGGCAAAACCTTGTTTCTATCGAACTCCACTGTCCTGTTCCTGAACACTTCCACGTACTTGTCCGCCCTCCTCACCTTGTCCGTATAAAACTGGTAGTTCACATAGTCCACAGCATCCTCGTACCTCCCGTACAGCTCCATGTAAGGGGCAACGGTGGAGTAAAACGGCGCGATTGTCGCCACCGTAATCACACTCTGGTTCTTCAGCAGAGTTATCAGTTCTCCGATGCAGTAGGCGAAGCTTTCGTTGCTGTGTTTCGGGAACCTCTCGTAGTCGACGTCGATTCCGTCGAGGTGGTACGTCTGGACGAGGGTTTTCAGCGATGAATATGCGTTGGATATCCACAGGTTTTTGTCGGGGGGGTTGTACCAGGAGAGGGTTTTGGCCCCCAGGCTCCAGCCGGAGAGGCTGGCCATGGCTTTCACGTCGGGGTTGCGGGCTTTGGCGGCCGCCACCGATTTTGGCGTCAGGGTGGCAGCCCAGTACGGTGAGAATACGCCGTTTTGTGGGTTGCCGGAGGAATCTGCATCAATGGCAAAGCTGAGGATAAAGTGGAAATCTATGCCTGCTTTGATGGGTACGTCTTTCAGTTTTACTGGCTTTCCTGTGGCACCAATATACTCCATCATCACCTTCCCTTCTGCAGCACGAATAGATCAAAGAGTAATTAATTGTTTTGATTCAAGATTAATTAGTGCCTTAATGTGGAGTTGAAAACATAATTAATATCACGGATTTGATATGAAATAACTTCATATTAATCTCATGTTACAAAAATGAATGCTGATTCTAAAAAAATAAACATGATGCACCATTACTTTGTATTGAAATTGATTTTATAAGACACACAACATCGATTCTAATTTTCTAGAATTTTTTGGAATAAATGCATATTTAAATTAATAAAGTATTAAAATAAAATTACATATGGAACTTCTAAAATATAACCAAATTTATCTACCTATTAATTGAAAACGACCTAAAATCTTTCAATTGATTGTCAAATCTCAGTTAATTAAACTAACAACAAAATTATATTTCATAACATTTAAGAGAATATGTGTGCCGTTGATTGCAAATGACCTAAAATCACTCATATAATTGTTAAATCTCAGTTAATTTATCTAATACATCATTCCCATTACATATATTTCTATATATCACTTCTTTATCAGACTTAGTTATTGTACTATTGTACCTATTATTTAGTTTTCTGCTTCATAAAACTCACCTTCTAAAGAATGTACAAAATCTTCATTTACTTAGATTCATAGGCGATTATATTTCTATACCAAAATTCATTCAAAACTTGACGACGATGACTCATTTGGAATATTGGTAAGTTTTGACATTGATTTCTTTATCAAATTTCATTAATGATTATATCAATTATTAGAAATAAACTTTTTTTTTTTTTTTAATGTTCTTTAGGAAATACCTTCTAATTTCGTTAAAAGGGCTGTTGTCCAAGGTGAAATAAAATGAACTGTAAGATTTTTTGAATGTGAGGGGCAATGGAAAGTTGATTTAGTTAATTGTAGTGGTAGACTTTATTTCGAACATAACCCGTTCAGATATTCACGACCAAGAAGTACTGGATTCTCTTTCGGATAGGCCCTGAAAGGAGAAGGAAGGGTGGAATGCCAACGGGCGTCTATTATTGAATTGGCCCGACCCGATAGTACCCGTTTTGGGGGTGGGAAAATTGTTTTGAATACTGGTTTTGATGAGAATCTTGAAATAACACAAGCTATTATTAGGCCGTCGTCTAATATTTTATTTTTTATGTACATTTTATGTACTTATGATATTAATTTCTCTTTGAGTTTCTCTGATACAAAGTATTATATATTTTAAATAAAAATTAAAGGTAAAAATAGTAAAAAAAAATCAACCATTAATTAATTAATTTTTAAAATTAAATTGAAACTAACCTGTGAAATTTAATGAAGTTTATACTAGTGTGTGGATGCGCGCCTGTATATATATATTGTGTAGGAAATGAGTTTTCATGGAATTGGATGGTTGATGAAGGAAACAGCAAAAAACCATGCAAATCACATTATGTATTGCACATACAAACAATCATTAACCCTAATGAAGAAATTAAGGAAGAGATATATTGTAATTATTAATTATTACTTACCACAAAGAAGCTGCAAACTTGAACCCAAAGTGATTATCAGGAGAACTAAATGTAGCTTGCTCATGATTTGCCTTCTGTCTCTAAGAACGTACTTCTGTTTACCCTTTCTGAAATCAAGATAATTCAGACATGAATTCAAAACTCGGATCCCTGATTGTATGTATATATAGGCTTCTAGAATGTCCCATAGCCGGCAGTGGCAAATAAATGAATAAACAGAGAGAGAGAGAGAGAGAGAGAGAGAGATACAAACGGAATAAACAAGGCTGCTTAAAGGGATTGGAACATTAGAAAGGCAGTGGACGATTTTGTATATGCAGTTGTCGTGAAATGAAGAAAGTAGAATCTGAGATGCATGCTGCAGCCGGCGGCCTTTGTCAAATAATTAATTGCATGTGAATACAGACAGAGAAACCTCAGATGGAACAAGGAGGATATGTTTTATATAGTTTGCGCAATATCTTTATGTATACAGTCAGCTTTCCTTTTATCATTTTAATATGTAGAGAAGCTCTCTCTCTCTCTCTCTCTATATATATATATACACACACACACATACATACAGACATACAAATATATATCGTCTTTATTTATTTATGATAGAAATTGGTTTAATTAAATTGGTGCTCACCAATTTGAACAATTTCTTACCTTTTATTTCATTAAATGAAAATATAAATAATTTGCAAAAATAAATTATACATTTTGCGTAACAAAATCATATTTTATATTTTAAATGTAATTATTTATTTCAATGTATACAATATTGATTTCAAACTAAAAATTAAAAAATTTGATTAATTTGCTATATCATGTGTCAAAAGTGTATGTGTGATCGTAAACTTTTCATTCAACAATATTTATTTCTTTATGAGTCATGATTTTATCTTTCATTTTGGAGTTTTCATGTAAATTTTTTTGTTGTGTCTTGTTGTTATTTTTTTTCAATTATTCAGTTACTTTCCTTATGATCATGTGAAATTAGAGAGAATTTTATTCCTAACACAACTAATTCGATAGAGGATTGAGAGAAAAAAAAAGAAGAACAGATAATGATTTTAGTCTACAAGTCCCAACATAGTGAAATGTGAAATCGAGGGAGAATTTTATTGCTAACACAACTAACCCGATAGATGGTTGAGGAAAAAAAAAACAAAAAAGAAAAGAAGAAGAAGAAGAAGAGAGAGAGAGAGAGAGAGAATGATTTTAATCTACAACTTAATGTTAGCCAGTAACTTCAGTTGTGCACAGGAAAAAAAATTTGGAACCGTATGGATCGGGGGATTGAACCCGACGTGAATCGAACACGCAACCTTCTGATCTGGAGTCAGACGCGCTACCATTGCGCCACGGATCCCGGTGCTTACACTTACACCTTTATTTATATAGAAAAGTTTACCATCCTTTGTATGATTTGAAAACAACTTACATATTAAATACCATTAAATTAAATGGAAAGACTAGGCCAGGAAATATAGAATATCAGAAATAAAGAAGTCACTGGTAATTAGTAAACTGCTATTCTTGTTTCTCTTCAATTTTCTCTCTCATCTTTCCCTCCACTTTTGCTTTCATTTTCTCCAACTTCTCTTCGATAATAGAATTTAACCTTTGTGATTTAATCCTCTATTTTTTTTTTTCTGAAAGTTTTCTTATCTTGTGCTCCTTCTACACATAATTAATTTACAGGCATCGTCATTCCTACCACATACAGGTCGGGCTCATGCATTTTGTATTAAAAATTTATGATTCACGATTCATATTGATCAAATTCAAGATTTAAGGGGTCATAATTTAAATCAACATATATATTCATTTTTAGGGGTTATGGTCACCGTTTCATGATTTAGAGTTTATAATTCATGAATTAAATATTAATATTTTATATTGCAATATTTTAATAGGAGATGAGTACAAATATAAGTGTGAAAAAGGAATGCGACGTAACAAATAATATGAAGCACGTATGGGCAGGAAAGGGATTTTTTAAGTTGACCAAGATCTGGTTAATTGAACTATATTTATTAAAGCAAAGTCCAAACCTCAGTCCCAAACACCAATTTGGATCAATAGTGCAATATTTCATGGTGCATATACGTGTATAATAATATGTCATATACATGTGTATTATAATATATTATTATACACGATATATAATAACATAATATATGTATGTATGTATAAAGAGTCATAATAATCACAACTAGAACCCAGTTTAACCCATAATGTATATATATATAATGTAAAATGCATGCTTTTCGATTTATGTTTTCCGCCCAAATACTATTTCTCTTTATATATATATATATATTATTATTGGTATAATATTAAAATATAAAATATTATGTTAAATTATTAAAATATATCGCATCGAATTTCTAATAATTAGAAACAAATGATTGAAATTTTATTAAAAAAATTTAGTTGAGATGAAATTTATTAACTAATGACAGGGACAGGGACAACCATAATTAGGCATGCTCACAGACGTTACAATAGTATTCATGATTAATATATTTTGACTCTCGCATTTCTAGAATGATGATATATTATTTATTTTAAAAATATATTCTGTATTAGCATGCATTAGGGTTTTATTTTTTTATTTTTTTATGCAACTGGAAATGCGCCATCATCAGATTAATTAGCATGCATTAGGGTTGAATTTACGTCAATTAGTTGGACTTTATTTTCAGTTAAGAATTATTTTTTCACCTTTTCGACTGTTTATTAACTAATAAAATAATTACTTTAATGTTAGTGATCCTCAAGCCAACTAAAATTAGTTTATAAAACTTGTAGTTTTGATGGTATTGATAATATTGTTCATTCGAGTCATAAGAACAATATCATTTAGTTGAATCTTACTTTTTTTTTTTTCTTTTTTTTAAGGGACTCAAAATTTTTGAGCTCAAAATGAAGTTTATACGACCCCATAAATAAGAATAAGAGTAAAAATAATGTTCATTTTAAGCATTATGAATAATATTATTAAGCCCTTCAGGATCATTAAGAATAAATAAATTATTTTTCTATTTAATGAACTTAAAATTATTAAATTTGAAAAATTGACTAAGTTATTTCCTATTTAATGAACAGAAACAAATATTAAATTTAAAAAGTTAACTAAAAAACATTAAACATTTAATAATAATAATTATAGAACTGGTGCCCTTGTAATAATTCTGCTGTGCACGACTTTGTCAAATGAGCTGAAATTGCTTCACATCTTTTCCGACACTTATTTTTTCGACCCATTAGATATTTCCAAGATTTTTGGCGATACCTTATCTTCCTTTGTTTTCTAACTAGCATAGATTGTGATTCACAAGATGTTAAAAAAGTTATAATAAAATAAATTATTATATATTATAATAATCAAATTATTAAATATACTTATTTATTGACAATAATTTTTTCAATTATATCAATATATATATTTTTTAGTTATGACTGGATATAACCATGAGTTAAATTACCAAAAATGAAAATAAAAAAGGATGCAAATGTTTGGATTATGAGATTGTATAATACGATTTATTTATAATGTGAATAAACCAAATAAATATAGGAGAATTAATAAAATAAAAAACATATTTGAATATGAATATACCCTATTTTTTTGTAATTTTGAATATAATAATTATTAAATAATTTTGTGTTATTCACTTCTTATTAATTAAGCCTTAATCAATTATATGATAAACTTCTCATGCATGTACTAGCTACTAATTACTAATTGTCAATCTTGTAAATAAAAAAAAAATAGTATATACCAAAATTATAGAATCTTATATAGCATTAAGATGATAGATATTAATATAAATTAATGTTTTCATATGTAATATTAAATTAATTTATTTCTATTTAAAGAATGACATTAAAAATCATAAGATCATAACATATAATTTTTAATTGAACAATAGAGATGTACTCCAATTTTATGTCACTTAGAACACTTGATAACCTCAATCTTATTATGCTTACATCCCAAGTCATGAGATTTGTTAAGATTAATTTACTAAACATTTGGCAACTCATGCAATCTATATATATATGATACTAAAATGAATATTTTCATTTTTATTTTTCCGTTCAAATATAATTTTTATTTTTGTATATATATAAAAAAAAATTAATTTATTGACTTTATTATAAAATTTAAATTTGGACTAGACATATTTGAAAATTTTGAATCATTTAAATTATAAAATAATATTCATATTTACAATAAATTTGTTGGTATATAAATTAAAATACATTGATATCTTTATCAAAATATATTAACATTAGTTAGTGGCATAAAAAAGTGTAAAACATAATATATTAATTATTTAAATTCGGTAATATTCCATGAGTGATGAAAATTATAAATTTAGATATTAAGTATAATTATTATTTTTTGCTAATATTTTAGTAATACATACTATATTTTTAGTAGTAAAATAATACAGAAAATAACTTTTGTGCATCACAAGGATCTCAAACTAGTATATCTAAAAGGATTTTGAGAAATATTTTTCTTAAAATTTCAGGTCTCGTTCTCATTAGAAAACGGGAAAATTCATAGCAAAAATTATATATTATTTTGTGCATAGCAAGTAATATATATATATATATATATATATTAATTTTACTTATTTTATAAGATTATAGTGATTTCAAATCCATGATAATCTCCTCTAAAAAAGAAAAAGAAAAAAAGTAGAGTCGCTCCATAAATAGCACAAAATGAAAAATAGGGATTTCAAACACACCATAAATGAACTTATCCAAATTATAATTAACCTATCACTTGCTACCACAATTTTGAATTCAATAACTCAAAATCCATCAATCCAAACATAATTTTATTGTAGAATATAAAATGGAACACGAAGATCCAAACTAAATCTTAACTAGATTAAGGATAGACTTTAATTAAGTTGTAAGAATATCAAAGTCCAAGATTCATGCATGGTGGTGCATGGATATGCATGTGCACTTTGATTTCATTAATTCACAACGAAAGAATTTGTGCAACTGCAGATATGATCACTTGTGCTGAGCATTGTGCTTATTTCCTTCACCTTCTCTTCCAGATCACTCACAACAACTGAAATCCTCTTCGTCTCTCGAAAATGAAGCGCCGCCACATTGATCTGAAAAGCCTTCACAACTAGACCTTCCAACTTTCTTAATTTGTTGGCGTAGTAAAACCTCATGAAAACATTAATCTTCTTCACTTCGGAGCATTTCTTGATGAGCTTTTCGCCTTCCGTTAACTGAAGAGTTAACGCTTCTGTTTCGTGCAGTGGCCGATCCAGGATTTTATTGAAGCTCTCCACATCATCAACGACGAGCTTGATCGAAGATAGAGTTGATTTCAATCGGTTTAAGTCCGAGCCGAAACGGGCTACTTTACGGGCTGCATCAACAACTGCTATAAATAGCTGATCGAAAGCTGCCCCTAAAGCAGCCCCTTGCACCAGGCCTCCTACCATTAATTAACGGAATCTGCAATCTTTTCAGACAATTATATGTAACATGCATATGTATGAGTATGTATGTATTCTTAATTGTGGGACGAGGAATCTTGTTTTGTATGTCTTTTATAAGTCTACCATATTTTGCTCCAGCACAACTTATAATGTCCTAATTTGTGGGGTCCTGGAATTGAAGTTTTCTAGGAAATTATGGTTGTGAAGTTCAGTTGTTGTGCATGTGCGTGGGTTGTGCCATTTTTATTTGCCTTGGAAGAAAAGGCCGGCGGATAAAACCTAGTCCACCAGATGAGATTTCGTATTCTAAACCGTGCTTTATTGTTTATTTTAATTTTATCATTAAGTATTACTTATTATGATATTATTTTGTATATTAAATATGAATTAATTGAACTAGAATAAAAATCATGTAACACATTTGAAATAGATAATCTTGCCTTCATATTTGAGCCCGTTTTCAATTCTCAAAATCTACATTATACTTCTTTTATTTCAAAAAATAATTCTCGTTCAGAATTGTCCATATTAAAAGTAAGTCCAGCAAATGCAGAAAGATTGTTAAAAAGAATGTAAAGGACACTTTAAAAAAAAAAAAACACACACACACAATATAATAGTCTAACTTAAATAAGAGTTAAAGAATACATGAATTATTGAGGATCTTAATTTTATTTTAATTTAAGTTGACGAGAAAGAACCTAATGTAGAAAGGGAAAGCTGTCGAAATATTATGTTTGGACCGAATTAGATAAGATACAATAGATGACATAAATATACAATAGATCACCATCCCTCGACAACTATTTTCTACATTCATATTACAATCTAACGGAATCATATATTACTATGCCCACACTATTTACTTTCATTAAAAGTGCCGCTTTTGCAATTATCCAAAGAGACCAATAACTTTTTTATGGAAAAATTGTAAAATTAGTTCTGTAATTTATGATCAGTTCTAAAATATATATATATATATATATATATTTATTTATTCTATAATTTCGTCCATTATTTATTTAATTGCTTAATTTGCTTATTTTTTATTCAAAATTTGAAATTTCAACAGTAAATTTTATTTTTCTAGCATAGTAAATAACATAGATGTGTCACTCTAATTAAAAAGAATCAAATTCAAGCAACTAAAAAGATAAAAGACTAATTTTAATGTCGCCCAAAAATTAGATGATTAGTTTTGCAATTTTTTCAATATTTTCACCTAATATAATTATACTATAATTTTTTCAAATGTACATAGCGAGTCATGATTCATCACGCATTCACGCTGCACTTTTTTCAACATGACTATCTAGATGATGCGATTAGGTGAATCTGCCGAGTGACATCAAATTGGAACACGTTAATTCTATTATCCACTAAAAAAATTACATATCATCCATAATTTATATAAAAATAAATCAACTTAATAATACATATAAACAATATTAAGTCGTATTAAAATTGACAATTAGTAATTAATATATATTATATGATAAGGTTATCATATAGTTATTAAGACTTAAATTACTAATTAAAAATTAATATGATTGACAATTTTTTTATCAAATTTAAAATTACAAAAAATATGTAATTAATTAGGATAAATTTTTCATATTCAAATATATATTTTTTATTTTGTTGATTCTCTTATATTTATTTGGGTTTCTCATTATAAATAAATTAAATGATATAATATCATAATTCAAACACATGTATAATTTTTTTATATAATTTAATTCAGTTTTATATTTAATTATAACAAAAGATATATAATGATGTAATTGAAAATATTGTTGTTAATGAATTAGCACGAGTTTCTATAAAATTAAGAGTACATTTACATTATTAAAAAAATAAAAAATCATTTATAAAAGTAAAAAACATAAATAATTTCAAAACTATTTAAATTAGAAGACTTATTTTATAATTTCCCATATGGAATGTGTTCTATTCCAAGCACTATATTAATGCCACGATGGAAATTAACATCCTATGATAAATCCTAACCTTTGTAAAAATATGATTATACGTAAGTCAATCATGTGGATAGATAGATACACCCAGTTGGTTTACTGTTACAAGCTCTACAATATTATTCTTTTCAAACCGGGGGTATTTTAGTAATTGTGACTTGACCAAATCCAGTCAAATGAAAATGACGTTGTTCATTATTTAAAATTTGAGTAATATTTAATTGTTAATTAGAATTATGGGTTAGGCATATGAAAACAATAATTATACAGCTAAACTTTGAAGGAATTTATGTATCTATCTATACATCTAATTATCGTACATAAAAGTATTTAGCAATGTATTTTCCCCTTTAATAAAGTTAATAAAATTAATAATCTGAAATATTATTAATAAATGTATACTTATTTATTAATTATGATGTTCTTATAATTAAGTTAACTTAGATAATTGTATTTTTCTAAACCACTTTAATTAGCATTTATAATATAATGAAAGTAGGAAAATTGTTATTATTACGTAAATAAAATAACTTTTTAAATTCATATAATGACATGAAAATAGAAAACAACATGTCAAAACATTTTTTTTCTATCGAACAATAAAGTGAGAAGTCAATTTTGTGTAATTTAGCACATTGGACCTCTCTATTAGTAACATTGGGTTAATTATAATTACTAGATTTTTAACGCTGTACGATTCACAATTTGTAAATTTTTTATTTATAAAAAGATTATATAAAATAAAAAATAAAATAAATTGATAGTTCTCTTTATCTTTTAAAAATAAAAATTTAAATTGTCTAATAAATTTTTATTTCACAAGAAATTAGTTAATTTATTTTTTATGCAATATAAATTCAATACAAATAGTACAACCTATAATAAATATATAAAATCTAACTCTAGTATAACCAACCAAAAAATAATTCTATTTTTGAATCTAAGATTCTTTTTAGAATACGAAATATGATTTTGGGATGCTTTATATGACCGCCGCGTGTTCATATGCTTAGACTTTCGGAGAATTCCCCTCCTAGTTTAGAGCAAGTCACACCTCTTTTCGTTCCCAGTTCCATTCCTTGGCCTTGTTCCGAGCTGGATGTCTTAGGTCGCACAGAGTCCTTTCGCAGATCGAATAGCTTCCTGACTAGCAGACAAATTATTAGCAATCTTCACTAGCTACCTATGATCTACTGGCAACATTTTTTAATTTAATATATTATACGTCAAAAACTTTAAAAAAATAAAAATATTATTTGTGTAACATTTTTGAAATATTTTTCAGAAAAACAAATTATGAACCAACCCCAAAACTCCACCCATATATTTTTCATTTCATTTCTCTTTACAAAAAAAATGTTAAATAATTTTAAATTAAAATTAATTTTTATCAATAATTAACTATTTATAAGTAATCATGTTATTATATTCATATATTTCCAATTCAATATTTGAAAGTTTATTCTCAAAGCTTCTACAAATGTCACTGATTTGCTATGATTGTGTAATTTGTGTGAGCCCATTCCTTACAGTCGTATCGGGCTGAACAGGTTAAATTGTTTATATATATTATTATATGTATTTGTATTGGTCCCGGATCCGGTCGTCCGCCCAAGACCCGATCCAGCGAAGGAAAATAGAGAAAAGAAAATTGAAAATCGAAACATAAATAAGTAGTCCAATCCATAGCCCGTTTGCCTTCTCACTCTCTCTGTGCAATCTCAAACGGCGAAGCTCATCGCCGCCGCCGTCTCCACCGTGAATTGCGACGTCTTCACTCTCCCAGAGGTAATTCCGCCATATAATGGTGAAGATACTGTCATTTATAATTCTTTGTACTTAATACCTTTTACTCAAGTTAATTAACCTAAATTTTGGCTTCTGAGTTTTGAGATTGTTTATAAAGAGAAATTCATACATGCTATACGCTTTGTCTGTATATAGTTCTTCTAAATTTTCCCCCTATTTTGAATTTCTGATACTATAGTTTTTGTGTTCGTTCGTATAGGGTGGAAGTTGAAGCTGGAGTATGATTCTTAATGGATGTTCTTTAAATTATGGTGTTTCTAATCTGCTCCCTTACAACAGAAAGCCATGTAGCTTCAGAAATTACAACCCGACAGTTTCCGGCGTCCCAAATGCACAGAAGAAAGTTGTGTCTTCCTCTGGTAGATGCTCCTGGGAACCTCTTCTAGAAACTAGGTTGTCTGCTTCTTTAGGTATGTCTAAATTCCTTCAATTATGCTATCACCTTGGTTTATGAAATTGAATATGTCAGAGTGGAGCTGGTTTTTGTGTTGCATCTTCTGTAGTCTATTGTATTTGTTTGTTATACCGCCAATCCAATCCTTGTGATAAGACCAATCTCACTAAGGAGTTTTATCATTTTTCATTATGTTGATGTGTAGCTGATACTTGTTTATACATATTATAAACTGGGTGGGGGCCGTCCCCATGGTGAAATTTTGTTGTTTTACAGCATAATGCAAGTAGGTTAGTGTAAAAACTAATGTCTTTAAAGTGTTTGATCATTTTGCATCGTGTTGATACATTTTCTAAACTGGGTGTACACATGGGAAGATTTTGTTGTCTTCGCAACATAGTGCAAGTTAGTGTACACTAAATATGACTTCTCGATCATCCATTCATCCTTAGATAGTCTATCATTATGCCTCATATCTTCGAATTGCCTAGTCAAATGGAAATTTAGTGGCATGTAGCTACCGCCCATCGTGTTATCTGATTGAATATACCTGTTTCTTGCAAAATATAAACCCGTTAGTCCTAATTTCTGGAGTGCATATTTGATCATTGTGATTGTAGCAGCCACTTCCATTTTTCTTTTTTTTGGAAAAAATTGATTGGGTGAACGACTTATAGAAATCTAACAATGTTGGCACCGTCTAACAGAGGGAAGCACTTTGTTTGGGGTTCTTCTCAAAGTTAGTGAGTCATAAATCATAATGGGTTCTTAATGAACATCAGATGTACTAAGAAGTAAGAAGGCTCAAAATTACATATAAATCTTTTAAAGAAATCTTGTTCTAGATTCTCATAATTCGAACATATTTCGGGATTCAAGTACTTGTGGCCTACCTGTTTTTTGTAATTTTCATATTTGAAATTTATCAACAGGCACTCAGCACCTCCATCTTTCTGCTTGTTCAACACCACTCTTTCATGGAGAACAAGGTAGCCTATCACAGGCTATTCCTAAGTTGCCCAAGCGGCGTAGCCTGCCATTTTCTCCTAGAGCAACGAAGGATGTGCCATACAGTTACAGATACCCTGCAATGACTAAGAAGCCTAGATGGTGGTGGAGAACTCTGGCATGCCTCCCGTATCTGATGCCTCTTCACGAAACATGGATGTATGCAGAAACAGCATACCATCTACACCCTTTCTTGGAGGATTTCGAATTCCTCACTTATCCTTTCTTGAGTGCATTAGGGAGATTACCAAGCTGGTTTCTGATGGCCTATTTCTTTGTTGCTTATCTTGGAGTGGTGAGGCGGAAAGAATGGCCTCATTTCTTTAGGTTTCATGTTGTCATGGGCATGCTGCTCGAGATTGCTTTGCAGGTTATTGGAACCGTGAGCCGTTGGATGCCGCTTGCTGTGTACTGGGGCAAGGTCGGAATGCATTTCTGGACGTTTATGGCATTTGCGTATTTGTTCACGGTGTTGGAGTGCATTAGGTGTGCTCTTGCTGGGATGTATGCTGACATTCCATTTGTGTGTGATGCTGCTTACATTCAAATCCCATACGACTAATGAGGGTAAGCTATGAGAAAGTATGGAGTTGCGTTGGCTCTTCCCTTTTGTTTATAGGAATTGAGATTAACAGATAATAGGGGTGGATTTGGTTTTGGATTATTTCCTGTTATGTCGCTGTTGCTTCCTTATTATCTTAACAATTGGTGACTGGAGCTTCCTGTTTGTATCACATTCATGATTCTCTGTGCTTCCATCTCCCTCCCAACTTATATTCTTTACTAGTGTTTTTCTTTACATTTTAACTTAGTTTTCATGGTCAGATCGAAATAGTCAATGATCAAAATGTGTAAAGTGGAAGTACTGTACCCAAGAATCAAGCACCAATGAGAAAGAAGAAAATTGTGCATCAAAGCTTGAACGACAACCTTTATAATTTTATTGACAACTTTTATTTCATCTAATCTAATAGTGGCATAGCGGTAGCCCATCTTTATAATTTTATTAACCCATGTTCAAATCACTCTTCATGCATTATATTTGCTTTTGTTAATTATTATGATTTATTTTTTTATTTTGGTGTAATTAATGTTTTTAGTTCAATATTTTTATTTTTATTTCAGGTTTTTTTACAAAAACTTTTGAGAGCCCATAGTTGTACATTATTTTTGTTTCAAATTTCATTTTGTTTTTATTTAAAGTAAATCAAATAAATAATAATTGTCTTTCTTTTCGCCATTCAATATTTTAATTATATTAAAAATAATTAAGTGTTTTGTCCAATATTTTTATTTTTTTATTTTTTTTATTTTATAAATTTACATGAAAGAATATTGGGAAGCTATTTTAACATTCGAATCAGGCCAAATAAATAACTAGTACCGGCTCTGGGCAGACTGAACCTGACATGAGAAAATTGGAGGTTTTGGTTAGCCTCAAGATTCTGGGAAAGAGATTTTGTGTTATAGTCTACTTCTTATTATAGAGTCATTTATGATATACTCGTGAGCCATTGAGACCTTTATCTAGCTAGGATTCCTTTCAATATTGTTGTGCATGTGTAATATGTTTTAATTCTGCTCCTATTATCAATTCCCATAGAATACAACGGATCTTCTAAAGCAGATAATATAGCAGACTTGTTGTCGGGTGGACCAAGATCAAAAGAAAAGGTTTATAAACAATTTTTAAGGTTGCCTAGAATGATGCCCGTAAGACCTAAGAAAACAGGTCTTCTCTACCACTCTACCTGTCATTTCTGCAAGTAAATAAAAAATAAACATGATTAAAAGATGATGAAGAAGAAAACAAATTCTAGTTGCAATTCCACCACCATGTTGTATTAACAAATTTTTGTTATATAATAAATATTATGAGATCCCGTATGATGCACAAAAGTTATTTCTGTATGTTTTTAAAATTAAAAATATGTTATTTATTACTAAAAATATTAACAAAAAATAATATTTATACTTAATATATGAATTTATAATTTTCATATTTGAGTATGAATTTATTTAAAAATTCAAATTAAATATCATTGATAATTATTCATGATTATAGATGTACGAAGTCTGCTGTAAAACTAGATATTGATTTGCCTAAAAAAATTAGATGTTGATTGGAAACATACTAAATCTGCTGGAAACCCGATATTATTAATAGCTAAAATCACCGAATCAATCTTCATTATCCAAATTAATTTATTTTTTGATAATGATAAACTTGATTATTTTTGTAATAGCCATAAATTAATAGCTAAAATCATGGAGTCAAAATCAAATCTCACATTTTTTTGGTAAGTACTCTCAGTATCCACAACAATACTGGAGACATATTTTTTGAAAATTATTTTTTATTTAAAAATTATAAATAGACTATGGAAATATTATGTTTTTTTTAATTAGAGATAACTTAAGATTTAGTATACATCCATACCTACAATATTATAGCTTACAAAAAAAAAAAAAAAAAAAGGAAGTGTTATTGAAGGAAAAATAAAAATAATATTATTTTATTATATATATATATTACATCATACTTACAATATTAAATTTACACAAAATTTGGTTTTTCATCACTTATGAAATATCACCAAACTTAAATAATTAATAAATTTTGTTATAAACGTTTTATGTAACTAATGTTAATAGCTTTTGGTGAAGATACTAATGAATTTTTATTTATATATCAACAAACATGTCGTAAATATGAATGTTATTTTATAATTTGAAAAATTAGATCTTTTAAATATATGTAGTTCAAATCTAAATTTTATTGAATACATTAATAAATTTATTATATATATGTAAAAATAGAAACTACATTTATGCAAAAAAACAAAAGTGAAAACATTCATTTTATTATAATAATAATAATATATTTATATATTTACATAGATTATGTGAATATGTTAGGTTCCAAATTCAATTTGGGAGCATTACTACTTGATACTTCAACATAATACTTTCTAATACTCCATAATATCTACAGTAAAAGAAGAGTTGAAATAAAGAATCTTATTGCAGTGGGAAACATAATATTAGTTTGTATAATTTTTTTCTTTAAAACAATAAACAATTTTGAGAAATAACTAAGTTTATAAAATATTTTTTAATTGAAGAAGCATGCACAGATGAAATTGAAACTACTACGATACTCATCCTTTCGCACCTCGAACCTTAAGTGGAGAGGAGTGAGTGTATGAAAAGATTCTATGGGTTCAACTCATTTGTCTACCAAAGATTATATACACATCTTACAAAGAAGTTATATTCATATGAACTTATGAAATAGAGACATTGTGGAATCGTACTAATGTAGATACATAAAAATAGAAGCATCATTAAAATTATAATCTTTAATAATGGGACCTGAGTTAGTATACAAAATACTATAATAGTACACGTAAAAGTACATCAATCTAGTTTGGGGTGCGTATTATCCCACTTGAGCATCACTAGTTCGGGAGTGGCTCGGAATGATTTTTCCAATCAAAATCTTGTACAAATCACACCAATAAATCTTAGTTATATCTATAGACGGTATTATCCTTATACTTTTCATATTGTGTGAAATTACTGCAAATTATATGTAACAACTTTGCTTATTAAACTATCTTCACTTCATATGCGTACAACTATATAGGATAAATAATAAATATAACACATAATTAGTGTGCGTATATCACCCACAAAAACAAATACACATACAACATAACAATTTCTTCACATGCAAGAACACTGAACAATAAAACATTTAACCTACGACATAAATCGTAAGCATTAATCATACCATAAAATATACATAAAATATTTCATGCAATTCATATCAATTATGCATCTTAATACGACCGTGCAGTCGCACTCATCATAAGAGTTTATGCAATCACAGTAATCACCATAACTTTGGTAAACATGTTATACAAATTCATAATAAGACATGCATATAACTCAAGAAGGCAAAATTAAAAAACCACGAGAGTTTCATTCACCTCATAGATAGACAATATTCATTGCTTTTAATAATATTTATTTTAATTCTTTAGGTGTTCGGAGCTCCTATTATAAAAAAAATTCTTTTTATTATAATTTTAAAAATGGTGGAACGATTTACTCAACAATTAAGAGATATTTGAAATTTTGACAATCTTACAATTTTTTGAAATTTAAAAAGACTTTACAATATCGATAATCTAGCAACCGATTCCCAACAACGAATCATAGAGTTATGTTTCAACTATAAACAATTATGTTATCAAATTAATCAAATCAAAGTTCATTTTTCTTCATTCTTATATGACAATTACAATATTAAATTGTCTCTCCCCTCAAATTACATGTAATTCATAAATTAATTATTTATGTCAAATTCCACATAAATAATTAACTCAGAAAGGAACAACAAACTAATAACTTCTCACAAATATCACAATAAAAAATATTTAAATATTTATGTCATATACAGTAGCCTTATAACTAAACAAGAAATATAAAATAATATATATTAATAAGAACTTAAAGAAAAACTTAAATATAAGTTAATTTATTTCAACATAATCATTGAATCATATCAAACATCTCCTAAAATTACATGAATTAGGTGAGCCATATGTAGTTGAATTAACAATAATACAAAATATAATTCGAACTACTAAATAAATAAAATAAAGCAATCTAGAAGAAGGGGTACCCCATACTAAGCATAGTATAATTTCTAACTGGAGTGAGTACAAAAGTAGGCGATGAAAGTGTAGTACCCGAACACCAGTAACTTGGAATTTAATTATATTTCGTGGGAATACTTAAGGTGTGATACCCTTTATAATTAAATAATAAGTTTAAGTTCAAGTTGAGACTCTTGATTAAGAAATCTTTATTGTGCTTTACTCTCTATTATGCAAAGAAAAGCCCATATTTGACTGAGCAAGAATTACCCTATTTTATCCTTAATGTATTAATGCTATGTTGTTTGGGGACAAACAATAACTTAAGTTTGAGAGATTTGTTAAGTAGAAAAATATGCATAATTTATGTAGATAGAAATGTGTATTTATCATATTTTAATCTTTTTATATTTATTATTTTTCTACTTATATTTTAGTTTGAGATGATCCAACTTAATTTTTTCTTATTTGATGCAGTTTATTTGGAGTAATTTTGAATTTGGAGAAAGGATCATGAGCCAAATAATGGATGGAAAAATGAATTGGATTTGAAAAGAAATAATTGTTCCAATATATTGGATGACCCAATGTACAACCCACAAATCCAACATCAACATGGCCAATTAGCCAAATTAGCTCAACGATTAACTAGCCCATCAACCCTGAGCCATAAGTGACGTGACCCATTAATTCGTTGCAGAGAGAGAATCATGGATTGAGTAATGACTAAAGATATACTTGGGTGGCTAGAATTCTTGGACATAAGGACTCCTAAGTCAATTTAAAGTTTTTAAACATGGACATGCATTGATTAAAAATACAGTTGGGCAGGGATAGAAGTGAGAGAGAGAGAGCACAAAGAACGAGAGGGAGAGGGCCGCAAGTTACTATCGTCGCGCCAACTGTTGTAGCATACATAATTACATACTTGATCCCTCAACTTCTTGCTTTTCTCAATTTAATTCCTCTAATTTTCTTTTAGCCATACACATTTGTTTTTTATACTATGATATTTGGCTTGATTTTGATATGCAAGTTTGAAGGCACGTTGAGCTTTAACCCTGAATCTTGTATGAATAATTTGTAGCATTTTTTTTTATTATTTTCTTGAATTTTTTGTGGTTTAAATTTATTCCTTGTGATATTTTGATGATTTGATTTAATAGGATACGTTATATTGAATTATTGATTTATCTATTGCTATAATACAGTTTTATACTTCGTAATTGTTGTGATTTTATATTCACAAGTAGAAAGCAACGATTAATTCAATAGGGGTAACATTCATTTAGATTAGTCGAATCTAGCTTGTGAATTTAGAGTCTACTCTCTCCTACAGTCTTAGAAATTAATATGTTTGACAAATAAAATATACAGAGTTTATTCTAGGTTATTTGAGTGAATAAAGTTAACTAAAACACTTGTTTTAATTAACTAAACTTAATAGATGATTTGGATTAACAAAGGTTGTTGATATTAAAATTCAAGAGATAGATTAAAAGATATGCTCATAATTGTTTATGAGTTTTTGATTGTTTAGTTCTAGTATTTAGCTTGAAAAGAGTAATTTTAATATAAACCCCTCACCTCTCCCCAACTTAGTTACTTGTTGATGGTTAACACAAAAGAATTGAATTAATCTTGTTGCTGCTACTACCTAGTAGAGAAGATAAGGTTTAATAAAATTTTACGTGCTGCAACAACACAATCACTGTATTGTCGCTTTCTACATATAAATAAAATAAAATAAAATAACTAAATAAGATTATAAAACAACACTAGAAGAAGAAGAAGAAGAAGACGATCACCACAAATAATAGTTACATTAAACCATAAAATTAGAATTCTATAGAAGAGAAAACACATTTTCTTCGAGATGAAATACTCTTACATAAATTTTGGGGGATGGAAAAGGGAATAGATTTGAACAATAATTTTCACATCCTTTCTAAAGGGTATGGCTCAAATTAAAATAAAAAGGAGATACATTTCATTTCATTCTTCTACCTTTCACTTCATACGAGTCATTTCCCAAAACCTATACGAGCAACTCTTACAAAAAAATTAACTAAATTAATATAAAAAGTTGCAAAATGCATCTTAAGATCCCTAAATTATTCAAAAATATTTCAAGAGGTCCATGAACTGTAAAATTATTTGAAAAAGTTCCTCAATCATGTATAAATATTTGAAAAGATTCTTTAATTATTCACAAATATTTTAAAATATCACTAAATTCTTAATTAACATTTAAAGAGTTCCTTTAACCATGAAAATTAATTATATACAAGTTCTTCCATAATAGATATTTTTTAGTGTAAGTAAAAATCCAGGAACTTGCACATAACAATAATTCATAGCTCAGGGACCTTTTCAAATATTTTCATAATTCAATTCAAGACCCTATTCAAATATGGATGAATATTTTAAGAACCGTTTTGCCTAAAATGTTTCTAACCATTTTAAACACATAAGTTATACAAATTCAACTCAATTTTTGAGGTTAAAGAAATATTCATTGATCAAATTGTTTAAATTACTCTACCCAAGAACCAAGCATCAATAAGAGACGGTAGTGTATTCGAAAAATTTAAAATGGGGTAAAATAAAAATATTTATATTTGTAGAACTATTATTGGAGATCATTTAATTGATTTATTTTCTTATATGTAGATCGTGTAAAGATACTATTGTATCTATTTAAATATGTTCAATGAAATCATATGGATGAATATTTTAAGAACCGTAATATATATATATATATATATATATATATGAACATATCCTAAGGTGGATCCGGCACTGATAGGAGAGAACAAAATGTGCATCAAACTCTAAAGCAGTTTAATTCCTTTTCATATTCTGCAGATATAAATTATATTAAGTGAATAACTTACAAACTTTACCGTTACACTCATATGACCAACACGTACTAAATTTTCATATAACTGTAAATTTCCACTATAAATTAGTCCAAGTTGCTTTAATATTAGTTTGTAGCTTTGGTACCTCAAAACACAAACCTAAATCACATCAAAATTTGAATGGTAATATATACAGATAGGATGCATTATTGTCCATTAGCAGATGTTTCAACAGGCATATGGCCAATCATGGGCATTACAAACACACACAGAAACTGATGCATGTGTTTGGACAAGAGGCATTCAACGTGTATTGCATTGGTACTGCCGAAGCAAAGTAATTAACAATATTACTCATTTTAATACAATCAATCTTGTAATAAACTCCAAATCACAGTGCCAATTGTTCATCCAATTGAAATTGTAACACAGTACATAATGCTTCTTCTTAAACTTGTGCAGCACCAAACTCACAGCAAATTCACTTATATACTCTCTTAGCTGCAAAGTTAAACACTATGTATGACTTCGTTGTTTAAAGTGATCAGAGTCTGAGCTCCAAATCTATGTCTTGGGAGTCGCTGGATTCTGAGTTTTGACTACGCAACCCCTTCTGCTGCTCCATGTTCAGCCCGCCCTAAAACATACTTATAAAACTATCATCTCTGTGTAATAAAAACTTAATTTCCTATTATTGTTGCTAAAAATAAAAATAAAACATGATTGCAGTATATATAACCTTAGTTACATCAAGAATGTTTTCAGTATGTATTTATAGAAAAAAACTCAGTAATAAAACCTTCAATCCGACCACAAATCAGGAATGTATTTTTGAGGATTATTAATTACCTGGACTACAGGTTCGATGAAAGATCTTGTCTCCACAAAATGTTGGGTTCCATAGCCTGCATTGCCAGGATTCCATCTGCTTTAATTAAGCCAAAAAGTGTATCAGAATTCTAAATAAATTAATACGTACTATTGAAACTTGACAGTTGTTCATATTTCTATCTTTCTGTCATATATATTTGGAATAAAATCCAAGTAATTATTGGGGCAAAGTAAATTAAAAAAGCATTTTAACACAAACCTTACAACACTGCTGGATTGGGTATCTCCATACGTGATATTTGCTCTATCTAAATCTGGCAATCCCATCTGTGGAGATATGGTCAAGGTAAGAAGTTTCATCAATTGTATTCTCAGACTGAATGATTTAGCATGCATGTAATTAATTAAAAAAATAACATAGTTTTGAATGATTCAGGACCCTCGTTACATCAATTTTGAGTTCCTTCATTTCATTGTAAAATAAAGTGAAGAGACCTAATTAAAAGAGTTTAAAAATTAAGGATTCAGAAGAAATGTTATGGGGAAAATCTCATCAGGGTTTCATGAAGGATCAATAGTTCTTTAAGGGGAAGAACGACCACAAACTATATACACATACCCTAAGAAACTAATCCAAGGTTGATGATACATCCCGATTAACAAGTATTTTAATTCTTTGATAATTCAGCAGACTAAGTTTTCATACCATGACTCCATGGTGCCCTTGAAAGCCATAAGTAGGAGATGACGACGACGACAACACAGACGAGGATTGAGCTGTTTGCAGCCTAATATCCTCCTGTAATTTGATCAATGAAATTAAAACTCCATCAATCGTCAAACTCAACAATTTTTTTATTTTTAAAAAAACAAGAATTAGATATTGAATAAACACACACAATCATACACACACGTTCATACCTGGCTGAAACTTGAGGCATAAGGGGTATGAACAGAAGGAAGATAGGTACAGCCAAGCCTAATCTTCTCAAGCTGTGCAACCCCAAGTCCCCTCTGGGCCTGTTTAGGCTTATCGGAATTAATTTTTTTCCCCTTTCTTGAGGAAGATGAAGAACCAGAAGATGATAATCCTCCACTTCTTTCACTCCCAAAGGAATTTTGATCACCAAAGTACTTGCTTCCCATCGTTCAGCTTTCTCACCAACAGTGTGTGTGAGTAATTATTGGGAAAAAAAATATATTGTTGCAATAGAATTGAGGTGGTGTGGAATCTGAGAGATCTTCTGGATACCCTTTTAAGCTGTTAAGACTTTGCATTCAGTAATTATTGCATCGCTGGATCTGATTGTGTGTAGATTTTGTGTGATTCATTCTGTTTATATACTATACTTGGGGATTTTTTTAAAGCTCGTTTTTGGACAACTTTCATGAAATCCCTCCTATTATATTCCTCTCTTTGCTCATTAATGCCTTAGAATATTGTAGGACTTTGAAAATGATTGTCCCTGCTGATTATAACTCATTTAATATATACTCCAATTTATATTTCCCCAAGATTTCTATAACCGAACCCACGCGCCTCTTTGGCACGTTCTGCACAAATATTAAATATAAATTAATTGTGGGGATTAATTTTTCTACGACTGTTTCAAGACTTTCATATCACAAAATTATTCATTCTGGATCTCACATAATCTCATATAAATTCCTTTTATTTTTTTATTTTCTCATTTCTTCTTTGCAATTATGATATAAAGCTCAAAAGGTGAGCAAATACAGAATCTCCATATTGTAACAATTATTTACGTCTTAATATACATGTCTGGTACATATATATACATAATAATCTCTTCCTTCCAAAATATATATTCAATAAAATACAATTTATTATTTTGAATCAATTAAAAAAAATACAACATCTATACTATTAATTCAAATCATACAAATTTGTATTTAATAATTGACTTATTACATCATACATATATAGCTTATTTATATATGCTTTTTATTGTTTACTTACCCTAGTGTTATTGTAAAAAAATAAATCTTCTACAATTTTCTGTAAATTTTGAAAAGAAAGTAACACATCAATACAAAAAAATATGAATCTTTAAATTTCTTTTTATTCATTTTTTATATTGTTTCATTCTCTATCCAATTTTCGTTTCGGCTATTTGAGAGAGAACAGTCGAGGGTGAGTAAAGAAAAATAAAGATTTAGCTAAAAAAAAAAATAAAAAATTAATATAGAACCACGTGAAAAGGAAAAAAATGACCTGACTGAGAAATGAACCCGACGTGAATCGAACACGCAACCTTCTGATCTGGAGTCAGACGCGCTACCATTGCGCCACGGATCCTATTGTTCGTTGTTACGACTTTACTAAAGATAAAGATTTGTTTTTTCTTTCCACATCAGCAGTGCCAGCCGTAGTATACTGTTGCATTATTAAAAATTAATTGCATATACAGACCGTCGAATTATTCAAATAAGAATAATTTAAAGTCCACTACACACACAAAACAAGACAGCGAAGATTAAATGCAAAGACTAGACACGCTTTGGCAGGAATCTAGAATAGGTGAAAGTCACTAGTAATTATATACTAAACTGTTACTCTTGCTTCTTCTCTTTCTGTCTCCCTCCTATTTTGCTTTTCATCTTCTGCAACTTTTCTTCAATAACAGAATACAACCTTTGTGATTTCATCCTCCATTTTTCTGCAAACTCTCTAATCTTGTGCTCGTTCTTCACATAAGTTACAGGCATCGTCATTCCCACCACAATTCCTGCAAGTCGAAAATGTAAATTACTTACAGATAAAAAATAAATGCCCATGTTTGAATTAGCAGGCTGGTTGAATTTCTGTATTTCTTGCTTACCTATGTAGCAAATTGTAAGAAAATCTAGGTGTGCTGCCACGAGAGCTAACAAAAACAAGCTAGCCACAACTCCAACAAAGACAGACCATTCTCTCTCACAACTCACATGCAGCATCAATCGAAGTCCATCCTGGGCCCGTTGTCTGAATAATTTTGCATGCTCCATTGCTGTCTCCTCACTAATTTCGAGTTCGGACAAGTCGGGGGCTTCTCTGCAGAGAGAGAGAGACGGAATTTGATCAATAAAGGAAATTTTATGCGAATATCACATTCAAGAAAATAATTAAATTTGGATTTACTTTTTCAAGAGGCGATGAATATTGCCCCAAAAGAACAAGCAGGCAACAAGGGCCATGGCCACCCAAGAAAGGACAGTGATGAAGCTGTACTTATAAACCTCCACCACCATCCATGTCGCCGTTGCCGTGAAAAGGATGACTACGTTAAGCTGCTTCCTTCTCCATAGGAGCAAGTCACTCCCTAAATCTGCTGCACTTGAAATTGAGTATATGAAAATCCTGTAAATATTGTCAGAGTCTGTGAGAGAGAGAGAGAGAGAGAGTGAGAAACCTGGCTTCTTGTGAAGCTCAACTTTTGGAGATTCCGAGGGTGGAGATTCCGGTGGTGGAGGTTCCACTGTTTGAGACATGGTTGAACTAAGGGAAGATTGAATTGGGAAAGGATTGAGAACCAGGAGGGGTATATGCATGAAGAATGGAAATACCTGGGGCTTCAAACAGATGAAGAAGGGGGAGGATGGAGTTTGTTGAAGTGGTTACACGTGTAGTGTGTCTGATGAGCGACGTGGACGGCATGCAGGCTTTTCTGTTCAATTTTGACACTCATCATCATACATAAGGATTAGTAGAATTGGTGGGACATCTTATCCGTCAATATGATTACATTATTTTCAAAATTATATACTACGTTTTAGTGGGGTTTTTTTTTTCAAAATAATATAAAAAAAAAAAATATTTACGAAATAGGCATGTTTTGAAATAGTTTTTAAAAATAGGTAAAACGTCATCGCCGGTAATATTATTTCGAAAAAACGTCACCGAAGATGACAATTTTAAATCTTAAATAAAGAACGTCACCTTAGATGACGTTCTTTATGTTATATGTTATATATATATATACAATATATATAATACATACATACATCCATACATGCATATATATATATATATATTATATATACACACACACTGACACACACATATATATATAATCTGTAAATATATATATTTTAAATATATATTCTTATTAACATATATATGTACATATTTATAAAATATATATTTATATATTAAAATAAATATTAAAATATAATTAATAAAATTAAAATATTATAATTTTATTTAAGAAAATAAAAAATATTTAAATTTATTTTTATAATATATATATTATATATATATGTATTTATAAATAATAATATATATTTTGAATATTTACATATATATTTTTTTTTTATTAAGTAAATATATAAAAATATATATTAAATTATAATTTTAAAAAGTAAAATATTATAATTTTATTTAAGATAATAAAATTTATTAAATTAAATAAAAAAATGTAATTATTAATTCATATTTTGAAAATAAATAATATATATATATATATAATATATAAATATATATATTTATAATTTTGGATATTATATATATTATTATTTATAAATATATATATATATCTATATATAATAGATATTATTTATATAATAGATATTATAATAATTTTAAAAAGTAAAATGTTATAATTTTATTTAAGATAATAAAAAATTAATTAAATTAAATAATAATTTTTAATTATTAATTTACATTTTTTATTTTATTTTCATTTATATAATATATATATTATATATTATTTTTATTATAAATATATTGTTTTGTATTTTAAATTTATATTATATATAAAATTATATCATAAATTTCCAAACATTTAATGTGTCTTAGTGGTTAAAAGCTGGACGTCTGAGCAAGAGGTTGCGAGGACTCAATAATTTTGGGCCAATACGATTTTAAATCTTAAATAAAGAACGTCTGACGTTCTTAATGTAATATGTTATATATATATATACAATATATATAATACATACATACATCCATACATGCATATATATATATTATATATATACACACACACAATTTAATATATATTTTTAAGTATTTAATTAATAAATAAAATATATATACATATTGAAAGTATATATTTAGGTTAATATATATTTAAAAAATATATATATCATACATGTTTTAATATATATATATGTGTGTGAGTGTGTATATATATATATGTAATACATAATAAAAGAAAATTATATGGTATGTATGTATGTATATATATTATATATATATATTATATATATAATCCAAATATTTCTGTTATTAAAAGAAAATTATTTTATTTATTTTTTAATTTTTATTATTTGTATATATATATATTTATATTTTTTTAGAAAATAAAATTACATATAATAATAATTTAAAATTATTCTTTAATTTAAATTTTTTTATAATCTTAAAGAAAATTATAATATTTTACTTTTTAAAATTATAATTTAATATATATTTTTATATACTTACTTAATAAATAAAAATATATATACATATTCAAAAAAATATATATATATATATATATTTTATAAATATATATATATATATTATATATATTATATAAAATAAAACAAAATAAAAAATATAATTTAGAAATATAATTTAGAACAAATATATTTATAACAAATATAATTTAGAAATATAATTTATAACAAATATATTTATAACAAATATAATTTAGAAATATAATTTAAAACAAATATATTTATAACAAATATAATTTAGAAATATAATTTAGGAATATAATTTATAACAAATATATTTATAAAACAATATAATTTAATATATATTTTTATATATTTGCTTAATAAATAAAAAATATATATATATACATATTCAAAATATATATTTAGAATATAAATATATATATTTTATAAATATATATATACATATTTATATATTATTAATATATATATATTATTTTATTTTTAGAATATAAATTAATAATTACTAATTATTTTTTAATTTAAATAATTTTTTTTACCTTAAATAAAATTATAATATTTTACATATTTTAAAATTACAATTTAATATATATTTTTAAGTATTTAATTAATAAATAAAATATATATACATATTGAAAGTATATATTTAGGTTAATATATATTTAAAAAATATATATATATCATACATGTTTTAATATATATATATGTGTGTGAGTGTGTATATATATATATGTAATACATAATAAATAAATAATAAAATATATATATTCATGCATGATGTATGCATGTAGTGTATATACTATATATATATATATATATATATATGAATATATATATATATCATACATGTTTTAATATATATATATGTGTGTGAGTGTGTATATATATATATGTAATACATAATAAATAAATAATAAAATATATATATTCATGCATGATGTATGCATGTAGTGTATATACTATATATATATATATATATATATATGACTCATAATATATATAATTTAGAATAAACGTCACCTTAGGTGACGATGTTTCAATTATTTTTTTTGATACATATATATATATTTATGTATTATTATTACATATATATATTATTTATTTAGAATATGTATACATATTTTTATTTAATAAGTAAATATATAAAAAGATATATTAAATTATAATTTTAAAAATGGATATAATTTAATTTTATTTAAGATAAATTTAAAGAACTTTGTTAAATTTAATAATAATTTTTTATTATTAATTCATAATTTTTAAATTAATAATATATATAAATATAATAAAAATATATGAATTTATTTATTTATATATATATTCGAATATTGAATAAATAATATATTATTTATAAATATATATATATATAATAGATATAATATGCCTATTGTAAAAACGTCACCTTAGGTGACGTTTTTTTTAAAACGTCACCTAAGGTGACGATATTTCAATTTTTTTTTGATATATATATATATATATATATATATTTATGTATTATTATTACATATATATATTTATTTATTTAGAATATGTATACTTATTTTTATTTAATAATTAAATATATAAAAAGATATATTAAATTATAATTATAAAAATGGATATAATTTATTTTTATTTAAGATAAATTTAAAAAACTTTGTTAAATTTAATAATAATTTTTGATTATTAATTCATAATTTTTAAATTAATAATATATATATAAATATAATAAAAATATATGAATTTATTTATTTATATATATATTCGAATATTGAATAAATAATATATTATTTATAAATATATATATATATATATTATAAATATATATATATATAATATGCATATTGTAAAAACGTCACCTTAGGTGACGATGTTTCAACTTTTTTTTTGATATATATATATATATATTTATGTATTATTATTACATATATATATATAAATTTATATATTATTATTATTATATATATATTTTTATTAATTAAAAAGATATTAATTAATAATAAAAAAATTTATTTAATTTAATTAATATTTATATATATTATTATTATTACATATATTATTACTATATATATAATTTTTTTTATATATTTACTTAATAAATAAAAAAAATATATATATATACATATTCAAAATATATATTCTTATTTATAAATAATAATTTCATAAATACATATATATATATAATGTTAAATAAATTTATAATTTTATTAATTATATTTTAATATTTATTTTGATATATTTACTGAATAAATAAAATATATTATATATATATTAATAAGAATATACATTTAATATATATATATATAATACAGGTTATATATATATGTATATATATATGTCAGTATCTATATATAATATATATATATATATATGCGCATGCATATGATATATATATATATATATATGTCATGTGTGTAAATTAAAATGAAAGAACGTCACCTAAGGTGACGTTCTTTCATTTTAATTTAAAATCGTCACCTCCGGTGACGTTTTTTTGAAATAACGTCAGTGCCGGTGACGTTTTACCTATTTTTAAAAACTGTTCGGAAACATGCCTATTTCGTAAATTTTTTTTTTTTTTGCATTATTTTGAAAAAAAACCCCGTTTTAGTGTCTTCATAGCTGGGGTTCGAATTTAATTGTACGTGTAATAAAGTTTTAGAACAATTTATTCGAGATCATCTAATAAATAAATAAACATAGATAAAATTTATTTTATATAGCTTATGACGAAGCCACTTTATTATTTATCCAGGAATCTTCACAAAAATGTTCATTAGGAATTATTATTATTATTATTATTATTATTATTATTATTATTATCTTGTTTAGGTGAACGTGTGATTTTGGAGATTTTGTTACTTTAATTTTTCTATAATTTCTAACATTATTATTTAACATTCATGTTCATAAACACAAAAATATATATAAATAAGAATTTTAGCAGGATAATTGAGTCCATACTCAACTGAAAACTGAACAATGTAATATTTGCAAAAGAAACAAGGTGAAATATGAATTTACAATATTGTCAATTCTCTCTTCACTAAATAATCTTACTTGTCTCACACACACTCCCAGTGTGTTTATGGATGGACAAACATAACGAATTGAGTTTTTATTGGACGTAGAACTTAGTTCGA
Organism: Caryopteris x clandonensis; assembly: GCA_028749325.2. Taxonomy (NCBI): domain Eukaryota; kingdom Viridiplantae; phylum Streptophyta; class Magnoliopsida; order Lamiales; family Lamiaceae; genus Caryopteris; species Caryopteris x clandonensis. The sequence goes on along the minus strand of JAPYKT020000008.1, from coordinate 662,114 downwards.
TGTTGAACAATATTCTAAATTTGAACTATCTATCGCTACCAGAAAAACAAAACAAAACTCTATACCTCAACCATTGTTGGTTGTCCTCTATATATACAGTTGAATGGACAACTCTAGATCTAATTCACATTAGTTGATATCTCTTTATTTATTTAGATACATCTTCAAGGTCTTCAAGATATCTTCTTCCCTTATAGTATCTGTTCTTGATAAGGATATAAATATCCTATGCAATCCTTTTAATCTTGGCTGATTCGTTCTCATATACACAGTAGGACTCGTCATGAATAGACTTGGATTCACTTGACAATAGGAGTCATTCTTGATATACTTGGATTTTCAAGAATGTATAAATCAATCTTCGACAAAATTAGCGTATTTTCTTCCTTTAGCTAATCTTATTTACAAATATATTAATGTATGTAAATCGTTCAAGTATATCGTATTTGCGAATCTAGTCTATTTCTTGTGCATGGTAATAAGATGTTATCAAATATAGAATAATCTCGGAGAATGTCTATTTTTATTCAATGCCAATTTTTTTTATAAAAAAAAAAAAGTATCTTACAATCTTCTCCTTTGACATTTGGGACAAAAACCTGAGCAATTTTCAGAGAACGAAGCTAACACCATAAAATGGAGTTAGAACCAAATGAGTTCGAACTAAGCAAAGTAATTGATAATAAGAACTCACTTAACATGACTTATCAATCCATTTAATGGATTAAATATGGGTACACTATTTACAGACACAAAAAGCATGGAAGGATAGTCTTTAAAAATGGCATTGAACGATGGTTATGTTTCCACTCACTCATTATCTTGTTCTAAAACATAATGCTCAGACAATGTAAAATGGTGCAATCAATTCCGATCAATTAAATATTTGTTCAAATATGTCAATATGATCATGTTACATCATTTTGTCAGAGGTTTAAAGAAGAAGGATCAAGAAATCTAGTAGATGAAGTCACGATGTATTATGATTACAAATACATTCCTCCACGAGGCTGCATGTAAAACATTTATATTTCGATTCAATATTATATTCCAATAGCCAAATGGTTTAGTCTCCACTTACGAGACAAGCAAAATGTCATATTTTCCGATTATGATTCATTGGTCTTGATAATCAACAACCGCACTATGAGACAATATTTTTTTAACTTGGATAGAAGTAAACAAGCTATATCTAGATGCTAAGGAACTCACTTGTGCTCAATTTCCACCAAAAAAAAAATAAAAAAAATAAAAAAAAATAATAATAATAATAAATAAATAAATAAATAAATAAAAATAAAAGAAATAGAAAAGAAAATTCAAACAATAGAGAGTGGTTCACATGATAACAATATTCTAAATTGTTTGAATTTGTTACCCTCCTCTTGGATTAGGGGAAGCTTATTATTTGAAATTACTTTTTATTGTTGTTAAATGAGTCAAATATTATAATGAATTTAATAAGTATAACAAACATTATTATTATTATTATTTTTAAATTTCTTATTCTTTTTACGCTTGCTTTGTAAGAGGTCTTTTGGATGATGTCAAGGAATAAATTAATGGAATAATTGAAGCTAGCGATTGAGTATCTACATATTCATTGAGGAGTTTATTTGTGAAACTGTTGATTTCTTGAATCTAGTCGTACCGAGATTGTATAGGATAAATGTTGGTCATATTTGACCGATACTATTCTATATAGACAACGTAGAATGATTAATTTTCCATGTTGGCTTTATTTCATTTTCTCTCAATTACTTTCAAATTTTTTTCATATTTATACTAATCAAATAAACTAAAATTTGTGCGTGATATTGTTTATTTTAAAATTAATTATTAATGATGAGGACATAACAAACTTTTCAATAATTGAGAGTGATTAGATATTGCGCTCTCTTGAAAAAGGTATACAAGATTATGAAGAAATGCTCGTTCCTCACTTTGATGCTCCTGCAGCTATATAAAGTTGGATAATTTATATTGAATTTAGGTAAAATAGATCTAATTTAAAGAGGCAACACCACAAGCTATTAAGAGATGATAAACGCCGTGTTTATGATGCTATAAATATATCCTTCATTTTCAATGAGGATAGAGTTTTGTTTTTTATTTTTGGTTAGCGTTACACCGAAAACATTTTTTTGTGAAGGCCAATGTTTGCATCATTTAGATAAAAGGGTGATATTATACTAAATGTTGCTTTGGTAGCATTACATTTCTTCTCTTACCTGGTAGAAGAGTTGTGCATTCATGTTTTGTTATTCCAATTGAAATAAACAAGGGCTCAATATTTAATATCAAACAAGATAGCCAACTTTCAGAACTTTTGGTTAAATGTGAGTTGATCATTTGGGATGACGCTCCAATGGTGCACATAAATTGCACTGAAGCTTGAAAACAAGATATTGTAGGACATCATGTAGTTGAGCGATTTAGGACGATACAAAATTATGATTTAATAGTAAAATTGTTATATTAGGTGGAGACTTCAGCACTTCTAGTTGTTCGAAAAAGTATAATGTAGAACATCATTCATGTAATAATTAACTTATCGTATCTTTAGGATGAACGTTTAGACTTAAGGTTGACAAAGAATATGAAACTCAAAATATTAATTCAAATTCGGAGATGGTACGATTGTGAATTAAATGATTGTAATGTTGAAGTTCATATTTCGAAAGACATTTTGCTAAAAATAGGATATGATCCAATCAGAACAATTGTGCAAGGCATTTATCCTTACTTTAAAAAATTTGGAATAACTAGTTATACTTGCAAATCAAGCCAATACATCCTACTACATTGGATGCAATTGATTCAATAAATGAGCATCTGATTGATATGAATTAACTAGGTAAGAACATATTTGAGTTCTGATAACTCAGTTGGATGCAAATGCTGATGTGTCAGTCGATGCGTATACACTTTACATACCTTTTAATATTTTGGTGCTCCTAATCATGAGCTTATATTGAAAGTTGGGACACCAGTTATGTTGCTTTGAAACATAAATCATTCAAATGGGTTATGAAATAAAATTATGCTCGTAATGACAAGGCTTGGTGTTGATTCATAGATTGGCTCGAATCTAAGGTTGTCTTTAAAGTTTCAATGAAGATAATATTAAATAATTATTTCATAGGCAATGTCAATTTAAGAAAGTTAAAGAAAATCTCTATCTTATGTTGGAGTACATTTGAAGAAGTCAATATTCAGTTATGAACAACTTTTTGTTGTTATTTCAAGGGTTATCAATTAAAAAGGACCAAAACTTTTGGTGTGTTACTATGATAACATTGAGAAATATGACAAAAAATGTTTTAATTTTAAAAAGTATTTTGTAATGTTCAATTTGATTTTTATTTTCAATGATTATTGTTAATAAATAAATATTTACACTGAAATTTGAACGATATACAATTATATAATATAAAAAAAAAGGATAATTAAAAATATATGTTTGAACCAAATTTCTTATCTTAATATATCCACTATTTATTTGTTAAATTGGTTCTTCATTAGCGTTGGTTGTGCATTATATTTATTATTATACAAAATAATGCACAACCAACGTTAATGAAGAACCAATTTAAGATAAACATGCATGAAATATTATTTGGGTGATTCTGTTTACACCACTCTTTTTTCTTTACACACCACAAAAATATATTAATAAAAATAGATATAAAAAAAATGACCAAAATATCCTTAAAGAATATATTTATTTTTCTTTTTTTCCTTTTTCTTCTCTCGTACACCAAACACCGACTTTCTTCTCCTATTTCCTCCTACTGAAAATTCCGGCTAATGGAAGCGAGAAGTGGACTGCACGAGGCTGTGGAGGAATTTCCAGTGATGTTGGCTTGGATAGCTTTCCTTGGGCAGCTTTCTCCTCTTCCAAATTCTTTTTTTTTTTCTTAACCGTAAAATCTCATATATTTATTTTGAATTTTTTGGATCTGAGCAAGAATTATAAATTAACCAGTGATAATGGGTATGCAACACCATGTTCTTTTCAATCATCTTTTGCTGCCATGAGCTTTTGTGCTACCATTTGGCAACTTGGGCGAGGTGATTGTGCCAACATGGAAAGTTGATGCTCGTGTGCAGGTAGATCAATCACTTGACAAAAGAGACGTTGCTAGAAAATCCATTGGATTTTAGATCGGAGAAGATAACAGGCCTTGCTCCTTCAATTTTTTTATGGTTTTCCTAAAAGGGTAACACAAGAATTTTAGGTGGTGTATAAAATAATTATAATAAAATAATAATAATATTTATAATGTATTAAGTAAATATGGTGTGAAAAGAGAAATATGTGGTGCAAATATAATCCACCAAATAAATATATTCTTTAAGGATATTTTGGTCATGTTCTTTATGTCTATTTTTATTAATATATTTATGTGGTGTGTAAAGAAAAAAGAGTGGTGTAAATAGAATCACCCATATTATTTATGTACCAAGAAATAAAAAAACAATTATCTTATACATCATTTATGACTCACTTCAAATAAAAGTCAGTTTAATATATATATATATATATATATATATATGTGCATAAGAAATTATTAATCCATATAAATATAGTGTATAACTCATCCCAATTAAGAATTAATTTAAGGTCTACTATGGCATTAAAAAATTAGCATAAATCTTTAACACACTAGAGAAACCAGCAGGGACACGTGTCAAGTTGTGAATTAATATAGTTTTATAGAGTTTTGAGAATTAATGGTTTTGAAAGATTAAAAATAAAAAATAAACAAAATATTAATGTCCTATAAACAAGGTGTCTCCACTCAACTGAGCTGAAAAGAAAATAAATAAATGAACTTAACTAATTTCCTTATTATATGTGTTGAACATTTGAAGACAAAAAAATATTGATTGACCAATAAAAATTCAACAAATCAAAAATAAAATAAAGTAATGATTCAACCAATTCTTATAGTATATACTTTGTATTTAAGGGATGAAAATTGATGGATAAATTAAATAATAATTAAAATAACTTCTTTTTATTATTTTCGATTCATATATTTCTTTTGTTGGATTTATTGTATAGAATCCTATCCTGGTTTTATAATGTTGCACAAATTTTCTTTGTGGCTTTACATACGTGTAAATTTTGTGTGTCATATACTTAATGCAGTTAACGCTCCCTTTATGTTAAATAAATGGTTAACAACGTTATATATTTGAAGAATTAATTTTTTTTTTTTGGTGATATTTTGAGTTTATACAAATTTTCTTTAATATCTTGATATTTAAAAAATCTCACAGAAAAACCACATTTTGGTTTATTAAGATTGTTCACAGGCTGACCAAAGTATATGTTCATATTTTTAACAACAATAATATTTATCTATGTACGATAACCAACTTTATAATAATAAAAAATAAACAAAAAATAATTTTAATTCATAAAATATGCAAATATGATTTCCTCAGCAATTAATAAATAAGCATAGCTAATTGTTCTTTTTCTTTTAATATTTTAAATTATTTCGCATAAAACCATTTCCATGAAAAACACATATTAGTAAATATAAATTAAATTTAAATATTAGAATACAAATTTTGAAATATGATATAAATCTAGAAAACTGCAAATAAATTATAAAAATAAAAACTAAATCGTGAAAATAATAAGTAAATGTGAAAGTTACAAAGAAATATGCTATGAAAATTTTGTCATACACTGTTTGTAACTTTTTAAAATTTACCAGTTAACCTCCCACGCGATGTACGGACAATATGTGATTTTTTATAATTTAATTTAGTTATATAATAATATTAAATTCAAGTATTATATAACATTTTATGTATCTTTCTCTCTCTCTCTCTCTTCTTATTTTCTAATCAAAATATGTTCAATAGTTAGTTTCAAATATGTGATGTGCAAATTATTACAATTATTAATATGATACGATATTTTTATTCACCTTGCTCCGTCCGATCTCCCACATATACATAATAAAGTTATTATATTTTAAAGAGTGAGTGAATATAATATTTTCAACATAACATAAATATGTATATTAACAATAAACATATAAGAATTTTGCATAATAGTTTTTATGATTATGAAAAGGCATTGGTTTGAAAAAAAACTATTTCTTTTGTGGTCGTAGTAAAACTTATATGTTTGACAATATATATATATATATTCACATATTTTAGAAGAATTTTTAGTGGAATATATCTAAATATTAGAATTTATTTCTAAAATTCACTGATAAAATAAATTATTTCAATGAAATATGTATATGCTTAAACAATATATCAATGATAAAATAAATACATAAATATACATTAACATTATAATATTAAAAAAGAGTAAATATTGTCAAATAATTAAAAATTATAATCATACTCTTCGATTTCATTAAACACAAAAAACCTCAATTTTTTTAACAAAAATTATTAGTAAAAAACAAAAAAATTACCACCATGGGATATTTATTTTTGTATTTTTTTATATCTTTAGATGACAAATATAAAAAGATATACATAATCTTATAAGATTGATTTCTTGCTTCAATATTTTGAGAATGATTTGTTCATTCTACTTAATTATTTTAGTTAAATATAAAAATATATAAAAATTAACTTAAGAAAAAGTATTTTATATTTAATAATTAATTAATATATGTGTATATATACAATATCGATGTCTACTCAAAGATTGTTAAAATAGAATTAATTACATATATTTTTCATAAAAAAATAGAGTTGAAACAAAATTTTATAAGCTTTTAGATTTTTAGAGAAAAATAAAAAAGATAATCAAATAAATATATTTTTATAGATAATAGTAATACGACATAATTTTAGTATATCTTCAAAATGATGTGTAATTTCAACATTGAAAATCGTTGCTCTATTAATCAAATTGTATTATTATATCTTATATACAAATAAATATTGATATAGATATATAGAAAAATAAATATTATAATTAGAAAATAGTTTGGGTAGGAAAATCTAATGTTTTCTAGGCTATACTTTTATTTTTATATATACATACAAATAATGATAGTGTATAGACTACTTTAAATTAATTATAATATTTATTCCACATAAAAAACTAAATTCAGTAAGAAAGTTACGATGGAAAAATATTATAAATTTTGTTTATATAAGTACTGATATATATATATATATATATTAGAACCAATAAAAAATAATAAATACAATAGTGTCAAAGAAACATATGAAGACCATTATTCAAAGAAAATCAAATCTTTTACGATAAAAAGATTATGATTGTAATAGAAGTTTGGCGAAATTTTTGTATTGTAATCTTCATAACTTATTGTTTATGGAACTATTTATTTAGTTTAATAAATGTAAGAGTGATATTATTTATAACATTATAATTGTGGTGACTTTCTTTCTTTTTAAAATAGGTATTTTCCAAATTTAGAAATCAATTTAGGCTGGAAAAGTTGTTGCTACTATTTTTATGGCGACTTATGTTTTTATATATATAGAGAGAAAGAGATTGTAAATTTTTCCACAATTTTAGAATTTAATTATAATTTTTAAGATTTATTTGTAATTTTTATAATTTGCGTATACTTTCAGGATTCATAATTTTCCTTATATTGGTAAGTTTCAAATTTGTTTTAAATTCAGATTTATTGGTAATTTAATTTATAATATTAGACATTTTAATTAATTAATAGATTATATTTAATTAATGTCAATTGTTAAAATATTTTTAATATTCTTGTTATTTTTGTTTATCTTAAAATCTTTAAATTTATTGTAAATTTGATATTGATGCATTTTATACATATAATTTGTAAATTAGGGTCAATCTGAAGGCCCAATAAAAGCCCAAATATTTCGAGCCAATTGGGCCTTTCTTCGTAACATTCTAAGCCCATGTTCTTGAGAGATAAGTAAAACATCCAACTCCATCTTTCTTTCTTTCTCTTTTTCTTTTTGGAAGGGGATAATCTGAATCTTTTTATTATATATTTCCAAATACAGTAAATTTAATTTTATGAAATTCAAGTATTAAAAAGTTGAAAATATATTAACTAATTGATAAATTAACAATTATGCATAAATTTGGAATAGGTCAAATTTATTTATCTGTAATTTTCATAATGTTTGATGACACGTTCAAATAAAAAAAAAATTAAATATACTTTTTCTTATAAATCGAGTAATTTTTTTAATATCAAATAATAATTCAAGCTACAAAATCGATCTTATTATACTTTTTTTATTATTAAATACGTCTATTGGAATAATCCATTTATATAAACAGCAGCTGTTGTAATTGCAAGGTTCGTGGAATGCAAATTCAACTACGTGAAGCTTCGAATGATTAATTTATTATATTTCCTTTCTTCCCAAAAAAAAAGGTTAATAATAATAAATAAATAAATAAAAGAGGGAGAGTAGCTGTTGTAATTAGAATCTACATAATAATGGAAGTGTGACTTAACGGGTAAGGTAAGTATTTCTTTACGGGGGCCCTACAAAAAAGTGGGTATATCTATAAGTCCCCACTTAAAACCCCTACCCAAATAAATAACTAAGATAAATAAAAAATAAGGTAATTCTTTCATCGACTACATTATGTTACAGGTACAGTTATTATCTAAATATCTGGTATTATTTTTTATATTATTGGATTATCATATTAATACTTAAAATGTCTATATATAAATATAATAAAAATCGAAAGTATTGCTATGGTGAGTTTTTTTTTTTTTTTTTAATAGTAAACATTATCTTTGAATTTGAAAAGTGAAAGATATCATAATTTTATTTTTACAAACTATTATGTAATTATATTAGTTTAGATAAAAATAAATATAAAGTTTATCTGTAAATATAATTTAGATTTTTCTGAATGAATATTGTATACGAATAAAGTTTATAATCGTTATTTTTAGACTAAATGCAGTAAAAATATTTTCGACAATAAATATAAATATAACTCAAACAATAAATTTAAAAATTATATTTTTTCTTAATCTAATATTTTATTTTAAAATATGTATTGTGGTTAACAAAATCATGAAAAGAAAAATAATTTTATATATTATTCATAAAAAATATCATAATAGATGAAAAGGTTAGTTGATTTTTAAAGAAAACAAAATTAAGTAAATAAAATAAGAACCAATCACATGCTGCCACCATTTTTTCCAATTGAAAATTGCCCAAAAATAAAAATAAAAAATCAATTTAGTAACTGATTTTTGGTGGATTATTATTATTATTATTATTATTATTATTATTATTGTTCATAATTGGTTATCCTATTATATTGGTATAGATGTTTGAAAAATAATACAAAGCTTAAAGCTTTTCCAAGAAGAAGCTACTTTGACATTTGGCGTCGGTTTTCACTCTCCAGCAGTACTCCATTCTCTACACCTATTTGAAGTTTTTAAAATTTTTGCACTACTTTTAGTGCAGATTTTTTATTGCGCTATTTTTTTCCTTTTATTTTTATATGATTATATCTTTTTTTAATATTTAATATTGTAATTTTCTTATGTCAATTATCCAAACTGAAATTAAATCAAGTTTTTTTAAATTATATGATGTGTAATTTAAATAATAATAAAAATATAATTTAAATAAGTATATGAGATTTTAAATATTATATACAAATTTAAATAGAATTGCATAACATTACCCGACATTCAATTTTACATATATTTTTTTTAATATGATAGTTTAAGAATATAAGTAAAATAAATATTATCTCAAAATTTAATGTTAAATAAAATTACATATATAATATTTTTAACAAATATTTAATAATAAAAATAAATATTAAAAATAAAGAAAATAGGGATTATTGTGTAATATTATTTTTAGTCAAAAAGTAGTACAAACTGTTAGAGAGAGTATGTAAATTTTACACTAAATTGGTGCATAATTTACATTAGAGTAATGAACACTGTTGAAGATGGTGCTATGAATTCCAACAAATTACAGACTCCAAAAGTGGTTTGTGTGCTTTTCATTCGAATGACAAAAATCAATAATTCTCAAATTTGTAACTAAAACATGAATCTATAATTAGTTCATAATTAATAACACAAATATGATCAAAATCAAATTTACAAATCAAACACATTTATCGATTTAAAACGATCAATTCAATTCGATTATATGGAAAATATGTTTAAAAAAATTAATTTTAATTTAACTTGACATTAAATTGAATAGATTGTGAGGTAAATATAAGTTCAGACATTTCCACAATAATTCTAGTTCTATAATATAGTTGAGCAATAATTTGGCATAAGTAATAATTTAAATTCTATAACTTTTTAAAGCGTTAGGAATATCTTCATTATTCTATTTTTAAAAATAATATAGAAGAATATTTATAAAATACAATTCTAAAAATAATGAGAAAGAATAACCCAAGTGTACGCGTATGTGTTAATTGAGTTGGGTAATGATTAGCAATAATTGTAATTACATTTAATCGCACATAATGATTGTAATGTTGGATTAAAGAATGACAAGACCGTAGGTGTTAAGTATGGGAATTGTGAAGCGTGTGGCGCCCACCTTTGAGCTGTACAGAAGAATCAGAGCACCGCAAATTTTTTAATTTTTTTTCTTTTCTTTTTCTAAAAAGTCAACAGAATATAATAACTTTTGCGGGGATCTCAGCTCCATATTGGTGCGATCCAATAAACAGATACATTTGTAGGATCTCTAAATTATCAGTTCAAAAATACGCGCAACTTAATAAGTTTGATTAGATTTTTCCTTTAAAATAATAATAATAATAATCTTAAAAGACAAAATTTACTTCTTTTTTAAAAAAAATTGAAGAGAGAACCTAATCCCACATTAATCTATATATATATATAAATAAAATGTCTTTTTTTAATTTCATTTTTCCCCATAAACTTCATTACTTAGTTGAAATAATTATATTATTATTAAATTAAAATTAGACGTTTTTATTCTAAAAATTTTGATTCGATTTTAAAATTTAAATTATTCTACAAATTTAGGTGTTTTAAAATTAGATGATATCAAGATGAATATACTGTAATATTTAATACATGATTCAAAATTTATATATTTTATCGAATATTAATCAAATCACTGAATTGTGAAATTAAAAAAATATATAAAATCTAACAAATATTTGACTCAATTTTCTCGATTCATTTTATCAAAAAATAATATATATATATATATAAGTAAATTACTTTTTTAAATTTTATTTTTTCAGCCTAAATTTCAAACATATAAATGTAAAACTATTTATATATATACAATATATATATATAAATATAAATATAAATATAAATATATATATATATATATTTATGCAACTCATTCAAGATACATTATTACAACTTAATTAAAGATATTAATATCAACAATCTTCGAGATTTGCTTAGTTTCTATTGTTCAACATAAATGAATTCAAATTTTAAAGAATTTTTATATTCAAAATAAGAAATAAAATTATTAGGAACGTGAAATCATTGTATTTTCATTATATTATGAAAAATCATCAACACTTTTTCTATAATTAAACTATCAATTATTTAAAATCACCCAATCACGTGGATAAAATCTGATTTTGTCAAATATGAAATTAAATTTTCAACAATCTTACCATAATTCAAAATCATTTCTCATTTTTTTCTCTTTCTTCTTTCAATATATTTTATAAAGGTTACTACTAAATATTTTAATATCTTTCTTTTTTGTTCTCCCTCCTCTTGAAGTATTCTGCGTTTTCTGTTTTGAGAAAATAAATAGTAAGACATATATGATGATTTTTGTCATATTTCAATTGTCACAAAAGCCTACACTCTTCAAAATATTATTTTTAGATTTATTTTATTTTAAAAAAAAATTATTCACCTGTTGCTTTCAATTTATCGTAAACATATTTAATTTTCTTAACTATTTTTCTTTCTTATTTTTAAACAAAAAGTTCGTCCATCTCTTTCATGTTTCATTTGATTATTCTTGTGAGTTTCCGTTGAGATCTTCTAATTATTTCGACGTTTAAGCACCGTGCAATTTTTCATTAGCTTTCAAAGTATTTGTTTCTATCAAATTTCAAATTTTTGTAATATTATTACATTTAATTAACAATTTGCAAAATATTTTTGTCCTTAATTTGACTATGTAATTGGCAAATTTTACAAGATATGTACAAATTTTTATTTTCTTTAATCTGCTGATATGTCTATTTTTTTTTAATTTAATTTGATTCAACCTTCTATAAATCGTGGATATCATATTTATCAATTTGTGAATGAGGCTAATTCTAATAGAAGAAAAGACGAAACATAAAATTACAACAAATTTCTACTAATTATACAAAAAATAATCACTGAATTATAAATCTACACCTTCTATAATATACTATATAACTTGAATATATGATTATATTACAAAATATAAGAAAACAATATCTTATGTGCATCGCATAGGTCTCACATTAGTATATATAAAAACAAAATGACATTTTCCTAAACTTCATTACTTATTTAGAATAATTATATTATTATTAAATTAAAATTAGACATTTTTATTCTAGAAATTTTAATTCGATTTCAAAATTTAAATTATTCCACAAATTTAGGTGTTTCAAAATTAGATAATATCAAGATGAATATACTGTAATATTTAATACATGATTCAATATTTTATCGAATATTAATCAAATCACTAAATTATGAAATTAAAAAATATATAAAATCTAACAAATATATGACTCAATTTTCTCGATTCATTTTATAAAAAAATCTCTCTCTCTCTCTCTCTCTATATATATATATATATAAAAGTAAAATTACTTTTTTAAATTTTATTTTTTCAGCCTAAATTTCAACCATATAAATGTAAAACTATATATATTTATGCAACTCTTTTAAAATACATTATTAGAATTTAGTTGAAGAGATTAATATCAACAATCTTCGGGATTTGCTTAGTTTATGTTGTTCAACATAAATAAATTTGTATTTTAAAGAATTTTTGTTAACTCATAATATATTCAAAATAAGAAATAAATTTGTTAGGAACGTGTAATCATTGTAGTTTCATTATATTATGGAAAATCATTAACAATTTTCCTATAATTAAAGTATCAATTATTTAAAATCACCCAATCACGTAGATACAATCTAATTTTGTCAAATATGAAATTAAATTTTCAACAATCTTATCATAATTCAAAATCATTTCTCATTTTTGTCCCTCACTTCTTTCTATATATTTTATCAAGATTATTACTAGATATTTTAAGGTATCTCTTTTCTGTTCTCCCTCCTCTTGAAGTGTTTTGCGATTTTCGTTTTGAGAAAATAAATGGTAAGACAGGTTCGATAATATGTGTCATATTTCAATTGTCATAAAAGTCTGCACTCTTCAAAATATTATTTTTAGGTTTATTTTATTTTTAAAAAAATTTATTCACCTGTTGCTTTCAATTTATCATAAACATATTTAATTTTCTTAACTTTTTTTTCTTTCTTATTTTTAAACAAAAAGTTCGTCAATCTCTTTCATGTTTCGCTTGATTATTCTTGTGATTTCTGTTGAGATCTGCTAATTATTTCAACGTATAAGTACCGTGCGATTTTTCATTAGCTTTCAAAGTATTTGTTTCTATCAAATTTTAAATTTTTGTAATATTATTACATTTAATTAGCAATTTGCAAAATATTATTGTCCTTAATTTGACTATATAATTGACAAATTTTACGATATCTGTACAAAATTTTATTTTCTTTAATCTGCTGATATGACTTTTTTTTTTAATTTAATTTGATTCAACCTTCTATAAATCATGGATATCATCCTTATCAATTTGTGAACGAGGCTAATTCTAATAGAAGAAAAGACGAAGCATAAAATTACAACAAATTTTTACTCATTATACAAAAAAATAATCATTGTTACAAATCTACGCATTCTATAATATACTATATAATTTGAATATATGATTATATTACAAAATATAAGAAAAAAATATCTTCTGTTCATCGCACAGATCTCACACTAGTAATAATTTAAAGAAGAAAGATACAATTCAGCCTTTCAATTAGTTTTTTGAGATTCAAATTGAACACTAAATTAATTTTTTACAAGCAAAATGTTTAAACTCATGAACTACTTATTACCATATAAGTAGACTATTTTGAAAAATTAAAATAATAAAACAAATCTAGAAAATATTTAATAAACTAGAAATATGTGGATAAATAAAAAATTATTAAAATAAAATAAAAAATTAAAAAATTAAAAATAACTATTTAATAAATCTAAAGAATCTCAAAGACGTTAAATTATTTATGTATAATAAAAATTAAAATATCTTAAATACATAAAAAGGATCACTAAATCTCAACCACTTTTTTATATTTAGTTTGTTCATTTATCAATTTAACTAAATACACTTATGATTTGATTTACTGATTTTTAAATTTATTAAATTTTTAAAAATTTATTTAGTTAATTCAATATTTAGGAATGGCATATTTATTATATATTTAAAATTTCAAGAACTTATTTAATTTATTTTAAAAGGTCAAGGATCTTATTGAACAAAAAAATATTATAGGATCTAATTTGAGTCCATTATATTAATTAAAAGATTAATTTGTATTCTTTTTCTAATTTAAATACAAAGTACAAAAGCTATACCGAATTATCATCAGGTCTTAACAAATTTATTAGATTCGTCTAATATAATTCAATATTTTATCAGATCTGATCAAATTGACCCTATATATATAAATGTATATATATATTTTTTTAATTTTTCTTGTATTAGAGTTTAATATTTTTGTCTTGGTTTATCATTTGGAATCAGAGCTGTTTATCATTTATCATTTTTGTCTAGTTCATTCTATGCCATAAAATAAGTGGATTGGGCTAGAAATTTAACAGCCTGGCAACTGGCGGTCTGCAGCGGGCTGATCCACGTGGGTTGTAGGTTAAAATGAGTTGGGAGCGGGTTGGGCCGGGCCAACCTACAAAATTTTAAGTTATTTTTTATTTAAAATATAATTAATCATAACACCTTGGTTCCGTCCATGATCCACCCACCTTTTCGTAACCCACCAACCCTTTCTATCTCACAAGTTACAAAAATGTCGACTGAAAATCTAAACCTTCAATTCAGTAATAATTTATTACCTTCCCCCAATTTCTAAATTTCTTGGATGCTCAAAACCTACCAAATTTCAGTCACGAGACTCATGACCATGACACGCCATAGCCCTCAACTACCTTCCCCGCCTCGCCTTCCCCCCATCCCTCAATTCCTACGGCCCGTGGGTTGACCCGCCAAACCCGTAACCTGCTGGTGAGTTGGGCTAGGTTGGAGTTTTAGCAGCCCGTCTTTTTGCTAACCTGTCCCACCCCGTCTCGTTAAATAGCAAGCTCGTTGGGTTTTAACCCGTCCCGCCTCGCTTCATCAAATGACGGACTTGTTGGGTTATGATCCGCCCCACCCCGCAATCCCGTCTTGAGAGCTTGGGATTAAAAATGTAGTAGGAACTAGGACGTATTAGCCCCCGACGTCTTACAAACAGGGTAAATATGTAAATTAATGAGTACACATAAATAATATCCTAGTCTGAATTTTCCATGATTATAATATAATTGTATATTTTATGTATATAGTGCAGTGTCCTTAATTTACATAAAACTGCGTGATACAAAGAATCTTATGTGGTTTGCTTTTTAATTACTGAAACGGGCAGAGACAAATATAGTCTGGTGTTGGATAGTTCACAGTACAATGCCCCACAATTTTTCTATAAAATTTGAATAATTTCTTTTGTCATTTACATATTTAAAATCTATTTTGAGCTTGCATGTGTAAGGATTAATAAAATATTATACTTCAACTGTATAGATTGGTAACTGTGAAACTATTATTATTGATATTTTAATTTAAATATTGTATCACAGTTTTAACAGTGGCACGTGTGAGGTATAGTTTGCAATAATTTAAAATATATTTATTCAACACATAATAACTATTTAAATCTAACCTAAAATTGATAAGAAAAAACAATTATATTTTTCAAATTTAGTATTTTTGGTAATAATGTAATATGAAGATTAATTTAATATATTTCACCAAATTAAAAAAATATTATTAAAAAAAAAGAAAATAAATTTCTACTGATCAATAACTAACACATTATTTTCGGAAGCATAATCAATAACTAACATATTATTTTCTTTGAAAAGTAGAAAATGAGACGGGAAGTTTTTGTTTATAGAATATTTTATATCAAATCAGTGTAGATACAAATGTTACAAACTTCACAATTTATATAAAAATTATGGGTAAAATGTGACATACATTCACTAGTTTCAAAATTATGTGTGATGTTGTTTTGTGATTTTAAAATTGTATGAAATGTCTATATGATTTTATTAATTTTTAAATTTTTAATCCCATTTATTTTGATACAGTTGAGTTGCACATATTTTTGCAGCGAATTAAATTAATTTTTTTTTAACTTTTACCTTCTAAAATGATAATTGTATTTATTTGTACATGATTTTTTTTAAATGAAGGAAGTAATAATTTATATACAACAATATCCTCATATTTAATTTTTATAAATGTAGACAGAAATATAGAAACGAAGTTTAAAAAATACCACTATGCTCTTGGATAAGTGTTTGAAATGAGTAACACGTCAATTTAAATAATGATTAATTGTCTTAAATAAAAAAATAATTAAATCAACTGCTGTTCCTGAATAGCTACACAAATCTTCAAAAAAAAAAAAAATTCTCCTTTTTAAATGCTAATATCAATTAAATAAGAACAAAAGTATAAACAAAAAATCTTTATTTTTTATATTAGAAATTGTATAAAACACTTATTCCTGACGAATTATAATTTGTTATTGTGACAAGTAATTTAAAAACAGAAGGAGTAATTAATTTTGATATTTCTGGGACTGCGTATCGGTTAAAATATTGGAAGGTGACAGGCAGCGGCCCAACAAGGTTGAACTAGGTCAGGTCACAAAATGTAATAAAAAATGAAAATATTATTTAATGTTTATTACTGGATTAATTTTAATTTATTATTTTAACTGGAGAGGAGCGTGGGACATATTGCATTCACATGCATCATAAATAATTCCCCATAATTGCTTTCATCTACTTTTCTTTTATTTTCTTTTGTCTTTCACTTTTTCTGCTTTTCTTTTCCGACTTCTCTATCGTATACCACTCCATACTATGTGTTTGTGGTTTATTTAAAATAAAAATATAAAAAATTTTAAGTTATTTTTTCCAAAATATATAATAAAAATCCCGACACAACTCACAAAATAGTACTTTCTTAGTTCAAAAAATAGAGTCTTATTTTTTAATAATACAAATTTTAGTTTTAGCCAATTTGATGAAATGGTATAATTTTTTAAAAATTATAAATTTACATTTATATGACCTTTTTTATTTTTTAATTTGACTTATTCATTCATATATAAGTTATTTAAAAAATATATTGTTTTATAAATTTTTTGATTAATTTTAAAGTTTTTGAAGTAATTTCTTGATTTAATTCAAGAAACTCTTCAAATTATTTGGTAATTTTCGGTTCTTTAAATTCCTTTTCTATTTAATTTCCCAAGTTTAAGAGTTTTCTTTTTGTATGTTATTTAATGATTTTCATATTTCTCAATCAATTTGTAGGGTTTTATATTTTATTTATTGATTTGACGTTTTCCAAATAAAAAAATCTCCTTATTATTTCAAATATTTTTTCAGATTATTTTGTAGTATTTGAGTATTTTTTGTGCACCATGCATTTGGTATTTTGATTTTAATATATCTTATTAGCTTTTAAATAAATTTAAAGTTTATTTCAAGTAATCGTTCCGACTATTCAATAATTTATGAGCTTACTATATATTTTTTGTATTAAATTTTGCAGTTTTTAGTTTAATCAATTAAATTTGAAAGAAGAAATTGTGGGATTAAAACTGTTATCAACACCTCAATTGGGTCAACTCACGGACCATTTAATCAACTGTTAGCTGTGGGGACAAAAGATAAAATAATAAGAGTAAAATTGACAAAAACATGAATTGGGGGACTAGAAATAAAAAAGTTGAGATTAAAGTTAAATGGACCATATTGTATTGAGATCAAAAGTGAAATATTCCTCGAATTGATTTTGTGGTATTGATGTTTTTAGTAATTCAAATGAATCAAATTGGTATTGATGTTTTCAGTAATTCAAATGAATCAAATTGAAAAGATCAAAGCTTGAGTTTGACTTATTTAAAATTTCAAGATTGAGTTGGAAGATTTTAAAACTAATTTATAGGAATAATATGTATTCAATAATTAATTTATTATTTTTTTAATCTTAATTATATTCCTTAAATAAATACTTATCTTTATCGTCTTTACTAATATAATAACACAACAATATATGAATATTAAAATTTCATCACTTTTTTTATTTTTCAAATTTGAAGCAAATATTGAAAATTTTCTATTAAAAAAATAATAAATTATTTGGTGAACATCACATGTCCGTGGAAATTTTCTATTAAAATCTTCAAAGTTTTCTAAAAGGAGAATATTTCGAATTGTTTTTCTTTCTCCAAATATATAAATCGAAGAAATGAAATTTATATTTTAATTACAGATTAATATATAAGAATTGAATATAGTAGATGTGCCCAGATCTTGGAATATTTGTGGCAATGTTTCACCGATGAGTAAATAACTAAATAAAAATATTAGATCTAGTGAGGCTAAGGTTGAGGGCAATGCTTGGGTAGGATATCCTACTATCCTAGGAATCCAAATGTGAACGTCCTATATCAGATGAACAATATATATAATTATATATATTAGTACAAAACCCATTAAAATAGAGCCCCTAATTTTCAAACTAAAATAAAATAATTATATATATTAGTACAAAACCCATAAAAAATTCACGAGTTATTTTATAACATACTTAAATAAATAATATAATTATGTTAAGATATTTAATGTGAACTATATTGATAATATTTTGCATGTAATTAATAATTAATATCATAATAATTTTAAATGAAGTTAAATGAAATATGTTTCATAATATAAAATAAGAATAAATATTTATTTATATTAACATAACAAGCTTCAGCCCTTTGTCTTTTTTTTTTTGAGCTTAAATTCTTTGTTGTGATAGTCATTGTGAACACATGGTGAAGGCTATTGTTACACATATTACTCTCACAGAGTGAGAATAATCACAAAGATTAGGATAATAAAAGGGCAATAGTAGATGTTATCTTTTTTGGTTGCGATGTATCAATATATAGGTTTAGGGCTTAATGCAAAATTGGGGCAAAATTCAACATTGTCTACTCTTAATGTCTGACCCAACACGAGCTCACGTCTAATTTCTGTAAGAAATGGAGACAGTCCAAATAAACATGAAGCTAGAGAAGGAATACCAATTCACAAAATAAGATGACACAAAGTTTAATTAGAACACAATTCATGAAGACCCTAAATTTGTATGAACATAAAGTTCATTAAAGCACAAAATCGAGTAGACATGAAGTCAAAATGAGCACAAAGTTAATACAAAGGCAAGAAGGTCTAAATAATATACAAGAACAAAATATAAGAATACTAGTTCACATACAACACATAATCGAACTAAAACAAAAGTCTAAAACAAAATACAAAGTCTTAACTAGAACACCAAATTTTACATACTACAAAGCACAAAATATGGTACGAAGCAATAAGACATAAGTCTAAAGAAAACACACAGTACACAATAAAACATAAAATTTAAGCAAATGTTCCACGTAAATGAGTGCAAATGTTCCACGTAAATGAGTCATATTAGAAATTATTAAAAGAGATCACCATCTTTTCCACTAGAAGTAGCCAAATTGGCAAGTTCACTTGGGCATTTTTTCCATTGGCTTATTACAATTTTTGATGTTATGACTAGTTTTACCACAATTATAACAATTTTTGAAGACTTCTTTTTAGTTTTTCCTCTAACAAATATGATTTTCCCCCTTTTACATCCAAATGAGTTATTCATCCATTCTATTGCTTTTCAACCTATTTTTTTCAATTTCTAGCATGTCTATCAAAAATGACACTTAAGAGCATAATTGGAGTGTAATAATCTATGTGCTTATCTCTAGCTTGTTTAATATCTTGCACGACTTTAGTAAATTCATCAATATTTTCAATTATATATTTTTTACTTAAATCTAGATTATACCGAAAGAACCTTTTTTAGGAAAAACATAATGTCATGTAGTATAGTATTAGTAAATAATTCATCTAATTTCTCTCATAGTTCTTTAGCAAATGTGAATTTTCCTACTTTACTTAATACAAAGTCATATAAGTTTTAAACTATGGATGAGTATGCAATCTCATCCTTTTTTTTTTTTTTCCTTTTCCTCTTCGGTTACAGAGCTGAAAATGAGAGGTCAATATTGTTATACACTTTTTCTTATATAAATATACCTCTTGTTTTCTGTTACCAAATGTTGAAATCCGATTTTCCATCAAATAGAGCAAGACTAAAATAAGATTATGATGTCAAATTCAAGCAAACTCAAAGACGAAAAAGACAACTCAACCAAATCACCCAGAAAACTTAATTTTACTAACTTTTGGCTCAAGCTCACAAAGAGAGCGAGCGGGTTCTAGCAATAGTAAAACACAAATTGACACAGAAATCCTAAATTCTATCATCATATAGTAACAATTCTTAGATCAAATCCCATGGCCACTGCCAAAAATGATCATCCAACGATAAGGATTTCATAATACATCTAAGGACAAGAAAAAAAGGGCCGACTACACAAAATAGGGTAGCGAGCGGTGCAAAAAATGCGACATTGAATTGGTACAACGGTTTGTTGCACAAAGCAACGGTAATGACTTGAATATATTGCAAGTGGAAAGCCTATATAAAACTAACATTTGATTTAAAATTAATTAATTCATTAATAGACTTATAAAATTATATATACACATATTAACTTTACATTTAATAATATATATATTCTATAAGTTTAAAATAAAATACATTATATAGTATATCTCATCTATATACTTTTTTAATGTATGATCATTTTTAGAACAATTTTGAGAGGGAAATGATTAATATCAATGTTTAGGTATTTCAAGGCCTAAAAATTATAGTATTTAATTAGGATTTCATTCTTCTAATATGATATCATTCATTGGATCAAGTGAAATTTAGTTAATCGAGCATTGTTTTTATGCAATTCATAATTTATAATATATTAAAAAATAAAAATAATATATTTTAATAATATAATACTATTTTTCAATTCATATTTTTAAAATATATATTTCAAAAATTTCAAAGCACTTTATTATTTTATTGATTAGGACATATGAAATATATAATTTTGTATAGAATTTATTCCCTTGTACCAAAATCAGAGTCTTTTTACTATAATAACTTAATAAGTTTTTTTTATAAAATAAATAGTTAATATTTATATACAATTCAAATTCAATGTATAGTAATTATGTAAATTTAGGTTAGATAATCAACAAAATATATCTCACTTTAATATATATAATATGAGTATAAAATAAAAATCATAAAAAAATAATTAATATAATATATTATACATAAAGAAAAATAAAAAATATTATCTACAATATAATAATAATTAATATAATATATTATACAAAATATTTTTAGAAAATACGTTATTTTCTTGTATCATATAAAAAAAGATTATCTACAATATGTGCAAGTCATACACAAAATTATTTAATTTTTCTTGTAATTTTTTATATTTTATAAATATTTTGTTTGTATCATAATATTTTGCTTTGTTATATAATTAATTTCTTTCATAAGACTTGTATATTTTATAATCTTATATAATAATATTATAATTTTATAATATATTATTAATATAGTAAAATATGTTTTATATGAAGATATATACAAACGTAGGAAGTCGGTTAAAATTTTCTTTTATACGCGGAATTAACAGATGACCTATTTTCCAAGTTCTAGATTAGCAACATTCCAAAAAGAAAAAAGGGAACAAAAGCCGACAGGCAATCAAAGAAGTAAGCAGCGGCGAGATTTCTGGCATTTAACCGCCAACTACCGCCATGCCTTATCTTTTTCGGCGGAAGAAATGCTTAATTATCGTCAAACAACTCAGATTAACACTAAAATATAGAAAATACGTATATGCATTCATAATAACGCGGAAACGCGTGAATCAGAGTAGTGTGTGAGTTGGCTATGGGCAGACAGCCATACTCAACAGTGGGTTAAAGCTTTTTCCTTTTTCTTCTTTATTTTTCTTTTATAAAAAAGAAAAAGAAAAAAACAGTGTCAGCATTTTATATATACGTCCCAGTACCAATCCACTCAAGCAGCTAAACAGACACAGATTTTGAAGAAAGATTCACTCACATTCTTTTATTCTTTCTACCTTTGCACTAGTTTAATCCCTCACGCCTGGTATGTTTCCAATTTCTACATTTTATCCGTATTTTTGTTCTTTTGGCTAAATCCCACTTCAGATCTAGTGTTTTTGGATGTTGCCGCCATTCCGGTTTTATCAGTATTTGGTTTGTCTTGTTTAGAAGCTATTAATGTATAATGTGAATAGATATGAGCTACTTGGTTCGCGATTTTGAGGTCTAATGTCACTGAAGTTACCTCTGTTCCATCGTAATTGAAGGAGATCTAATAATTTGATTTGGGATCTTGCAGATTCGGATCTCAAATTCATTTGAAGGTAGGTGAAATGGGGCGAGCAGTTTTGATACATTTGCTTGCAATTTTGTCATTTTGGAGCTTGTGTATTGTTAGAGCAGAGGATGCTTACAAGTATTACACATGGACGGTCACTTATGGTACTGCTTCTCCACTTGGCCCTCCTCAACAGGTTAGCTATTCTTCATGCTTTTTTCTCTGCTAAACCCAGCAGCTTTGTGTGTGTGTGAAAAGGAGCCACTCGGAGTTGCTCAGTATTTTAGCATTGGTTCATGGTTTTTGCTCTGTTCAACAGTCTCTCTCTCTCTCTCTCTACGTGTGTGTGTGTAATAGAGTGGAAATCTGAGAGAGTTCGGTGATTTGCAGGTGATCCTGATAAATGGTCAATTTCCTGGGCCTACGCTTGAGGCTGTGACCAATGACAACATAATCCTCAACGTTGTCAATAAGCTGGACCAGCCTTTCCTTTTGACATGGTAGGTCGCAATCTTCATGTCTATTATCTATTTATGCTCTTTAGCCTCAATGCTTGTTTTGATCTGTGCTCTAAGCACTTGATCTCTGTTTTCTGCTTTCTTATTTTATTAGTTCTCGAATTAATTGTTGCAAAACGTGGAACTTGTCGCTCTCAGTACCTAATTGCTTTTTTAAATCCTGTTTTCTTGTACTGAGAGTTTACCTTTGTCCAAAAATACAACAGTCAAAGGATTCTATCTATTGAGTTTTGTGTTGATGCCATCAAATATTCGACATCCTTGTTTATTTGCGAGTATTCATTTCAAGAATTGTTTCTTTATATGATAATCTTGGACATTTAGATAAGAAAACTTCTGAATTGGTTAATGTTGTATGGATTAGGAATGGAATCAAACAGAGGAAAAACTCATGGCAAGATGGTGTTTTGGGAACCAACTGTCCGATCCCTCCAAACGGAAATTACACATACAAATTCCAAACTAAGGATCAAATCGGTAGCTACACATACTTTCCATCGACTCTCATGCACAGAGCTGCTGGAGGGTTCGGAGCTCTTAATGTGTACGCAAGATCCGTGATTCCGGTACCATATGCGAAGCCTGCCGGAGATTTCAGCCTGTTGATTGGTGATTGGTTCAAGACCAGTCACAAGGTGAGGATTTATTACCAAGTATATCTCAATATGATGATTTGGTGCAGCATGTCTTGTTTTGGTTTGATAACTTAGAATAAGAAGTTTTTATGAAGTCCATGATGAGGTTTAAACACTGAACGGAAAATATGAGCGTTCTTGCTGCTTCTAGAGCAGATAGAATACTAAAAAATATTAATGAGTAATGTTTCACCGTAATATTAAAATTATTATTAGAATGGCAAATGCATGTCATGACACCTCAATTTTTATGGGTGAAATGATGAAGATAAATGGTAATATTTAGTGTTCATTCTTTCATGTACTTTGATTGAAAGATGTACTTCTGCTTTTCGAGATTTCAAGGATGTAACGAAACCGAGGCGGCTCAGATTTTATCCATCAAAATTTCCTCTATGAGTGTCCACCATATTTCCGTTATTTGGATTATGAAATTTATGCTTATCAACAATTATGATATGATATTGCAGGGATTACAACAAATATTGGATTCAGGAAAGCCCTTGCCTTTCCCTGATGGAATTCTCATCAACGGCCAGGGTCGATCTTCCTTCAGTGGTGATCAGGGTACAGGCCTTAATATAATTTAAATTATTAAGTTTCGTCTTTTTTAAATGACAACAGAAAACATTAGCTTGTCCAGAAATATGATGTTACAATTCTTATCTGTTTGTTTTTCTACAGAGATCTGTATGTGCTGAGAGCATCTTGTTTTATTTCCAGGAAAAACCTACATGTTCAGGGTTTCAAATATCGGTTTGTCCACCTCTTTCAATTTCAGAATCCAAGGTCATAAACTGAAGCTTGTTGAAGTTGAAGGTTCTCATGTCCTTCAGAATATCTACGATTCTCTTGATATTCATGTTGGTCAATCTGTGACCATCCTCGTCACATTGGATCAACCTCCAAAAGACTACTACATTGTTGCATCCACAAGGTTCACACAAACAGTCCTCACTGCGACTACGAGTTTGCCCTATTCTAACTCTAGGGTTCCCGTTTCTGGTCCTGTCCCAGCTGGCCCAACTAATGATGTAAGCTGGTCCATCGATCAAGCTAGATCTTACAGGTATATTGGCCTGAAATTTCTATTTTACATGCACAATTAGATATTCTGTGAGAAACAAATCCATGATGCTAAATAATGTCTAGACCATTACAAACAAGAGAAAAGATTTGCTTGTACGACTTGGACAAATCCGGACCATTACGATCAAAATCAGATCGTTCCATCTATATCAGTTTGTACGCTAACGAAACTAGTTTGTTCTAGCCATCCCGTACCAGTAAAACCCAGAAGGGCATGAAAGGGAAGCATTTCTTTCTCATGATTAATAAAAGAATGATGCATAAGCGTTTTTTTTTTTTTTTCATCTTTTACAAGCAGCTTACTTTGGAGGTTCCGACTTAAGTAGCCTAACACTTATTTATGTTTCAGGTGGAATCTTACCTCAAATGCAGCTAGGCCTAATCCACAGGGTTCTTTCCATTATGGGAAAATTACACCAACAAGGACCATTGTGCTTGCTAATTCTGCTCCCATTATCAATGGGAAGCAAAGATATGCGGTCAATGGAGTCTCTTACATGAACCCTGATACCCCTCTGAAGCTTGCTGATTATTTCAACATCCCGGGTATTTTCAGTGTCAACTCCATCCAGAGCGCCCCATCTGGCAATGGTGCTAGCCTAGCCACCTCCGTGATGGGCACTTCTCTCCATGATTTCATTGAAGTTGTCTTCCAAAACAATGAGAACAGCATTCAATCCTGGCATCTTGATGGCTATGATTTCTGGGTTGTCGGGTAGGCCATCACATGGACCGAAAGATATGTTTTCATTTTTGCACGTTGGATGAGTTTCTAAACCCTTTTGTGCCTTTGATCTAACAGATTCGGGGCTGGACAGTGGACACAAGGCAGTAGGAAGACTTACAATCTTGTTGATGCTTTGACCAGACACACTACACAGGTAACTTCATAGAAGTCTGTTCATTATACTAACTCGAATGTTCCTGATATTGCAACTCTGCTTGAGCAGCCCCCTTTCTTTCTGGGTTGTTCTGGCGGTCTGGGCTCAAATTGCGACTTCTAAACTCTGCTAAAGTTGCTTTATAACATTGGTTTGATTTCCTTGCAGGTGTATCCGAATTCTTGGACAGCTATATTAGTATCTTTGGACAACCAAGGTATGTGGAACATGAGGTCTGCAATATGGGGAAGGCAATACCTTGGACAGCAGTTCTATCTGAGGGTCTATAATCCAACACCAAGTCTTGCCAACGAATACGATATGCCCTCCAATGCTTTGCTCTGCGGTAAAGCTGTTGGCCGGAAACATCCTTAGATAATTTGTCTGAAGAGCTTCTGGAGAGTCCTCTTTGTTTTTTTTTTTTCATAATTATTTCTTAAACTGTGTTTTTCAGTCATAAGAGATTGACTGCTAGTATACCACAGGGAAGGGAGAGTCTTGGCCCCTTAGATTTGTATATTCAAACGTAATGTTTATGAGAGTTTGTATGAAATTCGTAGTGACGGTTTGAATTTCATGTGTCCCTAATGGACTATAATCAGTAAAATGCAATATTAACAGGTGATCAGTGAGTCTTGATTAATTTTAGTTGAATTTTTATGGCAATTAATACTTCATTCCAATTGAGGAATGCAGTTTGATGATAGTTTTAATTTGGGAAATTCCATTGAAAACCTGACATTTTTCCTCCCACTCCGACATGTTGGATGGAATGATCTAAATTTGAATTTTTTTTTCCTATTATTATTAAGTAAGATTAAAAGCCATGATTTATTCTCATATGATAAAGGAAAATTAAAATGCAACCTCATTATTTTTCTCTCATACCCAACTTCTAGTTATAACCTCCTATTCTATAGATAATCTCAATATTTAGCGTTAGCGAAATAAATATTAAAATTTGATATTAATTAACCAGACTAATAAAATTTTAATAAACAAAGTGATTCCACACCTATCTCAATTTCTAAGTTCTATGAGTTTTTGTGTTACTTGACTTTTACAACATTTTTAATTTTAGTCATATTAATATTACTATGTTAATTAACATCAATATTTCCAATTAATTGAGAATTGACAGATAATTAGAGGTGCAAGAAAGCTAAAGGAGATGAAGTTCAAATCATTGCTCACACAACTTATAGAACACATGTACGAGCATCAATTATTATAGAGACCATAATATTTAAACTTGAAAGTAATCAAGACTGCTCGCACACACCTTATAGAACACTTGCATGAAAACACACACATATTCTACCTAGTTTTTATCTTGCTAGGTTTTGAGTTTATTTTATTTTATTTTATTAATTTTTTAACATTATGAATCAATGTGTGTGTGTGGCAAGTTTGTGTTTAGGAGTTTTAGTTTTTAGATGTTTTTACTTTGCATCTAAGACTTTTCCTAATTCTTTAGGACGTGCCTTTTTTCTTTGAGACTAATGAGATGTATTTCAGGTTTTTACTTTGCCGAAAACATTATATATCTCGTGTTTAATCTCTAAACCTATTCATCTTTTAGTCCAATGCAAATACTCAGTTAGCTATTGTTTTCGACACTCTGTTCCTCAAGTGTTTCAATACAATTAGTCACGCATTGTGGCACACTTAAAGTTACCCAAACAAATTCTTTCAATTGGTTTAGTCAGTCTTTTTATTAGTCATCATTTAGTGAGACTATACTGTTTTTCATAAAATGGAAGTTATAGTTATAGGTAATGATGTGATGAGACTTCCAACTTCTAATGATTCCAACTATGCCATCTCAAAGGTTAAAATGTGAGTTTATATTAAATCACTTGATAAATGAGCATGAAGATCTATTATAATTGGTTGGACTCGTTGAAAGATTATTGATATTGATACTTATTTTATGGTAAAGTTTGAAGCTATAAGGAAAACAAATTATACCTCTAAAACCATCAGTGCAATTTTTGGTGTAGTTGATGTATCTTTATCATAAAATGATATGCAATTATGCTCCAACAAAAGAGGGTTGGAAAGATATTATTATTAGTATACCAAGATAACAATTTAACACAGAATAAGAACTATCAATATAAATTGTAATAATGCTCCAAAGACAAATGGGAAGGTACAACCGTAGCTGCCGTCTTCTCTTTTATAAGAATCAGCAGATAACATAATTTGTGGAAAGCCCAATGCAGGGCCCAATAGAAGTTATCCGTTACAGAGTCTATGCATTAGGTACCTTATTTATTTTTTCTGTGACTGGTTATACTTAATTAGTATTGTTCTGATGCATAATTTATTATATTCAAAAACTAAAATAAAATATATTCACACTCTAATAGTAATAGCTTCATTATAGATAGGTTGGAGCGTAAATTAGCAGTGGAACGAACAAGTTGTAAAAAGCTATATTGCTGCATATTTAGTGTATTCTAGTTATACGTATGCTAAAGGGTTTAGTATTAGAAAAATAGATCAACTTTCTTTTTTTGATACGAAAGACTCCAAATAAAAAGTTCACATGTTCTTGTGAGGGTAAGAAGGGTGGAAAATGTTGCCAAATTATAACAATAAATAAAATAAATAAATAAATAAAGAACCATAAGAACTAATTTCGAAGCAATGTTGTAAGTTAAAGGAAAAGTCAGAGAGTTGAAGGTGAGGACGAGATGCTAAATACTAACCAGGCACATTTGTCAAGATCATCAAGAAATATATCACATATTAGAAAGCTAAACCATAGAAGCTTTGATGAAGGTTAAAATATCTGTAAGTAGTGTTTTTATTTTTGATCAATTTTATGAAGTTACAATGTTTTAAAAATTATAAATTTGTATATATACCACTTATGTTGTTGCTTGATATGATTTATTCGATTATATACAACTTATTTATGAAAAAAAAGAAATTTCAACTTTGAGTATAAATTGAGATATTGATTTTTGAAGTATTATTCATTGGATGGAGATGGTATTATTATTATTATTATTATTACTATTATTATTATTATTATTATTATTATTATTATTTATTTTGATGTACAAATGGCTAAAAATGAGGTTTCACTTCATCATCTGGTTGATTAATGGTGATATTATTATAATTGGTAATCAACTATATTTGTTGCAGCACTTGTAATGTGCACATGGGAGTAATGTCACGTGGATCTCAAGATAAGTATTTCACCAAAATGGACTATTAAAATCATATCAATTTCATACGCCATACAAAACTTATAACTCAAATTTGAGAACAACCCTATATATGGTTCCTAAGGGTTTTGTAGGATATACATACATACATACATACATACATTGGTAAGGAATAATATAATAAATAAACTAAAAACATATTCAAATTTGCAATCTTTAAATGAGATTTGTAAAATGTGAATTATATATGGGTTCACACACACATATACATTATTGTAATGAAATACAACAAGATATATAAAATATAAAAAATTACTTTGAAAGTGTTTATTCTTATTATTATTATTTTTATTTATTATTATTATTATTATTATTATTATTATAGGAAGATTTATAATGTTGAAAGTAAGTTGTGAGGTTTCAAAAATTTCAAGATTCTTTTCAGGTCTCCTTAACTTATTCTTGGAAAGTTAAATTGATACTGAATTTCTCTTCTAACCCAGCCCAGGCCAGGCCTATGATCACAGCTCGACCAACTGATTATTACTTAATTTTCATATCAAAGTTAGCCTAAATTCAATATTTCAGCCTAATTATTTATGTTTCAATACATTTACTTTATATATGATATATATATATATACACTATATACACATCTTTTAACAAAAATAGTTAAATTATTTAAATTATTAATTAGATCTGTAGGTTTATGAATATATTATCAAAATTAGAATTAAATTTATTAAACAAGAGTAATAATTAAATACGAGAAGAGGTATATAAGAGATACTAGAGATTACAAAAATATAGAGTTTTTGCAAAAAATTATATGCATGGATTTATTGGGTTGGATCCACCCAAACTATTAAAAACGTAAGGGTCCTACCCAATTCGATTGGAACTTGTGGATCCAACACTTGTCGTCGACACAAGTATTTTGCACATTATAATTTTTCGGCAAAAAATCAACATATGTTTTAAATTATTAGTATTAGTTTTTGTTGAAAAATATTATTGCTTTAACTATTTTTTGTTTTTTTTCTTTGTAATTGGTCAAATAAAAATATTATTTTTATAGTAAAAATGTCATATTTTAGAACAATATGAAAAGGTAACATTTTTTACCTTAAAAGTAATTTTATGCCAAAAAATCATATTTTGAATTCATGCTATTATCGGTATATATGTGGACATAAAATTATATGTTTTAAATTTCATTCAATTTTTTTTTGCTATGTACATCTACAAAAGTATTCAATGTACAAAAATATTTATGTACATCGGGTGTATTGTGCAATACGATTTAAAATATTATTTGTTTAATTATAAAATATTACTTATTTACTTAAAATATACTACCTCTGAATAGTTACGTAAAAAAGTAGTAATTATTTAATTATTCATATAAACTATACATATTATGTACGTACCCACACACTTATCAATAATTACATACATTTTTCGCTTTCAGAAAAAAAATATCATATAGATGTTAATTATTATTTTATGACAGTGTATGTGGCAGAATAAACAATTTAATTCCACCGTTTTACAATTCTACTATACCATTTAAATAACTGTTAAAAAAATTCATTTTTATTTTTCGTTCATTTTTTTGTTTAAATTATCTTACGTGGCTCGATACCATGATTCAATTTGAGCTTTTAAAAAATATAAATTTTAAACATAATTTTCATATTTTTTAAATTCTATCCATTTTAATCAAAATCAACGTCTTACTTAATTAAATATTATAATTAAAAAATAAAAATATAATAAAAATGAAATATTAGGTAAAAAAATATGAAATATGTAAAAAAGGCAAATAACATATTTAATAAATAAAATTTGAAAATGATTTAAATATACATAATAAATAATTATGTCTCAAAATATTTTTATTAACTAAAAACTATGTGTTGGATGATGATCATTACTGAGAAAACTTAAAATCTAGAAAATATTTCATAAAAAAAATATAAAATGAGACAAATAAAATTTTCAAATAATTTACATTAATTGGAAAATTATGAAATTATAAAAATATTTTTAATTTGTTGTATTAATTTTCAAGTTTTTTGTATAACAAATAATTTTTTAATCAAATTTCAAAATTTATATTTAAGTTTCGTGCAAAATATAAACTGTGATTTAGTATTATCATTTTGAGACTTAACTTTTAGTTATGCTTATTTAAATTATGTTCAAAGTTTATTTAGTAATTTGTGTCTTTATTTAATATTTTATTTATCTTGTTTTTTACTTCTTAAATTTTATACATAGTATTTATTTTCTATTATTTTTGTCATATGATATAATAATTTTGAATTAAGTTAAATACTAATTTTGATTAAAGAGATGATGTTAATGATTTATATTAAATTGTAATCCTTGTGTTGTAAAAAAAAGTTATATTTCAAAAATATTATTTATCCATGAAATATGTTTTATTCAAAAGTTAAGATCTTGTTTTATTAGTTAAAGTTTAAAAATAATTGTTATTTATTATAATTTACAAATATTTCAGAATGGGTCAAATTAACAAAAATGTATAACTATGAATTAATAATTTTTAGAAAGTTGTATCTTAATCTGATTGACCGAAAATTAAAATTTACTATACACGGCAGCGTTTACTTGGCTGGATAAACTAGAATATGACCGAATTATCGAGGTTTATCATTCGTTTACTTGAATGTATTATTTTTCAAATTAATCCCTTTGATTCGTGATAATTTTGAAAATTTTGGATAACTCGCCTAATAATAATCCCACATCTTCCCTTGGGATAAAAGTTATTCTATCTGACTATATTGTCATTTCACACTTATTCAGAAGTAATCCTATAAAGTAAACGTAGTATAAAATTATATTAAATATTCTATTTTTATCCTACGAAGTAAACAATGGATATATATTTTTGAAATTACCATATTCCAATTTTAATCCCCATTCTATCCAATCCTATATAATTCCAATATGTGAAGTAAACGGAGTCTTTGATTATTTTTTAAAACAAAATGAGTATTTAATGATTCAAATTATATAATGAATGTCCGAGTTCCGACAATCTATCTAAGATAATTTGGACAGAAAAATGTAATTAATTTTTTTTACCTATATAATGAGTAATCATTTTGTGAAAATAATAAAACTTTTAGATTACATTAATTGTGCATTTTGCGATATATATATATATATAAATAAATATAATATAAATTGTAACTTTTTTCTACCCAATTTTGAATATGGACTTGCTCATGAGTCCAATATTTTTTTGTTGTCTTCATTTTTTTTGGTTTTTTGTCTTTCACTTTTCTACCAAAAAATTGTTACTGCAAATAATTCATTTGCTTCTAATCCATTTTATATGTATAAGATAACGTATTAATTTTTTTTTCACTATCTTTAACTCCGCTGTATTATATTTGTTAAGTATCCCACATCGGTTAAGGTAAGTGTCTTGGGTAAGGCTTATAAGCATGAGCAATCCTCTCACTTATAACCTGGGTTTTAAGTGTTGAGTTAGGCCTTGATGCTCAATATGGTATTAGAGCCTTCCTTAACTCGATGTCTCGCTCTTCCAGACCCAAGCCATCACGCACGAGTAAGACGTGAGGGCTCGCAGTGAGGGAGGATTATAAGTATCCCACATCGGTTAAGGTAAGTGTCTGCTTAATAAGCATGGGCAATCATGGGCAATCCTCTCACTTATAACCTGGGTTTTAAGTGTTGAGTTAGGCCTTGATGCTCAATAATATTAAAATAAAATATTGAAATTAAAAAATATATATTTATTTATTTGTTTTTGTTTGATTATTTATTCTGAGTTGCACTATTTATATTAGGTTTTAGCTACCAATAAAATTTTAGTTAATTTTTTGTCTTATAATAATATTATTAAATAATTATAAATGTTTAATTTAAATTTTTATTCTTAATTTTATTCGATCTATAAGATTTATAGCTTTAAATATATATAAAAACATGACAATTATAGTGCCATACTGTTTTCTCCACGCAATAAATATTTCTATTAATGAAAACTTAATCATTATAGGTATAAATGAACTTATTTAAAAAAAAAAATCTTTGTATGAATTGCCTACAAAAATGCACATCTTCAACAAGAATTAGTTAAATTTGTAATTTGTAGAGTATTCTGATTTGAACCCTACAATTTGAAAATAATTTGTTCTCAAATTTGAAACATGATATTTAGTTATACATTTAATTATTACAAATTTTGAATATGTATATATATAAAATAACTGCAAAAATATGAATTTGACTATTTGGGCTAAAATTTATTGACTGATGGATTAGATTATTTGTGGTGAATTTATTTTTCAAAATATAATATTAATCAATTAATTATTCAACAAATTGGAATATTTGGAAAAAAATATTCTCTAATAATATTATTCATTTTATTATTATTTATTATTTTTTATAAGTTGTATATATTTAGATATTTGTGTTAATTTAAAATTTATAACTAATTGAACTTTTTTTTTGTTGTTGTTCTCATAGAAAAAGAAAGATTGAGAGCAGATATGAGTGTGTTCGAATTTCAAATAAAAACTAATTTATTTTAAAAGTACATTTTTTAAAACTTGTTATATTTAATTTAGTAATTTTAATACAAAAATAAAAAAGAAAATGGAAGAATAAGATATTTCATTCTAATTTATAGAAAAAAAGTTTTACATTCAACCTAAGAAAATATTGATTTTTAAACAATATTAGAAATTATTAACTTTTATTCTAATTTTTTTTCAAAAAAGAATTTCATATCAAGATAGGTATGTGTTAGAAAAACGTGCATGAGCAGAAAAAATACACGAGCACAGCAATGCGTTGGATCCACACATTTTTTCACAGATACATATCGGGTTGACTAGGAGCCGTGGGTGTCTTTACTGTTTTTTTTATTAAGATCCGTCCCATTGCATGAAAAAAAAAAAAAGAAGAAGAAAAAATCATTGCCCATATGGTGCAAGTACCACAAATATTAATTCTTAAATCAAAGAAATATATTGTATGGAGCAGTAACAGCCTTGCCTGAGTAGCTTAGAGAGTTGACAATGTTCCGCGGGTTGGCCGAATTCTGTAGTCAATTTTAGGCGTTATGATATAAATATTTTGACCAAAATTAAATTTGGCGCCAAATTCCAAAATGGATGGGTGGAATTCGATTACGCTTTGATCCACATGACATGACCCTCCCATTCCCATGTGGATATGCGCTTGACTGCACTGGATCCCTCCCTCCACTCTCCTTGCTTTCTTCATTATTATTATTTCATTTAATTTTTATTTTACAAAACCCATTTAACCCGTAATTATTATGATCCGTCCTTGGCTGCGCCCTTCGCGCTTTCACATACCCTCACCAAACTCCACCGACGATCTCATTCCACATTACATGAGTCCTATACAAACCCCCCCCCCCCACCACCCCACAAACACGCATATATATATATATATATATATTTCGAGAGAGGGGGTTAAAATATTTCTAATAAACTCACAATTATCTTATTTTCACCTGTTTGGTCCCTGCTATGTACATAATTTACTCGTTTTTCACTTACTGTTTTTTGTTCGATGTATGATTTATAATATGCAAAACGTGTCAATAATAATGTTATTTTATACACATTATATATGATGATCGTATAACGGGTGCCTGTACAAACTCTTACATTTCTTCTAAACGAGGCGCCTCCCATAACATTTATGTTACCCTAATTAAAAGAAGTACAGAGTTCCAATATAAAAATGATTGACTAAACCAAAAATAAAATTACTTAAGGTTGAAGAAATGAGACTTACAAGAAATATTGTCAAATGGAAGGCAGAAGGGTTGAGAAAGGAAGCAAGCATTAATTAGCAAGAAGTGCGGCGCAAATGAGCTCTAGATTTCTTTTCGAAATGCGAGTGCCTTTGCATGTTACCATGCAAGCTACGTTGCTTCTATTCATGGCGGTTGCTTCCTTATTTGCTCTCTTATATATATATATATATATATACACTCTTCGCTGCACTTGTCATTCTATCATTGCTCATTTCTGATTATCCTCTTCTCATCCATACAGGATTTCTTATCCTGTTTTTCCATATCCTTGCTTTTATCAATTTGTAAGTATATGTTTAGTTATGTTCGATTTGTACTATGAAGTGGTTTTGATTTTACACGTTCTAATAGGTTTTTTACTGTTTGACTTATGATAGGGATTGTGGAAATTACTATAGTTGGAAAATGAGACG
The DNA here is from genome assembly GCA_028749325.2 of Caryopteris x clandonensis. NCBI lineage: Eukaryota > Viridiplantae > Streptophyta > Magnoliopsida > Lamiales > Lamiaceae > Caryopteris > Caryopteris x clandonensis. The sequence goes on along the minus strand of JAPYKT020000008.1, from coordinate 626,774 downwards.
GGCCATTGTCCTGCAATTTCTCATTGGAGTTTTGGCATGTTTGCGTCATGTGAAGGCTGAAGACCCATATGTATACCTCAATTGGGTTGTCGAATATGGATCAATTTCACCCCTTGGCGTCAACCAAAGGGTAAACCAATATTTTTCTTAAAAACTACAGTTTTAATGATGATTGTATGTGCACCCGCTTACTCGGTTAACCCTAGTTAGTGGTATCGACTTTCATTTTTTATGTTTCATTATGTATTTCACTATCTAAATGTTTGGTAAGTGCATATGTATAAATTTAGATCATTAAATATTTTATAGTTTATGTACTCGATGAAAAGTGGAATAAATAGTATGGCCCCATCATTTTCTTCAAATTGGCCCGCCTGATCTCATTAGGAACTCCAACAAGTCCCAGTTTGCTGTGCACCTGACGCATTTTTGAATATTTCTACTTACATGTGCGTTTCTTGTGAACTTTGCAGGGGATTCTTATTAACGGACAGTTTCCAGGACCGACTGTGAATGTTGTAACGAACGACAATGTAATTGTCAATCTTGAAAACAGACTGGATGAACCTCTACTCCTCACATGGTAGGTTCCAATCCAACAGTTGCAATTAAATTTCAAAATTTACAGAATATTGGCCAATTTTTTGCACTGAAAATAATCTACATGTAGGAACGGTGTGAAGCAAAGGAAGTCGTCATGGCAGGACGGAGTTCTGGGAACAAATTGCCCAATTCCACCAAACACAAACTGGACTTACAGAATGCAAATGAAAGATCAAATTGGAACTTTCTACTACTTCCCCTCCACAATGATGCACAGAGCCGCAGGTGGGTTCGGAGGATTTAATATACTAGCAAGGTCTGTCATTCCGGTTCCATATCCTAAGCCTTATGAGGAACTCACCGTCCTTGTCAGTGATTGGTGGAAGAAAGATCACAAGGTTCACTAATTTTAACTCTCTCTCTCTCTCTCTCTCTCTCTCTCTCTCTCTCTCTCTCTCTCCTCTCTCTCTCTCTCTCTCTTGTTGTTATCATTGTTGTTCTGAATAAGTTTATTGATCGAGAAGGCTAACGTTTTTCAACGAATATAGGAATTGCAACGAATTCTTGATTCAGGAAACAATTTGCCACTAGCTGATGGGATTCTCATTAATGGGAAGCCTAGTTCTTTTGCTTTTGATGTTGTCCCAGGTATGCTATAATATTCTTACATGAATCACACGTGCAATATTGATTAATTTCAAGAATTTTCGACGAATATGAGTTTTCAACGTCCTGATTTTGGTGCAATAATGCAGGTCAAACATATTTGTTCAGAGTTTCGAACGTAGGAATGACTACTTCAATCAACTTCAGAATCCAGGGGCACACACTGCGCCTGGTGGAATGCGAAGGGTCTCACACCGAGCAGGAACTTTACGAGTCACTCGATCTTCATGTTGGCCAATCAAGCTCTTTCTTGGTCACCTTACTCGCCGGTGCCAATCCTAAAGATTACTTCATCGTCGCCTCTACTCGTTTCACCAAACCTATACTAACAGCAACGGCCATTCTTCACAGCCAGGGCTCCAAATCTGCAGCCTCCGGCCCATTGCCCGTTGGACCAACCTACCATATTCACTGGTCAATGAAGCAAGCCAGAACTGTAAGGTATCTACATTTTTACCTAAGTAATTATACCGATGCGATAGAGAATATGTAAAGATTCTGTTGTGATATTATATAAGCTATCACATCCGCATTATAAATCATATCCATCCATACAATTAGGATGACCTTGATCGAAGTAGGCCTGATTGTCTGTGCGGATTGCGCCCACTAATGAATCAACATGGAAAGGTAGATACTCATACTGACGTCTCTCTTGACTTCCTTTGTACAGATGGAATTTAACGGCGAATGCAGCAAGGCCTAATCCGCAGGGATCATTCCACTATGGGACCATACCAGTTAGGAGGACAATAGTACTAGAAAACTCTGCTGCTACAATTGATGGAAAGCTAAGATATGCTGTTAACAAGGTGTCTTACATAAATCCAGACACCCCACTGAAGCTGGCTGATTGGTTCAATATCCCAGGTGTCTTTAGCTTAAACACAACCAAAGACAGCCCTCTTCCTGGCCCTGCAATTCTTGGAACCGGAGTTCTTGGTACTGAACTGCATGATTTTGTCGAAATCATCTTTCAAAACACTGAATCCACCGTTCAGTCATGGCATTTGGACGGCAACGATTTCTGGACTGTTGGGTAAGAAGGCCACTTCACTGATTATATTTCTAAATTAGCACTCCACTTATTAATATTATAATTGAAAAAAGTCGGGGATTATCTGACCAACTCGTGTCCTCAATTTAGGTTTGGTGGTGGAAGGTGGAATACTACATTGAGAAGACGCTTCTACAACTTCAACGATGCCACCACCAGGCATACTGTTCAGGTATAATGAGTTGAAATGTATTTAGAAATCTTGGAACAATTGCAGAATTGAATCTTGAATCAAACTTCAATTGGTTATTAAACTTTGTTGGGTTTGTTGATAGGTGTATCCTTATTCCTGGAGTGCAATTCTGGTGTCATTGGACAATAAGGGAATGTGGAACTTGAGGTCTGCAAACTGGCCAAGGCGATACCTGGGACAAGAGCTGTATGTTAGAGTGTGGAATGACGAAAAGAGCCCCTTCACAGAATACGATATCCCAGAAAATGCACTACGTTGTGGCAAGGCCAAGAATTACTAGGAATATTGAGCCTTGATGTATTGTTTTAATTTCTTCTTTTTCTTCATCTTCTTCATAAATATGTTCATTGTGTGTTTCTTATTTATATCAGTTACGAGGGTGTAACTGTGTCTGATTATACAAATTATCTTCTGGGAAAAAATATCATTATTACATATTAGTGTAGCAGACAGTTGTATAAGTCATTCATCAATTGACAACATTATCTCTCTCTCTCTCTCATTTTTTATTTTTTTTAATCTTCCCATTCTTTTTCCTTCATATCAAACCATTATTATAATGTATATTTTTCATTAATTATATAGCCGTACATGAACGTAAATTAATATCTCCATCGCTGATATAATTGTGCCGTGTAATCAAGGAATTCAGATTAAATAGAAGTTAATTTATCTATTCAAAATATAATTTTGATACATCAATAAACACACTAAGATAAATAAAATTTTTACTTGAAAAGTTGTTTCCTTAAAATAGCTCATAAATAAAGATAAAAATAGAAGAAATAACAAGAATTAAGCGAAAATATGATGTATTCGTAATTGCATCTAAATGCTTTTCTGTGATTCCTATATTTTACATGTAATTTGTAGATACTTTTTACTAATTATCTAACAATCAAATAGTTAAATAATTTTTTTGTAATTGTTGTGGTTTTGTAATGATATGAAGGAGAAGTTTCTTTGACTTGGTTCAATTGATCCTAGCCTTATAGATATGTGTCTTCATCCACAAAAATATGACATATGTGTACATTTTCACTTTTTATTAAAAAAATAAAAATAAAAAATTAAAGTGTGTATATGTGTCACATATCTGGTGGATGAAGGCACTACCCGTAGAGGTAGGATCTACCGAACCCTTTGACTTCAATATATGTTGGGCCAAAGATGGACCATATTCTGCACAATAGTATGATATTGTTTTCTTTCTATAAAAACTGCATAGTTTTGTGTTCGTGCTATTTAAAAAACCTCATACGAATAGAGATATTTATTCATCCTCAATCTAATAATATTTCCATGTAAAACTGAATTGAGATTTTGTTTGGGAATCCTAACAATCTTTCCCTTAAAATAAAAGAGAAACAAGACTCATTACCCATGATGGAACATACTTAAACCAAGTACGTTTTGAAGCTATTAAAATGAAAAATGCTATCTTGAAGAAAGTAAAGCTCTGAGGTCTTGTGTCTTAGGTCAATATACTTATCGGGCATGTATAAACCAGGATAGGCCCTGGGCCTGGAACTTATTCAAAATTTTCTCTTTTCCTTATATTGGAGCTCTACACTCCTTCTTACTTAAACTGAAATTACAAAGGAAACATTTTATTATTGAACCTATTCTTTAATCAAATCTTTATACAAGTATCCTTTTTGTAATTAATTTATTATAACTAGTATTTCTTCCGAGCGTTGCAAGATTTATAATATAATAATGTAATAATTTATTATAAAAATAGTAACATATAATTTTGAAAATAAAAACATAACTTTATAAAATATATTTTTGATAAAAATTTGTTTAAAATAAAAAATCTCACAATATAAAAATATATTAAATATTAAAATATACCACAATATTCTATGAAAAATATTTTATATCTAAAAATTAATATTCTATTTTTATATATGTATTATGGATATCAAATTAAAGATCATGAAATTTGATTAATTTGATATATTTTTCATAAAAAATAAAGTTGAGATGAAAAAGTTATAATAAGCCTTTGAGAACTAAAGTGAAAAATCAAAGAAAAAGAAAAAATTGATTAGATATGAGACTTTCTAAAAACAGGAAGGTAATTTGGGCGACAAAATGCTACATCCTATTTTTAGTGTGGTTTTGTTATTATATATAAACTAGTATTTTTTCCATTAATAAGTAATAATGTTATAATATCTCGTATTTTTTATTTTTAGCTGTAGTTATGTTATTATTATATATACTATACTAGTCTTTCTTTAATATATATATATATATATATAGATTCTTAAGGCCCAAGTATAAAACTTCAGATTTTTAATGGGCTTCGCATTCTTAGCCCATATACTTCAGTAGACTCTTTCAACAATCCATCTCATTTTTTCTTGATATAGTTCATAAAGTAGTGGCCCATTAAACATGTGTTTTCTTATTTTCAAAACCAACTGATAAATCCTACTAATACTATGATGGGCCTTTTAAAAAAGACAAGTCTGGACTTTTTGGGAGACATGGCCCAAAGAAAACCCCTATAAAATGAAATATATATAAATTTTATATGTATATAGTTCGAAAATTAAAGCTCATTAGAATTTCTGATGTGTGTGGCACAATAAATAATATTTCTGGTAATATAATAGTAGATTATTACTAATAATAATATTAATAATAATATACTTTTATATTTGTGTGCAGGTAAAACAATGTTAGTGTTTTTAGATTATTAATTAAATCACATATATTAAAATTAATAAATATTGAAATTGATAGTCACAACTATATTTAGTTCCCCAAGAATAAGGGTGATTACTATTGTGTCATAATTGTATTATGTTATTTTATTTTTGTATTATCTATTTTATTTAAATATAAACATAAAAATAATAAATAGCATTCCGGTGGCCTATATATATATTTATAGCATTGCAACTTGATTTATACACTTATTTGTTATTAATAAACTCATTTAGACGAATAAATAGTTATTGTCAATTTTTTGTATTTTTTTGGTTTTTTTTTTTGTGGTTACTATAATGTTTTCATTAAAAAATAATTAGATTAAAGAATTATTTGGACAAATGTAATTATTATTTTCGATAAAACATTATGTAATCCAACAAATTTGTGTTATCAGTACCTAATTTCTTTTTGATAATAAATTCAAACAAGGAAAATACTTTACGATGCAAAAAATATGAATAAAAAGTAAACTAAACAATCTAATATTTTCCAAAATAATTTTTTCTTGAATAATCCCTAATCTTTATATTAAAATTAATATTGGAAGAAAAAGAGAATTATTTTAATATATAAAAAATAAAATTGAAATAGAAAAATATAAAGCTTCTAAAACTTCGGGTGAAAAATGAAAAGAAAAAAAAAATTGATTGACCGACTCAGAAGTCCACTCTCACTGCCCACACGCACGTGCAAGTTTTCCTTTTGTTTTTAGTTTTTTGTAAAAAATATTTTTGGTGAAAAAAATAACAATTTTATAAACTTGACCAATCGTCTTTGCTTATCCGGACTTGGTAAATTGTTTTTGGGTCATATAGGAAGAATTTGATAAAAATATGTCCACATACACACACGATAAATAATATAAACATGTGGCTCCTCAAAAATAGGGGGCCCTACATGGTTGCTCTTGACTTCAAACTATGATTTCATCTTCAGTATCTCCCCTATACTGCACAAACCTATCCAAATCATTACCATAATGACCTTTAACTCCTTAACATGGATGGATTTAATATATATGGGTCCACCACATCCAATTGCAGTCGTGTATCCAAAATTTTAAAATTTGGGTACAATTTATAATTACAAAATGCATACATATAAATATTATTTATTATAAAAAGTCATACAATTCAAAATATGAAGTAAAATATATATTAGTTAAATAAAAACTATAATTTCAATTGTGTCCGACGAGTTTTCATTTTTTGAAAGCCTTCTACGACATCATCATTAAAAACTTGCAGAAACACGACTTTCTCAATAAAAGTGACTAAAAACCATTTAATAATTGATTGTTCATACTATTTCACAACTTATCTTTTTACTTGTAGAATAAAACGCTTTGATCTTCTTTGTGGAATATAAAGAGCATCTATATCGTGAACAACAATATCATACTTCGTGCAAAATGTGGTAACTTTACACCTCCTATCCATAATCCCTTGCTTTGAATTACTTGAATAAGTTTTGTAATTTGAATATTTTATAGTTTCTCAACAACACATGCATGGATGAAAATATAACATTTTAGATTATTATTTCATTTCCAATTTTATATTATCTTATGTATTTTCAACCATTTAACATAAAATAATAAATTAAATATATACTTAAACTTTAGTTAAATAATAACATAAGTATTATATTGCTTTCAATTTATATATATATATATATATATTAGTTAGATTGAACGCTCGTTGATATGAACAGATCAAACTCAAGATTCAAATATTTTATTTGTTGGCTTGTGAACAAGTCGTAAATAGGCTTGTGAGCTAGCTCATTGAATATATTATTGAAAGTTTGACAATTTTATTTATATATTTTTGTATGTTGCTTGCCATAAATATTTAAGTATCTAATTACTACAATTTACTTACAGTAAAATTGCAAATTTAGTAAATATACTACACTTTAAGAATATTTACTTTTAATTTATAATATATATATATATATATATTAAGCTTGTTTTCGCTCGATTAGTTCAAAGTAACCTTATTACCCATCCATAGATTTGATAAATTAAGTTCGATGATAATAAAAGATAACTCAAACTATCAAAAGTTTTGTTCAATTTGACTTGATTACATCTTTAATTCTGCCTTATTCTATTTTGGCATTAAATTAATATTAGACCCCGTGCAATGAACGAAAGTAATTTTTTGTTCATTTTTATTATAGAAATAATGTTATTTATTACTAAAAATATTAGTAAATGAAAATAATATTCATGAATAATATCTAAATTTATAATTTCAATATGTTGTAAAAGAATCCAACATATTTAATTATGAATTTGATTAAAAATTTAAAATTAAATAATCGAAATAGAAATTGGATTTTGAGTTTATCTACATAAGTTTCAAATCCAAATTGAATATCTGTTTTGGATAATAAAATTATAATTTAAAATTTAAATTAGATATTGATTAGATATATCGCTGATGATACATAATGTTGAAGAACGAGAGAACATAGTAGCCAGAAATTTCATAAAAGAGGAGAAAGAGATATTGAGATATATCGATGATAATACATGGTATTCAAAAGAATAGAAAGTAGTAGTTTTGTTATGCAGTTTATCAGAATAAGAGAGATAAAATAACAACAACAACAACAACAACAACAACAACAATAATAATAATAATAATAATAATAATAATAATAATAATAATAATAATGTAGTAACTCCTATTTTTTTACCTATATTGATAATGTGATTTTTTGAATCAGTGATAAACATGATTTGTATAAATGAAGGAGGATGCTTCATATATTATCTTACTAATTAATAACAAATCTCATTAATCTACTTCCATTTAATTTTCCTAACAAATAGTACAATTATATAATTAAAAAAATTGATATACCCAAATTTATTAAACAACGGACAAAAACCTAAACAAATATAAGATATAAATAATAAATACTCTATTTATATATTAGGGTGACAATTTATAACATGACTCAATAATTCAACATCAACTGAACATGAATATATAGCCATTAATCGATGTAGACTTTTTGTGAATTTGTGGTTTTAATATATAGCCAGTAATCTTTGCAGACTTTTTGTGAATTTGTGGTTAAAATTGGATTGGACCCAAGTAATACTAAAAGAAAATGGGTTAGGTTCCATCAACTTAATAACCAATATTATTAGTTCTTTTTCTTTTTTTTTGAAAAAAACAATAATTTATTGTAATTTCACAGGACAATATCATGTATTTGTATAATAATGGTGTCTATATAGAAAAACTCAACCATTTGCTATTATAGATTGTTAAGTTCAGCTATTATTATGTGGACTTATAGAATTATACACTATTAATATATATTATAATTTATTTATTTTATAATTTTTTATAGAATTTTTATGATAATTTCAATATTCGGATATAATCGAGCAGGTTGAGTTGTGTGTCAAGTTCAAGTTACAATTCTTGAACACAAAAACTAAACGGGTCATGTTCGAATTTATATAAAATTTATAATAACTATGTACCGATCTAACCTATGTAGCGTATTACTATGGCAGCCTCTATTTTCAAAGTATTATTCTATTATGAAGTATTATAATCTGATGGAATAGTTTAACTAGCAATACAAATAATCATCAAATCCTCTCAATATAATAAATAATTTTAAAAAATCTTGAAATTGTCTCCACCATTCAGAGCTCCCATCCTGCAATGGTGATAGAATAATAGAGGGTAGATCAACTTAAGTCGTGCATACATACGTGATACATGTAGCTGTTTTAAGTCGTGTCAGGGAATATATATATCTTATCACAATCCTGTGCAAAAAAATTGCTTGTCAAGTTTACTGGGGAGTTTTGTTACGGGTTTTGCAGTGCCTTTAAGAATCATTTTGCAGAATCTCTTCCAAAAGGCTGCTTCAACTCTTCCATCACATATATATACATATATATATATATATATTCATTTTCATTTATTTATTTATTTGTTTTCAAAGTTCATAAATTAAATAAAAAGTAAGAGAATCCCCATTTTTGTTGGCAAGCACGCTTGCCTCACATTGTACCCACAACCATACAGTATCTTTGAATAAATCAAGATGCTATTAATAAATATCTAAATTAAACCGAGGATTTTAAGAATTAATATACTATTATTTTGTTGTCTTTCGAGAAGATTGTGAATAAATATTATACTTATAGGATATTGTCCAAATCTTCCTTGTGTGAAGTGAATTGTTTTGCATAAACATCAAATGAGATTTCATATTTTAAATTATGTTTTTTAGTTTTATCATAATATTATTTTAAATATATGATGCGAAATGGAATACAATTTAGCCCCGAAAAATATGCCTACTGCACTTCTTATAAAGCCATATAATAAAAATATTAGTACTGATTTTACAGATGTAATTGAAAGATGGACATTAATAAACCTAAAATTCTTACACACAATGATCTCAATTATCCAAACTCACTAACAGTCTTACATGATGAACAGAGCCGCCAAACATGAGAATATGCAAAGTAAAACATGATACTACTAGATTCATGTTCAAAAGTGTTCAACACATGAAACGTAAACACCAAAACCTAGCTAGCTTTTCTAATTAAACTCAAACTATAAGAGAGAAATTAAGACTCTTAATTAATTAAGGATATGCACCATTTGTAGTTGGCCAAGAAAGAGTAGGGTTCCAGAAGCCCAATTCACCTGTTGCAACTGGAGCTGAGTCCAGAATAGCTGTAGAGGAAGTTGCAGAAGCCATGCTTCCAAGAATCACTGGTGCAGCTTCAGGATAACAACTTGAGGAAGAAGATGATCTCAGCCGTTGATAAAGTTCTTGAAGCCCGTGATTCTGAACTTCACCTTGTATGATGCCTTGGCCCGATGGACTTTGGTTTCTGTATAAGGAGTTTGAAAGCGCCATAGATGGTAGGTGGGCTTGGCCGAAGGTATCCAACCCCGAGGCCCGGACGTTCATTTCATTTGCACCAATGTTTGAAATGGATGGTTCTGAGTTGAAGTAGGATGAGCCAAATAGGAGGCCTTCTTCCTTCATGGAGAGGGAATTCTGCAGGTGACTAGGGTTAGGATTTTGGTTTGGTCTAAGTAGGGAAAGAAAATGGGAGTTTTGAGAAGAGGCCCATAATATGGGGTTGGCTGAAAGCGCCTCAGCATGGTCGAAGCTACTGAGAAGACCCGTTTTCGCCATCTCCGATGAAAAACTCTTCAGCTTTCCTGGAGCACTCGGCTTCCCGACAGCTGCGGCGATGGTGGTGGTCTTATTTTTCCGGCACCCGCCGCCGATGGGGACGTTGCGCAGGGCGCCGCCTTTAGTCCAGTAGCGGCGGCAAGTCTTGCAGAAATGGCGAGGCTGGGTGAGGTTGTAGTTGTTGTAGTAACAGAATTTTGTGTTTGAAGAATCGCAGCGAGGGCACCGGAGGTTCTCGGGGGCGGCGGAGGGGGTGGTAGGGAGGGCCGAGGAGGGGGACGGAGAGGCAGAGGGCGAATTATGAGAGGGGGAGCCATCAAAAACGCCGCCACAAGCTGGAGAGGAGAGTTTGGATCTCTCTCCTCCAATTATCCCAACGTTACTTCCCCCCAACAGCTCTTGAATCATCTTTTATCTTCTTTGTAGATCTGCAGCAATGGGAGCACAGGGAAAAAGATTGGGATGGAAAGGGTTAAGAAAGTAGAGAGAGAGGAGAGGAGAGAGAATGAACATGAAATGGAAGTGGCATCTAGAGTTGAATGGTATTTGGATTTTGATGAGGCGAACTTTATGGGATAGAGGAACAGAAGATCTGAAGCCAGGCAGACTTTAATATAGGATAATAAAACAATAAAGGAACAACCCACTTTGTCTATTCTCCAAAATAAGGGTTTTTAATTTTGTGTATTTCTTTTAGTGGAATGTAGAGGACAAGGACAACCCTATTCTCTCTTTATTTCTTTCAATTATTTACGATTATCTGCGGTGCATAACTCACATGGAATAATTTACTTTCTCTGCTACACATAAAATAAATAAATAAATCTCGCAGAACACTTTTTCCCATTATTATTATTATTATTATTATTATTATTATTATTATTATTATTATTATTATTATTATTATTATTATTATTACAAGTCTTGTGGTTTTCTCATTATTTATACTTCTTGGATATATGTACACACACGTATGTACATACATGTATTTTCTTTTGTTGAATTTCAATTTAATGACTAAGAAAGAAATAAAATCAGTGTTATAATGAATATAACTATATTAGTATGCTTTATATTGATAACATATTTTTAATTAGGCTTTGTACCCATTATTTCAATTTTTATGTTCCATTACATATTTCATTGTCATTCATGGACCGACGTTATTATACAAAATTATTAAAAATTAAAAACAATATTTAAGGATGTATTTCGTGTCGTTCTATGGTTTGGAGCAACACACTAGTGTGAAATCATGATTCCAAACACCCTGTGAGGTCTCGGTAGGATGTATTCCCAAAAAAACCAATTGAAGAGTAAAGATTGTCAAAATCACATCCATACCCTGTACGAGCTAATTACAATCCAAATATTGATCAACACATACTATACAACACGTACTATTTCCATGTTGAAACAAAAATCTAGTAATTTGAGGGAAGTTGCCCTTGTATGAAATACACACAAAACTCACATGTTCAAACAGTTGTGTGTCATGGAATTGTCCTAATCCAATTCTTTCTTGTGAAGTGTCAAATCATGTAGAATTAACGATGTGGAAGAAGTTGCTCTGAATTCATCTCGATAACACGTGCCGCCACAACAACGAAATACAGTTATGCTATTATTAACTATTGTTATTATTAAGTATATCAAGGGAATAAAGCAGACAGGGCAGCGTGGTGCTCCTAATCCCAAAAAATTGAATCTTTGAACACAGTTAGCAGTTTTTGAGGTGGTCTTATTAATGAACATTAAAATATGTTTTCAGTTGGAAGTAGGAATTAACAATGATAACGGCAATCAAGGTTTGATGAAGAATAAATCTTGATTGGGGGTGCTTGGTGCTCTGTGGTGTTTGAGAAACAATGATTACGAGTCCAAGAAGAGGGCCTCACAGCGTGGAAATACGTGTAAAGGGCTTGATTTGAATCCTTGCCCGACCCTTTTTCTTAGTTTTTCTTTCTTTTTCTTTTTTGACATTGATTAGGAACAAATATCGGCTTCTTCTTTGATTCCTGCATATTTAATACATCATTTATCTATTCTTTTGAGTTATTAGGACGGACACCAACACTACTTCAAAAAAACATTATTATGTATCATAAAAATAAAAGTAAGAAAAAAAAAAAAAACATCCGACGAACTTGTTGGACACCACATTATCATCATCCTCTACAGAACCCTCAACATTTTCCATCCAAATTCTTCACCTATAAGAAATTAGGGAAAAATCAGCTCCAAGAAACCCTAAGACTTCCCTAAAAGAGTAGCAACATTAGTCTTGAGATTTTTATCATTCTACTCGGCGTAGATCATTCCGTATAAAAAGTTTTCATATTCAATATTGTGAGCACAGTAAAAATTACAAAGGTTGGTCGAGACACCTATTACTCTCATAAAGAGAGAAAATCATAATGACTGAACCCCCAAAACAAGTGGGTCCGAATATTGGGCGAAAATACCCAACATTCTCCATTTTTGGCCAAACACCAATTCACTACCAAATTTCATAAGAGGAGGGGGTACCATGGGAACTTCATTGCCAATTTTACCTGCAAAATACACACAAAACTAGATCAGGAACACCAATGTACAAAGCCAAAGAACACAAAGTTTGAGCGAACACAGAATTCATTAGATACAAAATCAGAGTTAACATAAAGACATAAAGTCTATATGACACAAAGTTGAATCAAGACATCAAGTCCAAAATAGAAGAACACCAAGTTCAACAAGACATGAAGTTTGCATACAACACAAAGTCCGAAGTACATAAACACCAAGTTCAACACAAAGCACAACGTATAACATCAAGCAACATGACATAAAGTCCAAAGAAAAATACTCAATCCGTACAAGACACAAAGTCCAAACAAAGAAATTATCAACACCTATTTTTCCCACAGGATTTTCTATTCATGATTTTACATTAATTTCTTATCTAGGTTCATCATAGGATGTGATGTGTTTATGATTATGTATATATGAAATTAAATATCAGATTAAATTGTATAAAACAAAGTCAAAATAAATATTTTGTATTTGAATCTAAAGGGTGTTACCGTGCATACTACCGGTGAACAGGCACCTAATTATAGCAATTATATATAAATGCCACATCATATTTTTCTGGGACAAAGAACAAATCTTATAAGTGTTGAAAAGTCACCACATTAAATGGTTTTGCAGCATTTTATTATGTTAAATAACTCCTTTATAATTTTCAGCTTAGTTATATATGGTATTAAACTTAATTTGATCGGGTGAAATAATATGAAAGACACATGCACATGTATCTTCCACGTAATTATGCATGAAAACTAATTATTCTTGACTTACCTCAAAAGAAATATGGTAAGAATTATTACAGATTTAGTGGTTTGCCAACAATGTGTTGATGACATTTGTGGGTAAAGATAGAAAAAAATTATACTGCTTTGAGGATTATCAAAATACAGATTGGCTCTAATTTATAGATTAAGTAGTCTATATACTACTAATGAGAGGAAAAATCGTCCTCAAAATAAACTCTTTTACCAAATATAACATTGATCCATAAAAAAATCTTTTATCCAATATAATATTGGTTCAGCATATACTCTGTCATTTAATATAACAAACTTTGAGCTAAACTCAGCGAATAAAATATTATCAGATTTAGGACATATTTTAACAAACCGGTCATAAAACCACCAATTTAGCCAAATTATAATTAAATCGGTAATTATTTATTTATGTATTTTCGCCAAAATGGGGAAATTGGGGCTAGTTTTGAATTGTGGTGGCCGAAACTTACGGCTTTAATTAGGAGTTATGTAGGATATAATAAAATATACAATAGGAGAGTGGGAAAGAGCAGACTATCAAGAGAGTTGATTGCCAATTATAGTTGATACTGTATTGCAACACGAGTGGAGGTGGAAATCATTTCTTGTTTCGTAATTATTAGCTAGGGATTAATTCATGTGTGAACCTTTATTTTGTGCGTGTGCTTCAATCTATCTTTGCTCCATATAATGTTGTTAACGAGTGACCACGTTTTCACTAAAGTATTACCCTTAATTTTAATTTTTTTTTAAAAATATATTTTTATTTTTATAATTTTGTAGATGTACCACATGATAAACATCATGAACTCAAACACATACCAAAATACCGACTATGGAGACTATAATTTCATCAAAAAAGAAAAAGTCTAATTTAACTTGGTTATGGGGTACATCAATACATCCTATTATCCGCTGAAATTTCATATACCAGTTAAAAAAAATCGATAAATTAAAAGGTTAAAAGACAAAATTATAAAAGTAAAAACAAAAAGATTTTTGCTACCATACATAAATTACAGGACGAAATTTATAATTTTCCCGCACAATCAACATATTGATGCGATCAATTTGATCCGCTTGAATATGCTGAAAATTTAAATTTTTAAACAAACACTAATAGGTTTAAATAGGTTTGTGTAAAAATTAGCAATCCGTTAGGGTTCAAGTTCATATTCTTGGTGTCTGCTTTCCGAATTTGTTATATTATCGAATTATGATGTGTTTACTTGGTGGTGGGATTAGTTTGAATAGTCATATCTTATCCAAAACAATCCTCCATTTACTTTGTCCAACCAAAATGGTGGTGCACGGGATTATCACAAATTCAAGTAAGAACGACTAATTCCTTATTCATCAAATGAGGTCTGATAACTTATATGAAGCATTGTGAATGGTCAGTGATGTTCTTAATATTCACTTCTTCATAAAAGGATTTAAGTCATATACGATATTTTAAAAGAATATCAAGTAAAGTAAAATAAGTATAAGAATAATGAATTATTCGCATATAATACAACTTCATCCTATTAAGTACATGCTTCAAATATCGAATATTTATAGGAAGCCAGCCTTATAATGCTCATGCGTATTACAAAAGTTAATATATAATCATATATGTAGTATGTGTGATTAAATTAGATAATTAATTGTTTTTAAAAAAGTAATTCATTAAAGAAATTGGGTTCACTAGATTGTGTTAATTGACAGCACAATTAAGTGAAAATAATAAACTAAATGAAGGGAAAAAGGTAAAAGGCAAACAAAAACCCATGCTTGTATTCTTCTCCATTGTCTGGGTACGCTTCAATTATAATCCCCTTTTCATATTCTGATGTATATGTGTGCTTCTTTCTTAATTTCTGTATATGTGTACAAAATTATTTTGTTTTATTTTGCATGCAAGGGCAGTGGGTTCAGTGCAGTGCTTTGAATTTCTGCAGAATAGATATTTACGTACACCTGACCAGACCTGACCGCGCGTGCCGTCCGGAGCTCCAGAGGGCGGAGAGATGATACGTTTTATTTCGCTGATAACCAAAAAAACACGTTCGTCAGTGACTTTTTCCGCCCATTATTATGTGCGGGGGTGGTGGTATTGGTGGTGGGGCAGACAACGACGTGAGAGTGGTGGTGGCCGGGCAGACCCGGCGCGGATGGATAATATGGTCCACGTCGAGCAATAGTGCTGAATTCCTCGATTCTCGGGCTATCTTCCCTTCTTCTAATCTTCTTCAATTCACTGTTGCCACTTTTGCATGCGCCCCACCCACACACCTACACACCCCATGCAATGTCACTTTCATGCTAATTCTTCATTTAAATGTTTGGTTTTCTTTGGGGCAAAAGGCGAAATTCCTCGCCCCAGGGCCCCCACCCCCGGTACGGCAGAAATTGGTGGAGGAATTAAATCATGATAATTCAGTGGCCCATTAGGTGGGAGGAACAGACATGTTTGCTTTTCTATTATTATTACTACTAGTATTGCTCTTCCTAACATGCACGGTATTTGAAAATAAATATTTTAGAATATATAATATATTTTATTATTTTATAATAAAAATGTGTAAAAAACATAATTTTGTATAAAACATATATAGTTCATCGCGCCAAAATAGGAATCTTGTTTCCATAATAACTACTTAATTGTATTAAAAATTATGTTACTTAATAAATTTTCTTAAAAATTAGTAGTTAATATTTATTTGCAATTCACATGCAATACACAAGTAATATTCAAATCTTGCCCAATGATTAACAAAATATAATTGTATTTTCCTAATATAATATCTTATTTTAATATATGTGATATTGATGTAGAATTAAAGACCGTAAAATATGATTAATTTGATATATTATACATAAAAAATGAACCAAAAAGTTATGTGTATTTAAGAGATTGAAAAAAATATTTCTAAGAAAGAAGAAAAATAAATTTCAACTAATAAAAGACTCACACATAATTTTTCAAAAATATTTTCTCTTTTAGAAGCTTAAATTAGGTGATAAATTATAATTTTTAAACTTTCTTTTTATTATATTATTATATATATACTAGTGTGAGACCTGTGCGATGCACAAAAGATTTTTTTCTTTATATTTTGTAATATAAGCATATATTCAAGTTATATAATGTATTGTAAAATGTGTGGATTTGTAATTCAGTTCTCGTTCACAAATTGATAAGCATGATATCCACGATTTATAGAAGGTTGAATGAAATTATTATTTTTTAAAATAGAGATGTGAGCAGATTAAAGAAAATAAAGATTTGTACATATCTCGTAAAAATTGCCAATTACATAGTCAAATGAAGGATACAAATATTAAGCGAATCGCCAATTAAATATAATAATATCACAAAATTTGAAATTAGATAGAAACAAATACTTAGAAAGCTAATGAATAATCGCACAATGGTTATACGTCAAATAATTAGCAGATCTCAACAGAAAATCACAAGAACAATCAAACAAAAAATGAAAGAGATGGACGAACTTTTCGTTTAAAAATAAGAAAGAAAAATAGTTAAGAAAATAAAATATGTTTATAATAAATTAAAAGCAACATATGAATAAAAAATCTAAAAATAAAATAAACCTGAAATAATATTTTGAAGAGTGTAGGCTTTGGCGACAACTGAAATATGGCACATATTGTTATACTTGTCTTACCATTTATAATTTTGATAAAATATATAGAAAGAAGAGGGAGACAAAAATGAAAAATAATTTTGAATTACGGTAAGATCGATGAAAGTTTAATTTTATATTTGACAAAATCAGATTCTATTCAGGTGATTCAGTGATTTTGATAGCTTAAATTATAAGAAAATTGTTAATGACTTTCCACAATATAATGAAACTACAATGATTTACGGTTCCTAACAAATATTCCAATGTTTATTTTTTATTTTGAATATATTATGAATTAACAAAATTTTCTTAAAATTCGAATTTGTTTATGTTGAACAACATAAATTAAGTAAATCTCGAATATTTTTTATATTAATATATCCAATTAAATTGTAATAATTTATCTTAAAAGAGTTTCACAAATAAATATAATTTTACATTTATAGGGTGGAAATTTAGGTCGGAAAACAAAATTTTAAATTTTTTTACTTATATATATATAAATATATATATATATATAAATATAGATTATTGTTTCGTAGATTTTATAAGATCGTGCGATTTTAACTGGTTTGATAAAATGATTCAAGAAGATCGAATCATATATTTATTAGATTTTATATATTTCTTGAATTTCAGAATTTAGTGATTTGATTAATATTCGATAAAATATCTAGATTTCAAATCATATATTAAAAATTTAATATATTCATCTTGATATCATCTTATTTTGAAACACCTAAATTTGTGAAAATTTTTAGATTTTAAAATCGAATCAAAATTTTTAGTATATAAACGTTGAAATTTAATTTAATAACAATATATTTATTCGATATTAAGCAATAAAGTTTAGGCGGGAAAATAAAATTGAAAAAAATTCATTTTGTGTTTATATATATATATATATAGATAATATGCGTAAATAATGAAGAATTGTTAAATGAGTGAAATTAAAATCAAATACCAGCAATACACGTGCAATTTTTAAATACCACTAGTGTAGAGGTTGCGATATTCAAGGAAAAAAGATTTTTTAAATTGTGAACTATTTAAATTAGTACAACTCAACCCATCAAAATTCATAATTCATTTTTAGCAATATATATTAGAGAGATAAACATAAGAGTTTCTATATAAACACAATTCACTTATTATACACGAATTTGTATATGTGTTCTTTTTTTGTTATAGGAAGGGTAGGGGCGCTCACGAGGGTCAAGGTTTTTTATTGTATAAAATATAACTTAATTAATATGTGGCCATAGTAAACTTGAGAGCATTCTTATGGATTCATGGGTACGGTAACTCTCTTATATACACTCATATATATCTATCAAATATACATTTATATATGTGCGTGTGAAATAATAACTCTCATGTGAAATAATAACTCTCAGTATACATTCATATATGTACGTATGAGATGATAAGTATGGGCTATACGCATCTAGAGAACAATAAAAAATTAGGATCAATATGACAAGCTTCACATGGAAATAGTCAGACTCCAAAGTTAAAGCCCTAAACTCAAGAATCAATCCTCTAAACTTTTGGCAGTGTGGGGCACCTTAGCCCCTCATTAATGGCCGTAGATCTATTTCAATCCAACCCAACACATTAATTGATTTTAAGATATATTTAAAGGGTAGTAAAAACATATTTATATCTTTACACCTAGCTATTGATTAGCATGTAATGAAACATTAATTATGTATACATATCTTTAAAAATATTAAAAATAATAAAGGGCCAACCTTATTTGTGGTTGTCGTTGCTTCCTCTGCACATTGCCGCATTCTATCGCTGCTGCCTTTCTAAGGTCAACTTAATTCACTTGCCACTCTGCTTCCAATGGTTTAGGAGCCCAACTCTTGATCCTGCGTATGACAGACAATCAAATGATCGATGTCCGTTAGATCCACATTTTCTGCATGTATTGGGATTAGCAAAAATAGAAAATAAAAAAATTGATTTACTAATTTGTATGTGATATCTTTGATATTGTATTTTATTTTCAAATTTATTATAATTAACACTAACGAATTGGCGTAAAAGCCTCCAAAGATTTGAGAAATTTATTTTCCTAATGATAATAATGTGGTAGAGACAAATCACTTCAACACGGAAACAAATATTAGAGACTTTGTAAACCTACTAAATAGATGTAATGTAAACTTGTACATCAAATATACTTGCATCTAACAGTAGGGTTATTCATTCATTCATTCCTTTGATTGTGTTAGTATTTTTCCTAGTGAAAGTTTTACTGTGTTTCGTTGATACAATTTCTTATATTGGAAAATTAATCTAGGGGATTAAGTGGTCGAACAAATAATTATTAGGAGTGTGTTTACTTATGGGAAGTGTGTTTAGTGGTGACTAACTTTAGAGGGAGTTTACAAGTTTGTATGTCCATATTATATGTTGTTCTAACAAACACCTTTTATGAAAGAGGATTGAGAGAAAAAGAAAAAAAAAGGATATATTCTTTGAAAACTGTAACATTTAAAGTGTTGCTTATGTATTTAAATTATTTTGTTGATAAACAAAGATTATACATGCATTTTGGGTTGATTTAGTACACATGTTATGTACCAAAAGGTGTATAGTTGCTTCGTTTTAACTAAATTCTATTATATTGAGTGGGTATTACGTATTTGTTTGTTTTTAGGTGTTTTGCTCAAATTTGGAGTAAAAAATTTAAAATAAAAAATATGAAAAGAACAAACCAATGCGGGGATAAACTGAAAGAAATTGGCGATAATCAGAGAAGGAATGCATTTGTCTCGAATCGTGGGCATTAGAAGTTGAAGAATGTAGAAAATGGCAAATGAAGGTTGACACATGACTGAATGAAAGTCACACAGCGAGCAAATTAAACATCTAATATTTTGGACAAGGTGGAGCGGTTGGCGCTCTATCGAGCCATTTCGTTCAGCTGAGCAAGATTAACAACCAGGGAGGGGTTACATTCTAGATAGGGTCGAGCGCCCCATCGCTCAACCGAGCCATTTTGCCCGACCAAGCGCGGGTAACAGAATTTTGAACATTTCCTCTACTTCTCGATAAGTTTGAAGGCTGTTATACATATCTAGCCTCTAAACCAAGAAACGAGGCACAAAAACACAATAAAATACGTAGGACTAGAGTTTTGCAAACAAGAGACAATTCGTCATCCACTCCACAATATTCAGGGGACGCATGAACAGATCATCCTATAGATATTCAATGTTTTTCCATTACCTTTTTATTATTTTAAGCTGGAGATGATTGCATGTATGTTTGTTATAAGATTTATTTCAATTATGTCTAGTTGAACGTCCTTTTCATCCGAGGTGTGTATTTCACTATTTCATGATTACATTGGATAATTAATTTATATTTAAGTTCTTCTTGAAATTCCTTTTTCGTATATATTGAATTGTTTAATCTTATTTAATTATTCCACATACATTAAATAAGTTCGATATATCGAGTCGAGATTTAAGCGATAATATTTCATATTAGATCTGTATATATGATATGAATATTTGCATGATTGGTATATCTGAAATATTTATAGGAATTATTAATATTTGGCTCTTTCGGGAATTAATTGTTTATGTGGAATTAGGATATTGACATGAGTAACTAATCTACGAATTACAAGCACTTCAAGAGGAGGCGTAGTTTTTATTGTGATTTTCCTATAAAGAAAAAGAAGAAGAATAAACTAATATTGGATTAATTTAACAACATAATTGTTGATAATTGAAAACATGAGTCCCTGATCCTTAGATTTGATTTCTCCCATTGCATTCATTTATCTCTTATTTGTTTCATTGCTCTTTTTTTGCTTGGTTCTCTTATTTACTTTAGTTTAATTTTTAATTATTCATCCATCATCTACTTTCTGACATCTTGGTAAAGTGAATATAAAATTTGCAGTATTCAATAATCAATATGGATCCTTGTGGGATATGACATTGTTCATTGGTATCTGTAACTACCTCATATACTTGTGAGTTAACTTATAGATTTTAGGTGAACAAGTTTTTATCTTCATTTTTAGGGATTAGTTGCTAGATTATTGATATTGTAAATTTTGTTCTAGCTTTAGTTGAGACAATGGGATTAAATATAATTGTGTAGAAGTTTTTCATGTAATTTGACTAATTGGATATGTTCATTAATATATTACTAAATTATATTATTTTTGGAGGAAATTAAAAAAATCAAAATAATTAAGACATAACCTTTTCATATATTCCACAAACAATGCTAATAAGTTTCATAATTCCAAAACTTATGTTTATCAGTTACATAATCTGAAAATTTATGTTAATTAGCTTCATAATCCCGAAATTACTTTTTAATTTTTAAGCCTAAGATTAATTTTAGGGTAAAATTTTATTTTCCATCCAAACTATTATCATTTTTTGAGTTTACCATATGAACTAATATTTTTTTTTTGTAATTACCATATAAACTATTCTAAATTTTGTCAATTACCATCTAAAACAATCATCAACAAAGTACTCATTGTTAATTCAATTAAATGTTTAACAAGTGAGTTTTATAAAATTAAATCGTCTTTTACCCTATAATAAGATCGACAAATAAATGATAATATTCTTTACAATAATTAGTCATCCTTTTTGTGTTCAAAATAAATTATATTTTTCATGTTTGAAAATAAATTTTTTTACCCAAATATATGATTTTTAATATATAAATACTGACTCAAATTTATTTTAACAACGCAAAAACTCTTGTGAAACTGTTGCTTAAAGTGTATTATTTCTGATTAGTTACCTTAAAAAATAGTGATATTTTATAGTTAAACAAATAGTACTTTAAATTGTGTCATACTTACATTCGTTTCATAGGAGACTCATTCTTTTAACAAATAGATATTGTTATTTGTTGACCATCACAACATTCAAACTCTAAAAAATTATTAGAAATATATTTCAAGAAAAAATCATAATTATTGCCTAGTTATTCAAGGACCATACAATTATGTTAAATTCATCAACTGATTAAAAATTTTGGGTAACTTGTCCGATAAGTTTTTCAATTCAATGATTTATATATAATGCAATTTCATTTTTTATTGAAGTAACTATATTGTGAGGAAAAATAATAAATTTCCTAAAAGCGTCAATTAAAGCAGTGGATCGAGAAATGTATTTCAAACTTATGAAAAATTGAAAATTCTTTATAAAAGACCAATTTTTATCTTTATGAAATGACATGTCAATCATATGATGCAATTAAGATGAAATATTCATTAGTTGTACTACTGAGATGGTAATTGACAAAATTTAGAATAGTTCATATGGAAATCACAACAAAATTAGTTCATATGGTAAACTCAAAAAATGACAATAGTTTAGATGGGAAAAAAAATTAACCCTTAATTTTATTATCAGTTTTCTACTACTACTACTAATAATAATAATAATATTATTATTATTATTATTATTATTATTATTCAATAATTAAAAAAATATTATGTATGCTTTAAAAAAAAAAAAAGAAGACATATTCAAATTTAGAAAGCAAATTTAGGTAGGAAATTTGTTAGCTTCTAAAATTAGCTTGAACTTCACTTTATATATATATATATATATCCCAAAAGACCTGTAACATATAATATTTTTTCTTTTCGTGACAATTTTTGTGAAAAAAATCTTAAGTTTTGCAGTCGTAAAGTTTCAAAAGCAAATCCTTAAATTTTTTTTTTCAATTTTAAATTCTATGAAAATAATATTACACACATTAATCTTACTCTATTATGTAAATATTCATTATTTTTTATTTTTAGATCAAACCGATTTATTGTAATATAACTTATATATACAGATATAATGGTTATCTATATCACAAAATTTTTCCAAATTATAGGATTTAAATTGAACTACAATTTATATTTACAATACTCTCATAATAAAATATTTAAATTAAAAATAAATAATATTATAGATTTTTTATTGCGACTTTTGGTAACCACTAAATCGTAGCTCTATCAATCAAATTATTTTATTATATTTTATATATAGATAAATATTGATAAAAATTTATATAAAAAATAGAGATCATAATTAAAAGTAATTTAAGCATTTTTTCTATTTAAGATGATACTTCTCTTTATATATATATATATCACAATTAACTTAAGAAAAAATATGTTTATAATTAAATATTAATGTATGTATATGTGTATATATATACAATATTGTTGTCAAATTAAAGAACTTGAAAAGAGAATTAATTAAATATATTTTTTTAATGGAGTCGAAAGAAAAAAGTTATTATTTTTAAAATTTTAGCTAAATAAAAAATAATAAAAATGATAATCAAATAAACATATTTTGATAGATAAAAATTTAAATAAAAGTGTAATTTTAACACCGAAAAATCGTAGTTTTATCAGCCAGATATATATAGATAGATATTGATAGAGATTTGTGTAGAAAAATTGTAATCATAATTAGAAAGTAGTTTATAGAGAAAAATTTAATGTTTTGTATTAAAGGTAGTACCTCTCTCTCTCTCTCTCTCTATACATACATACATACATATATATATATATATGTATATATATGTCCTTAAGGTTTGACCCGTTTTCAAAATATTTTGTAGCTTTTCAATTTTCGTCTATTATGTCATATGACCTATTATAACCTGTAATGAAACCGATTGCATGCTAATGTGGTCATTATTTTTTATGTAACATTAAATTGACTTTAATCTGATATTAATAATAAAATAATTTAAATAAATATAAAAATAAGAAGCAAATAAGAAAAGTTATTCAAGAAATGTTCAAGTATTATATATTATACAAACAAACTAAAAATTAAAAATAAATGCTTGAATTTATAAAAACGAAAAATATAAAACTAATCAGAAAGTTATAAAATTTAGAAAATCACAAATAAATTTAACAAGTTAAAAATAAATTATCATAAGAAAAAATAAATTCTGAAAATTATAAGGAAAATACAAATGAATTATATAAATTATAAGTAAAAGCTTACAAATATGTTTTAAAAAATAAATAAATTATATTATGAATTTATTAGATCCGAAAAATTATGAAAATTGAAATAAATAAATAATTATGAAAATGAATAAATAAATCAGAAATAATTAAGAAAATGAAATTAAATAAATACTATTAAATATTTCAGGAAAGTCCAAATCAATTCAGAATATAAATTCATAAACTTACACATAACTTCAGAAAAAATCCAATAAATTCTTAGAATTATAATTACTATAAAAATTAGAAACAACTTAATTTATAAAATAAAAATTAAATTCATAAATTATCAAATTAATGAAAAGTACTAACAAATATGAAACTTCAGATTATATATCCAAAAATTATGAATATATAATTTTAAATTTATGTGTAAATTTCTTAATTTATGTGTAGTTTTCAATTTTTGCTAATTATTTTAATTTTCAAATTTTTACACTATGTGATTTTATAATGTAATCTTTTTAATTATAATTTTTAAATTTCATTTGCATTTTCAGAATATTCTTATAATATTCAGAATTTTTTTTGTGTGTGATTTTGTAAATTTATTTGTAATTTCTGTTGTTCAAATTTATTTTTAATAATGTTTTAGTTTCTTTTTAATTTTAAATTTTTAGATTTTCCGAATATAAAAAATAATTTTCTTATACTTTTAAAATATTTTTATCTTATCTAATTTTTATTTTGTATTCATTTCAGTGAGTGTTTAATTTATTTTATTCATGTGTAATGCTACAAATGTACTTATACTTATTGGAAGCTTTTACTAATTTTTTTTATGTATTTTTGTCTTTCTGTATTTATCTATTTTATTATTTTATTTTATATTTTTTTTGTTTAAATATAATTTTTATTGTCATTTAAATGATTGTAAACTTTTTATAATTGTTTTCTAATTTTTTTTAATGTTTTTTTTATTTTCTTTTCTTTTAGATTTTCAGTAGTTATATTATAATTTTTATATTCTTTAATTATTTTATTATTTAATAATAAATTTTATATTCCTTTATATAGAATGCTTTCTATGATTGTTATAAAATTTCAAGCTAAATTACCCTTAAAAAGTAAAATTATAATTCCAAATGTGAAAAAAGTCACAGTAGCCTGCAACCAATTCCATTATCGATCATAACTGGTCATAAGATATAAAGTTCCCATTTTTTTAAGTTACGAAATATTTTAAAAATCGTAAAACTTAAGGGACGTTGAATAAAATGTATAAACTTACGAACATTTCAGCCAAATTTTCTTTTTTCTATTAATATTTTAGAATAATTATAGTATTATTGTTGTAGTAACAGCAGCAGTAATAATTATAGAAATAATTGTTGTTATTGTTGTTGTTCTCATTATTATTGTTGTAAATATAATTAAAATTTATTTTCTTAGAAAACATTTAATTTGGTTCAATGCTTTTTCAAAAGTCCCATTACCAAGCGTTGACAAATCTTAGGGATTATAGCAACCTATATAAAATAATGGTAAAATTATATTTACAGAATTGATGAAGAACTACTTTGTGAACTCATAAAATTATTCACAGTAGAAATATTATTTTTGGAATTTATCAAAGTTAATATATTTTACTATACATATTACATGATAAGCATTTCATAGTTGCAAAATGAGACCATTAACAATAGTATTTAATATTATTATATTTCCCAATAAAATTTCAAATAAATATTACTCTCATCACTCCCATCCCAGAAAAAAACAAATTATGTTTATCATGAATACAAATTTTTATTTTTTTGTTATTTAATAAAGGTACAACTTTCTAAAATCATAAATTTATATTTACAATTTTTTTATATATTGATTTAACATATTCAATTATACATAACTTATAGTAATGTATAAAAATTCAAAATTTTAATTTGACTGATAAAATGGAACCTTGACTTTAAGAAGAATAGTGAGAATTCTTCTCCATTGTTTTACGTCTTATCTCTACAATTAATTGACATATGTATTCCTTTTCCTCTTTTTTAATTTTTTAGTAAAATTTAAAAATTAAAATAACTTTTTTATTTTGAATTCGCTTTTACATATAATATATCAAATTAATCATCTTTTCATTATCTTTACTTTGACACCAATATTACATATTTTAAAACAAAAAATATATATTTAAAGTATGAAATATATTTTTTATGGATATAATATTTTTTTATGGACTGAATTATTTATTTTTATTTTGATTTATATGTTGGATTTGAATAGATAATATATTAAATTTTTATATGGATTTGATATAAAAATAAAAATATTATACAATTAATTTTTATATATTATAATTTATTATTTTAGCTTTAACAGGTTTTAGTAAGGTAAAAATTATGTATATTGAGTTCGAGATCGCTTTAAAATTCCCTTCGAAATATCGTGCAATTTATTATTTAATATAACAATGTAATATAACATAAAATAAAAAATCTAATTGCGTAATACTTATATAAATATTATTAATATAAATAATTATTGTGCATATTCTTCTACGACTACTAATAATATAATTTTATTATATATTATTATTATAATAAAATATATTATTGCATTCATCTAGTTTATTACAAAATAATCACAAACCTTTTTACATGTAAACCTGGTTCTTGGATCTAGGGCTATCAATAAGCCGAGTTGAGCCCAAAGCTCAAGCACGGTTCGAGTTTGAAGCTTGTTGAGCTCAAAATGTCAGGCTCGGCTTGAGCTCATGAGATGCTATTGCGAGCTCGGCTCGAAGCTCGAGCTCAACTCGACTCGAAACTTAAGTTTATTTTAAAAAGTTTATTATTGCACACTATAAATAAATTTATACATGTTTCAACATTTTCCTAACAAGTTTCAACCTTCCGAAGAAAATAACATGAATTTAATATTAAAAAATAACAAATTTAACAGAAAAAATTTCAATGTTCATAGTTAAATGTCTCACATCTCACAAAAAAAAAATCAAAGTTTACACCATTAAAAAGTCTTACAACAAATAATATTTCTTATTTTCATAAATGAAAAAATTGTTACAAAATAATGAACAATTGTCATTTTCTTCACAATTCTTCCTACTACATGTCTTTTTTCATAAGTTTTAATAAAAAAAAATTTCAGTAAAAAATTACTTATTATTCATATTGGGTAATATATTAATTAATATACTAAAAAATAATTGAGTTGTTCACAAGCTTTTGAGCCGACCCTAAGTAAATTTTAGTCCGACTCATTAATATATTGAGTCGAACTCAAACTTTGGTTGAATTCAAACTTCAGTTGAGCTTTAAACAAATTTTAACAAAACCAAGCTTAAAACCTCACGAGCTAGCCGGACTTATTCATATACTTACTTGGATCAATGTTGAACACATGTCCCATAAATAATATATTAGCTCTCCTATCATAAATGGTGTTAAATCTTTTGTTATAATACATGACACAAATAAAATGGATGGCTAATCTCATCGATCAATTATAATTTTTTGGTTGATAATTAAGCAACTTAAATACTTACACATTTTATCCCTTTTATTATTTTTATCGTAGTGATGTTTTTATACTAATATAATAACAAAGTAGTTTATAACTAGTAAATTTTCACTTGTTTTTAGTTTTCAGAAAATGGAAATATTCTTAAAAAATGATGTCACGGTTTGGTTAATTGAATTTATTTATTTTCCTTCTTTTTTGAAAACATTTTTTCAATATTTTTCAAATAAGAACAACTTCTTAGTTTCTAATATATTTTTTTACATATAATATATTAAATTAAGTTTTTTTCACGATCTTTAATTTGACAAGCATATGACAATTATTTAAATGAGATGATATCAAATTTAAAAGAAAAAAGTTGCTTCGATTATTTGTGTTATATTTGAGTATTTCTTGTGCATTAGATCACTTGTATATAATTTGGGATACAAATAAGTACTAACTAATATTTTTTAGAAGAATAAATTATTATCTTATTAAAAAACAAAATTTTATTTTTAATGGAGGACATCTATTCTTCCTGTCCTTCAAAAAAAAAAAAAAAAAAATCCATTTTCAATTTTAACATGTTATCTGTTACAATTTTCATTTCAAACACATGCCAGAAATCGGATTAAAAACATGCTTTAATTGAGTTCAAAATTTTCTTCACATTTTTAATTTGCAGAAATTTTTCAAAATTTGCACATTCGTCTCAACTTCATAAAGTCTTACTCAATTTTCATCCAAAAACCAGAAACACTTTCTACAAGAATTGCAAATGTACTAAAATCATGCCAATAACAGTACAGTAAGGGACGCAATTCGTACTCAAAGTTCACTAAAAACCTTTGTTCTAACCAAATTTCTAGACTTACAACAGAACTTCACAAAATTCATATTGATCTCGTTTCTTCACGAACTTAAATGATTCAAGTTGCAAAACAAAGCTAATATTATGAAGCTTTATTTCAAGACCAGAAATCGAGCAGAAAATGCACAAAAATTGGAGTCGAAGCAAACTGAAAATTCGTGATTTTCACCCAAATTATCAGATTCACAGGTACAACTTCAAATTATCAAAACTCACTCATTTCTTAACAAAAATAAGTGATTAAGCTGCATGTAAAATCTTTAATCATGTAGCTTCCATGTACACATCTCATGCTACTAACTTAAAAATGGACGAAATATGGCAATGACATAAACTACATTATTCAATCAAAAAAATGCGTGCTCTTTACACATAAATATCAATCAGGCCGGATTTAACCTCTCTGACTCTGCTACCTATGCAGGAATTAAAAGGTTATTTCGTTAATTTGCAGCGGAATATATTTATTAGCTCACAAACGAGCTTAATTCACTGATGTTTCTACTATTCTTTGTAAGGGGAGAAATGAAAATCTACCCCAATTCATAATCCAAGTGCATATATTAGGTAGAGGAAAATTTACGAATATATATTTTTCTTGTATTCTCTCTATATTGTAATTTTTATTTTTTTATCTATTTTTATTTAGATCGTAGGATACCTAATAGAGAATAGAGAGAGAGAGAGAGAGAGAGAGAGAGAGAGAGGCTAAAACAGTGGAGGGGGTTGGGGGTTATACTATAACTCTCAATCCATTAAATTTAAATAGTTCAGCCCACTTATGCATCCTGTAATCCAGTCCCTTGTCCTGAATAATTTAATTAATTAAACAGATAATTAATCCAAAAGTTTAGATTAGTATTCTTTTCATACAAGACATATAACAAAAGAAGAAATAGATGATAATTAAAATTTTATCACTCTTTCAACTCACTGCCCATTATTATTTTAAAGAATATACCCAAGTATTTTTTTTAATACTCTATCAATCTCAAGTAAAGTTATATTTTCAAAAAAGATTTTTTTAAAAAGATAATTATTTTTAAAAAGTTAAAATTAATTATTAGTTAAAATTTCGAAAATACTAAATTCAAATATAAAATTATATTATAAGGTAGTTAGTTCGTAATAATATATGAATTAGTTAATTCACAATAATATATATAAGTAGTACGTATGGGTGTGGAGCTATGAAGTAAGAGAGAAGTTTCTTTTATTTTGTTTCTCCTTTACGACTAGAAAATAGAGAAGTTGTTTATAATAATAAATCTAAAATTTGGAATTTATTATATTATTAGCTGACATAGATGGGCCCGGGCCCGACTATTCATGTCTCCCTTTATTCGGCCGCTTAATCTTTTTCTTGGGTCCGTCACCACTGAGTCGCAGACCCTTTTTAGCTTTCAAGTCGAATGAGAGCGGGTACGGCCCGATTTATGCGCTTCCACAATTATTCGGTCAATTATTCAGACTTTGATTTCTTGTCTCGTGCCTGCCTCCCTCCATCTTCGGGCTTTTATTTATTATCTTTTGGGACTTAATTTTTTTTAAATACAAGAAATACTTCAATTAAGTTCCGAGAAAAAAATATAAATTAACTCCTAAATTATAAGTGTTTTGAAATTATGGTGTATAAAATAGTAATTTTAATTAATTGATAGTTTCCTCTGTAGTTTTGATTTAATTGTTGCACTAAGTTATACGTTCAATTACATTTCTTTATGTTTTCACTGCTACAAAATACCATTTAGCTTGGAAATGTTTCTAAATATGTTTTGAAATCCTTGTAATAAAGTAACAATTCCTCAAAATATGTTTACTTAGGGTTTGTGAAAAATCTGGAAAAATGGTTTGGGTTCTTCTAGAAAGAAAGGATGGTTAATACCACAAAATCAGGGTACAAAAATTTCCTCAAAATATGTTTACTTAGGATTTGTGAAAAATCTGGAAAAATGGTTTGGGTTCTTCTAGAAAGAAAGGATGGTTAATACCACAAAATCAGGGTACAAAAATTTCCTCAAAATATGTTTACTTAGGATTTGTGAAAATTCTGGAAAAATGGTTTGGGTTCTTCTAGAAAGAAAGGATGGTTAATACCACAAAATCTGGGTACAAAAATTTCCAAATTTAGGACTTATAACCTGATTCCGACATGCTACATATGTCCTCTACATATTCAAACATGTCCACGGTCTCCTCCTCACCAACTTATTTGATGTCATCTATTTCGTCGTAAGAATAGAGTTGCTGCAAAATTGCAATAATCGCATAGTTGAACTAATGTCTCCAAAATTTACTCTGTTTTCTTCCATGAATTCATTTATCAATTTTTATCACGTAAAATCTAACACACACAATATATTTGAAATAATTAAATTCTCGAAATATCAAGGAGTTATATTCAAACTTACAAGGGATTCATTATACTCATAATTAACTAACTAGAGAATACATAATATTTTGGTGGGAATTTTGGTGAAGTGATTAACAAGAAATACCTTCAATCGTCTTTATATCTATTACATATATGAGCAATTTTGAGAAGAAAGAAAAATCAAAGCAAGTTTTAGAAATATACATGCATAAAATCACTACTCACAAAAAATAAATAATTTCATGCTAAGACTCAAATCTCATGGGCATATATCTAAATGTATATTTTCATTTACATCAACACTTGAGAATGATATCATTAATCATATTCAAGCTCTTTTGCATTTCAAATCAAGTAATTTGTGTTATTAACCCACACTATTTATATATTTTAAGATTTGTCATATCATTCCATTAATTAAAGTTTTTTCTAATTCTATTATAAAATTTCTTGCTCCTATAAAGCAAAATAATCCTAAAGTACTTAAAAAAACAAATAAAACAAGACAAACAAAATATCTCAAGATAAACCGTATTTCATCTTCCAAACTTGTTCTTAAAACAAGATTAGGACAATGAGATGGTTTACCTTAAAACAACTCATATGATCTCATTAAGAAGATGATGTTCAAAACATGAGAAGAAAATAATAACAAACGATCATATCTAGGCACAAACATAGACATTTTGACCACGATCCTTTCATGTCAATCTTAAATCTTGAATTTGTGAACTTCTAACTTGGTCACAATGCACTTTTCGAACTTTTTTCACCACTTCAAACTTAAAATCAATTCTTTATGAATCTCAATGCAATGCATTTTATAATCAAAGCAAGAAATCTTGACTAAAAATCAAAAAGAAAAGAAAATTTAAAATCAAATTAAAATGTTGGGCTACCTCCCAACAAGCGCTAAGTTTAATGTATTCAGCAAGATATTTCTTCATATTATCTGGGATCTAAAAAACGATATGTTTCCTATAAAGTTTTTTTTTTCTTTTTTTGGTTCTAACAAAA
The DNA here is from genome assembly GCA_028749325.2 of Caryopteris x clandonensis. NCBI lineage: Eukaryota > Viridiplantae > Streptophyta > Magnoliopsida > Lamiales > Lamiaceae > Caryopteris > Caryopteris x clandonensis. The sequence goes on along the minus strand of JAPYKT020000008.1, from coordinate 594,659 downwards.
CAAGTGATACTTCATTGTAGTCATAGAAAGAAGGATCTCAAATAACATTTTGTGCTTAATATTATCGAAATGAAATATGCTCATTGCCAATAATCAATACAAACTTTCAAAAAGTCTATAGAAAAGACAACTCAAAACTCACCAAGTGTACGAAGTAGTTATAGATGTCAATGAATAAAATCGTTTCCCACAAGAATTAGAATTAGTCAATTGATTTTTGTTTCATTGAAGAGTTGAATATTGATTTTGTTTCATTGAAGAGTCGATTATAGAGCAAAGTCTTATTATCTAGATAAAGTATGTCTAGTATTTGCAATACTTTATCTAGATTTAGGAATTTAAGGGAGAGATTAACTAATTTATAACTAAACTAATAAACCACTCACAGAAATACTTAAAAGGCTAGGAATCAACAATTAAGAGTTATGAAAGAGTTATATGTTTTATAGTTATAAAAGAGATGTGTTTTAGGGTCATGTTTTAAACTATTATCAATTATGTTATTAAATTAATCAAATATAGGTTTTTTCTCTTTATTATAAAACAATTACAATATTAAGTTACTTTTCCTTCTGAAGTGAATGGAATTGGTAGATTAATTTTTTTTTTTAAATATTTGTTCATTTTGTTAAAATACAAATAAGTTTTTCATTTCTCTTCGGCTTTCTATGTATGATATATTAAATTAATTTTTTTTCATGATCTTTAATTTTACATCCACATAGCATTTACTAGATATGAAAAATATAATATTTTTATTATTTGGGTTAAAAACTATATTTTTATAAAAAACAATAATTTTACATGTCTTTACCAGTAAAATAATAAAATATATTGAATATTTTTAAATATCTTTTATTTTATTTTATTTTTAAATATATCACACACTAGAACGATACTAGTTAGTATGAAACATCCAAAAAAATAACATACCAAAAGATATAAAAGATTTCTAAAAAAAACATAATAAGTTAGTTTACTCATAATTTATATTGTGCGATTATTACTTACAACAATAGAAATCAAGGCTGTAAGATTATGAGATATGATGCAGCAATGGTAATTTATATACACATGAACACGAAAAGATATTATAGCCTTAATTATGTTTGCCTTTTACTAATGTCAAGATTGTATTTTTTTTTCTCATTTTTTACAAAACATTGTACTAAAGGATGTGGGGAGTTTATACTCTGAAGACTTGTCACGTAAGATTTTTGCTTTTTTTTTTTTTTTTTTTAATGAGCAGTCTTGTGTTCTTAATAGTAATAAATAATAAATACAAAAAAAAAAGTGAGTTATCTTTTCAAGTGTCTATATAATTGGTGTACTTAATTCTTCTTATATTGAATATTTTGTGAATATAAATATTTGCATAGCAAAATAGAGTCCATACTCTCAAGGTTTGCCACATCAGATTTTCTCTCTCTTCATGATCTGCCATGTGTTTCAAATAGTAATCAATAATAAATACAAAAAAAAGTAAGTTGTCTTTTCAATTGACAAGGTAACTCCCGTACTTAATTCTCCTTACAGTGAATGTTTTGTGAATATAAATATTTCCATATCAATGTTAGTTGAATTTTTTTTTTAAAGATGAAAATAAAGTTACTTTGGATATGAATTCTAACTTTTTCTACTTAATCTTAGATAAAGTTGATGTGAGGGGTATTTAAAAGTAGAGTTCATACCCTCAAGATTTGCTACATCAGATTTTTTTCTTTTCATAAGTTGTCATGTGTTCCTAATAGTAATAAATAATAAATAAAAAAGAGTGAGTTGTCTTCTCAATTATTAAGGTAACTCTCGTACTTAATTTCATTATAGTATATGTTTTGTGAATATAAATATTTGCATAGCAACAAATATTTCTCCTAAGTTGTCAGTCAATGTTAGGTAGACTTAAAAAGAAAAAAAAAAGTTTCTTCGAATATAAATTTATTTTTTTCTACTCAATCTTACATGAAGTTGATCTAAAAGGGGACTCACATCGTATTATAGTGTTGTTGATGTATATGTGTATTAATATAGAAATAAATTATTTTTCAATAATTTTAAAATATAATTAGTATCTTTAATAAAAACTTACGTCCATATATTGCATGGATCTACAACTAGTGTCTATAAATAATGCATGTGACATGCGCTAACATATAAATAAACTTTGGGTTGTGCCCGAATACTATGAACAACACAAATTGCCTAATTTTAGATACATGATATTATTGACGAACTCAAAAATTTCAGTTGAAAGTTCGATTATAATATATATAAAATTTAAAAATAAAATTATAGACTAATACAATTTTTATAACATAAAAATTAAAATATGTTTGTGAAAATCACATAAGCTAACAATCAATGATATAACATAACAATTAAAATGAATAATTCTTACTCTCATCTCTCAGCTATAAATAAAAGAGACAAATTCCACAATTTTAGATATAACAATTAAAAATAATTATGAAATTTTGAGTATTAATTTTTTATATCTGTATTTCCTTCATGCTTATCTTTAAAGGATTTTTATTTTTTTCTCTAAGCTCTCCGGAATCATTACTAATGAAAACCACTTTAATATTTTGAAATGATCGATCAAAACCTAACTTTAATTTTTTGGGATGAATTTTTATATTTTTTTAACTACTAGTAAAGTAAATATTTATAAAAATACTAAAATACCCCTGTTCATTTTTTAAATTGAGAGGGTCAGTCGAAGCCCTCCTCTCGCTCCATCCCTGCATACTACTTATGGAATGATTCTTAATTGGGAAAATCAAGGTTGTTGTTGTTTAAATATATTTATGTTTTTTTTAAATCATACTGATATAATTATTTTTTAAGAAAAAATTATAGATTTCTCTTATCGTAAAATATTAAAGAGAAAAAAAAATTACTGTTTACAAGCTTAACCGACAGTCATTTAGTTTTAGCTAACTGCTCGATCTTATTTAAAATACTTTATTACATCATATAAACTATTTCTGAAACTTGTGAAACACCTTCTTCCACCTTTTCACAAAACTTGATTCCTTTTACATTAAATATTCGAGAAACCCTATGAATTTAAACCACATAGAATACTGAAACCCTACCATGTTTGGTGCAAAAAGGGCGTTCTTCCAGCATAATCAAATCTACCAAAACCTTGTCCTTATTCTGAAAATTTAAGACTGTCCATTACAAGGGTTACAAAATCATAATTAGTTCTATAAATGTCATGAATTCACATGCTAAAATCGTACAAATTTTATGACAAAACTTAGTGGTATATATAAAGCTATATAACATTCCTCCCTGATTGAATGACAAAATGGGTCCACTGTCCTCGAAGATTAAATCAAATATATAATCACTTTTATAAACATGAAAAAAACCACAATAATTAAGTAGTGATTCTAAACATGAAAAACCCACAATAATTGAGTCACCACTTTGCTTCTAACCCAAAATTCCATGTTGTTATTTGGATGCATCCAATCTGCATTCACTTAAAAATTGTACAAATTTCAATTCACGATGTTCCTAGAGAAATTAGAGCTCAAAACATATTAATAAAATAATTAAAATTTCACATTTGAGTTGTTGCACGTTAAAGAATTCAAAGAAGGAAGACAACTATTTGTCAATATGAAATAAGGGAGACTAATTTATATGTCTAATGAGTTGTTTCTTCTATCATCAATTGATTTTAGAATGAAATTTCATTAGGGTGTGACTAATTAATTTATATTATTTTTATATATAACACGTAAAAACTTGTGATGAACAAAATTGAACTAATTAATCATAAGTTGTCACATATAATTTTATCTTTTTTTTTATTATTATTATTTTAAAGAAATTTGCTTAAAAATTCTAAAATCGGAAATTGATTTTTTCGAACTTATAAATTAGGATCATAAGTCTTAAAATTTTGCAATTTTATGACAAAATAGCCCAAAATTAGGCTTTTTGCTGATTTTGAAGAACTTATTTTATCTACCAAGGCTGCTGCCATGAAATTAACTCTAACAAACAAAAGGGTAGTTGTTATATTGCCTGTTAAAATATTTTGTTAGTTTTGTTATAAAATACATCATCAAAAGTTATCTTCAATTGAAACAAAATAAAATATTTGTTACATATATGTGAGTATATATATATATATATCTTAAATCAATATAAACTTACATATTGATGTTATTACTTGTAAGAATTCAAGATGGAATTTGGTTACTAAATTTTCCGTCATGCTATTACTAGCTCATATTGAAAACTAATTAAAGCTTATTTGTCACATAATTCAAATTAAATTTAATATAAACTATCATTAATTGAAATTGATTTAATATAAAATTAGTTTATTTTTATGTTTTAAACTAATTGTATCTTTGAAAGAAAATTATTTTAGCTGTTCATATTTTTTTAGGAACTATTCCATTATAGTTTTTTAAATGAAATTTATTTTGACCTAAAAAAATATTAGTAGAATACATTATAAATTGATAACTAGTTGAGAATGTTTAAGGAAAACAATAAGTGAAAATTTTCTTAAAATATCAATTATGTTTAAAAATGATTGAGCTATTTTATCCTAAAATCATAGTCATGTTGGACACAAATACGAAACAAATTATACAATCAAAATCAATAAAATGTTTGGCAGGTTTGGGCTATTTTGTTTTATATAAAATTAAATATTTATTGTCCTAATTCACAAATTCGAAAATATAATTTCCCTTATTATATTAGTAAGATGATATCTCCTCAGTCGATACAATATCTTAACTTTGGGATCACCTCAAAATATCTAATATTAAATACATTGAAACTTATAAATTCACGATCATCTTCATATATCAAACTTTGGTTATTTACCTCAACTAAAAGTAATATTTATTTGGCTATGGGAGTGCTGCTGAAAAGGGTATTCATGTATTGAAAACGTGATTCATGCTTCAACATATATTTGAAAGGTATCAAAAATGATTGAGCTATTTTATCCAAAAATCACAGTCATGTTGTATAAAATTGTTATGTTGGACACCAATATGGAACAAATTATCACCTGACAATTAAAATCAATAAAAAGTTTGGCATGTTTGGGCTATTTTGTTTTATAATCATAAAAATTAAATATTTATTGTCCTAATTCACAAATTCGAAAATATAATTTCCCTTATTATATTAATAAGATGATATCTCCTCAGTCGATACAATATCTTAACTTTGGGATCACTTCAAAATGTCTAATATTAAATACATTGAAACTTATAAATTCACGATCATTTTCATATATGAAACTTTGGTTATTTACCTCAACTAAAGTAATATTTATTTGGCTGTGGGAGGCTGCTGAAAAAGGTATTCATGAAAATTATGGTGGAATGTGCTTGATAAGATTAGTGTATTGAAAACGTGATTCATGCTTCAACATATATTTGAAAGATATCAAAAATAAGATTTTTTTGAGATAGATTGTAAAATGAAATTCAAAATAAATTCAGATTTAAAAAAAAAAAAAATTGATGCCAAGAATTCTATCTCAAAGAGTTTAATGAGGGGAAATTGCATCCAATTTCCTCCTAAAAAAATTATTGAAAGAAAATAAATAATTAATTAATTAATAAAAAAAAAAAACCTGTAGCGTGCCTTTGAGTTGCATGCATTCATCCACAGATGATGAAAGGAGATGCTCGGTCCCATGTTTTTTTGATTGGACATAAAGATTGAGTTTATACAATAATATAAAGAATCCTTACATCTCAAGATAAATGAATCAGATGTGGGTCGGGCCCACTCGTAAGCCTTTCCACTCGCTAATTAATCATCATTATTATGTTGCTTTGTCAAAATTACATCCATAAAAGCAATTAATGTTTCTAATATAAAATTTAACAAATCATGGTAGACACATTAATAACTAGGGGAGTTAAAATGGCTAACGAACCAATCAGTTTACCTTAGCTCAAAAAAAAATATAAGGACAAAATTTGATTTTATTAATTATTTTAAAATTATTTTATTTAGCACGATGTTTGATTAAGCCCGCTTAAAATTAAAACTAGTCTCATAAGCCGTACTTTTTTTCTTTATGTTCTTGGAATTAATATAAAAAATAATGATATGTAATATTTTAAATTAATTTTAATATAATATTTCTTTTTTAAGAAGGAATCAAAATTTATATTTAAGTACTAAAAGATTTTAAAAATCATCATTTAAATTTAGAATTTAAATAAAATATAATTTTAAATATTAATATGGATGAACTTAAAACTAATATCAAGTACTACATGTTTGAATAATTCTTTTAATAATGATATAAAGGTTATAAAAAATATAAAAAAATTTATGTTATATGAACTTATATTTTAAATAAAATATTATAGATTTTTAATTAAAATTTGTTATTTGATTATTTTAGACTCATAGCCCAAATTATGGTTAGATTTATCATATTGTTTAAAACCATCCAATCTATTTAAGGTTCAATTATCCCAAAATTCATTCGAACTGACCCAAAACTGCTCAGGCCGAACCGTCTAACAATCTTAATAATAACATCCTCGACCTTGTGTGATAAGCAAAATGGTGCATTTCAACTTGTGAACTCGTGTATGGACAAAATAATCGGTTGGATCCAAAACCAAAATACATGGTGGATCCTTGATTTTTATAGGCCCAAGTCCATATATATAATTCGGCCCAATCAACAATGAATGTCCATATCCGATTAGTGGGCTTTTAGATCAACAATTATTTCCTTGATTATCTACCATCAGTTGTTGCATTATTTTTTTTATTCTTTTTTACTTTTCCATAATTGCGGGTGACTTCATGTTCGGTACACCCAACCATTAACGAGGACTCGCTTTTCAATCTGATCAAATTCTTCTCTGATTTGGCGCTGCAAAATCTCAATGAACTGCGAAGTTTGTCAACTCAAAGAACTCGTATGTAGCCCTCCTCCTTTTGTATCTATATATGTTAGATTCATGTACGGTTAATTGAGTGGGAAATTTCTGATTTTATGTACTAAATTAGGATGTTGAGCACTTCGAGATACGTGAAGTTCTTCGATGTAAGTTTGCTTTCGCTTCTTCTATTTCTTCTTCTTCTTCTTTAATTTTTTATTTAATATTATTATTATTTTTTAAAATTTTATTGCTTGTGATTTGTCGATTATTTCTTGTAACCTGGAGGTGCAATTGAAGTGAGCTTCTGCAGAGATTTCTTGCTCGGATGAATTTTATTCTCCTCTGTATATCAGTAATGTTTAGGTCATAATTACGACTACTTGATGTTTAGAATTATGTTTATGAGGAGTAATTTACTGTGGGGATTCACTTTATAGAGAAAGAGTCAGAGTAGTTATTTCATGTGACTTAGTTGTATAGAATTGGATTGGTGCTGGTGTGTAGGTATAGCTAATGGTGAGGGTTGATTTGCAGGCATTCTACACACTATTTTGTTCCACAGAGCTTTAGGGCTAGTGCGCCCCAAAGACGTGGATTTGGAGCTTTTTGAGATTACATATGTAAGTAATTTCTGGTTTCATGAAGTGCTGGTAGATAACTTCCTTTTGATGCCTAGTATAACTTCTGGCTGCTGTATCAAAGTTTATTAAGGAATATTTTGTCTAATAAGCAAGTTATTTGCCACCCACTTCAAGTTTTTATAATCATGCTGTCAGTCTCATGCAAAAGGACCACTAACTACTCATTTAAGAACCATTTAATTTTGTTGCGCTGACAACCTTCATGCACACCTCAATGAAAACCAGTGAAGACACAGGTTTCTTGTATAATGGCCTCTCTTGATTGATTTGGGGGGATGCTTGTATAAGAGTTTGAAATGTGGGGTAAAAACCATAACCTTGCCTCTACAAGGGATATTGGATCAAATATCTCTTTTATCAATGCATTTGCTTGGTGCAAGTATTTTGTTTTCTTATTTTCAGTAAAGTCTTAATGTTGTTTTGTAAGGATCATTTTATATGCTGGGTAGAACTCTACTACCTTGGTTAGCCGTTAAAAAGTCAGATTTAAACTCCTTTCATGTGGTAGTTTAGTCTACAGAATTTTCTTGTGAATATTAATATGACTTTTTAGTCCAGATAAAAGTGACTTTGGCTAAAATATCCCATATATCATTATTAATAGAAGTCAAGTCCGAAGAGGTTTCTTATCCATTTGGGTAAGGTGCCTTTTATGGTATCCTGAATTCATGTGTGTGTGTGTGTGTGTTATTTAAATGCTTAGTGTTCCAGGTCTCTACATGACTTTAGTTGGGGTACAATTTTTAGTTTCTTTTTGTACCATGTTTGATTTTTCTTGATATCTTCGTATGCAGGTGCAGTGTGGTGGCATAGAAGTTGAGAGAAAAATTGATGAGAAGATTGACCAATTCATGGATAAGGTGGAGAAGCACCCCAACAAGAAAAATCAGGTCTTGTGATTGCCACAATCTTTACCTTCTTTCACTTGTCCTATAATAGATTCTTTTTTCTTAAAGACCAAGGCAATTTTTGTGTTAACAGTGATTGTCTTTCTCTTTAATCATTCTATAAATAAACAAGCATGATTCACTTGGTTCCTTATTATTATTTTTCCTCATATTACATTGTTTCTTCAGATTCATTGACAGTGTGCAACAATGCAGATATGTTTATCCTTCTTTGAGGTGAAAAACAAACAACCAACATGGTTCACTAATAAAGTTGAACGCCTATACTGGGAACAATGGTACATTAATCTGAATGTGGCTCAGCACCCAAAAGGACATTCTGGAAAGTCTCATTCTTCCAAAATTGTAGTTGATCCTGGAGGTATAATCTGTTTTGCATTTCCATACTATTGAAATTTCAGTGTATACTCATGTGTCTATTCATATATTTGCACACCAACTGTTTGAACATCATTCTCTGTGCTTGTCTGTTGAAACTGCAGCTGAGGCAAGGACTGCTCGACGTGCAGCTCTAGAAGCCTCACTTCATGATGTTCTGTTTCAGATACTTAGATTTGTGAATGAAAAGAAGGAACATATTCCCCCCGTACCGAACTTTGAAGCTGTCTCATTTCCATATGAAATTACTATCTCAAGGTATTCTCTGTTTTTTGGCATATGTGCAATGTAGTGACATGCAGAGGCAAGATTTAGAGTCCTAAATGTTTCTTTCAAATCATAGTTTGATTTAAGTATTTTTGTTTCTATATATTGCTAATTAAATCATTGGAGAAACTTGACACTGCATGGTGGGAACAAGTATCCCTTCCTCCGCGACATGATGATATGATCCTTGATGGGTGCTGGGCATATATTTTTTTTCTTTTTATTATATATATGGCCTTGATGACATGCTCAATGTGTTTGCTGGATCTTTTAAGGCATGAAACTTAAATATGTATGAATTTTTTAATGTCAAGATGCTGGTTCTGTTGATATGTATTTATTATAAGAAAGGAAAAGGAACTGAAAATTTAAATGATGGACTAAGGTGGGTAAGGGGAAAAAAATACAAGGGAAAAGAGAATAAATGTGTTCAAGATTTTTTTTTTTTTTTTCGTTTAAGAGACTATAGAGAGGATAACATTTACCTTTCTTCTAAATTCGAGAACAGAAGAGAGATACCACCCCCAGCAGTTTTGTCCTTCGACTTGAGACAGTTGTGTTCGATTAAAATGTTATTTATTTATTTATTTTCTACGCAGAAATATATTTGCTCAAGAGTGTTAAACTATTACAAAGCTTCGTCAAAACAAAAGTTGATGCAAATGATGGCTTCCCGTAGCCTAATCCAAACTTTAGGTTTTTTGTTTTTAGTAAGCTATGGAATTTCATTGCAAAGAGAAAATAATGAATGGAGGAACTGCTTAATATGGTTGGCCAAGTTATGATTGATTGATACATTGGTTTCGTGCTAAAAAATCTGCTAATACATGTATTCCCTGCTTTCAGTTCATCAGATTCTGCATTTGGAATGGAAATGTTCAAGAGGATGCTCCAAACCGGGCATCCGACAATGCTTAGCTGACCAGGGAAGCCCTCAAGCATCCTCAGCTCTCTGTTGAACATTGGAATCTTTGTGCTGCCTGTGAATATTATATATTTTAAATTCTGTGAATGGGAGCTGTAAATTAGAGCCAGAGGGATATTTGGTGCCCTGGGAAAGAAAGGTGATTGCCCTGTACATATCAAGTCGTTTTCTTTTTTTGGATGCATTGCATTGTCCGTCCATTATATGTTTTCGTACGACTTTCCCTAGGATTTTGGGATTTTGTCCTAGATTCTACATTTATTGACACGCAATCACGTACACTCATGTATATCCGGCACATTTCTACTTTTGTGGGTGGATGTAAAATGAGTGGACATGCAACTGGTACATTATATAATTTATATGGAGACGAGACACTATGCGCTTTAAGTTCCCATATTGCTATGGTACTAGCGTTCCAGCCCCGTCTGTGATGGACGGAAGTATATTTATTTAGTATCATTGTTTATAAATAACTATAATTATATTGTATAAAATAATTTTATATTTTTAAATAAACTATGATTATATTCTCCCCGTCTGTAGAAAAAAAGTCATGTTCGTATTATACAATTTTAAGTTTTTGTAAATTTGATAAAGATATATTCTCGTAAAAATTATGTGTACGCATTTTTAAGTTTATATATATATATATATTTATGTATGTTGATTTGATTTATTTAATTATATATATTTATTAGTGAAATAAAATATTATTATTTTTTACTTTAACTAGTAAAACAAGATCTTTAACTTTTGAGATATAACTTGTTTTTGGAACAAAATTCTTTTTGAAACATAATTTTTTTAGGGGGGACGTAGGTAGTATAATTTTAAAATTTGACCATTGCATTGCTCGGTGAAATAAATATTTGAACACATTGGATAAAAACTCAAAAAATTGTAGTTAATGTAATAATGATCGAAATTATATGTGGTTAAAATCATAAAGACAAAATATTCATTTTATAACTTCAAAATAATAACATTGTTTTCTTGATCTTCGTTGATTTGTGATTAGTTATTCTTTTGGTAACCACAATACATAAATATTTAAATATTGATAAATGAATAACATATGTTGATAAAACAATGAAATTAATTTCATCAATAGAAGTCCAACATAAGCAGCGACTTACCTTGATGTAAATGTTTCTAAAATATCTTCATTGTGTATTTATAATTAAGAATATAATTCCTATCAGTGGGTTTAACTAGACTTGAACATGGTTTTGGTTCTAAATCAAAATCGACGGTTCGAACTGAAGATCAACGATTTGATTTAAAATTGATCTGGTTTTAGTTCTGAACCGAAATCAAAGTCGAATATTGATTGGTTCTGTTTTGGTTCTAGAGTAACCTGTTCCTAAAACTAGCGATCCCATATTATCTTTTCAACTAGCCGTTGGGACCTGCAGCTCAAATCAAAATCGGGAAGCAGCGGTTCAGACGGCTAGAAACAATTTATTTCTTCTTTTTGCAATTTTTCCTATAAATACTAACTCTGCAATTTTTAAACAAAATCTGATCACTATCTCAATTAAAACTTAGTTAAATATTTGATTTAAAAGGAGAATTTTAATATTTCAAAAGTACGAAATGTGAAATAGAATTTAAATTTATTATAACATGATTCGTTAAAAAATAAAGTATCTCTCAATTATCTCTGAATTTCAATATAACGGGACAAAAGTGCCCCGTAAGCATTAATTCTGTAATTACTCCACACTTCAGAGTTTGTAGATTAGGTGTTATCGAAGAAATAATAAAGTAGATTTTTCTGGCACTGTATACAAGTGCGAAGCTTTCTCAAGCTCTAGGGGACCAATTTTGTAAAGGATGTGTAACCATGTTTTTTATTTTTTTATTTTATAACACAAAAAGATTAATTCTCAATTTATAAATGTAGATCTCGGACTTATGAATGGTCCTCAAATAACGCGAATATTAGTAGCAAATTGAGCTTATAGGTAAACATTAATTTTTATAATAAATAGTCTCCTAAAAAAAGATTAATTTTTAGATGTAACTTAAGATCAATTGAGTGTGAAGACAAAGATTAAGGTTTTTGCACAGAGTTTGTGTAGCTATCATGATTGAGGAAGAATGTTATAAATAAAAAAATAAAACGATTTACAAATCAACCGTTAATTGTAATAACAATAGACCTGGAAGAGAAAGCACCCAACTTTTAGCCAAGATTTAGCCAACAAAATTCTAATGTGTAACCAACCATATATAATAATCCAAACCTCCACAAAATCAAAATATGCAACTAATTCCCTAAGAAAACTAAATAACTTATGCACCCCAAAGGAAAGGAAATAAGTAACATGTTGTGTTTGGATTGAACTCCGTAGCACAATTGGTGATGAATTTAGGGTAGGCTATTAGTCCAAATGTCAAATAAGTAGGTTTAGTGAATTTTTTTATATTATTATATTGTGAGAAGTGATGTGTGTAATGATTGAATAATTGATTAATGATTAAAATTATAATTGAAAATTGTGGATTTAATAATTAATAATAGATGATTGATATATATATATATATGTGTGTGTGCGCGCGCTTAATTTATATATTATATATAAATGATAAATAGAAAATGTAATAACACTATAAATAATCTATTAAGATTGTATCTTACATAAATATTATATATATATATATATGTTAATAACGTAGTAAATATTATATATGAATAATATCTTAAAAAACATTAATAACATATGAAAAATGGTATATTATATATATATATATATATTCTTAATAATATATAAAAAATAAAATAAAATATTAAAGATAAAAAACAAAAATTATATGAATATACAAAATTTTAAAAAAGTCGTAATGTATGGATTCACATAAGAACAAAATTATATATTTTAGGAGATGGGTTTTGAATTATACTTTGATTTTGGGATAAATAATTACAAGTGTGCTAAAAATTTAAGATGTTTACATAAAAATTAAATTGGATTAATTACTTCATAATTTAACAATAAAAAATAAAATTTAAAGTGCTGCTATCTAATATTTTAATTTTCTAAAAGAAGGTAACTCAACAAAGGAAAAAAAAAAGAGAGAGAGAGAAAAAAAAACCGAAGAGCTGAAGATGAGATTATAGAGAAGAGAAAAAAAAAAAAAAAAAAAAAAGAAAAAAAAAAGAGCTGATGCAACATAACTAAAGGAGGGAATCGATTAGATTGTATTATCTACGATCACAATTCTATACGAACGTGGACTGAGTTGTGGCATAATCCACCACAAATTATGGACGACGGAGCCCAAAGACAACCAAAATAGAATGAGAAAAGAAAGGCATGCTTAGGAGGGTCCACTCGGTCCCAATAATTGAAGGCCATGCGGCCTGCGTAAATTACACAGCCTTATTCGACACGTATCTTCAGAAAGCAGATTTGGTCGCTGTACCATATTATTAATATTGTTTCTATAACTATTTAGATATAGAAAGGTGACTTTTTGTTTAAAGGAGGGAATACTTTATAATATTTCTCTCTTAATTGTTTAACTCTAAATTAGTGTGAGATGATGTATAAAAATATTTTTTTTTATATTTTGAAATATAATCATATATTCAAGTTAAATAGTATATTATAGAAGATATAGATCTGTAATTTAAAAATTATCTTTTTGTATAATGAGTAGAAATTTGTTGTAATTTTATGTTTTGTCTTTTCTTCTATTAGAATTAGCCTCGTTCACAAATTGATAAGCATGATATGCACGATTTATAGTAGGTTGAATAAAATTAATTTAAAAAAATAGCCATATCAGCAAATTAAAGAAAATAAAGATTTGTACAGAGATTAAAATTTGCCAATTACATAGTTAAATTAAGGACAAAAATATTTTACAAATTGCTAACGAAATGTAATAATATTACAAAAATTTGAAATTTAATAGAAACAAATACTTTGAAAGCTAATGAAAAATCGTACGGTGCTTATACGTCGAAATAATTAGCAGATCTCAACAGAAAATCACAAGAATAATCAAACGAAACATGAAAGAGATGTACGGACTTTTTGTTTAAAAATAAAAAAGAAAAATAGTTAAGAAAATTAAATGTGTTTATAATAAATTGAAAGCTGGTGAATAAAAAAAATTTAAAATAAAATAAACCTAAAAATAATATTTTGAAGAGTATAGGCTTTTGTGACAATTGAAATATGACACATATTATCGTACATGTCTTATCATTTATTTTCTCAAAACAGAAAACGCAAGACATTTCAAGAGGAGGGAGAACAAAAAACGAGAGACCTTAAAATATTTAGTAATAATCTTGATAAAATATATAGAAAGAAGAAAGAGCCAAAAATGAGAAATGATTTTGAATTATGGTAAGATTGTTGAAAATTTAATTTCATATTTGACAAAATCAGATTTTATCCACGAGATTTGGTGATTTTAAATAATTGATAGTTTAATTATAGGAAAATTGTTAATGGTTTTCCATAATATAATGAAACTACAATAATTTCATGTTCCTAACAAATTTATTTCTTATTTTGAATATTATGAGTTAACAAAGATTCTTTAAAATTCGAATTTATTTATGTTGAACAATAGAAACTAAGCAAGTCTCGAAGATTGTTGATATTAATCTCTTCAATGAAATTGTAATAATGTATCTTAAAAGAGCTGCATAAATATATATAGTTTTACATTTATATGGTTGAAATTTAGGTCGAAAAAAATCAAATTTTAAAAAGTAATTTTACTTATATATATATATATTTTGATAAAATAAAGCGAGAAAATTGAGTCATATATTTGTTAGATGTCATATATTTTTTAAATTTTATAATTCAGTGATTCGATTAATATTCGATAAGATATATAGATTTCTAATCATGTATTGAATATTGCAGTATATTCATTTTGATATCATTTAATTTTGAAACACCTAAATTTGTGGAATAATTTAGATTTTGAAATCGAATAAATTTTTTTAGAATAAAAACGTATAATTTTAATTTAATAATAATATAATTATTCTAAATAATTAATGAAGTTTAGGCGGGAAAACAGAATTGAAAAAAGTCATTTGGTAAATATATATATATATATATATATATATATATATATATTAAGAGTATTAATCTATGAGAGTTTTAGTTATTTCTGTGTAAGCGGTGGCCACTGGATGAGAATCATAGAACAATAGTGATAAATGGTATAGATTAGGTAATAGAGCAGGGAGTGTTCTATGTAAAACTATATCTCCTTTTCAATTACTGTTTTGATTTCATTTTTTAATTGTATATTATTTCAATATAATTCATGTTTTTTAAGTATCTTGAAACCCTCTTACAACTATTTTTACATGAAATCAAGCTCTTAACAAAATCAAAAGATTGAAAGTTTTTGAAAAAGAAAAACTTCAAAATATCATGTGGGATATTTTTATGGAAAAATGATATCTCCTTATAAACAATTTATGATGAAGACAAAATTAACAGTTTGACTCTCGTGTTTGGAGGGGAGAAACTATACACGTGCTTATACCCTTCTTGTGATACATATGTTGTCTATATATGCGTTTAAACTTCAACGAATAAATAGTGTTTAAACTTCAAGAAATAAAAACTTCAAGGAAAAATTAGAGGGCAATTATATATATATTTTCGTTAATAAAATTTTTAACGTTATTAATACTCAACCCTTTCAAAATAATTGTTGTTTTAAATGACTGATAAGTTTTTATTTAAATATATATATATATATATACACACATCAATTTTAACAATCATTATTCATGTTCAAAATTTGTTATTTATCACCGAAATTTTTGAACGATTAAAGACAATAATGTCTAATTGCCGAAATTTTTGAATGATTAAAGACAATAATGTGTTGAATTAGAAACATAACATTTACCTTAATGTACCTATCATTAATAGTTAAACCTTTTTTTTTCTAAAAAAAAATAAAAAAATATATATTTTCTATCCACATTCTAAATATAAAAAAAAAAAAAAAAATATACATTTCTATCTTCCCTAGTCCCTACCTCTCTCCCTCCCACAGACATAGCTTATCGTGAAATTCCCCATCTCTCTCTCTCTCTCTTGAAAAGCCCCTTTCCATCCTGTCCTTATTTCTCCTTCGCTTACCCATACCGTGTAACCCATTTATTTTCATATTTTATCTTTCAAATTATTTTTTTCCTATTGGGGCTACACAATTAATAATTTAAATTACATAATTCGAGTAAATTCAGTTATATTAGCTTACATAATTTGTTATGTAAATTTATAAAAATATTAAAAGAAATGTGAATAAAAAAAATATTTTTAAAAATTTAAACATAAAATAGTTTGAACGAGGTTGGGGCCAACCATTTTTTCAATAGAAATGAAGGGTGCTTTATTGACTGAATGGAATTATGGGAAATTCTACAAAGGCAACTCTTCATCAAACTCAGGAAAGCATTCATGGCACAGACAAGACGCATCGCTCCTGCTGCATTTCCCAATTTTATTTTATTTTTAAACGTGCGTTTCCTGTAAGAACGAACGATGCATGTCTTTTTCAAACCCCTCATAGCCGTAACTTTTATTATCTTTTTTTTCTTTGCTTTGGCAAAAAATTATTTGACCCGCCTATTCATTTAATAGAGATTAGTCGGATCCATTTTAAATATTTGATTTAAATATAATAATTAATTATAAAAAAGACGTGTATAAAACAAATATAATTTCATATACAACATAGGATAAAGGTAGTGTTAAAAACAAAACCAAATAACACATAATCTTTTCTTTGTTCACACCATGAAGAGTTTTTTCACGTGCTTAATTATTTTAGTGTTTTATTATTTTATTTTCTTTTCACTTCTTGCTTGACCCTGATATAAGGTTTGGATCCACGCCCTATGTGTCACCCTCACCATGTGCGACCTCAAATCTTCGTTCTTTCATGATTCTTCTAAATTTATTTATTGTTCGAGTTTAGCAGTTTTTTCTTGAAATTATGCATGAAGTCATGTCTTACAAGAAAAATATAGTTTGTTAACCACGACGTGATGGTTTGCAATTCGAATGTAATTTTCAGGTCTTTATATTTTTAAAGCTGTCATCACAATGATATTATTTTTTCCTTTTTATCTATTATAAGTTTTCATATAACCTAGACCCTTGTTGTGATACATATGTTGTCTATATATATAATATTTCTTCATATGTTGGACAAGACATTCAAACCAGATCCTCCATATATGCGTTTAAACTTCTTCCCTTAAACTATAATCGTAATTTATTTTGATCAAGAAAAATGATCGACGGCAAGAAGAAGCATTTCGTTCTAGTGCACGGGTTCGGCCATGGAGCCTGGTGCTGGTACAAACTTGTAGCCATGCTCAAGATCACCGGAAACAGAGTCACTGCATTAGACCTAGCTGGATGTGGCGTTCGCCCACAACGGCTCCATGATATTTCCTCCATGTCCGACTACGTGCAGCCGTTGATGGAGTTCCTGGCTTCTCTGCCTGATGACGAGAAAGTGGTGCTGGTCGGTCATAGCTATGGTGGAATTCCGATTTCATTAGCCATGGAGAATTTCCCTGGGAAGATATCTTTGGCTGTTTTCGTCACTGCTTATATGCCTAACTGTGCTGATCCACCTGCAACCCCAATCCTGGAGGTCTGTAAAACCTGTCTGAAATATTTGTGTTTTTTAATGATGTTTTGTAAGTTTGGCTCGAGATTTGATCCCCACCTTGTCTGAAAGCTGCAGTACTTCAGGAGGTGCTCAACGACGTCGTTTATGGACTGCGTGTTTACGTTTGATCAAGCCATGGGGAGCCTGCCAATATCAGCTGTGCTTGGGCCTGATTACATCGCAGCGAAACTGTATAAGAAATGTTCCTTAGAGGTCATCATTTTCTTATCACTCTACAAACACATCTTTTTCAATTATTTATTGTGATCTCACTTCAACTCAAGAAACAATCATACATACACCAAAAACTTGGTCTCTAATTACATAATATCTTTCTATCTTTGAAGTTACTACTCATGCATTTCACATAAAATATTACGGCATTATATTTTTTGTTGCTAAAAGTTAGAAGAGATGATTTTTTCTCAAATTTAGTGACGGCCCATTTCTTTGTCTTTAATACGAATAATATCAAGCTTTAAATTATTTTGTATCGTTATTTTGATTTAAGTTTGTTGTTATTTAGTGATAGACGTGATGTGTCCCTAGAATTTCATGAATGGTGGTCGTGACATGTTGTTTAAGTTCAGGATTTGGAACTGGCGAAAATGTTGATTAGGCCAAACATGTTTTTTGTGGAGGAGTTGGGGAAGAAATGGAAGCTGTCGGCGGAAAGATATGGTGTAATAAAACGTGTGTATGTAATATGCGAGGACGATGAGGTGATGGATGAAGAGTTCCAGAGGTACAGCATTGAGAAGAACATTCCAGATGATGTGATCTCCATAGCAGGAGCTGGGCATATGGTCATGCTCACAAAAACTCACCAGCTTTGCTCTTGCTTGCTCCAATTATCTCTAAAATATTTATGATGGACTTTTGCAATTTTCAATTTTTGTTTAGGGATTATATTTTCAAATAACTTGTTGCTTACTTACCAAGAGATAATCAAAATTCGTTGTTGTGGAGACACCACAGTATTATGTGTTGTATTTTAAAATAATGTAATTTTAGGTAATGTTGCAGAAGTAAGAAATTGATAGTCGAATGTTTTAGAATTGTTCAACAATTGGGCCGATTAAATGGATACATAATTTTATCTTCATTTAATTTTTTAGTACATTATTTTTCATATCCTACCTCTAATGTACGTTTAATATATAATTTAATATTTAATTATGCATAATTTTAAACTGACAATATATACAAAAATTCGGACCGTCTAAATGTACACTTTCAATCGCTCACCTAGGGGATTATGATGTATGAGGGTGTCGGTTTTCATAAAATTGGAAAGACCCCATAAACCAATTTTGGCATTGTAAGATCTTCGATTTTGTTTGTGAGGAAAACGACGTCATTTTTACAACTGCCCCTGCCCATTTCCCTTGGGAGTTAGCTTCATTCAGTACCAATTACAAAGACATAGCCCACCAAAATAAATGCAATCCCCACAGGCCACAACTTCATTTTCCGACGATAAATTAAACCATACGGTGACAAAATGACAAATACGCTTGTGGCCTATATTAAGTTCGGTCATTTCGATTTGCACCACAAATGATAATTTTTCATAAAAATAAAATAACAAAAATATCTTCTTTTAAAAAATGTTCTAAACGATCACTTCTTCTTCTTCTTCTTCAACGTGAGCCACCACCACCACCACCGTCCTGCCCTCCGTCACTCCGCCCCTTTTCTTGGATGTTGCAACAGAGCCGGGGAGTAGGGACGCCGGAAGAGCAGTGACGCATTTTGTTTTCCTAGCTCGGCCCCAGCACGAGCCAAGTTCTTTTTTGGCGTCCACCACACATTGGGGGAACAATATATAAATGCTACAAAATATAAGTGGGTTCAATTGCTTGGTAAGACAATAAAATAAGAAAGAAAATAGCGATACATGATTTTATTTGATAAAAAGATATTTTTATAGATTTAATTTATTTATTTACATTGATTGATTTTTCTAATGATCTAGTTTTTAGTTTTAAATACTCTAATTTTTTGTTTTTAATTTAATTCAATTATTTTCAAAGAATGTACTTAAAGATATAAATGTGGATGGGTTGATCAGTAAAGTATAGAGTTGGGCTTAAAGAATAAAGAACGTCATAGATATTGGGCCAAATGGCGTCATCATATGACCCAATGTGAGGCCTAATTCATAGTTTTAAAGCCCAACAATTGAAACCTCATATTTAAACTTACGAATGAGAAAGCGTTGGAGGAGGGGGCAGGCATTTTTCCGCAAGGTGGGAACTTCATATTTCTTGGTTTTGGAGGAGAAATGAAGATATAGATCAATTTGGTTTATTTTTCCCTATTTCTCTTTTATCTTTTATGAATATTGAATACTCTTTTACTTTTAATTTTAGGGTGCTTCAACTCCACAAATTTTGATTATTTTTGTGATGTTTCCTCTGATTTGGTGTTACAATTAATAATACTTTCTAATATAATTGTTGCATTATGTAGATTGCTTGAGTGATATTGATGACCTCATCCTCATATGTTAATTTGTAATTCATAATTGTTCGTAATTAATTTCCACCGGCAACATCTGATAATTAATTTAATAGATATATCATAATTCATGATTAATTGAATCAAAATTGTTTATTCAATAACTTGTTTACTTTTTGTCCTAATTTGAATGCATTTTGTGTTATTTAATTAAATTGATTAGTCTAAGAACTTGTTTAAATTAATTATCCTTACGGCACAATTAGATTAACAATGCTTAATGTTAATTAATTAATTAATCTAAGAGCTTATTTATATTATTGGGTTATAGTCGATTATTTAATGAGTTTGTATATTCATTGTTTATTATATTCAAATTAAGGAAATATCACAGTAATTTAAAAGACTATTTAACAATAGTAGGATAGCTGAACTACAAACTGAATATTGTTTATTATTTGAAATATTAAATTGCATTTTATTTTGCTTTATTGATTGTCATTTTTAGAACAAGATTTTTTATAAATTACATTTTATTTTTCTTTATTGATTATCATTTTTAGAACAACAATTTCTAGAATAGTTAAATCCAATGAAAACCCCATTTGTTCTCAAATAAAATTAATACAAGAAAACACAAGATAATTCAACTAATACTCATGAGATCAAATCTTACTCTCCACTGCTACAAGTTAGTCACTAAGGGCTGAGAAAAAATAAATTAATTTTACCGTGTCTCGACAGCACGATCATGGATTAGCGAAACTTATGAAGTTGAGGAGGATGGGCAGGACAAGAAACAAACTCGAGCCAATAATTTTGATTCTCTAAAATGATAAAAGATTGAAACCCTTGGGGATCTCAGTTACAAATATTTTGATAAAAAAAAAAAAAAGAACAAAATTGTAAAAATTAGACCTCCACAAATAGAAATCGCAATATGAAAACACACTTATTTCAAAACACTCAAAAATCTCATCTTGGCCTTCAACGTGACCACGCATCCCTATGGGGTTATTTCATTAGGCCAAGTAAGGTAGAATTGTACATTCTCGCGGATGTTAAACTAACGACCCCACCTTTGGGGGTCATCGTGCCAAAGGGTGCTCCTGCAACCTTGAACCTTATACGTTGTCTGGCTTGATAATATACAGTAGTGTTCAATTTTTTTTTTTAAATATAGTATTGTTAAAAATAATTTTTAAATATAATATTATTTAAATTTGTGAATCATGAGCTGTGTTTATAGCTCTGAATTCACCACCTAATTGAAGCAGCAAAGGAGGATCAAAATTGGTGCTGCATTGTAAGCATGATGCAGCTGCAGCACAGAAGTGAACCTCATCCACTTGCATAACAGAATTTGCAAGTTGCAGCTGAAGTTTGTTGCAAAATTCTGTTATGTAACTGATCAAGCAAATGGTTGAGAATGCAGTTGCAATCAGTTATTGATTGTGTGTTATATAAGCAAGACTTAGAAGCATGAGGCAGGAGAGTGATTGAGAAATCAAGAAAGAAAAGGGAAGGGAGAGCAGCAGCATTTAAGCAGCAGCATTTTGAGAGCATCAGCATTGTGTTCTTGTCCTGTTTTAGGTGTTTTAGCTTAAGTGTGAGGCTGATTCAATCACATTATTGATTGAATCTCATGTAAAGTCTGTATAAGCATATGCAGTTTTAATAAAGCTTCGATTCTTTCTTGCCAGTGGATGTAGATCAAGTTGATCGAACCACTTAAACCAAAAGTGTTATGCATTGCATTTGCTGTCAAAATTCCATCTGTTTACTTGTGTTCTTCATTGATTGATTGCTGCTGGATCATTGTTAATAATCCAACAAAATTTATTAAGAAAATAGGCAAATAGGCAAAGTCGTCTGTACTATAGGCGACTTCTCTTTTTTTTTTCTTTACTTGCCTGTACTACAGGCAACTTCTTTTTTTTTTTCAATTATGTGTATTTGTGTTTGTATGTGTTTGTGTATTGT